>OV121142.1:2498297-4898297 GCA_921294245.1 Brassicogethes aeneus | reverse complement strand
TAGACCCAGACTGCATCAATACCACTACCGATGGTTTTAATGGGGGTTTTATTTGGTAGAGGGAAACGACAAACAACTATGTTGCAGTCTTTTTTGCATTCTGCTTCAAATTTTTTTTCCAAGTCTTGCATCTACAAAAAATTGTTAAAATACATATTTTAGTTAAAATTATATAATCACATATTTACCATTTGCTCCACCCCAAATATTACTATGTTATCATATGTAGAAATATTATATTTCCACAAGTCTTTTCTAAAAAAACTTGCATTTTTTAAACCATTCCTAAAAGCATCATATTTTGAATATAAAACCAACCATGGGTTTAATTCTACTCCATGTGATGTAAAGTTGTGTTTTGCAGCTTCTACAATCCAAATTTAATATAAAAAATCCTATAAAAGATCTATTTATACATGCCTATAACTATACGACCATCCCCCGACCCAATATCCAAAAACAGCCCTTTTTTCCCCTCCAAAGCCTTTAAAATATTCTTTAATTGTTCATTGGTCGCAGGGATATACGGTAAACAAAATTTTCTCAACGCAGGGCTTACAAAAGGCGCGCATATTGCTGTAAGCCCTATGGCAATACCTCCTGAAAAAAACCGTGTTATTTCGGCAATTTTTGAATGATTTTTAGGTTATACCTGTTAGTCCAACTAATATTTTGCCTGTATTTGATAAAGTGGTGGGTTTTTGTGCTGCGGATGTGTTTATATCCAGTAATTCCATTATTTTTGGTGGACGTCAGAGGATAACCTCAAAAGTATTTATGACAGATGTTAGCAGCTAACTTCATGTCATTGTTCAAAATTTAAAAAAAAAGCAAAATTTGGGCACAAAACGTAATATTAATATTTTATTATAGATAAAATGCTATTTAACGTGGTAGGTGTATTTCTATTGGGAGCAGCTCGTGACACCCAAACACGAGAGATCTAAACTCGATGGGTCTAAAATTTAAAAGCGCGGTGGGTCTAAAATGTGTGGCAACGTCGCACTTCAAATAAGGTTTGGTTCACATTTTTCTTAAATGAAATGTAAATTTTCGGTCGGTTTAGACCTCACGAGTTGCTCCCCTCTGATATACCCATAACCAACAAAATTTACAAAGTTACTGGTGCCATCATAAAGGTACATTGATAATATCAATTTGATATTGTTATTTATATACCAAAAAGCTTTATAACAATAACAAATGATCATAGATATATGTATGCAAGTGATGTTGTATTCTTATTCTATGGTTGACTTCTAAGGAGTGATTTTGACAGTTTAAAAATATATTCAGAGATGAAAGCAGTAACAGTTGGTCAGTTTAGGATTCACAGGTTTTTCTATGTTCTAGGATTGGTTTGTGACATGGCCATGAAATGGTTCTTCAGGGCAACACTAATACATGTCAGCGTCGTCAACCCGTCCTTTTGAAACATTCTAAATTTAGAAATAATAAAATTAATATATTAGATGACCTTTTTAAAAATAATTTGACGAGTAAGCATTTAATATGTATTTTAAATATGTGGATACCTAACTAATATTGTATGTTTTCAGTACTTCCAGAGGATGCCGAAAGTCAAAACTGGTCGAGATAATTAATAAATAAAAATATCCATGTGGCCTAATTGTTGGAACCAGTATATCATCAGTTTATCCAACCTACAGTGAGTGAGAAAAAGGGGAGAAACATACAAGAAGGATAGTAAAGTATAGTATGTGACACAGGTGTGAAACAGAATCGGCAAAACTGGAAACATGACCCCTAATGGATAGTTGTGTGCCATTGGGTCCTGTTTGGCTTTAAGAACTTTTTAAGGAGCCATATTGATATATGTAAAATAGTTTTAAAATGTAAGTATTATGTTTTAAATTCAAAACTTGTTGGCTTTTTAGCAAACCTTGGTTTTTCATTACTTAGGTTGAGTTGGTTCATAAAAAAGAATAATTTGGTTATTAGGCCTTGTGACAATACAAATTAAGCAAAAAAATGCAAAATGCACACTAGTTATAAACTTGTTAGTGTTCTAAAATATATTTGTAAAAACTTATAATTTATATTTCAAATGTTAAATCTTAAAAATTTGTTAGCCTAAACATTAGTTTATAACCAAGGTTTACTATAATTACTATAGTCAATAATTCTCTTTTGGATACATTTTGCTTTTGTAACGTACATAATAGCCCCATAAAATGTTTTGAAAAATGTGTTTTTAAATATATTTAGATATGTAAAAGAGAAAAATTTAACCAAAAAGAATGCAACCTCGAATGTAACAGTGGAGCATTTAAAAAAATCAATTTTTTTTTATATTTAAGGTTACTTTTTTTAAAAGCTAGAATTTTTTTAATTAAAAGTTTATCAGTCTTAATGTTTGTTATATTAGTTTTCTACCAAAAATTGCCCAATATATTTTTGCTTTAAATTTTATGTTTGTTAATTAAATTATTTTTAAAAGGAGTTGGAAAATGGAAGCCATGGGACACCAACCTGAGAGCATAAACCTTAATTACACAAATGCAACACAACCTACAAGTTTGAATAAGGAATCTATTGTACACCAACTGGAGGACATAAACCCTACTTACGTGAAATTCAATGCAAGAAAGAAGACATTCTTGCAAGATGCAGTTTACCCAATACTATAAACTATAATCAATCTTTGCCATTGAATACCCTAAATGCAATAGTGATACTTTCACATTTAACATTTTTGTACTGCATTTTCTAATATCTTAAAGTTAAGTGATACCTATGCATATTCTTATTTTTGTAAAGAAATATTAATGTCATATTAAAAAAAATACCAAACAGTTAGGTATATTTTATTATTAGTTTATTTATATATTGTCCCAAGGAAAACCAAACACCCTGGATAAATAGAATTATTAGTTTACATTGTAGTCCCGAAATTCAGGGTCAAAATGAAAACTTTAAACCTTGTTTACTCAATATTTGTCCAATGATGTTTAGGTTCGTTTTTGTCCAGACCCCTTCTATTTTACCATGTTTATGAAAACAGAAAATAATACCATAAATTCTTTCTTGTAATAAACTTTTATTTTTTTTTTATTTCCAAATATTTTTTTTTAATTAAATTAATTTTGACATGGGTAATATTTTATAACATGTTATAAAATTAATATATATATATATATATATATATACACCCTATAGGGTGTCGCAAACGTCCTCGTGCAACTGGATATGTAGACAGTTCAATTTCTGGAAAACACATTTTTTTAAATATTTAAAAAAATTGGGTTTCCAGAACTTGATCGCTCCACATCCTGTTGCACGAGGACGATTTTTTTTATAAGCAAGGCTTTCTGGAAGATGAAGAATTTAAAGTGTAGGATATATCGAAAAAGACAACCATCAGGTGAAACTGCTTTTCTAATTTCGGCAATGCTTCACTGATCAAATTATTTTTTTATGAAATTATTTTCTTATCAAAGCTGTTTTTAGCACCTGTCATTTTGACAGCCGTTATTTTAGCACGTGTCATTTGGGATCTGTCATTTTTACAGCCGTTATATTGGCACCTGTGATTTTATCAGCTGTCATTTTGAGCGTCGTCATTTTAGCACCTGTCATTTTAATAGGTGTTAATTAGGCACCTGTCATTGTGACAGAAGTCATTTAGGCATAAATACAAGTTTTCTTTGGAACACCCTGTTAGATAATTATTAGATTAAGTATACATTTAAATTAACACTAGCACCCTTGGTGCGATTCGTAAGTAAAGAACCATGTCAAACGTCACATAAATTGTCTTTGTATATAATATTTCTTTGAGAGGCCCACACACTAAGGGGTTTGGGGCATATTTTCGTGAGAACCGAATGTATTAGAGTTAGTTTGTAGTCAGGTTTCTTGTTGAACACTCGTGTATAATAATTAGTAAATTACTTAATCAACTATCCGTGTTTAATTAAAATACATTTCTATAACAACCCTGTATAATAATTTGATAAAAAAATAAGTTAATAAAAAAATAAATTGATGAAAAAATAATTTGATAAAAAAATAATATTATTAATAATAAAATAATAAAATTTTTGAAATATTTCATAAAAAAATAATGTTGTAAAAAAATAGTTTGATAAAAAATAATTTGGGAAAAAATGCATATAGGTAATTAATTATTTATAAAGCAAAACAAGTTTATTTTCCACTTTTAATTTTTACACAAACGGCGCCTCATACTTTTCGCTCTCTTAAAAATGCTTATTAAGGAGTATCCCGGACAACAATCGGGATTTTCTGGTGAAGTCATGATGATATCACAACGTGATTTTTTTTATCACGCTGTGATATCCTAAGTGCATACACATGCTTCATCACAGTGATATCATGTAGAACTCACGGTGTGATATTTGCAAAGTTTGCGCATGCGTATGAGCCCTGCGAACTGCGGATTTAAAACCTAGTTTAACACATGATTTTTTATGCTATCGGTGTTTCGGCATAAAAAATCATGACATGATTTTTTATGCCATCGGTGCACCGACATGTTTGGATATTTATTTTTGCGCCACATTCGTACATTGTGAGAAAATGTATGTTAACAATTGAATTAACAGTTTTTGCGGTTAAATACATTTAATATTTTCTTGGATGTAAATTAACTATTAATTTAAATCCAAAAAAATATTGAATGTATTTAACCACAAAAACTATTGATTCAATATATATGTACATAGGAATACTTTATCTCTCAATGTACGAATGTGGCGCAAAAATAAATATCCAAACACCGATGGAATAAAAAAATCACGACATGATTTTTTATGCTATCGGTGTTTGGGCATAAAAAATCACGACATGATTTTTTATGCCATCGGTGCATCGACATGTTTGGATATTTATTTTTGCGCCACATTCGTACATTGAAAGAAAAAGTATGTTAACAATTGAATTAACAGTTTTTGAGGTTAAATACATTTAATATTTTTTTTGGATGTAAATTAACTATTAATTTAAATCCAAAAAAATATTGAATGTATTTAACCACAAAAACTGTTGACTCAATATTAATATGCCTATAGGCATATATATATGTAGGTATACTTTTTCTTTCAATGTACAAATGTGGCGCAAACATAAATAATCAAACACCGATGGCATAAAAAATGACGACATGATTTTTTATGCCATCGGTGTTTGGATATTCATTTTTGCGACACATTCGTACATTGAAAGAAAAAGTATGTTAACACTTGAATCAACAGTTTAACATTCAATATTTTCTTGGATTTAAATTAACTATAGTAAATTTAAATCCAAGAAAATATTAAATTAAACGTGGCGCAAAAATGATTATCCAAACACCGTTGGCATAAAAAATCACGACATGATTTTTTGTGCCATCAGTCAATCGCAAACAGCGATGGCATAAAAAATCACGACATGATTTTCATTTCTCACGGAGTGACATCCGAATGATGTCCGTATGAATAAAATTTGTGAAAATCACGACGTGACGTTCGTATGATTTTCATTTATCATGCGGTGACTTCTGTATGATATCAGTATGAATAAAATTTGTGAAAATCACGACGTGATGTTCGTATGAATATCACGAATGTTGTCAGGGATAGACCAATATGAATTTTATTCCCTAGTCAAAATAAATAAAAATAAGATAACTGGCCGCCTGTATCAAATTTCAAGTAAACAATTTGGCCGGATCCTCGGAAAAATCACAAAGGAAGCGAAATGGGAAACAGTTTATGCTTTTTATAAGTAGGTACCTATTTTAAATGTTTAATTTCAAAACTTTTTATTTTATTTATTATTTGATGTTATCTGCTCACAGTGTGGAACTATTATAATTTACAATAGAAATATGAATTTTCCCACAACAATCCTGTTTATTCATTATAAAAATGTTCCCTTATGTAATAATAATCCTATTTCATTGGCGATCTGGGATATTATTTTTTAAATTAAATAGTTTATCTAGCTATCCCACACAGAACACGCTATCCAATGCATTGGATATCCATGGATATCCAATGGCTATCCCAATGTCCATATAACATCCATGCCTTTTACGATATCCATTGGATATCCAATGGATATCCATACTAGCTAGTAGCTATAGCTAGTATACTAGTATACTTTTTTTGAACATCTAGATGTTCAAAAAAAAACAAAAACATTAAAAATATTTTTTTCTTTTTAAAAATAGCCCCTTTTAGGATAAATTTATGTAATGATTAATAAATATGATTTAAATCGTTAACGATAAATTGCACCCATGCATGGGTTAATATTAACCCATGCATGGGTGCAATTTCAACAAAGTATCTCTAATATACATCCAATGGATAACTAATGTATGTCCAAAGTATATCTAATGTATATCCACTGGATATCCATACTGGATGTTCAAAAAAAAACAAAAACATTAAAAATATTTTTTTCTTTTTTAAAATAGCCCCTTATAGGATAAATTTATGTAATGATTAATAAATATGATTTAAATCGTTATTAACCCAATTTCAACAAAGTATACAGTAGATATATCTATAATATATATCCAATGGATAACTATAGTTATACATACATACATACATTATAATGTTATACATACATACATACATTATAATGTATGTCCAAAGTATATCCACTGTACATCTAATGTATATCCACTGGATATCCATTGGATATCCATACTGGATGTTCAAAAAAAAAACAAAAACATTAAAAATATTTTTTCTTTTTTAAAATAGCCCCTTATAGAATAAATTTATGTAATGATTAATAAATATGATTTAAATCGTTATTAACCCAAAGTTAAATTTTTTGAATGAACATTTTTTTTTGCAATTTTGTACGTTGGAAGCTTCATTTTGACATCATATGGAAGTCCACTAGTGGACTTCCATATGATGTCAAAATGAGCCTAGGAACGAAAATTGTGAAAAATTTTGGTTTACTTGTTTATTCTGAGTTATGTATACATTTGTTTATTCTAATCAAATTACAAACATAGGATTTAGGATAAAAAAGGTTTAGACAGTGGCGGCTGGTGAATTTTGGGTATACCAATATCTCAGTTATTAGACATGAGGCCCATATAAAACATATATGAGTTTATAATGACATTGAATAGACAATTTCTGCGCAAGCATAATATAAATTAAAGTTTGCGAAAAAAAGTTAGTTTTTCAGCGCGCCTCACCAGCCCCCTACACCCAATTAAGATTATTCAAGTGGTGCAATTCATAATTCTGTAAGTCTTGGATTTTTAAAATAAATTTTTAATTTTGTCGATAAACTTTAGTGAATTATGAATTACACCACTTTATTTTGAATAATCTTAATTTTGGAGGTAGGGGGCTGGTAAGGCGGGCTGAAAACTAACTTTTTTTCGCAAATTTCAATTTAAATTCTGCTCGCGCACAAATTTTCTATTCAATGTCATTATAAATTTATATAAGTTTTATATAGGCCCCATAACTGATATATTGGTATTATAGGGAATTAATTAAGTTTTATTTTTTATTTAACACTAAACAAATAATTACATTGCCTTTAATAATAATTATGCTAGCATGAAAGTATTTTAACCCCTAATTGGTGACCTGGAGTACCTATACCAGACTTCTAAGCACTTTGCAATCAGTGCATATTTAAAAGTTCGCGCTAAATCTGTTTCGTCCTCCTGGTACCTTTAATCCTAGATGGTATTAACACTCTCTACCAATATTAGTTGTTTCCAAATTGTGTATGTAAATATGACCCAACCCAACACATGTGTTTAAAGTTGAAGGGGAGTCTCTTAGACTCCACATCCATCCCATCAGGATGTTTCTAGGATGACATACATTCTGGGAACATCCTTAGGTCGTTTTTAGTATGTTATATTTTATATTCCTAAATGACTTTTAGAAAGGTTTGAAATAATTCGAAAATTTTCAAAATAAGTTTTATTTTGAAAGGACACAGTTTATGCAGACAAACAGGCACCAATACCATTACTACCTAAAGCTTGCAGCTCGTTATTTCTTAACTTGTTAATTAATTTGTAAATACAAATACTTAACTGTAATAATGTTTAAATACTTAAAACATATTTAATTTAAAGTAAAAAACTGAAATACTGTAAATACTCAGTTAATATAAATAAATAATATAAAAGGAAACAAATAAGCACCCCAAAGACCTTTAAGGAACCAAATACCCCAGCTACATAAAATTCTAAAAGTATAATGAAAAAAACATACATATACATACATAATATATTATATACCTATAGCTAAAATTAAACATTTAATTCAATTTTTTTTATTTCTCCTCTTAACATCTTTCTTTTGCCCTTCTTAACCATGGTTTGCAATCTCCAATTCGTTGCTCAGCCTCTTTGTAATTAATTGAATGCTCATATTTCTGTGCACATTCTGAAATAAAAATTATATTGTTAAGAAAAAGTTTCTGGGTAACTACCAACATAGAAACATGACCCACTCAGCTGTGGGTTCGATGCTTCTATAGTTGGATAAAAAAAAATTGGAAATATTCTTTTATTTTAAGTGGGGTAAAAAAATATAAAAAAAATCTGCAAAATCAAAAGGGGTTGGGTTTAAAAGTCTATTTTTATTTACCGATTATCGCTTTGGCTAATGATAAGCTTCCAAACATAGTTTTTCCTTTTTTCCCTAAGAAGGAGAACTGTTCATCTAGACTATCTGTAATTATGGGTGCAAGACATCGTCTTATAAATTCATAGATTCCAAGTTGTGAAAAAAACTGAACCTATAAATCAGAAAAAGAAACTATACTCACTAATGTAACTTTATGAAAATTCTAGGATAATGGATAAAAAAGAAATTACCAATGCTGAATAATTTTCAGAATCTGAAAGGAAGTTTTCAAAAACTTCCTTACGATATTCTGCTCCACATTTTCCCACTTTGGAATTAATTTCTAATAACAGAGACTGTATATAATATATATTATATAACAGTTGTGGATTGCAACAACAACTAGTACCTGTTTTGAATGTTTCACCTAAAATGCATTCATTAGGTACACTAACAGTTTTAAGAACAGCTCAGAAAACTTACCTATACTAATGGAATAGGGCTCTTTTTGGAAAAATTACTGCCTGCTTGGAAATCTGTAACAGTGAAATTTAATTAGTATTGACATAAAAGTAATAAACAGAACAACATTAATTAAATACATTATAAATAATATTATACTACCTTCCAAATTACTGCACTTTTCTTCAACAAGCTAAGAGATATCCAAGTTGGTGGAGGAGGTAATTTTTTGGATTTTTGCCTAGAGGCTCCTCGTTTTCCTAGTCAGAATATTATAATAATCCAGTGAGTCTGAGAGACTCCATGTCACCATTAAAGTAAAACTTTTTCATGTCACCAGTTATACATACATACCTATATACATTAAACATTAACATTTATATCAATCTTTACCTTCTAAACAATTTCCTTGGTAAAATTGTCATAAAACTCCTATAATCTCATACTCCATACAAAAATAACTCTCCATGAGTGCTGGATAACACCAAGATCCACTTAAATGTAACTCACAATATGTGTAGGTACCTATATCTTGCAATTTATTCCAATAATTATTATTGTATATTTGTATTTTCCGATATTCTAAAAAGGGGGATTTTATATTTATCTGTATTTTTGTTTGATGCTGCTTTGGCAATGGAATCCACCCTTTCATTCAAAACAATCCCTGAATGACCTTTTCCACCACAATTTTCAATTTTGCATATCTGTTTCAGAAGTACCTACTTTTCTTTGACCGAAATCTTGTTTGAACGAAAGTAGGTGAATCTCATTTAAGAAAATACTATTTTTTATGTAAAATGTGAACGAAGCCTTACGCCTTTGACGTTTCAAAAACAACGTTGCCACACATTTTAGACCCATCGCGCTTTTAAATTTTAGACCCATCGAGTTTAGATCTCTCGTGTTTGGGTGTCACGAAGCGTACCCTTTCTATTAACAATAATAATGATAAATATAACAAGTGAAAAAATAAAACAAGTAGGTATTTATTCGCCACTAATTTCTGCGGTTTTATTATTAATAGGGTTAGATTAAATTATATTTTTTGTATTTAATAAAGTCTGGAACCACTCCAATAAAAACAAAACTTCTTACAAATCAATGATAATGGAAACATCTGCATTGAATGCAGTGCATTCAGGTTAACCTTAAGAACCTTTCAAATATATATTTGCATTGGATAAAATTTCCACTGGATAAAAGTCTCATGGGATAAAATTTCCATTGGAAAAAATTTCCACTGGATAAAATTCACATGGGATAAAATTTCCACTGGACGTCAGAGGATAACCTCAAAAATAATTATTACAGATGTTAGCAGCTAACTTCATGTCATTTTTTTAAATAAAAAAAGCCAAATTTACTTTACTTATTTATAAAGCAAAAAAATAGTATATTACACTACAAGGGCAGAAAGTGTGAGATTCCTGCACTGCGCGCCATGATGCCCGAGGCGAAGCCGAGGGCATCATGGCGCGCAGTTCAGGACTCTCACACTTTCTGCCCGTGTAGTGTATACTATTTTTCTTACTACCCTGCAGAAAATACGGGAAAAAATTAAATGTATATAAAAAAATTTGTGTCAAAATTAAAATCTGACGTTTAATTTAATTCTGACGTTTACATTCAAAATCAATCAAACTGTAGCGTTGTCATGGTAATTCAGCGGTGCCAATACAGTAAAAATAAAAGGTTGTATTTTAATTAACAAATTACTACTTTATAACAAATAAAAGTACCATTACACACTTAAAACAACATAAAAAGTAAAAAAGTAAAAACATAAATTGTTTATTTGTTGTTATAATTGCAAAATTATGGTTTAAAACTGTCATATTTTTGTGTTTCTCATGTTGGCAGTACGAAATTTAAATGTTAAGCACGCGACTAAAAAATTTTTACTCCCGCTATTAGAGTGTGCGCGTATATCTTGACCAATGCAAGAAACGTAAACTTTCTGCCGTGAAATCGGGGACGAAACAACGTATTTTGAGTCGAGGTAGTAAGAAAAATAATAAATATAACAAGTGAAAAAATAAAACAACTAGGTATTTATTCGCCACTAATTTCTGCGGTTTTATTATCAATAGGGGCTGAGATTAAATTATATTTTTTGTATTTAATAAAGTCTGGAACCACTCCAATAAACACAAAACTTCTTACAACTTCAACGATAATGGAAACATCCGCTTCTTTTAGGTTAACCTTATGATCAATTTTTGTATCGGCAATCATTTCTCCTAATTTTTTGATAACTTCGTCGCGTGTTAAGCCTTTGTCGTTTCTGTGGTTGTAAACTATGGCAAAGTTTACTGGGTCGGATTTAAAGTGTTTTTCCAATAAAGGCGTAAATGCTTTTTCTAGATCTTTCATGTTTGCTTTGCATGTAGTTTCGATGGGAACCAGTCTTATGAGAAACCTGGTTTGTTGAGATTTAGTTTCATTTATATCAGTTACTATTTTGTGGGCTAACAACACAGGGTCTTCAAGTGTTGTTTTAACGAATAAAATGTTCTTCGCTCCTGATTCCAAAACTTGGAATTTTGTTTTCTTCTTTTGCATTTTCTGGATGTCCTTTTGCAAATCATCCGATTCATCGTCATCAACTTTTTCTTCCTCCTCAGGATAGAGAATATCTGCATACTTATTCAACAAATTATAAGATTCCTTGACACAGTCCTTCTCGTGACCATTACAACTGCACAGAAACCCCTTTAGATTTACATCCATGGAAAATCTATTCTGTCGGTGGGGATACTTCTTGTAGTTACTTTTTGGTTTAACCGATTTTGACTCGCTCATCTTCGTAGATTTGTTTTTACAACCGGTTCCTCAATTCCACTTATTGACGTTTATTTTGAGGTTAGGTTTTGGGGTAATAAGAATTTTGCGGCGTTGCCGAGAAAGCACGATTATAGGAGTTTTGGGTTAAGCCTAATTTATAGATAGCCTTCCTTCCTCCCGTAGAAGATGAACAATACAAAAACCGTTGTGCTGTTTAAAGATTCCCGTACGGGAATCTATAAATGGACTACGTAGTACGGGAGGAATTAAGGAAGTAAGGAAGGCAATCTATAAATCAGGCCTTCATGTCGTTTTTCAGATGATAAATGTCAAAATGATGAATTAGGTGACAGATGTCAAAAATGACAGACGACAGGTGTCAAAATTAAGCTATAATCTGTGAACGGATGTAAAAATGTATCAATTTAAAATTGTTATAAATAAAAGTTATTGGTTTAAATTTCCCAAAAGTCATTTAAATGATAGTCGATAAATGTAAACTTAAAATTTTTATTTAGGAAAATGTTAAACTAATAATTGTTGTTTTTTTTAATTTCATTTAATTGGGTAACCAAACGTTGCTTTTTTGGTGTAGTGTTAACAATAAATTTATTCTCTAAAATTTTGACTTTTTACAATAATACCAGGTACAGTTGAGGTAAACATTGATGTAAACAAATGATTTAGAAAAATTTGATATAACATAAATTTTATTAAGTTGACAATTCGTATCATACGTGGACGTACGTACGTATTACTGTATCATATATTTTAAATATTTCAGCAATATTTACCGATAAAAGGCAGGGGCGTGCTGGCTATATCAGACCGGCCCGGGAAATTCAGAAAAATCGGCCAACTATAGTTTCGTGTATACACGAAAAATGGGGGGTGAACAAAAACTAGTTAAAAAATTTCAAACATTTATTAATATATTAATAATTAATAACATAAAGTGAAAATTTAATTCTTGAAAAAAAAAACAGGCAACAAACACAACCAGACAATATTTTACACAATGCTAAAACATATAGCATTGCACTTAAAATAAAAATTAATACAAATTATCATCGCTCAGGAAACTTATAAACAATATACAATAGGGTGGAGCGAATTTTTTTTTTCTTAGCCTGGGGGTGGAATTTGTAGCCTATAAAAAAAGAAAATTTAAAAAAAAAAAATTTTACTCAACGTCTTGAGGTGGCCCACTGATTTTTAAATTAAATTTAAAGTTAAAATTCTTTTGAATAAAAAATAGTTATTTGTTTTACAAGTGTTGAAAAGCGACTTTTTCATGCGAGTTTTTAAGTTGCCCACGAGGTCGTTAGGCCGAGTGTGCATTAACACGAGCTTGAAGAAAGCTTTTCTCACAAGTATAACACAATGTTTTTTCTGCGACCCTTTTATTTTTTATTATTTTTAAATACAAAACAAAATAACCTAAAAACTTTTTTGAAAGCTGAATGTCAAACGATGCTTTCTTTTCACACAGACCTGTCACTTTTCACACAGAAATGTCACTTTACATTCGTGTTTTGCCTTGCCAATGAAAAGATTCATTTTCTAAGCAACGATGCCATCATGAAAAATGACTTTTACATAGTGGTCGTAGAAAAATTTTTTTTTTGGCTTGTAATCTTTAAATTTATCTAAAAATAAACAAATTTGATCGTGTTCAACTCGAAATTCGCTCTATTGCCTCAGAAAAGCATGTTACTATTTTGGAATTTTTTTAAAAACAACAATAATGACCACAAAAATTTTTTTAAGTTCATAACTGTTAATTAGCAAGAAAGAGGACACTCCGTAGTTTCCGGAACACTTTTGAAATTTTTTTTATTCAAAAGAATTTTAACTTAAATTTAATTTAAAAAATCAGTGGGCCACCTCAAGACGTTGAGTAAAAATTTTTTTTTTTAATTTTCTTTTTTTATATGCTACAAATTCCACCCCAGGCTAAGGAAAAAAATTTTTTTTTTTCGCTCCACCCTAATATACAATCTCGAAAAAAGAAACAAAGCTGGCAGGCTGGCATGCATGCATGTATGGTATGTGTAAAACAATTATGATATTTATACATAACTCAACTAAAAAAGTTTTTAATTGACCACGTGCTGCGGCATGCTGCCTACATATCCCTCCGGCACACCGGCCCACTTAGCCCTCCGGACCACCGGGATTTCTCCCGGTGTCCCGGCGGCCCAGCACGCCCCTGATAAAAGGCATTATTTAAGAACCTTTCAAATATACATTTGCATTGGATAAAATTTCCACTGGACAACATTGTCATTGGATAAAATTATCACGGGATAAAATTTCCACAGGATAAAATTTCTATAGGAGAAAATTTCCACTGGACAAACTTTTCATGGGGTAAAATTTCCACAAGATAAAATTTTCTTTGCATAAAATTTCATAAAATTTCCACTGGATAAAATTCTCATTGCATAACATTTTCATTGACCAAAATTTGCATTGGAATTTAAAGTTTCTTTTAAAAATACATGCACTCAAAATAAACAGTCACAGTTTGAAATAATGAAATTAATGAAACACACTTTATATTGCAAGAATTTAATTTATTTAATTTAAAAACAGTTTTTTTCGTTATCCTGAAAAATCTGATCAGAGGGACAAACTTCGGAATGATTACGAATTAAATGTTTTTTTAAACTACACGTTATTGTAGTTTTATAATTACAGTATTGGCAACAATGCACTTTAGAAGTGATTAAATTATTATTTGATTCGTTTAACAACTCGGAATGTTTGGTTAAAATATGGTTATCCAAAAATGTTTTTGAAATGCCGCGATATTCACAAAACAAGCAGTTCAATTCTATCATTTTATCATGGGTTTTCATGTGCTTTGTCAAACAACGTTTGTCAATGGATTTGTACTGGCAAATATGACATTTATAATATTTGCCATTTTTTAATTTCGAGCATGCTTTCACGTGCCTGTTATAACTCGTTTTCTTAACAGTTGAATATGAACAATTGGGGCATTGATGTACTGTGCTTGTTTTAGCTTTTCCTTTTAATTTTGAACACACATGCCTGTCATAATTTGTTTTCGTGATACTCGAATACAAACATTTGGTGCACTGATGTATTTTACTAGTTATTTTTATTTCTTTTTCTCCTTTATTTTCTAGTTTGTGTTTGCTCCACACGTGTGCGTTTAAAGTGCGTTTATGAGCAGAACTGTAATGACAAAAGTGGCATTTTAAATATTTTTTTTTATCGTGAATTATTAAATGTTTGTTAAAATCACTTTTATACGCAGTTCCGTAGTCACATTCGCTGCAATTAAATTTTTTCAGCCCATCTTTTTCATGAAAATACCTTTTATGTTTATATAAACTGTTCTTTTTGGGATATTTATTGGGACACATGTCACACTGAAATAACTTTTCTTCGTCTCCGACTGTTGGTTTTAAACAATCTTCCTCGCCACATTCTGCAAAGAAAACAAGGTATTTATTTGGCCGTTTTAAAACAAACCATTTAGGGCCATACGCTAAAGAAGTATCGCTAGTAGCGCCACCACTTGGATGTTATCATCGTAACAAAAGTACAACTTTTAATAATCAGCTGTCAAACGCTTAGGTTACATTTGAGAATAAAGCCGGAAAATTTTAAAAAATATCGAAAAAAAACCGTGGCTCGATTTGTTGTGTTGTTGGGTGTATTTCGAGAGGAAATCCTGGGTTCAGTTTTTACCGGTTTTCCAATAAACAGTGTTAATCTGAATGAAGAAATAAACTGCATAAAGTCTAGGTAAATATAAATTGTACCTAGTAGATGCAAAATACACATTTTAGTAGTGATTAACGTGAAAAGGGTAAACATTTCAAATCAGTAAAAATCGTCCAACAAATAAGTCGTCTAAATTTAAACAGCATTTAGCATTATTAAAAGCGTTGATTAAGAAAGTCTCCACTCAACGGTAAAATACCATTATATTATGTATTATATATAATATTATGTTGCCATGAATTTGTACGTATATTTTGTTGTTTAAAATGCAGTTGTCGGCGTTTTTTAGAAAACTCAAATTTAAAAATGGTTGATTTTAAGGTTATGTTTGTGCAAAAATTATTTTTTACTAATTTCTTAAAAATGCCCAAACTATAAATATAAATTATATTAGGTAAAGTTATCATTAGTTAATTCTGCACCAACAAATGTACTTACCGAATTGGGCCCTTTGTCAAAACATGAAAATGAAACGATTTAGTTCTTGAATTTTATTTACAATTAAAAACACAATAATTCAACATGATCCCTTAGATAAAATACGCACACTAACGTAACTATATAAGCATTTAAGCGTTGAGTTTCTTAATCAATGATATAAAAAATAATCAATCGAAATTGAGTACTAAACCAGTTTTTTAGTTTTTTCCTTGCAACGTAAAACACAAATAACGTGCGCGATTTAGCTGTGCAATTGAACAAAATTTGTCGAGTAAGACTTCTGCCTTCCTCTCTTTTGTGAAAAAACTACCTATTTATTTAAAAATGATGTACAGTTCATTTGCTTTAAATGTATTACTGACAATTCTTAAATTCACGCAATGCTTTTGAAGTCCACCAGATGGCGCGCGCGTTGCGAAAACCTGATACTTCTTTAGCGTATAACAAAACACATTGCAAACTGCGAACATAACCCAATTGTTGTGTTTTATATTGCCGCAATCCTCTTCAAAACCAAGTTTTTGTCAATAATAAGGTTTAGTCAGTTATAAATGTATTTATGAGGATATTTAATAATACATTTTACAAATGTATCACTCTTAAGTATATGTAAGATAACCTACAAATCTTTAATGTCATTTAAAATTTGCTATGTTGCCAAATTGGTTCAAACTTAAATCAGTGGATATGCATAAATCAGTTGATATAAATAAATAAACGTTTCTGCAACTAATACTCCAAAATGTAGTAAAAAAACAACACTTACCATTTTTTGCTTCTACAACTTCACTGTCGGTCCTACAAAACATTTAAACCATAATAAAATTATATATAAAAAATTTTTATAAAATTAACAATAATTGTTATACTAATTATTAGTGCTTAAATTGTCAGTCCCTAGCATTGTAATATATAAATCAGAATCTTTTAATTTTAAATGAAGTAGGTATGGTATGGTCTGACCATAATGGTCAAGAAAAATGATTGTTTTAATAGTTTGGTATAATGAACAGATAATTATTTTTGATTTTAATATATTCAGTTAAAATTACTAAATCAGAGCTATAAAACATTTCCAATGTCAGTAACAAAGTAAAACTTACCCTGATTCTTCATCATGTTTAACCTCAAACTTGGCTTCATCCTCATCTTTTTCTTCATTATCTCCATTGTGTGAGGAATTTTTATCATCACCTTCAGAAAAGTCATTGCCCCTTTCTTCTTCCTTAATATTGTAATAAAAATCTTCAATTTCATCTCCATCAGAATAATTATTGTAACTTTCTTCAGGTCTAAAATTATGGATAAGTTGTGTAAAATACAGATTTTAAAGAGGGACTAATTGTGTATAGGTACTGTTTTGGGATAGGAACAAACAGGCTGTGTCCCAGGTTAAAACTGTCACTTGTCAACTGTCAAACAACTGTCACTTGTCAACTGTCAAACAACTGTTGTCATGGTGATAATGCAAATGGCAACAATGCTTACCCTTTGCCCAGATATATTTCATCTTTGGTTTCAAATTTCAGTTTGACTTTAAAATCGTTTTCTTCATCTGTTGACGTTTCTAATTCTTCTTTGATTTCATGTTTTATTGCTATCCCTTGGTCAACAGAGGTACTTGGTTTATCATAATTAATTGAATCGTCGACTAGTTCTTCAGGCTCTTTTTTAAAGACTATCTGCTCCATTATGTATGAAAACTCTACTACTTATATTTAACAATCACAGAAGAGTTGTATTACCTCTTTGGCAAGCTTTAAAAAACAATATAAAACCTTTATAAGCCATAAACAACTAATTAAACGTGTTTACTCACCCTGAGGATGTTTTGACCGAAAAATAAGTAACTCAGACATTTTTATAGCTTTTTAAGACATAGCTGCCAAACTGCACAAAAGCTAATTAATTATTAGGCATGAATACAAGATGAGAATATTATTCCAAATCCAATATTCGAACAAACACTTCTTGTAAGCTTTTATTTGCATAACAAACATAGAAAACGGATAACAAACGGAATGACTGATATTTGACAGAAAATGACTATTTTGATATTTGACAGAAAATTCCCTAATATATCCCTAGAAATACTACCAGATAATAAGAAACACCTTAGACGAGACACAACTAGACGTATAACTGGTTGCAAAAACGCGATTTTCAGGCTTATAAACCACGCTGTCTGTAAACAAAACGCGATTTTTGAGCTTGTGAACAAAAAGAAAATGCGATTTCGACCTTATAAACCAAAAGCGAAGCAAAACATTGGACGGTATACGTCTAGTTGTGTCTCGTCTATGAGAAAGTGTTGCCAACTATTTTTTCACTCCCACCAGATTCATATTGATTGCCAATTTAAAAAAATTGCTCTCTTTATGGATAACTTACTTCCGGTTTTCACTAGTCTTGTCGTTTTGACACGATTTATACATAAAACATACATAAACCCACCATAAAAACCATTACACTAAAAACAATTTTTACCCACCAGCAGGGGGATTTAAACCACCAAGTTAGCAACACTGAGAAAGACCGAATTTGGCGAAGTTCGCAGAATGGCATTTGAATTTCAAACGGCTACACCCTAGACTAGGGAAGCGAGTGCACTGTTATTTCTATGGAAATTATAATAGTATTATTTCGATGAGTGGGCGAAATTTTACTTCGCTTAGAGGCAGAAGTTAGTTAAAATTGGAAAAAGTAGAATATCGAATAAAATTGGTTTTAAATTCCTTGTGGTAGTTGAATAAAATATATTTCTTTAAAGATGTCAGTGAAAATAATTGTTCTTTGTTGGTTTACTATACGCTAAAGAAGTATCTAAGTGTTACAAAGGAGTGTTTTTGATAATAAAGCCGGAAATGTCACAAAAAAGCACCGTGGCACGATTTGTTGTGTATATACACCCAGTATTTTGAGAGGAAATCCTGGGTTGAGTTTTTACCGGTTTTCCAATAAACAGTGTTAATACGAATAAAGAAATAAATTTCATACAGTAAATATAAATTGTATCTACCTATTAGATACAATATATACACATTTTAGTAATGATTAACGTGAAAAGTGTAAACATTTAAATTCAGTAAAAATCGTCAAACAAATAAGTCGTCTAAATTTAAACAGCATTTAGCATTATTAAAAGCGTTGATTAAGAAAGTCTTCACACAACGGTAAAATACCATTATATAATACATACATACATGTATTATAAATAATATTATGTTGCCATGAATTCGTAGGTAGGTATATATTGTTGTTTAAAATGCAGTTGTCGGCGTTTTTTAGAGAACTCATAAACATAAAAATGTTTGTGCAAAAATTATTTTTTACTAATTTCTTAAAAATGTCCAAACTTAAATATAAATTATATTAGGTAAAGTCATCATTAGTTAATTCTGCACCAACAAATGTACCTACCGAATTGGATCCTTTGGCAAAACATGAAAATGCAACGGTTTAGCTCTTGAATTTTATTTACAATTAAAAACCCAATAATTCACCATGATCCCTTAGGTAAAATACACACACTAACGTAGCTATATAAGCATTTAAGCGTTGAGTTTCTTAATCAATGATATAAAGAATAATCGATGGAAATTGAGTACTAAATAAAAAATAATTAAAAATGGTAATATTTTATTAACAGCTACACTTAATTAAATTACAAACTTTAAACGTTCGGTTAGAATACACATTTAAATACAAATAATTGAGGTGATCTATCTGTCAGTTTAACGCTAATTTCGTCTTACTGCCTAAAATGATACATTATACCTATATATTTTTTGTTTTCTAAACAAAAAAATACATAATATAATTTACTTTATTGTATTATTTTCAGAAAATAAGACTAAATTAAATTAAACTGACATAACCTCAATTATTTGTATTCAAATGTCAAGGTGTGAATTGTACTTAACATGGAGCCCACACACAAAACTAGAACACCTTCTAGTTTTGTGAGCCCACACAAGGAGTACGAACTGAAACGGAAAAATTTCTTTTTTCGCCACCAGAGGCGCTGATTTCCATTTTGCTGTTTCGGTAGAAACAGAACACTAGCGCCCTCTTATTTTGGGAAGACATTTGTTATGTACGAGGTGTGTTCAGAAAATATCGGGAATTTTCGTTTTTTGAAACAAATATTTATTTATTCGTATTGGATATTATGCACATGTGCCAGCTCTTTTTCCAATACTCGAAACACTTCTAAAACTCGATCTTTGCGATAGCCTTTAGTTCTTTCAGCGATGCGCTTTTAATGTCATCTATGCTTGCAAAACGACGGCCCTTTAAGGTTCTCTTTATTTTTGGGAATAGGAAAAAGTCAGACAGAGGCATGTCTGGCGAATATGGAGGCTGGGGCATCATTACAGTACTGTTTTTGGCCAAAAATGTTGTTCAAAATTTAACAATTTTAGAACAAATTTAGCTGCCACGCTTTTCATACCCAAAACATTCAAAAAAATTTCATGGGATGAGCCAATCGATATACCAACATCATTAGCGACTTCTCTGATGGTTTATAACCATTTCTTCCACTTTTTCCATGTTTTTATCGGTTGTTAATGTGCTTGTGCGTTCGGGGCGTTCGTCATCTTACGGCCATCTTGGAAACTCTTATACCACTTGTAAACTCTTGTTTTACTTATAGCAGACTCACTATAGGCCTTTGTTAACATTTCGCAGAATTTATTAAATTTTTTAAGCAAAATTGGATACAAATTCTTTGATCCATTTCTTTTAACGAACGAAAAATCGCCGAGCTCATAAAACACGTCTAACCTTAGCGGCTGCCACAGACAAAGTAAACAATGAAAACAGCAAAAGTTTGTATCATACTTCGGGGGCATGTATACCAACATAATAAAGAAAATTTTATGACAACCGGACCTCCGAACCCGCGAAATTTAACAATTCCCGTTATTTTCTGAACACACCTACATGGAGTTTGTACTCCTTGGGTAGGCTCCGTGATACTTAAATATTTTTAATGATTATAATTTAAATGATTTTTTAAACCGCTTGTTATTGTAGTTTTATAGTTACAATGTTGACACGAATGAACTTTGGAAGTGATTAAATTTTTATTGGAATCATTTAACAAATCCAAATGCTTAAATAGAATGTGATTGTCTAAACTTTGTTTTTTGTTACATTGGTATTGACAGAATAAACATTTCAGCTCTTTTATTTTACTATGATTTTTCACATGCCTGGTTAAATGACTTTTATAAATAGTTTTGTGGTTGCAAATTTGACATTTATGCCATTTGACATTTTTTAATTTTAGGCAAACTTTTACATGGTTATCAAAGTTTGTTTTTCTAACAGTTGAGTATGGACATTTAGGGCACTGATGTATTCTGCTTGTTATTTCTATTTTATTTTTACCTTGATTTTCTAGCTTATGTTTACTTAAAAGGTGTGCATTAAAATAATGTAGTCGAGTAGTCGTATACTGGCAAAATTGGCAATTTAAATAGTTTTTTATGTCATGAATTTTTGAGTGA
Source organism: Brassicogethes aeneus (assembly GCA_921294245.1). Classification (NCBI taxonomy): domain Eukaryota; kingdom Metazoa; phylum Arthropoda; class Insecta; order Coleoptera; family Nitidulidae; genus Brassicogethes; species Brassicogethes aeneus. The sequence goes on along the minus strand of OV121142.1, from coordinate 4,876,732 downwards.
CTGTTAAAACTACTTTTATTTGTAGATTCGTAATTACAATTGCCACATTTATATTGTTTCTGTTTTTTATTAACATGCTTTTTAACCTCCTCTGTTTGATATTTCTTAGAATGTTTACCTCTTGATTTTAAACACCGATCGTCGAGACTTTCTGTAAAAAAAAGTTTATTTATTAAACGATATCCTTTTTCCTTAGATTACGCCGAAATAAAAATAACTTTATATTAATTTAATGGAAAATTTTCTTAAGAGGTTTGAGGTTAAATTTCCATTGGGTTCTAGCAGAGATAAAGCACATACTTCCACACATAAAGTTATTTTTTTTTATCTGGACTGCAAATATAGGGTTTTGATTGGTAAATACACTTGTCAAGTTGGTCGCATTGATTAAAACAAACTAAGCTAGTTATAAATCTAATTGCGGTTATGTATAAATTATTGTAGGTTACATTGTGCAGTTGTCAAGTTGAGTTGTCGAAATTCGTAGTTAAAAATGCCATTAATCTGGCTTTGGTGGTGCTTGGATGAGTAAAATCGTATAAAAAAGTAGTTAAATATAGGTTGCTTTACGGCCCAGAAGAGAAAGTATTCCTAGCGGATAATAATCTTCGCTTTAAAAAGAATTTATATAAAAGAAATTAAAAAAAATTTTGAACGTAAATGTTGTCCAATGGTGAGTAATGTGAAAATAATGTGTGATGTAATATTTATAAAACCAAATTCGTTACTTTTTTACTCCAAAAATGTCCATAAGGCGATGTACTTTTTCTTCCATTGTGGAATTTGGCATAATTTCATCAAAATTAAGTTTTGCCCTCAAAAGGGGTTTTACATTCGAATTCGTTGCTATTATTTTTGGCATAATTATCTTTTTATTCATAATTGACAAGTAAATTATCAATAATAAATATTATTGTCAATTTGACAGTGTCAAAGTATTTAATTAAATTCTTTAGCAGGAGTACCATTTTTTAAATACTAAAAATACTAAGTCAAACTGGCATAAGCCACCAACCTAACAAAAAACACGAGTCCAGATAAAAAAAAATTAACTGTATACAAATCATTTCTAAGTGATACTGTTTCCTTTTTGTAGGGTTAAAGTAGGGGAAGTGAAAATAACCGTATGTTTGCATTGAATAGAATATAATAGAATTTTCCCAAAGAAAGAAAAAATATGCATTAGAAATTTTTTATGTTTTTTTTAATACGCCACTGGTTACACACTTGTGCTCTGTGAGTACATAGATACCAACCAAAAAATTTAAACAAAATTTGGCAACTTTTTTTGACAGAATCTGGAAACGCTGGTTGTTACCAACCATAACATAATAAATTAAATTAGGCAACCAGATTAGCCTAAAGTTCCTAGTCGATAAGTGGCGTACTTATTGTTAGGATAAAGGTTATTATAAATTATTTTTAGTCTTTAGAATTTAGAAAAAAAGGAACTACCCAGTTTAATATATTACATTAACACCCTGTATGTGTGGAAGTATGTAGCTGTAAAAATTGAATTTTATTATTTTAATGAGAAGTCAATAATTAACTGAATATTGTGATATATAGGATTTTAAGAAATTATTTTTTTAATAAAAACATTGTTTAATAAAAACACAATTTATTTATTAATACTTAACAGATATATTTATAATTAAATTACGATTAAAAACAATATCTACAATACATAAATTATTAATACAGTTTAAAACTTAAAAATACTAATTTTGCCAAATCCACCACTTTTCAACCCGACTATAGTTCCCTAATATTTGTTAAGACAATGAATAATTTTTTTCAGATTCAAACAAAATTGCGGTTATTTCAAACATGGTTTTGTTTATTTAAAACAAATGTTTTTTTATACTGGGTGCAAAAGTACCCTTCAAGAGTGCTAGAGTCTTCCTTCCTCCCGTAAAAGATTAACAATACGAAAATCGTAGTGCCATTTATAGATTCCCGTACGGGAATCTATAAATGGCACAACGGTTTTTGTATTGTTCATTTTTCACGCGAGGAAGGAAGGAAGGCAATCTATAAATCAGGCTTTAATCTATGGCAGGGCTGTGTTATAAAAGTAATAAAAATAAAATGACATTTAATTAATATTTTTTGAAATTATAATTATAATTTTTTTGTTAAGAATTATTTTTTTTGCTTTTACTTTTACTATAAATTTATTAAAAACATTTTTATTCTGGCTAATATAATAAATTTTTGACGAAAACCTTAAAAGAAATAAATAAAAAAATAAATATCAAGATGTTGATATACAAGGTGTCCCTAAACTTATTGGCATAAATTTAAGAAAAGATTGAGCAAGTCAAAATAAGACGAAAACCTAAATAAATATTTTTCCTAAATACTTATGTTTCCAAGATACAGGGTGATAAAGTGTTACCTATCATATCAGTTTTTTTTAATATAGCTTCCACTATGGTAGTCTTGGAAAGGTGATATTTTGCGAACAGTCAGTTACTACCAAAACACATATTCACACATAATTACAATTGTTTGAGTGAACACAGTGTCGTAGAAACGGGTTGCTTAAGCTTATTGTCCCATACAAACTTTGAGGTTAGGTTTTTATAACATTTGATACAATTTTTCGATTACACAGTTCGGCTACCATTAAAAAGGTGTCCCTCTCAAACTTCGATAAAAAAAACCGTTTCCGAGATATTAGAGATTACAATAATTGTTATATCGCATTATTTATAAGGATTAAAAGGTATATGATAACAAATTTTATTTTTTAATTGAAAAAACTAATAAGGGCATTCCATGAGCCTCGGGACTTTTTGCCCTGACCGTCACAAAAGAAAAATTGTACTTTTTTCAATTAAAAAATTTGTTATCATATATCTTTTAATCCTTAAATGTGATATAATGTAATCTCGAATATCTCGGAAACGGTTTATTTTATGGAAGTTTGAGAGGTACACCTTTATAATAGTAGCCGAACTGAGTAATCGAAAAATTGCATCAAATGGTATAAAAACGTAACCTCAAAGTTTGTATGGGACAATAAGCTTAAGCAACCCCTGTTTCTACGACACTGCGTTCACTCGAACAATTGTAATTATGTGTTTTGGTAGTAAGTGACTGTTCGCAAAATATCACCTTTCCAAGTCTACCATAGTGGAAGCTATAATAAAAATACTGATATGATAAGTAAAACATACGTAATTAGGAAAAATATTTATTTAGATTTTCGTCTTATTTTGACTTGCTTAATCTGCTCCTAAATTTATACCACTAAATTTAGGGACACCTTGTATATCCGAAATTTTGATATTTAAGTAAATATCATGATATTTTCGAACCCTGCTATAAACTACAATTTTTTAAAATCAATATTTTTAAACTTAAACTTTTACAGTTACATTTTATAAATAAATTAAATATTTTCAATGTTGATTTTTTATGTGTTTTTTTAAACCACATGCAAGAGTAGTTTTATATTCACAAAGCTCGCAATGGTGTATTTTAGATGTAATGACATTTCTGTTGGAGTCATTTAATAAATCCGGGTGTTTATTTAAAATGTGGTTGTCTAAACTTTGTTTCATGTTACTTTTGTGTTGACAAAACAAACATTTCAGTTCTTTGATTTGATTGTGACTTTTTTTATGCAAATTTAAATTACTTTTGCGAATAGTTCTATAGGGGCAAATTTGACAATCATACCATTCTACATTTTCCAATTTTAAACACACCTTAATATGATTATCATAATTAGTTTTATTAGCAGTGGTGTATGAACATTTTTCACACTTGTGGATTTTACTGGTTATTATCATTTTATTTACTCCTTTATTTTCTAATTTATGTTTGCTCAAGACGTGTGCATTTAAAGTTCGCAGTTGAGCTCCCATGTATTTACAAAAGTGGCATTTTAAATATTTTTTTTTATCGTGAATTATTAAATGTTTTTTGAAATTACCTTTGTTCACAGTAACATATTCGCACTTATCGCACTCCCATTTTTCCACCCCATCTTCTTTATGAACATACTTTATATGTACATGGCTCTCTGTAAAAAAAAATTCGCATAAATATTTTTTTAATAAAATTGGGTTTTCGCAACGCGCGCGCCATCTAGTGGACTTCAAAAGCATTGCGTAAAATCAAGAATTGTCAACAATACATTTAAAGCACAGATTATACATCATTTTTAAATAAAAAGGTAGTTTTTTCACAAAAGAGAAGAAGGCAGACAAATTTTGTTCTATTGCACAACTAAATCGCGCACGTTATTTGTGTTTTACGTTGCAAGGAAAAAACTAAAAAACTGGTTTAGTACTCGATTTCGATTGATTATTCCTTATATCATTGATTAAGAAACTCAACGCTTAAATGCTTATATACCTAGTTACGTTAGTGTGTGTATTTTATCTAAGGGATCATGGTGAATTATTGTGTTTTTATTTGTAAATAATATTCAAGTACTAAATCGTTGCATTTTCATGTTTTGCCAAAGGATCCAATTCGGTAAGTACATTTGTTGGTGCAGAATTAACTAATGATAACTTTACCTAATATAATTTATATTTAAGTTTGGACATTTTTAAGAAATTAGTAAAAAATAATTTTTGCACAAACATAACCTTAAAATCAACCATTTTTGGTCAATTCTCATATAACTTGTTCCGATGCTGTATCCACTTATTTTTGTGAAAACTAATTCTCGCTCAAGGTTTTTTTTAGTGTAATAAGCATGTAGCATTTCAAGGTAATGGGAACTTAAATTATGACAACCCTAATCTATTAATTTTTTCCTAAAATGCAGGCTTTATGTTGCAAATGTCACATAAGTTACCGGTCACCAACTGCAATATCCTAACATCGATGAATATTTCAACAAAATGACCGTTCAAACAACTAATGTTAGTGCTTGATTAACTAAAAATAGACTTAAGATTGACAAAAAATTATTTTATCCGAAATCGGCAGTAAAGTAGTCAACAATCGTAAATTAAAATAAATCGGCAGTAAAGTTCTACTTTACTGCCGATTTCGGATAAAAGAATTTTTCGTCAATCTTAATTAAGTTTATTTTGAGTTAATCAAGCACTAACATTAGTTGTTTCAACAGCCATTTTGTTAAAATATTCATCAATGTTAGGATATTGCAGTTGGTGACCGGTAACTTATGTGACATTTGCAACATAAAGCCTGCATTTTAGGAAAAAATTAATAGATTAGGGTTGTCATAATTTAAGTTCCCATTACCTTAAAATGCTACTTGCTCATTACACTAAAAAAAACCTTGAGCGAGAATTAGTTTTCACAAAAATAAGTGGATACAGCATCGAAACAAGTTATATGAGAATTTACCTTTTATGTTTACGAGTTCTCTAATAAACGCTGACAACTGCAAGATATTTTTTGACTGTTTTTGATGGGCCACCCTGTATGTTTTTATACAAGTTTTTAAACAAAAAACAATGAGACTGTTAAACAAAATGTTTAAAACAATATACATAACGTTCTTAATGATTCACTGCTAAAATAACTAAAATAAATGTCTAAAAAAAGGTAGATAAACATGATTTTTAAGAAGTAATATTAGATGATTAAACAATTTATTAAATACTTTTGTTCATAAATTTTTTTAAGGAGTGGTGTCATTTTGACAATTTTTATTTTATCGCGTTGAAATTTTAAAATAATAATAGTATATTCTGTAACAAGTTTGGAATATGCAATTCCAAATTCCAAACGTGTTTCAGACTATACTTTTTCTACACTTATAAAAAATACCAGAGAAATAATTTAATTGGAAAAAAGTTAGGTTATCTTTTGACAGATGTTAGGTTATATTTTGACAGATGTTAGATTTTATGATGGTTTATAATTTTTAAATAAGCTTATAAAAATTACTTACATAATTTTGCAGAACCTAACTTAGGAAGTATAAAGAAGTAATAAACTTTTTTTATTCTTTATTATTTACATGTATTGTAATATGATCAATAGTACAGTTTTGAAAGGTTAAATTTGGGGCAATATTTAAGTTTTCTTTATTTACTAAGGAATTTAAATTCAAAGCTGCAGTTGAAGATTAAGATGATCCTGGGTTTGATGTTTCAATTTCAGTAATATGAGACATTTGTTTATTAGACACATCCAATCTACTGGATAAAGAATTGTCAATATAACCTTCCGCCACTTCGGTTGATTTCCAACCTAGGTAGTAATTTCACCACCAGCATCAATTAACATTGTCGCAGATGTCCTTCTAAAACAGTGGCCAGTGTATAATTCAGGATTGGGAAGTACTAAAAATTTTGCCACTTCCTTAGGCATACCACCCAGTTTGTTAATTCCCATAACTTGCTTTGTACATTTGCCTTTTTGGAAACTTAAAAAGAAATTCTCTGACACAACATTTTGGGGCCGAAGGTCAGCATATTTTTTTAATATTTGGCAAAAACTTCCAGTTATTGTAAACTTTCTACGAGTGTTTGTTTTTGTGTCTGGTACAGTTATGATAATTGCTCTTCCTAAATATTCCAAATCTTGAATTTTCATCTGGTACAATTCATTTTTTCTACAGGCACCCATGATTCCCACAATTAAAGCAGCCTAAAAATTATGATAATAAATAGGACATTGTCTAAGATTATAGTTGTTGTTTTTACCTTTGTTCCAAGATATAGAATATCAGGTGCTTCAAGTATAAATTTATTTACTTCCTCAGCTGTCAATGTTTTCGACTTTTTTGCTAAATGACCCGTAGATTTTTTCTTCAAAAAGGCACGTAATTTTGCATAATTTGACAAATTAACTTCATGCTTTATATTGATTGTTGTTCGAAGAATGGAATAGGTCTTCCACAATGTTGATGATTTTTTTGTGTCACTCAATTCAGTAAAATATGCCAATATAACATTCTCAGAAAGAGAAGTCGTATTTTTACTTTTACGCCAGTCCATAAATTGTTTATAAATTTGCAGATAAACTTCTTTGGACTTCGCAGGTAGTAAATCTAGCGTTGTTTGATTGGCCTTTTCAGTTAGTTCTGGAGGAGTGTTTTCAAACGTTTCTTCTTCATCAGTAATAATAATAATAATAATAAGTTTATTAGTTCAAAAAATTGTATATACAATGTAGAACACGTCAAAAAAATAGTAGACATGGACATATTATTTAACGACGATATATTATTCAGAGATAAATATAGACAAATTTTAAGTAAATAAATGGACAAATTGTAAGGAATGACAAATAAGTTATTATTTGAATTTCAAATTTTGAATTAACTAATGACAGACGTAAACAATTAACCAGTGCTGCCATCTCTTTGGGACTAAGTCAAACCTAAATATTCTAATAGAATCCTACTAAATCGGCCAAACAGAATTACAACTAGCTTGTAAAGAAGATATATTTTGGGTATTTTTATTAACGCAAACTGTTTTAAATCCTATTGTATACTACCAATTAATATTTTCTGCCGGGCCTTTCTGAAAAAACTAGATTTAGTAGGAATACAAGTAAGTTATAAAATAAACATAGAGATGTCGCCCCAAGTGCTCATTCCATCATTAGAACATGTGCGGAATAATTATTCTGTAACACTTTATAGAATATACGTAATTCCAGATTAAAAAGTCATATAAGAACTGTCAAATTCCGTAATAAGCGTAGAAAATAGTATATTCTGTAACAAGTTTGGAATACGGCATATTCCGCTCGAGTGAAAAGATTGTCACACGAGCCGAAGGCGAGTTTGACGGTTTCACAAGAGGGGAATATGCAATTCCAAACGTGTTTCAGACTATACTTTTTCTACGTTTCCAAAAAATACCATAGACAAATAATTTAATTGGAAGAAAGTGAGGTTGGATCAGTCTAAAATTTGTTAAATATTAAAAACAGAGATGTCGCCACGAATGTTTATTCTGTCATCAGATGATAGAATATTTCATTCTGTAACACTTTACGGAATATGTAATTCCATAGATAAAAGTGATATTAGAACGGTCATATTCCATAATAGGAGTGGAAAAAAATATTTTTCCAAAGATAAAGAAAAAATATTTTTTGTGATACGCCACTGTTTACACACTTGTGTTCTGTGAGTACATAGATACTAACCAACAAAGTAGCTGCGCGTTGCCAGTTGTAAAAAATTTTTCCTGCACAAAATAAATAAAAACCCAATAAATACAAAAGTTTTATGCCCTTAAAGCTCTAACACCCTTCTGTATTTATTTACTCATCCAGCTATTAGCTTAAGCAATGATTAGAAAATTTAGTACTATTTTAAAAACATAACCACAAAATTAATTTTTTCATCGGTTTTTTTCTTTCTGTTTACTTAGATGAAATTAGGACAAGTTCACATGTTAAACTTTAAACGTTCAATTTGTGTAAATAAATCCAAAAGCCTTAGTTAAGATTTTTACAATTTGAGCACATAACCTTAAATTTGATTATGTCATAAAAGTTGTCAGATTTTGTTTGTATTTACCTTCATTACAAAAATGACATAATAAACAATTAATAAAAACGCCAAATTAACAATTTGCATTGTCATTTTGTCATTTTTGTAATTAAGAAAAAATTTAATCAAAATTTGGCAACTTTTTTGACAGAATCTGAAAAGGCTGGTTGTTACCAACAGTAACATAATAAATTAAATTAGGCAACCAGATTAGCCTAAAGTTTCTAGTCAATCAGTGGCGTACTTTTTTGTTAGGTATAAGGGTTTTAAAAATTGAATTTAGGTTTTGTTATTTAAATGTTTTGCGATTTTTTTTATGCAAAAGTATAGAAAACAATTTTTTCAAGACATTTAAAAAAATTGGTAAAATTTCTTAATAATAATAAAGTTGACAATTTACTTATGAATTTGCTTACAAGTCAGAAAAAAACACTTACGTTTTCGCTTTCCTTTCTCCAGTATTTCTTCATTTACATCTTCACTGTCGGTCCTACAAAACATTTAATGTTTCATTTCCACACTGATATAAATTTTCAGTAGTAATAAATGTGTTAAATATATTTATATTGGTAATTTTAACTACAATAAATGTGTAGGAATTCAAGGTTAAAACTGTCAGTTGCATGTTTTAACATGCCAACTGTCAAACAACTGTTGCCATGGCGATAAGGCAATAAATGGCAACAATGCTTACCCTTCGTCAAGAAAGTTTTCCTCTTTAGGTTCGCATTTCAGATAAACTTGCTCAAATCCATCAAAATTGTCTTGTTCGTCCGCTGACGTTTCTAATTCTTCTTTCACCCCTGATTCATCGTAGTCCATGGAGTTTTGGCCATCATCGAATTCTTCCTTGATTTCCTGTTTTATTGCTATACCAGAGGTTGAAGGCATTTCTTGGTCAGCATAGGTACTTGCTTTATCGCAATCCATCGTAATTTCACCTTCGAAATCGTCTTTAGGTTCTTTTTTGCTATTTGTGTATGAAAAGTACTTTAGCAAGCTGTAAAAAAAATAGAAAACCTTTATAAACCCTTAAACGACGAATTAGACGTATATTTACTTACCTTATGGTCAACTGACAGTGTTTTTACAGAGAAAAATAAGGCATTCAGTCTTCGCCTATAGTTTGCAAGAAATGGCCGCCAAACGCCGCAGCAGCGTTGCCAACTCTACCAACTTTTCGGTAGGTCTACCAACTTTTAGTGTCTTGCTCAACAGTTGAGCCTCAACTATACTACTTTGCAAGAAAAATGTACCAAATTTTAAGTTTTTAATTTTTTTTAATTAAATCATCTTGGAAATGATAATAATGCCTTGTATTTTTTTACCTTTTTACCCTTTGATGGATTTACCACATCAAATAAAGAATAGAGGGTGTTAAAGCCTGTTATTTTGACAGCTGTAAAGTACAGGTTACTGTACTGTATTTTACTGTAAATGTTTTTAGTCAAATTACAGTTCTTTTATTTTTATTTGGACTCGTGTTTTTTTGTTAGGTTGGTGGCTTATGCCAGTTTGTCTTATTTTTAGTATTTAAAAAACGGTACTTCTGCTAAAGAATTTAATTAAATACTTTGACACTGTCAAATTGACAATAATATTTATTATTGATAATTTACTTGTCAATTATAAATAAAAAGATAATTATGCCAAAAATAATAGCAACGAATTCGAATGTAAAAGCCCTTTTGAGGGCAAAACTTCATTTTGATGAAATTATGCCAAATGCCACAATGGAAGAAAAAGTACATCGCCTTATGGACATTTTTGGATTAAAAAAGTAACGAATTTGTATTTATAAATATTACATCACACATTATTTTCACATTATTCACCATTGGACAACAATTACGTTCTCAAAAAAAAATAATTTCTTTTATATAAATTCTTTTTAAAGCGAAGATTATTATCCGCTAGGAATACTTTCTCTTCTGGGCCGTAAAGCAACCTATATTTAACTACTTTTTTATACGATTGTACTCATCCAAGCACCACCAAAGCCAAATTAATTGCATTTTTAACTACGAATTTCGACAACTCAACTTGACAACTGCACAATGTAACCTACAATAATTTATACATAACCACAATTAGATTTATAACTAGCTTAGTTTGTTTTAATCAATGCGGCCAACTTGACAAAAATGGTACATTGCCTCCAAGGCCATTAAGGGCGTCAAGCCACCAAGGAAGAAGAAGAATTTCAAACGGCTACACCTTAGAGTAGGGAAGAGAGTGGAGGCGCGTAATCGAACTTTTGCCGAGTTTTTTTAAACTGAAATGCTTAATGACTTGAAAAGTACATAAACTACTTAACCCAGTGAAAATGAAGGTTTCGATAATGGGTTGCCCTTCCACGTAAAATTAAAATACACAAAATTATATTTAAATCCATATTATTTGTGGTAAAATGAATGTTCCACAATAATTTTTCATTTATAACTATAGGATATAAGGGTTTAAAAATTAAATTTTATTTATGTTATTTTAATGTTTTAAGATTTTTTTATGCAAAACTAAAAACGTTGATAATTTAATTTTTGATATTTCTTACAAAAGTTAAAAAAAAACACATTTTTCTTTTACTTTCTCCAGTATTTCTTTATTTACATCTTCACTGTCAGTCATACAAAAACATTTAATTTTTGATTTTCACACTGAGTTAAATTTAAGTTTAAGTTAATGTTTTGTTAATTATTATTAAATTGGTAATTTTAACTTCAATAAATGTGTACCTATACTCTTAGGGTTGGGCTGTCACTTGTTGCATGTTTCAACAATTGTTGCCATATCACCTGCCTTATCACCGTGGTAACAGTTAACAGCTGCATGTTAAGTCAACTTGTTGCCATGGTGATAAAGCAATAAATGGCAACAATGCTTACCCTTCGTCTTTAGGTTCGCATTTCAGATCAACTTGCTCAAATTCAGTAAAATTGTCTTGTTCATCCGTGGACGTTTCTAATTCTTCTTTCACCTCTATTTCATCAAAGTCCATGGAGTTTTGGCTATCATCAAATTCTTCTTTGATATCCTGTTTAATGGGTATCTCAGAGGTTGAAGTCTTTCCTTGGTCAGCATAGGTAGGTACGTCTTCTACGTTTCTTGCCAGGACTCCTGAAAACTGGTGGTTGAGTATCAGAGGTTGTTCCTTCATTAACTATTCTTTCAATTGTTCGCACTGATACACCAGTAGCACACATAACATTTAATTTTACAGCACTCAGATTTTCTTCCTCAGTTTTATTATTTTTAAAATAATTGAAAACACGATAAACAATTTCTCGAGCTTGACTTCCAAGAACTTTATTATGGGTATTTTTCCTTTCCGCCATTACTTCTTCACTTGACAATATTCTTCCCTTTTTGATTATTTTTGGTAATATTAAATTTTGGTTATATAGGTATATTTAAAGTATAATTAGGGTAACTTTTAAAAATTATACTACTTTGTACCTTAACTTAAAAATATACAGGTAAAATATACGTACATAAGGTCAATTGACGGTGTTTTTTACAGAGAAAAATTGCAAATGCAAAAAAATGCACCTTTAAAACAAAAAAAGAAAGTTAAAAATAATCTGTGATGGACGCCAAACGCCAATCAAAGGCCTTTATAATCTGTGCAAAGGTCTTTCTACACAATACATATTAAACACCGGTTGTATTTCATCAACACATACATATTAATATTATTGTGTTTGAATGACTATTTATTGGAAAAATAATATGGATTTAAATAAAAATATATAAAGAATACGACCATTTTTAATTACAGAAAACATTTTGTGTAACCTTTCAGTTCAGCTACCGCATAGCAAGAGTGCAGCACTAACGAGTTTTCCACATAAACCGCCAAATTTGAAATAACTACATACCATTAATTCAACCTTAAATTTTTTCTGTCTGAAAACTGAAATCAATATATAGGTACATTAAATAAAGTTAAAAGGTTACAAATAAGTCTAAATCATACAAATTTTCCAACCTGCAAATGTTTAAATGTGTATAGGTAATTTTATTTGCGATTTTCTGTTAATACTAAAAAATTAACCCATTAAAAAATATTACAATTTTTAATTATTACGGACGCTACAAAAAATTGCCGTGGAATGGCTAAGATATAAAATAAATAATATTTACTTTGGTTATCAGTTTAAATTGGTACATTTTTATTACAGTTTTCCTTACCACAACAGCTATTTTATTAGCTAATATTATTTTAAAAAATTTTGCACAGTAGGTACGATTTTTAGATTTGTAATAATTACTTAATTTTGATTAAAAATAATAGTATAACCCACAATCCACAATCAAATTGTGTACTTAAGTAAATTTCCTACAAATTAAAAACAACATAAAAAGTAACTAAGCAATATAAACAATATAAATTGTCAATTTTTTTATAATGGCAAAATTAAGGTTTAACTGTCATATTTTTGTGTTTCTTAAGTTGGCAGCACGAAATTTGAAATGACAATTTTAAAAAGTGCTAAAAATTTCCATTAAACCCGTATACCCAAAGATAATACTTTGCGACGCAAAGTTTGCGTATACCTACGCTAAAGAAGTATCGCTAGTAGCGCCACCACTCGGCTGTTTTCATCGTAACAAAAGTACGACTTTTAATAATCATCTTTCAACGCTTATGTTACAAACGAGTATTTTTGAGTCTATAAAGCAGGTAAATGTTAAAAAATATCGGAAAAAAACCGTGGCTCGATTTGTTGTGTTGTTGGGTGTATTTCGAGAGAAAATCCTGGGTTTAGTTTTTACCGGCTTTCCAATAAACAGTGTTAATCTGAATGAAGAAATAAATTGCATACAGTCTCTGTAAATATAAATTATACTATTAGATCTTTATAATCTGTGCTATTAGATACAATAAATACACATTTTAGTAGTGGTTAACGTGAAAAGTGTACACATTCAGTAAAAATCTTCAAAACATTGGTAAGTCGTGTAAATTTAAACAGCATTTAGCATTATTAAAAGCGTTGATTAAGAAAGTCTCCACTCAACGGTAAAATACCATTATATTATGTATTAAGTATATATAATATTATGTTGCCATGAATTCGTAGGTATATTTTGTTGTTTAAAATGCAGTTGTCGGCGTTTTTTAGAGAACTCAAATATAAAAATGGTTGATTTTAAGGTTATGTTTGTGAAAACACATATCACAATACTCAGAGAGTACTATTCACCAAATAAATACATAACAATATTTAACAGAAATGCTTTGACAAAATATATGTACCTAGTTATAATTTTAACTGTAAATTATTGTCCATGGTGTGATATCATGATATGTGCACATATGTTCACCAAATAAATACATAACAATATTTAACAGAAATGCTTTGACAAAATATATGTACCTAGTTATAATTTTAACTGTCAATTATTGTCCATGGTGTGATATCATGATATGTGCACATATGTCAACATATGTTGACATATGTGATATCACACCATGGACAATAATTGACAGTTAACAGTCAATTATATAACCAATTAATTGTTGTAATAATTAATTGTTGCACATCCTGTCGTAAAAATCCTAAAAATGCATATTTTTTATAAAATAAAACATTAATTCTTAACCTAATCTAATAAGCACATTATGTAGTATCATGATAATAAGACAAGAAACATTATAATCTAGGTTATTTTTATTTTTAAGTTTAAAAACTTAATATTTACGATCTCATATCTTTTTAAATAGTAAACGTAGATTTTTTTTACAATTTTCTAGGATTCCTGGGGGTCTGTAGATTTTTCACCTTTAAGGTGGTGCGCGACTTCTGAGACGCCCTGTATACATTTGAAAAGGGTTAAATAAAAAACAAATAGTTTCTATAGAAATATATATATAAATAAAGAAATTTTTATTAACATTTACACGGACACAACACAACCGAATTATGTAACAAATATTACGAACAATAGATTTACAAGTTCTTTCTTGAAAATGATATTAGTCGCTAAAATTTTTCAACAAGTTTTCAAGCTAAAACAATCGCAATACGCGAAGTGTAAAGTTACTTTACAAATACACTAAATTTTAATGATGAACTTTTAAATGCTTATTAAATGAATCTGTCATTGTTGATTTAAAATTACAATGTTTGCAAGAATGTATTTTGGAAGTGATGATATTTTTATTGTTTTCGTTCAATAAATCCGAATGTTTTCTTAAGATGTGGTTGTCCAAACAAGCTTCCCGTTACATTGATAATGACAGAAAGAACATTTCAAATCTTTTATTTTAGTATGACTTTTAATATGACTTGTTAAATTACTTTTTTGAATAGCTCTAAAGGGGCAAATTTGACACTTATACCATTCGACATTTTTCAATTTCAAACAAACTTTAATATGATGATCATAAGCTGATTTTTTAACAGTGATATAGGAACATTTAGTGCATTCATGGATTTTACTTGATATTTTTATTTTATTTTCTCCCACATTTTCTAGTTTTATGTTTGCTCAATATATGCGCATTTAGAGTATTTAATTCGGCAGCCATGTATGGACAGAAATGACATTTAAAATAATTTTTTTTTATCGTGAATTTTTAAATGCTTATTAAAATCACCTTTTCTTTTAGTTACGTAATCACATTTCTTGCATTTAAATTCGTCTTTTAAGTGGAAATTCTTTTTATGATTTAATAAACTCCCCTTTCTTTGAAATTTCTTAAGACAAAAGTCACAATTAAATAAGTTTTTCCTTGCCACTCATATCACTACATTGAACCCCATGATATTCCACCTCGAATTTTCGTCTCAAACATGGCTTCATCCTCACCTTTATCTTCATTGTCTAACAAATTTTTATCATATTCTTCTATAAAGTCACCGTCCCCTTCCTTCTTCCTTAATATTGCAATAGAAATCTTCACTTTCATCTCCAACATCAGAATTGTCACTTTCTTCAGCACTTTCGTTGATTTTAGATCTAAAATTATGATGGGTATTAAAAGTTTGAAATATTTTGTCTCTTTGAAATCAAATAACATTTAAAGGTCGCCCACAACGTATAACGTATAATAGGAAAATTAATAGGTTTTAGTTAATCATTAAAAATAATACTTACTCGCTTTCAACATGTAAATCTTCCAGGCAATGCTTCTTTATTTCTTCTTTAATTTCTTTATTGACTTGGGATTGTCCGGAATTTCTGGAGCCTTTAGAAGAATTACTCAATTTAACCCTATCAATGGATGCATGTGTATCTAAGGTTTCACAGCTAAAACAATTTTTTATTTAGCATTAAATGCTATAGCATTCTATAGAAAACACCAATTTAATCTTTTTAACAAGAACTACAGGTTTTATATTATTTTATATTTTTATTATTTCTTTTACTAAACTTAAACAAAAAAGAAATGGTATAAAATCTGTATTTTGTATAAATCTGTATTCTGTATAAATCTTGAATTTTTTGAATAAAATTTGAAATTTGTCGATAAACTTCAGTGAATTAAATATTGTACCACTTTAATTTGAATTATCTTAATTTGGGGGCAGGAGGCTGGGGGCACACTTAAAAACTAACTTTTTTCGCAAACTTCAATTTAAATTCTGCTTGCACAGAACTTGTCTATATAATGTCATTATACTCATATAAATTTGATGTGGGTCCCATGTCTAATAACTGAGATATGGATGTGCCCAAAATCCACCAGACAAATTAAATCTAAAATATGTA
Source organism: Brassicogethes aeneus (assembly GCA_921294245.1). Lineage (NCBI taxonomy): Eukaryota > Metazoa > Arthropoda > Insecta > Coleoptera > Nitidulidae > Brassicogethes > Brassicogethes aeneus. The sequence goes on along the minus strand of OV121142.1, from coordinate 4,860,558 downwards.
CTTACTCGACCCGACAATCGTTTTCCTTTTCTACAACCTTAGTGTCTATAACGTAAATACTATCTTCGGTGACAAAGTCGTCGAATAAATATATATACCTCGTTCTCGTCCATGGTATTGTTTAGATTCTGTAAAAAGAAGTATATTTTTTTTTTTAATTCAACCATCCAATATACATAATATACATTCGTGCAAAATTTCTTTTGGATTATGAAAATTTTTCTATAGAAGAATATATTCTTGTTACTCAAGTAATTAATATTATAAGTTATAATTTATAATTTACCTAAATCGAATGAATCACTTTTGTTAACACACTTTTACAATATATAACTGCACTTAATATTGCAATTAAATAAGTAAACAAAATTTATTAAAACACACAACCACTGCGTTGGACCAAAAGCCTAAGAATAAGGGGTCTTTGCTTGTTAACAAGCCCTACATGGCCATCTTAATCGCTTTGGAATGTTGTTTTTCAAAATATTAGGTAATATTTTGGGGATTTTTGTTTAATTTAGTAATGGGCGATTGCACGCGTTACTGATGGGACAATCGGAAAAAAATTTAACTATTTTTGATATTTGTTGCTATCAGTAATGGGCTAATGACGGTAATATTTGGGTAACTATTAAAGCTATAGTTTGTGTAAAATTTTCAGTATCAGAGCTATTAAAATGTTTTTTATTTTACGAACTAGAAATCAATAAAATGTTGTTACTGATGGGACAAGAAAAAGGTCATAAAAACTTCTGGTTACTAGAAGAGAATAATTCTCTGAAACAGAATACTGTTGAAGAAAAGTATAGATGAACCAAGTTGCACATGCAGTTAGTATAACTTATTTTGACATCACTCATCTTTCAGTGTAATCTATGTAGGCAATGCATTTTAATTTCTCGTTACTGACGGGACATTACTGATGGGACATTTATTATTATTATTTATTATACACTGAAACAAATGTGTAATTGGTTAATTTAACTAAATAACTTCAAAAATAATTTTAACAACTGCAAAAAATTTAAAATCATTTGAACAAATTTGATTTTTCGTATTCATAGTGCTTCTTAATCAACATATGAGTACCATCAACAAACTTAAAATAGTGTGAACTTAATATATCAGGTATTCAAATTTTTTTGTTTTTTTTGTTTGCTGCTTTTTATTTTCTCTAAACTTTCTCTTCCTTTCTCTTTCATTAATTTTTTGCTGCATTTTAAACCCACCATCATTTTTCGCCAACTTTTTTAATTTTTCTCTGTACTTTTTTGCGCTTGAAGCACTTTTAGACAGGTAAGTCTTTTTTAAAACAGGATTTTCATAAATTTTTTTGCGATATTTTTTAACCCGCCGCTTCGTATTTTCTTTGTCAAGCACGTTTTTTTTGCCATCCTAAAAATTATCACATTTCGTTACTGACGGGACCAAGTTTAAAAAAAAGAAATACAAAAATCTGGGACAGCAAACCAATATATTTTTATCGCGTAAGCAAATGTGAAATAGGGACAAACATTTTTAATATTAATTAAAAACTGGGCAAGTTGTATACTTGCGATATTAAAACTTATCATATAATTTCGTTACTGATGGGACATATATACAATAATATTATAAATTAAAATTTCTAGAACAGTTTACTTACTTGCAAAAAAAATATTCAGTAATATGTTCACTAATAGTGGCGTCTAATCAAAACGGACGCTTTCGGAAGCGTCACTTACTGTTATAGGTCAAAGCCACCTTGATTAAAATGCTACTTTGCATATAAATTTTAACATCGGAAAATTGCTTATTTTTGACCATATTTTTTTTAAATAATAAGTACCTGAGATAAACATTTTTAGTTTTTTCAACTAATTTCACCATTAATGATTAACTTTAGTATATTTTTGTTTCATTGTGCCCTGCTTAAAACTGATGGAAAAAATTACATTGCGCGTGCAATCGCCCTAATGCCCCTTAGGTATAAAACGGACAAAATGGGTAAATTTTAAAATATTAGGTAATATTTTAAGTACCTATTTTTATTTTGGTAAAGCACCTTAGTTATAAAAACGGTACCTACATTAAATGATCACTATTTAAAATTTATGTACACTTTTGCACTATTTTATTTCAAAAAGTCAGTACGCTAATTTAATTGTTCAGTTTCGTTACTTTTGCTTAGAGGTTATTTATTTTACGTCAGACTTGACATAAGCAAATACAGGGACTAATATAATCATAGATTAAATCTATGAAGAAAAAACTAAACAAATATTAACAATAATAATTGACATTTTTTAAGCCTTTTTCAAACACAACACATAGATCACAATACTCAGAGAGTACTACTCACTAAATAAATACATATCAATATTTAACAGAAAGGCTATGACAGAATATAATTTTGAATTTTAACTGTCTATCATTGTCTATGGTGTGATGTCAACAGATAACAGTCAATTAACCAATACAAAAAAAAAACCTAACCTAATCTATATAATAAAGCAAGAAACATAATAATCTTTAGCTTAAAAACTTAATATCTACGATCTCATATCTTTTTAAATAATAAAGGTAAATTTTTTACAATTTTCTAGGATTTTCTAGGATCTTTCACCTTTAAGGTGGTGCCCTATATACTAGGGTGGGTCGAAAAAAGAATTTTTTCGAGTATCGAATTCTAATAGTGCGGAAAAGTTGCGTCTTTACATGCCAATTAATGTAAAAATAATTTAAAAAATCATACTTTGAATATTCAGTTCGCGCAAAGGGCCTAAAGTTTGAAAGAAATGAGGAAAAACATCAAATTTTACATTTACGCTCAAAATATACGGGTAAACTTTTTTGGCTTCTAATAGCATCTAAGTACTTTGTATTAGTTGTTTGCTGACAGAAATATAATTTTTAAAAACTGAGCAACTCTTTAAGTTTGCGCAAAAAGCCTAAAATTAAGTTAAAAATTAGGGTTTCTATCAAATACAAATACACGCATTGTTGGACTTTTTGAGTTCGCGCAAAAGGTCTAAAACGTATAAACTTAGTGAGTGGGAGGGGATGATCTCGCTTTTGTTTTTGTTGTCGGCAGTTTTGGCCAGTAGCTGTTTGGCGTGAAGCGTTATAACACCTCGTTGCAGCGCTGTTCAGATTTTTTTGACAGTGTTAGTGGTTAAATATAAGATGTTGACTCAGCAAAAGGTGACAACTCCAATATTTGGTTTGCCTAAAAAACTAAGCGGAACAAACCTACCGACATATAAGGACGTATTACTAAGTTGCTTTGAAGAAAGCTATAAAAATTCAATCCTATCGGGTTCAAAGAAAAAAGTAGCATTTTCTACAATAGCCGATAATGTTGCTACTCAAATAGAAATAATATATCGTAAAGCCTCCATTCCAGTAGTAACTCATACTCGGGTTGTGCAAATGATAAACGCCTACCATAATGCATATTATAATTTAAGAAAATTATATAAGCGAGACCAGAAAAAAGAGGGCTTTAAAGACAAAATAGAGCGATTCGTGGCTGAAGCAAAATCAAAGTTATTTGATATTGCAGCGTGTAAGTGTGCTATGACATATTCTTGTGTATGTGGAAAAAAGGCAAGGGTCTGTGACTGTCCTATAGTTATGGGATGTTATTGTGAAAAAGACATTAAGATCCCTCCTCTAGAGAAAAGGTTTATGTACGATCAGCGTACAACTAGGATTGCCGTCATAGGTGGTCTAGATAAAAAAGAAACAGAGAAACTTCAAAAAAGAACGGAAAGAAAGCAATTACAGTTGTTGCGTAAACCTGTTCTGGTTAATAATGAAACTTGCGACATCAAACCTGCTAAAAAAATTCCGCGCGAAATTAGGACTGTATTTGATTTGTCTTCAGTACCTTCTACATCTCAAATGAGGTTGAATTTAACCTCTACGGCTTTAGGTAGTGATGGATTTGGTATTTCTGACAGAGCTACTGCAGCTATAGCATCCAGTGGAACACATTAGCCTGATTCGTGAACCTGGAGGCCAATATGTTGGTCATGTCACACCCTCCAGTGCAACCGGTAGTGAATTAGCTAAATATATCGTAAAGTACCTGCACGATAATAATATTGACATTAATGAACTGGAAGCGATCGGTTGTGATGGTACAGTAGTGAACACAGGATGGAAAAATCCGTAATATAGAAGTTAAAATTCAGCGCCCATTGCAATGGTTTATTTGCTTACTATTTCAATACTAGACGGACAGACGACGCGACGGGACCAGCATCGTTCTCTGGTAAACTACATTGTTAAGACATATGCCCCTGTCTGGTTTGGAATTAAAAGTGAAATATGGGCCGAAACATATCTTTAAGGTTGTTCAAACAATGAGATATTTGCCAGATGGTATTAAAAAAATCATCGATCCTGTAATTCAGAGAAATGCCTTTTTCTGTCACCCAGAGAACATGTTGTTGGCTATGATAGTCGATGAGAGAGAGCACATACGAGAGATGGGTTACAGTAGAGTTCTAAGGGCAAAAACTGAAATTCCGAAAGGGAAGTCCGTTAGAAACTTTGTAACTCCATTAATAAATTTTGATGCCACGGACTACACTGAGTTAATAGATTGGACCAAATGTAAGCTGTCGCCGCCTCCAATATTGGAAAGGTTAATAACCGAAACTATTTCCTAATTTCTAAAAGACAAAACTCTGCCTGATTTTGATTTTATAAATTTTCCATGTCACACCCAATCTGTGGAAAGATGCGTGAAGCTTGTCACGGAGTCTGCAGAAAAAGTGTGCGGAGAAGAAAACAGAGACGGATATATTAGAACAACGTTGCTCTCAAGATCAATAATGCCAAAGTTTGATCAAAAATCTGATTTTAAGGTAACCGCATTGGCCAAATCAACCTAATTTACCACAATCTTATAGGTTGGATGGTTGGGAAGGGTGTGGGTGGAACTCGAATTGCAGCCACCTCCTCGTGGTGAGTTCTGGGTCATTTCATACAAAAATGTAAAATGGGTGAAGAGCTGCAAAGTTATGCGATAATTTATAATTAAAAATACCATAGTGCGTTTATTTGTAAGATGATAGAAACCCTAATTTTTTCCTTAATTTTAGTCCTTTTGCGCAAAGTTTGTAAATATAAGTTTTCTGTCATTAAACGACTAAAACGAAGTTTTTACATGCTTTTAGAAGCCAAAAAAGTTTACCCGTCTATTTTGAGCGAAAATTTAAAATTTAATGTTTTTCCCCATTTTTTTCAAACTTTAGGCCCTTTGCGCGAACTGAAGATTCAAAGTATGATTTTTTGTATTATTTTTCCATTAATTAGCATGCAAAGACGCAACTTTTCCCCACTATTAGAATTCGATATTCGAAAAAATCCTTTTTTCGACCCACCCTACTATATACATTAGGAGAGGAAATAAAAAACAAATTAGTTTTTAACACAACACAACCGAATTATGTAACAAATATTGCGAACATTAGGTAATGTAAAGTCCATGTCATGCAAATCGCTGAGATTTTCGTTAAAACAAATTTTTCAAGCTAAAACAATACGCAAAGTGTAAAGCTGCCTTACAAATTATACATTAAATTTTAATGATGAAGTTTTAAATGCCTATTTAATGTATTTGTCCATATTGATTTATAAGTACAATATTTGCAAGAATGTATTTTGGAAGTGATGATATTTTTATTGTTTTCGTTCAATAAATCCGAATGTTTTCTTAAAATGTGGTTGTCTAAACCATTTTTTCTGTTACATTGATAATGACAGAAAGAACATTTCAAGTCTTTTATTTTAGTATGAGTTTTAATATGACTTGTTAAATTACTTTTTAGAATAGCTCTATAGTGGCAAATTTGACACTTATACCATTTGACATTTTTCAATTTCAAACAAACTTTAATATGATTATCATATTGTGATTTTTTAACAGTTACATAGGAACATTTAGTGCATTCATGGATTTTACTTGATATTTTTATTTTATTTTCTCCCACATTTTCTAGTTTATGTTTGCTTAGAATGTGCGCATTTAAGGCCTGTGATTGAGCAGCCATGTATGGACAGAAATGACATTTAAAATAATTTTTTTTATCGTGAATTTTTAAATGCTTATTAAAATCACCTTTTCTTTTAGTTACGTAATCACATGTCTTGCATTTAAATTCGTCTTTTAAGTGGAAATTATTTTTATGATTTAATAAATTCCCCTTTCTTTGAAATTTCTTAAGACAAAAGTCACATTTAAAGTTTTCCTTGCCACTCATATCACTACATTGAACCCCATGATATTCCACCTCGATTTTCGTCTCAAACATGGCTTCATCCTGATCTTTATCTTCATTGTCTAACAAATTTTTATCATATTCTTCTATAAAGTCACCGTCCCTTCCTTCTTCCTTAATATTGCAATAGAAATCTTCACTTTCATCTCCAACATCAGAATTGTCACTTTCTTCAGCACTATCGTTGATTTTAGATCTAAAATTATAAATGGGTATTAAAAGTTTGAAATATTTTCTCTTTGAAATCAAATAACATTTAAAGGTCGCCCACAACGTATAACGTATAATAGGAAAATTAATAAAATGAAACACTAAAATCAAAATATACGACATATAATAAGGGAGGCTTTTTATGGCTTAGGTGATTTTTAGCTAGGTAAAGAATATACTGAATCTGTTATTCGTTCTTGTTCAATAATTGTGCAGTATCATTAATATAACTCTTCTCTTAAAACACTTTATACGACATTCTGAGACAACCGGATCAGATGGCCAATTTCCAAATCTGTTAAGTGCTCTAAAAGAAACCAACCAATCTTCTTGTTTTTCAACTTTTCATATATGTTCATTTGTGTTCATGCTTAACTTATACTCATACTCATTCACTCATACTTCCTATAACAATTTTCAGCTCTGAAAAGTTGAAAAACAAGAAGATTGGTTGGTTTCTTTTAGAGCACTTAACAGATTTGGAAATTGGCCATCTGATCCGGTTGTCTCAGAATGTCGTATAAAGTGTTTTAAGAGAAGAGTTATATTAATGATACTGCACAATTATAACCATAGACCACATATTAAATATACTTTCTCCATATAATTCACCCTAATGTTAAGTTTTAATATCTTTGTGGCAAAGTAAGGATTTATCTGCCGAAAAATAGCATAGGATATATAGATTTTATTATTATTTTTGTCGCTTTAAATTAAATTAAAAAAATTAAAATGCAGGTTTTAGTTAATCATTAAAAATAATACTTACTCGCTTTCAACATGTAAATCTTCCAGGCAATGCTTCTTTATTTCTTCTTTAATTTCTTTATTGACTTGGGATTGTCCGGAATTTCTGGAGCCTTTAGAAGAATTACTCAATTTAACCCTATCAATGGATGCATGTGTATCTAAGGTTTCACAGCTAAAACAATTTTTAATTAAGTATTAAATGCTAGAAAACACCGTTTAATTTTTTTTTTAACTAAATATCACGTAAATGAATTCATTTTTAAAATATTTTAATTATTTTAAATTTTACATTGCCAGAATTACCATTACTTGAAAATTAGCATACATTTTAAATAGGATTATTTAACCATTAACTTAAAAGCTCATTTATGACTTTTTGACCAAAATCGAGTAAAATATTTACATATATTTCGTGTATGCATTATAAATATAAAAAACTTACCCAGAGTCTAAAATGTAAATACTATCTTCGGTGACGAAGTCATCGAATAAATATACCTCGTTCTCGTCCATTGGATTATTTAGGTTCTGTAAAAAAAAGTATAATATTAAGCGCCATGTTACAAAATGTACAATGATCATATACATTACTAAACATAATATCGTTAACTTTTGCTATAAATTGTGTAAACCGCTAATCTTTATAACCCACCCTGTAGTTATATCTCAAATATCGCATTTATTTTATTAATTGTTAATTGTTTAAGTAAGTATAGAATACAACAATTTAAGAAAGCTGGAATTGTCCCAGTGAAATTAACCATCCAGTATAAATAAAAATATAATACCTAATAATAAAAAATTTCTTTTGGATTATGAAAATTTCTCTATTTTTGAATTAACATTATAACATACCTAAACCGAATGAATACTTTTTGTTAACACACTTTTACAAGATATAACTGCACTTTATATTGCAATTAAATAAGTAAACAAAATTTAGTAAAACACACAACCACTGCGTTGGACCATAAGCCTAAGAATAAGGGGTCTTTGCTTGTTAACAAGCCCTACATGGTCATTTTAATCGCTTTGGAATGTTGTTTTTCAAAATATTAGGTAATATTTTAGGTATTTTTTTTATTTTAGTAAAGCCCCTTATTATACAATGGAGTGGGTAAATTTTAAAATATTAGGTAATATTTTAGGGATTTTATTTTGGTAAAGCCCCTTAGTTATAAAACGGTAAACCTACAAATTAAATAATCACTATTTAAATTTTATGGACTGTACACTTTTTCACTATTTAATTTTAAATAGTGTAATGTAAATGGTCAGTAAAAATAAAAACGGTATTAAAATGAAAAAACTATTGAATTAACCTACCTACAATTGTTAGTTCAAGTTACAATTGTAAGTTCAAGTTACAATTGTAACTTGGGCAGAAGTAGTGATAAGAAACAGAATAAAATAATCATTGTCTAAATGACTAAATTTCCTTTTTTCAAGACCGCTAGGGGTGGGCAAAATAATCGATTAGTCGATTATTTTTTTTGTAATAATCGATTAATTGATTATTTGATTAATCGATAATTGACTAATCGATGATTTTTATTATTTAAATAAAGAATGTACTGTCTGTCCACAATAAGTTGGCGGACCGAATGAATTAAGTTATTTAGTTATTCAACAATTCGTGTTGTGTGCTTTTAAAACGTATTTTTTATAATATAAATAATAATATTACATAATTTATATAAAAAATGCTGCTAAAAATTTAAAACTTGTATTGCATGCATAATATAGATCATAAGTGTTAAAAAACAAGACAATTAATAATTTTAACGATTAATCAAATACTCGATTAATCAAATAATCGATTAATCGAAAAAATCGATTATTTTAGATAATAAATAATCGATTATGAATTATAAATACGTAATGCTTGTCTTTAAATAATATTATAATATGTATTTCTTTTTGCTGGAGCCCCATTTTGAAATATTGTTTTATTAGTGTACCAACAAGATCCATAGCTACCATAGAAGAAACAATAAACTTACCTTTAGGTTTATCGTACAATTGTAACTTGAACTTACAATTGTAGGTTCAAGTTACAATTGTAAGTTCAAGTTACAATTACAATTATAGAATAGAAATTGCAAAAATCAAACTTAGTTTTGGCTAAAAGTTGTAAAATATTTGTTGGCCCTTCTACGCCTTCGTAAAATAAAGTGCCCTTCTCGTAAAATAATACTTAATATAAAAATTATTTTATAATCCCAATATATAAATACAAAAGGATTAAATATGTAATTTCTCAACGCCAATATTTGAAAAGTTTATATGAACATTGTACTGACCTTTTAATTTCGCTCGTGCTTATTAAAATTTGATACATGCAATAGTATATTATGTAAAGATAAAAGTGATGCACGACACGTTAATATATTAACGTGTCATATCCAATATTATTTTACTGCTTGTTCTTTAATTTAAACTATTGAATTATTATTTTTTTTTCATTTTAATACCGTTTTTATTTTTACTGACCATTTACATTACACTATTTAAAATTAAATAGTGAAAAAGTGTACAGTCCATAAAATTTAAATAGTGATTATTTAATTTGTAGGTTTACCGTTTTATAACTAAGGGGCTTTACCAAAATAAAAATCCTTAAAATAATACCTAATATTTTAAAATTTACCCACTCCATTGTATAATAAGGGGCTTTACTAAAATAAAAAAATACCTAAAATATTACCTAATATTTTGAAAAACAACATTCCAAAGCGATTAAAATGACCATGTAGGGCTTGTTAACAAGCAAAGACCCCTTATTCTTAGGCTTATGGTCCAACGCAGTGGTTGTGTGTTTCAATAAATTTTGTTTACTTATTTAATTGCAATATAAAGTGCAGTTATTTATATCTTGTAAAAGTGTGTTAAAAATAATTCATTCGGTTTAGGTAAGTTATAATGTTAATTCAAAAATAGAGAAATTTTCATAATCCAAAAGAAATTTTGTACTTATGTATTATATTTTTATTTATACTGAATGGTTAATTTCACTGGGACAATTCCAGCTTTCTTAAATTGTTGTATTCTATACTTACTTAAACAATTAACAATTAATTAATATTCGCAAATAAAACAATGCGATATATGAGATATAACTACAGGGTGGGTTATAAAGATTAGCGGTTTACACAATTTATAGCAAAATTTAACGATATTATGTTTAGTAATGTATATGATCATTGTACATTTTGTAACATGGCGCTTAATATTATACTTTTTTTTACAGAACCTAAATAATCCCATGGACGAGAACGAGGTATATTTATTCGATGACTTCGTCACCGAAGATAGTACTTACATTTTAGACTCTGGGTAAGTTTTTTATAATGCATACACGAAATATATGTAAATATTTTACTCGATTTTGGTCAAAAAGTCATAAATGAGTTTTTAAGTTAATGGTTAAATAGTCCTATTTAAAATGTATGCTAATTTTCAAGCAATGGTAATTCTGGCAATGTAAAATTCAAAATAATTAAAATATTTTAAAAATGAATTCATTTACGTGATATTTAGTTAAAAAAAAATTAAACGGTGTTTTCTAGCATTTAATACTTAATTAAAAATTGTTTTAGCTGTGAAACCTTAGATACACATGCATCCATTGATAGGGTTAAATTGAGTAATTCTTCTAAAGGCTCCAGAAATTCCGGACAATCCCAAGTCAATAAAGAAATTAAAGAAGAAATAGAGAAGCATTGCCTGGAAGATTTACATGTTGAAAGCGAGTAAGTATTATTTTTAATGATTAACTAAAACCTGCATTTTAATATTTTTAATTTAATTTAAAGCGACAAAAATAATAATAAAATCTATATATCCTATGCTATTTTTCGGCAGATAAATCCTTACTTTGCCACAAAGATATTAAAACTTAACATTAACATTAGGGTTTTCCACAATTATATGGAGAAAGTATATTTAATATGTGGTCTATGGTTATGTTCATTTGTGTTCATGCTTAACTTATACTCATACTCATTCACTCATACTTCCTATAACAATTTTCAGCTCTGAAAAGTTGAAAAACAAGAAGATTGGTTGGTTTCTTTTAGAGCACTTAACAGATTTAGAAATGGGCCATCTGATCCGGTTGTCTCAGAATGTCGTATAAAGTGTTTTAAGAGAATAGTTATATTAATGATACTGCACAATTATTGAACAAGAACGAATAACAGATTCAGTATATTCTTTACCTAGCTAAAAATCACCTAAGCCATAAAAAGCCTCCCTTATTATATGTCGTATATTTTGATTTTAGTGTTTCATTTTATTAATTTTCCTATTATACGTTATACGTTGTGGGCGACCTTTAAATGTTATTTGATTTCAAAGAGACAAAATATTTCAAACTTTTAATACCCATTCATAATTTTAGATCTAAAATCAACGATAGTGCTGAAGAAAGTGACAATTCTGATGTTGGAGATGAAAGTGAAGATTTCTATTGCAATATTAAGGAAGAAGGAAGGAACGGTGACTTTATAGAAGAATATGATAAAAATTTGTTAGACAATGAAGATAAAGATCAGGATGAAGCCATGTTTGAGACGAAAATCGAGGTGGAATATCATGGGGTTCAATGTAGTGATATGAGTGGCAAGGAAAACTTATTTAAATGTGACTTTTGTCTTAAGAAATTTCAAAGAAAGGGGAGTTTATTAAATCATAAAAAGAATTTCCACTTAAAAGACGAATTTAAATGCAAGAAATGTGATTACGTAACTAAAAGAAAAGGTGATTTTAATAAGCATTTAAAAATTCACGATAAAAAAAAATATTTAAAATGTCATTTCTGTCCATACATGGCTGCCGAATTAAAGACTCTAAATGCGCATATATTGAGCAAACATAAACTAGAAAATGTGGGAGAAAATAAAATAAAAATATCAAGTAAAATCCATGAGTGCACTAAATGTACATATTCAACTGTTAGAAAATCAGCTTATGATAATCATATTAAAGTTTGTTTGAAATTGAAAAATGTCAAATGGTATAAGTGTCAAATTTGCCACTATAGAGCTATTCTAAAAAGTAATTTAACAAGTCATATTAAAAACTCATACTAAAATAAAAGACTTGAAATGTTCTTTCTGTCATTATCAATGTAACAGAAAAAATGGTTTAGACAACCACATTTTAAGAAAACATTCTCATTTGTTGAACGAAAACAATAAAAATATCATCACTTCCAAAATACATTTTTGCAAATATTGTACTTTTAAAACAATATTCACAAGTCAATTAAATAAACATTTAAAAAATCATCATTAAAATTTAATGTATTTGTAAGGTAGCTTTACACTTCGCGTATTGCAAATGTTTTAGCTTGAAAACTTGTTGAAAAATTTGTTTTAAACGAAAATCTCAGCGATTTGCATGAAAGAACTTACATTACCTAAAAACTAATTTGTTTTTTATTTCCTCTCCTAATGTATACAGGGCACCACCTTAAAGGTGAAAGATCCTAGAAAATCCTAGAAAATTGCCCACCCCTAGCGGTCTTGAAAAAAGGAAATTTAGTCATTTAGACAATGATTATTTTATTCTGTTTCTTATCATTACTTCTGCCCAAGTTACAATTGTAACTTGAACTTACAATTGTAACTTGAACCTACAATTGTTAGTTCAAGTTACAATTATAGAAAAGAAATTGCAAAAATCAAAGTTAGTTTTGGCTAAAAGTTAAAATTTTTGTTGGCCCTTCTACGCCTTCGTATTATTTTAACGATTGTATGATATTTGACAACTGTCAACTACCTAACTAACTTCAGCCCGTGACTAAAAACCTGTTGCTAACTTCTTTGTGACTAAAAGCCCATAAAGCCACAACTTGTCAATGTGTATTTAAAATGACACTTAGAATCAAGGAAACATGTACGATAACAATAATTGGCGTGTTAAAGGTAGGAGTACACAGCAAACGGAAAAATATAGAACTGTATAGGATGACTCCCCGTTTGAATACTAAATCTTAAAGTTTTATCAGAACTGTATTGAATCGTGCTATACCTATGCACGACTATATTTAAAGTCAAACTCAATGGTGTCTTACAAGATACATTATTTTGATTTTCTATATTCAACAGAGAGGTAGAAACGCGACCCTGTCGAATGGTGCAGTCATTTATGTCTCTAAAAATTATTAAAAAAGGGTTCAGTCCAATGGTGCAGCAACTTCGGATTCTTATTCTTTTGAAAGACATAGAAACTCAAGCTTTTCGAATTTTACTGGCAATGATTTTTGTTAATGTCCCCCGAAAATTATAAAAAAACAGCGCAATGCAATATCGCAACGGTTTCGACTTCTCTTTACTCTATCAAGTTATAGAAACTGGAGTCTCCCTAATACTGTTCTAGTCAATATTTCTGAAAGCGTAAAAAGAGGGTGTAATTCAATATTGCAAGAAGTTTTGATCTTTTGATGGATGCAAGTATTTTGAATATTATCATTTCTGCATATGGTTCCTGTGTCTGATTTTTATTTACCGTAACAACTCAGGTATGTAAAGCACATATTATTTATGTATCTATATTTGTATTAAAAATTTCAGAGGTTACTTATGTTGAAAAAATGATCGATATGCTATTAAACTTTAATAATTTAGTAATGAGGTCTGTTGTTAGCCCTGCACTATCTTCACTGGTATATGTTAGTACAGCAATATTTAAATCTGGTTAATCAGAAAGTACACACCAGTGCAGGTTATTGTAGCATCTACGAACAAATAAATGAATTATTATTATGTAGATATAAAAACAAATATGTTTTGAAAGTTTCACGTGTTTTATTTACTTTTGACAATTGTTTCGTCACACAGTGACTTCTTCAGAATGTATTTATAACTTATTATTAAGTGAGTTTATATAACACAATGTTTTATGGTACAAAAATTTTTGGTCTACCTGAATAATATTTGCTTAATACATTGAAAGAGAGTAATAATGGAAAAACCTAATTTATTGTAGTACAGTATTTTCCTGAATAATTAAAATAAATTTAATAGCTATAGGGGTGAATTATTGGTTTCGATTTGATCATTTAATGCAATATCAGTTTGTTTCTTTAATTTATTGATCAAATCGAAACCAATAATTCACCCCTATTAAATTTATTTTAATTATTCAGGAAAATACTGTACTACAATAAATTAGGTTTTTCCATTATTACTCTCTTTCAATGTATTAAGCAAATATTATTCAGGTAGACCAAAAATTTTTGTACCATAAAACATTGTGTTATATAAACTCACTTAATAATAAGTTATAAATACATTCTGAAGAAGTCACTGTGTGACGAAACAATTGTCAAAAGTAAATAAAACACGTGAAACTTTCAAAACATATTTGTTTTTATATCTACATAATAATAATAATATGGAGTTTCATCAAGTAAAGGTCGAAACAATCAAATAAATAAATTAATGTCCCATTGGCAATTATTCCTTTAGGAAAAATATTCAATACAGCTTAATTAATTAATAAAATAAAATAAATCACAATCATGTCGTATATAGTTTTTTTTTCAAGCATAAAATAATTTTTAAATTAAAAACTGTGGAGAGCATCAGTGGCGGTCGGTCAGGGGAGGCAGGTGAGGCAGTGCCTCATCATAGAGAATTAAAAAATTGAGTAAAATTTAAATATTTTACTTTCTATAATATACTATAAATTTTTAATATTTGGATTACATGAATTGTGAAATAGTCAATAAAATTGATTGATTTTATACGTGGAATACCCAGCAACATTTAAATTATTTGAAACGACCGCAATTTAAACTAATATTTATAGCTAGATGATTGGCTCAGAAGCATGCCTGAACTAATTTAGACTTACGATTGGCGTTAGCCTTGTTGTCTCGTTCTATTACAATGCGATATCTTAGTTGTCTCCTTCTCTCGTATTAGCATACGCGAGGCAGGCACGCCTACATCCAAGGAAATAAGCAGGTGTTGTGGCAACACAGTTGCGGAATAAATTATAATTATATAATATAATGATATAATATATAATATATAATATATAATATATAATATATAATATATAATATATAATATATAATATATAATATATAATATATAATATATAATATATAATATATAATATATAATATATAATATATAATATATAATATATAATATATAATATATAATATATAATATATAATATATAATATATAATATATAATATATAATATGTAATATATAATATATATTATATAATATATAATATACCTATATACTTCACACGTTTTTCAAAATTCAATAATAAATGGTATTATTTTTCTTATAATAAATCGATTTAATCGAAATTATATTTCTATTCTAAAATAAACATATTTTAACACTATCGCCATCTTGTAACCATCACAGTAACCAATAAAATAAATACAGATTCCTTCTTTAGGTTTGTTTTGGTTATTAAATTCTGAACTGTTTACGCAATATTTTGTTTATTCTTGAGTTTGTCCATTTTATTATTCTTTTGTAAGTGGTTTATTCTGTAGGTTTAGTTAATTGAACTTGGTGATTTAAGTGAATTTAGTCATTATGGATATTACGGTAAGAAATTGTACCGATATTGTTGACCTTTACGTGGTTCTTGCTGAACAATGAAATATTAATTAGAAAAAAGGGTTTTATTTAAAATAAACGTCATTTTTACAATAAAATATATTTCATTGACAAAGTAGAGGATTCCTTCTCCAACACAGTCTAAGTTTTTTACTTAGTTTTAAGAGTATATTTAATCTTTGGTATATATAGGTTAAATTAGTTATTAAATAAAGAAATTTTTATTAACACTTATACGAACACAACACAACCGAGCTCAAGCTAAAACAATTGCAATACGCGATGAGTAAAGCTACCTTACAAATTTTAATGATGATGGTTTAAATGTTTATTTAATTCATTGTTGAATATTGATTTAAAAGTACAATATTTGCAAGAACGTATTTTGGAAGTGATGATATTTTTATTGTTTTCGTTCAATAAATCCGAATGTTTTCTTAAAATGTGGTTGTCCAAACAAGCTTTTCTGTTACATTGATAATTACAGAAAGAACATTTAAAGTCTTTTATTTTAGAATGAGTTTTAATGTGCCTTGTTAAATTACTTTTTAGAATAGCTCTATAGTGGCAAATTTGACACTATACCATTCGAAATTTTTCAATTTGAAACAAACTTTAATATGATTCTTATAAGTTGTTTTATTTACAGTTGAATATGTACATTTAGTGCACTCATAGATTTTACTTGATAGGTATTTTTATTTTATTTTCTCCTACATTTTCTAGTTTGTTTACTCAATATATGCGCATTTAGAGTCTTTAATTCGGCAGCCATGTGTGGACAGAAATGACATTTTAATTTATTTTTTTTAACGTGAATTTTTAAATGCCTATTAAAATAACCTTTTCGTACAGTTACGTAATCACATTTATTGCATTTAAATTGTTCCGTTTCGTCTTTTAAATGGAAATTCTTTTTATGATTTAATAAACTTCCCTTTGTTTCAAATTTTGTAAGACAAAAGTCACATTTAAATAACTTTTCCTTGCCACTCATATCACTACATTGAACCCCATGATATTCCACCTCGATTTTCGTCTCAAACATGGCTTCATCCTCATCTTTATCTTCATTGTGTGCCGAATTTTTATCATCTTCTTCAGAAAAGTCACCGTCCCTTCCTTCTTCCTTAATATTGCAATAGAAATCTTCACTTTCATCTCCAACATCAGAATTGTTACTTTCTTCAGCACTATCATTGATTTTAGATCTAAAATTATGAATGGGTATTAGGGTGGTCCAAAAAATAAAAGTTTTAAATATTTTGTCTCTTCGGAACCCGATAATATTTAAAAGTCGCCCATAAGGTATAACGGAAAAATTTATAATATGAAACACTAAAATCAAAATATACACGGAGAGAAATGTATAGTAAATTTTAGATAGTAAAAAAAATATAGTAAAATTTACTTTAACAAATTTTTACGGTAACAATATTATATATTCGTCAATACAATATTTAGTATTTTTTATTATACAATTTTAGTAAAGATTACAACACCAATATTACTAAATCATAAATGTATAATATATATTTTAATTTTTAATATGTTCGTATAGTAAATTGATTTTACTATCTAAAAATAGTAATATTTACTATATGATTTAATCAAATGTAAGGTGTACACTGTACATCCAATATTATAATATATTACACATTAATAAAAAATATAGTAAAAATAAAGGTAAATAAACAATATATTTAAATATAATATACAATATAGTAACTCATGACATTTTAAACATTCAATTTTCTTAGTTTCTTCAATAAACTTTCTTGACCCATTACTGGTAATACTTATAAGAAAGAATTGAACCTACTTGGTTGCATAGTATGTACCGATTGCGGCAAAGGCCACGTCACGACGCGTCGTTAGACGGTGTAGATCACGTGTTGTCCTTACATCTCGCCTATGTTGGGTTACCAACCATGTTATATAAGCTCAGGTATTTCTTTGTTTTGGGTGTGTTCCACTACTTCAAGTTGCTCGACAGTGTCGAGTCGACACTGATAATACCCAATATAGGTCAAAACACCTGTCTGTCGGTATTTGAAGTTAATGGAACGCACTCAAAACAAAAAACTTTGGCGAGGTGTATTATCTTTGGGTGTAAGTTCAATTCTTCCTCATAACATTTTTGTATATTAAAAAGTACAATAAATATGTTACAATTTTTAATTGTTAACATGTAAAAATATTCGATTTTAAAATATTTTATATTTAAAATGGCAACATAATGTTTTAAAATTTACTATACTTATTAGTAATGGAAAAAATCTAATTATAATAAGAATTAAAAACAAAATTGGTTGAGAATAATAATATTTTACCTTAAGGTTTAACATACATGGATATTTAAAAATTACTAAATATGCATAGTATCTGGCAATATACAAGATAGTTGTTCCAAACAGTAATATAAATTATAGTAAAGGGTATTATAATTATGGTAATCAGCATTATACTTTTCTCTCCGTGTACGACTTATAATGATGGGTTAGGTGATTTTAGCTGGGTGAAGAATATACTAAATCTGTTCTTCATCCTTGTTCAATAACTGGTTGTATTTTCGAATAAGACTGATTTCCTGTTTGGCAGTATTATTAAAAACTCTCATCTTACAACACTTTTTACGATATTCTGAGACAACCGGATCAGATGGCCAATTCTGAGACGGTACTTTCAGGAATTATTCACCTTTGCGTTTTCTTTCAGTACCTAACAAAATTTTCTATAGTAAGATCAATTTCCTTACTTTAATCAATGCGATCCAATTTTGATTTTTTTACCGTCATTTATTGATTTTGTAGACAAGTCGTCAAAATTTCCAAATCTGTTAAGTGCTTTGAAAGAAACCAACAGATCTTCTTGTGTTTCAACTTTTCAGAGCTGAATATTGTTATAGGAAGTATAAGTAAATGAGTTTGATATTATAAGTTAAGAGTAAAACCATAGACCACATATAATTGTGGATCACCCTAATGTTAAGTTTTAATATCTTTGAGGCAAAGTTAAGATGACGAAAAATAGCATAGGATATATAGATTATAATATTATTTTTTTAATTTACGCATTGTTGCCGGATTTTTAAATGCTTTAAATTAAATTTAAAAAATTCAAAAACATAATTTTTATTTAAAAATGCAGGTTTTAGTTAATCATTGCGCGAACTAAAAATAATACTTTACTATTTCTTCTTTAATTTCTTTATTGACCTGAGATGATCCGGAATTTCTGGATTCTACAGAAGAATTACTCAATTTAACACTAACAATGGATACATGTGTATCTGAGGTTTCACAGCTAAAATAATTTTTATTTAGTATTAAATGCTAGAAAACACCGTTTATTTTTTTTATTAAATATCGCATAACAAATTTATTTTTAAAATATTTTAATTATTTTGAATCTTGCATTACCAGAATGAATTTTGGCCAGAATTGAGGGACCAAACACCAAACATTTGTTAGATAAACAAATATTTACATATATTTTGAGTATGCATTTAAAATATTAAATGTACTTACTCAGCCCGACAATCCTTACCCAAGTAGCACAACTGGTTAAATTAACGTTAAATTTACGTTCTGTCTGGTTAATTTACTTAAGTTATATTGTACTATAACGTTAAATTAACCTTAAATTATCGTTATTTTGTAATAAGTGGGGAATAAAAATCATGGTTAATTTAACGTTATGTTAAGTAAATTTAACTTCTTGGTTAATATACCTGACGGTTAAAAAAAGTTAATATTTGGTAATTTTTGGTTAATTTTACCCTTTTTGACTGCTTTTTAACTCTTTAGTCAACTTAAACTAAAGTGAAAAAACCATTTTAAGTTTATTTTAACTTAATACAATTATAATTTACCAAGTAGATATATTTTAATACACCAAGTATGCATAGATCTATGAGTCTTAAGATTTTAAATAAAATGTCTCCCCTGAATATTAATATTGTAGCGAGTACCGCCCTGAATATCGGAGTGATGACTCATCGCCGATTAGTCATTGCCGGTGAGTCATCGCCGGTGACTCAGCGCTCGAATAATCGAGAGTGTGGAGCTCGCTGGAATGTTCCAGAATACCTGGGCGCTGGATATATAAGAAACGGAGCAACACAGAGCAGTCAGTTAAGATTTGGTACTCGCGGTGAAATAAATAAATATAAGTGCAAATAAATAGACTCTTGAACAGTAGTGAAATATAAATAATTAGTAGTTAAGTGTTAAGTTAGTTTTATAGTGTTTTAAGTGTAGTTAAGTTATAAAAATAAATAGTTTAGTTCGTTAATAAACCAGTGCGTGTTTTAATTCACACTACGAACAGTGAAAAACGTTACAATTGGTGTCAGAAGTGGGATTAGTGTGAAACTTCGCGAAAATGGTTTCGTTAATGGACTTAAAAGTGGCGGACCTTAAACGAGAGCTAGAAGAAAGGGAGTGTGATACAACTGGGAAAAAGAATGTGTTGCAACAGCGGCTTCGAGAAGCATTGGAACAAGAGGGTGAAAATCCAGATGAGTATTTATTTGAAGACCAGTGTAATATGCATTTAATGTTGCAAAATTTAAACGAAAAAATGTTAGAGAATTCTAACAATTTGAAAGCTGATTTGAAACAGAATATTCTGGAAAATTCCAACGAGTTGCAAAAGAAAATGGTGGAAAATTCTAACGATTTACAACAGAAAATTTTGGACAATTCTAACGAGTTTCAACAGAAAATGCTAGAAAATTCTAAAAACCTAAAAGAATATTTGGAAGGGAAAATTCTAGAAAATGTCAATGAATTAGAAGAGAAAGTGGGACAGAAAGTTGACGATGTAAGGATGGAATTAAATAACGTAAGGATGGAATTGGATACGAGAGAAGAAAAATTAAACGAGAAATTGGAGGTCAAAATTAGAGAAATAAATAGTAAACTGAAAGCTGTAAATTTACCTATGATGCTGACGGAACCAGGAGTAGTGCAGGAGGGAAGCCGAGTACGGATGAAACCACCTCAGTTCGATGGAAAAACTTCTTGGACAAATTACATCCGTCAGTTTGAGGCAGCAGCAAAAGCAAATGGCTGGCTACCAGAAGAAAAAGCAACAGCATTGACTCTGGCTTTACGCGGAGATGCAACGGACATCTTGCAGACACTCTCTCCCAACGAACAAGAAGATTACGAAGCGTTGGTTAAACATCTGGAACTACGATATGGCCAGACACATCTGGAACATGTGTACCATTCCCAACTGAAGAATCGCTGCCAGAAATCTAACGAGACTTTGCAAGAATTTGAGGCTGATATTGCACGCTTGGTCCGGCTAGCATATCCAGCTACTCCAACGACCGTTATGGAACGATTAGCGGTTCAAGCCTTTTTGGATGGACTTCGGGACAATGAAACACGACAGGCTCTGACACTGGCTCGTCCGAGCCAACTGGTTGATGCATTGGCTCGAGCTTTGGAATTCGAGGCGGCAAAACAGAGCTGCAGGAGCCAGCCTAGAATAAGGAGAGTCGAGGAGGAGAAAGAGGAGGAACCCAGTATAATTGAAGCAATCAGGCGAGTTTTTAAAGAACATTTACCAGAGAAGAGGGAAATACGGTGTTGGAGATGTGGAAAGCTAGGACATATACGAAGTCGTTGCAGAGAAAGCCAGGTGGCGCCGACTTCGTCTCAGTCGGAAAACTAGATAAGGTCGAGGAAAAGGGGCCACCGTCGACCTGTAACCAGCATGCCCCAGAAGATATCGAACGTGTTGCATCTCTTCTACACCAGTCCAGCAGTGTTTTTGTGGATGGTTTAATTAATGGAAAATTACATGTGCTGCTGCTGGATACAGGTGCGACGAAGACAATTATTAGGCCAGATATTGTCGAAATGTCCAAGATCAAATCTACCAATAGGCGACTACGTACTGCAACAGGAGATACTGCTACTGTTCATGGAGAAGTGGACATCACGATGGTCATAGGAAACACTAAATTTAAACATCGAGCATTAGTTGCAGATATTGAAGATGAAGTTATTGTAGGCATGGACATTATGAACTCTATAGGATTTGAATTAAACTTTCAACAAGGAATATTGAGAGTAAATGGAGAGGAAGTCGTATTGCATCGATCGAAAGAAAAGAATATTCGTGTAATGCTAACAGAAGATGCTTTGATAGCGGAACACAGCGAGATGATATTGAAGGCTTTCTTGGATTGTAAATCAGAAGATGGAAGTATAATGCTTCTGGAGCCGAAAATTGATGACAAAGAGGTCGGACGAGGAGTTGTAGTAGGAAAGACTTTAATACGTGTCGGAAAAGAAGTGCCTGTAAGAGTATTGAATGTTAATGGTTACTCTGTGAACTTGAAAAAAGGAATCGTTTTGGGGAACTGTTCTTCTGTTTCCTCAATTATTAGAAGCATTCGTGAGTCTGGAGTTCCGGCCAAGAAAATTAGCAATGAATTGACGACTCTGCTTTCGACTTCTTCAAAGGACTTAAAACCAAATGAGAGAATAAAGCTGAGAGAGCTGATACACAACTATCAGGACGTCTTTGATGATGGACAAGGAAAGAAGGGTAGAACAAGAATTGTCCAGCATAAAATTAACACCGGTGATGCACAGCCTATTCGACAGTCGGCAAGAAGGCTACCTCTTGCTAAGCGAGAGGAAGCTGATAAAATAGTGCAAGAAATGGAGAAGGAAGGGGTGATCGAACCATCTAACAGCCCATGGTCTTCCCCAGTGGTGTTAGTTAGGAAGAAGGATGGATCAACTAGATTTTGCGTCGATTTTCGTCAGCTGAACAACGTGACGAAGAAGGACAGCTACCCTCTGCCTAGGATAGATGACACCCTGGATACATTGGCTGGATCCCAAATATTTTCGACTCTGGATTTGAAAAGCGGTTACTGGCAGGTTGAAATGGCACCAGAAGATAGAGAAAAGACGGCGTTTACCGTGGGTGCTGGACTGTGGCAGTTTACTGTCATGCCGTTTGGACTATGTAATGCCCCTGCAACTTTTGAAAGGCTCATGGAAATGATTTTGAAGGGACTATCCTGGAAGACTTGCTTGGTGTACCTTGACGACATCATTGTGGTTGGGAAATCATTTGAAGACCATATGAAGAACCTGAAGGAAGTCTTTCAGCGCTTAAGAAGTTCCGGCCTGAAGCTAAGCCCGAAGAAATGTCACTTGTTCCAGAGGGAAGTGCAGTATTTGGGCCATGTTGTTTCGAGTCAAGGAGTGGCAGTGGACAAACAGAAGGTGAAGACGGTGCGGGAATGGCCAATACCGAAGAACAAACATGACTTAAGAAGCTTTCTTGGATTATGCACCTACTACCGTCGGTACGTACCAGGATTCGCAAAGGTTGCTAAGCCTTTGACACGTTTAACAGAGGGAGAAAGACGATTCCAATGGGACGACGAATGCCAAGAAGCCTTTAAAAACCTGAAAAACGCGTTGACCAGCTCACCAGTCCTGAGTTATCCTCTTCCGGATGGTGAATTTATTTTGGACACGGACGCCAGCAATGTGGGACTGGGAGCTGTTTTATCGCAGATTCAAGAAGGAAAAGAAAAAGTTATTGGATACTTCAGTAAAACTCTATCGAAACCAGAGCGAAATTACTGTGTTACTCGACGCGAACTGTTGGCAGTGGTAAAATCAGTCGAACACTTTTACAAGTATCTGTATGGAAGAAAATTCTTGCTAAGAACGGATCATGCTGCCCTAAAATGGCTTTTGCAATTCAAGAATCCTGAAGGACAGGTAGCAAGATGGATTGAGAGACTACAGGAGTTCGACTTTTACACAGAACATCGGGCTGGGACCATCCATAGAAATGCTGACGCCTTGTCAAGAAGACCGTGCCCGGAAGACTGTAAACATTGTCTCAGGGCCGAAGAAAAGGATGTGTTTGTTCTCAGGACTACAATCGTGGATGATCATTGGCAATCCGCTGAGGTTCAACAAGACCAGGAAAGGGATCCGGATTTGAAGCTTATCATCGATTGGAAGAAGAACGACCGTAAACCAACGTGGCAGGAAGTCGCCCAATATTCGCCGAATGTGAAATCGTACTGGGCCCAATGGAATTCCATCATCTTAAGTGACGGGCTTCTAAAGCGCGTTCTGGAGTTGCCAGAAGGGGGGGAAGACCGGAAGCAGATAATAATCCCCAGAAACAGGATACCAGAAGTGCTGCAGGAAATCCATGATGGAACTACTGGAGGACATCTTGGGGTCACCAGGACGCTCGGAAGACTTAGGGAACGGTTTTATTGGGTCAACAGCCAACGAGATGTAAAGGAATGGTGCAAGAAGTGCGCCGTTTGCGCGGCAAGCAATGGACCCCAGAAGCGCCCAAAAGCCCCAATGCGACAGTACAATGTGGGCAGCCCATTTGAAAGAATTGCAATCGACGTGGCGGGTCCATTTCCGGAAACAGAATCTGGAAATAAATACATCATCGTTGTAATGGACTACTTTAGCAAGTGGGCAGAAGCGTACGCCTTGCCAAACCAGGAAGCCGCCACAGTAGCCGATGCCCTTATTAAGGAGTGGATTTGTCGTTTTGGTGTCCCAATGGAAATGCATTCAGACCAAGGCAGGAACTTTGAATCTATATTGTTCCAGAATGTGTGTAAGATTCTTAACATTCGGAAGACGAGGACGACCGCATTACATCCGCAGTCTGATGGAATGGTGGAACGAATGAATCGAACGATAAACAGGTACCTTTCGAAGGTAGTCTCTGATCACCAAAGAGACTGGGACCGCTTCCTCCATCTGTTCCTGTTGGCGTACCGTTCTTCTATCCACGATACAACCGGCCAGACACCCGCTAGCATTGTTATGGGACGTGAACTTCGTCTACCTTGTGACCTGAGGTTTGGTTGCCTACCAGGGGAAGATATTGCTGGAGAAGATTATGTCAGCAATTTACGTAGGAAAATGAGCGACATTCATAGCCGAGTTCGTTTAAACATCCAGAGTGCCAGTGATAGAATGAAAGAGACATATGACATCAAGGCGGAAAATGGAGGATTTCAACCTGGAGACCTAGTTTGGTTATACAACCCTCAGCGCCGTCGTGGTTATTCACCGAAGCTGCAGACTTCTTGGGAAGGACCATACGAAGTCATGGATCGCATAAATGACATCATCTATAGGATCAGAAAACAACCAAGAGGAAAGCCGAAAGTGATCCATTTTAACCGATTGGCTCCTTACGCTGGAAACAATGATGACCAAATAAACGACGCTAGAGTAAGGAAGGTTAATCCGCCGGAAGAAGACTTGCCTTTTGAAGACTTCATGTATTTATATTCGAGCGGTAAAAAAGCTCGCTACGGTGTCACTCAAGAAGAACAAAAAGATCTCTTCACGGTTTCGGCCGATTACTCCTTGGCTCACTGTGTTGCGGAAGACCTTAGGATGTCCAGGGGAATAGCGGTTGTCTTTAAAAACAAGTTTGGACGGGTCGACGATCTACGAAGGCAGAATCCCAAAGTTGGAGAGGTGCTTGAAATTGTGGATAAAGAGCAGATAGGCAATAGAAGTATCTTCTATCTGGTAACGAAGCAGCTCTCCCATCAGAAGCCAAACTACCGTGACCTATGGAATGCCTTAAATAAATTGAGGGATGCCCTTTTATCCAAGGACATCATGAACCTGGCGATACCGAAGATTGCTTGTGGACTTGACGGTTTAGACTGGAGAATAATTAGAAGTATGGTGGAAGTTATCTTCAGATTTAGTGGCATACACATTCTTGTCTGTTGCCACAACCCTAAAAGAACAACCGGAAGGAAGACCGTAGACTGCTACTTCTATAGGACGTCACAATGCAAGTTTGGATCTCTATGCAAATATCGCCATGGAGCTGAGGACCATTTTCGGGACGAAAATGTTTTAAGACGGGGGCAATGTAGCGAGTACCGCCCTGAATATCGGAGTGATGACTCATCGCCGATTAGTCATTGCCGGTGAGTCATCGCCGGTGACTCAGCGCTCGAATAATCGAGAGTGTGGAGCTCGCTGGAATGTTCCAGAATACCTGGGCGCTGGATATATAAGAAACGGAGCAACACAGAGCAGTCAGTTAAGATTTGGTACTCGCGGTGAAATAAATAAATATAAGTGCAAATAAATAGACTCTTGAACAGTAGTGAAATATAAATAATTAGTAGTTAAGTGTTAAGTTAGTTTTATAGTGTTTTAAGTGTAGTTAAGTTATAAAAATAAATAGTTTAGTTCGTTAATAAACCAGTGCGTGTTTTAATTCACACTACGAACAGTGAAAAACGTTACAATATCTTCATTTTAAATTAAAATATTAAAATATTAAATATTAAAATTTTTAATATTTAAAAGAGGTGGTTCTAGGAGAAAAACCAATGGGGCATTTTTTTCTGATGAAATGGCTCATAATACTTTTATATTTTAAACGCGCTCTAAAAAGAATAAGAAATAAAGAAAATAAAAATTTAAAAAAAAATATTTTTTTTTGCTTATTTATTTTTTATTTTACTTAAAATTGATTTAAAATACTTTTAAACATAAAATAATACTATTTTTTATTATTGGTTTATTTAAATTACCTTATTTTTGAAATAAAAATCAAAAATAAAAATTAATGGCATCTCCTTTTGTAAAATGAACAGCAAGCAATATGGCGATTATAGGATGCTTTTACTAATTGGTTATTTAACCAATATAAATTAACCTGCAAGTTTATTTAAACCATTTAGTTATTTCCTTGTGTTTAAGTTAACTACTTTATTTACCCATCAGTAATTTATAACTCTTTGGTTTTGGTTTCAATTTGGTTACATTTAACACATTATAGTTAAAAATTACAAAAATTTAGTTAAGTTAAACTAACTTGTTATTTTCAAAATAACTAACCTAAAATAAATTCCCGCCGAACGTTCTGGAAAACGTTGCAGTGTGTACTACATAGACAATCGTGTGGCGTTCAAAGTTTATTTATAATAATAGGCTTTATTTCTGGTACCTATAGGTATATATTTAAGTTCCTAACATGTCAAGTATTCCTAACATAGTACATATTTTTCTATGTAGGTAACAATGAAAACTGCAAAACCATCACTTTTAACGAGTTGGTTGATTAACGTTAATTTACCATTTAGTTAAAATACATTTGGTAAAATGCAACTTGTTGGTTAAAATATATAGTCAAATTAACCAAAACTGTGGTTAACTAACCTAAAGGTTCAATTTATAGTTAAAATGAACCAAAATATAACAAGAAAATTAACTACTCTTTACCAGTTTTATTGGTTAAAATTTAAAGTTAATATAACGTTATATAACTTCTAAAATAACCTACTTATTAACTAAGGTAAATTAAGGTTATTTTAAAAGTTACAATTAACTAAAAATTTACCATTTATTTAACTTGGAAGTATTGTTTCACTCATCAGTTAGTTTTAAAGTTAAATTATAATAAAAAATAACTTTTAAGTAATAGCAACTAGTTGGTTAATTTAAAGGTTTTTTTTTAGTTTATAATAACTGTAAAAAAAACTAATTGGATAATTCAACTAATTGGTTAAAAAACCAAGTTAAAAAAACGTCATTTAACTTAGATTTCGGTTAATTTACTTATAATACTAGTTATTTAACCGTTTGTGCTACTTGGGTAGTGTCTATAATGTAAATACTATCTTCAGTAACAAAGTCTTCAAATGAATATACCTCGTTCTCGTCCATGGGATTATTTTGGACTTAAAAAAAAAATTAAAAAAATAACCAAACAAATTTTTTTTTGCTAAGTATACTTAATTTGTTTAAAAACAAGTAATAGCAAAAATACGAATTAACAATTATTGTAATGTGTAGAATAAAAAAATTCAACAAATATAGGGTGTTTCATTGAAAATAAAAGTTTAGGAAAAATACAATACTACTGCGGTAATATTACACAGTACAGTTCCCCTGTGAAAATTTTTCTCTGAAGTTTTAATAAGTAAAAGTTTTGAAAGTTTTACTTTCTCTTAAAAACTCTAAATAAAACTCATTAAGTCGAAAAAAGTCTGTAAAAATAGCAAGACTTAAAAAAAGTCTTCTGGAATAGTTAATAAGACTTTTAGTCGCAAGTGGTTGTAGTTGTTTGTAGGTGCATTACAGGCCTCTAAAAATCCTCCACAACATGAAAATACTTCTCCACAAAAAATAAAGTCCACACACAAAAACATTGGATTTTTGTTTGCACTAAAAAATTAATTTAAAGCCAAATTCAATGTTCCTATTACAACACTAACCGCACGAATTGTTTACTTTGCCACATGCATTATCTAATTTAAAACGATTTTATACACCTTTGACCATAGATAAGGGATAAGTTGGGCGGGCGGGGGTTAGTATTTTGTTGTTTAAAATGCAGTTGTCCGCGTTTTTTAGAGAACTCAAATATAAAAATGGTTGATTTTAAGGTTATGTTTGTGAAAAAATTATTTTTTACCAATTTCTTAAAAATGTCCAAACTTAAATAAAAATAAATTATACTAGGTAAAGTTATCGTTAGTTAATTCTGCACCAACAAATGTACTTAGCGAATTGGATCCTTTGGCAAAACATGAAAATGCAACGATTTAGTTCTTGAATTTTATTTACAATTAAAAGATCCCTTAGATAAAATGCACACCCTAACTATATAAGCACTTAAGCTTGGAGTTTCTTAATCAATGATATAAGGAATAATCATTGATTATAATAATTATTAATCAATCGAAATTGAGTTCTAAAAAGGTTTTTAATGTTTTCCTCTCTTTTGTGAAAAAACTACCTATTTATTTAAAAATGATGTATAATTTGTGCTCTAAATGTATTGTTGGCGATTCTACATTCCTAAATTAAAATTGTATGATTTTTATATTGTTTTGTACCAATGTGCAACAAAAAACGTGCAACGCTTGGCAACGTCGCCGTATCAGTGGCGTGAACATAGGCAAAGTAGGATGACGTGAGGGTGTAGTCCGGTTGTAAAACAAGTGAATTTCGAAGGAAACTACGTGAAAATATTATGTTTTAAGGGTGCCGCGCGATAAATTCAGTTTTGTATCGCGTACGTTTCGAAAAAAATGGCCCACTATTATCGTTTGTTTGTGAGCAATTTTTGGAGCGAGAATGTTTGGTTACCGCCTAATACAACATGGGCAGACGTCGCCCCTGAAAGCAGCAAAATTATACAACACACCGATCACAGACATTTATTTTATCCGTTGCCCATGGCCCTGGTCATGTTGGCGTTAAGATATTTATTCGAAAAGTAGGTACACCTCATTTTTTATAGGTTAAGTTGCTCGCGAATCGGTCTCAGTAGGTTGCGACAACGTTTGGCCAATCGTAGACAATATTTTAGTGAAAAAAGAGTAGGCTACGACAAGAATCTTTCAGCGTCAGTTTGACAGATGTAAAAAATGTTAGGTTAGAATCCAATTTACACATATTTTTTGATTAGCCTTTTATGAAGTTGCTTAATCCATTCAGAGATATTGCATTTTTAAATGTTACATTTCATTGTTAATTTTGCCATATAAAAAGTTGTAAGTATTTATTTTATCTGCAAAAATCTGGGTAAAAATAATTTATTTAATTATTAAAAAAATAACACAACACTACAATTTTGCTGCATTTATATTTATTAAGTTTTAAAACTGAATAGTATACATTAGGTTGTTTATTATATCCAAGGAGTACCTATGCGTTAATTGATAAAAAAGTGAGGTTAAAACCATTTGACATTTGTTAGATCGGAAAAAGTGAGGTTAAATCCGTCTGACAGATCTCAGATTGGTAATATGTGAGGTTAAAACCGCCTGAATATTGGATAAAAGGGGTAACCCCCTTAATGATCTTGAAGAATTTGTGGTTTTACTAAATAAATGTATTTTTTTCAGGTACTGGTTCACGCCAATAGGATTATCATTAGGTATTAAAAACTCGAAACCAAAGAAAGCTCCGGCCAATGTAGTTTTAGAAAAGGCCTATGCCACAGCGAAAAGATGGAAACATAAACAGGTAGGTAATTTTAATATTTGGTTAAAAATACATATGGGTAATTTTTAAATAGTTTCAAAATTCTATCTAAAAATTTGAAAAAATCAATAAAAATAACAACAATTCATCGACATTGGTTTGTTCTGTTATGGCAATTATGTGCGAAAGACTTTAAAAAATTTAATAATCAAAGGTCATATAAAAGATAAGATCGTAAAAATAAGTTTTTGTATTTGTAACCTTGAATGTAACTATAGTAAATTTATCTAATATATATTATTATCTATCATTTAAGTTTTCAAATTATTTTTCAAAGTTAATTTTAAAACTATTACGAATTCCAAATTTAAATTATTCTGACAGCCATGAGGTACCACGAAAAAAATCAACTTGACCAACATATTTTCGTAAATTACAAATTTTTGCAAACAGATCTTGCTCAAAAAGTACCACAAAATTGTTTTTCTTTTGTAAAATGGAAGCATTTTATTTTTGAAACGAGTCATTTCACCACAACTTTATATTGAATTTTCACAAGAAATGTTACAAACGGGTGTTTTTGAGAATAAAGCCGAAATTTTTTAAAAAATATCGAAAACAAAACCGTGGCTCGATTTTTTGTGTTGGGTGTATTTCGAGAGGAAATCCTGGGTTGAGTTTTCACCGGTTTTCCAATAAACAGTGTTAATCTGAATGAAGAAATAAATTGCATACAGTCTCTGTAAATATAAATTGTACCTATTAGATACAATAAATACACATTTTAGTAGTGATTAACGTGAAAAGTGTTAACATTTCAATTCGTCAAACAAATAAGTCGTCTCAATTTAAACACCATTTAGCATTATTAAAAGCGTTGATTAAGAAAGTCTCCACTCAACGGTAAAATACCATTGTATTATGTATTATATATAATATTATGTTGCCATGAATTCGTAGGTATATTTTGTTGTTTAAAATGCAGTTGTCGGCGTTTTTTAGAGAACTCAAACATAAAAATTGTTGATTTTAAGGTTATGTTTGTGCAAAAATTATTTTTTACTAATTTCTTAAAAATGTCCAAACTTTAAAATTATGTTAGGTAAAGTTATCATTAGTTAATTCTGCACCAACAAATGTATTTACCGAATTGGACCCTTTGGCAAAACATGAAAATTAAAAACACAATAATTCACCATGATCCCCTAGATAAATACAAACACTAACGTAAATATATAAGCATTTAAGCGTGGAGTTTCTTAATCAATGATATAAGAAATAATCAATCAAAATCGAGTCCTAAAAAAGTTTTTTAATTTTTTCCTTGCAACGTAAAACACAAATAACGTGCGCGATTTAGCTTCCTCTCTTTTGTGAAAAAACTACCTATTTATTTAAAAATGATGTATAATCTGTGCTTTAAATGTATTGTTGATAATTCTTAAATTCACGCAATGCTATCGAAGTCCACCTTTAGCGTATAATGACAAAATTAAGGTTTAACTGTCAAATTTTTGTGTTTCGTAAGTTGGCAGCACGAAATTTTAAATGATTATAAAATGTGCAAAAATGTTTTTTGAGATTTCATAAAAAATATACTGTAATAATCAATTTTTAAGCAATATACTTTGTCCTGACTCCCTACAGAATAAAACTCATAACTTAAAGTAATTTATTATTTATTTTAATGGAGTATTTCAATATATATGTAGGTACCTTGATAAAAAATAATTACCCCTATGAAACTGAAACCAATTTTAATAAATAGTATTTTGATTCATTTATATCAGATTAATTATGTTGTTCAATTATGTTAATTATATTAATGGATGTTACTTTATAAAATAATAATAAAAAATATATATACAGTAGACTGGGCCAAAAAAATCAACAATTTTTTTTTTGAAAAGTATATCGAAAATATGGTTTGGGGTGACAAAAAAATTATTGTGAAAGTTTGAGTGCATAATATTAATACTAAGAGGTCTATCATCGCAATTTTAAACTTTTTTTCTCAGCAAGTTTTTGTCTCGGAACTCCCAAACCATTGAGTTCAACAAAATTGACGCAGAAATATTTTTTTAAGAAAATTAATTGCTCTACAAAAAAGGTTAAAATAAAATTTTCCGTCAGATGAACCGTTTCCTTAAAATCATGCCTTAAAAATTGGTATAGTTTTACATTTTGATCTTTTAACTTTGGAATTTTGTAATTCATGTAAAAATCATTACCCGGAAAAAACCTATAGATATTCTTATGGGAAATCAAAAGCTCTACAAAAACAGTCTTTTAACATTTTTGGCTAAATTCACTCCATCAAAAGTTATTCAAGGTTAAATTTGAAGTCGAAACGAAATTCTTATTTTTTCCTCTGTAGATTTATTTTTTACAGATGATAGGTAAGGATTTTTTTTATAAATGTGTATTATTTAACTAATTAACAATTTCCAATAAAAAAACAACATGATTGTTATTATTTAAACGATTAAATTAACAGTGAAAATGATATTTTCTAAAGAAAATAGCTTCTTAAAGCGAAAAAATGCTAATGTGTTATTTTTTTTAGTTTTCAGTAATTTTATCAATAACATAAAGATTATCATCGATAAAAGAATCTAAGTTTTTAACTGACCCAAAAAAAGCTAGAGCGAAAAAAACAAGAATTTAGTTTTGACTTCAAATTTAACCTTGATTATTTCCCTCATTATAATATGAACCAATCAAAAGCCTTGAATTTTCGAATAAATTTCGTTTAAATAAGCCATTAAATCACTAGAAATATTTAACAGCGATTCAATTTTAGCCTCCATATTGGATTTTTGTTTACGATTTTATGGTGTTATTTACAAGTTTTAACAAACATTTTTTAAAAAACAATAAAAAATAAGTTATCTAGTTTACGAAATATCAATTATTACTTATTACATACCTTAAATTAATGAAATTTTCTTTAAAAAAATATTTATAAATTTTGACACATACGTCAGATTTTATGAAATGTCAAATAGTTTCCTTAATTCGAGAAATAATCTAGACGTATATCACTCAACCTATAAATTTAATATGTGAAACTATGCTCAGTAAGTTTTTTATTTGATTTTTCTTTTTGGAAAATAGTTTCATGCAAAATAATTAAAAAAAACCCCTTGACTGCTACGCGGTCTCGTGATTTTATTAAATTATTTTGCATTCAACATTTTCCAACAAAAAACTACTAAGCCTAGTTTAACCGATTAAATTCATAGTTCTCGTGATAATTATATCAATTATATATTAATACAGGGTGAGTTTTAAGTTGACGCGTTCATTTTAACAGCGTGTAGAAATCAGATAGACAAATAAATATTTTAAGTAACTTTTTTATCAAAACTCAAAAATAAGATTGTTATAGCCCTTCAAAATTTAATTAAATTTTGAGCCGATCCTGGCTATTGTTAACAAAAAACATAACCATAAAAATAAAAATAACAAAATAAACAATGCAAAATGTCATCTATGACAACAAACATAACCAAAGATAATATCTTTGAACATAACCATTTAAACCAAAATGACACATTTTTAACAATAATTGAGGCCCAAAAAAAACATTTGTCTATCTGATTTCTACACGCTGTTAAAAGGAACGCGTCAACTTAAAACTCACCCTGTATGAATAACTTTTGATGGAGTGAATTTAGCCAAAAATGTTAAAAGACTTTTTTGTAGAGCATTTGATTTCCCATAAGAATATCTAAAGGTTTTTTTTCCGGGTAATGATTTTTACATGAATTACAAAATTCCAAAGTTAAAAGATCAAAATGTAAAACTACCAATTTTTAAGGCATGATTGTAAGAAAACGGTTCATCTGACGGGAAATTCCAATCAAACCTTTTTTGTAAAGCATTCAATTTTCTTCAAAAAATATTTTAAAGTCAATTTTGTTAAACCCAATGGTTTGGGATTTCTGAGACAAAAAAAGAGGAATTTTTTTGTGAGGTAAATAATTTTTTTATTAATAAAATTTTATAGGTCCAAGGTCTGGCCAAGCAGCTGGACATGACGGAACGACAAGTAGAAAGATGGTTAAGACTGAGAAAGGGCCAGAACAAGCCGTCGACTCTGACGAAATTTTGCGAGAACGCATGGAGGTGCCTGTATTACTTTTGCAGCTTCATTTACGGAGTAGTCATATTGTGGAACAAACCGTGGCTGTGGGACATTAACGAATGCTGGTAGGTCAAAAACAAAGTTAAATCTGTTGGTTTTTTTTTTTCATTGAAATTTGAACGATTCACACAGGAAAATATTACTATATTGTTAATTTTACGATAACCCAATAACACTAGTTCACAAAATCTAAAAAAAATTCTGCCCACCATATCCATTAGGGTGTGCCAAAAAAACTCGATATTTTTTTTTCTTGCTCTCCACCCAAAATATCGTAGAATATGTCCGAACAAATATTCTGTTAAAAGCGGAGCTCATAATTTCAATTTTAAGAGGTCCATCATCGAATCTGAAGTTTTGCCGCTTAAATAGCACAGAAAACTGACTTTTTTACCTTATTTATTCTTGCAACCTAGGAAGAAATTTTTTTCTCATAAAATCCATGTCCAAAGCATTAAATTTGGGCCAAAAAATCTTATTAAGCCGAATTTTTATTTTCATTATTTGATTTTTTACAGAGCTTTAAATTTAAAATTTTACGTTTTTTGCCTTTTTCACCTAAACAATAATACTGCAAGGGGGCTGTTAGCAAATTCTTTGGGAAATTTAAATTTGAATTTAAATATCAACAAAGTTATTATAAGTAAACCGTGTTTTACAATATGTGTACCTATCAAGCTCGAAATAAATGAAATAATGTACTGAATATGAATATTATAATGAATATTAATGCAATAATTACAGATTCAGAATTTTTTGTACGATAATAGTTAGTAAGATATTATTATTAGTATTTTAAGCGATAATTCACTGTAAACAATGGAATAAGACATGAAATAGAGTAATTGCATCAAAAATGAAAATCCCTAAAAACCTTTTTAATGTAATCTAGAGGTAAAAACACATTGCAAAAATATTTTTTTATATTCCAAAAGTTCAACCCGGCCCCAAAATATCAAATTGAAAAAAAGGTACTTTTCAAACGTTCCGAACTCCCGCCATATTGCATGACGTCATAAGCTTCACCAGCTGTCAGAAATCAAGATGTCAACAAATAATAAACACCGATAAAGTTTATGTTTAACATGGTAAACGCGAAACCAAAAATTGGTTGTAAATATTGTTTTGTGCCTTGTTGTACAAATACAACCTGGAAAACTCCTGGGAAAGGTGTCCCTTCAATTATCAAAAGCAAAGTTTATGACCCTACACTAAGAGTAGTTACGGCTCAGCCGTATTTTCTTGAATTTATTAATATTTAACATACCTATTCAAACCATATACCTAGTAAACGACATTTTATTTTACTTTAAAATGATCCTTAAAATGAGCAATAAAATGGTGACGATGTTTTGATATCGCGCCGAGCTATTTTAATCCACTTTATCCTTATTTTCCCTTTTGGCACGGTGATAAACCTTTTCCCAGGAGTTTTTCAGGTTTTATTTGTACAAGGCACAAAACAATATTTACAACCAATTTTTGGTTTCGCGTTTTCCATGTTAAACATAAACTTTATCGGTGTTTATTATTTGTTGACATCTTGATTTCTGACAGCTGGTGAAGCTTATGACGTCATGCAATATGGCGGGAGTTCGGAACGTTTGAAAAGTACCTTTTTTTTAATTTGATATTTTGGGGCCGGGTTGAACTTTTGGAATATAAAAAAATATTTTCGCAATGTGTTTTTACCTCTAGATTACAATAAAAAGGTTTTTAGGGATTTTCATTTTTGATGCAATTACTCTATTCTTATAAAATTTTGTATCTATTGTCAATTGTTTATCTGATTTACGTAAAAAAAACATCGAAATAAGCTAATAAGTCTGTAAATTTTAATGATTGACAGTACATTAAATTTTACTAGGACAATTTTTCCGAAAATTCAATTTTTTTTATAATTCTCTATTGATTTTTTGTGCTAACATAAATATTTCACTAACAAAAAGTTAATAATACAAAAATGATGACTTTATACGCCTGTAACTTTTAGAATATTGACGATAACAAAAATTCGCCTAAAACTTTTTTGTGGTCCATCTGACAAGCTAAAAAATTGCCATTTGACTTTTTCGTCCAACCAATAGTTTAGCTGAAAAAGGCAAAAGACGTCAAATTTTAAATTTAAAGCTCTGTAAAAAATCAAATAATGAAAATAGAAATTCGGCTTAATAAGATTTTTTTGTCTAAATTTAATGCTTCGTAAGAATTAGTCATGGATTTTATGAAAAAAAAATTCTTCCTAGGTTGCAAGAATAATTAAGGTAAAAAAGTCAGTTTTCTGTGTTATTTAAGAGGCAAAACTTCAGATTCGATGATGGACCTCTTAAAATTGAAATTATGAGCTCCGCTTTTAACAGAATATTTGTTCGGACATATTCTACGATATTTTTGGTGGAGAGCAAGAAAAAAAAAATATCGAGTTTTTTTGGCACACCCTAATATCCATATTTATTATGGAAGCGTTTTTGAAACATGAATTTTCAATTGTTTTTTTTTTCAATCGGAGGTGTTTTGGCGTTTTTGAGTATAGATCGAAATCTAATTGATCGATTTGGTCAAACAAGCCCTTAAATTGAAGATATTTGAACCCTCTAAAACTTTATTTTACATACTTTTGATATCGGATAAGTATTTTGACGCTAGCGATTTTAATAACTTACAAATTCGTTTTTATGGCAAAAATTGAGGTCGAAAATTTACATATCGTTCTGGGAAAGGTTTAAATCAAATAGATAACTCCAGTTTGAATTTTTTTTCGTGAAGCTGACATTTTTACAAAGAAACAAGCTAATGTTGATAAAAATACATGTAAAAATGGCGAAGTTATGAATTTTTTAGTGGAAGACCATAATTCAGCTTTTTGACGATTTTTCTTTTATTTTGTAATATGTTTATTTTTTAATGAAATCCTAAATAAAGTGCATGATTGGAATTTTTTGAGTTTTTTACGTACTTTTTTCACCGAAAACATGACAAGACTCGCATGACTCCGCAAACGTGAATTCTTTTGTTTCTCGTGTTGGCATAGTGACATTTTACTGATATTTTTTGATATTTCAACAAGGTATTTTTATCATGGTTTTATTTAGTTAATTAAAAGTGTAAAATGAGTAAAAGAAGTAGAGAGTTCGAGTGCGTAAATATCCCGCACAATCTGGGCGACGTAAGTGATGAGCACGGAGAACGTTTTCACTAGCAAATGAAGGCTATGGAGCGGCGGTATCACGGCTTCTGGGATGCAGCCATGATGGGTGATTACATTTGGTCCCTCATACGAGAAACGGAATACGAAAGCAACAAAAAACAAAGGAGACACACTGAAAGAAATATACTAAAGTTAAATAAAAAAATAATTAGGGCAAATATATTTTATGTTTCATATTTGGACTACCACATACATTGCTAAAACAAATATATTCGTTTGGTTAGCAGCCTATTGCTGCCCTAGCAATATAAATGTGTTTCTAGCAATATTTTTTTGCTGTAATTCACTTATAGTTTACATTTTATAGTAAGGGTAAGTTTATTTTTATTTAGATCTAACATATGTTCTTTACAATAAATGTATTACAAAATTTAACATACATTCATAATAAACAGTAGTATAAATGTGTAAAGCACTAGTATAAAATTTTTAGTATAAATTTGTGTTTACTTTTAGCAACAAATTTCTTTCAGTGCAGAATTTTTTTAAACCTATGCTTATTAAAACAAAATAAAACTTTCAATATCTTCAATGTTCAATATTTATTGTTCAATATTCAATATATAATTTAATTGTAATATTTAATGTTTAAAATAAAAATCAATGTTCAATATTAATTTATAATTCAATAAAATGAAGAAAAACTAAATTTTGGTCTTCCACTGAATAATTCATAACTTCGCCATTTATCCATGGATTTTTATTAACAGCAGCTTATTTTTTTTCCTTTAAGTATAATCTATATGTAAAATAAATCAAACTGGAATTATCTTTTCGATTTCTATCTTAAAAAAAACAATTGAAAATTCATATCTCGAAAACGCTTCCATGAAAAAGATTTTAAGTGTGATTTTCGCGTTTAGTGAGCCAAACTACACAAGAAAATCATAGTGAGACATGGTGGGCAAAATGGCTGTAAACTTGTGTAATTTTTCTTGTTTTTTTTTTAAAATTTATCCAAAAAGGAGTCGTAAGCAATTAACGTATTCGTAAAAAAGTACCAGATGTTCGAAAATAAGTAAATAAGTTATTATAGTGCATTAAAACAACATTAAAACAATTTAAATACTGCTATATCGAATTTCAAACTTTGTGAATGTATAGTCAATTCAAACACTGAAAACATACTGACTGATGGATGGTCTTAGTAATATGTCTGTATTACCACTAATTGTAATGTTAAAAAGTTAATTTTTGGTGTACCTGTTCACTAAGAAGTACTCTATCGAAAGCCATTAATAGTATTTGAAAATTTTATACAGGGTGTCTGGTATTTACGTTGACTTTTTTGTCACTTTAAATACCAATAACTTCCTTAATTCAAACGAAACTACCATACAATTTTCCCACTATTCGACACAAAATAATGTTTCCTATTAAAATGCTGCAGCATTGCTTTACAAATTTCAAATTGATATCTTTTTCTGTTCTCCATAAACTTCTAATGAATCACAATCCACACAACAAGGTCTGTTCTATCTCGTTCTAAAAATACGAAAAATCACTGCAACACTGCACAGTTTAACGGCGGCCGTTTTTGTTGTTTACAATTTTTGTGCTTTGGGTTTGTGCTCTGTTTATACAGATTATTAATCGTTTTAAACGTTGTGTTTCTCATAGTAAGCCTTAAAAGAGTCCTTAAATTGCTAAGAACAACCATTTTACTCCTCTATTGTAAAAAATAAACTTTATTCTATCAGGGCTGTCATAAAACTGTCAAATGTCAATTTTAAGGTTAAATTATAACTCACAAATTAACCTTCAAATTGCCATTTGACAGCCCTGATAGAATAAGGTGTATTTATTATAAAAGACTAGTAAAACGGTTGTCCTTGGCACTTAAAGGCCTTATTTGAGGCTTACAAGTGCCTCTGTAAGAAACACAACGTTAAAAACAATTATTAAACAGCACAAACCCAAAGCACA
Organism: Brassicogethes aeneus; assembly: GCA_921294245.1. Lineage (NCBI taxonomy): Eukaryota > Metazoa > Arthropoda > Insecta > Coleoptera > Nitidulidae > Brassicogethes > Brassicogethes aeneus. Next base: position 4,821,436 of record OV121142.1, on the reverse strand, counting down.
AGAATTGTAAACAACGAAAATGGCCGCCGTTAAACTCTGTGCTGTGTTTTTTTTATTTTTAGTACGAGATAGAACAGACCTTGTTGTGTGGATTGTGTAATGAATAAGTTAAGTGAATCACCCTGTATACTGTTAAATATGCGTCGATGCTTTTTCAGTCATTAAACTAACTATAGCAGAGGTATGCCATTATCGGTTCGTAAAAATAAAACATATTCAAGGACCGGGGGCAAACATGACATACATTTTTAATGAACGATAAAAATTGTATTTTGTCGTGCTTTTAAAATCTTTACAAACAATTTTTTAGCGTACAGTATTCGCCACACAAGAAATTATTGGAGTCGCATCAGTTTGTAAAAATAAAGTTATACGAAATTTGGCAGAATTCCAAATTAAAAATATTTTTACGTTTTTATTAATACGCAATAAATTTGTTAAAATGTTTGGATGTTTGTAATTAAATAAAAACGTTTCATAAAAACCAAGATAAAAACAAACTCATCATTATGATATAAATTATTAATAATAATAATTTTATAGTTTTATTTATATATACAGGGTGTGTCGTTTTAAAACTTTGAAATATCTCAGTTAAAAATTTTTAAAATAAAAATTAAATGATTCGAGGGGGGAAATCAATCAGTTTATTGCAGATTCGGATCATTCGACTAAAACCAGGTAGATTTTGTCTAAAACATTTTTTCATATTTGTAATAGATGGCGCTGTAATGAAAAAAAATCAATTTTGGTCGATTTTTCTTCTTATACGATTCTCCAATAATTTTTTCGGTTGAACGCTCCCGTTTGTAGTAAACTGCTTGACTGTACGGTGAAATGAAGTACGTGATCGAATTTTTTCCGGAAAACGCTGAGCGTAGATATTACCAGCATCATCAAGATTCCTGATGTTTCTCCATAAATCAAAATCGCTTCAATTTTTTCTTCCACTGTTAAAAAATCCATTATGAATAACTGCTTAACGAAAGGAGGTATTTTTGTTTGCAAATTAATCTTCGAACTAAATTGATTAAATAATAATGCTAAACTATGTATAAATAGTTTCTTTATACCTTAATAATAATTATTATTTATAACTAAATACCATTTTTTTATACCTTAATTAGGATTAAATTAATTAATTGACAAAATAATGTTTTTTTACCTTAAATGAGGTATTTTTATTAAAAATAGTACAATAATCCTTTAAATTAAAGGATTTAATGCTGGCAGGTAAAAAGTGCGCAATTGATAATTATCGTATAAGAAATAAATTTATTATTGACAATATAATACTTTTTTTAAATTAAACAATATTAAATATTTTTTTCGTTATAGAAAATCCCAAGACTCGCGGGTGGGGGCCTAGACCATACGGGATATATTTTATTTATTTACTTACCTTGACAATTCAAGTTTGAATAATGAAATCCACATGTTCAACTTAAATGGCTTACATACATTTTTACAAAAATCACAATTTAAAAATTATTTTAAAATAAAATTCATTTTTATTATGTAAACACCAGTTACAAATTCTCTATGTACACTATATCACAGTCATAGCTTTTCGAAGATCTACTACTTCTTTTCCTAATAATATCTTTACCGAAAGTCCAAGTTTTCACTTTTTCTTTTTCCACAGATTTTCGTCTTAACTTAACTGTATTTCCATTGTTAACGCTGTGCCTGCTGCGATTGTTTTCGTTGATGCTCAGCTGTTCTCTGAGTGATAACGTCCTTAGATGGTCCGCAATGTTGATTTCTTTGTTGACGTTTTCATGGGATATGGATATTTCGCGTTTCAGCTTCACCAGATTCTCCATCTCTTTTTTGCTTATTGGGTCCTTTATCTCACGAGCACTGAACGATTTCCTTATGACTTCTACATTTATTGGCGAGGCTCTTCTTAAGTGGGAATTATCTTCGTAGTCGATGTTGTCGACGGGTTTTTCTTTTCTTCTTATTATGAAGGATTTGGCTCTTCTCAACATTTTTCACATATTGATTTCCGACGGAATCGTCTCAACATTGTGTGAGAGGGATTTCGGGTCCTCTAGGTAATTTTCTGATGCGATAAGATACAATTTAGATTATTTTTATCTAAATTGAGTTTACGTTTTCAACAACAATGGTTTATTGGAGATTATGCATTAGCCAAATAGGCTTTCCAAACTGATAATATTAATGGTACAAATATTTTTGGAACTATTTACAAATAAATTAGAAGGATATGGCGTTAGTGGTAGCAAAACAAGTTTCTGTGGTTTCTTTTTTACAATATATGCTCTTGGGCAAAAACAACTCTTCTTTTCGGTCGAACACTCCCGTTTGTAGTAAACTGCTTGACTGTACGGTGAAATGAAGTACGTGATCGAATTTTATCCGGAAAACGCTGAGCGTAGATATTAACAGCATCATCAAGATTCCTGCCTGCTTCTCCATAAATCAAAATCGTTTCTATTTTTTCTTCCACTGTTAAAAAATCCATTATGAATAACTGCTTAACGAAAGGAGGTCTTTTGTTTGCAAATTAATCTTCGAACTAAATTCATTAAATAATGCTAAACTATAGATTTTTTATACCTCAATTAGGATCAAATTAATTAATTGACAAAATAATGTTTTTTACTTTAAATGAGGTATTTTTATTAAAAATAGTACAATAATCCTTTAAATTAAAGGATTTAATGCTGGTATACCTGCAGGTAAAAAGTGACCATGGTGCGCAATTGATAATTACCACCGAATGAAATAATGTATAAAACTTAAACCAAAGGAAACTTAAATATTAGTTAAAAAATCGTGGGTACTTAAAAATTCAGATTTAATTTAATAAGATAATTATTACCAAAAAAGTGATATTTTTATAGAAAAATTATTGCAGAATCGTATACAGAAGAAAAATCGAACAAAATTGATTTTTTTCATTCCATTGCCAAGTTAAATGACTCACCCTATATATAAATGTATATATAATATTAATCCCAATATGTATTTACACCACTTATGTACTTATGAATCACAACAATCATAAAAATAAGTAATAGAACCTTAAAATTACTGGAAAGTCATAAAAGTAAGGCAAACAATGACTCATTTTTGTGTCAATGAAATAGTTTACATCATTATAGCTGTTGGAAAAAACTGGGCATTTTTTTTTGTTTTTTAATCAATTTTATATTAAAATAATAAAAATTATTAAATAAATAATAAGCTACCCAAATTTTTTTGAAAATGAAAATGGAAAAACCTAACTTTTTGAAATGATGTTTTTTAACGTGTAGATATTTTACTTTTTATATATAGATTTTAATTTAAAAAAATCGTGATTTACTTTGGTTTATTTTTAAACCTTTTAACGTTTAATCAGGTTATGTCACAGGGAATATTAAGTAGGTAATTCGATTAATTTTAGTTCGTTGAACATCTGCATTGGGAATTCTTAAAATAAATGTATATTATAAATATTTATTTATTTTTATTATAAATAGTCTGTATTCATGAAGCATATTTGCGATTATTTTTTAACACCTGGTAATACTTATTAGGTAACTATTTTTTTAGGATTTATATATTTCTTTTGTCTTCTTTCTGCGAAAATGTTGAAAAAATTCTAGGTTTTAGTAGAGTCTACTTAAAAAACATTTACAAAGTTTTAGTCTGGTTTCCTAGTAAAAAAATATTAAAGTTGCGTTTTTAAAGTAAATTATTAAAAAAAATTTTTTTTGCCTCCAATACCTTGTTTAATATTTTTCTTTGTAGTGGGCTTTATTCGTTCTACAGAACGTAATAATTCGTTTTTTCAACACATTTTAAGATTTTAAATAAAACTGCATAAAGAAATGTCACTGCAACTGTCAAAAACGAAATGCGCCTTGATACTTGTATACTGCCTGCCATTGATTTTATAGGTTGGCTATACTTTAAACAGCATAATATTTTGCGTATTGGTTATAATATTTTTACGATTTTTCTAGTACTTACGAGACTTTTCTGGCAATAAATTTTGTTTAACACCAAAGAAAATCATTTTTTTCTTCTTTAACATTAACAGCCGCTTATTGTAAATAAGTAAATTATGGACGGCATGGCGAATCGATTTTGACATCAACTGTCAAACTAATGACTGTGATACCAACTATCTAAAGTAAAATTCGAGCAAATTAAATTTAAGGTATAAAATTTTTTTTTTATAGATTTTTTGCAAAATAGATTAAATAGCATAAATAACTCATGTCATAAGACCTTTTGTCGCGCTCGTCCATTAAATTGTCCGCGTGCGACAAAATGTATATGACAGTTATCCCTGATAGCAAAATTTGATTTTAAGAATCTTCTAAGAAGATATGACCCGGAATAATGAAATATTCTTAGAACCTTCCCTTATTGCTAAGAATGTTCTTAGGGACTTTTAAAACATTCAATAGATACCCTTTTAATGATGCAATTAGATTCTTAAAAGCTTCTTAAAACCGTCCTAAAAAGAATCCTAAGAACATTTTAAGAATACGTTTTTGGAATGTTCTTAGAAGGTTTCTTATGGAGCTTCTAGGAAGCTTTTGAGAAAATTTCCAAATATGTCAGATACCCACGTTCTAATATGTTGTAATCTACATTCGTAAAATTCTTCAGGAGACGACAAATACGCCTCACTGTCATAATATGACAGTGAAATGTATTTGTCGTCCCCTTAAAAAATTTTGCGACATATTAACATATATTTATTTAAAAATATTAAATAAAAATTATTTCATAAAAAGAAAAAATTGGAAAATTTTGTGGGATAAGTTAGATTAGATTGAAGTTGACGATATTTAGGTTTATTATACATAAAAATGTTAATTCAGAAATAAAAAATCGGTATACAAATTAATAAATATTTATTTTTAACATAAAATAAAATACCTAAAGTAAAAGTATTTTTGTTATCGAATATTTTTGTTATCGAATATTGTTTTAATTTGACAAATAACTATAAAAAAATATTTTGGATTGTGTTTTTTTCTTAGTATTTAATACTAATTACTAATTAGGTACTTACAATATGTTTAGAGTAGACTAATTTTTACCACTAAAACTTTGCACCTTCTAAGAACCTGCCTATAGGCCAGTAAGAATATTCTTAGGATCATGCTATATGTCTTTTAAGCATGTTCTTTAGAAGAAATATAGCATGATCCTAAGAATATTCCCACTGGAAGGTTTAAAAATCATTCTTAGAATAAAGTTTGCTATCAGGGATAAGGTTCTAAGAACAATTAACCTTAGTGAAAACTCCCATTATCCGAAACATATTTTTAAAGATTGTAATAAAGCTTTGATATAATACACTCACAGGCAAAATAATCGATCCACACAAATTTGCGATAAATTTCAATCGCAAATAACTTGTTTATTTGATGTCGGATTTAAACAAATATTAAAGAATATTGCAGATAAATTAATGGACAATCGCTCACATTTTAAAAAATTACTAAAAAATAGACGTACGTTTATAATATACAGGTTTAAACAAAAAGATGTTTTTTACCATAAGTTTAAGACACTCTGTAGAGTGGCAAAACCGTATATTGTTCTAAATTAAGTTTTATTTATCAAGTCACATCTATTCTTAATAGTTTTGTTTTTGGTTCACCTCGATATATTTATTTTGGTGGAAAATATGGATTTTTAAAAAATACATTGCAATTTCCAATATTTTTCTGTATGAAGAACTAAGGTTGCTATGGTCCATCTATAGGCTATGGAGAATGACAGTAAGTTTTGTTGAATCATCCCATACTTGGACATGTCATACACGGCTTTCAAAAGCTATCAAATTGTTTTTTTTGCTAACAAACTTAATCTTAATCTCCATACCAAAACGGCAAAACAAAGAACAGTCGCAAGAGCCAAACTATTTACAGGACTAACCAACAGATGGGGTGGAATAAATATGAAAACTGCAGCTATCGTGTACAAAGCCATCTGCCGCCCCCTTCTGGAATACTGCCACCCAGTTTTACTAAACTGTCGAAAACCAGCCCTAAATAATATTGCAACTGCGGAAACAACAGCCCTAAGAACAATCTCCAAACTCCGCCATCCCCTAAACCCTCTTCACAATCCTCCCAATGGCCTTCTTTATCAAACATTAAAAATCAAAGTTCCAATTCTTAAAAGATTAAAAAATCTTTCAACTAAGTTTGCTGCTAAGGATCACAACATGGAGATACTATCACAATTATGCATCACCAGAGAAGTCGATGAAAATGCCACAAAATTCCCGGAAAATACAATACTGGAAATAATCTTACAATTATCTAATAATAATTAGTTTTTTTTTTTGTATCACTTAAAGTAGTTTGTAACAGGCTGAAGGACCCCGGTCGATGGCCTTTTGTATATTTTGTATATATGTTCTGTATTGTACTGAATATGCAATAAAAACTTTATTTATTATTTTTTTTTATTTGTTTTTTGCAAATTAATGTTTAAATTTTGAGGTGTCTTCTTACTTTAAAAAATGTATATGTCTCCGACTGATGTTGCCAGAGCCATTAATTTAATCCTGGATGGACGGTTACAGTATTACGTGGCAAGTGTTTTAAACGTCACAAGAAGTAAAGTACAAAGGGCAACATCAGTCGGAGACATTTTTAAAAGTATGAAGACACCTTAAAATTAACACATTAATTTACAAAAAACAATTTGATAGCTTTTGAAAGATGTATATGACATGTCCAAGTATGGGATGATTCAACAAAACTGTCACTGTCATCCTCCATAGGCTATGAATGGACCATAGCAACCTTGGTTCTTCATACAGGAAAAATATTGGAAATTGCAATGTTTTTTTAAAAAAATCCATATTTTCCACCAAAATAAATATATCAAGGTGAACCAAAAATAAAACTGTTAAAAATAGATGTGACTTGATAATTAAAAGTTAATTTAGAACAATATACGGTTTTGCCACTCTACAGAGTGTCTTAAACTTATGGTAAAAAACATCTTTTTGTTTAAACCTGTATATTATAAACGTACGTCTATTTTTTAGTAATTTTTTAAAATGTGAGCGATTGTCCATTAATTTATCTACAATATTCTTTAATATTCGTTTAAATCCGACATCAAATAAACAAGTTATTTGCGATTGAAATTCATCGAAAATTTGTATTTAGGTAAAAGGCAAGAGGCACTTAATCTTTGTATTCTTTTCAGGAACGGTTTCCCGCACCAGTCGGTCACCAGCGACATCTGGTGGTACTACATGATCTCGATGTCGTTTTACTGGTCGCTATGCGTCTCCCAGTTCTTCGACGTGAAACGCAAAGACTTCTGGCAGATGTTCATTCACCACATCGCCACCATCGTGCTGATGTGTCTCAGCTGGGTGGTGAACGTGTGGCGAGTGGGCAGTCTGGTGCTCGTCGTGCACGACAGTGCTGACATCTTCTTAGAGGTGGGTCAACAAATTATTACAAACAGTAGCTAAAGTACTATGCCCCACACCTCAAAGTCCCACCACGTGACCACGTACGGAACGCAGTCTTTTGAAAATTTGGCATTTAAGGCTTTTCAGGTTATGTATCTGTCAAAGTATAGTCAATGAAAGAAATAATATTTATAGTGTTACCGCTTATGTTTAAGCGTTAAAAGTTAATTAATCTTTATAGTATCACAATAACAATGGTTGGTTTAAGAATTTAGGAATATAAATACTGCATTTAATGAAATTCCAAAGTGTAAGGTGCAATATAAGTGATATTTTTGTGCATTGCCTCTACATTTCTCCATAAAATAGTTTTAACTAAACAGGATTTATTAAAAAAAATCTAAATTCTCTATTATGAAATAAGAATATCTGTATCAAAGGTAGGTTAATGTATTAAAACAAAAAATATCATCTAATTTTGTATTTTAAGGTTAGAAAAATCTATTTTGACCAAAATAAATAAGTGGATTATTTGAAAGAGTGTGTTAATATGGTCATAAATAAATATAGGTATACTAAATAATTGTTGAATATGGTTCAAATTAAATTGAAGCTTTTATACTTCTAACGACAAAACTTGTGCATACCTCTCGGCATACCTACTTTAAGTTCAGATTATAAGAAAACAAACAATTTTTAGAGAAACTTGCAATGTGAAAATTTTTAATACTCCCATGACATGTGATTTATTAAAATTTTTAAAGTTATAATGATTTTTTGATGTAGATCAAATTCAGTCGAAGCTTTTTAACTATTTGTATTGACAAAACTTTATGTAGGTACACTTTAAGCTGGATAAGAAAAACTACCACATTTTTAAATACCATATTATACAGTCTTTTAAATAATCCAAAATACTTATTTATTTTGGTCTAAATAAATTTTTCTTAAAATTACAAAATTAGATGATATTTTTGTTATAATATATTAACCTACCTTTAATACAGATATTCTTATTCCATAATAGAGAAGCTAGATTTTTTTAAATAAATGTTGTTTAGTTAAAATTATTTTATGGAGAAAACCAGATATTTGGACCAAATGCACAAAAATATGACTTATTTGGCACCATACACTTTAGAATTTCATTAAATGCAGTATTTATATTCTTAAATTCTTAAACCATCCATTGTTATTCTAATGTTATAAAGATTTATACATTTTTAACGCCTAAACATAATATTATTTCTTTCGTTGACTATACTTTGACAGATACATAACCTGAAAAGCCTTAAATGTCAAATTTTCAAAAGACTGCGTTCCGTACGTGGTCACGTGGTGGGACTTTGAGGTGTGGACCATAGTACCTTAATTTTAATGATTTTTTTATGAAAAAACTTTCGTATTTTGGCGTGTACCATCATCCTCTTAAAGGATGATAACTTATTTGGTGACACACACACACTCTATTAGATTCACTCACTATTTTTTTTAATTGAAAGTATTTTTATACCTATAAAACATATTTTTCTTAATTAAATTAATCTTTTTTTTAATTTCAGGCTGCCAAAATGGCAAAATATTCCGGATATCAGAAAATATGTGATACGATCTTCGCCATATTCACAGTGCTATGGATAGTCACCAGAATAGGAATATTCCCCTTCTGGATCATAAGAAAGTATGTAAAATAGTCTGTTCTATCTCGTTTAGCGAATACTAAAAATCGCTAAGTAATGACAACACATACAAAATATATACAATATAATATTTATATATACACTCACGTTCAAAATAATCGATCCACACAAATTTTCGATGAATTTCAATCGCAAATAACTTTTTTATTTGATATCGGATTTAAACGAATATTAAAGAATATTGTAGATAAATTAATGTACAATCGCTCACATTTTAAAAAATTACTAAAAAATAGACGTACGTTTATAATATACAGGTTTAAACAAAAAGATGTTTTTAACCATAAGTTTAAGACACTCTGTAGAGTGGCAAAACCGTATATTGTTCTAAATTAAGTTATATTTATAAGTCACATCTATTCTTAACAGTTTTGTTTTTGACTCACCTCGATATATATGTTTCAGTGGAAAATTTGGATTTTTTAAAAAAACATTGCAATTTTCAATATTTTTCTGTATGAAGAACAAAGACACCTTAAAATTAACACATTAATTTACAAAAAAAAAATTGATAGCTTTTGAAAGCTGTATATGACATGTCCAAGTATGGGATGATTCAACAAAACTGTCACTGTCATTCTCCATAGGCTATGGATGGACCATAGCAACCTTAGTTCTTTATACAGGAAAAATATTGGAAATTGCAATGTTTTTAAAAAAAAATCCATATTTTCCACAAAAATAAATATATCGAGGTGAACCAAAAACAAAACTGTTAAAAATAGATGTGACTTGATCAATAAAACTTAATTTAGAACAATATACGGTTTTGCCACTCTACAGAGTGTCTTAAACTTATGGTAAAAATTATATTTTTGTTTAAACCTGTATATTATAAACGTTCATCTATTTTTTAGTAATTTTTTAAAATGTGAGCGATTGTCCATTAATTTATCTATAATATTTTTTAATATTCGTTTAAATCCGACATCAAATAAAAAAGTTATTTGCGATTGAAATTCATCGAAAATTTGAGTGGATCGAATATTTTGCCTGTGAGTGTATAATAATATATAAAATATCTGTAGCTATCTTATCAATCTTTTTTTTCAGCACGTCGATAGAAGCCCCCAAAATGGTCCCCATGTTCCCTGCCTACTACATCTTCAACAGCCTGCTTTGTTTACTTTTAGTGTTGCACATATTCTGGACTTATCTCATTTTGAAAATCGCCTACAATTCCCTCAATGCCGGTCAAATGGAAGGTGACATTAGATCATCAAGCGACGACTATTCAGAAGACTCCAAATCACAGTAAATATTTGAATTATTTTCTGAAAAAAATTGTAATTTTTTTGTCATATTTTTTTTCAGAGAAAAACCGGAAAGTTAGGCAAAATTTATCGCTTGGACCTTTGGGCAATTTTCAACACCGCCGAAGGGAATTTAATTAGGCTTGGCAACACTGCATACTTTTTAAGGGCACGTAATGATTTTTTTAGGCCTAAGAATAACGATTTCGAGAATTTTCTTGAAACGCCCAGTGTATTATTATTAAATATGAATGGTGCCAAAGATTTATTTTACATTTTTTGTTGATTCAACATCAATCGTCTTTTACTTAAGTAATTGTGGATGTTGCCAACTGCAAAACAAAATAAAACAAAACATTTCTAGTTCATTATATTTTAGCGAGCAATTTGGGAAGTAAATCAATTCCGCCCATTTTAGCTCAATTTTACGCCGGTTCACAAAAATCTTAAATAATTTCAATTGTGTGAACCAGTGTATTTTATTTATTGTTTTTTGTTTTTCTTCTATTAGTCCAGGAAACAAAGATTGTGGAAGGAAAACTCGATAGTAGTCGGGTTTTATTTTTTTTTGTAGAGTCAGGGGTGCTGGTAATGAATCAAGAATATTCCCCAAAAATTTCTTTCCGCGTCCCCTAATTTCTTCCCCCGAAAGGGGAGTTTTTTTTGCTTTACAAAAAAGTTTATATACAAAAGTGCTCTTTTGGTTTTTTTTTATTAAAGCCCAATTTTAAAAGTAATCGAAAATTTGGCATTTAAGTTATTTATCTGTCAAAGTATAGTCAACAAAAGAAATAATATTATGTTTAGGCGTTAAAAATGTATAAATCTTTATAACATTACAATAACAATGGATGGTTTAAGAATTTAAGAATATAACTACTGCATTTAATGAAATTCTAAAGTGTATGGTGCCAAATAAGTAATATTTTTGTGCATTTGGTCCAAATATCTGGTTTTCTCCATAAAATAATTTTAACTAAACAGCATTTATTTAAAAAAATCTAGCTTCTCCATTATGGAATAAGAATATCTGTATTAAAGGTAGGTTAATATATTATAACAAAAATATCATCTAATTTTGTAATTTTAAGGTTAGAAAAATTTATTTTGACCAAAATAAATAAGTATTTTGGATTATTTAAAAGACTATAATTTGGTATTTAAAAATGTGGTAGTTTTTTTTATCCAGCTTAAAGTGTACCTACATAAAGTTTTGTCAATACAAATAGTTAAAAAGCTTCGACTGAATTTGATCTACATCAAAAAATCATTAAAACTTTAAAAATTTTCATAAATCACATGTCATGGGGATATTAAATATTTTCACATTGTAAGTTTCTCTAAAAATTGTTTGTTTTCTTATAATCTAACTTAAAGTAAGTATGCTGAGAGGTATGCACAAGTTTTTTCATTAGAAGTATAAAAGCTTCAATTTAATTTGAACCATATTCAACAATTATTTAGTATACCTATATTTATTTATGACCATATTAACACACTCTTCTAAATAATCCACTTATTTATTTTGGTCAAAATAGATTTTTCTAACCTTAAAATACAAAATTAGATGATATTTTTTGTTCTAATACATTAACCTACCTTTGATACAAATATTCTTATTTCATAATAGAGAAGTTAGTTTTTTTTAATAAATTCTCTTTAGTTAAAACTATTTTATGGAGAAACGTAGACCCAATGCACAAAAATATCACTTATATTGCACCTTCCACTTTGGAATTTCATTAAATGCAGTATTTATATTCCTAAATTCTTAAAACAACCATTGTTATTGTGATACTATAAAGATTTATTAACTTTTAACGCTTAAACATAAGCGGTAACACTATAAATATTATTTCTTTCATTGACTATACTTTGACAGATACATAACCTGAAAAGCCTTAAATGCAAAATTTTCAGCAAAAGGGCACATCATATAGGCGCGCAATGGGGTTTAAAGTGTGCCTTTTTTAGTACATAATCAAAAGTATTAGAGGTCAAATTCTGAAAAAAATCACGGTTAGCGAGTTATGAGCCAAAAAGCAAAAAACTCCCATAAAAAAAATAACACCCTACTACCATCGAGTTTTACTTCTACAACCTTTGTGTCCTGGACTATATTACATTATACAAACACGTCGGGGACCAGTTTAGGACCCGTGCGGCACACCTTTTTACAGAGAAATTTTTATACTGTCTCTCAGTTTATCTTTAGTCCAGTTTTTGTCTGTTGTTTGTATACACTAATTTGGAAATAATTTAAATTATTTCTTTGTTGTGGCATCACTGAATGCTTATAAGTACAAAATGTAAAAAAATATTATTGATTGCAGAAAATTTATTGTATTGAATTATTGAATTTGAATTGAACTGGACCTATAGCATTATAGTCCAAAACGCAAAATTTCTACTAAACATTATATTTGCTTTAAATTGTTAATTATAAAAAATAAAACTATGTATATTATTATATTTAGGTAATTAAATCTGTATAGAATTCAGCATTGCATTTATAGTAATTGTATGTACAAAGTTGTGAAAACACTTTGTATTTAACATTCCAATGTTGGGTAAAATTTTTACACATCACATGAAATTTATTGATTAAATATTAAATAAAATGTTGAATTTCTGAAATTTAAAACACTGAACATATAAAACTAATAGCAAAGTATTTTGTTACTTCTTTTGTAAAATAATAAAAATGTTCTTGCTTTTATATGTATTAAAAAAAGTACAACAATTTGGGTGTTTTTTTTTTTACAAAAAATATCGTGGTTTTCGATTGTAGCTCCCAAATGCGAAGAGTTACGAAACCGCGGTTTGATATTTTGGAATCAGCGTGCTGGAATTAGTAAGGAAAAATTATTTTTGCAACTTTTTTTTTCATGTTTTTCAGAAAATATTTCATAAGGGGGGATCATAGTCAAAAATATTTGCCACGTCAGTTTTAAGTTTTCCACGAATCTCAATCATTGCTTTAGTTTTTCCAAAGCATAAAAGGCATACCTTTCGGCGATTTTCTTCGTGAGTTCCTGCATGATCTTTTGTCATTTTATATTATTTTTTAACTGCACAAATTCATCCAAAAATTAAGCCAAAAGTAAACAATCAATGACGCTGCAATAAACTGACAGGTACTTGACACCAGAAAAAATAATTTACTTCCATTCCATTCCATTCCAGAGCCTCCTCAGCGAACCAAACTTGCAATGTAAAATTTCCAATTCAACAAAAAATAATAATATTTAAATATATATAAATAATTTCCAATTCAACAAAAACGGCTCAACCGATTTTTTTATTTTTGAACTTAAATTGTTCGTGAGACATATCGAAAAAAAGATTTGCAGAAAAATTGGAGGTGCAAGCACCTTTAAGTTGACATGCTTTCCAGCTAGCCGTGGGGACCCTTTTGAAAAAAATATCGCGATTTTCGAGTGTAACTTCCGAACGAGAAGAGATACGAAAGTGCGGTTTGATTTTTTGGAATCAGCGGAGTCGAATTAGTAAGGAAAAATTATTTTTGCAACTTTTTTTTTCATGATTTTCAGAAAATATTTCATAAGGGGGAACCCTTTTGAAAAAAATATCGCGATTTTCGAGTGTAACTTCCGAACGAGAAGAGATACGAAAGTGCGGTTTGATTTTTTGGAATCAGCGGAGTCGAATTAGTAAGGAAAAATTATTTTTGCAACTTTTTTTTTCATGATTTTCAGAAAATATTTCATAAGGGGGGACCCTTTTGAAAAAAATATCGCGATTTTCGAGTGTAACTTCCGAACGAGAAGAGATACGAAAGTGCGGTTTGATTTTTTGGAATCAGCGGAGTCGAATTAGTAAGGAAAAATTATTTTTGCAACTTTTTTTTTCATGATTTTCAGAAAATATTTCATAAGGGGGGACCCTTTTGAAAAAAATATCGCGATTTTCGAGTGTAACTTCCGAACGAGAAGAGATACGAAAGTGCGGTTTGATTTTTTGGAATCAGCGGAGTCGAATTAGTAAGGAAAAATTATTTTTGCAACTTTTTTTTTCATGATTTTCAGAAAATATTTCATAAGGGGGAACCCTTTTGAAAAAAATATCGCGATTTTCGAGTGTAACTTCCGAACGAGAAGAGATACGAAAGTGCGGTTTGATTTTTTGGAATCAGCGGAGTCGAATTAGTAAGGAAAAATTATTTTTGCAACTTTTTTTTTCATGATTTTCAGAAAATATTTCATAAGGGGGAACCCTTTTGAAAAAAATATCGCGATTTTCGAGTGTAACTTCCGAACGAGAAGAGATACGAAAGTGCGGTTTGATTTTTTGGAATCAGCGTGCTCGAATTAGTAAGGAAAAATTATTTTTGCAACTTTTTTTTCACGTTTTTCAGAAAATATTTCATAAGGGGGGACCCTTTTGAAAAAAATATCGCGATTTTCGAGTGTAACTTCCGAACGAGAAGAGATACGAAAGTGCGGTTTGATTTTTTGGAAAAAATTATTTTTGCAACTTTTTTTTTCATGATTTTCAGAAAATATTTCATAAGGGGGGACCCTTTTGAAAAAAATATCGCGATTTTCGAGTGTAACTTCCGAACGAGAAGAGATACGAAAGTGCGGTTTGATTTTTTGGAATCAGCGTGCTGGAATTAGTAAGGAAAAAATATTTTTGCAACTTTTTTTTTCATGTTTTTCAGAAAATATTTCATAAGGGGGGACCCTTTTGAAAAAAATATCGCGATTTTCGAGTGTAACTTTCGAACGAGAAGAGATACGAAAGTGCGGTTTGATTTTTTGGAATCAGCGTGCTCGAATTAGTAAGGAAAAAATATTTTTGCAACTTTTTTTTTCATGTTTTTCAGAAAATATTTCATAAGGGGGGACCCTTTTGAAAAAAATATCGCGATTTTCGAGTGTAACTTCCGAACGAGAAGAGATACGAAAGTGCGGTTTGATTTTTTGGAATCAGCGTGCTCGAATTAGTAGGGAAAAATTATTTTTGCAACTTTTTTTTTCATGTTTTTCAGAAAATATTTCATAAGGGGGGACCCTTTTGAAAAAAATATCGCGATTTTCGAGTGTAACTTCCGAACGAGAAGAGATACGAAAGTGCGGTTTGATTTTTTGGAATCAGCGTGCTGGAATTAGTAAGGAAAAAATATTTTTGCAACTTTTTTTTTCATGTTTTTCAGAAAATATTTCATAAGGGGGGACCCTTTTGAAAAAAATATCGCGATTTTCGAGTGTAACTTCCGAACGAGAAGAGATACGAAAGTGCGGTTTGATTTTTTGGAATCAGCGTGCTGGAATTAGTAAGGAAAAATTATTTTTGCAACTTTTTTTTTCATGTTTTTCAGAAAATATTTCATAAGGGGGGACTCTTTTGAAAAAAATATCGCGATTTTCGAGTGTAACTTCCGAACGAGAAGAGATACGAAAGTGCGGTTTGATTTTTTGGAATCAGCGTGCTCGAATTAGTAAGGAAAAAATATTTTTGCAACTTTTTTTTTCATGATTTTCAGAAAATATTTCATAAGGGGGGACCCTTTTGAAAAAAATATCGCGATTTTCGAGTGTAACTTCCGAACGAGAAGAGATACGAAAGTGCGGTTTGATTTTTTGGAATCAGCGTGCTGGAATTAGTAAGGAAAAATTATTTTTGCAACTTTTTTTTTCATGTTTTTCAGAAAATATTTCATAAGGGGGGACTCTTTTGAAAAAAATATCGCGATTTTCGAGTGTAACTTCCGAACGAGAAGAGATACGAAAGTGCGGTTTGATTTTTTGGAATCAGCGTGCTCGAATTAGTAAGGAAAAAATATTTTTGCAACTTTTTTTTTCATGATTTTCAGAAAATATTTCATAAGGGGGGACCCTTTTGAAAAAAATATCGCGATTTTCGAGTGTAACTTCCGAACGAGAAGAGATACGAAAGTGCGGTTTGATTTTTTGGAATCAGCGTGCTCGAATTAGTAAGGAAAAAATATTTTTGCAACTTTTTTTTTCATGTTTTTCAGAAAATATTTCATAAGGGGGGACCCTTTTGAAAAAAATATCGCGATTTTCGAGTGTAACTTCCGAACGAGAAGAGATACGAAAGTGCGGTTTGATTTTTTGGAATCAGCGTGCTCGAATTAGTAGGGAAAAATTATTTTTGCAACTTTTTTTTTCATGTTTTTCAGAAAATATTTCATAAGGGGGGACCCTTTTGAAAAAAATATCGCGATTTTCGAGTGTAACTTCCGAACGAGAAGAGATACGAAAGTGCGGTTTGATTTTTTGGAATCAGCGTGCTGGAATTAGTAAGGAAAAAATATTTTTGCAACTTTTTTTTTCATGTTTTTCAGAAAATATTTCATAAGGGGGGACCCTTTTGAAAAAAATATCGCGATTTTCGAGTGTAACTTCCGAACGAGAAGAGATACGAAAGTGCGGTTTGATTTTTTGGAATCAGCGTGCTCGAATTAGTAGGGAAAAATTATTTTTGCAACTTTTTTTTTCATGTTTTTCAGAAAATATTTCATAAGGGGGGACCCTTTTGAAAAAAATATCGCGATTTTCGAGTGTAACTTCCGAACGAGAAGAGATACGAAAGTGCGGTTTGATTTTTTGGAATCAGCGTGCTGGAATTAGTAGGGAAAAATTATTTTTGCAACTTTTTTTTTCATGTTTTTCAGAAAATATTTCATAAGGGGGGACCCTTTTGAAAAAAATATCGCGATTTTCGAGTGTAACTTCCGAACGAGAAGAGATACGAAAGTGCGGTTTGATTTTTTGGAATCAGCGTGCTGGAATTAGTAAGGAAAAAATATTTTTGCAACTTTTTTTTTCATGTTTTTCAGAAAATATTTCATAAGGGGGGACCCTTTTGAAAAAAATATCGCGATTTTCGAGTGTAACTTCCGAACGAGAAGAGATACGAAAGTGCGGTTTGATTTTTTGGAATCAGCGTGCTGGAATTAGTAAGGAAAAAATATTTTTGCAACTTTTTTTTTCATGTTTTTCAGAAAATATTTCATAAGGGGGGACCCTTTTGAAAAAAATATCGCGATTTTCGAGTGTAACTTCCGAACGAGAAGAGATACGAAAGTGCGGTTTGATTTTTTGGAATCAGCGTGCTCGAATTAGTAGGGAAAAATTATTTTTGCAACTTTTTTTTTCATGTTTTTCAGAAAATATTTCATAAGGGGGGACCCTTTTGAAAAAAATATCGCGATTTTCGAGTGTAACTTCCGAACGAGAAGAGATACGAAAGTGCGGTTTGATTTTTTGGAATCAGCGTGCTGGAATTAGTAAGGAAAAAATATTTTTGCAACTTTTTTTTTCATGTTTTTCAGAAAATATTTCATAAGGGGGGACCCTTTTGAAAAAAATATCGCGATTTTCGAGTGTAACTTCCGAACGAGAAGAGATACGAAAGTGCGGTTTGATTTTTTGGAATCAGCGTGCTCGAATTAGTAAGGAAAAATTATTTTTGCAACTTTTTTTTTCACGTTTTTCAGAAAATATTTCATAAGGGGGGACCCTTTTGAAAAAAATATCGCGATTTTCGAGTGTAACTTCCGAACGAGAAGAGATACCTACGAAAGTGCGGTTTGATTTTTTGGAATCAGCGTGCTCGAATTAGTAAGGAAAAATTATTTTTGCAACTTTTTTTTTCATGTTTTTCAGAAAATATTTCATAAGAGGGGACCCTTTTGAAAAAAATATCGCGATTTTCGAGTGATACGAAAGTGCGGTTTGATTTTTTGGAATCAGCGTGCTCGAATTAGTAAGGAAAAAATATTTTTGCAACTTTTTTTTTCATGTTTTTCAGAAAATATTTCATAAGGGGGGACCCTTTTGAAAAAAATATCGCGATTTTCGAGTGTAACTTTCGAACGAGAAGAGATACGAAAGTGCGGTTTGATTTTTTGGAATCAGCGTGCTCGAATTAGTAAGGAAAAAATATTTTTGCAACTTTTTTTTTCATGTTTTTCAGAAAATATTTCATAAGGGGGGACCCTTTTGAAAAAAATATCGCGATTTTCGAGTGTAACTTCCGAACGAGAAGAGATACGAAAGTGCGGTTTGATTTTTTGGAATCAGCGTGCTGGAATTAGTAAGGAAAAAATATTTTTGCAACTTTTTTTTTCATGTTTTTCAGAAAATATTTCATAAGGGGGGACCCTTTTAAAAAAAATATCGCGATTTTCGAGTGTAACTTCCGAACGAGAAGAGATACGAAAGTGCGGTTTGATTTTTTGGAATCAGCGTTCTCGAATTAGTAAGGAAAAAATATTTTTGTAACTTTTTTTTTCATGTTTTTAAGAAAATATTTCATAAGGGGGGACCCTTTTGAAAAAAATATCGCGATTTTCGAGTGTAACTTCCGAACGAGAAGAGATACGAAAGTGCGGTTTGATTTTTTGGAATCAGCGGAGTCGAATTAGTAAGGAAAAATTATTTTTGCAACTTTTTTTTTCACGTTTTTCCAAAAATATTTCATAAGGGGGGACCCTTTTGAAAAAAATATCGCGATTTTCGAGTGTAACTTCCGAACGAGAAGAGATACGAAAGTGCGGTTTGATTTTTTGGAATCAGCGTGCTCGAATTAGTAAGGAAAAATTATTTTTGCAACTTTTTTTTCACGTTTTTCAGAAAATATTTCATAAGGGGGGACCCTTTTGAAAAAAATATCGCGATTTTCGAGTGTAACTTCCGAACGAGAAGAGATACGAAAGTGCGGTTTGATTTTTTGGAATCAGCGTGCTGGAATTAGTAAGGAAAAATTATTTTTGCAACTTTTTTTTTCATGTTTTTCAGAAAATATTTCATAAGGGGGGACTCTTTTGAAAAAAATATCGCGATTTTCGAGTGTAACTTCCGAACGAGAAGAGATACGAAAGTGCGGTTTGATTTTTTGGAATCAGCGTGCTCGAATTAGTAAGGAAAAAATATTTTTGCAACTTTTTTTTTCATGATTTTCAGAAAATATTTCATAAGGGGGGACCCTTTTGAAAAAAATATCGCGATTTTCGAGTGTAACTTCCGAACGAGAAGAGATACGAAAGTGCGGTTTGATTTTTTGGAATCAGCGTGCTGGAATTAGTAAGGAAAAAATATTTTTGCAACTTTTTTTTTCATGTTTTTCAGAAAATATTTCATAAGGGGGGACCCTTTTGAAAAAAATATCGCGATTTTCGAGTGTAACTTCCGAACGAGAAGAGATACGAAAGTGCGGTTTGATTTTTTGGAATCAGCGTGCTGGAATTAGTAAGGAAAAATTATTTTTGCAACTTTTTTTTTCATGTTTTTCAGAAAATATTTCATAAGGGGGGACTCTTTTGAAAAAAATATCGCGATTTTCGAGTGTAACTTCCGAACGAGAAGAGATACGAAAGTGCGGTTTGATTTTTTGGAATCAGCGTGCTCGAATTAGTAAGGAAAAAATATTTTTGCAACTTTTTTTTTCATGATTTTCAGAAAATATTTCATAAGGGGGGACCCTTTTGAAAAAAATATCGCGATTTTCGAGTGTAACTTCCGAACGAGAAGAGATACGAAAGTGCGGTTTGATTTTTTGGAATCAGCGTGCTGGAATTAGTAAGGAAAAAATATTTTTGCAACTTTTTTTTTCATGTTTTTCAGAAAATATTTCATAAGGGGGGACCCTTTTGAAAAAAATATCGCGATTTTCGAGTGTAACTTCCGAACGAGAAGAGATACGAAAGTGCGGTTTGATTTTTTGGAATCAGCGTGCTCGAATTAGTAGGGAAAAATTATTTTTGCAACTTTTTTTTTCATGTTTTTCAGAAAATATTTCATAAGGGGGGACCCTTTTGAAAAAAAATATCGCGATTTTCGAGTGTAACTTCCGAACGAGAAGAGATACGAAAGTGCGGTTTGATTTTTTGGAATCAGCGTGCTGGAATTAGTAAGGAAAAAATATTTTTGCAACTTTTTTTTTCATGTTTTTCAGAAAATATTTCATAAGGGGGGACCCTTTTGAAAAAAATATCGCGATTTTCAAGTGTAACTTCCGAACGAGAAGAGATACGAAAGTGCGGTTTGATTTTTTGGAATCAGCGTGCTCGAATTAGTAAGGAAAAATTATTTTTGCAACTTTTTTTTTCACGTTTTTCAGAAAATATTTCATAAGGGACCCTTTTGAAAAAAATATCGCGATTTTCGAGTGTAACTTCCGAACGAGAAGAGATACGAAAGTGCGGTTTGATTTTTTGGAATCAGCGTGCTCGAATTAGTAAGGAAAAATTATTTTTGCAACTTTTTTTTTCATGTTTTTCAGAAAATATTTCATAAGGGGGGACCCTTTTAAAAAAAATATCGCGATTTTCGAGTGTAACTTCCGAACGAGAAGAGATACGAAAGTGCGGTTTGATTTTTTGGAATCAGCGTGCTCGAATTAGTAAGGAAAAAATATTTTTGCAACTTTTTTTTCATGTTTTTAAGAAAATATTTCATAAGGGGGGACCCTTTTGAAAAAAATATCGCGATTTTCGAGTGTAACTTCCGAACGAGAAGAGATACGAAAGTGCGGTTTGATTTTTTGGAATCAGCGTGCTCGAATTAGTAAGGAAAAAATATTTTTGCAACTTTTTTTTTCATGTTTTTCAGAAAATATTTCATAAGGGGGGACCCTTTTGAAAAAAATATCGCGATTTTCGAGTGTAACTTCCGAACGAGAAGAGATACGAAAGTGCGGTTTGATTTTTTGGAATCAGCGTGCTGGAATTAGTCAGGAAAAAATATTTTTGCAACTTTTTTTTTCATGTTTTTCAGAAAATATTTCATAAGGGGGGACCCTTTTGAAAAAAATATCGCGATTTTCGAGTGTAACTTCCGAACGAGAAGAGATACAAAAGTGCGGTTTGATTTTTTGGAATCAGCGGAGTCGAATTAGTAAGGAAAAATTATTTTTGCAACTTTTTTTTTCACGTTTTTCCGAAAATATTTCATAAGGGGGGACCCTTTTGAAAAAAATATCGCGATTTTCGAGTGTAACTTCCGAACGAGAAGAGATACGAAAGTGCGGTTTGATTTTTTGGAATCAGCGTGCTCGAATTAGTAAGGAAAAATTATTTTTGCAACTTTTTTTTCACGTTTTTCAGAAAATATTTCATAAGGGGGGACCCTTTTGAAAAAAATATTGCGATTTTCGAGTGTAACTTCCGAACGAGAAGAGATACGAAAGTGCGGTTTGATTTTTTGGAATCAGCGTGCTGGAATTAGTAAGGAAAAATTATTTTTGCAACTTTTTTTTTCATGTTTTTCAGAAAATATTTCATAAGGGGGGACTCTTTTGAAAAAAATATCGCGATTTTCGAGTGTAACTTCCGAACGAGAAGAGATACGAAAGTGCGGTTTGATTTTTTGGAATCAGCGTGCTCGAATTAGTAAGGAAAAAATATTTTTGCAACTTTTTTTTTCATGATTTTCAGAAAATATTTCATAAGGGGGGACCCTTTTGAAAAAAATATCGCGATTTTCGAGTGTAACTTCCGAACGAGAAGAGATACGAAAGTGCGGTTTGATTTTTAGGAATCAGCGTGCTGGAATTAGTAAGGAAAAAATATTTTTGCAACTTTTTTTTTCATGTTTTTCAGAAAATATTTCATAAGGGGGGACCCTTTTGAAAAAAATATCGCGATTTTCGAGTGTAACTTCCGAACGAGAAGAGATACGAAAGTGCGGTTTGATTTTTTGGAATCAGCGTGCTCGAATTAGTAGGGAAAAATTATTTTTGCAACTTTTTTTTTCATGTTTTTCAGAAAATATTTCATAAGGGGGGACCCTTTTGAAAAAAATATCGCGATTTTCGAGTGTAACTTCCGAACGAGAAGAGATACCTACGAAAGTGCGGTTTGATTTTTTGGAATCAGCGTGCTGGAATTAGTAAGGAAAAAATATTTTTGCAACTTTTTTTTTCATGTTTTTCAGAAAATATTTCATAAGGGGGGAGACCCTTTTGAAAAAAATATCGCGATTTTCGAGTGTAACTTCCGAACGAGAAGAGATACGAAAGTGCGGTTTGATTTTTTGGAATCAGCGTGCTCGAATTAGTAGGGAAAAATTATTTTTGCAACTTTTTTTTTCATGTTTTTCAGAAAATATTTCATAAGGGGGGACCCTTTTGAAAAAAATATCGCGATTTTCGAGTGTAACTTCCGAACGAGAAGAGATACGAAAGTGCGGTTTGATTTTTTGGAATCAGCGTGCTGGAATTAGTAAGGAAAAAATATTTTTGCAACTTTTTTTTTCATGTTTTTCAGAAAATATTTCATAAGGGGGGACCCTTTTGAAAAAAATATCGCGATTTTCGAGTGTAACTTCCGAACGAGAAGAGATACGAAAGTGCGGTTTGATTTTTTGGAATCAGCGTGCTGGAATTGGTAAGGAAAAAATATTTTTGCAACTTTTTTTTTCATGTTTTTTAGAAAATATTTCATAAGGGGGGACCCTTTTGAAAAAAATATCGCGATTTTCGAGTGTAACTTCCGAACGAGAAGAGATACGAAAGTGCGGTTTGATTTTTTGGAATCAGCGTGCTCGAATTAGTAGGGAAAAATTATTTTTGCAACTTTTTTTTCATGTTTTTCAGAAAATATTTCATAAGGGGGGACCCTTTTGAAAAAAATATCGCGATTTTCGAGTGTAACTTCCGAACGAGAAGAGATACGAAAGTGCGGTTTGATTTTTTGGAATCAGCGTGCTCGAATTAGTAAGGAAAAAATATTTTTGCAACTTTTTTTTTCATGATTTTCAGAAAATATTTCATAAGGGGGGACCCTTTTGAAAAAAATATCGCGATTTTCGAGTGTAACTTCCGAACGAGAAGAGATACGAAAGTGCGGTTTGATTTTTTGGAATCAGCGTGCTGGAATTAGTAAGGAAAAAATATTTTTGCAACTTTTTTTTTCATGTTTTTCAGAAAATATTTCATAAGGGGGGACCCTTTTGAAAAAAATATCGCGATTTTCGAGTGTAACTTCCGAACGAGAAGAGATACGAAAGTGCGGTTTGATTTTTTGGAATCAGCGTGCTCGAATTAGTAGGGAAAAATTATTTTTGCAACTTTTTTTTTCATGTTTTTCAGAAAATATTTCATAAGGGGGGACCCTTTTGAAAAAAAATATCGCGATTTTCGAGTATAACTTCCGAACGAGAAGAGATACGAAAGTGCGGTTTGATTTTTTGGAATCAGCGTGCTGGAATTAGTAAGGAAAAAATATTTTTGCAACTTTTTTTTTCATGTTTTTCAGAAAATATTTCATAAGGGGGGACCCTTTTGAAAAAAATATCGCGATTTTCGAGTGTAACTTCCGAACGAGAAGAGATACGAAAGTGCGGTTTGATTTTTTGGAATCAGCGTGCTCGAATTAGTAAGGAAAAATTATTTTTGCAACTTTTTTTTTCATGTTTTTCAGAAAATATTTCATAAGGGGGGACCCTTTTGAAAAAAATATCGCGATTTTCGAGTGTAACTTCCGAACGAGAAGAGATACGAAAGTGCGGTTTGATTTTTTGGAATCAGCGTGCTCGAATTAGTAGGGAAAAATTATTTTTGCAACTTTTTTTTTCATGTTTTTCAGAACATATTTTATAAGGGGGGACCCTTTTGAAAAAAATATCGCGATTTTCGAGTGTAACTTCCGAACGAGAAGAGATACGAAAGTGCGGTTTGATTTTTTGGAATCAGCGTGCTCGAATTAGTAAGGAAAAATTATTTTTGCAACTTTTTTTTTCATGTTTTTCATGTATGATTTCTTAAAATTCTGGCATTAGGGCAGAACCACTGTTATTACTAGACCTGGTGGCTTCAAAAAAAAATCATTTTCACTTGGGGGACATCTCAATATATTCACCCTAATTTGTTTTTAATTAAAAAACGGTAAAAATGCATTTTACCTACTTTAAAATTAAACCAACCAACAACATACCATTACAAATTTTATCTTAACTGATAAGGTTTAAATTCAATTATATCCAGATAAAATTTAAAAACAGTTCTATCGACTAACACGTACTGTTAACAATAATTTAATATTTTTAGTAAATAAACAACAATTTCTGCAAAGTGTGGTTAAGTAACTTGATAACAAAGTGATTAAGAAAACAGTGAATAATGAAGAACATCTTTAGATCCAAAAGTTTTAAAACCAAAGACACCGAAAAAAGACAAGAAAAGATTTTGACAAATCAAAAAACAAAACGCGTGAGACGTAAAACAATATCCGATGAAACTCCGTTGTATGACGCGTTTTTCAGTAGGCATCAGGGTGCGGAAAACGCTGCGTTTTCTTCGCCAGACTTGGCAACACTGCCGCCGCAATGTTGCCATTTACCGACCGCAACTCCAGGAAATATTGCCACTGCGAATTGTGAGTAAACGACATACTTGATTTAGTTGTTAAGTGAATGCATTTTTGATATTTAGTGAAAGGTAAGTAATGGCAATTTTTACGATATTTTGGGGATTTCGGTTAGATATAATTTATAAATATTTTGATAAAGATTATATATTAATATATTTTGATAAAGATTATATACTAATCCACATTAAAATATTATCGGCTTATATAAATTAAGCCAAATTTGAGAAAATATTTTTTTATTTGATAAATTTCATTGTTTTTGTGTACAATTTATTTTGATAATAATCTAAAAAGTCTAAAGTCTATAAATTGCATAAACTAGGTATGCAATCATACCTATAACCAATAAGCTTAATAACATTAATGAGTTATTTTAAATTGCAATTAAATTGTGTATACGGAACAAATTTCATAAAAAATCAATTATAACTAATAATAATTTTACTTTATATTATGACTAAAATTTTCAAAAAATTGACTTACACCATATGGTTAATTTGGAGTCATTCCAAATAAAAACACCAAATAAGGTGCGCTGCTTGATTTTTTATTTTGATAAAAAAATTGCGGATGATCTTTTAGGTATCAAATATGAAAATCCATCGCCATTTTAATTTTTGGATTCTTTACTTTTAATCGGCACCCTTTAGAAATCTGAAATCGTGTCAATTTCTTACTCTCTTATAGTGGTCCAGAACTTTTTTCTGTGACAAATATTGAAATGATTTTAATTTTGTTTTACTGTTCAGTAAGTGTGTTTTCGATATACATTGTTATTATCCAATTAGTTAATCTCATAAAAGAATGGTAAACCACTAAAGATTCATGATAATTTGTCAATTTTTGTGATTTTTGTCTGGCTCCTGTGCCTATTCTTCTAAATCTAGAAAGTTATTTTTTTCAGGTATCAAGTACTTATACAATAGAAAACGTAACTATTATTTTAATTTTCTAGACTATTATTTTCTTTATTAAAAAAATTATTGAAACTTGATAATTCTTAAAATTAGTCAATTTTGCTCTCAGAAATTATTATGTTGAGGAAAAAATAAAAATCTGAAACTTCCAGGAAATGTAGTCCCCACCTTCATCTTTTCAGTCCAGTTAGTCTTGTTTTGTTATTTTTATTCCTTTAAAAGATATATTAATTTTTTTAATGCCCGTTTAGTAGCGATATTGTTAGTTTTAGTTAGTTTATATCGTAAGTGAAATTAACAAAGAGTTAATTTAAACGTATTAAAAATGCGTTAAGCAGTTTTTTTTTCGGTTTCTTTCACAAGTAGTAAGGCACTGAATAGTTAAAAGTTATAAGTATGTATTTTAAATGTTAGTGTTGAAAAAAAAATTACACAATCTGTAAATACTTTTTTAAATTTTAGTTTTTAGGTAACTGGTTAAAATAAAACATGTTATAATAAAGGGGTTTATTTAGAATATTTTTTGGTTTTTGCTTATTTTTAACAATTTAAAACTTCTCAGAACTTGAATATTTTCTATGAGAAAGAGGTACAAAATTATTATATGTTCTTGCATTTTTAATTGCAATTAAATTCATGAATCTCGAACACTTCATTCATTTATTACACTTGCAAACTTTTTGAAATCACAATTTAAATACGCACAAATAATATTTATGAAATATTTTTGACAGTTCGGACATTTCTCTACCAAACATGAATTGACTAAGTCAAAGCCATCTAAATTTTAAATTATAAATAAAACTAACAATATCGCTTCTTTACTGCATTAAAAAAATTATTATATCTTTTACATGGATAAAAATAAAAAAACAAGACTAAGTGGACTGAAAAGATGAAGGTGGGGACAACATTTCCTGAAAGTTTCAGATTTTTATTTTTTCCTTAACATAATGATTTCTGAAGGCATAATTGGCTAATTTTGAAAATTATCAAGTTTCAATAATTTTTTTAATAAAGAAAATGATAGTCTAGAAACTTAAAATAATAGTTACGTTTTCTATTGTATAAGTACTTGATACCTGAAAAAAAAGCAACTTTCTAGATTTAAGCCAGACAAAAATCACAAAAATTGGCCAATTATTACAAATCTTTAGTGGTTTACCATTCTTTTATGAGATGAACTAATTAGATAATAATAATTAATATTGAAAACATACTTACTAGGCAGTAAAATAAAATTACAAACATTTCAATAATTGCCACAGAAAAAAAGTTTTAGCCTCTTATAAGAGAGTAAGAAAATGACACGATTTCAGGTTTCTAAAGGGTGCCGATTAAAAATAAAGCAACTAAAAATTAAAACGGCAACGATTTTTCATATATGATACCTAAAAGATCATCCTCAAAATTTTTCATTGAAATAAAAAATCATGCAGCGCACTTTTAAATTCATTTTTGGTGATTTCATTTTGATTGACTCATTTATGAATTTGTAAAAAGATACCTACCTAATTTTAATTAAAATAAGAAATCTTTCTATAAATGTAGACAATTGTCACAAAAACTAACATAAATGAATTGAAAAAAAGATCTTTTGGATTATTACTTATTGACCAAAATTTCGCAATAAATGAATTTTATGAATAATTAACAGCTGAGTTTTGGACTTGCCTTATCTTAATTTGATTGTTTTTCTTACAACGTTTCAATTAGTAATTATCTCTAATGGTCTTCAGGTAATAACTGAAGACAATTAAATATAATTGCTAATCGAAACGTAAGAAAAACTATCAAATTAAGGCAATGCAAGTCCAAAATTCACCTGTTAATCATGCCCACAAAAATTTCTTCAACCATCACATGTGCTGGCCATATGAACCTCAATTGATGACGCAAATTATGCATATATGTGACTTACGTGCGGATTAAGAATCACGTTGTGACTGCAATATGCGTAAATTATAAACCTCGCAATGTTTCTCCAACCATCACATGTGCTGGCTATATGAACCTCAACTGATGACGCAAATGATGCATATATGCGTGCATACGTGTGACTACTAAATTTACCCGATTATTTTTTAAATCTTAAAATGGGTCTTAATTAAACTAAAAAAATATATATAAATTATACATTGATAAAGATATTTCCGTTAAAAATCCTGTTTTTAACAAAATAAATTATTTTTTTGTAAATTGTACAATTTTTAAAATTCAGTTTATCTTGATCAGTGTAATTATAATTATTGTTTTTGGTTTTAAAGCTTTTTTGTTAGTAAAAAACTAAGTAAACCTTTAAATTTTATTTAAAAAAATTTAAAATTACAACGGAAGCACATATCAATGGGTTTAAGAAAATACCACAAAATCTTTATTTGTTATATTATATGTACAACTAAAAGGTGACTAAATTGTTATTCCAATGACGATTATCACCATAATATTGGATTTTTTTAAAATTATTTTAAATTGTGCTCTTTTAAAGTCTAGACACTTAAAAACTCCTTTTATATAAATTCTTTTCAAAGCGAAGATTATTATTATTATACTTTGTTTCGCCTGGGCCGTAGTCACCTATATTTAACTACTTTTTTAGATAAAAAATGAACTTTAGTGTCTACCAACATAACTTAAATGTTCTTTTAGATAACAGCGTTGTCTTGAGAAACAAAGACCCGAACAAGACCAAACCAGAACGGAACAGCCTGTACGACGATCGTGGTAACGATGTTCCGGAACACACTGTATTAGAAAACGTCCCCACCTCTATACAACTCAGAAATACTCAACAGAAATCTTACCTTGGAGATTCTTACCTTAGAAGATCGCGATCTTGCGACGATAATCTACATTTAAAAGAACTGCCTCACAATTCGCTTTACTTGAAACAGCAAATGAAACACAAGGACTCCATCGATTCATTAGCCCTGGATACAGATAGGTAAAATATCTTATTTCATCTTGTGTATTTTGCTTGAAAAGAAATTAAAAAATTCGCATTCAATATTAAAATACAATGGTGGTTTGTTCTGCATTTGGTAGTTATAGCATAATCTGATTATAGACTCTTTTGATAACACAAAAATGTATTTATCAAAATCCCAGCTGATCCTTTATTAAAGTTTTGCATATTTCTTAGTATTTTAAAATTGTTTATGCCATTTCGATAAAATACTCTAGTACCATTATCAAATGTTTTTAAAAATTTGGCAGATACATGACTGACATATAGATAAATTACATTATAAATACAAAATAATGTAAAATACAGTTTGCAATATCTTATTTATTGTTTTAAGGTATCTAATACAAAACCAATAAATAACTAAAGATTCTTTGAAACAAAATCGATTACTGCTTGCCTTAAATTTTCAGTAAAACTTTTTCTTGGGTTTTACATGGAATTGTTTTTAACATGGAAACAGTATTTTTAAATTCTTCAGTCTCTGTACAAACATGCTTCTTACATCTAGCGATATCCCCTAGAAAGGAAGAGCATATCAAAACTTTAGTTCGTTCGTCCGTCCTCTTCCCTTAATAATTTTTTATGCCCTTTATATCTTGCCATTTTGCAGATAAAGCACATACATTCTTGGCTGCCGCGAAATTCTATAGCAATTTCTAAATTTTGAAAATTTGGCAATTGTGGCTATGGAAAAATACCGTTTTTACCATATTGAAGTAGGTAATTTTGAATCACTTAAGTTAAAGTGTTCGTTTGAAAAAGTCTGCAGTAATTTTTATATTTTCTCAGAAACCCTAAACTCTGAATTTTTCGATTACCAAAAACAATTTTTTCTCCACAGCCAGCACATACCTTCTTTCGATTTTCTTCATGGCTTAACTTGAATTTCGGTTTAATTTTCATTTTAAAATACTATTTTTAACTTTATAAAGTATACATTAAATAAACAACTAAAGCAAAATGTCACTTGCGTTATAACGTATAGCAATTTTTTTCATAACCACCTTAATTATTGTTTTACAAAATTTGCAAGTTGTAATTATTTCATAGACAAACTTTCAGTATTTTTTGTTATAAAAAATATTTAAGATATAAATCTTCGTTTTTTTTTGTTATGTTTTGTTTTGAGTGGTAAAAAATAATAGGTGACTCAATAAATTAATACTGGGGAGTAAAGTAATTTAAATGATACAAAGTTTATTATTTTGCTTAATTTTATTAAAATTGTACAGGTAGTTTTAGTACAATAATTGCAAAATAATATATAGAAATAGAAAAACAAAAAAGTTTGCAAAACTTTAAAATAGGATCAGCTGGGATTTTGATAAATATATGTTAGTGTTACCAAAAGGGTCTATAATCAAAATATGCTATCAGTTTTGGTTGGCATTTTTGTTCGTCTTATACTTAAGTTTTGACCACCGTGTATAATAAGCGACTACTCCCGGCACATTCGCCAATTTTGTAAAAATATTTTACCAAATATATTTAAACTGCAGATTCGGATCATTCGACTAAAAATAGGTAGATTTTGTCTAAAACAATTTTTCATATTTGTAATAGATGGCGCTGTAATGAAAAAAAATCTATTTTGTTCGATTTTTCTTCTTATACGATTCTGCAATAATTTTTCTATAAAAATATCACTTTTTTGGTAATAATTATCTTATTAAATTAAATCTGATTTTTTTAAGTACCCACGACTTTTTAACTAATATTTAAGTTTCCTTTGGTTTAAGTTTTATACATTATTTCATTCGGTGATAATTATCAATTGCGCACCATGATCACTTTTTACCTGACAGCATTAAATCCTTTAATTTAAAGGATTATTGTACAATTTTTAATAAAAATACCTCATTTATGTAAAAAAAAACATTATTTTGTCAATTAATTAATTTAATCCTAATAGAGGTATACAAAATGGTATTTAGTTATAAATAATAATTATTATTGAGGTATAAAGAAACTATTTATACATAGTTTAGCATTATTTAATCAATTCAGTTCGAAGATTAATTTGCAAACAAAAATACCTCCTTTCGTTAAGCAGTTATTCATAATGGATTTTTTAACAGTGGAAGAAAAAATAGAAATGATTTTGATTTATGGAGAAGCAGGCAGAAATCTTGATGATGCTAATATCTACGCTAAACGTTTTCCGGATAAAATTCGATCACGTACTTCATTTCACCGTACAGTCAAGCAGTATACTACAAACGGGAGTGTTCAACCGAAAAAAAGAGTTCGTCGAGCAAATATTTAATATTGTTGTTTTGAGCACCTACTTTAATCAAAATTTAAAAATAAAAGTATTTTATTCAAAAATTATTGGAGAAGAAAAATCGAACAAAATTGATTTTTTTTTCATTACTGCGCCATCTATAACAAATATGAAAAAATGTTTTGGACAAAATCTACCTATTTTTAGTCGAATGATCCGAATCTGCAATAAAAAATAGGGTGTCCCATTGGAAATTTTAAAGTTACCCCCTGTTTCCTCTATAAGGAGGTTAGTAAGAGGAGAGAGATTTCCCCCCTCGAATCATTAAATTTTTATTTTACTTTATTAACATTTTTTCGTAAAATGCATACTAACTCAGATATTTCAAAGTTTCAAAGGTACAAGTTAAATTTTTACCCGTAAAAATTCGGCATTTGACACAACACAAGTTGGAATGGATACTAGGGTGTGCCAAAAAAACCTACTATTTTTTTTTACTTATTAATCTGAAAAAAAAAATCGGTTACACCTCTAGAGAATACTTACCAAACATTTTAATAATATTTTCATGAAATTTATCTTTATAATAACTTAAAATCATAAGCAATTAAAAGTTGTTAATGATTCGGCAGAGCGAGCTGTTGCATTAGTCGATGATTATAACCAATGCTTGACAAAAAATGAAGAGCAATTTCAATATTTATTGCAAGTTATAAAAGAACATCGCAAACAATAATTGTAATAAATTGTAATAAAGAAAACTTTTTACAGTAAAAGTGTACGATTATATTTAATTATAAATGTTAAATTTTTTATTTCAGTTGATAAAATTAAATAAAGAAACTTTTTAATAACAAATAGAATATTTTTTTCTTCAAGATCTATACTTTTCATATTAAATTTATGACAAAAACGTAATTTTTTTCAAAATTTAATAAATCATTGACTCTGATTTAGAAATAATGCACTATTTTTCTTTTCAACATAACCAAACATATGTAGGACTAAAAAAAACGAGAAAAATAGTTTCTCTTTTCATAGGAACTTAAATTTGTATAAATTTTCGTAAAACTCAAAAATTAAATTGAAATGTTTCGAATTATTCATCAAAAACTGTTAAAATTAGTATGCATTGAAGTTTGACGATGAATATCTTTTAAACGCTTAATTTAATCGACAAATCATAAGAGACCATTTTTGTAGAGCAGTTAATTTCCTACACAACTATGAGTTGTAAGCGAGTTATAAAATTCATAAGCAAAACAGAAATTTCTCTTAAAATAATTAAACTTTAACCTTCGATATCTTTTAAACGGTGAGGTTTACGAAAAAATTGTAAGAGACCTTTTTTGTAGAGCGTTCGATTTCCTACAATAATATATTTTTGAACAGTTGTCGAAGAGATATGAATTTTTGTTTCTAATACTGAGGAAAAAATGGAAAATTGTAAAGCGGAGAACCTTGTTATCAAAATTAAGAGCTCATGTTTGGTGTCTAGTAACCGATTTTTCAAAGTACAGAGTACAAAGTAAAAAAAAATAGTAAGTTTTTTTGGCACACCCTAATGGATACTCTATTGTTTTATAGATGAGGGTAATATTTTTAGTGACGTCGACTCCCCCAATCCACAGGATAAATGTAAGACATTTCAAATGAGTGTCACCTGTCCGGATGACACAAATAATACGTTAATCAAATACCCTTCAATGGATAACTTAATGCAAACTTTGGAAAGGAAGAACTTTAAGGCTTCCACGCAGTCGGATCAGACATTAAACGTGGAAAATGACGTGGAAGTGAGAATTAGGACCAAATCCAGACCCACGAGTTTCAGAAAGTCGGTGAAAAATCTGTTCAGGAGTAGCAAGAAGCAGGACATGAGGAAGTCGCAGTCCAATCCTGATATCAATGTAAGTAATTTTGATTACACTCTTTAACGTGGATATCGTTGCTATAAATATTTTCAAGCTCAAATAAACTGCTTGTAACTTTTCGCATATTAGATATTCTTAAATGGGGTTAATATATTGTCCCCCAAGTAAACATGATTATTTTTTATTTTTGATTGTTTCACTGTTAAAGTTTTTGGGAAGCCACCAGGTCTAGTAATAACATAACATAAGTGGTTCTGCACTAATGCAAGAATTTTAAGAAATCATACATTTTTAATATTAGAGCTTCACGGAGGTTAGGATTTCGTATGTTTTTTTTAAACAGCCCTTTGTATATTTGAAATAAGTTATTGTATCTTTTGACACCTTAATATTTAAAAAATAACAATTGTACATACATAAAATATTTATAAAAAAATCTACTTACTGAGATATTACACTTCACGGTGGATAGGTTTTTAAATAGCAAATTAATGAACTTAAACTTTTGAATTATAAAACAGCAACACTCCCATCTGCATATAAATTCTAACAGACCTTCAGGAATCACATGCATCTATAATGCCGTAAACAGAGGTTTTTGCTTATTTAAAATGATTAATGCGCCATCCGTTGCATAAAATTTAAAGCAAAAACAGATTCACGGAGGATAGAATCAATTTTTGTAACATCTACATAAATGGTTATAAAAATTATTTCTTTTAATTTTTAATAATATTTTATATTTGATTCGATTGCTTTGGATGTGTTTAATTTACTTAGTGAACTGATATTATTAGTATACTATTTGCTTTTACTACCTCATATATTTAAAAACATATAGCTATATAGGTTACCTAAAAAGAGTAAGTCACGGAGGATAGGTTTTAGACTTTTAAAACATTGTAAAAAATAATTAATTGCTGTTAAAAATCTGGAACCTGAGCTGTAATATCTACTTAATTATGAAAGTTCAAAACACAATAAAAGTGTACAGGTTAGGATATGGGATAACGATTTTATAAGTCAAAAAGTGTGCGTTTCGGGTGTTTCACGATTCTGCCTCTATGTCCTGACCATTATTACATTTATTTGAAATTCAGCGAATTTTCTTAGGGAAACATTCCTAAAAATTACAGGCCTCCAAAAGTATAATATTTACTAACCATGGTAGATGCATCTACGAAATAATCATCTACGAAATAATCACTGCCAAAAATAACGTTTTACTATTTTTTTTATAAAATTGTACTGTTTCGGGTGTTACCATGGTTCTGTTTCGGGTGTTACAAGTACAAAAATTAAACACTTTATATGGACAAAATCGATGTTTTATTAGTCTCTAGGTACTACAAAATAAGTTAGTAACAAATAAACATAAATAGAATGAATTGATAAATCGGAAAAAAGCGTAAAATCGTTATTATTGCCAAAAATCGGTAGAAATATAATTATTGACGAAAATCGTAGTATTCGGTATTTTGGTTAGGCCGTTGCCATTTCGGTAGAAATACCGAAATTTCGGTAGGTTCGGCAACACCATCTAAAAAGCAGTCACACCTCTTTAAAAGAGGTGTGACTGCTTTTCCGATGGCGACGCTAGTGGGCCGTCAAAAGAGCCTTAAAAATAATACTTATTGCATTCTTCAAGCAACACACACACATATATCGACATATGAAAAAAGTTGTAACACCCGAAACGTTTTGGGTGTTACAGTTTTTAATCAAGAAAAACGCATATCAAATTAGTATAGTTGGTATTTTAAATCATTACCACCATAACGTTACTTTTACTAAATATTATTACACTAATCAATCTGTAAGGTACCCACACGGAACAATTACATCCAATGGATATCCAATGGATTTCTTTTATGGATATCCAGGATATACATAGGATATCCGGGATATCCAATGGATAACCATTGGATATATAAATGTCCGACCCTCCTGGACATAGTGTGGATATCCAATGGATACCCAGTGGATATAGTATTGTATGCAATATGGTTGTAATCTGTATTCAATATGGAGATTGTATGGATATCCAATGGATAACCATTGGATATATAAATGTCCGACCCTCCTGGACATAGTGTGGATATCCAATGGATACCCAGTGGATATAGTATTGTATGCAATATGGTTGTCATCTGTATTGGATATGGTGAATCAATGGATATTTACTTTTCAATAAATAACATTGGGTTTTAAAATAAAAGTCTTATTCTTTAATTTAAATATTTATTTTTATGAAAACATAAAATAGAACAGAAAACTACATATAACTAAAGAAGTGAAGTCTCTGGCTTGCCATCACTCCTCCAGCTGTCATTTGCCTTTTTATCAGCCTAATCATTTAGGGCCTATTTCACCTGTCTCCTTATGATTCCCAAAATTTGGCCAATCCATCAGCCCATTTGTTACCCTCGAGCCTATGTATAGCTTGCAAATAAAGGTACGGTATATAAATGCATGCATGTATTCACCTTTAATGTTTTACCTTCAATGCTAACCGAAAGTTTATAAATTGCACTTAAATATACCTATTTAATTTAAAATTGTATTAGTTTTAGACCAATACAATTTAAAATGATAACTATGATTAGAAAATTAATAAAATATTCACTTACCACTAGAGACCTCAAACAAATAACCACAAAACACAATAACTTGGCAATAAACTTTATGACAAACATATAACAAATAGCAATGATGGCGAATGAACCTTTACAATCTGTGGAATGAAGCAAATAAACATGAAAACCCTTTGGATGTACCTAACAATCATGGCATCATATTTAACGGACGCTACCATAGAAAAAGGACGCTTCTTTATCTTCTGTGTTCGGCAGCAGTCACTGCTGAGCAGTGTTGTCAGACGTTTAAATAATTTCAGAAAGCTCATCAAAATGGCGGTTATATTATTAAATCTTTAATACTTAATTAATTAGTATACCTAGTATACCTATTAGACTGGGCCAAAAAAATTGACTAATTTTTTTTTGAAAAATATATCGAGAATGTCATTCAGAATGACAAAAAAAATATTTCGTGAAAATTTGAGCCCTTAATATTAATTTTAAGAGGTCTATCATCGCTATTTTTGATTTTTAGTCATAATTTGATGTTTTACGTTAGAACTGTCAAAACAGTAAACTGAAAAAAATTCCTTGTCACTTATTTTTATATAAAATTAAATTCTCTACAAAAAAGGTCTGATTGAAAATTTTCGTCAGACGAGCCGTTTCCGAGTAATTGAGCCTAATAAATCGATGTGTTTTTTCGATTTGCCCTTTTTACTTTGAAATTTTGTAACTAATGAATCAATGAATATTTTAAAAAGCTCACGTCGGATTCTTAAAGGAAATTTAATGTTCTACAAAAAAGGTCTCTTAACATATTTGCCTAAATTTAATTCTTCAAAAGTTATTCACGAAGAAAAAATTGAAATTTTAAGTTTTTCTTCGATTTTAATCGTGAATAACTTTTGAAGGATTAAATTTAGGCAAAAATGTTAAGAGACCTTTTTTGTAGAACATTAAATTTCCTTTAAGAATCCGACGTGAGCTTTTTTAATATTCATTGATTCATTAGTTACAAAATTTAGTAAAGTAAAAAGGGCAAATCGAAAAAACACATCGATTTATTGAGCTCAATTACTCGGAAACGGCTCGTCTGACGAAAATTTTCTATCAGACCTTTTTTGTAGAGAATTTAATTTTATATAAAAATAAGTGAAAAGAAATTTTTTTCACTTTAATGTTTTGACAGTTCTAACGCAAAACATCAAATTATGACTAAAAATCAAAAATAGCGATGATAGACCTCTTAAAATTAATATTAAGGGCTCAAATTTTCACGAAATTTTTTATTTGTCATTCTGAATGACATTCTCGATATATTTTTCAAAAAAAAAAAATAGTCCATTTTTTTGGCCCAGTCTAATACCTATTTGACATAAATGTGGTGAATAATTATTTTAAATTTATTTAATTTATTTATTAAAACTTAATAAAGTACGGAAATATATTTCGTTTAGTTATTTTGCTTATAACCGGCAACACTGAAGATTCTCAAATTCAGCGCGTGCGTAGTACTATGAAATACAATAATAAACAAAAGGGACTTTTTTAATTAGTTTTTTATTGTATTGCAGACTGTCATAGTCATATTATTAACAGAAATAATATTATTAATATATAAATATTATTATCTGGGTAAAGTGAACATTTCAAAATTAAAAATTTCGTAGCTCTTGGCAAAAAATCAATTTACCGTAAAGTTGTTTTTTTTACATATGCTAGTTTAAACCATCACAAAATCCCACATGTATACATACAAGTATATATACAAGATATCCATATCAGTTATCCACCGGATATCCAGTGGATATACATTAGATGTACAGTGGATATACTTTGGACATACATTAGTTATCCATTGGATATATATTAGAGATACTTTGTTGAAATTGGGTTAATAACGATTTAAATCATATTTATTAATCATTACATAAATTTATCCTATAAGGGGCTATTTTAACAAAGAAAAAAATATTTTTAATGTTTTTGTTTTTTTTTTGAATATCCAGTATGGATATCCATTGGATATCCAGTGGATATCCAGTGGATATACATTAGA
Organism: Brassicogethes aeneus; assembly: GCA_921294245.1. NCBI lineage: Eukaryota > Metazoa > Arthropoda > Insecta > Coleoptera > Nitidulidae > Brassicogethes > Brassicogethes aeneus. The sequence continues at coordinate 4,784,077 of OV121142.1, read as the reverse complement.
TGTACAGTGGATATACTTTGGACATACATTAGTTATCCATTGGATATATATTAGATATACTTTGTTGAAATTGGGTTAATAACGATTTAAATCATATTTATTAATCATTACATAAATTTATCCTATAAGGGGCTATTTTAAAAAAGAAAAAAATATTTTTAATGTTTTTGTTTTTTTTTGAACATCCAGTATGGATATCCATTGGTTATCCACCGGATATTCAGTGGATATACATTAGATGTACAGTGGATATACTTTGGACATACATTAGTTATCCATTGGATATATATTAGAGATACTTTGTTGAAATTGGGTTAATAACGATTTAAATCATATTTATTAATCATTACATAAATTTATCCTATAAGGGGCTATTTTAAAAAAGAAAAAAATATTTTTAATGTTTTTGTTTTTTTTTGAACATCTAGTATGGATATCCATTGGATATCCAATGGATATCGTAAAAGGCATGGATGTTATATGGACATTGGGATAGCCATTGGATATCCATTGGATAGCGTGTTCTGTGTGGGTATAGTAATAAAACAATTACATGATTTTTCGTTTCGGGTGTTACAGTGGAAAAGTAAGAAGAAAACACTTATAACGTGATAATTATCAATTTTTTTTGGGACTGTGACGCAATCCACCAATACTCCGATAAATAATCTCAAATCACAACGTGGCAAAACGGTTGACAGATTGACAGTTTTTTTTTCGTATTTCCAATAGTTAGAGGCACACTGATCATTCAGCCAGTTCACTTCTAGTTTTTTTGTCGCACATTATAATTTGGAATGTTTTTTTTTCAAAATTTATCAGATTTAATGCGAAAAAAACATATTTTTTTTTCACATATCGGGTGTTACATTAAAAATAAAAAAGTTTTAATTTTTCAAGTTTTCAAGCCTAATTTGCCCTGTTTTTTTCAGGTAATTTGTTAAAAATGTTAAAGAATTGACAAAGAACATTTTGAACAATGTTTTAAGATTTTAATGTCATTTCCGGTAAAACCGGAAGTGGCATTTTGTTCAAGATATTTTAGAAAAATAGACTTAAAGAAACTTTTAATGGACTCCGAATATGACACACCCTGTATAGTCATGTTGGCTGTTATTTAAATTACTTTTAATTGGTGATTAAAAGGTACTATTCTTAGAAGACAATTAAATTAGGCAATTATTTAATGTTCCACCACCCGGTGTAATGCAGTGGCGTTCAGTGAACTTATTTTAGGGTCAATCCATATTAAATCAATTAATGATGGTTGCTGACAAAATTTTATAAGCAAAACATAATTAGTTTTTTAGTTGGACATTTTTAAAAATAGCTATAATACGAGGTGTGTTCAGAAAATATCGGGAATTTTCGTTTTTTGAAACAAATATTTATTTATTCGTCTACATTAATGTTGTCGCCTTCAAAATAGTCCCCATTGGATATTATGCACATGTGCCAGCTCTTATTCCAATACTCGAAACACTTCTAAAACTCGATCTTTGGGATAGCCTTTAGTTCTTTCAGCGATGCGCTTTTAATGTCATCTATGCTTGCAAAACGACGGCCCTTTAAAGTTCTCTTTATTTTTGGGAATAGGAAAAGTCAAACAGAGGCATGTCTGGCGAATATGGAGGCTGGGGCATCATTACAGTATTGTTTTTGGCCAAAAATGTTGTTCAAAATTTAACAATTTTAGAACAAATTTTGCTGCCACTCGTTTCATACCCAAAACATTCGAAAAAATTTCATGCGATGAGCCAATCAATATACCAACATCATCAGCGACTTCTCTGATGGTTTATAACCATTTCTTCCACTTTTTCCATGTTTTTATCGGTTGTTAATGTGCTTGTGCGTTCGGGGCGTTCGTCATCTTCAACGTCTTCACAGCCATCTTGCAAACTCTTGTTTTACTTATAGCAGTCTCACTATAGGCCTTTGTTAACATTTCACAGAATTTATTTTATTTTTTAAGCAAAATTGGATACAAATTCTTTGATTCATTTCAGCTCATAAAACACGTCTAACCTTAGCGGCTGCCACAGACAAAGTAAACAATGAAAACAGCTAAAGTTTTTATCATACTTCGGGGACATGTATACCAACATAATAAAGAAAATTTTATGACAACCGGACCCTCCGAACCCGCGAAATTTAACAATTCCCGTTATTTTCTAAACACACCTCGTATACTGCGATACATAATTTTGAGAAAACATTCTTTAATTGTTGTTTGTAATTATTTTAACAAAGAAAAATAAGTTTACCGAAAGTTTTGTAAAGGTAATATGCAATTTTGTAAGCATTTTTTTAATGTCAAAGGTTACTGATTATTTTTTAATGTTCAACAAATTATTTCTTTATTGAATCAGTTTTTTTATGAAAGCGTTTTTAAAATATGAATTTTCAATTGTTTTTTTCAATTTTCGGAGGTGTTTTGACGTTTTTGAGTATAGCTTGAAATCTAATTGATCGATTTGCTCAAACAAGCCCTAAATTGAAGGTATTTGAGCCCTCTAAATCTTCCGTTTACAGACTTTTGATATCGGATAAGTATATGACGCTAGCGATTTTAATAAATTAAAAAATTCGTTTTTATGCCAAAAATTGAGGTCGAAAATTTACATATCGTCCTGGGAAAGGTTTAAATCTAACAGATAACTCCAGTTTGATTTTTTTTTCGTGAAGCTGACATTTTTACAAAATAAACAAGCTAATGTTGATAAAAATACGTGGAAAAATAGCGAATTTATAAATTTTTTAGTGGAAGACCAAAATTCAGCTTTTTGACGATTTTTATTTTATTTTGTAATATGTTTATTCTTTAATGAAAACCTAAGTAAAGTGCATGATTGGATATTTTTGAGTTTTTACGTACTTTTTTTACCAAAAACATTATTTAAAATTTAAATTTGACATGACTCCGCAAACTTGAATTCTTTTGTTACTCGTGTTGGCATAGTGACATTTTACTGCTATTTTTTGATATTTCAACAAGGTATTTTTATCATGGTTTTATTTAGTCAATAAAAAGTGTAAAATGAGTACAAGAAGTAGAGAGTTCGAGTGCGTAAATAACCCGGGCAATCTGGGTGACGTAAGTGATGAGCACGGAGAACGTTTTCACCAGCAAATGAAGGCTATGGAGCGGCGGTATCACGGCTTCTGGGATGCAGCCATGATGGGTGATTACATTTGGTCCCTCATACGAGAAACGGAATACCTTTGCAACAAAAAACAAAGAAGGAGACTTTTTTTAAACCTATGCTTATTAAAACAAAATAAAACTTTCAATATCTTCAATGCTCAATATGTAATTTAATTTCAATATTTAATGTTTAAAATAAAAATCAATGTTCAATATTATATTTTATATAATTCAATAAAATGAAGAAAAAACGTAAAAATTCTCGAAAAACTGAATTTTGCTCTTCCACTGAAAAATTCATAACTTCGCCATTTATCCATGGATTTTTATCAACAGCAGCTTATTTTTTTCTTTAAGTTAATCTACACGTAAAATAAATCAAACTTTTCGATTTCTATCTTTCCCAGAGATATATAAATTTTCGACCTCAATTTTTGTAAAAAAAAAAATGACTTTTTCAACTTCATAAAATCGCCAGTATCGAACTACTGAGCCGATACCAAAACTATTTAAAAGAAAGTTGTAGAGGGTTCAATTACCTTTGATTTAAGTGCTTGTTTGGTCAAATCGATCAATTAGAACTCGAAGTATACTCTAAAACGTCAAAACACCTCAGAAAATTACAAAAAAACATTTGAAAATTCATATTTCGAAAACGCTTCCATGAAAAATAATTGACTCCTTTTACTGTGTGTGTACATTTTAAGCACGTTGACTAGGTATAAAATTGACATTCCAAAACATTGACGAAGCAACGTATTTGCTTTACATCACGAAAAATTACGCATAGCAATTACAACGTTACGAAAATAGTTGGGGGACAGATAAAATTGAACCTATTTATTTAATCTTATCATTTTATCGGTTGTGCACACATTAATAATTTTTATCGAGTGTTACAATGCATGGCAGTGAAAAATGTTTTAGTTGAAAAAATGGAGGAAAATATTAGTGAAAGTAAAAGTGACGAGTTTGGCGATAAGTTAGGTGAAGTCCTGAAGATATTGCATGAGAAAAATAGAGAGTTGTTAAGGAAGAAATTAGAAGAAGAAGACGCTGGTGAGGATTTTGAGTTTTTTGATTATGAACTGCAAAAAACAAATAGACAGGAAGATGATGATGAATCTATTTTAAAAAATACAGAACCAATTTATGCTAACATTGGTTGTAATATAGATTCTAATGATGATATCGATAAATTGACAGCAAAAGTGGAAAGTCACTCCAAACTGAAGAGAGCAGATTGTTTCGGTACATTTCCGAAAAACTTATCAAAAGTAAAGAATTATGATCATGATTTCGTATACGGGACAATGTCATCATCCAAGGGAAGAAGAAGAAGAAATACAGAAACAGTGGTGGATTTTTTTAATAAATCTGAAGAACCCATATATGCTTCAGTGATGCCAAAACAAACCAATCTCCATGGTGATGATGAACCAATATATGCTGAAATATTACCAGCCAACTTGACCATAAATATAACTGAAACCAACACTGCAGGAAATACAGTAAACGGATTAGCACAATCACCTTTCCTAGACACGTTTAAAGACTTAACTAATAATAATAATCATAACGTCAAAGACGAAGTTGAAACCTTTGAAAAACTTACTTTGAAGCCTGTTGTTTCCGATGCTAGTTTGTTTAATAGTGTCAGCGAAATAAGTAAGAACTTTCAAGAGGACAAATTACCCGGTATTGACTTCAAGAACATCACCAAGTTTTATGCGTTTTCGAAAAACTGGGGAGCCAAAACAAAGCAGCATAAAATCAAGAGTCAATCGACTTTTTTTCTTGATTGTGAGACAGAGGTAAGACAATTACTTATAAGAATTATTTTAGTTCTAATGTAAGAACATTTGTTTTTGATTATAAAGCCGGAAAATGTTAAAAACCTTATCGGTTTTCCAATAAACAGTGTTAACCCGAATGAAGAAATAAATTTCATACAGTCCCTGTAAATATAAATTGTGTCTATTAGATACAATAAATACACATTTTAGTAATGATTTACTTGAAAAGTGTAAACATTTCAATTCAGTAATAATCGTCAAACAAATAAGTCGTTTAAATTTAAACAGCATTTACCATTATAATTATTAAACGTTGGTTAGGAATTCTTTAAAGTCTCCACTCAACGGTAAAATACCATTAGATTATGTACATATTATATTATGTTGCCATGAATTCGTAATTAGGTATATTTTGTTGTTTAAAATGCAGTGGTCGGCATTTTTTAGAGAACTCAAATATAAAAATGGTTGATTTTAAGGTTATGTTTGTGCAAAAATTATTTTTTACTAATTTCTTAAAAATGTCCAAACTTAAATATAAATTATATTAGGTAAAGTTATCATTAGTTAATTCTGCACCAACAAATGTACTTACCGAATCGGATCCTTTGGCAAAACATGAAAATGCAACGATTTAGTTCTTGAATTTTATTCACAATTAAAAACGCAATAATTCACTATGATCCCTTAGATAAAATACACACACTTACGTAACTATGTAAGCATTTAAGCGTTGAGTTTCTTAATCAATGATATAAAGAATAATCAATCGAAATCGAGTACTAAACCAGTTTTTTAGTTTTTTCCTTGCAACGTAAAACACAAATAACGTGCGCGATTTAGCTGTGCAATTGAACAAAATTTGTCGAGTAAGACTTCTTTTGTGAAAAAACTTCCTATTTATTTAAAAATGATGTACAGTTCGTATGCTTTAAATGTATTGTTGACAATTCTTAAATTCGTGCAATGCTTTTGAAATCCACCAGATGGCGCGTACGTTGCGAAAACCCGATAGTTCTTTAGCGTATTGTAAGAATATTTAGTTGTCAAATGATATATCATCGTCAAAATATCAAAATAACTGTGAACGGGAAATTCGCGTGCAACCTCCCTTATGCTCTTCCTACTATTTGCATCGAAGGCATTGAAAATACTTTCTTTATTTTTCGGTGTTCTAATACGTTAAGGAGCACCTTCAATTTCGTTCCACAGTGTCCATAAACATTCTCTTCACTTTAACTGTGAAAAACTGCTTCTACTACATTTGACATTTTGACCGCCGCCTTGTCTAAAATAGTTATTAATTAATGAAATTTGGTTTGTACCCATTTTGTAGCATGCCGCATTCAGAGGCGTACTTATTTTTTTCGAAACAACGACCCTAATAATTGTTTTCGAATTTTGACATAGAAAAAATGTTATAGTAGGCATCTGTCAAGTGACATTGAAAATATTTTTGTATCTTAGATAGAGTTTTTTATTCTCTATCTTTTGAACCTTTGTTTATTAAAATCGAGTAACAAATAAAAAAGTTACTGGGGTGTTTCCATCTTAAATGAACCACACTGTAGATGTCGCTCTACACAGATATTTAATTTAAATTATTTTTAGATAATAATAAGTATTTGTCGTCAAAAAAGTGTAGTAAGCAACTCGTTTAAAAACTTGTTTAGACACTAATTTAATTAAACACTCATATATACTATTATTATTTTAATGAAATATATGTTTTTAATTAAAGCAGATATTAAGAGAATGTTTGCCAAGGTTTTGTGATTATTTAATGATGAGAATTACCGCAAATTAAGATATCGCAACATTATTGTATTATTGTAAAATAAATATTGAGTTTCTTGATAAATATTAACAGTCATGCTATTTACTTGAAATATAAATTATTTTTTTCCACCTTCTTTACGGAAAAATGTATTAACATCGGGCAGAAACCATTGTCAAGGATATTACGAATACTATTTTGTGACGGTTGTGCGGTTGAACACTCCCGTTTGTAGTAAACTGCTTGACTGTACGGTGAAATGAAGAACGTGATCGAATTTTATCCGGAAAACGCTGAGCGTAGATATTAACAGCATCATCAAGATTCCTGCCTGCTTCTCCATAAATCAAAATCATTTCTATTTTTTCTTCCACTGTTAAAAAATCCATTATGAATAACTGCTTAACGAAAGGAGGTCTTTTTGTTTGCAAATTAATCTTCGAACTAAATTGATTAAATAATGCCAAACTATAAATAGTTTCTTTATACCTCAATTATATTTAGTACCATTTTTTTATACCTCAATTAGGATTAAATTAATTAATTGACAAAATAATGTTTTTTTTACCTTAAATGAGGTATTTTTGTTAAAAATAGTACAATAATCCTTTAAATTCAAGGATTTAATGCTGGCAGGTAAAAAGTGACCATGGTGGGCAATTGATAATTATCACCGAATGAAATAATGTATAAAACTTAAATCTAAGGAAACTTAAATATTAGTTAAAAAATCGTGGGTACCTAAAAAAATTAGATTTAATTATATAAGATAATTATTACCAAAAAAAGTGATATTTATATAGAAAAATTATTGCAGAAGAAAAATCGAACAAAATCGATTTTTTTTTATTACAGCGCCATCTCTTACAAATATGAAAAAATGTATTTTAAAGTTACTCCCTGTTCCCCCTATATATAGTCAGTACTAAAATTGGTCCTCATACTCTCCTCCTTATAAGGAGGAGAGTATGAGGACCAATTTTAGTACTGACTGATTTTCCCCCTGATTTAATTTTTATTTTAAACATTTTTTCGTAAAATTCATAATAACTGATATATTTCAAAGTGTCAAGTTAAATGACCCACCCTGTATATTACCGACACTTTTTTGTTTTTTAATTTTTGTACAAAAAAATTCTTTTTTAAACCATGAAAGCTGGATTTTTAAATTTTTTAATACCTTCACATAAAGATTTTAGAGGGGTGTTCCATTTATACGAAAACACCCTGTACATTTTGGCAGAGCGTTATTTAATCCCACACTCCACAATGTGTTTTTATTATACTTATAGGGGTATAACTTATAAGTATAATAAAACACGTTAATTACTATAAATTCGTTTATTAACCCTTTCATAAAAGAACAAAGAAAAACTGACACACTACGAACACCCACGTGATCCAAACAATACCCAAATTACCTCGACCAATAAACTAAATTAAAACTAAAAAGACGTTAACCTAAAAATGAAAATTTATTGCTCCAACTTTACTGCACATTAACTGCATCGGATGTTATTCTAACCTAAATCGAAATTCAAACCGACCCGCATATAAAAGCGAATGATAACTCTTTTACAGAATGTAATGCTTCGCGAAAATTTTAAACGTTATGAATCATATGGGCATGGGCCGCATCTGTGTTCATTTGCTCGGTTCTGGTCAATTACACCACTTGATCCATTAATTAAAACTTGCTAAGCCTACTAATAAGTTATGTTGCGAGTCGTCGTTTGCATTAATCCATTAAGACGCATGTCAGGGGTTCTTATCGCGGTCTCTTCAGTTTTTAATTATTGTTGAGTTTTCTTGTTGTTGTTATCATCGGGCGTGATTCTTCTTATCCGCCGGTTGTGGTGAGGTTTTGTGCCCAGTTTCTTAATTTATCTTCGCGAAAGTTAAATCATAACTTGTTAATTTGAAAAAGTGTTTTGAACGAGTGTGTGCGATAATGAAAATTTAAGGAAATATTTACCAGTGATTTGTAAGTTCTATGGAGATGTTTTTTTATTGATTGAGAGAAAATTCGTTTGCTTTTTTAATAACTTAATTAAGTGTTTATAAACTTTAAATATTTAAATATTTTTTAGGTTATGTTGTCAAAAAGTTAACTGTCACTTGTAGTTTATGGTAAATAAACTTTAAAATTGACATTTAACAGTTTGATGACAGCCCTGATAGAATAAGGTTTTTTTTTTACGAGTAAAATGGTTGTCCTTGGCATTTTAGTGCCTCATTTGAGGCTTACAATTGTATGTCACGCTGTTTGAGTATTTATTAGATAATAGTTTGAAGATTAAAGTTTACCATTTTAATGATGTTTTAACAGAAATTTACAAAGTTTTTTAAATGTATACGAGGTGTGTTCAGAAAATATTGGGAATTTTCGTTTTTTGAAACAAATATTTATTTATTTGTGTACATTAATGTTGTCGCCTTCAAAATAGTCCCCATTGGATATTATGCACATGTGCCAGCTCTTCTTCCAATACTCGAAACACTTCTAAAACTCGATCTTTGGGATAGCCTTTAGTTCTTTCAGCGATGCGCTTTTAATGTCATCTATGCTTGCAAAACGACGGCCCTTTAAGGTTCTCTTTATTTTTGGGAATTGGAAAAAGTCAGACAGGGGCATGTCTGGCGAATATGGAGGCTGGGGCATCATTACAGTATTGTTTTTGGCCAAAAATTTTGTTCAAAATTTAACAACTTTAGAACAAATTTTGCTGCCACTCGTTTCATACCCAAAACATTCGAAAAAATTTCATGGGTTGAGCCAATCGATATACCAACATCATCAGCGACTTCTCTGATGGTTTATAACCATTTCTTCCACTTTATCCATATTTTTATCGGTTGTTAATGTGCTTGTGCGTTCGGGGCGTTCGTCATCTTCAACGTCTTCACGGCCATCTTGGAAACTCTTATACCACTTGTAAACTCTTGTTTTACTTATAGAAGACTCACTATAGGCCTTTGTTAACATTTCACAGAATTTACTTAATTTTTTAAGCAAAATTGGGTACAAATTCTTTGATCCATTTCTTTTAACGAACGAAAAATCGCCGAGCTCATAAAACACGTCTAACCTTAGCGGCTGCCACAGACAAAGTAAACAATGAAAACACCTAAAGTTTTTATCATACTTCGGGGGCATGTATATCAACATAATAAAGAAAATTTTATGACAACCGGACCCTCTGAACCCGCGAAATTTAACAATTCCCGTTATTTTCTGAACACACCCTTATTATAATTGTAAAAATACGAAAATACTAAATGGGTACTTAAACACAAATAACGATACTAATTCTATACAATTTTAGGTCAGATTATTTTACAACTATGTACATAATTATTTTACAACTACACTAATGAACGTTTTAAACAATTTTACATAAAATTTGTCAATATTTGTTCCAAGTAAAATGATGATAGTTTCGACCTTGGCAATTACCACAAATAAAGTAATCTAAACCAAAACAATACATACAAACACTATTTTGTACCTACAATAAAATACCCAAAATAAAATGCAAGGTTAGGTAATAAATTATGTACAGTAATACTAATGGAATTTCTAAAAAATAATTGATTATATGAATTTTACACCGAGAATCATAATAAAGGTCTTTAAAAGAATTTCAATAATAATGGCATATCGTGTTGCGAAGTTAAGTACGAGCTTTAGTGTTAAATTTTTGAGGTTTTTTTTTAATTTTTGGGAATTTAAATATTTGATTTTTTCAAACTGTTTAAATTTGTCCTACCATTTTTTAATTTTATGCCACTGTGCAAAATTTTCCGACTATTTTTAATTTTGAACCAACATGCGAATTTGTACCACAATTTTTAAAATTCTTGACCTACTATTTTTTTAAATTTTCCTACTGTACAGATTTGTCCTACAATTTATTAAACGTATGCTACTGTGCAAATTTTTACCACTGTTTTTTAAATTTACACTGAGAATCATAATAAAGGTCTTAAACAGAATTTCAATAATAATGACATATCGTGTTGCAAAATTATAAATTAGCATTACATTTTGGAGATTTTTTAAATTTTTAAGAATTTATTTTTAAAATTTTTGGATTTTATTTAAAATTTATACCAATGTTCGAATTTGTCATACTAATTTTTAAATTTATCCCACTGTACAAATTTGTCCTTAAATTTATTAAACTTATTCTACTGTTCAAATTTTTACCACTGTTTTTTAAATTTACACTGAGAATCATAATAAAGCTCTTAAACAGAATTTCAATAATAATGACATACAGTGTTGCGAAATTATGTACGCGCATTAGCATTAAATTTTGGAGATTTTTGCAATTTTTGTGAATTTAAATATTTTTTAAATTTTTGTAATTTTTACATTTTTTAAAAACTTTATAAGTACCACTGTTTGAATTTGTCCCACCATTTTTAAATTTATAACACTGTGCGAAATTTTCCTACTGTACAAATTTGTCCTACCATTTATTAAACGTATGCTACTGTTCAAATTTTTACCACTGTTTTTTAAATTTACACTGAGAAGCATAATAAAGGTCTCTAAAAGAATTTCATTAATAATGACATATCGTGTTGCGAAATTAGCGTTTAATTTTGGGGATTTTTAAATTTTTTGAAAATTTAAATATTTTTGAAATTTCTGGAATGTTTAGATTTTTTTGTTCGAATTTGTCCTACCATTTTTTAAATTTATGTCTCTGTGCGAAATTTTCCGACTATTTTTAATTTTGAACCACCATGCGAATTTGTCCTACAATTTTTTTCATTTATCCCACTGTACAAATTTGTCCTACAATTAATGAAATGTATGCGATTGTGCACATTTTTAACACTGTTTTTTAAACACATCATTTGCGTGCGAGAAAGTTACACATTCTCGCACGCAAATGCGTTTCATAAAGAGTTCATTAGGATCAGCAAATAAAAAAGACTTTTTTGTCTGTCTTAGTGTATAATATAAAATGAAAGTAAATTAATTAAAAATTAATCGAAATTCCAGCATCATCAAATAAATAATTTGAAAAGCGGAACTCTCTTAGTCACAGATTAAATCATAAAACGATGATGAACAAATTGAACAGTCTCATTGAGCAGCCTTAAGACAACTTAAGTCGACTTATTAAGTCGGTGTCATCGTAGGAAGCCGGTCTCTTATCAAAGCCTTCTTATTATTTACATTTGATGTTCTCGCCTTCTATACGCCTTCTATAAACAACTTTGTGTTTCGTGTTTCCGTTTTCTGGTCGTTTTAAGTGTGATTTTCTGTGGGTTATTGCGCGGTTTAATGACTAAGTTGTTAAATATTCGATTTGAATTTGAGGCAAGATAAAGATTTCCCTACTTTTTTTTAGCGTTTGTTAAATTTTTGTAGAGTGAATCTGTTACGGTGAGGTGTTTGCGTATTTTAAACGAACAGTGAAAGTGGAAACGTTTTGTTGGTTTTGAGTTTTTAATTTTAATTCGTGTGACTTTTAAATTACAAAAATGAATTGCAGGTACCAACTTCTTTGTTTTTTTTGTTGTTTTTTTGGATTTGTCTGTTTGTTTTGATTTGGGTATTTTATGTTGACAATGTTATGTTATATGGGTTAATAAAACCAATCTTTGCGAATTTAACCAATGCACAGTGGACTGGAATGGCAAAAAAATGGCCAAAATCCATTAAAAAAGAACTATAAAAATAGTGTCTTACCGTTTTACACAGCCATTCTTATTATTTTAACCTAAACAGATTTTTAATTCTCTATTTTGGTATAAATCATTTTTTTCTATATATTTTTACATTTTAAATTCTACATAAAATTCTGAGTAAAATTACTAATCATTTCCCATGCCTAAAGTAAATAGTTTTCGAGTTAATAATTTCAAAGATATTTAACAATTACATCAATCGGAATGTTTTAATTTCCTATTTGATTATGTAAAAACATACAGGGTGTTTCATTTAAAATAAAAAAGCTATTAACGTTTCAAGTTTGCCTGATTTCCCCTCGGTTTTCTTGGGTAATTTGTTAAAAAATGTTAAAGAATTGACATGGAATCTTATAAACAATGTTTTAAGATTCCAAAAATTCCACCCCCATTTCGGCAAACCTAATAGCAAAAAAGTTATAGGCTATTTTTGATTGACGCGCATTTGTCAAATTTTAACGAAATAAATTAATAACTCGAAAACTATTCATTTTACCTATAGGACATGGTACAGTAATTTTACTCAAAATTTTATGGAGAATTTAAAAATGTAAAAATATATGGGGTGATATATTTAAAATAACAAAGATGATGTCACTTCCGGTCAAAAATCAAAATGGTCCCATTTTGAGAAAAAAGTAAAAATATTTTTTATATCAATTTTTCTTAGCCAAAAAATTTTGTTTTGCTTTTGAAACCACATCTATCTTAAAGCACGAAAAAAAAGATATAGGATATAGATATTATTTGTCGATTAAAAAAAAAGTTATTTATATATTTTTTTATCAACCAAAAGACTCTCACAAAAAAAAAAGAAAAATTTCAAGCCCCTGTATATCTGCAACCCGTCAGTCTTTTCCGCTGCCCTTTTGCTCAATTAAAATAGGACAATGATTTAGCAAAGTTTCAGCAAAATCGGAAACAACTTAAGTTACTAGTGGGAACACTTGGCGTGTTTTGCCCCATATACGAGGTGTGTTCAGAAAATAACGGGAATTGTTAAATTTCGCGGGTTCGGAGGGTCCGGTTGTCATAATATTTTCTTTATTATGTTGGTATACATGCCCCCGAAGTATGATAAAAACTTTAGCTGTTTTCATTGTTTACTTTGTCTATGGCGGCCGCTAAGGTTAGACGTGTTTTATGAGCTCGGCGATTTTTCGTTCGTTAAAAGAAATGGATCAAAGAATTTGTATCCAATTTTGCTTAAAAAATGAAATAAATTCTGTGAAATGTTAACAAAGGCCTATAGTGAGTCTGCTATAAGTAAAACAAGAGTTTACAAGTGGTATAAGAGTTTCCAAGATGTCCGAGAAGACGTTGAAGATGACGAACACCCCGAACGCACAAGCACATTAACAACCGATAAAAACATGGAAAAAGTGGAAGAAATGGTTATAAACCATCAGAGAAGTCGCTGATGATGTTGGTATATCGATTGGCTCATCCCATGAAATTTTTTCGAATGTTTTGGGTATGAAACGCGTGGCAGCAAAATTTGGTTTAAAATGTTAAATTTTGAACAAAATTTTTGGCCAAAAACAATACTGTAATGATGCCCCAGCCTCCATATTCGCCAGACATGCCTCTGTCTGACTTTTTCCTATTCCCAAAAATAAAGAGAACCTTAAAGGGCCGTCGTTTTGCAAGCATAGATGACATTAAAAGCGCATCGCTGAAAGAACTAAAGGCTATCCCAAAGATCGAGTTTTGGAAGTGTTTCGAGTATTGGAAGAAGAGCTGGTACATGTGCATAATATCCAATGGGGAGTATTTTGAAGGCGACAACATTAATGTAGACGAATAAATATATATTTGTTTCAAAAAACGAAAATTCCTGATATTTTCTGAACACACGCTTTGAAGTAACATTTATTTTTTGTACATATCGTGAAAAAAATTATTAATATTAAAATCACTAACAAACACTATCTATCTGAAATCGCAAACAAACGAATTTTCTCCTTAAACCAACGCGATTCCATGAATGCAAATTAAAATTCCAGTTTTTTATCTCTCGGATGTGGAAATAAACGGTATCGAGCTGCGATAGTGACTCAACCATGAACGCGATGCTTTTGAACGACGACAGCGTGAAATTCTGGCTCGCAAATTTGCGGCACTCCATCGATTGCTACGATCTCTGCGAGCGCGGTCGCGCGGAGCCAGATCCGGACGGTATGGAGGCCGCGGCGCGCGAGCGTTGCGACGACTACGTCGACGTCTGGGATTGCGGGGTGGCGCCGAGGCTGAAGTACGCGACGGTGAGTCGCGTGAGTTTCGAGTTTTGCGACGAGTTGGAGGAGTTTACGGTGCCGCCTGTGCAGGTGGAGCAGTTCGAGTTCGAGTGCACGGAGGACGTGTTTTTTTTGGAGGGAGGAGTTGAGGTTTTGCTGCTGCGAGGAGGAGGAGCGAGATGTTTTGGAGATTGTGGTAATTACACATGTTTTTGAGCGTTTTATAAAACTTACATACATGTTTTTTTTAAATATTGAATAACCAGAACTTTGTGTTGCTTTATAGCAATCCATAACATTCTGAGTTAATACAGTAAATAATTAATTTTAATATACTGTAAGGTACACTATGTATTTTCGTAACCCGATTCTTTAAGTATATTGAAATACTTGTTTTGGCATATTCGTGATCGTCTAGTTAATTTACTTACTTTATACAAATTAGGACTCTACGTTGTGTATTTACTTACATTGATAATAACGATATTTTGAAATTGGTCAGGGTTAATGAAACACAAGTATTTAATTTTAAACCCCTGATTTAATTTAAGCAAAGACAAAGGGGTGGCCCGTTGAGTCAAAGCACAGGGAAAAGGGACCATAAAAACCCTGGCGACTTACACAGTTCAAATAAAAATAAAATACAAAACAAAACATAGTTATATGGGTCATAATCACAAGAATACAGTATATATAATAAGTGAATAAAATAACATAAAAAGCAGATAAACATATTTCATATAATTTGGGTGTTTTATCAATATTCAAAACATTTTGTACTCAGGTAAAATAGTTATAATAGAGATCGTCATTTTATGACGGTGTTTTAATATTTGTTTACCTTACCACGCATCTTCGAACTATTGAACAAGGATACGATTTTATAAAATAATAATAATAATAATAAACGAACAGCAACTACAACTTTCATATAGAGAGAATTCGAATGCTAAATAGGATAGGAACGCGGGAAATTATTGATATAATGCAGATATTACCCGTAGCTAATAACCACACTATGGAAAAATGTTAAGCAAACCATCTGTGGAAGAGATATAACGACACTGCTCTCACTTAGTGCCTTTATACCACTTACGCATTTTAAATCCTCTCACAAAATCAATGTCCAGCACAAGACAATAGTATTGTAAAAGCATAGAAACACGGCCTGCACACAGAAATTAAAGGTAAGTAACATAACGACACCACCTTTCACCTAATGCCTTTATATTACCCATGCTTATATGTTCAAGTAAAAACGCTTTTCCAACAAAACACAAATAAAAATACAGACACAAATAAAATCAAAAATTAGCAATAAAATAAAAGGGGGGGGAAAATGTAAATAAATACAATAAATGATAACTAGGAGAGCGTCATTACAAAAACACATAAACATAGCCTAAAACTCAAACCACATGAAAGTGTCGCGCTGTATAAAATAAATATTATAAGAACATAATATATAGTACCCAAAAAGTCATTATCAAGTATTCAAATTAAAGCGCTTAGGTAAGCAGGTTTAACCCTAAGTCTCCAATCCGAATCTATCAAAATGCTAATCGGTACTATTACCTTACCATGATATTACCTAATGGTAATATCAAATTATGTGATAATAATAATAATAGCATTTTATAAACCTTACCCAAGTAATACCAATATGATAATAATAATATAATTGTTAAAAGCTTTAGCCTGAGTACAAATGCAAAGATTTAAAATAAATAAATACCTTAATACCGAGATGATACACTGAGTTTCATAAACAATAAAATACATTTCAGTTAAATAAAAGTTATACAAAGTTATACAAAAGGAAACAGCAAAATCAAGGCCAGTGTAACTCAAAATAAAGAAAATACAAAATAGTAAAATTTAAGTCAAGTGTAATTCAGTGTACATGCGACAACATAAAGATTAAAACTCAGTGTATGCGCGATATCAAGATATTAAACCAAAATAATGAAATAGTGATACAATAAAAATCATTACCAAAAATCACTCGCTATTTACACATATTAAAATGATTAGGACCCAATAAACTAGCAATGATAAACGTCATAGACAAAAATGCGAATTAAATAATATTGTTCAAAATTATAAGCAAAAATGTATTAAGAAAACCCAAAACGAGGAGTTGTTTATCATTACTAGCAAATATTACAATTTAAAAAAGTGTACATACCTACTTACAGCAGAAAATCGGCAACAATCACAAAAACTATAACTATATTATAATTATATTTCACAAACGGTTTAACAGGAGTATCTCGAAGGGCGAGCAAAAACCCTCTGTGTCTATTCTATTTCCTAAACTAGCTTTTTAAACATCTCGGCCACTTAAGCAAGAATGTCTAACATAAACATGTCTTCATAATATTTCTACGTTCAGATACAAAGAAGTGAAATTTTAAGACTCAATAGTTTTTAAAACATAAAATAACTTATAACTATAATATTATTTTTTCGTGGATTATTCAAAATTTCCTTGGTTAAAATAGCGCCAAATTTGAATTTAAAAGTTTATATACTACAGGACCCTTACAATACTTTTTTTAAATTTGACTCATGTCCCAGACATTTTTTCCGTTGCGTTACGTCCGTCGCGTTACCGATAGAATATTAAAAAAAACATATAGGGGGCAAAAATTTGTTAAGTGTACCAGGTAAAAAAAAATTTGTCACCGATTTTGTTTAAACTTTACTTATTTGTTGTTCTTATAACGAAGAATCCGAGGAAGAATCATAGCATAATTTTTTTTTGCTCTAGGATTGTTCATTCAAGAGTTATGGATTATTGAAATTTATCGATTTATTACTTTTTGGTGAAAACGCTTTTTATTTAAAAATTCATAACTTCTGTTCATCTCTTTATTAAATATTTCATTTTAACCACCTTAAATGATTTTTTCCGTACTTTTCAATGGGCTATACCGTTTTTGCAAATAAAAAAAAATTTGCAAATTTTTTTGAAATTTTGCAATATTTTGCATTTTTTTAAACAATGTGTATTTCTGTTTTTTTTAAATAGCATAAAATCGAAGTTTATTATGTTACCTTTGAATAAAAAAAAATTTAGAGTGGGCCCGACATGTAGAAGGGAAGTTTTTCATATTTGAATGCGTGCGGGTCTAGCCATCGAATAGCTACTACACTGCCGTATGCTTTTATACCTTGAAGATGCGAGTAAACGAATACAAAATGATAATTTCAAATGTAAAATTATGTTTGAGTAGTCAAATATATTTTAAATAATTACACGGCCGCACGATATAGTTTTTTAACTGTATTTTTTTGCACAAATTGTTTAAGCATGGGTCTACATAGATTTCGCAAGGAGGATCGATGATATTAAATAAAAAATTTATTGTTATAACCGTAACGGCTTGCCTGTAAGCTGAATAGGTCAATGGCGTTAATAATATATAATGTCTATAAACGGTTTTTACTGTCATGACGAGCACTAAACATTCGCCGTACGGACATAACTTACTTTTTAAACCGTAACGGTCAGTCAGAATATTTGTGTTGGCAATCGGCAGATTAAAATAGGATTTTTTTAATTTAATTTAAAAGTATGGTAGGGCGAAAAATTGAAGAAAAACAACACCAACACTTTATTCTTTCTGTATTTTACTTTAGCCACAAAAATAAAAATTAACATAATTCTAGTAATATCCGCCAAAAATCCTCCGAATTACGAAATCTACAAATCATAGCCCAGAAAAAATCATTTAAGGTGGTTAAATTGAAATATTTAATAAAGAGATAAACAGAAGTTATGAATTTTTAAATAAAAAGCGATTTCACCAAAAAGTAATAAATCGATAAATTTCAATAATCCATAACTCTTGAATGAACAGTCCTAGAGCAAAAAAAAATTATGCTATGATTCTTCGTTATAAGAACAACAAATAAGTAAAGTTTAAACAAAATCGGTAACAAAATTTTTTTCACCTGGTACACTTGGCAAATTTTGCCCCATATATGGCAACTTTTTTGGTACTCACGTGAACAACAAATGATGTTCGGACGTACACATTACCCAGCTGAATTTATTTATTCAATCAGGAAGAAATATCGGTTGAAACAGGTGCGGGTAACGCGAATGTAATAATTGTTGGTCCGCTAAGTTACTCAAAAAAATAATAAAAATAAGGTAAGAAAAAATACTATTTTTCATGTTTATGTTTATTTTAGGGCACTAAAGCTTATTGAGAGTAATTAATGACTGTAATGTCTTATTATTATTTTTTAAATATGGTTTTACAAAACTTTGTTCACTGCGTTACCGAGTCCACTATGTTACCTTATGGTAACGCAATGGAATTTAGGGTAACGCAATAGAATTTTTCAACAACAAAGTGGATATTTACCGTCGCTTTTATTAAAAGTAGTTTATGATTAACCAATTTAAAATTATTTATCATGATATAGATTACATCCAAGGAAAAATTCCACGCAATATAAAAGTACTAAAAGGGACCTTCACCAGCTTATAGTCAAAGAAAAAGGGTGCCTACAATTTAGAAATCTAAGTTGTTATTCTGCAAGTGAGCACCACTACAAGGGATTTTGTTTATGCATTACTCTAAAATCGTACCACCCTATATAGTTTCTTTTTTACGTTATCTGATTACCCCTGTCGTTGTGATACCATTGTCTATTTCGTTACTTTATTTAGTTTTTGTTTAAAAAAATACTTAAAATGATTTTCACTTGGTAATACGTGTTTATAAATTAGAGTTTAATTCACTAATACAGTGACTAAAGAAAATATTGTTTTTTAACAAAGAATCGGAATGGTTTCTTTTAAAAAGTAACTTAACGAACATACATATTTAAAAAAAAGCATACAATTTTTAATAAAAAATTAAATAAAAAATTGGAGTCAAAAGTTTGTGAACCAAGTACATTTTATTTCAAATTATTTTTATAAGAACTTCTTTTATTGAATTAAATTTTGGATTTCAAATTGGTAATGGAGATATATAAAGCTAGCTAAACACATTTTTCTGAAAAAAACGTAAAAAAATTAAAAAGTGCACTGCCTGTCTTAAATGTAAGTAAACAAAACTCTAAACATTTATAAAAATCCAACCAAAAGTCAATTTAAGCAAAAAAAATATTTTGATCTTCATTTTCCTGAAAGCGGGTGTTCCCCATGGGGAACACCCGCTTACATTTAATAATCTGCAGATTCCAGATTCCTTGATTTTTTTTCTTTGGGGTCATTTAAAAACAAAAGTCTACAAAACACCACCTTTAAGAACTCCAACGAAAATAGAAGAATATAGGCAGATTTATAACTCCTAAAACGTTTCAAAAACCATTAGTTTTTTTAAATTAAAATATAGTTTTAATAGGTCTTAAAAAAGAAAGAAGAATATTAGTTTATTTAGGAACACCCTTTTTGGTTGTTATAAATCATGATTCAAGAGGAACTGGACATTACTTCCTTTGAATACAAATCACCTGTAATGACGTATCAATTAAATAAAAAGTAAATTATATTTAAAATGTGTCAATCCTTAGTAGTTCAGTTCAGTGAAATTAATAATAGAAAACGGTGCTCTTGAAATTATTCATTCGCTATGAACAACTTAATGACAAGTGAGAAAAATACAAAGTTAAACAGTAAGAAATTTAAAGCCAAAATATAAATAAAATACATTTATGTAATTATGTTTAATGCTATTTTTAAAAAGAAGGTTTCTTAATAATTAATTATTAATAAAAACTAAAAACCTGTCAATTTGAAAGTGTCAAAACCAAAAATCAATATTCCTGGGAATTAATTTTCATTTGAAAATTTGTTTTTAGAGTTTTTGTTTACAAACAACTTTATCCCATTAAATTTTTGTTTATAGTAATTAATAATGGTAATTATCTTTTGAAGTATTTCAATGTTTTCCTAATGTATTAAACACCCTGTACATCCAATTAGATTGCAGATTTTTTATAAAGAATGACTTTTTGTTGTAAAATAAATATTAAAGATTTTTCTTCTAAAATAGCACCAAAATAGTTTTTTATTCATTTTGCTTTATTTTTCTTACATTAGTGAATACAGGGTGTTACCAAATGAGTTGTCATCCTTTAAAGGGAACATTTTTAGTTTTATTATGGTCTTCAAGAACGCTTTAAAACAAAATTTTGTTTTAAAGGGTTCTTGAAGACCATAATAAAACTTAGAAGACCATAATAAAACTAAACATGTTACTTGGGGTGGCTCCCTGGTTTTGTCAAAAAAATTCCCCCAAAGAATGACAATGTATTAGGTGACCCTGTATTTAAAAATAAAAATTAATTATTTATAGGAAGACATGATAATTTTAACCGTATAAGAAAAAGAAAAATGTCCAGACCGACGAGTATAACTTTTTTTAAAGACAGTGTAGGATTTTGGTTGAGCGAACTAAGAAATTCATGTGAAAATTATCAGGATTACGAAAAGCTCGAAGTAAACGGTTTCATAGAAAATAAAAACAATTTAGATTTCAATTTGGGAAAAGTTTTATCCAAAAGTACGTTCCACTTGTGCGGCGATGACGTAATAGTTTGGTTAAACGATTTAAGGTGTAATTTACACTGCGAAGAAGAAGAAGACGAGTTCTTTTATAGAAAGGTGAAGATTTCCTGGCAGTTAACGTTTTTTAGTGAAATTAAACTATCTTTTATCAATTATATTGAGATGTCCCCAATGCAAGAATTTTAAGAAATCATACATTTTGAATATTAGAGCTTCACGGAGGTTAGGATTTCGTATGTTTTTTTTAAAACATCCCTTTGCATATTTGAAATAAGTTATTGTATCTTTTGACACCTTAATATTTTAAATATAAAAATACAATTGTACATATATGTATACATAAAATATTTATAAAAAATCTACTTACTGAGATATTACACTTCACGGTGGATAGGTTTTTAAATAGCATATTAATAAACTTAAACTTTTGAATTATAAAACAGCATATAAATTCTAACTGACCTTCAGGAATCACATGCATCTACCCAAGTAGCACAACTGGTTAAATTAACGTTAAATTTACCTTCTGTCTGATTAATTTACTTAAGATATATTGTACTATAACGTTAAATTAACCTTAAATTAACGCTATTTTGTAATAAGTGGGGAATAAAAATCATGGTTAATTTAACGTTATGTTAAGTAAATTTAACTTCTTGGTTAATATACCTGTCGGTTAAAAAAAGTTAATATTTGGAAATTTTTGGTTAATTTTGCCCTTTTTGACTGCTTTTTAACTCTTTAGTCAACTTAAACTAAAGTGAAAAAACCAGTTCAAATATCTATAAACTTTAAAATTACCACGTTTGTTTTTCATTATAACACTATAATAAGAACACAGAAATGAATAAATGAATAAGAAATAAAACCCAAAAATAAGCACGCAAAACACAAAGCCAACTGGTATTATTTTTCTATGTAGGTAACAATGAAAACTGCAAAACCATCACTTTTTTAACGAGTTGGTTGATTAACGTTAATTTACCATTTAGTTAAAATACATTTGGTAAAATGCAACTTGTTGGTTAAAAAATATAGTCAAATTAACCAAAACTGTGGCTAACTTACCAAAAGGTTCAATTTATAGTTAAAATGAACCAAAATATTACAAGAAAATTAACTACTCTTTACCAGTTTTATTGGTTAAAATTTAAAGTTACTATAACGTTATATATCTTCTAAAATAACCTACTTATTAACTAAGGTAAATTAAGGTTATTTTAAAAGTTACAATTAACTAAAAATTAACCATTTATTTAACTTGGAAGTATTGTTTTACTCATCAGTTAGTTTTAAAGTTAAATTATAGTAAAAAATAACTTTTAAATTAACTCTTAAGTAATAGCAACTAGTTGGTTAATTTAAAGTTTTTTTTTAGTTTATAATAACCGTAAAAAAACCTAATTGGATAATTCAACTAATTGGTTAAAAAACCAAGTTAAAAAAAACGTCATTTAACTTGGATTTCGGTTAATTTACTTATAATACTAGTTATTTAACCGTTTGTGCTACTTGGGTATAATGTCGTAAACAGAGGTTTTTGCTTATTTAAAATGATTAAAGCGCCATCCGTTGCATAAAATTTAAAGCAAAAACAGATTCACGGAGGATACAATCAATTTTTGAAAACACCTACATAAATGTTTATAAAAATTATTTCTTTTAATTTTTAAAAATATTTTATATTTGATTTGATTGCTTTGGATTTGTTTAATTTACTTATGGAACTGATATTTTTAGTATGCTTTTAATACCTCAGATATTTGAAAACATATGGGTTAACCTAGAAAGAGTAACAGTCACGGAGGATAGGTTTTAGACTTTTAAAACATTGTAAAAAATAATTAATTGCGGTTAAAATCTGGAACCTGAGCTGTAATATATACTTAATTATGAAAGATCAAAACACAATAAAAGTGTAGGTCAAACTCATTTAGTTTTATTAAATATTACGGGGTAACACCATCGTGAGATTCACCCAATTATTAGTCTTTTTTCAGTTCAATCAAAATGCGATTTCAACGTTTTTTTATTTTTACCTTTACTTAAAAAAATGTATTTACTACATATTTGTGAATGGATAGATAAGTTTAAAACTTGTTATCTACACAATTTGTGTAACACAAATATTTATTTTATTTCTATTTAAGTATTAATTATGGTTTATCTCAGTTACTAATTTTAGTTTTATATTCAAACAATTATAAAAACATACAGCTAATCGAATAGTTAAATGAATTTAATGATTCATTTTAAACCTGATAATGAGAGAATGTTATAATTTTTTGTAATTAGTGTGGTAGTTTATATATTATCACAATCCACACAACAAGGTTCTATCTCGTTTCACGAAGGTAGGCAACCCTCTGCACAGACTCTAACAGCGGCCATTTTTATGTTGTTTTCAACTCTTTCACAAAAGAGAGGAAGGCAGAAGTCTTACTCGACAAATTTTGTTCAATTGCACAACTAAATCGCGCACGTTATTTGTGTTTTACGTTGCAAGGAAAAAACTAAAAAACTTGTTTAGTACTCGATTTTGATTGATTATTCTTTATATCATTGATTAAGAAACTCAACGCTTAAATGCTTACGTTACGTTAGTGTGTGTATTGTGTTTTTAATTGTAAATAAAATTCAAGAACTAAATCGTTGCATTTTCATGTTTTGCCTAAGGATCCAATTCGTTAAGTACATTTGTTGGTGCAGAATTAACTAACGATAACTTTACCTAATATAATTTATATTTAAGTTTGGACATTTTTAAGAAATTGGTAAAAAATAATTTTTGCACAAACATAACCTTAAAATCAACCATTTTTATATTTGAGTTCTCTAAAAAACGCCGACAACTGCATTTTAAACAACAAAATATACCTACGAATTCATGGCATAATAATACACAATATAATGGTATTTTACCGTTAAGTGGAAACTTTCTTAATCAACGCTTTTAATAATGCTAAATCCTGTTTAAATTTAGACGACTTATTTGTTTGACGATTATTACTGAATTGAAATGTTTACACTTTTCAAGTTAATCATTACTAAAATGTGTATTTATTGTATCCTATAGATACAATTTATATTTACAGGGACTGTATGAAATTTATTTCTTCATTCGGATTAACACTGTTTATTGGAAAACTGATAAAAACTCAACCCAGGATTCCTCTCGAAATACACCCAACAATACAACAAATCGTGCCACGGTTTTTTTCGTTATTTTTTTAACATTTTCCTGCTTTATTCTCAATAATCAATAATCTTAGAAAACTAAACTAAATTATTTCATACAGACAGATTAATTTCCCATGCATTTAAATAAAGTAGGTACAATGTTGTAATGATATCAACTCGTAAAAAGCGAAGTAAATAAACTTAACATTTATATCATGCAAATTATTAATTTTTTTTAAATGCTATATCAACAAATTTTAATGATGACAACTCAAAACCATTAGCGTACAATTAAATTTTATTTACATAAACAATAAAATAAAAATATTTTAATAGTTTTATTTATACAAGGTGTCCCAAAAATTAGTATTGCAAATTGCAATGTACGAGGTGTGTTCAGAAAATATATATATATAGGGAATTTTCGTTTTTTGAAACAAATATTTATTTATTCGTCTACATTAATGTTGTCGCCTTCAAAATAGTCCCAATTGGATATTATGCACATGTGCCAGCTCTTCTTCCAATACTCGAAACACTTCTAAAACTCGATCTTTGGGATAGCCTTTTGTTCTTTCAGCGATGCGCTTTTAATGTCATCTATGCTTGCAAAACGACGGCCCTTTAAGGTTCTCTTTATTTTTGGGAATAGGAAAAAGTCAGACAGAGGCATGTCTGGCGAATATGGAGGCTGGGGCATCATTACAGTATTGTTTTTGGCCAAAAATGTTGTTCAAAATTTAACAATTTTAGAACAAATTTTTCTGCCACGCGTTTCATACCCAAAACATTCGAAAAAATTTCATGGGATGAGCCAATCGATATACCAACATCATCAGCGACTTCTCTGATGGTTTATAACCATTTCTTTCACTTTTTCCATGTTTTTATCGGTTGTTAATGTGCTTGTGCGTTCGTCATCTTCAACGTCATCACGGCCATCTTGGAAACTCGTATACCACTTGTAAACTCTTGTTTTACTTATAGCAGACTCAATATAGGTCTTTGTTAACATTTCACAGAATTTATTTCATTTTTTAAGCAAAATTGGATACAAATTCTTTGATCCATTTCTTTTAACGAACGAAAAATCGCCGAGCTCATAAAACACGTCTAACCTTACCGGTGCCACAGACAAAGTAAACAATGAAAACAGCTAAAGTTTTTATCATACTTCGGGGGCATGTATACCAACATAATAAAGAAAATTTTATAACAACCGGACCCTCCGAACCCGCGAAATTTAACAATTCCCGTTATTTTCTGAACACACCTCGTAGCTCTGCTTCTGCTTCCGCAACTGCGGAAGTTCCGCAAACTACATCGCATTTTCTTAGTTACATTAATTAGTTATAACAAAATTGATATTTTTCCACTTCCGCATCAGTTCCGCATCCGCAAAAATTTTTAAGTATTATAATTGTTGGTTAATATTTGGGAAAAAATTTGCGCCTACGCCAATGTGTCGGACCCTCTTCAACAGTCCCGACCGGCGTTTGTTTATTTATTTAGCGAATAAACAATTGCCGCTAATAATTAGACCTTCCTCTCGTCAAGTGTACCTAGCAAACAATCACAAACAAAAACTCTCATTAAAAATTTAGATCGCATCGACCGTAAACGGCAATTGTTTGCGACGCGTTCGATGGTCGATTGTTTTAGTGTCGAAACAGCGGTTAGCGTGCTCTGTACGCGTTTCATTTGTTTTTATCTTATCGAGTATGTGGAACAAGTCAACAGATTTTGTTTGAAATGCGTTTTAAATGGTGCAAAGTGGCTTTCGAGTAACGAGACAGTAATTAGGAGTTATCGGTGTGGAAAGTGAGTTTTTTCGGGACATGCACGTGCGAAAATGATTGAGAGACATAAGTTAACTGATGAGTTACTAAAGGAGTTTGAGGTACATATTTCAGGAGTAAAATTTAAAAATTTGCTTATAACATTTTAAAATTACAATAATTGTAGGTACACATTATTATTTGTTTATGTATATTTAAAGTTGATTATAATTATAAATAGAAAACAATTTACGATAAAAATTATTCTGTATTCCAATGATTTTAATGTTGAAATTATTTTATTATCTTAATACATAAAAACAACATTATTAAAAAGTTCTTTGCATTAAAAATTTTGTGGAGTACCCATAAAAAAATCCTCTTCACTTTTACTGTGAATAACTGGTTCTGGAAATTTTGATTTTTACAGAACATTTTTTTTTAAATTAACTAGTACCTAATAAGTTATTTTTTATACGAATACTTGTGGTAGAGAAAGTATAGTATGAACTTTTCTAGCCACTCATTTTATTAAACACTCGCTCGTGCCAAATTAAAATTCGTGCCAAGCCAATTTTATTTAACCACTTTTTTTCCAATTTTTAATAAAGCTAACTTCAGCCCGTTACTAAAAAGCACAAAAGTCACTGTTGCTAACTTCAGCCCATGACTAAAACGCCATAAAGTCTCAACTTTTCAATGTGGAAGTAGATAAAAAATATTCCAAATGTTCAGTAATCGATATGCGTTAAAATTTCATACCCTGTCTATAAAACAGATTTTTAATTCTCTATTTTGTTATAAATTAATTTTTCTACTCCCACTTTTAAATCGTAGATGTTTCCATGACACTAAGTGACCTTTTAAATACACATTGACAAGTTGTGGCTTTATGTCGCTTTAGTCACGGGCTGAAGATAGCAACAGGTTTTTAGTCACGGCCTGAAGTTAGTGTTAAGGTAGTTGACAAGTCAAATGCCATACAATCGTTAAAATACGGTGCCTTTCTTGTAAAATAATACGAAATGTGAAAATTATTTTATTATCTCAATACAAAAATACAAAATTATTAAATAGTTTCTCAACGCCAATATTTGAAAAGTTTATATGAACATTGTACTGACCTTTTAATTTCGCCGGCAGTAAACTATAACTTAAATTCGGGCACGGACTCCACTGTAAAGTCCTCATAAAACATTTTTTTTTACTTACACTGTGAAAAACTGTCAATTTTCAAGAAATACATTTCGATTTATAACCTTTATAATCTGTGTTTATAAAATATAAAAATGTGACATTTGACGGAGGGGGACACAGATTCCCCTATTGTTTCATAGATGGCGCTCTATACAAATTTTTGATTTAAATCATTTTAAGATAATAATAGGTATTTGTCGTAAGTAATATCATAAGGGCATCTAATTTTTCCGAAAAAAATCGAAAAAACACGTTGGTAAGTAATATTTTAACAAGAAGCATGAGTGCTGGTGGCAACAAAAATCCGAGTCGAAGAGGAGGATTTTTGCACCTGCACGAATGCATTTTGTTAAAAAATATTACTTAGCATTGTGTTTTTTCGATTTTTTTCACAGAAAAAATTAGATGCCCGAATGGTATTTGACAAGACTATTTCATGAGTAATAGTTAAGAATTAAAATATAAATTGCAATTTTTGGTGACAACAGCTGTCAAGTTTTGCCGCGGGTAGACTCGAAAAAACTGCTGACAGGTGCTGTCACACAGTTTTTTCACCTAGAAACCATTTGTAATTCAAAATTGCGCGTTTGTGATTGGTGGAAATTAAGACGAGGGAAATAGTCGTAGAAAAAGTATAGTATGCACCTCGTTTATAAACTTTTCTATACACTCATCAATTTAAGCACTCGCTCGCAAGCTCGTGCCTAAATTAAATTCGTGTATAAAATGACGTTTATCAAACTTGATACATAATATACTATTATCGTACTGTGTAATATGATAATTTTTGGGAACCAATCTTATATGATTAAAAACTAAACTAAAATACTATGTAACATTTTATTGACTATAGATATTGCTTTAAAACACTTAAAAATTTGACATATTTTCTAAAGATTCTAATTTTTATTTGTTTGTAATTACATAATTAAAAAATATTAGTTAATAAAGCAACTACAATTTAAGTGATGTAATAACAAGATCAAAAACCTTGTCTAGGTTAATACACCTTACAAATATTTGGGTTAAATATTAAATATTACAAATTTTGTGAGTAAACGTTACCTAAATTTTACCTAATTATACTTAAAATTAAAAATCGTGTTTATTATGAAATTTCTAAAAATATTTCATTTGTCCTAGTAATTCTATTATTAGTTACTTTATGTCAATTGTACAAGTTAATAATAAAATATTGTGTACCGAGTGTTTCTCGAACAATGGATTGAAGATGAGCTTTGGCCGGCGATTCTCCAGATTTAACTCTTCTAGACTTTTTCCTGTTTTATATTTAGAAAAAGTTTTTGAGGTTTAGGTCCCGAAATATTTCCTGTTCTCTCTATTGTTTTATAGTGAAAATGATTATTTTTTTATTTTTGGTTGTTTCACTGTTAGTCCAGAATTGGGTTTTTGGGAAGCCACCAGGTCTAGTAATAACATATTTTAAGAAATCATAAATTTTGAATATTAGATCTTCACGGAAGATAGCTTCACGGAGGTTAGGATTTCGTATGTTTTTTTTAAAATATACCTTTGTATATTTGAAATAAGTTATTGTATCTTTTGACACCTTAATATTTTTTAAAAATACAATAATTGTACATACATACACTTCACGGTGGATAGGTTTTTAAATAGCAAACTTTTGAATTATAAAACAGCAACACTCTCATCTGCATATAAATTTTAACTGACCTTCAGGAATCACATGCATCCATAATGTCGTAAACAGAGGTTTTTGCTTATTTAAAATGATTAAAGCGCCATCCGTTGCATAAAATTTAAAGCAAAAACAGATTCACGGAGGATAGAATCAATTTTTGTAACACCTACATAAATGGTTATAAAAATTATTTCTTTTAATTTTTAATAATATTTTATATTTGATTCGATTGTTGTGGATGTGTTTAATTTACTTAGTGAACTGATATTTTTGGTATGCTTTTACTACCTGAGATATTTGAAAACATATATAGGTTAACCTAGAAAGAGTAACAGTCACGGAGGATAGGTTATAGAACCTGAGCTGCAATATTTACTTAATTATGAAAGTTGAAACTCATTTATAAAACGTAATACATAATATTCTATTAAATATGTGTCGACGCCAAAAAGGTATTTGCATTTTATAATATCTATTATAATATAAAACCACAATTTAATCTTACCACAAAATTTGTATACCATTTGCCTAATGTATTGTTAGTATAATTCAGTATTTTACTATTTATGGTGGTTATGCGCTGTTTGATTGATTTTCCTTTAGTAGCAAAAACATACAAAAATGTCCTATAATAGGGATAATTTATCGAACACATTCATAGAAGAATTAAAAAAGAAAATTGTAAAATATTAAAAATGATTTTGTCGTGCTTATTACTAAACTTGAATTAACTTTTGTTCCAGGAACTACTAAAAAACTGTTCCCATAACGAAGACAGGCCTTCTGGCAATTTGTGCCCGTCATTTCCAAATTCAGAAGGCGTTGAAGTGAGGCACAGTCATGACAGAGCCCCTAGACCCAGGACATTCCAAAGTTCACAAAGGTGAGTCCATAAATCTGCTGACCACTACAATTTTCAACCATAAATTGTGTCAAAAAAGGCCTGTGCCGATCTTGCTATCATATCCGGGTGATTTCGGGTTTCAACTGCCGCTGTGGTACACTAAAGTGTTTATGTATCCCCAGAGAACCACCATATCCCATTATATATTTTACATTTGGTGTTTTGACGTTTTTGAGTGTAGCTTGAAATCTAATTGATGGATTTGGTCAAACAAGCCTTTAAATTGAAGGTATTTGAGCCCTCTAAAACTTTCTTTTACATACTTTTGATATCGGATAAGTATTTTGACGCTAGCGATTTTAATAACTTAAAAAATTCGTTTTTATGCCAAAAATTGAGGTCGAAAATTTACATATCGTCCTGGGAAGGGTTTAAATCAAACAGATAACTCCAGTTTAATTTTTTTTTCGTGAAGCTGACATTTTTTCAAAATAAACAAGCTAATGTTGATAAAAATACATGGAAAAATGGCGAAGTTATGAATTTTTTAGTGGAAGACCAAAATTCAGCTTTTTGACGATTTTTATTTTATTTTGTTCTTTTATTTTGTAAAATGTTTATTTTTTAATGAAAACCTAAGTATAAGTAAAGTGCATGATTGGAATTTTTGAGTTTTTTACGTACATTATTCAAAATTTAAATTTGACATGACTCCGCAAACGTGAATTCTTTTGTTTCTCGTGTTGGCATAGTGACATTTTACTGCTATTTTTTGATATTTCAACAAGGTATTTTTATCATGGTTTTATTTAGTTAATAAAAAGTGTAAAATGAATAAAAGAAGTAGACAGTTCGAGTGACCGTTGACTTTGGGGGCCCTGGGCTAAAAATCTTTGTGGGCCTATCAATAATTATATATGTACAGACAACAAAACAACAAATTCTTACGTCAAAAATTAAAAAACAAGAACAAAAACTACACTTATTCTTGATAAAATTATTGAATAACTTAAATAAACCATTCTAGCTACAAGGTGTCGGGATAAGACCGGTACAATGCAATGCCACATGCTAG
Organism: Brassicogethes aeneus; assembly: GCA_921294245.1. Classification (NCBI taxonomy): domain Eukaryota; kingdom Metazoa; phylum Arthropoda; class Insecta; order Coleoptera; family Nitidulidae; genus Brassicogethes; species Brassicogethes aeneus. The sequence goes on along the minus strand of OV121142.1, from coordinate 4,753,138 downwards.
CGGCCTTTATAATATGTAAAAAAGATTATTTTATACTGCAGTATATAAATCGACTATTTTTTTTTCTATAAAATTTAATAGCCTCATAAGTCTGTTAAAATATCACCAATTAATATTATTGGTTGCTATTTGCGATTTTACATTTAAAGTAGGTACATTTTTTTATTTTAGAGTTATTTAACTTGTTAACGGATTAATGGATGATTAGAACTTTTATTTTAGAAAATTAAACGCTCCACAATAAAGTTTACGTATTATTTAATGATAATTCTACTCGTTTAAAAAATATTTAAGACAAAATCATAGCAAATTTTATGTTTTTCTTACTTTCCCGGAAAAAGTTGACAATGATCATACATTTTTTGTAGATCATTTTATTTTCCATAAAAATATGTCATTATTTTTTTAATGGTTTAACCAGTAAAATACAAATATTTTTTGAAATAAAATTGATATTTTTTTAAAATTAATTAGTAATTAAACAGAAATATTAATTTGGTTTAAAAAATTACACAATTTTTTGAAACATAAAATGATCTAACAAAGTCCCGTTTTGTTATTAGTCTGATAGTTTTAACCACAGACAAACATCCACTAACATTGAACGTTGGTCTCTCAGATTTTAAAGTGGTTTACCCCTCGGTTTTAACGGAGAAGTAAGAAAAACTTTAAATTTATCATAAATGTAATTTTAAGCTTAAATAATTTGAACAAGTAGATTTATTAAAAATAATAAGAGACCTTTTTGTTAAGCGTTTACTTTGAATAATTTATAAGAATAATATTTTTAAAATATGTTGTTTTCATTTAAGTTCATTAATCCGTTAAAAAGATATATAATTTCAAAGTTTTTTTTTTCATGCTATTTAAATCAAAAATAGAAAATCGCAATGAATAGTAATATTAAGAACTTAAATTTTAACAGGCTCAATATTTTACCTTTATGCAACTATTAAATAGTCTGATTTATATATTTAAAATTTGCATCGCGTTGTGGGCCCTCGATCGGACTGGGCCCTGGGCTGCAGCCCATAATGCCCATGCCTAAATCCGCCCATGCGTAAATAACCCGGGCAATCTGGGCGACGTAAGTGATGAGCACGGAGAACGTTTTCACCAGCAAATGAAGGCTATGGAGCGGCGGTATCACGGCTTCTGGGATGCAGCCATGATGGGTGATTACATTTGGTCCCTCATACGAGAAACGGAATACGAAAGCAACAAAAAACAAAGAAGGAGCCAGAATTTTTTGAAACCTATGCTTATTAAAACAAAATAAAACTTTCAATATCTTCAATGTTCAATATTCAATATATAATTTAATTTCAATTTTTAATGTTTAAAATAAAAATCAATGTTTAATATTAAATTTTATACAATTCAATAAAATGAAGAAAAAAGGTAAAAATTCTCGAAAAACTGAATTTTGCTCTTCCACTGAAAAATTCATAACTTCGCCATTTATCCATGGATTTTTATCAGCAGCAGCTTATTTTTTTCCCTTAAGTATAATCTATACGTAAAATAAATTAAACTGGACTTATTTTTTCGATTTCTTTTTTTCCCATATAGATATGTAAATTTTCGACCTCGATTTTTGTAAAAAAAGGACTTTTTCAATTTCATAAAATCGCCAGTATCGAACTACTGAGCCGATACCAAAACTATACGAAAGAAAGTTGTAGAAGGCTCAAATACCTTTGATTTAAGTGCTTGTCAAATCGATTAATTAGAACTCGAAGTATCCTCTAAAACGTCAAAACACCTCAGAAAATTTAAAAAAACAATTGAAAATTCATATCTCGAAAAGGCGCAAAGCAGAGGAACTTTCTCTTATAATCTTTTATTTATTTTAGAACTGGCGAAGAAGAAATATTCATAAAAGAAAACGAAGTTTTTAGATTTAAAGATAACTCCCTAACTATAAAAAATGTAAGTATTATTAAGTATTATAAATACGAGGTGTGTTCAGAAAATATCGGGAATTTTCGTTTTTTGAAACAAATATTTATTTATTCGTCTACATTAATGTTGTCGCCTTCAAAATGGTCCCCATTGGATATTATGCACATGTGCCAGCTCTTCTTCCAATACTCGAAACACTTCTAAAACTCGATCTTTGGAATAGCCTTTAGTTCTTTCAGCGATGCGCTTTTAATGTCATCTATGCTTGCAAAACGACGGCCCTTTAAGGTTCTCTTTATTTTTGGGAATAGGAAAAAGTCAGACAGAGGCATGTCTGGCGAATATGGAGGCTGGGGCATCATTACAGTATTGTTTTTGGCCATAAATTTTGTTCAAAATTTAACAATTTTAGAACAAATTTTGCTGCCACGCGTTTTATACACAAAACATTCGAAAAAATTTCATGGGATGAGCCAATCGATATACCAACATCATCAGCGACTTCTCTGATGGTTTATAACCATTTCTTTCACTTTTTCCATGTTTTTATCGGTTGTTAATGTGCTTGTGCGTTCGGGGCGTTCGTCATCTTCAACGTCTTCACGGCCATCTTGGAAACTCTTATACCACTTGTAAACTCTTGTTTTACTTATAGCGGACTCACTATAGGCCTTTGTTAACATTTCACAGAATTTATTTCATTTTTTAAGCAAAATTGGGTACAAATTCTTTGATCCATTTCTTTTAACGAACGAAAAATCGCCGAGCTCATAAAACCCGTCTAACCTTACCGGCTGCCACAGACAAAGTAAACAATGAAAACAGCTAAAGTTTTTATCATACTTCGGGGGCATGTATACCAATATAATAAAGAAAATTTTATGACAACCGTGCCCTCTGAACCCGCGAAATTTTAGAAATCCCGTTATTTTCTGAACACCTCGTTTTTCACAATTTAATTGAAACGTGTTTATACTCTTAAAATTGTTCTTATCGTTTAATTGTAGATGAAATATACTTTGAAAGACATCGAACGGTTCGTTGAAGAGACGTCGAAAACGTTTTGCATCGATACTTTTGGCAAAAAATATCGAATATGCTTCGATAGCGAGAAACAGGCGAGGCAATTCAAATCGGAATTCGAAAGAAACACAAATGTCGAAAAAACGACCGGAATTCTAACGAAATTCTTCAAGAAGAGGGTCAGCAAGGAAATTCTGGAGAACAAAGGTACAGTTACTTTGGTGTAATTTTTTTTGATGATTCGTATTAATATATATAGGGTTATCGGACACTTTATAGTTATTGGACAATTAACATGAATACTGTAAAAACAAGAGTTCTATAAATAGTTACCTTAAAGTCAAATCATTAGATGACGCTGTATACAATTACAAATATCTCAGTCGGTAATAATATAGAACTACTTTATTTTGAGTCCAATATAGGACAAAATAGTTCGCACGTTACTTTGGTGGTAAGATTTTTGTTTTTTTTGTTAAGAGCAGGGCTGTGTTTAAATTACAATAAAAAATATTTCCAAAAAGTGTACAGATCAGTGTGTGGTATAAATGTGTTCCTCATGGTTTAAACATTGTCACTTTAATGCGTTTTAATTTTAATTCTGAAAACAAACAGTAAAATGCCCAGTGTCCAATTACTGGTTGGTAAAAATGTAAATTTCTATTATTGGACAAATGTCCAATTTATACTCTATTTATATCCCGGACATTTACCAGCCAATTCTTATGTAAAATTGTCCCCTGAATCCGAAAAAACCGCCAAAAACTATAAAAGTTAAGCAGTTTTTGAGATATAGTCAATTCCATTTTATATATAAAATTGATTATATTTCAAAAACTGTTCTACTTTTATACCTTTTGACGACATTTTCGGATTCAGCGAATAATATTTTATAGGAATTGACTGCTAAATGTCCTGGATATAAATTGCGGTTGACGAGAATTATTAGTGGCGGCTTTTTCGCTATGACATTTTTGGCTAATTCATTTTTAGAAAGTAAGTAATATAGCGATTTCCTCGTCACAGGACATCTTGCAGAATAACAGTGATTTAAATACAGTGCATGATAGAAAACATAAAAAACTAATGGCAACAAAATTAATAAATTCTGATAATACTTTTAACATACCACCCGAAAAAATATTAGATATATATAAATCATCCTGTTCCGGCTTAAACATTATAAATGCTTCACAAACTAGAGATACCACACTTAATGATATTTGCAACAAACTAATTTCAAAAGTCGGACCAAGGAATTAGTAGTTACCTTCAGAATCCAGAAAAGGGATGAGGAATCCGAGAAAGAAATATATGAATTATATGATATTTACAAAAACGAAATAAAAAAAAATTACCTATAACAGCAATTTATCTTTAAAAAATATTTAAAAATTTTTGCTATTTGATGTAAAGTTGTTAGGTTTATATAAAAATTGTATGTCCAATAACTATGGTCCATGTGTCCAATTACTTTATAAAATGTCCAATTACTATACTTTTTTTGCTTGTTTTTATAATTATAATTATTTTTAAGTAAACGTAAATAAAGTTTAAACAAACAAACTATCCTTTTCATATATTTATAAGAAAAAAACTAAAATCTTTAAAACAACGGCATATATAAATTTTAAATAAATAATATTCCTTTAGTGTCTAATAACTATGTGGTTTACCCCTGATAGCAAAATTTGATTTTAAGAATCTTCTAAGAAGATATGACGCGGAATAATGGAATATTCTTAGAACCTTTCCTTATTGCTAAGAACGTTCTTAGGGACTTTTAAAACATTCAATAGATACCCTTTTAATGATGCAATTAGATTTTTAAAAGCTTCTTAAAACCTTCCTAAAAAGCATCCTAAGAACATTTTAAGAATACGTTTTTGGAATGTTCTTAGAAGGTTTCTTATGGAGCTTTTGAGAATATTTACAAATATGTCAGATAGCCACGTTCTAATATGTTGTATTCTACATTCGTAAAATTCTTCAGGAGACGACAAATACGCCTCACTGTCATAATATGACAGTGAAATGTATTTGTCGTCCCCTTAAAAAATGTTGCGATATTATTGTAGATTTATTTAAAAATATTAAATAAACAATTTGATATCTAAACCATAAGTTGTATGGCATTATTTCATAAAAAGTAAAATTGGAAAATTTTGTGGGATAAGTCAGATTAGATTGAAGTTGAAGAGGATTATTATACATAAGTAGACTAATTTTTACCACTAAAACTTTGCACCTTCTAAGAACCTGCCTATAGGCCAGTAAGAATATTCTTAGGATCATGCTATATGTCTTTTAAGCATGTTCTTTAGAAGAAATATAGCATGATCCTAAGAATATTCTCTCTGGAAGGTTTAAAAAACATTCTTAGAATAAAGTGTGCTATCAGGGACCCTACTATAAATTTTATTATATAAATGACATACTTTTAGGTATATTTAGAAACGAGGCCGTCTACGGAAACTCCCTAGAGGTCCTATACATGGTTTACAATGACATTCCCGAGTTCATTTACGAAATTATTCGGCTAATAGAACTTCCGGAAAACATCAAGAGCCAGGGACTGTACCGGACGCCGGGAAATCTGGCAACGATGCAGAAAATACGGCTGGAAATCGACAAGAACAATCTTGCGATTTTGAGGCAGTACGAAAAAGATGTAGATGTTTTGGCAGGAGCTTTGAAATTGTTTTTCCGAGAGATGAAGGAACCGCTGCTGTTGGAGGGGATTGTCGATAAAATTTTGAGGATTTTAAGTAAGTTTTTGTTTGTTTTTTTATGAGTTGCCGTTCAGTAAAAATACCGTAAAGTTGAGTTGTCAAAATTCCTTGTTAAAAATGCAATTAATTTGGCTTTGGTGGTGCGTAGATGAGTAAAATCATTTAAAAAAGTAGTTAAATATAGGTGACTACGGCCCAGGAGAGATAAAGTGTTCCTTGCGGATAATAATCTTTGCTTTGAAAAGAATTTATATAAAAGAAATTAAAATTTTATGTGAACACACGTGCATGTTGTCCAATCATTGGACTACAATGGTGAATGGGTATTTTGTTAAAGCCACTGGACGTTAATGCTTGTAGTGGCTTAATAATAATTATAATGTATATATTGTCCAGGACTATTAATGATCAGTAACTTGAAAATTGAAAGAAGAAAAAGTTTCGTGATTATTGCTTATCTTTTTCAAACCAAATGGATGATATTTTTAAAGACAGAAAAATAACTACTAGATTTTTTACCAAAAGGTTAAACCTAACAGCAAATAATTTTTATTTTTTGGTTTTTTATTTCCCTCTTATTTTTTTAAATTTCAAAATTTTTTGATCTCCTTAGCTAAAAATGATGTGTGATTTAATATTTATAAAACCAAAAACGCCACTTTTTTACTCCAAAAATGTCCATAAGGCTCCACACCTCAAAGTCCCACCACGTGACCACGTACGGAACGCATGCAGTCTTTTGAAAATTTGGCATTTAAGGCATTTCAGGTTATGTATCTGTCAAAGTATAGTCAACGAAAGAAATAATATTTATAGTGTTACCGCTTATGTTTAAGCGTTAAAAATTAATAAATCTTTATAGTATCACAATAACAATGGTTGGTTTAAGAATTTAGGAATATAAATACTGCATTTAATGAAATTCCAGTAAGTGATATTTTTGTGCATTGGGTATACATTTCTCCTTAAAATAGTTTTAACTAAACAGCATTTATTAAAAAAATCTAACTTCTCTATTATGAAATAAGAATATCTGTATCAAAGGTAGGTTAATGTATTAGAACAAAAAATATCATCTAATTTTGTATTTTAAGGTTAGAAAAATCTATTTTGACCAAAATAAATAAGTGGATTATTTAGAAGAGTGGGTTAATATGGTCATAAATAAATATAGGTATACTAAATAATTATTGAATATGGTTCAAATTAAATTGAAGCTTTTATACTTCTAATGACAAAACTTGTGCATACCTCTCGGCATACCTACTTTAAGTTAGATTATAAGAAAACAAAAATTTTTTAGAGAAACTTGCAATGTGAAAATATTTAATACTCCCATGACATGTGATTTATTAAAATTTTTAAAGTTATAATGATTTTTCGATGTAGATCAAGTTCAGTCAAAGCTTTTTAACTATTTGTATTGACAAAACTTTATGTAGGTACACTTTAAGCTGGATAAGAAAAAATACCACATTTTTAAATACCATATTATTTTGGTCAAAATAAATTTTTCTAACCTTTAAATTACAAAATTAGATGATATTTTTGTTATAATATATTAACCTACATTTAAAATAGATATTCTTATTCCATAATAGAGAAGCTAGATTTTTTTTAATAAATGCTGTTTAGTTAAAATTATTTTATGGCACCATACATTTTAGAATTTCCTTAAATGCAGTATTTATATTCTTAAATTCTTAAACCATCCATTGTTATTGTAATGTTATAAAGATTTATACATTTTTAACGCCTAAACATAATATTATTTCTTTCGTTGACTATACTTTGACAGATACATAACTTAAAAAGCCTTAAATGCCAAATTTTCAAAAGACTGCGTTCCGTACGTGGTCAGGTGGTGGGACTTTGAGGTGTGGAGCATAGTACTTTTTCTGCCATTGAGGCATTTGTCATAACTTTATCGAAATGAAGTTTTGCTCTTAAAAGTTCTGGGACACCCTGTACATTTAAAAGCATTTTTGAGACAAATCCAACGATATAAAAAATCAATTTCCATAAAAAAAAATTTTTCTTCAGAGAAGAACAATCTAGCCGACAGAGAGGCCCTGAGACCGATCCTTGGGGAACTCCCTGCTGCCCACAAGCAAGCGTTGTACGTGCTGATCACTCATTTGCTCACCATTTTGGACTACAAATCGGAAAACAAGATGGACGCCTACAATCTGAGCGTGTGCTGGGGCCAAACTGTGATATTCTATTCCGATTCCAAAGATCTTTTGCAAAAATCATCCGAAGCCGTTTCCGTGCTCGAGTTCATATTGAATTACTACAATGAGCACAGGGATGCTTTGAAATATTTGCAGCAGAATGTTAAGAAGGTAAGTTATACATACCGTATTCAACATACTTTGATGCGGAACGCAGTCTTTTGAAAACTTGGAATTTAAGACATTTTAGGTTATGTAACTAGTCGACGAAATAAATTTTTATTAATGTAAAGTGATATTTTCTTTTTAATGTTTCAGACTGAACCAACCAAAATCCAAAGACATGATTCCAAAGATAGTATAGGAAGCAACGATAAAAAGAAAGGTAAATTGTATTTTAACCCACTAAAAACGAAAATCACACTCAATTTTTTTTCCATGGAAGCGTTTTGGAATATGAATTTTCAATTGTTTTTTTTTTCAATTTTCGGAGTTTTGACATTTTTGAGTATAGCTTGAAATCTAATTGATCGATTTGGTCAAACAAGCACTTAAATTGAAGGTATTTAGCCCTCTAAAACTTTCTTTTACATACTTTTAATATCGGATAAGTATTTTGACGCTAGCGATTTTAATAACTTAAAAAATTCGTTTTTATGGCAAAAATTGAGGTCGAAAATTTACATATCGTCCTGGGAAAGGTTTAAATCAAACAGATAACTCCAGTTTGAATTTTTTTTCGTGAAGCTGACATTTTTACAAAAAAAAAACAAGCTAATGTTGATAAAAATACATGGAAAAATGGCGAAGTTATGAATTTTTTAGTGGAAGACCAAAATTCGGCTTTTGGACGATTTTTATTTTATTTTTTTTCTTTTATTTTGTAATATGTTTATTTTTTAATGAAAACCTAACTTTTTTCACCGAAAACATTATTCAAAATTTAAATTTGACATGACTTCGCAAACGTGAATTCTTTTGTTTCTCGTGTTGGCATAGTGACATTTTACTGCTATTTTTTGATATTTCATCAAGGTATTTTTATCATGGTTTTATTTAGTTAATAAAAAGTGTAAAATAAGTAAAAGAAGTAAAGAGTTCGGGTGCGTAAATAACCCGGACAATCTGGGCGACGTAAGTGATGAGCACGGAGAACTTTTTCACCAGCAAATGAAGGCTATGGAGCGGTGGTATCACGGCTTCTGGGATGCAGCCATGATGGGTGATTACCTTAGGTCCCTCATACGAGAAACGGAATACGAAAGCAACAAAAAGCAAAGAAGGAGCCAGATTTTTTTAAACCTATGCTTATTACAACAAAATAAAACTTTCAATAGCTTCAATGTTCAATATTTATTGTTCAATATTCAATATATAATTTAATTTCATTATTTAATGTTTCAAATAAAATCAATGTTCAAAAATAAATTTTAAAAAGTTTAATAAAATGAAGAAAAAACGTAAAAATTCTCGAAAAACTGAATTTTGGTCTTCCACTGAAAAATTCATAACTTCGCCATTTATCCATGGATTTTTATCAGCAGCAGCTTATTTTTTCCTTTAAGTATAATCTATACGTAAAATAAATCAAACTGGACTTATCTTTTCGATTTCTATCTTTCCTAGAAAGACATGTAAATTTTCGACCTCGATTTTTGTAAAAAAGGACTTTTTCAACTTCATAAAATCGCCAGTATCGAACTACTGAGCCGATACCAAAACTATACAAGAGAAAATTGTAGAGGGCTCAATATCATATCTCGAAAACGCTTTTATGAAAAAAAATTTAAGTGTGATTTTCGCGTTTAGTGAGCCAAACTACACAAGAAAATCATAGTGAGATATGGTGGGCAAAATAGCTGTAAACTAGTGTAATTGACAAGGATTCTTTAAACAATGCTTTAAGATTCCAAAAAATAAATAACTCAAAAACTATTCACTTCAGGTATCTATACCTATAGGACAAGGTATACTTAGAAATTTTATGTAAAAATATATGGGGTGTACTATTTGATAAAAATACCCATTTTTGTTCAATGGCAAACTAGTACATATTTCACTTTTTTTTTAAATATTTAAATAAAAAAATTTGTTATAGATAAAGAGGACCAAATATGTTGCATGCTTAGCAACCTTTTAGTTGAAGTACACAAACATATTAAAGAAAACGGTCTATATTTCAAAAACGGATCGACCACCAAGGTGGAGAAGATTGTCAAGCGAATGAAGAAATTTAAACTTGAAAAAGTGAGGGGAGAAAATATCCACGATATTACTGATGCTTTGAAACGGTATCTGAAAGAAATGAAGATCATTAACAAAAGTGTATGCAAAGACTACTATGAGATTTGTGAACGTAAGTCGAACTTTTTTATGCTTAAGCTTCCCTTATTGCTAAGAATGTTCTTGGGGACTTTTAAAACATTCAATAGATACCCTTTTAATGATGCAATTAGATTCTTAAAAGCTTCTTAAAACCTTCCTAAAAAGCATCCTAAGAACATTTTAAGAATACGTTTTTGGAATGTTCTTAGAAGGTTTCTTATGGAGCTCTAGGAAGCTTTTGAGAATATTTCCAAATATGTCAGATACCCACGTTCTAATACGTTGTATTCTACATTCGTAAAATTCTTCAGGAGACGACAAATACGCCTCACTGTCATAATATGACAGTGAAATGTATTTGTCGTCCCCTTAAAAATTTTTTCGACATATTAATATATTTATTTAAAAATATTAAATAAACAATTTGACCTCTAAACCATAAGTTGTATGACATTATGTCATAAAAAGTAAAATTGGAATATTTTGTGGGATATGTCAGATTAGATTGAAGTTGAAGATAGTTAGGATTATTATACATAAAAATGTTAATTCAGAAATAAAAAATCGGTATACAAATTAATAAATATTTATTTTTAACATAAAATAAAATATAAAAAAACAAAATATTTCCTTATAAAATAATTGTTCATAAAAGAAAAAACCAAATAGTTCTTCATAAAAAAACATTTTTCATTGTATTTAAGTTGGATAGAAGATTTTATGTAAAAGCCGGATAATTTAGATACCTATAGTAAACGTATTTTTGTTATTATATTGTTTTAATTTGCCAAATAACTATAAAAAAATATTTTGGGTTGTGTTTTTTACTTAGTATTTAATACTAAGTATAGGTACCTTTATACGTAGGTTATTGTATATTTTACTATTATTTAGGTACCTAACTGAACTGAATATGCTTAACAGAATGTTCCAGGAATATTCCTAAATGAACTTTCTATAGCAATTACTTTCTCAACATTCTAAGCATATTAGAGTGGATTAATTTTTACCACTAAACTTTGCACCTTTTAAGAACCTGCCTATAGGCCAGTGAGAATATTCTTAGGATTATACTATATTTCTTTTAAGCATTACACCTTTAAAAATGGTAAAAAGAGAAAAAAAATAACAGTAGGATGAAACCCATTGGAAAAGGAGGGGAATATAATAAAAGTTAAAGGAAAAATAAATTACGGGCGATCTGAGTTCGGGAAGTGGGAGGGGGGGTTTTTAAGGGTAAAAAATGGTTTATCTCGATTTCCGGCAAAACTACAAGTCCTATGGAAAAAAGTTAAATGTCAAAGTTGTAGGTAATAAAAAGATCTACAACTTTTGTATTTACAATTTTTTCACATAACCTCAAAATTTATGTGAAAAATTCAAAAAACCAAGTTTTTGGTTTTTTATTTTTCTTTTTCAAAAAAAAAAAATTTTTCCACGAAATTTGGTGAAAACTTACTTTTTTATGTCCCAAATACACTGTAATTTATTTGATTTGAAATATTTATTATTTCGCCTTATTTTGACTTAATATCAAAAAAGCACCCTAATTTTCAATCGAAAATTCACGCGTCAAAATATCAGCTTTTTTCAAAAAGTCGGTGTGCTTTTTGTTCGATGAACTCTCTACTTTCTGATGGTGTAAAAAAATATATACATTACTATGGTAAATGTTCTCAGAAAATACAAAAAATATTATAATGAATAACGTAATCAGAATGAAGTATCTAAATTCAATAGTATGATTTACATGTATTTTTATATTTTATGAGATTTTCTGACATAAATGTTATTAGAATTTAATAAATAAACTTTTTAACTAAAAAAATTGCAACAATCACATTTTTTTGATGAAATTGTACATAATGATTAAAATAAATTTTCGAATTCGAGTTTTTTTCGTTATTCATTATAATATTTTTTGCATTTTCTGAGAACATTTACCATAGTAATGTATATTTTTTTACACCATCAGAAAGTAGAGATTTCAACGAACAAAAAGCACACCGACTTTTTGAAAAAAGCTGATATTTTGACGCGAGAATTTTCGATTGAAAATTAAGGTGCTTTTTTGATATTAAGTCAAAATAAGGCGAAATAATAAATATTTCAAATCAAATAAATTACAGTGTATTTGGGACATAAAAAGGTAAGTTTTTACGAAATTTCGTGGAAAAAATTTTTTTTTGAAAAAGAAAAATAAAAAACCAAAAACTTGGTTTTTTGAATTTTTCACATAAATTTTGAGGTTATGTAAAAAAAATGTAATTACAAAAGTTGTAGATCCTTTTATTACCTACAACTTTGCCATTTAACTTTTTTCCATAGGACTTGTAGTTTTGCCGGAAATCGAGGTAAACCATTTTTTACCCTTAAACTCCCCCCCCCCCTCCCACTTCCCGAAGTCAGATCGCCCGTAATTTATTTTTCCTTTCATTTTTATTATATTCTTCTCCTTTTCCAATGGGTTTCATCCTACTGTTATTTTTTTTGGTTTCAAAAATTATCGACACTGGTCTACATGTTCCCCAGCAAACAAAAAAATCGCATTAAAACATTTTTTCTTTTTAAAGGCGAGGAAAAAGACATTCTTGAAACGATCCTCCCGAAAATAGAAAAACGACGAACATTGGACCTGATTCTCAAGCATATTGCGGAAGTATGCAAAGAAAAAAAATCGCCGGAAGATAAGGAAAAACTTTTGGACTCCATGTCGAAAATACTGTGCGAGCAGAATGTATCCAAATCTGATATCTCCGGACCGAGAGATCTTAAAAATCTGATTAAAGTGCTTTTGAGTAAATATCAAGTTCCGGAGCAACCGGACTTGATAAAAGGGCTGGAAAGCAATCCGAACTATTTGAGACAAAAAGAGGAAAGAGAGAGGCAGAAAAGTATGTACGATAATTTGGATTACGAAACAAAACTGTGAGATGTACAAAAAATTAAAAAAATTAAATACAGTTTTACCAAAGTTGACAAAAAATGCATTCAAGTGTTTTATAATTGTTATAGTAACACTGAATGTTGATTTTATAATATTCGTATTGTAAATTTAGGAATTTTGTTACCAAAAATAAAAGCTGTGCCATATTTTACTTCTAGATATTGTATTGTTCCAGCAAAATACAGTGTGTCCCAGAATCACCAGACCTAAGACGAAATTTCGCACCTTTGAAAAAATGGTAAAGTAAATTTCGTCTTAGATATCATTGTTCCGGTGATTTTGGTACACCCTGTAAATCAATTTTAGTGATATTACTTATAATTATGTTAAATTAAATTATTAAAGTTGCGAATATAATTCACAAAATTTAATTTTAAGTTACATGTTATACATAGGTAGGTACAAAGTGCAATGTAAATTTTTAGTAATCAACCATAATGCAGTATTTTGTAAATATTGTTTAAAAATTAAAAAAGAAAAAATTATCTACTTTTTATGCAATTTTCTTTTCTTAATTAAACTTCAAAAGTTTATTATGTTGATGATGATTTTATTAAAATTATATTGACTATAATATTATTAACTTAAATAAAAATTATTTAAACCAAACCTCTGTTTTTAAACTTCCCAGTCAGATGTAATCTAAATGTTTCTGCAAGGCGGCAACTGACATTACACCAACGTGTAGAAATTTTCGACTGGTTGGACACAAATCGAAAATATTGTTTGGGGTGACAAAAAAAAATTGTTGTGAAAGTTTTTTTTTCCTTATCTAGTTTTTGACTTCCAAACCATTGAGTTTAACAAAATTGGCTCAGAAATATTTTTTTAAAAAAATTAAATGCTCTACAAAAAAGGTTAAAATAAAATTTTCCGTCAGATGAACCGTTTCCTTAAAATCATGCCTTAAAAATTTGTATAGTTTTACATTTTGATCTTTTAACTTTGGAATTTTGTAATTCATGTAAAAATCAGTACCCATAAAAAACCAATAAATATTCTTATGGGAAATCAAATGCTTTACAAAAAAACCCTCTTAACATTTTTGGCTAAATTCACTCAATCAAAAGTTATTCAAGGTTAAAGTTCAGTCAAAACGAAATTCTTGTTTTTTCTTGTTTTTTCCTCTATAGAACATTTTTTATGGGTCATAATTTGATTTTTTTCTTTATAAATGTGTATTATATAACTAATTAACAATTTCCAATAAAAAACAACGATTAAATAGGTAACAGTGAGAATATTTTCTAAAGAATTTAACCTTGAATATTTGATGGAGTGAATTTAGCCAAAAATGTTAAAAGACTTTTTTTGTATAGCATTTGATTTCCCATAAGAATATCTATCGGTTTTTTTCCGGGTACTGATTTTTACATGAATTACAAAATTCCAAAGTTAAAAGATCAAATTGTAAAACTATACCAATTTTTAAGGCATGATTTTAAGAAAACGGTTCATCTGACGAAAAATTCTAATTAAACCTTTTTTGTAGAGCATTCAATTTTCTTCAAAAAATATTAAGTCAATTTTGTTAAACTCAATGGTTTGGGAGTTCTGAGACAAAAACTCGATCAGGAAAAAAAATCTTAAATTGAGATGATGGACCTCTTAATTTTAATATTATGGAAGAATCTTCTAAGAAGATATGATCCGGAATAATGGAATATTCTTGGAACCTTCCCCTATTGCTAAGAATCTTCTTAGGGACTTTTAAAACATTCAATAGATACCCTTTTAATGATGCAATTAGATTCTTAAAAGCTTCTTAAAACCTTCCTAAAAAGCATCCTAAGAACATTTTAAGAATACGTTTTTGGAATGTTCATAGAAGGTTTCTTATGGAACTTCTAGGAAGCTTTTGAGAATATTTCCAAATATGTCAGATACCCACGTTCTAATATGTTGTATTCTACATTGGTAAAATTCTTCAGGAGACGACAAATACGCCTCGAGGATCATAATATGACAGTGAAATGTATTTGTCTTCCCCTTAAAAAAATTTGCGACATATTAATATATATTTACCTATATAAAAATATTAAATAAACAATTTGACATCTAAACCATAAGTTTTATGACATTATTTCATAAAAAGTAAAATTGGAAAATTTTGTGGAATAAGTCAGATTAGATTGAAGTTGAAGATAGTTATACAGATTATTATACATACAAATGTTAATTCCGAAATAAAAAAATCGGAATACAAATTAATAAATATTTAATAATAATAAAAAACAAAATACCTATAGTATTTTTAAGTATTTTTGTTATCGAATATTGTTTTAATTTGACAAATAAATATAAAAAAATATTTTGGATTGTGTTTTTTACTTAGTATTTAATACTAATTTCTAATTAGGTACTTAAGTATAGATATATACCTTTATACGTAGTTTGTGGTACATTTTACTATTATATAGGTAACTGAACTAAATATGCTTAACTGGAATATTCCTAAATGAACTTTCTATACATTCCAAGTATATGTTTAGAGTAGACTAATATTTACCACTAAAACTTTGCACCTTCTAAGAACCTGCCTATAGGCCAGTAAGAATATTCTTAGGATCATGATATATGTCTTTTAAGGATGTTCTTTAGAACAAATATAGCATGATCCTAAGAATATTCTCACTGGAAGGTTTAAAAAACAGTCTTAGAATAAACTGTGCTTTTAGGGAAGTATTTAAACCAAAATTATTTCCCATATATTTTGGTTTAAATTTATTTCCCCCCTCGAATCATTTAATTTTTATTTTAAACATTTTTTTGTAAAATGCCTATTTACTGAGATATTTCAAAGTTTAAGTTAAAAGACTCGCCCTGAATATTCATAAATTAAATTAATAAAAGTTACTGAAAATTTTCATAATATAATTACCCAATTTAAAGATAATAAGTGCCCATAAGGTTTTTATTTCATAACTTTGATAAAACCTAAGTATTTCTTTGTTATTTATATTTTTGTTTAGATATGATTATGTCAATATATTATAATCTTGAAACTTTGAACTTGGACATGTTAAATATTTGAAATCATTGGCGCACCTACAATTTTACAAATTTTCATGAGTTAATTTTTTTTTATTATTACATTTTATTTATACAGGATGTTTGGTTTTTACTAGCACGAAACGATATTTTTTGGATTATACACAATTTTTATGGCATACTTAATAACCTACACTTTTATTGTGTTTTGATCTTTCATAATTAAGTAGATATTACAGCTCAGCTTCCAGATTTTTAACCGCAATTAATTATTTTTTACAATGTTTTAAAAGTCTAAAACCTATCCTCCGTGACTGTTCTTTCTAGGTTAACTTATATGTTTTCAAATATCTGAGGTTGTAAAAGCATACTAAAAATATCAGTTCACTAAGTAAATTAAACACATCCAAAGCAATCGAATCAAATATAAAATATTATTAAAAATTAAAAGAAATAATTTTTATGACCATTTATATAGGTGTTACAAAAATTGATTCTATCCTCCGTGAATCTGTTTTTGCTTTAAATTTTATGCAACGGATGGCGCTTTAATCATTTTAAATAAGCAAAAACCTCTGTTTACGACATTATAGATGCATGTGATTCCTGAAGGTCAGTTAGAATTTATATGCAGATGAGAGTGTTGCTGTTTTATAATTCAAAGTTTAAGTTCATTAATTTGCTATTTAAAAACCTATCCACCGTGAAGGGTAATATCTCAGTAAGTAGATTTTTTTTATAAATATTTTATGTATGTACAATTATTGTATTTTTTTAAAAATTAAGGTGTCAAAAGATACAATAACTTATATCAAATATACAAAGGGATGTTAAAAAAAATCATACGAAATCCTAACCTCCGTGAAGCTATCTTCCGTGAAGCTCTAATATTCAAAATGTATGATTTCTTAAAATCTATTACTCACTTTTTCGCAATTTTAAACCCGATTGATTTAATTCACAGTGAATATTGAAATCGGCCAATCAACGTGAATAATGAGTCATAATGTCAATAATATGCAATATGAGTAGAAAAATAAAATTAATTAGTAAACTTGCTGTTCTTAAACTACGCCACTGCAATTTACTGATAAAGAACATCCAAAACTGATATTTTTAAGAGTAACTCAGCGTTTTCCTGAAATTTGGACTTCTTTGTTGTTACATCGACTCCTAGGCACGTTGATTTAAAAAAGTAAAAATGGACGCCATAAGAAATGGTTGGTTTTCTGAATTGAGCAGTTTGTGGCCTGCTCAGTGTTTTTCCTTGGAAGTTACTGAACCTTTGTATTCTGGAAAGTCTGATTTTCAAGACGTTTTAGTGTTTAAATCGTAAGTACATTTGACTATCTATTATTATTCCTTTGAAAGTAATTATTAATATATACTAAATATTAAGGATTAATATTTTATTTTAAATTAAAACTGTTCCGCTGTTTTAAATGACACACAAAAACATTTTTTTCCGATGATACCAAAGTAAAAAAAACAACTTGGAAATAGTTGACTATTAAATTTCCCTAAGGTTCTAAATATGAAAATTTTATTTCATAATTTTCTTAAAACAACTGAAAAATCCGCAATTTTTATTTTTGATGTTATATAAAATTTATAAATATACTTTTCTGTAAACGCTCTGTATAGTATAAAAAAAAGTTAAACAGCCACGTAGTATATAATGTATAAATAGGCACATGCATATTTATTATATTGACCTTGATGTGGACATTTCTACTTATAAGAAGCCGGGTTAAATCAAATCGATTTTTTTTAAATAACCTTAAAATAAATAAATAGTACCTAAACAAAACATACGACGCAATCGTTTTAAAGTCAGTGTCGAAATGAGTAAAATTGTGGACGGAGTATTTTTGGAATCGTGTCCCAATCTACCGTCTTTCGGTAACAACATACAAGTGGAAAAAGTTTTACTGGAATCAAAATCGGACTATCAAAATGTACTGGTTTTTAGTACGTAAGTTTCATGTATAATACTTGAGGTGAATTTTGTTTAAAGGTCTAGATAATTTGGCTAAGATTGTAGTTGGGTGCCCATACCTATGGGCACATGGAGGCAACTTTATTTGCAATTTTTAAATTGCAAAATACTTTGGTATTAATTAATACCTATATCTAAAACATTCATACAGGTACAGGTATAATTTTTTTATGTTTTACTTATATATAAGTAAAACATAAAAAAATTATTATAAAAACTGTTTATTAGGAAAATATTTAAATTTAACTCTGTAACAAAGAAAACCAGGTTTTCTTTGCCATTATTAATTTCTTTTATTCGAAATTGCCCCAATTTTGACCTTATCAATAAAACCTTTCTACTAAATTCTTTGGAGGTATTTGGTCTTTAATAAGAATTTTAAAATATGTAAATATAAAAATGCACCTACTTACTCATTTAAATTTAACAACCATTCCCTGATAGCAAAATTTGATTTTAAGAATATTCTAAGAAGATATGAACCGGAATAATGGAATATTCTTAGAACCTTCCCTTATCGCTAAAAATGTTCTTAGGGACTTTTAAAATATTCAATAGATACCCTTTTAATGATGCAATTAGATTCTTAAAAGCTTCTTAAAACCTTCCTAAAAAGCATCCTAAGAATATTTTAAGAATACGTTTTTGGAATGTTCTAAGAAGGTTTCTTATGGAGCTTCTAGGAAGCTTTTGAGAATATTTCCAAATATGTCAGATACCCACGTTCTAATATGTTGTATTCTACATTCGTAAAATTCTTCAGGAGACGACATATACGCCTCACTGTCATAATATGACAGTGAAATGTATTTGTCGTCCCCTTAAAAAATTTTGCGACATATTAATATTATTATTTAAAAACATTAAATAAACTATTTGACCTCTAAACCATAAGTTGTATGACATTATTTCATAAAAAGTAAAATTGGAAAATTTTGTGGGATAAGTCAGATTAGATTGAAATTGAAGATAGTTAGGATTATTATACATAAAAATGTTAATTCAGAAATAAAAAATCGGTAGGTATACAAATTAATAAATATTTATTTTTAACATAAAATAAAATATAAAAAAACAAAATATTTCTTTATAAAATAATTCTTCATAAAAGAAAAAACCAAATAGTTCTTCATAAAAAAACATTTTTCATTGTATTTAAGTTGGATAGAAGATTGTATGTAAAAGCCGGATAATTTAGATACCTATAGTAAAAGTATTTTTGTTATCGAATATTGTTTTAATTTGGCAAATAACTATAAAAAAATATTTTGGGTTGTGTTTTTTACTTAGTATTTAATACTAAGTATAGGTACCTTTATACGTAGATGGTATATTTTACTATTATATAGGTACTTAACTAAACTGAATATGCTTAACAGAATGTTCCAGGAATATTCCTAAATGAACTTTCTATAGCAATTACTTTCTCAACATTCTAAGCATATGTTTAGAGTGGATTAATTTTTACCACTAAACTTTGCACCTTCTAAGAACCTGCCTATAGGCCAGTGAGAATATTCTTAGGATTATGCTATATTTCTTTTAAGCATGTTCTTTAGAAGAAATATAGCATGATCCTAAGAATATTCTCACTGGAAGGTTTAAAAAACATTCTTAGAACATGACTAGAAGAAATATAGCATGATCCTAAGAATATTCTCACTGGAAGGTTTAAAAAACATTCTTAGAATAAACTGTGGTATCAGGGTAGTAAAATACTTTAACCAAAGATCATTGGTAATGTAGCTATGAGTCCTAATAAAATTGACAAAAATTATATTAGGTATACACATTCATAAAGTGTTTAAATTCATGTTTTGAACGAAATAAAATCATATTTCGTCAAATATAATATACAGATATTATCTATGTATCTATAGATAGATATATTTGACGAAATATGATTTTATTTCGTTCAAAACATGAATTTTAAAGGTGAATGTGTATACCTAATATAATTTTTGTCAATTTTATTAGGAAAGTATACTTTATTGTGTTAAAATTTCAACGCTATTAAATAAAAATTGCTAAAATGGCACTCGTGTTAAAAGTTATATTATCAGAAATTACCGTAACTAAAACAATAACCTGTATAGGTTAGGGCAATATAGATTATTTAAAAAAAAAATCTGATGAATATTTAATAATACTTCAGACCTGCTGTCATATTTCGCCGTTAATATATGCCTTTTAACCATACCTTTGGGATTTTGTCAAAAAATTACATTCAAGTAAAAATGGAAATAAGGCCTTTTGAAAAATCACTCCTCATTTACGTTTGCATAAATGTTGACTGTCGAATATTTTTTTACAAAAACTTTTTATATTTTTTAACTTCACCCAGCAAATTCCAAAATGTTTAAACTCTCATTGAAAAACTAAAGTTTGAGTACTTAGAATCGCCCATATCTAATAAAAATAAACGTTCATCTAGCAGTCAGAAATGAGTGTTATCAGGGAAGGCTGTTTCAGAGAGTCCTGCCCAAACTTACCTGACTTTTATAAGGCGGTAAAAATCGACCAAATTTTGCTGCAAACAAAAAGTGAATACCAAGATGTGCTTGTATTTAAAACGTGAGTTATTTTTGGATTAAATTCGCCCTAAGTATACTTCCACAGATATTATATCAGAAATTTTGCTCGTTTCATTTCATTGATCACGCGACGCCTCAAGGTCAATTTAATGTGTTGCGTGTTTTATAGCTTCCGTGCTTTGGGCGTTATCTGGGTTGCATATGTAAGGTTTGCAAAAAATAACAATTTTGTAGCCTACTGTAAAATCGTGATGGGATATCCTTAAAATTTATTATTTTTAAATTTTTAGCAAAAAACATGGCAATGTTCTGGTCCTGGACGGGGCAATCCAGTGCACAGAGTTCGATGAATTCTCTTACCAAGAAATGATCACTTTTCTGCCTCTAAACGCCCATGGAAATCCTCAAAAAGTATTAATAGTGGGCGGGGGAGACGGCGGTGTTGCCAGAGAGGTCTCCAAGCATCCACTGGTAAGAAAAAATTTTTTTTGCGAACTAAAAATTTTGAATAATATAAAATTTTAAACATTTTGGATATTTTAAATATTTTAGGAATTTTAATAAATTTGGAAAATTTATAAATTTTGTAAATTTAAGATATTTTGAAAGTTTTCGAAATTTGTCCCACCATCTTTTAAATTCATGCCACCGTGCAAATTTTTCCTACCATTTTTTAAATTAATAAACCACTAGTAAAAAAATTAAAGGATTTTTTTTGCGAACTGGAAATTTTGAAAATTATAAAATTTTAAACATTTTGGATATTTTAAATATTTTAGGAATTATAAAAATTATGTATTTTGAAAATTTTCGAAATTTGTCCCACAATTTTTTAATTTCATGCCACCGTGCAAATTTGTCCTACCATTTTTCTAAATTAATAAATGCACTGACAAAAAAAAATAATTAAAGGGTTTGTGCTGACTAGAAATTTTAAATATTATAAATTTTTAAAAAATTTGGATATTTGAAATATTAGGAATTTCAAAAAATTTGGAAATTTTAAAAAACCTTGGTTATTTTAGGATATTGGAATATTTATAAATTTTGAGAATTTTAGATATCTATTTAGAAAATTTGTCCCACCATTTTTAAATTCATGCCACCGTGCGAATTTGTCCTACCATTTTTAAATTAATAAACCACTGGTGAGAAAAAAATTAAAGAGCTTTTTGCGAACCAAAAATTTTGAATAATATAAAATTTAAAAAATTTTGGTTATTTTAGAAATTTTGGAAAATTTCATAAAAACCTTAGAAATCTTGAACTTTCAAAAAATTTGTAAGTTATAGGTAAATTTTGAAAATTTTAGATATTTTGAAAATTTGTCCCATTTTTTATTTTTAAATTCTTTAAATTAAGTAAAAAAAAAATTAAAGGTTTTTGGGAACAAGAAATTTTCAATATTATAAAATTTTAAACATTTTGGATATTTTAAATATTTTAGGAATTATAAAAACTACAAAAAAATTTATAAAAATTTAGGAATCTTAAAAAATTTGGAAAATTTATAAATTTTAAAATTTTTATATATTTTGAAAATTTTCGAAATTTGTCCCACAATCTTTTAATTTCATGCCACCGTGCGAATTTGTCCTACCATTTTTTTAAATTAATATATCCACTGGTAAGAAAATAATTAAAGGGTTTTTTGCGGACTAGAAATTTTGAATATTGTGTATATTATTAAAATTTTGGATATTTTAAACATACAATTAAGAGTTTTAAAAAATTTTGGAAAATTTTATAAACATTTTAAAAACCTTAGTTATTTTGGGAATTTTAAAAAATTTGGAATATTTATAAATTTTGAAAATTTTAGATATATGTACATATCTATTTTGAAAATTTTAGATATTTTGAAAATTTTTCCCACTATTTTTAAATTCTTTAAATTAAGTAAAAAAAAGGTTTGGGAACTAAAAATTTTAGATATTTGTCCAACCATTTTTAAAATTTATACCACCGTGCGAATTTGTCTCATCATTTTTAATAATTTTAAATTCACTGGTAAGAAAAAAAATTAAAGGGTGTTTTATGTGAATTGGAAATTTTTAATATTATAAAATATTTTGAAATATTTGAATATTTTAGGAATTATAAAAAACTTTGGAAAACTGTATAAAAATTTTAAAAACCTTAAAATTTTAGGAATTTTAAAAATTTTTGTAAATTTTAAATTTTTTAGATATTTTCAAAATTTGTCCCACCATTTTTTAAATTCATCCCACCGTGCGAATTTGTCCTTTTAAATTTATTTACTTATTATTTTGATTATAAAATTTTAAAAATATTGGATATTTTGAATATTTAAGGAATTATAAAAACTGGAACTGCAGTTCCATGGAACGTTTATAAATTTTGAAAATTTTAGATACTTTAAAAATTTGTCCCACCATTTTTTAAATTAACAAAAAAATTAAAGGTTTTTTGCGAAATTTTGGATATTTTGAATATTTTATTTGATAAACTTTTAAAAACCTCAAAAATTGACATTTGACAGTTTTATGACAGCCCTGATAGAATAAAGTTTATTTTTTTTACAATAGAGGAGTAAGATGGTTGTTCTTAGCACTTTATGGACTCTTTTAAGGCTTAATATGAGAAACACAACGTTTAAAACGATTATTAATCTGTATAAACAGAGCACAAACCCAAAGCACAAAAATTGTAAACAACAAAAATGGCCGCCGTTAAACTGTGCAGTGTTGCAGTGATTTTTTGTATTTTTAGTACGAGATAGAACAGACCTTGTTGTGTGGATTGTGCCCGAAACATTAATTTTAATGTGAAGTTTTTAATTGGTTTTAAATAAAAAGATCGATATTCTAGGGTACTTACTTCAAATACTGACATTCGATTTTTGTACATCAATTTTTCTTGAAAATGTTGGGTTAACCATAGACAAGGGATTGGTTGGGTGGGCGGGGGGTTAACATTTTTTTAAATTAAATTCTGCCTAGGCCTAACTAGGTACTGACGCAATATGTGTGAGTAGTTTTCCTAGAGATACAAAAAATATTATTATTTTAGGTAAAAGAAATAGTACAAGTAGAAATAGACCAGAAAGTCATCGATGTAAGCAAGAAGTACCTTCCTGGAATGGCCGCAGGCTTCGACTCCCCCAAACTGACACTTTTGGTTTGCGATGGTTTTGAGTACATGAAAAATCACCAAAACGAGTTCGACGTCATCATAACCGACTCGTCAGATCCTGTTGGACCGGCCGAAAATTTGTTCACCGAATCCTATTTTGCCCTTCTGAAGAAGGCGCTGAAACCCAATGGAGTTATCTGCTCACAAGGAGGTAATTTTTTAACCAAAAGTCAATTTGTTATGTATTAATACACTCACATCTTATGGTAAAAAACATCTTTTTGTTTAAACCTGTATATTATAAACGTACGTCTATTTTTTAGTAATTTTTTAAAATGTGAGAGATTGTCCATTAATTTATCTACAATATTCTTTAATATTCGTCTAAATCCGACATCAAATAAAAAAGTTATTTGAGATCGAAAATTTGTGTGGATCGATTATTTTGCCTGTGAGTGTATATTAATAAAGCAATATTTCCAGGTACTGTTTGGTGCTGTCTGGACTACATCAAGAAGACTCTGGACGGGTGCAGAAAGCATTTTAAAAACGTGGAATACGCTAGGTGCTCTGTACCGACGTACCCCAATGGTGAAATAGGGTTCGTTATTGCTACTGATGATCAGAGCTTGCAGCTGTCAAAAGCCAAGTACGTTTTTACCGAGAAGGAATTGGACGAACTTCGTTTGAAATATTACACCCCTGAAGTGCACACTGCTGCGTTTGCTCTGCCGAATTTTGTCAGGCAAGCTTTGAAATCGTCCAGTTAAAAAAAAATTGTGTTCGTTTTTTATTTACTATTACTGCCACCCAAAGTAAGAAAACCTTTTTTTATTCTTTATTCAGGAATTAATTTTATGTGTTAACCTTAAAGTGATATTTTCAATTGGGTAAAAAATATCACAAGAATTTTTATTCTGCGAATATATTTTAAAATTTGATTTAATTTGTATGCCTTTTTATTAAGTTAATTTAAAATATTTGCTTCTTATTTTTGTATTTGTATATTTTTAATTCGCTAAAATAAAAATATCAAACGAGGAATTTTTAAATGTATTAAAATATCATAGGATATTTTTAATTGAACTGGTAGAAATTTTGGATATTTTGAATATTTTAGGAATTGTAAAAGAAATTTAGGAATCTTCAAAAATTTGGAAAATTTATAAATTTTGAAAATATTAGATATTTTGAAATTTCATGCCAATATAAAATTTTGAAAATATTGTCTATTTAGAAAATTTTAAAAACCTTTACATTTAGGAATCTTAAAAAAATTTTAAAATTTATAAATTTTGAAAATATTAGATATTTTGAAAATTTGTCTAACCATTTTTTAAATTCATTCAATTTTTCCTTTTTTTTTAAATAATTTCACCATTGGTTAGAAAAAAAAATTAAAGGTTTTTTTGCGGAACTGGAAATTTTGAATAATATAACATTTTGGATATTTTGAATATATTTTAATATAGGAATTTTAAAAATTTTCAAAATTATATAAAAAATTAAAAAACCCAAAAAATTTAGGAATTTTAAAAAATTTGGAAAATTTTAGATATTTTTAAAATTTGTCCAACCATTTTTTAAATTTATGCCACCGTGCAAATTTGTCCTACCAATTTTTTAAATTAATAATTTCACCGGCAGAAAAAAATTAAACGGCTTTTGCTGTCTAACATTCTGAATTTTATAAAATTTTAAAAATATTGGATATTTTGAATATTTTAGGTATTAAAAAAAATTATATAAAAATATTAAAAACCTAAAAAATTTAGGAATTTTAAAAAATTTTGAAAATTTATAAGGTTTTTTTGCGAAATAAAAATTTTGAATAATATAACATTTTGGATATTTTCAATGTATTACAAAGGAATCTTAAAAATTTTGAAAATTTTTATAAGAATTTTAAAAACCTTAAAAATTTAGGAATTTTAAAAATTTGGAAAATTTTCGATATTTTAAAAATTTGTCCCACAATTTTTTAAATTTATGCCACCGTGGAAATTTGTCCTACCATTTTTTAAATTAGTAATTCAACTATCTAGTAAGAAAACAAATTTAAGTGTTTTAGAAAATTTTAATATTATAAAATTTAAAATTTTAATAAATTTGGAAAATTAGATACCTACCTATTTTGAAAATTTGTCCAAACATTTTTTAAATCTTAAAAATTTTGAATATAATTAATTATTTTAGGAATTATAACAACTTTTTAAAAACCTTAAAAATTTAGTAATCATACAAATTTGAAAAATTTTCAACATTAGATATTTTAAAAAATTGTCCAACCATTTTTTAAATTCATGCCACCGTGCAAATTTGTCCTACAATTTTTTTTTATTAATAAACCACTAAAATTAAATTTAATTCTTAAATATCTACTATGATATTTTTAAATCGCAGAATAAAATTTTTTATATTTTTTTTATCTAATTGAAAATATTACTTTAGTGTTAACACAAGAATAATTTCTGAATAAAAATAAAATGTTGCCCCATAAAAACTGTTAACTACATTTCGACTTAAACTGAGTTAACTTGAAAATCCCTAATTGTGAAGTTATTGCTTTTTTAAAGTCCATTTTAGATCTAGTTGGTCTTTATTACGTCGCTGTAATAAAAAAATTAAAACTTTTGTCCCAAGCTCAGTAAAAATATCAAACCTATTTCAGTTAATTTTTTTTTACTTATGATGGCAGATCCGTTCTTGAATATGTGTGTTTTTGTTCCACTTTGTTATTTTAAGTATTATTTTGTAATCTCAAGCGGTTTTATAACATTTCTTTTGCAGTATTTTTTGACAATTTTCTTTGTAAAACTTAATAAATAAATTTAAACGTATTAACGTTGTTTTTATAGACTAGCTCTGCAAATCAATCAATGGTAAATTGTCATTGGACAATAATTATTTTACATTAATACTGTAAAAACAAGAGTTCTATAAATAGTTACCTTAAATTCAAATCATTAGATGACGCTGTATACAATTATAAATATCTCAGTCGGTAATGATATGGAACTACTTTATTTTGGGTCCAATATAGGACAAAAAAGTTCGCACGTTACCACACCAAATTGTGTTTAAATAATTAAAATTTATTTTTTGATTTAACTTGACCTCGACTTGATTATTTAGTTACCATGGCAACTAAGTCAATCCCAACCTAAAATTTATTTCAATTTTGAAGCTGTCAAGCGGCACGACGTAAAAAAATGTGAAATTGTCTGCTGTAATGATCAATCATCGTGCAATGACTTATTTACCCGCATTATTAGAGGATTGTGGCTCCTTCTTGAAGAAAGAAAATTTGTTTTGAATTGTTCACGAATATTTGCATCTTAACTATTCAAAACTCAAAGTGCTAAATGGAAAAAAAGGTGAATAGAATAGTGTCTAAATATTATATATATTTCATTAGACATAGACATTTAATTTATTTCAATTCCTGCATTTTCGCCATTAAGAAGAAAGGAGGTGTCCAACGAATATAGAAAACATCTAAACTTTGTAATGGAAATGTATCAAAATTATCATGTAAACAAATAAAAACCAGATTGTCAAAAAAATATCATTATAAACGTCAAAAAATTTCCAGTATAATTCGCTGTTGGGTACCCACGAGGAAAAAATTTCCACTAAAATTCAACCGTTGCCATGGTGATCTATCAAAAATACACGTTTTGATTGGTTAAAAATTACAGGTGTGGAATTTTCGTAAGTAATATCATAAGGGCATTTAATTTTTCCGAAAAGAATCGAAAAAACACGTTGCTAAGTAATATTTTAACAAAAAGCATGAGTGCTGGTGGCAACAAAAATCCGAGTCGAAGAGGAGGATTTTTGCACCTGCACGAATGCATTTTGTTAAAAAATATTACTTAGCATTGTGTTTTTTCGATTTTTTTCACAGGAAAAATTAGATGCCCGAATGGTATTTGACAAGACTATTTCATGAGTAACAGTTACAACAATTAAAATATAAATTGCAATTTTTGGTGACAACAGCTGTCAAGTTTTGCCGCGGGTAAACTCGAAAAAACTGCTGACAGGTGCTGTCACACAGTTTTTTCAACTAGAAACCATTTGTAATTCAAAATTGCGCGTTTGTGATTGGTGGAAATTAAGACGAGGGAAATAGTCATATATAATACCACAAGAGCTTCAAAATTATCGGGTATTTTTCCCGATAGGTTCGTTGCAAACAAATGAAGGAGTCAAGTTTTTCAGGTTAAAAAATCACGAGCGCGAAGCGCGAGTGATTTTTCATGAAAAACTTGACGACTTTATTTGTTTGCAGGGAACCTTGAGGGAAATGCCAGATAATTTTGAAGCTCGTGTGGTATTCGGGGGATTATTTTTTTTGACAGTTATTATTGTACCTTCCTTATAGTCTTCTCCATCCATTTTCTTCATATTGTAAGCGTAATCTTTCATAATGTTTGCCAATTGCGCTTCACTCGTTTCAGCACTCAATGTGTATTCCCTCTCAGTACAAAAAGTAGTAAATTGGTTCCAAACTGTTTTTTTTGACTTCTCCGTATTAATGGGAACATTTCCTTTGACTTTTTTATCGATGGTGGACAGAGAACAAACTCCAAATCGACTCATTTTCATGCAAAATCTCCAATTTTCACAATTGAATTCAACCTGTCAGTTTGACGTGTAATTAATTTGACTTTTTTATATATAGCAACTACCAGAGAAAATTTTCAAAAAATTATCGCTGTAATTCGCTGTAGGTTCCCTCAACAACAATGCCTCAACAATGTCCCAACAATACAGAGAACTGTCAAAAAAAATAATCCAATAAATGGACTTGACGGGTAAATTTATTTGTTACATGGTTGCTGCGTAACTTGGTTTAAACAATTTGTTTAGACTTAAAAATAACTTAAAATTTAACTGTATACAGAAGTTCTACCAATTTCAATATAAATGGAACAACCCAACCCTTTACAAGTACACCAAAAACTGCCGAGATTTTCGGTAGATATACTAAGAATATGGTTGTCAGAACACGTGCACCATGCATTCCCGACTGCAGCTCAAAAACTAACCTTATCCCAAGAAGCCAATCTGACAGTTTTACAAGTTGACAACTGGTTTGTTAACGCCCGAAGACGAATTCTACCGGAGATGATCAGCCGAAAAGCAAAAGATTACGCCGTCTACAGACGCTGTCAACTAGATGTTGCGAACTCTGGGGAAGTGGAGAATCTAGAATTAAATGTATTTTTTGGTGATAATTAAAACACTTAATTACTACTTATTTTCTGAAATTTTGTTCATACTTCAGGACGACAATGTTTTAAAGTAAAAATTAAACGACTAGTTTTGTAGGGATAGCACAGTTTATTCTAAGAATGTTTTTTAAACCTTTCAGTGGGAATATTCTTAGGATCATGCTATATTTCTTCTAGTCATGTTCTAAGAATGTTTTTTAAACCTTCCAGTGAGAATATTCTTAGGATCATGCTAAATTTCTTCTAGTCATGTTCTAAGAATGTTTTTTAAACCTTTCAGTGAGAATATTCTTAGGATCATGCTATATTTCTTCTAAAGAACATGCTTAAAAGACATATAGCATGATCCTAAGAAAATTCTCACTGGCATATAGGCAGGTTCTTAGAAGGTGCAAAGTTTGGTTGGTAAAAATTAATCCACTCTAAACATATGCTTAGAATGTTGAGAAAGTAATTGCTATAGAAAGTTCATTTAGGAATATTCCTGGAACATTCTGTTAAGCATATTTAGTTAGATACCTATATAATAGTAAAATATACCATAATCTACGTCTAAAGGTACAATACTTAGTATTAAATACTAAGTAAAAAACATAACCCAAAATATTTTTTTATAGTTATTTGTCAAATTAAAACAATATTCGATAACAATAGTATATTACACTACAAGGGCAGAAAGTGTGAGACTCCTGCACTGCGCGCAGTTCCGGGCTCTCACACTTTCTGCCCGTGTAGTGTATACTATTTTTCTTACTACCTCGGCCGAAAATACAACCCGGACGAAAATACGGGAAAAAATTAAATGTGTATTTATGTACCTATCTCCATTTGAAGAGCTTGATAAATAAATAACAGTATACTGTTACCTATAGGCCGCGGTGCCAATAAAGTAAAAATAAAAGGTTGAATTTTAATTAACAAATAAAAGTACCATTAAACACTTAAAACAACATAAAAAGTAAAAACATATAGTATATTGTGTCTCAAGATCAGAAAACTAGCTTAAGCAGCCCGCGGCAGTTGATAGCTAAGGGCTGCTAATGCGTTTTCTGAACGTGTGACACACATCTGTTTTTCGCCTAGCATCAAACAATTTTTTTTTTAATTCATAGAAACATTGCTAGCTTCCTCTTTTTCAAATCTGGTCAAGTATTCGTAAATTTTTCGTTATTGTCCGAGTTACCATTCACTTTATTACAAAATTTAAATCAGGTTAAAATTTTGATGTTATTTTATACTTTTGTTGTCCGTTTTTATTTTGATTTACACAAACGTCTGAAAATCTCAAATGTCAAAATGTCAAATGCCAAAATACATAAATGTAAGTGAAAGGTGTCTAGATTGTGAAAAACTACAAAAATCAAGTTTAGCGGCCCTAGGGACGATATGAGTTTACCGACCCTAGAGACAATAAATATTATTTTCGGTCATATTTTTAGGTTTTATGTGATTCATTTTTATATGTGCTGGGCGAAAAAAATAATTTTACTATAGGTATCTAAATTATCCGGTTTTTCATAAAACCTTCTATCCAACTTAATACTTAATACAATGAAAAATGTTTTTTTTATGAAGAACTATTTGGTTTTTTCTTTTATGAAGAATTATTTTATAAGGAAATATTTTGTTTTTTTATATTTTATTTTATGTTAAAAATAAATATTTATTAATTTGTGTACCGATTTTTTATTTCTGAATTAACATTTTTATGTATAATAATGCTAACTATCTTCAACTTCAATCTAATCTGACTTATCCCACAAAATTTTCCAATTTTACTTTTTATGAAATGTCATACAACTTATGGTTCAGAGTTCAAATTGTTTATTTAATATTTTTAAATAAATATATATTAATATGTCGCAAAATTTTTTAAGGGGACGACAAATACATTTCACTGTCATATTATGACAGTGAGGCGTATTTGTCGTCTCCTAAGGAATTTTACGAATGTAGAATACAACATATTAGCCATATTTGGAAATAATCTCAAAAGCTTCCTAGAAGCTCCATAAGAAACCTTCTAAGAACATTCCAAAAACGTATTCTTAAAATGTTTTTAGGATGCTTTTTAGGAAGGTTTTAAGAAGCTTTTAAGAATCTAATTGCATCATTAAAAGGGTATCTATAATAGATAATCTATTGAATGTTTTAAAAGTCCATAAGAACATTCTTAGCAATAAGGGAAGGTTCTAAGAATATTCCATTATTCCGGGTCATATCTTCTTAGAAGATTCTTAAAATCAAATTTTGCTATCAGGGTGTAACTCAAATCCAAAATCTGTAACCACCACTACAAAAACATGCAAAAAAATATAGTAATTGGACATTTTATATAGTAATTGGACACATGGACCATAGTTATTGGACATACATTTTATATAAATTTATATAAAAATTGTTATGTTAACATAACAACTTTACATCAAGTAACATAAATGTTAAATATTATGTTAATTTTTTTTATTTCGTTTTTGTAAATAGTACCTTGAATATTTGGGGATTCTTAATTTCTTCCGAACTGGGCAGGTGGCTGTAAAAGGCAAGTAATTATTAGGTTTATTGTGTAACAGTGGTAGGAGATGATGTGAAACAAGTTATTTTTTATTTTATTTTATTTATATACACAACTTGTATTTTTTTTTTGACCATGTGAATTTTTTTTTTCTGTTGTGTTTTGTTTTTCTTTTTTTTTGTTAAAGTTTCATCATAATTTTTTTCTTTCTTATAACAAATAACTTTACAATTTGTAATAGTATATTATGTATCAAGTTTGATAAACGCCAGAAAAGTTTATAAACGAGGTGCATACTATACTTTTTCTACGACAACTACTTATTATTATCTTAAAATGATTTAAATCAAAAATTTGTATAGAGCGCCATCTATGAAACAATTGGGGAATCTGTGTGTCACCGTCAAATGTCAAATTTTTATATTTTATAAACTGATTATAAAGGTTATAAATCGAAATGTATTTATTGAAAATTCACAGTTTTTCACAGTGAAAGTAAAGAAAATGTTTTATGAGCACTTTACAGTGGAGTCCGTGCCCGAATTTAAGTTATAGTTTACTGCCGGCGAAATTAAAAGGTCAGTACAATGTTCGTATAAACTTTTCAAATATTGGCGTTGAGAAACTATTTAATACTTTTGTATTTTTGTATTGAGATAATAAAATAATTTTCACATTTAGTATTATTTTACAAGAAAGGCACTTTATTTTAACGATTGTATGACATTTGACAACTGTCAACTAACTTAAAACTAACTTCAGCCCGTGACTAAAGCGCCATAAAGCCACAACTTGTCAATGTGTATTTAAAAGGTCACTTAGTGTCAAGGACGTTTTAAAGGTGGGAGAAGAAAAAATTAGTTATGTCATTGTAATCTATGAAAATTCAGTGCAGCAGAAAAGGTGACAGTTCTAAGCAAAATTTTGTGTATTAATAAATGTGTAATAATACCTATTCTACTGCCTCGGCTACCGCCTGTATGCTCGACCATAATATGTGCTTTCTCCGCATCGTCTTTAATGTTCTACAAATAAGGCTTTATTTAAAAAATAATTTTCATTTTGTTTACATTAAAAGTTATAATCGTTGAGTGAAGAATTATCACACCTTAATCAATGTTATAATTTTAATTTATCTATTTTGCGTTCATAATGACTTTTTTTCATACTTTATCCTACCCAAAATTTTGATTTTATAGGTTGGCTATACTTTAAACAGCATAATATTTTGCATATTGGTTATAATATTTTTATGATTTTTCTAGTACTTTTCTGGCAATAAATTTTGTTTAACACCAAAGAAAATCCTTTTTTTTCTTCTTTAACATTAACAGCCGCCTATTGTAAATAAGTAAATTAAGGACGGCATGGCGAATCGATTTTGACATTAACAGTCAAACCAATGACTGTGATACCAACTATCTAAAGTAAAATTCGACCAAATTAAATTTAAGGTATAAAATTAATTTTTTTTATAGATTTTTTGCAAAATAGATAAAATAGCATAAATAACTCATGTCATAAGACCTTTTGTCGCACTCGTCCATTACAAAATTCGCTCGTTTTATAAATTGTCCGCTTGCGACAAAATGACGTCTTATGACATTAGTTCTTTAATATACTATTATCCCTTTTTTTTAAATTTTGCCAGACAAATAAAAAACCATTACCAATAGCTATCAAAGCCCAGTTTTTTTGATAAAAGCATTGGTTTTCCTAGCTTGACGTATTTTAAATTTGACCATGACATTTAAATTGACACTGTGAAATTGTAACAAATATACGGTTGGTTTTAACAGTATTATGAAACAATTTTTTCCTAGTACCTACTTAACTAAAAGTCCCCTTTTTCAATCAATTGTGAATTACCTTATTTTTTTAAAGATTTATTTACTTCCCGGCAAACATTTGATTGGGCTCAATCCTAGGTCAATTTTATTGGGTCAATTTAATTCAAAAAAGATTGAGTCATTTTTGCACAATCATTGCGAATGAATTATTTGATTGCGTTATATTTGGCCAAACTTTGTCCAATTTGAGTTGCTCAAACATTGGCGATTGTTGCGGACGCACGTACAGCTGTTTATTGCATAATATAATTGACGATGTAAATGAGCCATTACCACTCAATAATAGACCAAACAGTTTGTTTCAAACTTAAGTTTGGTTAGGATGTTATTTACATGTTTTCTTTATACTTTATTTAAGTATATTCTTTTAAAAATAGTTGTTTCATTAATTCAATTAATTTCTTACGTACTTAGTAGGTATAATGAAACAACAGAAACACTTTATAAATATTGTAAATTGTATAGAATTCAAATTTCGCGCGTCTGTCGCCATTCGCGGGCTTCCGGGCAAAGCCTCCATATTCTTCGATTTGGTTATATGGGTTTAACTTTAAAGCTGGAAAAGTGAAGTGCATCACTAAAAGTAAGTACCTAATTCAGTTTTTTATGTGTGTTACAACTTTTGGAAGAAACTATTATTATGTTTAATAAAGAATGTTATTACAATAGTGTTTTTATTTCAAATACTCAACCAATAGTCATTGTTCTTAAAATTCCTTAAACCATACAAAAATTAATTCCCTTGTTTTACACAATTTTGATTTTTTTTAAATTGAGTCATTTAGTTAATTGAATTGTCAAATAATTAGCTAAATGTTCCACATTCGAATATTTAAAAATTAAATATCCAATTGCCTTAAAATTGCACATTTATTGGTGGTTTTGGTTGCTCAACAGTGTTGCCAGATGTAACATGACTATCAAATTGTAATATTTTTTTTCTTAAAAGAAAAAATAAAATAGTTATCTGTACCATAATCGATCACATATAGTAACATAATTTATTCTCCCAGAATAACGTATTACGGTACAGTTGTAATAATTTTCTGAAAAATCCAATAATTTTGTAACTTTTCTCATCTGGCAACACTGTTGCTCAACGAAATTGGGCAAAGTTTGATGGTAGTTGCGGACGCACGTACTTGCAATATTTGGCCAATCAAATTCAATCTGTTTAGTAAATCTTTGGCCAATTCTAACCCAAACATTGTTTGCCGGGTTAACTTTATCAGAACATAAGTGGTTTAAGATATTAATTATTATTAAGATTTTAATATAGATACACATTTATCACGTTTAGTTTACATGGACAATTTAGATGTTTAAGCACAATCTTATAGAGAACGACTAGACTGTGTTTTGAATATTTAATTTAATTTAAGACACTATGAATTTATTAAGTTTGTTGTTTGTGGCACTTAGTTTTATATTAAACACATATTGTTTGGAGGTAAGTAGAAATAATATAAGAGGGTTTCACACCCCACAACTTTTCCGGAACAAAATTTGTTATTTTTGGATATTTCATATTATACATGTAAGTTCATTTTTTTTATTTGGACTCATGTTTTTTTATTAAGTTGGTAGCTTATGCCAGTTTGATTTAGTATTTAAAAAATGATACTTAAGACCTTAATTAAATACTCTAGAGCTGACACTGTTAAATTGACAGTAATATTTATTATTGATAATTTACTTGTTAATTATTATATCTATATATATATATAGATATAAAAAGATAAATATGTTAAAAATAATATCAGATTCTATAGTAAAAGAACTTTTAACAGCTAAGTTTCAAAAAATAAAGAGGAAATTAAAAAAACAAAGAATAAAAATTATTTGCTGTTAGGTTCAACCTTTTTGTGAAAAATCTAGAAGTTAATTTCCCTGTCTTTGAAAATAGCACAACCATTTGGTTTGAAAAAGATAAGCAATAATCACGAAACTTTTTCTTCTTTCAATTTGCAAGTCACTGAACCTAAGAACATTTTAAGAATACGTTTTTGGAATGTTCTTAGAAGGTTTCTTATGGAGCTTCTAGGAAGCTTTTGAGAATATTTCCAAATATGTCAGATACCCAGGTTCTAATACGTTGTATTCTACATTCGTAAAATTCTTAAGGAGACGACAAATACGCTTCACTGCCATAATATGACAGTGAAATGTATTTGTCGTTCCCTTTAAAAAGTTTGCGACATATTAAATAAACAATAATTGTTTAAATAAACAATAATTATTAAATAAACAATAATTATTTAACCTCTAAACCATAAGTTGTATGACATTATTTCATAAAAAGTAAAATTGGAAAATTTTGTGGGATAAATAGGATTAGATTGAAGTTTAAGATATTTAGGATTATTATACATAAAAATGTTAATTCAGAAATAAAAAATCGGTGTACAAATTAATAAATATTTATTTTTAACATAAAATAAAATACCTATATAAAAGTATTTTTGTTATCGAATATGTTTTAATTTGACAAATATCTATAAAAAATATTTTGGATTGTGTTTTTTACTTAGTATTTAATACTTATTACTAATTAGACCTAATTAAGTACCTGCACTTAAGTATAGGTATATACCTTTATACGTAGTTTATGGTATATTTTACTATTATATAGGTAACTGAACTAAATATGCTTAACAGGAGTATTCCTAAATGAACTTTCTATTGCAATTACTTTCTTAACATTCTAAGCATATGTTTAGAGTAGACTAATTTTTACCACTAAAACTTTGCACCTTCTAAGAACCTGCCTATAGGCCAGTAAGAATATTCTTAGGATCATGCTGTATGTCTTTTAAGCATGTTCTTTAGAAGAAATATAGCATGATCCTAAAAATATTCTCACTGGAAGGTTTAAAAAACATTCTTAGAATAAAGTGTGCTATCATGATGCAGGGATGTTGCATATTGTTTTCTATTAAACCTACAGTTTCTGCTTACCCTGATTTACCAAATTTTTTAGGTTTCAGATATAAACGTAGCTGTTGTCGAATACCATCCAAACTTTACAAAAAGTCAAAATGAAAAAAGCTATGAAAAAATTATTAATTCAATTAAACAACCTGTAAGTAATTATAATTTTAAATATTCGTAAAATAATGTATAAGGGTGAATATATTGAGATGTCCCCCCAGTGAAAATGATTATTTTTTATTTTTGGCTGTTTCACTGTTACTCTAAAATGGGGTTTTTGGGAAGCCACCAGGTCTAGTAATAACATAACATAAGTGGTTCTGCACTAATGCAAGAAATTTAAGAAATCATACATTTTGAATGTTAGAGCTTCACGGAGGTTAGGATATCGTATGTTTTTTTTGTACATACATAAAATATTTATAAAAAAAATGTACTTACTGAGATATTACACTTCACGGTGGATAGGTTTTTAAATAGCAAATTAATAAACTTAAACTTTTGAATTATAAAACAGCAACACTCTCATCTGCAAATAAATTCTAACTGACCTTCAGGAATCACATGCATCTATAATGTCGTAAACATAGGTTTTTGCTTATTTAAAATTATTAAAGCGCCATCCGTTGCAATAAATTAAAAGAAAACACAGATTCACGGAGGATAGAATCAATTTTTGTAAAACCTACATAAATGGTTATAAAAATTATTTCTTTATTTTTATTTTTAGTATGCTTTTACTACCTCAGATATTTGAAAATATATAGGTTAACCTAGAAAGAGTAACAGTCACGGAGGATAGGTTTTAGACTTTTAAAACATCGTAAAAAATAATTAATTGCGGTTAAAAATCTGGAAGCAGAGCTGTAATATCTACTTAATTATGAAAGATCAAAACACAATAAAAGTGTAGGTCAAACTCATTTAGTTTTATTAAATATCACGGGGTAACATCATCGGGGGACATTTCGTCAGATTCACCCATAAATGAATTTAATCAAATAGTAAACTCGAATATGACGACATGGTGCGTTCAGGCTGAACGCACAATGTCGTCATAATCCGATTTTTGAAGAAGCACCCATCAATACAAATTACTATTTTAAATATTTTTAGACTGATTTTATAATATTTCCCGAGTCGAGTTTAACACGAGGAGAATATTTAGTGGTGCCCCCTATACATGCTTCACCAAATTGTAGCACAAATAAAAGTGACACTTTAACACATATAGCCTGTTTGGCAAAATCGAAAAATGCCTATGTTGCTATTAACATAGACGAAAGAGTGGACTGCAAGCCAAATGACTCAACTTGTGGACCAAGGGGATTTTTAGGTTATAATACTGATGTCGTATTTGGAAGAAATGGAAGTGTTATTGCAAGGTAACTAAGAAATACACTGAGATACAACAAAAGTTCCAAAACTGGACATACTAGATTTTCCTTATCTGGTTTCCTAGGTGTTTCCTACATTTTTTCTACTAAGAATGTTTCTTGATTCAAAAGATTTGCGCTTTTGAATGAGCTATGTTCCTTAGTCCAAATCAGAAACTATATGTACATAATTAACTAATAAACTAACATAAATATGATTTAAGGGCCATTCTACAAAAGTTGGGCAGCTTTAAATTTGACCTCATTTTGTTTATATAGTTTTCGTAAAAAATTAAACAGTATTTTGTTATTAGACCAGGGTCGATAATTTTTGAAACCAAAAAAAATAACAGTAGGATGAAACCCATTGGAAAAGGAAAAGAATATAATAAAAATGAAAGGAAAAATAAATTACGGGCGATCTGACTTCGGGAAGTGGGAGGGGGGGGGTTTTAAGGGTAAAAAATGGTTTATCTCGATTTCCGCCAAAACTACATGTCCTATGGAAAAAAGTTAAATAGCAAAGTTGTAGGTAATAAAAGGATCTACAACTTTTGTAATTACAATTTTTTTACATAACCTCAAAATTTATGTGAAAAATTCAAAAAACCAAGTTTTTGGTTTTTTATTTTTATCTTTTTCAAAAAAAAAATTTTTTCCACGAAATTTGGTGAAAACTTACCTTTTTATGTCCCAAATACACTGTAATTTATTTGATTTGAAATATTTATTATTTCGCCTTATTTTGACTTAATATCAAAAAAGCACCCTAATTTTCAATCGAAAATTCTCGCGTCAAAATATCAGCTTTTTTCAAAAAGTCGGTGTGCTTTTTGTTTGTTGAAATCTCTACTTTCTGATGGTGTAAAAAAATATACATTACTATGGTAAATGTTCTCAGAAAATGCAAAAAATATTATAATGAATAACGAAAAAAACTCGAATTCGACAATTTATTTTAATCATTATGTACAATTTATTTTAATCATTATGTACAATTTCATCAAAA
Organism: Brassicogethes aeneus; assembly: GCA_921294245.1. Lineage (NCBI taxonomy): Eukaryota > Metazoa > Arthropoda > Insecta > Coleoptera > Nitidulidae > Brassicogethes > Brassicogethes aeneus. The sequence continues at coordinate 4,714,488 of OV121142.1, read as the reverse complement.
AAATGTGATTGTTGCAATTTTTTTAGTTAAAAAGTTTATTTATTAAATTCTAATAACATTTATGTCAGAAAATCTCATAAAATATAAAAATACATGTAAATCATACTATTGAATTTAGATACTTCATTCTGATTACGTTATTCATTATAATATTTTTTGTATTTTCTGAGAACATTTACCATAGTAATGTATATATTTTTTTACACCATCAGAAAGTAGAGAGTTCATTGAACAAAAAGCACACCGACTTTTTGAAAAAAGCTAATATTTTGACGCGAGAATTTTCGATTGAAAATTAGGGTGCTTTTTTGATATTAAGTCAAAATAAGGCGAAATAATAATTATATCAAATCAAATAAATTACAGTGTATTTGGGACATAAAAAGGTAAGTTTTCACCAAATTTCGTGGAAAAAAATTTTTTTTTTGAAAAAGATAAAAATAAAAAACCAAAAACTTGGTTTTTTGAATTTTTCACATAAATTTTGAGGTTATGTGAAAAAATTGTAAATACAAAAGTTGTAGATCTTTTTATTACCTACAACTTTGACATTTAACTTTTTTCCATAGGACTTGTAGTTTTGCCGGAAATCGAGATAAACCATTTTTTACCCTTAAAACCCCCCCCTCCCACTTCCCGAACTCAGATCGCCCGTAATTTATTTTTCCTTTAATTTTTATTATATTCCCCTCCTTTTCAAGGCTTCTGCACTGGTCTATATGAGAACATAGATAATATAATAAATATACTGTTCCAGACCGGGCCAGTCACTTTTTCAAACAGTTACTGAAATATCTGCGTTTTCTAAATTTGAATGCAAGGAAAGTGACGAGTATACCAGGGTACTAATTAAATACATAATTAATAGGAAAATTTAAGATTTATTGCAACTTTGAGCATATTATACATTAAATATCTTAAAATCAAATATTACCACACATCAGTGGAGGGTGGTGGATTTTGGGTATACCCATATCTCAATTATTAGATATGGGACCCTCACCAAATTTATATGAGTTTATAATGACATTAAATAAACAAGTTCTGCGCAAGCAGAATTTAAATTGAAGTTTGCGAAAAAAAGATAACCGAAACATCGAACATGGAACTGCCGACACGGTAGATATTGATGAATGGGATACAAATTTCAGAGTATAATTCGGAATTAAGTATTTTACTGATATTTTTTATTAGTGGATGCTACTTATCAACAAATCACATATAGCGTTATATAAATTACAATGAAATATATATACGTAAGAAAATAACTACTCACCACAGTAGTGAAATTTTGACTGGAACTATACGTGCATTCACCACAACTTCGCCGCTTGCATTGTTTTCAAGATGACTGTCGTGCAAAGGGCGGGCTCTGTAGGTAATTTTTTACCAACACTTGAATTAAAACGAGGACTTGACGTTTAAACTTCAATATTTCGCAGGAATTTTGAATTTTAACATTGGACACAGAACTGACGGGTAAAAGTGAGTATAAAGATTGTCAATTTTTAAAAATTGCTATTATTCGAATCTATGATAAAATATGAAAAATACATTATTTAATGTTTTATAGTTTGTAGTGAAATTGAAAAATTTAAGATAAATTGAATATATTTTAAAATAAAATAACTCAAATATTTGATTCAGGAGTTGTGACACGCCAAGGTACTGATGTTTTGAATATTTATTATGTTTTTGTACAGACGTGCTTTTGAAAAAATACATTAAAATTGGGTGGACAAGTTAAAAAAACCTGGATCTTTTGTAATATACTAAAATATTTACAAAAAATATTAAAATACCTACTCTATTGACTGATGACATCAAGTTGTCCAACTTTTGTAGAATGACCCTTAACATCGATTAGAGATTTTTTATTTGTTTTCAAGAGAACTATATTTCTTCCACTAAGAACTTTTTTATCTTTTATGCTAAAACATTGTTTCTTGCCGCTAATAACATAGAGTGTGGTAAAGCTTTGATCTAATATTTATGTGTTACTTGGGATAAGACAAAAATTGTATCGATTCATATATTTTAGATACCGAAAATGGAACCTTTTTGGAGAATTCGACAAAAATATAACCAAAACACCGGACATTATAACAATAGAAACGGATAAAGGAAAATTTGGAATTTTCACATGTTTCGATATACTTTTTCAGACGCCAGCCTTAAATTTGACAAGAAGTGGTGTTAAAAATTTTATTTATCCATCGATGTGGTTTTCTGAACTCCCATTTTTAACAGGTTCATTTATAAATTTTTTTTTTTAGTGGAATTTTTTTAATTTTTTTTATAATTTCAGCTTTACAAGCACAACAGATGTGGTCTTATGAAAACGATGCTTTGCTTCTTTCCTCCGGTGGTAATAATATCGTGGTTGGTAGTGGGGGATCTGGAGTCTTTCTAGGTAAAAAAATGTAGAAAAATTACTTTGGGGGATGACAAAACAAGAAAGTTTTTCCTCCATCATTTTTGCATGTCATGTCATGTCATGTCATGTCATGTCATGTCATGTCATGTCATGTCATGTCATGTCATGTCATGTCATGTCATGCCATGTCATGTCCTTACAGGATGACAACTTATTTGCTGACACCCTGTATAACAAATTTTAGGAAAATATGGAGCCCTTAATCAGACCATAGTTCCAAACATCAAAAAGGAAGAATATTTAATAATTACCACAAAAGTGCCATCCAATAGAACTGCCCTTAAAATAAAGGAGGATACAGTACACGAAACCGATGAAATTGCGAGAAAAATAGATCATTTTTTTATAAAAAGAGATGATTTAAGAGGTAAATACAAAATATAAAACACTAATGCTCTTATAAAACTTCAGGGGTACACTGTTTAAAATATCTGTGATGTGAGGAGTAATCTTAAAATGGTGTCAAAATCCAACACCAAGTGGTGTTAATATAACACCATGAATTATGGTTGAAAATGTTTTATACAGCAAGCACCAAAACGGTGTTTATCTAAAAATATTTGAGAAGTGCACCTACACAGAAAAAAAGGAATAGTTCATTTAACTATATTAATTTAGTTGACCCATAAGTATTTATTTAAATCAACTGTGGGAAGGTTAATATAGACAAAGATTAGTTTGACTGTACTAAACCAGGTAGTTATTTTTTTAAATTGGTTAAATTAACCCAGAAAACTTTAGTGAAACCAACCCGCTGTATGGTTCAGTTTACTAAATATGTTGTTTGTAAAATAAGAGTTACTTCAACCTAAAGCACTCTGTTAAAACGATTAAAACAATTTGCCGTGCATTCATGGTTGCATAGTGAGTACCGATCGCGGCAAAGGCGGTGTGGATCACTTGATGTTCTCAAATCTCGCCTCTGTTGACTTACATGAAGAATATATAAACTCAGGTGATCCTTTGCTTTGGTGTGACACTACAAGTTGTTCGATACTAAAGAGACCTTAAATAGGATGAAACATTTTAAGTATTAAGTATTTTAAGTTGGTGGAACGCACTAAAAACATTATCTCTAGCGAGTTGAAGGTTCAATTTTCTGGAATAATACCACTGGTAATATACTTGTAATGCGTCAAGGAACTTCCTGTTTCCTTTTTTTCCTTTTTTACTGTGTAGTATGATTTAATTTGACCAAAAACACATTATATTTAACACTGAAAAGGAGTTCAATTTACACCAGGTAAAATTTATTTAAAACTGTGTGAAAGTTAAAAATCGATATAGACCATGTATACTAGGGTGGAGTGAATTTTATTAAATTTATTAATTGATTTTTCCTATATTATTAATTGTTGACTAAAGGCGTAAAATGAATAAATATCGAAAAAATATTCCAATTTTTTAATATCTTGAGGTGGCGCATCAGTCTCGAAGTTTTGAAAATTCTAAAAAAATATTACTTTAATCAAAGTAATAAAAATAGCATTATTTATAAATAAAAAATTTATTTTAGTAAAATTAACGTAAAACGTAAACATATTTAATAGTAAATCATATGCTTTAAGTAACTTCAGGAGTGTTTATTGGTAGAAATGAGATCTTCTTTTTCGCGAAAATACTGACATTTGGTATAAAAATTTGGTAATTATTTTCTGACTTTAATTCTTGTTCTGATGAAACCATCTCTTGCTTCCGATCCACAAACCGAGTCTGAAGATTCAGTATACTGGTTATAACCAGTTTTACACAGCGTTCCACTGCTTGGGTGTGACACTGAAATTTTTGGAAGTATAGGAAATGGTCACCCGAAGAAATCATATCGGTAATTTCTGTCATCGTATTTCATAGTCATAGGTGGTTCAGTTACCTTTTCTGTCGCCCAGTGAATTAACTCGTAAAAATGTAATGCTTCAGTATTTAGTTGTGGAAGCTTTAATTCCCGTAATCTCGAACATTTTGATTCTTTTCTCGCCTTTAATATTTTCGGCAATGCTAGTTCTCTGATCGATAGATATATTGTAGGTAACATAGCTAGTAATAGGTTTTCGGGATAAATATTAGCTATAGCTTACAAAGATCCAGGCAAGATAGCACATTCCCTATGGCTGACGTGGGCTAATAGGATTATTCGTTTATATGGGGGGACAGCAAATCCATCGGAAAACCTAAAAGAATTGGCTACTTTTATCATGAAAGTGTATGCCCCAACGTGGTTTTACATCAACACCAAGCCTACGTGCAAACATGGTCCTATTCACATATTTAATATGACTAAAAGAGCATTACACCTCCAGAAAAACTTGAAGGCCTTATAACTATAGTTATAAAGAATATTCAGCGAAATATTTATCCCGAAAACCTATTACTTGCTATGTTACCTACAATATATCTATCGAACTAGCATTGCCGAAAATATTAAAGGCGAGAAAAGAATCAAAATGTTCGAGATTACGGGAATTAAAGCTTCCACAACTAAATACTGAAGCATTACGTTTGTACCAGTTAATTCACTGGGCGACAGAAAAGGTGACTGAACCACTAGCGTCTAGAGGCACCGAATTATCTTGGCTCCCTGGCTCCTAGACATGCGCGTTTTATAGAAATGTACTCAAACTCAACAACACAACCCAACCGACCCCGCCCCATTGGACCCCCCCCCCCCGCCCCATTGAGCAAAAAACCCAACTAAAATGGGCAAATTTATGTAATTAAAAAGTGTTTTATTTTTATCGTAACATAAATTTGCCCATTTTAGTTGGGTTTTTCGCTCAATGGGGCGGGGACGGTTGGGTTGTGTTGTTGAGTTTAAGTACATTTCTATAAAACGCGCATGTCTAGGAGCCAGGGAGCCAAGATAATTCGGTGCCTCTAGACGCTAGTGACTGAACCACCTATGACTATGAAATACGATGACAGAAATTACCGATATGATTTCTTCGGGTGACCATTTTCTATACTTCCAAAAATTTCAGTGTCACACCCAAGCAGTGGAACGCTGTGTAAAACTGGTTATAACCAGTATACTGAATCTTCAGTCTCGGTTTGTGGATCGGAAGCAAGAAATGGTTTCATCAGAACAAAAATTAAAGTCAGAAAATAATTACCAAATTTTGATACCAAATGTCAGTATTTTCGCGAAAAAGAAGATCTCATTTTTACCAATAAACACTCCTGAAGTTACTTAAAGCATATGATTTACTATTAAATATGTTAACGTTTCACGTTAATTTTACTAAAATAAACTTTTTATTTATAAATAATGCTATTTTTATTACTTTGATTAAAGTAATATTTTTTTAGAATTTTCAAAACTTCGAGACAGATGCGCCACCTCAAGATATTAAAAAATTGGAATATTTTTTCGATATTTATTCATTTTACGCCTTTAGTCAACAATTAATAATATAGGAAAAATCAATTAATAAATTTAAAAAAATTCACTCCACCCTAATGTATACACCATATATGGTGTTAATTTGGTGTTAAAATGGTCATGAAATTTTGAACAGTGTAGAATTAGTTTTAATGAAGTCGTCAGTTATGGATTATAACTCACGTTCATATTTAAAGTAGTATTCTATTCATTTATTACTATTACAAGCAGAATTCAAATTGATATTGAAATTAAAGGAAAACGCTAACGGTTTATTCGAATTTGAAGTCGTTGTAAAATTCGTTGGTTCATTGGAACCAGACGCTTCCATATCGGTACAGCTGCTGATAGTGCTGGAAGACGCCGACGCATTAGAACCTTGTATTTTTTCTGCTATTTGTATTTTGTTATGCACCGATTCTTCTAGGTATCCTTCTGCTACCGTCGAGGACTTCCATCCTCCGTGACGCTTCAAAGTAGTCATGTTAGCCCCTGCATTGGCCAAAAGTCGCCGAAGACCTTCTCAGGCAGTGACCGGTGTAGAGCGCTGGTTCCTCCAATTTCAAAAACATTGCAATTCTTGAAGGTATCTTCGACAACGTATTTATTCGCACACACTGGCTGATACACCTCCCATTTTTGTAAAAAAAACAAAAAAGCGGCCAAAACTAGTATTCTTTGTCTCAAAGACATGTATTTTTTACACAAATTGATCGGGTTGACTGGATATCCTTCTTCAAGTATGGTGAAACTTCTCAATTTCTTTATTTTAGTGTCTAGAAAAACTACGTGAAAATATTTCCCTATGTCTTGAATATTTTCTATTTTCGAATTGACCAATTCATCGCATCTACAACCACCGCTAATACCCATTATCAAAGCCACTTTCATCAACAGGTACTCGTCGTCGGGAGCTTCGTTCAAAAACTTCTCTATTTCAGGTCGTTCTAATGTCTTGGACTTCTTTGGTTTGTATCCCTGTGATTTGCTTTCCAAAAAGCTCGTTAGTTTGCCATATTTCGAAATGTCGATTTTTTTATAAAGGTGAATAGTCGAGCGAAGCATCGAGTATTTGGTCCTTAGCGACGACGGGGCTAATTTTTTTGCAAATGTAAAAAATAAGCCAATAGAACAATTTCATCGATACCTTTTATCTTCCGTGAATTCATCCAAGACTCAAACATTTTGAACTCTCTGTCGTAGGCATCTCGGGGCTTTTCTGGCAAAATCTGCATCGCTGCTTCTTCCGCTTCCGCAAGGATATCCTCAGGAACGTAAGTTTCATCGGTTTCCTCCATTTTCTATACGTTTTTTTTTTTTCAAAAAAGCTTTCCTTTTCTGCAGAGAAAACTGAGAAGAGTCAAAATTTATTTAAACATTTGCTAACAATGTATCATGCCCGTGGCAACCAAACAAACAACCTACTTTGACCAAAATGTAAAAAAGTCACTGTCAAGTCATTTTGATATTTATAGGGTACTGAGACGCAAGTAGCTTTGATTTGGTCACAAAGCTTTTTGTAGAGAACACCACTACATTTTTTCTGTTGTAGGATATACAAGTGAGCTTCTAAACATGACAACAGGATCAGTTTCTAGGGAGATTTGTCACGGCAATAATCCAAAACTTTGCTGTAAATTTAATGTAACTTTAAAATTTAATAAAACTCGTAACGATATGGACAGTTACTTGTACAGGTTTGTTGCCTATTCAGGTGTGAAAACATTTGTTTATAATGATGGAGGAGTGGAAGTTTGTGGTATTATACCATGCACCAATAGCAGCCTTGATTCTTGCACACGAAAGTGAGTATTTGTATAACGCAAAATTTTCCAATGTTTATATTTTTGTCTTCCAGATTTTCGTCTTACGACAACATTACCTGGCCCACTACATTCGAAAGTATCAGCATCACTGCCAACTTTACAAACGATGAAACTGCCAAAATGCAGTACCCCAACACCTTGCTGAGTTCTTTAAGATCCATTCCACCGTCTCAAACCCGTTGGGAAAAGAGAATTCTCGGAAATCAAGTAGAAAGAAGTTTTCGTTTGGTGAAACCTCAAACCAGGCTTCTGACTTTTGCAATTTATGGAAGGGATTGCAGTAGGGACAATTTTTTTAGCAATCCTGGAGTTTCTATAAACGAGAATAAAGTTTACTTTTTGCTTGTAGCCTGTAGCGTCTTTGCCTTGCTATGCAGATTTTAAATAATTATTTCATAGTGTTTTATTCAAAGTATTAAGCCCAATAAACAATTTGTACTACTTATGGTGACGATAAATTATATAAAGGTTATATAAGAGTTGTGTCTTTAATTTTTTTAAATAAAAATTGTGAGTTATTAATTATTTATGTACTATGCTCCACACCTCAAAGTCCCACCACGTGACCACGTACGCAACGCAGTCTTTTGAAAATTTGGCATTTAAGGCTTTTTAGGTTATGTATCTGTCAAAGTATAGTCAATGAAAGAAATAATATTTATAGTGGTACCGCTTATGTTTAAGCGTTATAAGTTAATATATCTTTAAAGTATCACAATAACAATGGTTCAAGAATTTATGTTAGGAATATAAATACTGCATTTAATGAAATTCCAAAGTGTAAGGTGCAATATAAGTGATATTTTTGTGCATTGGGTCTATATTTCTCCATAATATAGTTTTAACTAAACAGCATTTATTTTAAAAAATCTAACTTCTCTATTATGAAATAAGAATATCTGTATCAAAGGTAGGTTAATGTATTTTAAGGTTAGAAAAATCTATTTTGACCAAAATAAATAAGTGGATTATTTGGAAAAGTGTGTTAATATGGTCATAAATAAATATAGGTATACTAAATAATTGTTGAATATGGTTCAAATTAAATTGAAGCTTTTATACTTCTAATGACAAAACTTGTGCATACCTCTCGGCATACCTACTTTAAGTTAGATTATAAGAAAACAAACAATTTTTAGAGAAACTTCGATTTGAAAATGTTTAATACTCCTATGACATGTGATTTATTAAAATTTTTAAAGTTATAATGATTTTTCAATGTAGATCAAGTTCAGTCGAAGCTTTTTAACTATTTGTATTGACAAAACTTTATGTAGGTACACTTTAAGCTGGATAAGAAAAACTACCACATTTTTAAATACCATATTAAACAGTCTTTTAAATAATCCAAAATACTTATTTATTTTGGTCAAAATAAATTTTTCTAACCTTAAAATTACAAAATTAGATGATAGTTTTGTTATAATATATTACTACCTTTAAAACAGATATTCTTATTTCATAATAAAGAAGCTAGATTTTTTTTAATAAATGCTGTTTAGTTAAAATTATTTTATGGAGAAAACCAGATATTTGGACCAAATGCACAAAAATTTTACTTATTTGGCACCATACACTTTAGAATTTCATTAAATGCAGTATTTATATTCTTAAATTCTTAAACCATCCATTGTTATTGTAATGTTATAAAGATTTGTACATTTTTAACGCCTAAACATAATATTATTTCTTTCGTTGACTATACTTTGACAGATACATAACCTGAAAAGCCTTAAATTCCAAATTTTCAAAAGACTGCGTTCAGTACGTGGTCACGTGGTGGGACTTTGAGGTGTGGAGCATAGTACGTCTTTACTCAACGCCACTAGCTTTACTCGGGCGTATAGCTCTGCCCGGCGACAAAATGCCGGGAGGGGTCGTCCACTATTTCGTCATGTAAATTGATAAAATAAAATTAAAGAAGTTGAGGAGGCGCCAAGTAATCGCATGCTAAGCGAGTGCCCTTCTATCTGAGCATCATCTATTATCATGATTTATTTTATTGATCCCGATATCATGTGGATAATTAAGTGGTATTTCCTATAATTTTGTTATCTCATAATCCATTGTGGTTTTTCCAATAAACCAAATTATTGCTAACAATACCAAATACAATTTATCATAATAGGTTTTTGGAATGGTAAAATGTTATAATAAATTGTTGTGTCAAAAAATTAAAACTAAACACAACCTATTTAAAAAAAATTATTAAACTGTATGTTATAAAAATTATATGACTCAATAGATTATTAATTAGTTCTTGATGAATGATCGATTGAAGATATTTAACATCCTTCACAGTGGTACATTTTGTGTACACAGGTCCCTGGCAGTTTCATACATTTTAGCACAAATTCTGCACACCCCTGAAAAAATAAAGACGTGTTTAAAAATATTAAACAAAAAATTGTTTGATTAAAACTATGAATTTCCATCTTGTTTATGCAAAAAATTAAAAAAAGATGATATGAAGATATAAATTGTTTTTCTAATGGCGTGTGGAAAGTTCCGCACGCTCGACAGTGTGGAAAGTAGCAACTTTCCACACGCGTGTAGCAAAAATATTGTAGGTACCTATTGTACGGCTGTCGCGTGCGGAAAAGTAGCACTTTCCGCACTAGTTAGATAAATCATATAATGATAAATGATAAATCATATAATATTGTGAGTGTAAATTCTTTTTTATTACCTATAGGTAATTACATAGATGTAAGATTAAAAAAATGGCTTAGCCTAAATAAATATTTTTATCATTTTATCAGGATCAGTAATTCCCAAATAAAAACAGTGTTTTAAACACTAAACTAATATTAGTACAAGATAAAGGATAAATTCTAGGAAAAATAAAAAAAATTTCATGTTCTTTAAAAATATTGAAAACAAATTTACAATGAGTTTAACAAATAAAATAAATTTTAATATAAAACAATTTATGATATAGATCTACACTTAAGTATTATTATTTTTTAAATAGACCAGTAATAAGTAAGTATCTACTTATGTGAAAAAAATTTCAAGTTTATTTGTCTTTTTTGGGTTGTTTATATAACACTGCAAAAAAATAATAAAAACTTGATTGATTTCTGTTGTTAGTTTTGTAATTTTCTTCACTGAAATGAAGAAATTTCATTTTTTTTAATAATTTTTTATTTTAAAACGTATCGATTTAAAATTAAGACAAAATGTAAATCTTACTAATGACAATTAATCCATACAAAAAATTGTTTAAATTTTAACGTACAGGGGGCGCTGGTGATAATTTAGTTTAAAATTTAACAATTTTTAAAGGGTAAATAATCGAAGAAGCAACTTTGTATTATAAATTTGAGTATAACACATTAAAGTATTGATATTTGACTATTACCTACTTGATATATTAACTTTTTTATGCAAATGGTGTTTCTGTGGCCAGGATCAGTTTTGAATTAGCATGCTATATAATATATTCTCACCGATTCATTTATAACACAAATAATTTGAAATTACACATGCGACACTATTATTTTTACACTTTAATCTTCATGAAATAAATAGTTTTGAACCAGAAAATATACCCGCAATTTTATTAATCACCTTATTTATTTTTAGAGTTAATTTGCAAATATACTTACATCACAACTACCGCAGCATATTTCACTGAATGTCAGTATTACAACGTAGATAGGCGACATTAAAAAGGCTATTGGGAAAGCCACAGTCAAAAGCAAAATCAACCAAACTGGGAAACATAAACAACCACTGGCCATTTTGTGATGTTTTTTTTTATGTTTTAACTACTTGGTTTTAGTTTTGTTTAACTAAATAAATAAGTCAACTGCGAAGGCTACAACCTGACTAATAACTGAGTGAGAATTTTATTTGAATACGTATGGCTTCGCCCAAAAATGTATTATGCATATTTGTGGTATACCTATATCTACTGATAACTTTTTTAACGATTTTATTTAGCTTTGCTGCTATAGCATAGATATACCTGGCATTTAATTTAAACTTTGGTAGGTAATTGGCTAGGTACTAATTATATTCAGAAAAAAAAACAAAACAGTAAAGTGCTTATATTTTTAAAACTATTAATTTTGCTTAAAATAAATAAATTCTGTGAAATGTTAACAAAGGCCTATAGTGAGTCTTCTATAAGTAAAACAAGAGTTTACAAGTGGTATAAGAGTTTCCAAGATGGCCGTGAAGACGTTGAAGATGACGAACGCCCCGAACGCACAAGCACATTAACAACCGATAAAAACATGGAAAAAGTGTAAGAAATGGTTATAAACCATCAGAGAAGTCGCTGATGATGTTGGTATATCGATTGGCTCATCCCATGAAATTTTTCAAATGTTTTGGGTATGAAACGCGTGGCAGAAAAATTTGTTCTAAAATTGTTAAATTTTGAACAAAATTTTTGGCCAAAAACAATACTGTAATGATGCCCCAGCCTCCATATTCGCCAGACATGCCTCTGTCTGACTTTTTCCTATTCCAAAAAATAAAGAGAACCTTAAAGGGCCGTCGTTTTGCAAGCATAGATGACATTAAAAGCGCATCGCTGAAAGAACTAAAGGCTATCCCAAAGATCGAGTTTTAGAAGTGTTTCGAGTATTGGAAGAAGAGCTGGCACATGTGCATAATATCCAATGGGGACTATTTTGAAGGCGACAACATTAATGTATACGAATAAATAATTATTTGTTTCAAAAAACGAAAATTCCCGATATTTTCTGAACACACCTCGTATGCTTTTGTAGCATGACAATTTTTCTTTCTTAGAAAGTTCCTAAGCTTCTTAAGAGATGCAGATTTCTTGTTAAAATTCCATATTTTTGAGCTAAAAAACTTTTTCTTCATTTAAAAGAGAAATATCTTCCTAAGAAATATTTTGTATTAAAATTTGGATAGCGATGATAAGGCAATGTAAACCATTTTTTAAAATTATTTGCAATGCGTTACGACTTCCGGTTAAACCGGAAGTGATTTCAGCTTTGTTTTTTCAAATGGAACCATATAAATATTATTGAATTTTTAAATTCTACGTAAAATTTTAGAAAAACTGAAATTTGATTAGTTTTTTTAGTTTTTTTAACAGTTTTTGAGATATTTCAACAGATGAATGGTCTTACTAATACGTCTGTATTACCACTAATTGTAATGTTAAAAAGTTAATTTTTGGTGTACCTACCTGTTAACTAATAATTAATAGAATTTAAAATTTATTTTAAAAGTTGACCCCCACATCAAACGTTCCTATTGTTCTTCTCTAAAACTTTTCCGCACTCGCCAAATGTATAAAACATGTTTAGAATATCTTGATTAGTGCAATTAGTATCACCCATTGTAACACAATTGTCAAAGACGTTGACATTGACATTACTTCATTAATACGAAATAAAAGACAATCCAACGCACAGGACTAATGTTAGAAATTAAAAAATAAGCAGTTTTTTACATTTTTTGTAATATCTCTGTGAATATTTATTTTACGTATAGGGAATGTTGCAGCATTTCAATAAAAAAACATTATTTTGTGTCGAATAATGTTAAAATTGTATGGTAGGTAAACCACATTGTTATTGGACACTTAAGGAATATTATTTATTTAAAATTTATATATGCCGTTGTTTTAAAGATTTTAGTTTTTTTCTTATAAATAAAAAGGATAGTTTGTTTAAACTTTATTTACGTTTACTTAAAAAGAAGAATATTTCAATTGTTTTATAAAAACATGCAAAAAAGTATAGTAATTAGACATTGTATATAGTAATTGTTAAATATTTTTTTTATTTCATTTTTTTAAATATCATATACCTAATTTATATATTTCTTTCTCGGATTCCTCATCCCTTTTCTGGATTCTGAAGGTAACTACTCATTCCTTGGTCTGACTTCTGAAATAGTTTGTTGCAAATATCATTAAGTGTGGTATCTCTAGTTTGTGAAGCATCCCAAGCAACACGGTTCTGTAGTATATACGTTTATTAAACGTATTGTTCGTATAAAAACCGTATAACATTTCAAAGGTATAAATAATATACGTTTTTCATATTACTTTTTTATATGAAACGTATAATATACGGATATTATAGGATTTTATCTTCAGTTAACTGATGAATTTATCGTAACATATACGTATATTATAGCAAAAAATATATTACTTTTTTAACGTATATTAGAAACATATATTATATGTATATAATAATCCATTTTTGACACGAAGTCAAATAAAAGCCTTATTTTTTAATGGTTCTGACTCGAAAAGTATGATAGGCCCTTACAAAACTTTTTTTGTGAATATCGGATAAATTTGAGCTGTAATTAAGAAATTATTAAAAAAAACTAAATTTAAAAAACGTATATAACACGCGTTTAAATTTTGTACTTAAATGGTATACAGTATACCTATTTTCCACACTACACAATCTGGTATATAAACGGTATACAGTATACGTTCACAAAACCTATACTGAACACTGCAAAATGTTGTCACATGATTGAATTTACCCAATGACGTCGCGTCTTAACCCAAACAGCTACAGGTTCCGCCCGTGGCGTCATCTTGTAAGAAAAGCCTGTTGTGAAGTGAAAACGCCGGGCTCCAGGCATTGCTAAGTAATTATAACTACCTAGGTAAGTGTGCCTAAATAATTTAAAAAAGATTTGCTGATTCAATTGTTGTTTTTATACATGGTTTTATTCGATTACAGAAGAAAAAAGAAGGCAAGTACCTTACTACACGTGGATAACAATTTTGAGGGTTAGTTCTTTTTATCTTTTGGAAAAGGAGTTGAGGGTAAGTTTTTAATTTATATTTTAGAAGCTTTTGTTTAACTTCACATGAATGTAGGTACTTTTATCTTTATATGTTAAAATTTGGCAAGTCAAATAAATTAAAAGATTTTTTAGTATCAAGTAAAGGTTTCGTATACGTATATAATATATACTATATATACTGTATACCGTTTACATACTGCCTGTTAAAAAGGGTGACCTGATGCAGGAAATTTTAGTTTTCTATACTAGAGATTCAAAATTTCCGAAAAATTTCGGTGCCGGAAAATAGAAAAACTGTTTTTTTATTTTTTTTTTTAATTAAGATAATGTTTTTTAAGTCCCAGACCAATAAACTCTTATCTGTTTTATTTATTTATTTTTAAAATAAAAAATATTAAGTTTTAGAATATTAAAAATAATTATAAGATATAAATTTTAAAACAATAAAAATATGATATAGTAAATAAAAAATGATAATTAATTATTATTTCTTTACCGTATAATTTTTATTGTTCTAAAATTTAGAATCTTAATATAATTTATGTTTTAAATATTTACCCCATTTCAAAATTAAATTACAAACAAATATTAGTTAACTAATATTTGTTCGTATTATGTCATATCAAAATTGAAAATTTTATTAAGTCTAGACATAATTTTGTTCATCTCTTTGTTAAGGTAAATTTACAAAAATATTTTAAAAAGTTTTTAAACGTCTTTGTAATAAACTTTTAAATAATTAATTGTCTTATTAATTTTAAATTTTTAACAAAAAAAAGTATGTATAGTATACTGTATACATTGTATACTATAGTATATATAAATATATATATACTATAGTATATATATATAATATGTATAAAGTATACTTTCCTTTGTATACAAAAGAAAGTATTCTTTATACACATTATAATATGTAATTAAAAAAATTGTCGCAATAAAAATATTTTTATATTTTTTAATTTTTCTCTTTTTCAATTTTTTATTTTTAATATTCTGGAGTTATTTCTAAAATTTACTTCTGTTCTTTTTTTTTGTTAATTCATATAGGTACCTATCTTTCTAGGTGGTTGGTATTTCTTAATTAATTTATCATAATTAACATTAATTATTCATAATTATGTCCATTTAGTATAACAAGAATAGCTGGAGTTATTAATGGCAAGTACTACCTACTAATTATTTACCTATTAAATGTATTCTTTTTCCATTTTTTAGAAGCTGTAAAATTTTCATATTCAGGAAGAGAACCTCTTGATTTGAACGATTCTGTAATGTCCCAAGCGGTAAAAGACTGGCTGAAATTAAGCAAACACCGGCATCTGCATAACAGAGAAAAAATGTAAAACCCGTAGATACGTTATTTTAATTATGTTATAACTTTGTTTCCTTGTCACATTTGTGCAACAAATTTGTTTATTTAAAGAATATATGTTTTGGTTTTTTGTATACGAGTTATTATTTCAGTACCGTGCAGTAAGAACAAACTTTTTAATTATTTTAGGTCACTTAAGGACTAATACATTTTATAGTTTATACAGGGTGTTTCCTAACCTCTCTGACAAAAAGGAGGTGAATTCTCACTTAATTTTAAGACGAAAATGTATTTTTTGACTAAAATTAGGTGAGAATTTACATTCCTTTTTTTGTCTAAAAGGTTACGAAACATCCTGTAAAGAAAAATAACCCTTTCATCATACGTATAAATGAATAAGGAAAAATAACATTTAATACACGTATTTGGTATACCTATAAATTTATATAATAGAAAACATGTAATAAACGTATTTGGAATACGTGTAAAACCTGTAAATGTAAACTGCTAATATACGTTTACCATTTTATTAAAAAAATCATATATGTATATACGTTAATAAAATGTATAAAGAAATCTGTATATATACGTTGAAGTCGCGGACATTTTGCAGTTTATAATACGTTTCACATATACGACGAAGTGACGGATGGTAGTAGATCGTTTTAAACGTTTAATATACCATTCTGTGTTGCTTGGGATTTATAATGTTTAGGCCGGAACAGGATGATTTATATATATCTAATATTTTTCGGGTGGTATGTTAAAAGTATTTTCCGAATTTATTAATTTTGTTGCCATTAGTTTTTTATGTTCTCTATTATGCACTGTATTTAAATCACTGTTATTATGCACGATGTCCTGTGGCGAAGACATCACTATATTACCTTTCTAAAAATGAATTAGTCAAAAATGTCATAGTAAAAAAGCAGCCACTAATAATTCTCGTCAACAGCAATTTGTATCCAGGACATTTAGCAGTCAATTCCTATTAAATATTATTCGCTGAATCCGAAAATGTCGTCAAAAGTTATAAAAGTAGAACAGTTTTTGAAATATAATCAATTTTACATATAATATGGAATTGACTATATCTCAAAAACTGCTTAACTTTTAAAGTTTTTGACGGTCTTTTCGGATTCAGGGGACAATTTTACACAAGAATTGGCTGGTAAATGTCCGGGATACAAATAGAGTGTGATATTGGACATATGTATGTCCAATAATAGAAATTTACATTTTTTACCAAACAGTCCAATTGTCCAATAACTATAAAGTGTTTTACTAGTTTCGTTTGAAATAATAAATTTATTGGGATTTAAACTTTTTAACGTTATACTTACGGTCAAAATTATTGAAAAAATTAAATATCCCAAAAACTGTTAAAAATAAAAAATCAAATCGTTTTATGGTTCTATTTGAAAAACCAAAGTTAAAAATAATTTAAAAAAATAGTTAACATTGGCTAAAAATTAAATAAAATAAATTAAAAGATTTGAGTGTTAGAGCAGCGAAATCAAATAAAATCGTTTAAAAAAGTTTTATCAGTACTTATAACACAAATATACATAACGAATTTCTAGTTGAAGCCGTTACATATCCGAAGCGTTTAAATAAAATTCTCACTCAGTTAGTCAGACCGTAGCCTTCGCAGTTGACTTATTTGTTTATAAAAAAAATTACTCGAACTCACACGATAGTTGTTACATTAGTTACCCTAATTAAAACTAATTAGTTACTACATACAGTATCTCAAAATGGGTTGTGGTTGTTTATGTTTCCCAGTTTGGTTGCTTTTGCTTTTGACCGTGGCTTTCCCAATAGCCTTTTTAATGTCGCCTATTTACGTGATAATATTAACATTCAGTGAAATATGTTGCGGAAATTGTGATGTAAGTATAGATACTTAAAAATCAACTTTAAAAATATAGAAGGTATTTAATAAAATTGTGTTTAGGTATTTTTTGTGGGTCAAAACTATTTATTTTATAAAGGCAACAGTCTAAAAATAATACCGGTTTCAGTGTAGTGGTGCATGCATGTAGATTTTCGAATTATTTGTTTTACTTACAGAGCCGAAATATAATAATAATATCTCAGTTAGTATGCATTTTACGAAAAAATGTTTAAAATAAAAATTAAATGATTCGAGGGGGGAAATCAATTAGTACTAAAATTGGTGCTCATACTCTCCTCCTTATAGGGGAAACAGGGGGTAACTTTAAAATTTCCAATGGAACACCCTCTTTTTTATTACAGATTCGACTAAAAATAGGTAGATTCTGTCTAAAACATTTTTTCATATTTGTAATAGATGGCTCTGTAATGAAAAAAAATCAATTTTGTTCGATTTTTCTTCTTATACGATTCTGCAATAATTTTTCTATAAAAATATCACTTTTTTTGGTAATAAATTACTAATAATTATATTATTAAATTAAATCTGATTTTTTTAAGTACCCACGATTTTTTAACTAATATTTAAGTTTCCTTTGGCTTGTTTTATACATTATTTCATTCGGTGATAATTATCAATTGCGCACCATGGTCACTTTTTACCTGCCAGCATTAAATCCTTTAATTTAAAGGATTATTGTAGTATTTTTAATAAAAATACCTCATTTAAGATAAAAAACATTATTTTGTTATAAATAATAATTATTATTGAGGTATATAGAAACTATTTAAACATGGTTTAGCATTATTTAATCAATTTAGTTCGAAGCAAGGACGTCGCCAGAGGGGGGCAGGGGGGGGCAGCTGCCCCCCCCTAGAGGTTAACGCTCACAAGTCACCCTGCTAATTGAAACGATAAACTGAGTGTTGTGGAAATCCTTAAAGAAACTGAAGATTTTTTTCCTGAAATTAAGAAGGCTTTAAAGATCCTTGTTGCTTTACCTTGTACGACTGGTACAGTTGAAAGGTCATTCAGTAGCCTCAGGAGAATCAAAATCTGGTTGAGGAGCACCATGTTTGAAACTCGACTCAATGGCCTCGCAATAAGTATACACAGGCAACACATTTTCAAAAACTTGGTCGATTTCGTCAACAATGTGTATAGTTATTTTGTTCGTTTTTTATTTTTTTTTATGAAAACTTTATTTTTTTTATTTTTCTCTTGTTCTTATATGCTGCCCCCCCCTAGCTTACCGGCTGGCGACGCCCTTGGTTCGAAGATTAATTTGCAAACAAAAAGCCCTCCTTTCGTTAAGCAGTTATTCTTAGTGAATTTTTTAACAGTGGAAGGAAAAACAGAAATGATTCTGATTTATGGAGAAGCAGGTGGGAATCTTGATGATGCTGTTAATATCTACGCTCAGCGATTTCCTGAAAAAATTCGATCACGTACTTAATTTCACCGTACAGTCGAGCAGTTTATTACAAACGGCAGTGTTCAACCGAAAAAAAGAGTTCGTCGAGCAAATATTTAATATTGTTGTTTTGAGCGCCTACTCTAGGCATTTTTTAGATTTAAAAACATATAGCGTTGGACAAAAATCATTTTTCTAAGGACTTATTTAAGCAAAGATTTTGCAAAAACATTCCGTCATTTCTTAAGGTTTTACACAAACTACATACACATTCGCCTAGTTTTGGTACTCTAGCTTATACAGAGTGTTCACAAATTAAGGTAAAAAATTATTAAAAAATAATGGTATTTAAATACAGAAAATGAATCTAATTAGAGATAAAATATTAACAAATAAACCTTTTAAAAATATTTTTTTAAGTACCATTACATATCCGTGTGTGGTCTATTTTTAAATAAATACCGAATTGTCGCCAATCAAAATGAAACACACTGTATGTAGATATTTAATGACAACAAAAAAAATAATGAAGTGTATCATAACTTATTTTTTCTACTTCCACCTTTAAAACGCCTTTTATCGTACATGTTTCCATGACAATAAGTGACCTTTTAAATACACATTGACAAGTTGTGGCTTTACGGCGCTTTAGTCACGGGCTGAAGTTAGCAACAGGTTTTTAGTCACGGGCTGAAGTTAGTTTTAAGTTAGTTGACAGTTGTCAAATGTCATACAATCGTTAAAATAAATTGCCTTTCTTGTAAAATAATACTAAATGTGAAAATTATTTTATTATCTCAAATTGAGATTTTTGTATTGAGATTCTCAATACAAAAATACAAAAGTATTAAATAGTTTCTCAACGCCAATATTTGAAAAGTTTATATGAACATTGAACTGACCTTTTAATTTCGCCGGCAGTAAACTATAACTTAAATTCGGGCACGGACTCTACTGTAAAGTGCTCATAAAACATTTTCTTTACTTTCACTGTGAAAAACTGTCGATTTTCAAGAAATACATTTCGATTTATAACCTTTATAATTGTGTTTATAAAATATAAAAATTTGACATTTGACGGTGACACACAGATTCCCCTATTGTTTCATAGATGGCGCTCTATACAAATTTTTGATTTAAATCATTTTAAGATAATACGTATAATAAGTATTTGTCGTAGAAAAAGTATAGTATGCACCTCGTTTATAAACTTTTCTATACACTCATTAATTTAAGCACTCGCTCGCAAGCTCGCTCGTACTTAAATTAAATTCATGTATAAAATGGCGTTTATCAAACTTAATACATAATATACTATTATTAAAAATTAAAATTAGTTTTATTTGTAAGACATCATTGGAAATTTGTTTTTAAATCTTTTAAAGATCTTATATTTTACTATTTTTCCTAGAATATGTGCCTTTATCTGGTATTGGCAGTTTTCTTATTTGAGAATAACTCGTCCTGCTTGTTGATAAAATGATAAAAATATTTATTCAGACTAAGCAAATTTTCTAAAAATAAAATAAATTTCCAAACATACATAAATGAAATATGATACCTATATCAAATATTAAAGTTGCAGGAATATAAAATAATATTACTAAAGCTTAAATATACTATAGTATATTTAATCTTTGTATATACTATATTTTACAAAATACTAAATTATTTACGTACAATGAGAGCAAGTATTGAAGTTAATTACCCAGTTGTTGATATCAGAATAGACAATATATTTATATCTTTCAAGATATCTTAAAATTTTAATCCTTTTTAAATAATTGTTATTATTAATAATCACATGTTTTATGACTAATTGAAAATTTTGTTAATATCTATTTAATTGTTTGTATATATATATCTATTTTTATCAAAGGAGGGAAATTAAATGTTGCACACTAATGATAAACAAAACGGGGGCGTATCAGATAATTTATTTTTTTACATGGTCTTTACAAATCCTACCACTTACTAATTAGTAATTACACTGTGCAACATTTTTGGAAAAAAATTAGGATGATGGGGTTCTAAAAGTATTTTCGGTTTCTACAATCAAAATCATTAATTATAATTATAATTATAGCCTTTACAGAATGTTTAGATTCATTCTGTTTTTTTTTTAATATCAATTTAAGTTTTTAGACCAGTGCAGAAGCCTTTAAAAATGGTAAAAAGAGAAAAAAAATAACAGTAGGATGAAACCCATTGGAAAAGGAGGGGAATATAATAAAAATTAAAGGAAAAATAAATTACGGGCGATCTGAGTTCGGGAAGTGGGAGGGGGGGGTTTTAAGGGTAAAAAATGGTTTATCTCGATTTCCGGCAAAACTACAAGTCCTATGGAAAAAAGTTAAATGGCAAAGTTGTAGGTAATAAAAGTATCTACAACTTTTGTATTTACAATTTTTTTACATAACCTCAAAATTTATGTGAAAAATTGAAAAAACCAAGTTTTTGGTTTTTTATTTTTATCTTTTTATTTTGTGAAAACTTACCTTTTTATGTCCCAAATACACTGTAATTTATTTGATTTGAAATATTTATTATTTTGCCTTATTTTGACTTAATATCAAAAAAGCACCCTAATTTTCAATCGAAAATTCTCGCGTCAAAATATCAGCTTTTTTCAAAAAGTCGGTGTGCTTTTTGTTTGATGAACTCTCTACTTTCTGATCGTGTAAAAAAATATATACATTACTATGGTAAATGTTCTCAGAAAATACAAAAAATATTATAATGAATAACGTAATCAGAATGAAGTATCTAAATTCAATAGTATGATTTACATGTATTTTTATATTTTATGAGATTTTCTGACATAAATGTTATTAGAATTTAATAAATAAACTTTTTAACTAAAAAATTGCAACAATCACATTTTTTTGATGAAATTGTACATAATGATTAAAATAAATTTTCGAATTCGAGTTTTTTTCGTTATTCATTATAATATTTTTTGCATTTTCT
Source organism: Brassicogethes aeneus (assembly GCA_921294245.1). Taxonomy (NCBI): domain Eukaryota; kingdom Metazoa; phylum Arthropoda; class Insecta; order Coleoptera; family Nitidulidae; genus Brassicogethes; species Brassicogethes aeneus. The sequence goes on along the minus strand of OV121142.1, from coordinate 4,692,488 downwards.
GAGAACATTTACCATAGTAATGTATATTTTTTTACACCATCAGAAAGTAGAGATTTCAACGAACAAAAAGCACACCGACTTTTTGAAAAAAGCTGATATTTTGACGCGAGAATTTTCGATTGAAAATTAGGGTGCTTTTTTGATATTAAGTCAAAATAAGGCGAAATAATAAATATTTTAAATCAAATAAATTACAGTGTATTTGGGACATAAAAAGGTAAGTTTTCACCAAATTTCGTGGAAAAAAATTTTTTTTTGAAAAAGATAAAAATAAAAAACCAAAAACTTGGTTTTTTGGATTTTTCACATAAATTTTGAGGTTATGTAAAAAAATTGTAAATACAAAAGTTGTAGATCCTTTTATTTCCTACAACTTTGCCATTTAACTTTTTTCCATAGGACTTGTAGTTTTGCCGGAAATCGAGATAAACCATTTTTTACCCTTAAACCCCCCCCCTCCCACTTACCGAAGTCAGATCGCCCGTAATTTATTTTTCCTTTTATTTTTATTATATTCTTCTCCTTTTCCAATAGGTTTCATCCTACTGTTATTTTTTTTGGTTTCAAAAATTATCGACCCTGGTCTATTTAGCATTGAGTCAATGGTTTTAGTAATTCTGGATCCCGAAATATCGTAAAATAATAAATAATTAGTACATAAAAGATAATTATTGGTTTTGTATATTGTTTTATAAAGTAAATTAAATAAAAAAATAATGAGAACAATAAAATGCAATTTTTTTAAAAAATTGAATCTTTTTTTGGATTTAATATGTTGTATTGCAATTTCTTAGTTCCTTCGCTTCTACCATAATAATAATTATGGTAATTATTATTATTATTATATTAATTATTAAAAACAAATAGAATGAATCAACATAAAATATATAACAAATTTTATTTATAATTTTATGTTAAAATTTCCATTGCCATAGACCAACAAAAATCTGCCAACATCGAATCAAACCTCTTTCCTCTATAACGATTTTCCATTTCCATTATTGTTTGATGCTCTTCTGATTCGGTGGATAGCTGAATTTCGAACAGGTCAAGATGTGCATGGGGCAAATGTACTTTTACTGACATGTTTACACCCATTTTTAATTTTTGTTTTATTTTTTATTATTTCTTTTTAATTTATTGTTATGACAACAATTTCCTACCAGTTAATTGGTTTAAATTAATAAATAACGGGTTTTCGGGTTCCAAAATTAATAAAACTTAAAATCGATATTAAAAAAACCTGAATCAATCTAAACATTCTGTAAACGCAAAAAGGCATTCTTTGGATAGGAGAAACGAAAACCACTTTCAGAACCCCATCATTTTTTTGCTGTTGCACTGTGTTATTAAACCAAAATAAGTTGATGGGAATTTTTTGGTCAATATTTTAAAACATGCCTTTCATTTTTCAGGGCTGTGCAGAATTTGTCCTAAAATGTATGAAACTGCCAGGAACCTGTGTTCACAAAATGTACCGCTGTGAGGGATGTTAAATGTCTTCAATCTATCATTTATCATTAAGTAAATGTTAATCTAAGAGTCATATTAATTTTAATAAATTTTTTTAATTTGTAATATTGTTTTTTTACTTTCAGTTTCCAGAAATGAACGCCAAAAATTTTGGGGGTGATTTTTAAACGTAATTATTTTAGTATTTTTTAAGGTCATTTTAAAAATAAAAAGTTTAAATTTGTTAATTTTTAAGTGTGACCCATCATGGAAAACTTGACAAAATAAATTTTTGTAGTTATTATTGTGCATTTTTTTTCTTAAAATTTTTCAATAAAATTTATTATTTTTAGATTTTGTTTAAAAAATCGCTAATATGAATTCTTAAAAAATTATTCTTAAAAACTGACAGTAGGCTTTGTATTTTGTAAAAATTTGGCGTTATTTCATTCGAAAATACAGTTTATCAAGATCTACATGCACTTTAAAACAAATCCGGTTAAAATCGCAAACAAATGGGTCACACTATATATTAAATACACCATTTTCATAATACCTATGTATATGTTATTAGTAAAATAACTGTACTATCTCCTTCAACGATAAAGATACATTTTTTAGTAAAAAATTATTTACAATTTTATTTTAAAACAGAACACACACAACTTAATTACGCAGTTGTTAATATTAGAAAAGACGCTAACAAACCTCAGTTTTCTTGATAAAAGCATTGGTTTTACTAGCTTGACGTTTCTTAAATTTGAACATGACTCTGTCAATCTAACAAATTTTTTAAAGTTATTATGAAAAGTATGGGACAACATAGGCCTGAGTTTTAAATGGAGTCAAATTTTAAAATTTACCGTTTTGCGGGCTTTTTTTTTTTAAAAAAACCTATTTCTTGACCTGATCAAATAAATTACAATGTTTAAAGGAAGTAAGAACCCTTTTCAAATAATTTTAAGTTTTTTTATTGACCACAAGGGCCGTATTGATTTTAATTCTAAAATTGTTTTTCTACAAATTTATTTTTTGTAACAAAATTATATATTTTTACCATTAGGTAGGTACTATTTTGGGGATTGTTTTCAATTTTCAATGGTAATAAAAACGTTAAAATTACTAAGCACATGTGCGTTTTTATTACCTGTCCGAAATTTACTTAATTTTTTAGTAGGGTTTTAAAATTTCTGGAAAAATTCAGCCGGCAGAAAAAAATAAAATAAAATAACGAAAAAATTGGAAAAAATTTTGAGAAAACTTGACTTTTGCGTTTTTTTCATTTTATTCAATAATACGAAACACGAAAAAAAAGAAAAAGTCAATTTTTCCCAAAATTTGATATCAAGAAAAAAGTGAATTTTCAAATCTGATTATAATCATATAATGCATGATTATAATCATATAATGCATGATTATAATAATTATTCCTATTATTATAATTCAGTAAGAATCTTCTACCTGGTCGCGAAAAAACAAATTCGGTGCTGTATTAATATACATATATTATAACTATATATATTATATCGTTTTATTTGATACATTGATTTATAAAATTATAATTTTGTAATTTAACTTTATAAATCATTTATTATTTTGTAAATGGATATTTTCAATGGACCCCCTTTTGCAAAAAGGACCCAACCGACAGTATATTTGAATAGGTGAGATTAAGAACTTTTTATTTTGACAAATCGTTTTCTAAAATCAATTTAAAAATTCAAAATGCATTTTTGTAAGAAGATATAAATTATTTTACAAAATTTGATTATTATATTTTATAAAATAGTTAGGTATATAATATTCTCACAAAAATGCATTTTCAATTATAAAACGGATTTTATGAAATAATTGGACCAAGTTTTAGCTTTTGGACTTTTGGACATTTAACGTTTTGCGTGCAGTGCCCATTAAACATTCTCTTCTTTTTTACTGTAAAAAACTGCTTCTATATCGGCTGTTAGTCTATTTTCAAGGGATAAATTTTGATTTACACAGAAAAATACTTTGTGATAATAGTTTGCAATTACCTTAGGTAATTTACCTATAGTAATAAAAAAATCAAGGGATAAAATATTTTCTTAATATAATCATATTTTGAAGTTATTTTAATATTTTAAAGGATCAATAATTGTTAAGTTAACGGGCAATGTTAATGGTGACAATTACGTCAAAAATGTTTATTGGAATGGCTAGGTACTTTATTTTACTATAGATGTCGCGTTATACAAATACTTTATTCAAATAATTTTTTAGATAATATTCAGTATTTGTCAAATTTAAATTCGTGTGTAAAATGGCGTTTATCAAACTTGATACATAATATACTAATTTCCCGAATAAACTTGAAACTCGCAACTCATCTTAAACAGCATCCCCTCATCAAGTCGCTCGATAACAATTTCATTAGTTCGAGTTTTTTGTCGCATCAGACATCTGCACATGTATCTCGATTCCAAAGCGACAAGTGTATTTTAGAGCCGTGATATCGAGTTACACGCGCTCGAAAAAAAATCCGAAAGCCACGTGCAACCGGCCAATGGGAGACGAGCTTCCTACGAAATGTCATTAACACCACTCGATTGTTTTTATGCCAACTAGATTACCAAGAATCGATGCGAAGTGATGTTGATGGGTTTTCAGTGTTTAATTATGTTGATTTTGAAAGAAATGCACGTTAGGTGGCTGGGTGATGGTAACTCGATGCTATCTAAATATAGATGCAGTAGAAATCATAAAAATCAGAAGTCACCACTTTAAAAAAGTCATTTATTATGATGGTCGTTAAGGTCATAAAATTTGTTAATTGATTCTGTTTTTTTAATATTGTTTTAAAAGGAGAGTGCTATCGACACATTTTTAATGATTAATGGTATTATTTTGACATTTTTGGCCATTTGTCAAATTCACAATGTAAATATTTAGTAATTTACGAATGATGGTATTGTAATTATACTACGAAAAAAAACCTGCAATTTTATTAGTTTCTTCAAGAAACTTTCTTGACCCATTACTGTAAGGATTAAAAAAAATTGAACCTTCACCTCGCCAGAGTTTTTGTTTTCAGTGCGTTCCACCAACTTCAAATACCGACAGACAGCTAGACAGATAGACCTATTTTGGGTCTTATTAATGTCGGTCAATTTGGTATATTGAATCACACTATAAACGAAAGACACCTGAGCTTATATACTGTCCACCTAAGTCAACCGAGGCAAGATGTAAGATCATCACGTGATTGCCGCAATCGGTACATCCTTAGGATGTCATCCTATGCATTTTACATATCATTAAAGCAAATCAAATTACAAATGACGTGCAAATCTGAGATGCCTTTTATTAGAAACTGTCAAACTGTTTAGTAAAATTACAATGCGTGTAGGATTTATACATATAGATTTCCCAACATGTCTTGGAAGATTACTCAAATTGTATTATAATTTTGTATTGGTATACACCGATTTGTAATTTTACCCATCCTTTGTTTTGCAAAACAATTGTAATTTTACAAAAAATGTTAACAGTGTATTTGATTAAAATTATATACAGGGTGTTTCAAAATATATGCGCAGGACTTCAGGATGTGATAGCTCATCCAAAAAGATGAAAAAAGTCGCTATTAACTTACCCTCTAAAATGCACAATTTTCGAGATACAGGGTGTTGAAATTTTAGAAAAAAAATCGTTTTTTTAGATTATCTCTGGAACCGTTTATCGTACAAAAAACAGCTTTTGTAAGCATTTTCTACTCATAATAAGCTATGTTTTGTGCCAGAAAAAATTTTTTTTACTCATAATTGGTGGAGATTTTGAAGGGGTAGCGGGTGTTTTTCTCCTCAACTACGGTTTTGAGAGGCCCATTCGAACCGCCAATGTTTTCTACAGAAAAAAGGTACTCTTGGTCATATGCTCTAAAGTTGACCGTTTTCGAGAAAAATCAACTTTTATGTTTAAAAACATGGTCAATTTTTTGAAAAAAAAATTTTATTACTAATTAAACAAAATTTATTTTAACGTTAGAAAAAGTTACAAAACCAAACGATAATTGCAAAATTAAAAAAAAAAATAAAAAATGATTTTTTACTCAAATGCTGAAATGTGCGAAATGCGTTACCTTTACGGTTTGGAGAATTAAGCAAAGACAACTTTTAAATCATTTTTTATTTTGCAATTATGGTTTGGTTTTGTTACTTGTCCTAACGTTAAAATAAATTTTGTTTAATTAGTAAAAAAAAAATATTTTTTTTTAAATTGACCATGTTTTTAAACATAAAAGTTGATTTTTCTCGAAAACGGTCAACTTTAGAGCTTATCACCAGGAGTACCTTTTTTGTGTAGAAAACATTGGCGGTTCGAATGGGCCTCTCAAAACCGTACTTTTTTCGGGGGCGTAGAAGTTGAGGAGAAAAACACCCGCTACCCCTTCAAAATCTCCACCAATTATGAGGAAAAAAAAATTTTTCTAGCACAAAACATAGCTTATTTTGAGTAGAAAATGCTTACAAAAGCTGTTTTTTGTACGATAAACGGTTCCGGAGATATTCGAAAAAAACGAATTTTTTTCTAAAATTTCAACACCCTGTATCTCGAAAATTGTGCACTTTGGAGCGTAACTTAATAGCGACTTTTTTCATCTTTTTGGATGAGCTATCACATCCTGAAGTCCTGCGCATATATTATGAAACACCCTGTATAGTAAAAATGCAAACCAAAGTTGTATAAAATAAATAATGATTTGTATATTTCCAAACTCTTATTGTAATTCAAATAGCAAATTTTGGTTAGTAATTTTATTGATTATCTTAGTAAAATTAAATTCCGAATATAATATAAAATTTTTTTTTTTTAAATTTTACAAAATTTCAAATTCAATTCTACAATACAGAATTGTAAAATAACTATAAGTATCTGACAAAAACAAAAACATTGTAAAATTGGAATCTGTTTAGTACTTTAGCTATAACAAAATGTAATATTACAATTGTTAACAAATGCGTATTAAAATTGCAATACAATACAACATTTTGTAATTTTACTTTGCAACTGCTTAGTAAAAAGGTAGTAATTTTACAAACATTTTTAACAGTGTAAATGGTGAAGTTAATAGTGAGATAATATTTGGCAAAAATATTATGGTTATAGGAAGGAACTGCACTGAGTAAGTAAAAACCCGTATTAAAGATCAATTTTTCTATACATTTTTTTAATGTGTAAAAAAAATACTCTTCAACCTAAAAATATCTTTAAAATAAATAATCCGGAATATTTCATCTTTTGCTTTATTATGACATTCCAAAAATAAACCCCACTAATTTTAAACAGTTTTTTGTGATACTGTTTATTACGTCTCCTATTATCTCCCGCATTGCCTATTCTAAAATAAAAACGAACGCGCGCCTTTACAAAAAACTACGCACGACACATCTGCATTTTCGAATAACTCACTTCAACATATATGGAATAAATATTTGAGCTTAAGAAACTAATTATAAATCTTTCAAAACATAAGGTTTACAAATTCTGCCTCAACCCTCCGTCATGCGAGCGTAGATCAAAGGTTGCCCAGTTTTTTTAATAGTTGCTACTTTAAAATTAATAGTTAAATGTTCGAATTTTTTTTAAATCTTATTAAAACACTTAAACACACAGTTTTGTTTTTGGTTCACCTTGATATATTTACACAGTATAAAAATTTTCGGTGTAAAGTTACCAAATGGAGTGGTAAAACCATTTGGTGTTAATATATACCTACACTAAAATTGGTCAAAAATATTAATTGTTTATTTTAAATTGTGGTAAAATTCATTCGTGTTAATTTAAATTCATTTATCACAGCATCGTGTCAATCTAGTGTTAATTTAAAGATAAACTCGACGCGGTGCTGTTATTTTTAAGTGAAATATGAAATTAATAATAAACTAATAATTAAGTAATATTTTAAGTTTTTTGAGCTAGTGAAAAATCATATTTAAGTTATATAACTATATAAGCTAAATATGGTTTTGCAACAACTGGAAAAAACTTAAAACATCACTACTTTTCATTCAATTAAGAATACTTACACCTAAGTAGTGTTAATATTTTTTTAAATTTTTTTTGCTAAAGCCTATTTTTATCCCTATCTAAAAGTATGTAGGTAATATAAAATATACTTTATTTTACATTACATATTAAAACCCCCACGATTTTTAACACCTACCTGTGTATTAGGTAAATTACACCAAATTGAGCAGTTTCTACTCTTGAATGGAGTTCTTTTTACCAATAGTACGTGTTGATTTTAACCCTAATAGTGTATTATATTTGATAATTTTTACACTGTTACGAGTTTTTTCACGAATAGTACGTGTAGATTATTAACCAATTAAAAACGGTAAAATTTACCAATATGTATGTGGTTAGATATACCATTTCTAGTGTGGACCTATATAGACCACTTATGGTGTTGTTTTTTACCAGAAATTTTATACTGTGTATTTTTGTGGAAAATATGATTTTTTTTGAAGAACTAAGGTTGCTATGGCCCATCCATAGCCTATGGAGGATGACAGTGACAGTTTTGTTGAATCATCCCATACTTGGACATGTCATATACAGCTTTCAAAAGGTATCAAATTTTTTTTGTAAATTAATGTGTTAATTTACTTATAAAAATGTCTCCGACTGATGTTGCCCTTTGTATTTTACTTCTTGTGACGTTTAAAACACTTCCACGTAATACTGTGACCGTCCATCCTGGATTAAATTAATGGCTCTGGCAACATCAGTCGGAGACATATCCATTTTTTAAAGTAAGAAGACATCTCAAAATTTAAACATTAATTTGCAAAATACAATTTGATAGCTTTTGAAAACCGTGTATGACATGTCCAAGTATGGGATGATTCAACAAAACTGTCACTGTCATTCTCCATAGCCTATGGATGGACCATAGCAACCTTAGTTCTTCATACAGAACAATATTGGAAATTGCAATGTTTTTTTAAAAAATTCATATTTTTCACAAAAATAAATATATCGAGGTGAATCAAAAACAAAACTGTTAAGAATAGATGTGACTTGATAAATAAAACTTAATTTAGAACAATATACGGTTTTGCCACTCTACAGAGTGTCTTAAACTTATGGTTAAAAACATATTTTTGTTTAAACCTGTATATTATAAACATACGACTATTTTTTAGTAATTTTTTAAAATGTGAGCCATTGTCCATTAATTTATCTACAATATTTTTTAACATTCGTTTTAATCCGACATCAAATAAAAAAGTTATTTGCGATTAAAATTCATCGAAAATTTGTGTGGATCGATTATTTTGCCTGTGAGTGTAGTTGCCACTTTAAAAATAATGATGATTAAATGATTTTTTTTAGAATCTTCTTAAAACACTTAAACACATTAAACTGCCCAAGTACATTTATTTTGTAATAAATGGGGAATTCAATTATTGTAAAATTAACGTAATGTTAGTTAAATTTAACTTCTTGGTTAATTTACTTTTTCGTAATTTTGGACTTCCTCCGTGACGCTTCAAAGTAGTCATGTTAGCCCCTGCATTGGCCAAAAGAGTCCTTCTCAGGCTGTGACCAGTGTAGAGCGCTGGTTCCTCCAATTTCAAAAACATTGCAATTCTTGAAGGTATCTTCGACAACGTATTTATTCCCACACACTGGTTGGTACACCTCCCATTTTTGTAAAAAACAAAAAAGCGGCTACAACTAGTATTTTATGGTCTCAAAGACATGTATTTTTTACACAAATTAATCGGGTTGACTGGAAATCCTTCTTCAAGTATGGTGAAACTTCCCAATTTCTTGGTTTTAGTGTCTGGCAAAACTACGTGAAAATATTTCCCTTTGTCTTGAATATTTTCTATTTTTAAATTGACCAATTCATCGCATCTACAAGCATCGCTAATCCCCATTATCAAAGCCGCTTTCATCAACAGGTACTCATCGTCGGGAGCTTCGTTCAAAAACTACTCTATTTCAGGTCGTTCTAATGTCTTGGACTTCTTTGGTTTGTATCCCTGTGATTTGCTTTTCAAAAAGCTCGTTAGTTGCTATATTTTAAAATGTCGATTTTTTATAAAGGTGAATAGTCGAGCAAAGCATCGAGTATTTGGTCCATAGCGACGATGGGGCTAATTTTTTTTGCAAATGTAAAAAATAAGCCAACAGAACATTTTCATCAATACCTTTTATCTTCCGTGACTTCATCCAAGACTCAAACATTTTGAACTCCTTGTCGTAAGCATCTCGGGACTTTTCTGGCAAAATCTGCATCGCTGCTTCTTCCGCTTCCGTAAGGATATCCTCAGGAACGTAATTTTCATCGGTTTTCTCCATTTTATATGCGTTTTTTTTCAAAAAAAGCTTCCCTTTTCTGCAGGGAAAACTGACAAGTGTCAAAATTTATTTAAACATTTGCTAACAATGTATCATGCCCGTGGCAACCAAACAAACAACCTACTTTGACCAAAATGTAAAAAAGTCACTGTCAAGTCATTCTGACATTTACAGGGTACTGAGACGCAAGTAGATTTGATTTGATCACAAAAGGTTAATTATTATCTCATAAAAACGTTGGTACCTAAAACTTACTAAAATACTTGCAGTATGCAGTATAATAACATACGAACGTACAGTGCGTGTTTGTTGATTTACATTTTTTATCGGCGTCCCTTTTTTTCCTCCAATTGGTTCAACACGTGTTGGTCGTGCTTATGGGACGAAAAAAACATGAAACTCTGGAAGGTTGACAATTATAGCGGGGCCTGCGGGAGACCCATCTACGGCTATATTTATAATTTTAATATTACAAGTGCATGCGAGATAGCGACGTTTTTTGTGCGTTCGACACGCTGCAGCTGCTCTGTCTTTTACCAATTGGTACGTATGCGTTTCAGGAGTTTTATAACGCAATTTATATTTTATTAACACAGAACAAAACCCAGTAATTATTGAATGTTATTTTTCCGAATAGGTAGGTAGGTATTTGCAAAAATTTTCAGGCACTGGGATCAATAATTATGACCTGGTGATTAAATGAGGATAAAAAATGTTCCTATTTTAATACATTATTGATCATTTACTTTAGTTTGTAATTTATGTTTATTTTATGTTTTTAGTTTATATTAACTTAACTCTATCCTTACAAAATTTTTGTGTTGGTCGCTAAATACATATTTAATATAATATATTATCGACATTTGAGTGATAGCGTTGAAGAAAAATTGCAGAAATATGGCAGAAACGGTTGAGGAAAAAAATCACAGCAAAGATATTGTCTTTTCGAATATCAAAAACTGCGTAATTAACTTCATAAGATCATCATCATCAGTAAAAATTATTGCACTGTTAAAGAAGTTTGTAAAATTACTACATTTTTACTAAGCAGTTTCAAAGTAACAAAATGTTGTAATTTTACAATTCTGTATTGTAGAATTGAATTTGAAGTTTTGTATTTGAATTACAATAAGTGTTTGGAAATATACAAATCATTATTAATTTTATAGAACTTCTGTTTGCATTTTTACTATATACCATTTTAATCATGTAATCTTCCAAAACATGTTGGGAAATCTACCTTAGTAGATTGTAAGTTGTAATTTTACAATATATATGTATAAATCCTACACGCATTGTAATTTTACTAAACAGTTTGACAGTTTCTAATAAAAAGCATCTCAGATTTACAAACGTTGTTTGTACCGATTGTACCTATTGCGGCAATCACGTGATGTTCTTACATCTCGCCTCGGTTGACTTAGGTGGACAGTATATAAGCTCAGGTGTCTTTCGTTTTTGGTGTGTTCCAATACACCAAATTGCCCGACATTGATAAGACACAAAATAGGTCTATCTATCTAGCTGTCTGTCGGTATTTGAAGTTGGTGGAACGCACTTAAAACAAAAATTCTGGCGAGGTGAAGGTTAAATTTTTTTGTTTTATTTTAATATAAACTACACTGTTTAAAAGTTTCACTATTTTATTTAAATATGACAATTGTTTCGCTACACAGAAGCATCTTCAGATCGTATAGATGCTACTGTGTAGCGAAACAATTGTCATATTTAAATAAAATAGTGAAACTTTTAAACAGTGTAGTTTATATTAAAATAAAACAATATTAACATGGAGTTTCATCAAGTAAAAGTCGAAACAATTAATTAGTTAAATTTTTTAATCTTTACAGTAATGGGTCAAGAAATTTTCTTGAAGAAACTAAGAAAATTGCAGGTTTTTTTCGTGGTATAATTACAATACCATCATTGGTAAATTACTAAATATTTTTAGTATAATTTGTTGTACAAAATATCAGTATTTCATATTTTGGAGGGTTTAAATTCAATCACAAACTTTTACCAAAAATGAAATTTTCTGAGAAATGTAAAATGTGTTTTTCCTCTCTGTATACAGCTATAGCTGAATCCTTGAACATACTATGTTCATAAAAACATAATAGTTGTTGTGTTTTAAAAACATTTTTTCCTATACACACAAAAAACAAAGTAAACGAACGATAAATTAAAAAATCATAAAGGCACCAGAAAAAAACAACCGTATTAAAACCCATCCCGTATCAAATTAAAAAGCAAACACTTGTCGCCGTAAACATTTATACGAAATGAAAAATAGAAGATAAAATAAAAAGGCATTAATCTGGGCTGATGTGACATTCTTAAAAGCATTTTTTACGCCTGTCACGGTATATTAACCCCATATTTTTATTAGACGGAAAAAATACGGACCATGTGTGTTTAATAAAACATAAGAAATGAGTGAAAATCTACTTTATATGTTTGTATGCGTCTGTGTCTGTCTGTCTTCGTTTGATAGCCTGGTATATCTTTTTTTCCTATTACACAATACAAAATTATTTAGGTACAATGAGAGTTTTTGTTCAAAATACATCACAATTATCCCAATAGCATGTCAATTTTACAACAAAATCTGGTAGCTTCTGATACATGGGAGGGGATGCAAAACGCGCACACGTGTTTAGTACGTTTTGTATCATTGCAACTTGCAATTCGCCATTTTCCAGGGGCAGTGATATAATATTATAATTCTATTATAGGTATTTCTAATATACATTTTTCCGGTTGTGTTGTGTTTCATGTACTTTCAACATGTTGGTATCATTAAAACTCTTCTTAAATAAATAAAATTTAATGGACAACTTGATGTCATCAGTCAATAGAGTAGGTATTTTAATATTTTTTGTAAATATTTTAGTATATTACAAAAGATCCAGGTTTTTTAACTTGTCCACCCAATTTTAATGTATTTTTTCAAAAGCCCGTTTGTAAAAAAAATAATAAATATTTAAAACATTAGTACCTTGGCGTGTCACAACTCCTGAATCAAATATTTGAGTGATTTCATTTTAAAATATATTCAATTTATCTTAAATTTCCAATGTACTACAAACTATAAAACATTAAATAATGTATTCTTCATATTTTATCATAGATTCGAATAATAGCAATTTTTAAAAAATTGATAATCTTTGTACTCACTTTTACCCGTCAGTTCTGTGTCCAATGTTAAAATTCAAAATTCCTGCGAAATATTGAAGTTTAAACGTCAAGTCCTCGTTTTAACTCAAGTGTTGGTAAAAAATTACCTACAGAGCCTGCCCTTTGCACGACAGTCATCTTGAAAACAATGCAAGCGGCGAAGTTGTGTTGAATGCACGTATAGTTCCAGTCAAAATTTCAATACTGTGGTGAGTAGTTATTTTCTTACATATACATATTTCATTGTAATTTATATAAGGCTATATGTGATTTGTTGATAAGTAGCATCCAATAATAAAAAATATCAGTAAAATACTAAATTTCTAATTATAATCTCAAATTTGTATCCCATTCATCAGTACCGGGTCGTCAGTTCCATGTTCGATGTTTCGGTTATCTTTTTTTCGCAAACTTTAATTTAAATTTTGCTTGCGCAAAACTTGTTTATTTGATGTCATTATAAACTCATATAAATTTGGTGTGGGTTCCATATCTAATAATTGAGATATCGGTATACCCAAAATCCACCAGCCGCCACTGATGTGTGGTATTATTTGATTTTAAGATATTTAATGTATAATATGCTCAAAGTTGCAATAAATCTTATATTTTCCAATAAATTATGTATTTAATTAGTACCCTGATATACTCGTCACTTCCCTTGCATTCAAATTTAGAAAACACAGATATTTCAGAAACTGTTTGAAAAAGTGACTGGCCCGGTCTGGAACAGTATATTTATTATATTATCTATGTTCTCATAACAAAATACTGTTTAATTTTTTCCGAAAACTATATAAACAAAATGAGGTCAAAAGTTGTACAACTTTTGTAGAATCACCCATATACAGATTATAAAAAGTTGAACTTGTAAATAGCCAGCTGAGCTGAGCTTGACATTCAAATTGACACTGTCAAATTCTAAATATCGTTATATATCTACTATTTTTTTAATGAACACTATTACAGTTAAGTTAAAAATAAAATTAATGTCAGAAAAACACTTTTAAATACATCTTAATTATTTATACGTTTTTTAATATTTTTTTTTAGATAGTGGATCGAAAACATCTGTTAAATTTCATATTAATGTGCATCAACGGGTTAAAAACAAACTTTTAAAATACATTGTTTAGACATGTGTGCTTTAAAAGAAATTTGTCAGTTGTATAATATTTTTTTCACGTTATGTAAGCACTGTAGAAAAGTCATTAGTGAGTTTTGCTTTCGGGATTCAATAACCTACCGCACTCCACTTAAATTTGAGCATATTTACTGCCTATGAGCACAATAAATGTGTTGCCAGATATAAAAAATTAATCAGCCATAATCAACCATTAAAAAACTCAAATATTATTGATATTGAGTTCTTTATGCTAGTTTATCTATTTTGCAAAAATTCTATAAAAAAATTAATTTTATACCTTATATTTAATTTGGTCGAATTTTACTTTAGATAGTTGGTATCACAGTCATTGGTTTGTTAAAGAAGAAAAAAATGATTTTCTTTGGTGTTAAAACAAAATTTATTGCCAGAAAAGTCTAGTAAGTACTAGAAAAATCATAAAAATATTATAACCAATATGCAAAATATATTTTACTGGTTTTTGCAAATAAAACTGACCGTGAAACTATTATTTATGCACGTATCAACAAAAAGAAAATGTTTTTTAGAATTAATAATATTTTTTTATTTAACTAAAATCGATAATTTAATTTAAAATACTACCTACTATTTAAAAAAAATATATTGGTTTTATTGAACTCCAAATTACAAAAATGTATACAAAAATAAGTAATTCGTTTATCGTATTAAACATACAATATTAAAAGAAAAACCGTTTTTTTATTCGGAACTCTCTAAAAATACATTTTTGCAATAAAACTTTTTTTAAATAATTAAATTTTGTAAAAAAACAGATGGACGAACAACAAAACATGTTGCTTGATGAAGGACATTTGTACACAATTTGTTGGAAACAATAAGATTTTATATTTAACTATTTGCGCAATATTGCCAAGAAAAGAGTTGAAATCTGTTGTTAAAAATATTTCAAAAATAAATGTTACTCTTTCGTACAATTTTTTAAATAATTCGTATAAATATAGTATAACTTTGAGTTAGAATATGAATTTTACAATATTGGACAATTTGTTCGGGAGTGAAGCATCAAACCACCTAAGATAACCAATGAAATGATTTCCTGCATGCTTGAAATAAGACGCCGGCCGGTCGCTCAATTGCAATCTGCATCATCAGTTTGCAGTTTTAGTTAGTGTTAGGAAGTGTATCATTGTGAAGTTAGTACCACATTTCTGGTGAGTAATTATTGAATATTATTTTTCCGAATGGGTGGGTAGGTATTTGCAAAATTGTTGAGGGGCTGGGATAAATCAATAATTATGACATGGTGATCAAATGAGGATAAAAAGTATTTCTATGTTCCTACTGTGCTACATTATTGATCAGCTTAGGTACTATTTACTTTAGTTTGTAATTTATGTTTATTTTATGTTTTCAGTTTATATTCTTTGGGTGTCATCGTAACGAACATTATTAATAATTTTAGTTTATAATAATTTATTTATTTTTACTGTAAACTTTGTTAAAGTAGGTTTTTACAATTATTTGTTAAGTTTGCACTTTTTTATAATTTTGTACTATAATTGGATTTTGTAATCTGTTGGGCAAATAAATATATATTATTATTATTATTATAAGTATTATTTTTATTATTATTATTATTATATTAAGTTAATTTTACCCTCACAACTAGGGTTGGGAAAATTTCACTTTTTGCTTATACTTGAAATTTCACTTGAAATTTTCATGACATTTATGAAATTATTAAAATTTCCTAAATTTCTGAAACTTCATGAAATTTTTGAACTTTCAATAAATTTCAATCACTTTAAGTGTAATATATTAATATTGAAATATATATAAATATTGAAATAAGCCCACTCGGGGACCATGCATGGAGGTAAGAGAGGCAATTTGCCATGGCAAATTGCCTCTCTTACCTCCTACCCCTCTGTGGGCCCCTGACCACCAATAATATAAATAGTAAATACCTATGTTTACCACAAATTTCTTGAGATTTCCTTTTAAAATATTTTTAAAATTACTAAAACTAAAAGAGATATAGCACTTTTTGGTAAGCTAAAGAGATTGTGCCACTTTCATTGTTTTATATTTATATATATTTATTATTTTTATGTATTTTACTGAAATTTTACGAAAATTGAAGAAACTTCATCAAAACTTTATGAGCAAAAGGCATTTTTTATCCGTTTTCCAATGCAATTATAAAAATTATTTAAATTAATGTATGCATATTAGTAACAATAATTACTTATAGTGTATTCAAATCCAAGCCGAACTAAACAAAAACGCCCGGACGCTTGATAACTGGTTCTTATTGGTCGATTCGGAATCTGTTGTAAATTATTATTAAAGGTCCCAGGGGAGGCCGCATGTGAAATTTATGCAAAATTTTCAGTAAATTACGAAACTTTTAATGAAATTTCTGAAACTTTCACAGGCAATGTTGAAATTTTCGGATTGAAAATTTCACTTGAAATTTTTAAAATTTCACTTTTCCAACTAAATGAAATATTTCCAGTTTGAAACTTTCAAAGTTGAAATTTTCATTTGAAAATTTCAACTGTCCCAACCCTACTCAAAACATTCTTTTGTTGTTCGCTGAATACATATTTAGTCTGTCGACATTTGTACTATTACAATGTGCCATGTGCCGATTATATTAAAATATACCTTAGAAAATTCAAGAACTCAACTCCTGAACCGTTTTAAAAAGTTCTACAAGAGTTTGACAATTTTTTTATCAAATTTTATTGTTTTATTTATATTACACCTTTTTTGACTCTAACTTGCAATTTCGTGATCGGATTTTTTTAACTTCAATGGATCAGAAATTGAATCCTTTGAATGCATGTATAGTAGGTATATAGGGTGTTTAACACTGTATTTGTACTTTGCTTATGATCATATTACTATAACTCAAAAGTTATTAAGGGTGTCCAATATTTAACCGAAAGCTCTGTATAAAGAGTTGCAATAAAAATAAGTTACACGGCAATAAAAAGAAGATTCGGTTACAGTAAATAACCAAGGCATATGTTTGTGTGCATAAAACTCCCCAATTAGTGCTACCGTACACATTCAACCTGTCTTGACACCCCATAAACAATCTTAATCTTCCCTGCTGAGAGGGGCAAATTCCCACGCACCCGTCTAGACATACCTATATATATATATATATATATATATATACACACATATAAGGGATGTTCTGGACACGTTTCTCTTTTTAACGGGTTTCCATAAATTTCGAGCCGATCAGTAGGTGACAGCGCCACATTTATTCTGGTTCACGATTTTTTTCCAAATTTCACATGTGTTCCGTATACTCGGCCGTAAAAAATAATCCGACAACTCCTGTTCTTTTTTATTGCTCGACTCTCGAAAGCGGGTGTCGACTAGCATACGATGATATAATTCGGTATTTTTATGCCCCGCGTACGGTGGTCGTTGCGTAATATGGTTTAACAAGTTCAGGATTGTTTATTGGGAAGTAGCGTGACCTACTTAAACAATTATTGTTTAAGCTTGTCACAACAAGAAAGTTGCTTCCTTTACATAAAAATTGAATTCTGTGGGTTTCACTTGAAGATTTTACTTTGATACTACAATTCATTTTTTTTATTAAGCTTATCCCTGATAGCACACTTTATTCTAAGAATCCAGTGAGAATATTCTTAGGATCATGCTATATTTCTTCTAAAGAACATGCTTAAAAGACATACAGCATGATCCTAAGAATATTCTTACTGGCGTTTAGGCAGGTTCTTAGAAGGTGCAAAGTTTTAGTGGTAAAAATTAGTCTACTCTAAACATATGCTTAGAATGTTAAGAAAGTAATTGCTATAGAAAGTTCATTTAGGAATATTCCTGTTAAGCATATTTAGTTTAAGTAAAAAACACAATCCAAAATATTTTTTTTATAGTTATTTGTCAAATTAAAACAATATTCGATAACAAAAATACTTTTACTTTAGGTATTTTATTTTATGTTAAAAATAAATATTTATTAATTTGTATACCGATTTTTTATTTCTGAATTAACATTTTTATGTATAATATTCCTAACTATCTTCAACTTCAATCTAATCTGACTTATCCCACAAAATTTTCCAATTTTACTTTTTATGAAATAATGTCGTACAACTTATGGTTTAGAGGTCAAATTTTTTATTTAATATTTTTAAATAAATATATATTAATATGTCGCAAAATTTTTTAAGGGGACGAAAAATACATTTTACTGTCATATTATGACAGTGAGGCGTATTTGTCTTCTCCTGAAGAATTTTACGAATGTAGAATACAACGTATTAAAACGTGGGTATCTGACATATTTGGAAATATTCTCAAAAGCTTCCTAGAAGCTTCATAAGAAACCTTCTAAGAACATTTCAAAAACGTATTCTTAAAATGTTCTTAGGATGCTTTTCAGGAAGGTTTTAAGAAGCTTTTAAAAATCTAATTGCATCATTAAAAGGGTATCTACTGAATATATGTCCCTAAGAACATTCTTAGCAATAAGGGAAGGTTCTAAGAATATTCCATTATTCCGGGTCAAATGCAACCAGCTTGGTTCCGTGTTTACCAAACAAACTAACATTGTCGCAGTCCAGATAAAGAAAAATGAACTTTAGGTCAAACACAACACAAAATAAAAATGCAATATTTACCTTTTGTCCAAATAAATAAATTTGTTAGAAATTGGCAGTGTCAATTTGAATGTCATGGTCAAATTTAAAAAACATCAAGCCAGCAAAACTAATGCTTTTATTAAGAAAACTCGTCTTTGATAGCTATTGGTAACGGTTGTTTATTTGTAAAATTCGTTTTAAAAACGCGGACAATGATTCTTTAACATCATCCTTAAGTGACAAAATCTGGTCGAGTAAAATCTGGAGATTTAGCTGGCCAATCCAGACCTCCTTTTGAACCAAACCATTGTCCAAAACCTCTTTAACACATTGGTTTCAACAATATCGACCAAAAACTGATGTACTACAAAAATCCTTTTTTAATTCGCTACGTGAATCTACTGGAGAATATTTTTAAGGAGATAACATATTATGATGTAGACGAATAAAAAATACATTCCTCACAAAACAGTTATTCATTTATTTTTTGAACAGCCCTCGTAGATCCACCTTACAGAAACATGTGTCGTGTTATTTAACCCCAATCATATGTCATCATTAATATTTTCAGTTTCAGTTTCTTATTCTCGTAAACTTCAGCCGCTGAAAGCGAGGCCCGAAGTTAGCCGAAGACAACCGAGCGTTAATCCTTAGGGCACTTAAAATATGACTTAAAGAATGACATCTCATTCAAAATTAGGTTGTTAACGCATGAGCTTTGGTTTTTAGTTTTTGGTTGATTTAGAGGGACGAACTTAGACTTGATGTGTTGTGATTCAATCAATTAAGTGAATGAAGGATTTTTAATTTTTGAAAGGTAAATAAATATTTTTTTTGTATACAGGGTGTGATAGTGTTGCCAATGGGAAAAACTTTTTTATTATGCTTTTTACGAAAAAATGTCAAATTTCAGCTTTTTTAAAAAATGGGATTCTGTTAAAAAATATAAATTGCTTTAATTTATTTATTATTTTATATACAAATTTTATGATAGAGAATCGTTGACAATTCATATTTAAGTCTAAATACGAAATTCTTATTGTAACATTTGAATAAATAATAAAAAAGTAATAAATAAATAAAATTCTTAAAATATTTGTTTAAATAGGACACCCTGTATATTTTTACATGTTTTCAGAGGCAATTTAATTTTTAAGTTTAGGGTGGTTATGCAATAATAATTTTTTGTAATAATTCAAAATATACAGGGTATCCCATGTAAAAAAAAATATATTTTTTTAATATTTCACCAATTTATTTTATATGTCATGAAAAGCCATATTCACTGTTTTTATAAATTATTATTATTATTGTCATTATTATTATTATCATCATTATTTTTATTAAGTGTTTCACACATATCGCAAGCAGCATTTTACTAAAAGGCAATATTACTTAATTTAAGTAAATATTTTGTTAAATTAACCTTAAAAATTTTCTTTGAAGTAAAACTTTTTTTAAAGTTATTTAATAAGTTTTATCATATATTATATCAAGAGAACTATGAATTTAATATTAAATTTAATATTAAATTCATAGTTAACCGATATCGGTTAAACTAGGCTCAGTAGTTTTTTGTTTGTATTTTCTTGGAAAACGTTGAATGCCAAATAATTTAATAAAATCACGAGACCGCGTAGCGGTCGAGGGGTTTTATTTTTAATTATTTTGCATAAAACTATTTTCCAAAAAGAAAAATCAAATAAAAAACTTACTGAGCATAGTTTGACAGATTAAATTTATAGGTTGAGTGATATACGTCTAGATTATTTCTCGAATTAAAGGAAACTATTTGACAATTCATAAAATCTGACGTATGTGTCAAAATTTATAAATAATTTTTTAAAGAAAATTCCATTAATTTAAGGTATGTAATAAGTAATAATTGAAATTTCGTAAACTAGATATTTTATTTTTTATTGTTTTTTAAAAAATGTTTGTTAAAACTTGTAAATAACACCATAAAATCGTAAACAAAAATCCAATATGGAGGCTAAAATTTAATCGCTGTTATATTTAACACTGTTCTAGTGATTTAATCGCTTATTTAAACGAAATTTATTCGAAAATTCAAGGCTTTTGATTGGTTCATATTATAATGAAGGATATAATCTATGTTATTTTTTACATATTTTAATAATTATTAAAGGGTTAATAATTATTAAGGGTTAACCCTTAAGTTTCAACACTTTAAAGTATTCAGGGACGTAATTTTTACGAAAGAAAATTAGTGTATTTCACCTAAAGAAAAATTTAACGGTAATTTTAACGTCAGAATTTTTACTTAATGGTAAATGTTACTCATAAGTCATAATTTTGCGATATTAAGACCACTTTATAACCGTAAATAATTCCTATTCGCCTGGTATTTCTTAGGGTTATTAGTGGTAAAAAATACTATTAATATTGACTAAATAAATAATAAGAATAGGCTTAATGTAAAAAATAAAACTTTAAGGGAAATTTTTTTTCTGGTCGCCATGGCATCCATTACTTATCTAAACATTTATATAAGTTTTATTTATTAAAAAATGATTAAAACTAAATGATTTTTAAAAAGTTTTATAAAATTTTGTAGGTTTTAAGTTTTGTTAAATTTTTCTTTTTCTTAAAACGAGCAAACAGTAATTATAGCGTTATTTTTACGTAAATTTGTGGTATTTATATTGTTTTTATTACGTTATTCTCTTAGTAGATCAAAAAGGTTATTATGTAGGTAAAATAACGAAATAAGCCATTTCCCAAATTGGGTAATTTTTCCTATCTATACCGTTATAAAACCGTTTTGGTTAACCGTAAAAAATACTTTAAAGTTGACTTGGTAGTAAATTTGTAGTTATTTAAACTTAAATTGCTAGTAAATATTAGTGTGATTATTTCCCTCATTATAATATGAACCAATCAAAAGCCTTGAATACTGTTGTCTAGAATTAGCAACACCTTTGGCACATATAATAAATAATTCGCTGATGCATGGTATATTCCCTGAAAGGTTAAAGGAAGCGATAATACATCCAGTTTTTAAGAAAGGAGACATTTCGATGATTGAAAATTACAGGCCCGTTAGCTTACTACCTGCATTCTCAAAAGTATTTGAAAGAGCGATGTGCACCCGTTTAATTGGTTTCTTTGACAAGTGTAAACTCTTTAATCAAGGACAACATTACTACAGAAAAGGAAAATCCGTGGAAACTGCATTGTACGACTATCTCAACAAGATACTGGAGTGTTTAGAAAATAAGGATGTAGCAATAGGAATATTTTTGGATCTCACTAAAGCTTTTGATAGTCTAAACTACAAAATCCTCTTCGATAAGCTGGAAATATATGGAGTTAGAGGACAGGCATTAAGATGGATTATGTCTTATTTATCAAATCGTTCGCAGAGAGTAGCCATATACAAGGATAGTAAAAAACACTTGTCAGAGAAACGACAGTTAAAATTGGGAATACCTCAAGGAAGTGTTATTGGTCCATTGTTGTTCATAATCTACATAAATGACATGGACAGTATCATAAAATCGCCTGATACATCTATGGTGAATTTCGCGGATGACTCGACACTTTTAATCAAGTCGGGAAATTTAGACCAGGCAGAGGCCCAGATCAATACGTTTATGTCCGACATAGACATTTATATGTGCCAAAATGAATTGATATTAAATAACAACAAAACCCATTATGTAGTTTTTAAAACACTAAGATCAAATGTAGTTAAGCCGAACAACTGTAATTTTGTAGATTGTGTAAAAATGTTAGGAATTTATGTAGATGAGTATTTGTGCTGGGATGTACATATCGAAAACCTGTTGCCAAAACTTAATAGAGTGTGTTACTCGCTGAGAATTTTAAAAATGTATGTAAATATGGAAACCATGAAAATGGTTTATTTTAGTAATTTTCAAAGCTTATTAAGATTTGGACTTATATTTTGGGGAAAAGCCAGAAATATTGAGTTGGTCTTCAAAGCTCAAAAAAGAGCTTTAAGATTATTGCTTGGTATTCCATATAGGGAAACATGTAGGACACACTTTAAAAGAAATAGGATCCTCACGCTACCTGGCTTATATATATTTGAACTAGTAATGTTTCTATTTAAAAATTACAGCAAATTTTGTCACCTAGATCCAAAGTCTAGTCGTAATGTTTATTTACTGAACCCCAGTCATAGGCTAACTATATTTGAAAAAAGCTGTCAGTACTCGGCCATTAAATTTTACAATAAATTACCTGATAGTATAAAAAAAACTACAGAAAAAAGCTTTAAACCTAAATTGTTTGATTATATCTGTGATAAAGAATTGTATAGTATTTCTGAGTTTTGAACCGATTCATTTGTAGTTTGTTGACTTCTTTTCTATTTACATTGTATAGTTATATATGTATATATATGTATGTATTTATTGTACAGTGATATTTCTGAAAATAAATTATTATTATTATTATTATTATTTTCGAATAAATTTCGTTTAAATAAGCGATTAAATCACTAGAACTATTTAACTGCGATTAAATTTTAGCCTCCATATTGGATTTTTGTTTACTATTTTATGGTGATATTTACAAGTTTTAACAAACATTTTTTAAAAAACAATAATAAATAAGTTATCTAGTTTACGAAATATCAATTATTACTTATTACATACCTTAAATTAATGGAATTTTCTTTAAAAAAATATTTATAAATTTTGACACATACGTCAGATTTTATGAATTGTCAAATAGTTTCCTTTAATTCGAGAAATAATCTAGACGTATATCACTCAACCTATAAATTTAATCTGCCAAACTATGCTCAGTAAGTTTTTTATTTGATTTTTCTTTTTGGAAAATAGTTTCGTGCAAAATAATTAAAAATAAAACCCCTCGACCGCTACGCGGTCTCGTGATTTTATTAAATTATTTTGCATTCAACATTTTCCAAGGAAAACCAAACAAAAAACTACTGAGCCTAGTTTAACCGATTAAATTCATAGTTCTCGTGATATAATATATGATTATAATAAGTGATTTACCAATCAAACCATAGCATTCTTTGATTGGTAGAAATTAAAAAATTTACAACTTGGTTTTTCAGATGCTGTTAAAAACATTCGAAATGACGGAACAACTCTACAATCCAATCAACAATTTAACCCAAACTGAGCTGATGGAAAAATTCAACCTGGCCTTCTACGAAGCCCAAAACCTGTCGAAAACGGACCTCCAAACGACGCTGCAGGAAAATCTAGACACCCAAGAAAAAACGAACGACGACTTCCTCATAGACTACTTGATCTGGGACGATTACACGCCGACGAACACCCCGAATTGCCCGGACGATCTGAACTTCGATTTCAACGAATTCGTGCAAAATTTCGACCAGAATTTAAGTCAGGACGGAAGTTCCTACGTGGATAATTTTGACACGGAGACCTTCACCACTGAAAATTCGTTGGACCAATCCAACGAGTACAACGAGAACTACTCAAAATTTTTCGTGCCCCCTCCATTGAAGCCTCAAGAACAGAATCTAATCTTCGAGAAGATCGACTTGGACTGTGGCTCTTTCGAATTCAATGATATTCAGAGTTTGGATGAGAATTATGATATCCAGGAACTCCCTATGGTTGAAGCCATTTCAGGGAATACTGTTGATTTTAACACATTTTTGAGATATGCCCCTGAGAATTATCTAGGAACGCCGATAAAGCAGGTAACTACCAATTATTTTTAACTGATAAAGCGTACAGTGCCCATAAACATTCTCTTCTCTTTTACTGTGAAAAACTGATTCTACATTAGGGTGATCATTTCCGCAAAGTTTTTGTTTTCTTCGGTGCTCAAGCAAAATATTAATCTGCATATAGAAAAAAAATTCTCAACAAGTTTGAGCTCTTAATATAAATTTTAAGTACTTACTATTTAAATTTAAAGTTTAACCGTTTAAAATGCATGTAAGAAATATATATATTTTTTCAAATTTCTAATGCTTACCCACCTTTGACAATATT
Organism: Brassicogethes aeneus; assembly: GCA_921294245.1. Taxonomy (NCBI): domain Eukaryota; kingdom Metazoa; phylum Arthropoda; class Insecta; order Coleoptera; family Nitidulidae; genus Brassicogethes; species Brassicogethes aeneus. The sequence continues at coordinate 4,667,778 of OV121142.1, read as the reverse complement.
ACAAATCGGTTTAATACACCTTATGGGGAATTTCACGCTCTTTAAAATTGCTTTTAAGTTTTTTTTTGTAACTCGCATTGGTTCACCAGTAGGAGTCGTCAAAGGACAGTTTTTGAAAAAAATCGTTTTTTTTAAATTTTTTCTAACAAACCGCAAAAAGTAGGGAGAAAAAAGGGCTAAATCATAAAAAAAAGTTATCCAACCAATATTTAATGAATTTACAGTCATTTTTATAACTGAAAACGTAAGAAATTGATAATTACCAACTCATAATGTTATTTAGATTGATTTTTTCTATTTATTATTATTATATTTCCCTACACTAAGAAGTTTTTTAAAATTATTGATTTCTCACTTATAATAAATATGAAAACAACAGATAAATTCATAAAAAACAATAAGAAAATTGTAACGTGGATTTTGCAATTTATCAACATTTCTGTCATACAGCAAAAAAATATAAATGCAGATTATTTAATTTTTTGAAGCGAAATTTGAAATATATAAACCGATTTGCAATATTGGCAAAGGTAGGTAAGCATTAGAAATTTGAAAAAAAAATATATTTTTTACATGCATTTTAAACGGTAAAACTTTAAATTTAAATAGTAAGTGCTTAAAATTAATATTAAGAGCTCAAACTTGGTGAGAATGTTTTTTCCTATATGCAGATTAATATTTTGCTTGAGTACCGAAAAAAAACAAAAACTTTGTGGAAACGAATCACCCTATTCTACATCGACCAAAATTAGACTAATATCAATAATTCATTCGATTGAATTATTTGCTAGGCTTAAATGTATCAAACCGTGATAAATAGCAGCAAATAAGTTTTATAAATCACTACAAAATTTAGAATAATTATAGTGAAAATTAAATTAAATTCGCCTACGATTTTCTAGAATCCACATAATATTTTCTTAAATTTACCAATTCTTGGATTCAATTAAGCACTTTTTAGGCCAATTTAATCTATTTTTTTAATGGTAGTTATAAAAAATTTGGCAAAATTAAAAATAATTAGGATAAAGTTTACCAGATCATTTGATTGATTCGTGCAAAATTTATCTAAATATTTAGTCAAAAATATATTAAATTTATCAAAAATTGTATTATTTTAATCAATTCAATATTTGATTATTGACTGGAATATTTATCTTCGTAATAAGCAGTGATAGTGGGGTAGGTAAAGTATATATACTAAATATTGTGTATATATACTAAATATTGTGTTTAATAAATATTCATTTATTTTAGCCAACAAACTTTCATAAAAAATTACTCAATAAAATAATAATCTTTAGGTTCAAAATACAAAACAATAACTCAATAATGGTTTAGTTTAACAAGTGTTTTTTATGTTTAATTGGCTAATATAATGTATAATTTTTTAAGTTTTAAAATATTTGCGTTTAAAACCTTAAAAAACAACTGCTTAAATTTAATTTAACGGCGCCAAATTAATCAAAGATGGTGGCTGGAGATATCTAACGTGGTGCGCACAACAGTTTTCGTTCGAATGCCAACGAAATCGAACAGACCTTCTTGTGTGGATTGTGATCACGATTTTAATATTATCCAATGGATAATATCCATGTCCCTGACGTCTACTTGACAGTAAAAATGCTTGGTAGGAACATACCTATATTACTCTTAATAACCAAAAACGTGGAAATTAATAAAATTTATTATACCTACATATATCGCAAAAACTATGAGAGCGAAGTCAAAATAAACGGTTTTGGAATCTGCAGTGTTGAATAGACACGATCGTTCTTTCACAACTCACTACACCACCTTTCTCGAAGAGAAACTGCAAGCTAAAACGTGTTAAAAATTTAAAATTGGCATGTTTGCTAAATTTGCTGCTTACAGATTTAATCAAAATATTAGCTTGATTTTAGCTGACTTTTAATAATTCAGTCAAATATTGGATAATCGTATTAAAAATTTGATAGAATTAGTTTTATATTTGATTAATGTTAGTACACATTTCATAGGTCTTTTTCTAAAATTCAGTAAATTTTTCAAATAATTCAATCTAGACAGAATTATTTTAATTTAAACATGTATAGATATTAAGCAATTATTTTATTCCAAATATATTTGGAATATGTTTAAATTAAAATAATCCTGTCTAGATGAAATTATTAGAAACATTTACTGAATTTTAGAAAAAGACCTATAAAATGTGTACTAACATTAACCAAATATAAAACTAATTTTATACAACTTTTGATACTACTTACTAATACTAGTAAAATAAAGTTAAATCAATTTAGTTTTTATTTAAATATTATTTGATGAAATTAATCCAAATAGAAATATAATAATAAAATCCAAGAGTTGATCTTATCTATCTTTTCTTTGAAAATTAAGCTTAACGTTATATAAGGCCAATCTTAATGTTTGATTGGTTTAAGAAAAACTTTTTCTGTGACCAATCTTAACTTTGATGTTCCTAGAAAAACATGTATTCGATTTAAAACTTAAACTACCTATGTCTATCTTAGGATGTTAATTTTAATTTGATTTGCGAAATGTACATATTTATCATAAAAAACTTAAATTTGTCAGTTTTTTTCTTGATTTATTCTATTTTAGATTAAACTAATTAATTTTTGATAAATTTTGTCTTTTCTTAAATGGATTTGATTTACTTTATCATAACATTTCTAACATTTCTTTTATACATTAATTTCATTATTTTCACCTCGACGAACTCTTTTTTTCGGTTTAACACTCCTGTTTGTAGTAAACTGCTAGACTGTACGGTAAAATGAAGTACGTGATCAAATTATTTCCGGAAAACGCTGAGCGTCGATATTAACAGCATCATCGAGATTCCTGCCTGCTTCTTCATAAATCAAAATCATTTCTATTTTTTCTTCCACTGTTAAAAAATCCATTATGAATAAATGCTTAACGAAAGGAGGTCTTTTTGTTTGCGAATTAATCTTCGAACTAAATTGATTAAATAATGATAAACTATAAATAGTTAACAAAATCTTACATTACCTTTACAAAACTTTCGGTAAAATTTTTTCCTTCAGATGTTATAATAATTACAAACCCTGATCTTTTCTTTGCAGGAATCCCACATTAAAAACGAATTCGGCCACCTTCTAACTTCAAAACGCGTCAACAACAACTTCATGTCGATCTCAAACGAAATGGCCGACCAAACCCCTCAAATCTATCCCTCCGCTGAAGAAAACTCAATGGTGCTCCCTCAAAACGAGGCCCTCATCAACGATGACGTATTGCTCAGCTCCGGAAGCCTCATTTTCCCTCCAACTTCCACCGCGTACGCAGACAGGTGCGAGGACATCGAAGAAGAAGAAGATTTGAACTGCGATGACGTGTCAAGTACTTCGAATTATTTGTGCAGATGGCAGCAGTGCTACCAACAGTACGACTCTCAATGTTCATTGGTTAAACATATCGAAAAATGTCACGTGGAACTCAAAAAGGGTAAGAAAAGGGTATACAGGGTGTTATGTAATTAATGTTATATATTAAAATACTGAATAACTTGTGACATAAGGAATAAAGGAAAAATATTTAAAAAAAACATTTTTCCAAAGATAAAGAAAAAATATGCATTAGAAGTTTTTTATATTTTTTGTGATACGCCACTGGTTACACACTTGTTTATCTCTGCACACCTGTATTTTGTGAGTACATAGATACCAACCAACAAAGTAGCTATGCGTTGGCAGATGTAAAAAATTGTTACTAAAAATTTTTCTTGCAAAAAATAAATAAAAACTCAATAAATACAAAAGTTTTATGCCCTTAAATCTCTAATACCCTTCTGTATTTATTTACTCATCCAGCTATTAGCTTAAGCAATGATTAGAAAATTTAGTACCTTTGAAATTTGAAATCCATAGCCACAAAATTAATTTTTTCATCAGTTTTTCTCTCTATTTACTCAGATGAAATTGGGACCAGTTCACAGGTTAAACTTTAAACATTTAATTTGTGTAAATAAATCCAAAAGCACTTTCCTTAGTTAAGATATTTACAATTTGAAAACATAACCTAAAATTTAAAAGAAATGCACTAGATTCTGTCATAAAAGTTGTCAGATTTTGTTTGAATTTACCTTCAGTACAAAAATGACATAACCAACAATTAATAAAAACGCCAAATTGACAATTTGCATTGTTAATTTTGTCATTTTTGTAATTAAGCTAAATTTAAACAATGTTTGTCAACTTTTTGAGAGATTTTGGAAACACTTGTTACCAACCATAACATAATAAATCCACCAGATTAACCTAAAGTTCCTAGTCGATCAGTGGCGTACTTTTTGGTAGGATAAAGGTTATTATAAATTATTTTTAGACTTTGGAATTTAGAAAAAAAAAGTTTCAGGTGCTTCTTTATGGACCCTAAGGAACAACCCATTTTAATATATAACATTAATTACATAACACCCTGTAGAGTGAATGAACTCGTTTTTTATTGATCTTGTTTGTTTTTTTATTACAGGGGATGAGTTTACTTGCTTCTGGGAAAATTGCCCGAGAAAAACCAAGCCATTTAATGCGCGTTACAAACTGCTCATCCATATGAGGGTTCATAGTGGAGAAAAGCCAAATAAATGCCCGGTAAGTTATTTTTAAATTTGAAATAAACATTTTTGTAATTATAGTGGTTTCCATAAATGTTATATCATCCAAATTATAAAACCGAAATTTCTTAATTTGGTTACATAAATATTTATATCACTCTTATATACCCCTTAAAGAGCTTATTTGGAGAGTTTATGAAGGTTATCTGTACCTATTTTAGTAACACTATAAAACAAGTTTTATAACCAGAGATAACAGGAATATTATGGGAACCACTATATAACTTTTAACAATTAAGTTGTTTTTTTTTATACAATTCGATTAACATTTATTTTATGTAAAAAACAATCATGGCGGAAATAATGTATCAACCTTGAGCCCTCTTATAATGCTCATGGTAATTTTATATAACCTAAGGTACTAGTTCAGTTTTGTAGGACTATCTAAGTTACTTAAAGTGTTATTATATAATTTTGAAACTCTTATATACATTGTAGTAACTGTAGTTACTACAAGTGATGTTATAAAACTTTTAATAGGCAACAATCTAACCGCTCAGGTTAGTATTGTCAGGTTCGCCATTTTTGCCTGCAGTAATAATGGTTTTAACGCAATGGAATCAATTTATTTCACTAAACATTCGGTTTAATCCACTTTTAAAATTTTTATGTTAATAATACGAGGTGTGTTCAGAAAATATCGGGAATTTTCGTTTTTTGAAACAAAAATTTATTTATTCGTCTACATTAATGTTGTCGCCTTCAAAATAGTCCCCATTGGATATTATGCATATGTGCCAGCTCTTCTTCCAATACTCGAAACACTTCTAAAACTCGATCTTTGGGATAGCCTTTAGTTCTTTCAGCGATGTGCTTTTAATGTCATCTATGCTTGCGAAACGACGGCCCTTTAAGGTTCTCTTTATTTTTGGGAATAGGAAAAAGTCAGACAGAGGCATGTCTGGCGAATATGGAGGCTGGGGCATGATTACAGTACCTATTGTTTTTGGCCAAAAATGTTGTTCAAAATTTAACAATTTTAGCACTAATTTTGCTGTCACTCGTTTCATACACAAAACATTCGAAAAAATTTCATGGGATAAGCCAATCGATATACCAACATCATCAGCGACTTCTCTGATGGGTTATAATCATTTCTTCCACTTTTTCCATGTTTTTATCGGTTGTTAATGCGCTTGTGCGTTCGGGGCGTTCGTCATCTTCAACGTCTTCACGGCCATCTTGGAAACTCTTATACCACTTGTAAACTCTTGTTTTACTTATAGCAGACTCACTATATGCCTTTGTTAACATTTCACAGAATTTATTTCAATTTTTAAACAAAATTGGATACAAATTTTTTGATCCAATTCTTTTAACGAACGAAAAATCGCCGAGCTCATAAAACACGTCAAACCTTAGCGGCTGCCACAGACAAAGTAAACGATGAAAACAACTAAAGTTTTTATTATACTTCGGGGGCATGTATAACAACATAATAAAGAAAATTTTATGACAACCGGACCCTCCGAACCCGCGAAATTTAACAATTCCCGTTATTTTCTGAACACACCTCGTATTATATTACTTATATATTCTATGCTAAATATTTTCTTTTTAACGAATTTTTAATTAAAATTATAAAAAAGCATTGCATCGAAATCTAATACTACAATTATTATTTAAAAAAGACACAATAGTTTTATTAAACAGGTAACCGCAACCTTTATAAAGCTCTATTATAAACCCACTGGTAACGGTTACTGAAGGTTATATAAAATGTTTGTAGAAACAATTATATAACCTAATTTTATACCTACAGTTCACAGTAACCTTATATGACCATTATAAAACTAGTAAACTAAATGGCGATTTAATAAAATCTTGTTAAACTCTTATATAATTTGACAACCCTTATATAGCCTCTATATACACAAAATTTTTAATTTAACAAACATATTTTTTTACTTATTTGTATAAACCAAAAAATTATAGGAATTAAAAAAAAATATTTGATTTTTTACTTTTTATTGTGCAGTATACGGCCAAGATAATCAATAAAAACTGAAAAAAATATTTCTGCGTACCTATATCTTTGTAAAAAAAATTTTGCTTAGAACTATATCAGAATATTCAAATTTTAAAAATTCCACATAATAGATTTTTTTACCCGCCATAATGTGGTGTAATTGTTTGTCCATATTTTCATAAGTTGCCGGAATAAACAATAAAAACAAAAAAAATTGAAATTAAGAAAATTAACTTATGTATTTATTAAAATATAAAATTTCCGTTACCTATAGTGTAACATTTTTAACATTTTTAACCCTAACCAGACATACGCTGCGTTTACTTAACCACGTGTTATTTTTTTATCATTTTTTTATTATATATCAAACAAATCCACCTTGCTTAACCGTAACTAGAGTATGCCATGAAAAATAATAAACAAGTGAAAAACCCCGCATGACACACGTGATTTTATTTAAATATTTGTGTTATGTCTGTTTTTTATGTTAAAAAAATGTTTGAAGTTGATATAAACTGTTCATGATGTAAAGTATCCTTATAGGTCGTGATTTTATTTTTTAAGGTTAGGTGATTCTACAATAAACTGATTTTCTACCATCGTTATATACTTATATATTTATATATTTAAAAAAAATGCCACTTTTTAAATTTATTTATTTATTTTTTATTTCTCCATAAATCAAAATCTATTTTTTCTTACACTGTTAAAAAATCCATTATAAATAACTGCTTAGCAAAATTTTTAAAATATTTTTCGTAAAATGCATAATAACTGAGATATTCTTCAAACCACTTGTTGAGAGTTGTATAGGTTTTTTCATAGCGATTTCAAATACCTATAATACCTATAATTACAGAATGTTGAATGTATGTAGAATGTTGAGATCAATAAATTTTTTGTTACAGTTTCAAGGATGTAGCAAAGCATTTTCGAGATTGGAAAATATGAAAATTCATCAAAGAAGCCATACAGGAGAGAGGCCATATTTATGTCAATTTTCCACGTGTACCAAAAGTTTTTCCAACAGTTCTGATAGAGCAAAGCACCAAAGGACCCATTTCGATACTGTAAGTAAATTGCTTAGTAAAATAGTTATTTATGTATCAAGGCAGTAAAAGACTTTAATGCCGAGGTGCATATTAAATTTCATCCGAAATCACATTTAATAATATTAATAATTAATATTGATGAATAAATCAAATGTCATTTGAATGTAGGAAGTGTCTACGTATACTATTTGTTGCGACGGTTATGATATATTTGCCCGCCGCGGCGATTTTTTAATCTAATTAATAAAATTAACTTATTATTTTTATTAAACAACATTTTATGAAAGGGTCCAATCGACCTCCGCAACGGTGCTTTTTTTTTAAATATTATTAATTGCTGCTGAGTAGTGGCGGCCCGTCAGGGGAGGCAGGTGGGGCAGTGCCCCATCAAAGAGAATTAAAAAATTAAGTATAATTTAAATATTTTACTTTCTATATTATACTATAAATTTTTAATATTTGGATTACATGAATTGTGAAATAGTCAATAAAATTGATTGATTTTATACGTGGAATACCCAGCAACATTTAAATTATTTGAATTTGAAACGACCGCAATTTAAACTAATATTTATAGCTAGATGATTGGCTCAGAAGCATGCCTGAACTAATTTAGACTCACGATTGGCGTTAGCCTTGTTGTCTCGTTCTATTACAATGCGATAACTTAGTTGTCTCCTTCTCTCGTATTAGCATACGCGAGGCAGGCACGCCTACATCCAAGGAAATAAGCAGGTGTTGTGGCAACACTTTTGCGGAATTTTAGATAAATTATACTTCACACGTTTTTCAAAATTCAATAATAAATGGTATTATTTTTCTTATAATAAATCGATTTAATCGAAATTATATTTCTATCCTAAAATAAACATATTTTAACACTATCGCCATCTTGTAGCCATCACAGTATCCAATAAAATAAATAGATTCCTTCTTTAGGTTTGTTTTTGTTATAAAATTCTGAACTGTTTAAAGAACAAATCTGTGGTTATTTACGCAATATTTTGTTTATTCTTTTTCTATGAGTTTGTCTATTTTATGATTCTTTTGTAAGTGGTTTATTCTGTGGGTTTAGTTAATTGAACTTGGTAATTTATGTGAATTTAGTCATTATGGATATTACGGTGAGAAATTGTACCGATATTGTTGACCTTCACGTGGTTCTTGCTGAACAATGAAATATTAATTAGACAAAAATGGGGTTTATTAAAAATATACGTCATTTTTACAATAAAATATATTTCATTGACAAAGTAGAGGATTCCTTCCCCTTTTACTTAGTTTTTTTAAGTTGGGTTTAAAAAAATTTCTTCGCCTTTAAATGAGGGCGAAACCCTGCCTCTGCCTCACCAAAATGAAATGTCACGGGCCGCCACTGCTGCTCCGTAGCAGTAGACACATCTTAAAATGTATAATGGGTTGCATACAATACTGCCGATTTCTTTTTCTTTTTTTTTGCCGATTGTTGACTACTTTACGGATTTCGGATAAAAATATTTTTTAATTCGATTTTTCTTTTATCAGAAACCCTACGCTTGTCAAGTGATCGGTTGCCCCAAAAAATACACCGATCCCAGCAGCCTTAGGAAACACGTGAAGAACCACTCGTTCGAGGAACAAATGCAGATCAAAAAGAGAACAAGTGACGAACCTGGCCACCACATCAACCCGATTTTGGCCAAGAAGTACTTCGACCCGAAAAAACAAAAAGCTGTCAAGCAAGAAGTTGGTTACTACACAAGTTTGGAGCACAACTATTCGCATGTCCAATCGCCCGAAAAGAAATACGATTCCAATAATATTAAACAAGACTTGAAAAATAAGATATCGGAAAAGAATAAGTTAAAGCAACGTGTTTTGTAGGTTTAAGTGTAAAAAATACAACTCAATACAATGTTCTCATTAGAAACGTAAGGGACCAAATTTTGTGATATAATTTTACCTGTAAATAAACAAAATGTTTTTATTGATTTACATATCTATGGATAAATTTTATTTTGTACTTTTAGGCATTAGGATTTTGTAAATATACTTTCTAGAAATAAATCATTTATATAATACCCATTTTATTTTCCATATAAAATTTTCCAGGGGAGAGATGTTTCCATGCCCCAAGTGACTTTATGGTAGAAAAAATGCATTATATTGTGGTGTAATTAATAATCGATGATATTTACTCATTGAAACCAAAGCAACACATTTCACTTGTCCTTTAAATCATCTATAAAAACTATACCACTTGTTATAATAAAAAATGGTATCAACCCTGATAGCAAAATTTGATTCTAAGAATCTTCTAAGAAGATATGACCCGGAATACTGGAATATTCTTAGAACCTTCCCTTATTGCTAAAAATATTCTTAGGGACTTTTAAAACATTCAATAGATACCCTTTTAATGATGCAATTAGATTCTTAGAAGCTTCTTAAAACCTTCCTAAAAAGCATTCTAAGAATACGTTTTTGGAATGTTCTTAGAAGGTTTCTTATGAAGCTTCTAGGAAGCTTTTGAGAATATTTCCAAATATGTCAGATACCCACGTTCTAATATGTTGGATTCTACATTCGTAAAATTCTTTAGGAGGCGACAAATACGCCTCACTGTCATAATATGACAGTGAAATGTATTTGTCGTCCCCTTAATAAATTTTGCGACATATTATAATTATATATATAATTATATATATATTATAATATATATTTATTTAAAAACATTAAATAAACAATTTGACCTCTAAACCATAAGTTGTATGACATTATTTCATAAAAAGTAAAATTGGAAAATTCTGTGGGATAAGTCACATTGGATTGAAGTTGAAGATAGTTAGGATTATTATTAGGTATACATAAAAATGTTAATTCAGAAATAAAAAATCGGGATACAAATTAATAAATATTTATTTTTAACAAAAAAAAAACAAAATATTTCCTTATAAAATAATTCTTCATAAAATAAAAAACCAAATAGTTCTTCATAAAAAAAAACATTTTTCATTGTATTTAAGTTGGATAGAAGATTTTATGTAAAAGCCGGATAATTTAGATACCTATAGTAAAAGTATTTTTTTTTTCAAGCGGCCATGATATACAACCTTATATGCATGTATAGAGATAGTTGAAGTGCGTCTTTTTCATTAGCGGCAGACAAAAAACTCAAAAAAGCCTAGGGATAGAAGTAAATCCATAGGTGACTCAATAAACGTCAAATAATAAAATTAATTTAGCATTTCATACAAAGCAATCACGATGTATTAATTATATTAATTATAATCGCACGGAATATTTAGTGATTATTTATTAAATTTTAATTGAACGAAATAAAGAAAAACTAGTTTATTAGTATAATATTATGATGATAGACGAGTCGCCAATGTCGAAACTTCAAACAAATGTCAGTACTTACGTCAAAATTAATTCAAGCGCAGCATTTTGACAGAGCAGTGTTTAGTTTTAGTTTCGGATATTTATAAATATATATCGGCATTGTAAGTAAGGTTTATTAGTTTTTTTAGTTTTTATCAATAATTTCTAATGCTTTTAGCCAAAATTTTATCCCACACGAGTTATGAGTAAATAAAATAATTCTATTGCTTATCCTATTTATATTATGCCCTTGAAAAAAAAATTGTATATGTTATTTGGAGTAGAAGCTCTTTTTGTGCTTCGTACAGTTGCCTGCCTCAGCTACGCTTCGGCCGTCAATCTATGTACTCACCACAAAAAGAGTCACTTCTACTCCTTATAACATAATCTACTATTGTTATCGAATATTGTTGACATATTGACAAATAACTATAAAAAAATATTTTGGGTTGTGTTTTTTACTTAGTATTTAATACTAAGTATAGGTACCTTTATACGTAGATTATGGTATATTTTACTATTATATAGGTACCTAACTGAACTGAATATGCTTAACAGAATGTTCCAGGAATATTCCTAAATGAACTTTCTATAGTCACGGCCAAATCTATATGGGTGCACGTCATCAATGAGATATAATGACGTCAGCATTACCAACTTTGAATTGTAAATTTACTGCCGTTAAATTTGCTTTTTTAAGGCGTAATTCTGATGTGTTATTAAAAAGAAATCATTCATTTGCATATTGTTTACAAAGAACTGTAACAATTTCCTTGTTATAAAACGTTTTTTCACGAAATTATCAAAATAAAACCATTCACTTAGTAATTTTTGTGTGTGCCAGTTGGTAATAGGTTAAGGCTGGCGCGCACCGTTCAATATAAGACATTGCGCCCTTAATAATAAATTTGGGGAAATAATCAGACTTCAATTCTGACCTGGTTTGCTCTGATGACAAGCACGACTGGTAATTTATTATTTTTGTGTTTCTGATAATTTAGTATTTTTTTGTAATGTGCATATGTAATAAAAATGTAATAAACTCCGTTTGTTTTCTCTTTAAACACATTTAATAAAAATTTGCCTGTAACAAACTCCTAATTAGTTAGTGCAGAAGATTATAACAAGGAAGTTATAATTCCATCTTAATAACAGCCCCCACCGCTATAAACAGTCAACAATACACGAGCGTTAGATTGAGTCTGGGCACGTATGAATAGACCTTAACGCTGACGTCATATGCCGTTGATGACGTGCACCCATACAGATTTGGCCGCAACTATATAGCAATTACTTTCTCAACATTCTAAGCATATGTTTAGAGTGGATTAATTTTTACCACTAAACTTTGCACCTTCTAAGAACCTGCCTATAGGCCAGTGAGAATATACTCAGGATTATGCTATATTTCTTTTAAGCATGTTCATTAGAAGAAATATAGCATGATCCTAAAAATATTCTCACTGGAAGGTTTAAAAAACATTCTTAGAACATGACTAGAAGAAATATAGCATGATCCTAAGAATATTCTCACTGGAAGGTTTAAAAAACATTCTTAGAACATGACTAGAAGAAATATAGCATGATCCTAAGAATATTCCCACTGGAAGGTTTAAAAAACATTCTTAGAATAAACTGTGCTATGATAGCACTGCTATCAGGGTAGGCACTGAATATATAAGGCACAGCGAAGCTTTGTGCAAATAAATAGACTCTTATACAGTAGTGATATATAAATAATTAGTAGTTAAGAGTTTAGTTAGTTTTATAGTTTCTTAGTGTTTTAAGTGTAATTAACACAATGCGAACAGTAAAAACGTTACAACAATATACTATTAATTAAAGGGTATTAAATAATTAAACCATTTAAAATTAGTATGGCTTCAAAATTTTATTAAAGTTAACATTAGGTACTATACAGACAAATGCGCTTTTTTTGAACTCCAAAATATCATTAATTTTTATTTCTTCATTTTCAAGGAAAACCAAAAAATCTTCTGAAATATCGTTTTTGATAATTTTTTCCAACTTAATTTTTATAGTATTTAAAGTATTATTTTTAAAAGTTGAGAATAACATAGTTACATGATCATTTAGAAAATAGTGGTACATAAATGTTGTGTGGAATGGTATTTCACAATCACATGGATAAAAGTGAATTTGACTTTTATGCGTATTGAAGTGCTTTTGTAATTTTGTACAGTTTTTGATTAATTTTACTTGACAATTTTCTTCTGGGCAATTTGGAATTGGCTCTCTATTTTTACAGACCATTTCATGTTTAAAAATATAACCAATATAACCAAAGTAGTTGTTGCAGTTCCATTTGCAATAAAACATTAACTTCTGCAAACTAATTTTAAAATATTTAATTTTTGGACCAAATTTCAATATTTTTTTGCCAATCATGTCACAATCAACACAACGAACAATGGTTTTAAAAGATTTTGGTTGATAATAAACAGTGACATTGCTACTAAAGAATCCACATAAACAACATAGACAAGAAATTTCATATTTGTCGCTAATAATGTATTTTTCACAAGTTGACAGTTTAAATTCTGGATTTTGTTTTTTAAAATTTTCATTTAAATGTAATTTCCTGCTATTAAAACCTTCAAATAAACTATTAGTTTTCACGCTTTTACTTAAAGAAAATCTTTCCAGAGTCGCTATATTTATGTCAAAAATCACTTGGCACAAAACAGCATTTGAAAATAATTGAATTTGAAAACGCTGATTCATGTTAGCCTCATTGTGGCATGAATGTACTTCACCACTTTTAATCGAGTTGTTACTCAAAATAGTAAAATGTTGTTTGATGTTCTCAGCAAGTTTTTTCGGTCCAATCAGCTTGTTGTCGAGGATCAACTCATTTTTCAACGTATCCACTATGATATTCCATAGAAATATGAGACCTTAGTGTCTGTACAAATAATAGTTGTTGGTTTCTCTGCCAATGTCAACAGAAGCTGAAGGTTTTTCCAGAAAACTCCTGCGATGCTGGTGTTTGAAGTGTTCCAGCATAAAAAAGGGCGGCATCTTTGAGTTGGGGCAAAGCGGGCAAAAGTAAGCTTCGCTCCTGCAGATTTTCTCGTGATCCTGCACTTGAGAGGGCAACAGGAGCTTGGTGCAGCCCTCATAGCGATTATGGCACTTGAATAGCATGTTTCCGTACAACAAATTCACTTTTGATTCCACCCCGCCATCGGTTTCTTTGACGCACCTTCCGCATCTCATGGCCTTGTTGATGTAAAGTTTAACAGGCTTCACCGACACGTATTTAAAACACTCAAAACAGACTAAGTTGTCCAGGGCTTTTTCTGGCACCAACGTGTACATTTTGCTTGGATACGGATTTGAAACTAATGCATATTTGCCAATACACATTTAAAAAATACCTGCTTATCTTTACAAGTGTTTTTTTTATTTAATTAAAGGTTTAAATTGACTTTAAATAATCTATATAAAAATTAGAAAACTGATAAAATATGATACCAGGCATATGTGATTCAACATTGACGAAATCATATCGGACATTTCATAAATGTAATTATAATTATTATAAAACATGTCATCCCTGATAGAAAAATTTGATTCTAAGAATCTTCTAAGAAGATATGACCCGGAATAATGGAATATTCTTAGAACCTTCCCTAATTGCTAAGAATGTTCTTAGGGACTTTTAAAACATTCAATAGATACCCTTTTAATGGTGCAATGAGATTCTTAGAAGCTTTTCAAAACCTTCCTAAAAAGCATTTTAAGAACATTTTAAGAATACGTTTTTGGAATGTTCTTAGATGGTTTCTTATGGAGCTTCTAGGAAGCTTTTGAGAATATTTTCAAATATGTCAGATACCCACGTTCTAATATGTTGGATTCTAAAATTTTTCAGGAGGCGACAAATATACTGTCATAATATGACATGATATAAAATAATTCTTCATAAAAGAAAAACCAAATAGTTCTTCATAAAAAAAACATTTTTCATTGTATAAGTTGGATAGAAGATTTTATGTAAAAGCCGGATAATTTAGATACCTATAGTAATAGTATTTTTGTTATCGAATATTGTTTTAATTTGACAAATAACTATAAAAAAATATTTTGAGTTGTGTTTTTTACTTAGTATTTAATACTAAGTAAAGGTACCTTTATACGTAGAATATGGTATATTTTACTATTATATAGGTACCTAACTGAACTGAATATGCTTAACAGAATGTTCCAGGAATATTCCTAAATGAACTTTCTATAGCAATTACTTTCTTAACATTTTAAGCATATGTTTAGAGTGGATTAATTTTTACCACTAAACTTTGCACCTTCTAAGAACCTGCCAATAGGCCAGTGAGAATATTCTTGGGATTATGCTATATTTCTTTTAAGCATGTTCTTTAGAAGAAATATAGCATGATCCTAAGAATATTCTCACTGGAAGGTTTAAAAAACATTCCTAGATCATGACTAGAAGAAATATAGCATGATCCAAGAATATTCTCACTGGAAGGTTTAAAAAATATTCCTAGAACATGACTAGAAGAAATATAGCATGATCCTAAGAATATTCCCACTGGAAGGTTTAAAAAACATTCTTAGAATAAACTGTGCTATCCCAGAAAGCACACAAAGTCTTGAAGATGTCTTTTGTATGTCGACATTTTTCAATACAGATCTGTATTATGCCTGAACGTCTGAAGATCTAAAAAAGCAACATTTATTATCAAAATTCAAAGGACAAGATGTGAACTACGATTACGAAAGCAAACAGTAATACTAAAACCAAAACCTCCAATGGATTTTTAAAACACGGTCATAACTTTTGAAGTTGTGCTACACGTCCAGGTAACTTTTCTACTGTTTAAAGGGGTAAAATAAAACAGAAAGTAATAATAAAATTACATTTATTTACTTCCTATAATATATAGTAGTAACTTATAGTATTTTATACACAATAGTCAATAGTTCAATACCATTTGTAAAAAAATATTCATTATATCTAACTTATCAAATAACATATTATTAAAGATTTTATTTATTATAGGAATTTCTTGGTTTTTGACAGCCATAATTTAGTTGTGGTTTAGCTCTTTCCTCCAGTCTTTTTCTGAAAAAAAAAGAAGAAAAATGTTAGATGAAGATTTTATTGGTAAACTTTTAACACTTACAGATTTATCTTTGCTGTAGATTTCCCAGCAAACGTTTTGAGCACCAAATGGACTGTTCCTTTTACATTCGCAGTCCAAACCTGATTCCACATCGACGGTGTTATCAACGATGTTGTGAGCGGCCACGCTAACGAAAGTTTTGGCGTCACCTTTAGCTGCCAAGAAGTTGTTGGTCACGAAGACATTACCGTTGTTCTGCAATTAAAAAACACAATGTTAGGTGTCTAAAACACATCCCAAGAAGCAATTCTTACCTTGATGGTGAAGTCAACACAGAAATCGTTGTATTCAAGGTCCTTGTGCAACTCTGAGGAACCCTCGGGCTTCTTCTTTCCTTGAGACATGGTGAACACGTTGTGCTTGTTGAAACCGACGACGTCCTTGGATTTTTTGGCGTCCTTGACGGTCAAACTATCGAACGGGGTGATCAAATTCAAGTGGATTTGGTTGTTTCTGAAGAAGAGTGTCCTCAACTTTTGCAGCTGAAATGTGAGTTACACAGTTAGTGGCCAAATTTTGAGCAATGTTAAAAAGACTCACCAATAAGAGTTTTCCGGTCTCGCAGGGTCTGCTGGTGACAGCGATGATGGATTTGACAGCGTTGAATCTGAACGGGTACTTGAGGGCTTCCGTGTAGGTTTGGGCTTGCAGATCGAGTCCCAAGGCGAGTTTGAGGCTTCGCAGGAGGTCTTCGACCACCAAAATCGCCTTGTCGACCTTCTCGTTCTCCGTGTGCACGTCGCTGTGCTTGGGCCCGTCGGCGAACTTTACGCCCGGCGGTTTGCCCTTGAACTGCAGCTTTCCGTTGACGGTCACGTGCGACGGCCAGAGATTCTCCCCGCCGTAGGTGATCAGGTGGAACTCCACGTCGTTCATTTGCTTATCGTGCAGCTCCTTTAGGATTTCCAGGACCAGCGGTTGCACCAGCTCCTTGTAAATCTTCTCGTTGGGTTTGGTGGTGTCGAGCAGGATCACGAAGTCGGCGGATTTACTAGGCAACTTCACGCTGAACTTTTCTCCCACTTCGTGGAGTTTATCGCCGTTCTCGCATTTCACTGCAACAACAAGTTTTTTAGTTTCTTTGGTCTTTTAAGTGGAATATCTATACTAGGGTGATTCATTTCCGCAAAGTTTTTGTTTTCTTCGGTGCTCAAGCAAAATATTAATCTGCATAAAGAAAAAAAAATTCTCAACAAGTTTGAGCTCTTAATATAAATTTTAAGTACTTTTTTTTTTCAAATTTCTAATGCTTACCCACCTTTGACAATATTGCAAATCGGTTTAATACACCTTAAGGGGAATTTCACGCTCTTTAAAAGTGCTTTTGAGTTTTTTTTGTAACTCGCATTGGTTCACCAGTAGGAGTCGTCAAAGGACAGTTTTTGAAAAAAATCGTTTTTTTTTAATTTTTTCCATCAAACCGCAAAAAGTAGGGAGAAAAGGGCTGAATCGTAAAAAAAGTTATCCAACCAATATTTAATGAATTTACAGCCATTTTTATAACTGAAAACGTAATAAATTGATAATTACCAACTCATAATGTTATTTAGATTGATTTTTTCTATTTATTATTATTATATTTCCCTACACTAAGAAGTTTTTTAAAATTATTGATTTCTCACTCATAATGAATATGAAAACAACAGATAAGTTCATAAAAAAACTAAGAAAATTGTAACGTGGATTTTGCAATTTTTCAACATTTCTGTCATATAGCAAAAAAATATAAATAAAGATTATTTAATTTTTTAAAGCGAAATTTGAAATATGTTACATAACCTTCTGTATATTCCGATTAAAGTTTTGTTGTTTTTTTATGAATTTATGTGTTGATTTCCTATTCATTATGAGTGAGAAATCATAATAATATTTAAAATGTTCTTAGTGTAGGGAAATATAATGATAATAAATAGAAAAAATCAATCTAAATAACATTATGGGTTGGTATTTATCAATTTCTTACGTTTTCAGTTATAAAAATTGCAGTAAATTCATTAAATATTGGTTGGATAACTTTTTTTTTATGAATCACTACTTTTGGCGATTTGCTCGAAAAAATAAAAAAAACGATTTTTTTCAAAAACTGTCCTTTGACGACTCCTACTGGTGAACCAATGCGAGTTACAAAAAAAACTCAAAAGCAATTTTAAAGAGCGTGAAATTCCCCATAAGGTGTATTAAACCGATTTGCAATATTGTCAAAGGTGGGTAAGCATTAGAAATTTGAAAAAAAATATATATTTTTTACATGCGTTTTAAACGGTAAAACTTTAAATTTAAATAGTGAGTGCTTAAAATTAATATTAAGAGCTCAAACTTGGTGAGAATGTTTTTTCCTATATGCAGATTAATATTTTGCTTGAGCACCGAAAAAAAACAAAAACTTTGCGAAAATGAATCACCCTAATATGTATACTTACACAAGTACTCAGGGATAGCAGCAGGGATGTTGCGAGTTATACAACTGTGCACGTACAATCCGGCGATAGCGGCAACGGTGTCTTTGTTACCAGCGGCCACGCCAACGTTGCAAGCCTTCTTGAAGTTGTCAACTTTGACGAATTTATAGCAGAGCGCCAAGGAGGAGTCCCAGGCGAACAATTTGGAGCAAGCTGGTGCGTCCGGACCGGCGAAGGTTTCTTTAACCACCACAGCCGGGCAGTTTCCTACTTTGTAAGCGTTTCCGAATTCGTTTTCGGTCTGTACGATTTTACCGTTGGGCAGGGTGAAATCGTCGTAGGGATCGTTGTTTCCGTTACCCAAAACACCTCTGATCTCGCCGTGGTAGTATCCCGATAAACTGACGATGCAAGCTTGTAGGTCGGGTGTGCAACCGACTGTCACACCAGTTGAGGTCACCATCTTCACGACGTGGTAGTCTCTGTAGGCACCGATGGTTGCCTTACGGGCCGGCAGTTCAGTTGGAGCTGCAAATGTGTGATGAGTTAGTTACTTTGTTTTAAGAATGCTTTTTAAACCATTGACATTGTTCTGAGGATGTCGTTTGGAAAAGTAGATGTAAAATGAGGGTTCTGGGTCAATTTCTACAGTATTCACCACATACCATAAAATATAGTGGGTACACACTCTTTGAAAAGATGTGAGTTATAAACAAAGGTTAATTGTTCTTATAACCATATTACTTTAATAGAAAGCTTTAACAGTGTTTAAGCCAAAAGGGTTTTTAAAGCTACCTGTCGTGGTTGGTGTTGCAAATTATGTTTTATGTCAAGCAGTTAACTAGATTACTAGATCAGATTTTGCAGATGGCCCTTTCCTCCCTTGGTTAGCCTCTTTTGTTTGTCTCGTGAAGAGCACCTAGTTTACAGGTGGTAAGCTGTCACTTCTCATTTTAACTTCATTGACTGTAGTGTGGTCTTTAATCACTGTAGTTCACAGCATAGGAAAAATATAGAAGTGTATTGATTGACCATATTTGTAAAAGAGTAAGTTCCTCAAACTTTGCTTTATTATCTCTAAAGGAGTTTGTCTCGGCATGGACTCTTGAGCGTATACTATGGTATGATATACTCCCACTTATCTTATAATATCGTTCTTTGGGGTAGAGCAACATCATTAAATAGAGTATTTGTTCTACAAAAAAGATCATTAAGAATAATCTTTGGTATGCGTTCGAGAGAGACATGCCGAGACATATTTAGGAGTAATAATATTTTGACAGTCTATGGTATCTACATATATAAACTTAAGAAATATGTAGGTTCAAACTACTCCCAATTTCATATAAATAATGACTTTCACATGTATTCAACAAGAGGAGGTGCCTCTTTAAGTGTTTCGAGATATTCTACTATTCTGGTATAAAAATTTATAATAGTCTTCCAGAAAGCATTAAAATAATAAATAACAATAACCAATTTAATAGAGAGCTTAAAAGTTTTTTAATTAGTAAATGTCCTTATGATCTTAGAGGTTTTTTGTAACATTTTTATTTATAAATTCTTGTAGTGTGGAACAGACTGTATACACTCTAAATGTTAGTTTATTTTTAGATTTTAATAATGTATTTGTGTTGTTAATCTTTGTAATATTTATACTGACCTGTCCTATACATATGTAAATATGTCTTTTGGATTAATAAACTATCTATCTATCTATATATAGGATGACTCCCTGTTTGAATACTACATCTTAAAGTTTTATCAGAACTGTATTGAATCGTGTTTTTTTTATATTTTTCGCCTCTTTACCTATGCACGACCATAGTTAAAGTCAAACTCAATGGTGTCTTACAAGATACATTATTTTGATTTTCTATATTCAACAGAGAAGTAGAAACTCGACCCTGCCGAATGGTACAGTCATTTATGTCTCTAAAAATTATTGTAAAAGGCAGTCCAATGGTGCATCAACTCTTTACTCTACCAAGATATAGAAACTGGAGTCTCTCTAATACTGTTCTAGTCAAAATTTCTGAGAGCATAAAAAAAGGTGTAATTCAATATTGCAAGAAGTTTTGATCTTTTGATGGATGCAAGTATTTTGAATATTCTCATTTCTGCATATGATTTTGTTAAAAACGTGACTGAAAGAATATCAATTTTCTATGTAAAACTATGAAAACAATTATGATAAATCGTTGCAAAATTAATAACGTTTTTTGAACAGGTAAGAAATCGATTTTTAAACTTTGTTTGTACTGATGGAAAGAGCAAGTTTCATTAATAAGTATCTTACCATTGTTCATGGTGACCTGTCCGCCCTTCTTGATGGTGATGGTGTCCTTGCCGTCGGAAAGAGTCAAAGCGTTCAGAGCGCCGTTACTGTAACTTCCGACCAGATTGAACTTACCGTTGAGAGCATCGCGAGCCAACAGGTAGTTGCAGTTGGCTGGGAAGTTAATTTGGCGCCCGTCGAAGGTGAACACGTGCTGTCCTTGGCCGATTAGCGCGACCACTGCAGAGAGTAACGCGTTTTAGGTGAGTTATACACGAGTTTGATGTTTGGTACTTACATGGGAATGGCATGGAGGCCAATCTAGGTGAAGTGTACAAAGAGAGTAGGAAGTCAACGTACGCATTGGATTCCTCCTTGAGAATGTGGGAGAGTGGGGAGAATTTGATGGCGGCGATGCGTGGTAGTTTGGTGAGGAGTCCCAAGTTCAAAGACAACTGAAAAATACAAGCTCACATCACATCACAGAATCTGTGGATGGGGTAGTTAAATTTTTCTGACCTACACTTTTTATGGTTTTATTCAAGGCGTTTTGTAATTTTAACCATTTCGGTGAAATCGGAATCTCAATTGAGATATTTACAAAAAAAATCTCCTAATTACGTCACTAGGCTATTGTCAACGTTGCCAGCTTTTTCTATGGTTGCCAGTGTGTTTAGTTTAAGATTCTTACGATAGATGGCGCCACGTTAGTTGAGAAGAAGAAGAAGAATTGATTTTTTGACGTTTCTTTTTTTCGGGTTATGTTTTTTTTTAATTTAGATTATTGAAAATCAATGTTATTGTTATGTTATTTGTAATTGATATTAGATAAGTGATTTATTAATAACGGACTCCAAAGCAGAGGAATCTTGTGGAATGGTTGGTTACATTGAACATTGGAGCTTTTAAACAAATAAAGTAAGTACCTATAATTATAATCATATTTTGTCGTAAATGCATTTCATTAGTATAATGTCTAGTTCTTTATATTCTTTTAGATATATCTTGGACTCTAAAATATCAAACAGTAATATAATACCTCGTAATAAGGAAGATAGGTACCTAATGAATTTGGTGACCATCTTTCACTCAACTGACAGTGACAGTATTTGTACATAACCTCTTCGGGTATTTTCTGACATAACCGAATGGAATCATTAACAAGACAACTTGACAACAGGGTAATTTTCAACCAATAGAAATCTTAGAATGTTGGTCACATGGCGAGGTTTGTGACGTCATAAAAATTTATATTTTTTGTAAATATCTCGAAAACGGTAAACTCAATTGAAATTCCGATTTCACAGAAATGTTTAATATCACAAAACGCCTTGAATAAAACCATAAAAAGTATAGGTCAGAAAAAATTGCAGGATTACTTACATCTGGGTTGATAAACTTAATTTCCTTGGATTCCATGGTAATGATATCGGCGAATTTCTTGATGAGAACCAATAGGGATTTAAAGATCTTCTCTAACTCGGCCATATCGTCGACAGCTTGGTTCTTCAGTTTCTTCTCAATGTAGGCTTCGATGTTGACCAAAAGTTGTTTCAAGTCGGTCATGTTTGCTGGCAGGATTTCGTAGACGGAGTTGAGGAACTCCTTCATGATGTTGAGGAAGAACTCGGAGTTCGGCATTCCGTTCTTGACGAGTTCTTCGTATTGGTTCTTCAATTCTTCGAAGACGGGCAGGGCTTTGATTTCGCTGTAGATTTTCTTCCATTGCTCCACTATCATGGTCTTGGCGTTTTGGTAGGCCTTAAGCACGAATTTACCCAAATCTTGCGTGATTCCGCTTAGAGCGGTGGCAAGTTGCTTGATTTCGGGTTGGTACTGTTCGATGATTTCGTTGATTTTCACCAAAACTCCCAAAACCACGTCAACGAAGTTGTTGAGGATATCGCCGACGACCTCCAAAAGCTTTTGTCCAGTCTTTTGCAATTGCGGGATAAGTTCCTTCTCTATGGATTCCAAAACCTTACTGAATGAGGCTTGAATGGACTTGCTAATCTGCTCGACTAACTCGCTGAATTTACCGAAAGTCTCCGTCATTACTTTGGTTAAGGTGCCGAAAATGCTCCTAAAGAACTCGCTTAGGTCTTTGATGGTCTTATCTGACATTACTTCTTCCCTGAGTTTCTTCAATTCACTCGCGTAATACTCCTTAACCGGTCCCATATTCGGCACAGCTTTCTTCGCGATTTCAGACAACTCGTTGGAAACTTTTTTGCCGGTGTTCACCCATTTATTTTGCAACTCCTTCATTCCGCTGACGTACTTCGATACGTCTCCTCTAACGTTTGTCAAGACTTCGTGGATTTTCTTCGAGTCTACGCCGTAGTCGGGTTTCAAGAAGTTGGCGTCGTCGAGTTTCAAGCTGGCGTGGAAGAGGTTCACTTTACCGCCTGGAGTGATGAGGTCCGAACGGACGTCGGCGATTTGGCCAGGAATTAGACCGGAGCTGAGTACTAGTTTCTTGTTTGGCGTGTCTGGAATTAATGGAGATGTTAACAGGATAATAGCTCAAAATGCCTAAAGAAGGGGCTAAAGTGTGTTAGTGCTTGAACTAAAAGCGATTTTGAAGTCCAGTTTAAGAGGTCTGGAAGGGATTTTTCAAGAATTGGACTTCAAGTTAAAGCAGTAACTAGTTTCAAGTATAAGAATGCCTTGTAAAATATTGTTCACAAAAACTTACTTTTGAATCCAGCCTCGTACTTCATGGTGTTCCAGTTCTTGATCTCCAACTTGGACACAATTGGATTCTTGTCGTACGAAGAAACCTCGGTGTCGACAATTTGTTGGTCCTTGCTCAGATTAATCTTGCTGGTGACCTTGAGGACGTCGGTGTTCAAGAATCTAACCAGGACGTTGGCTTGAGTCTTGGACAGCTTGGCGGACACTTCGTTCGACAGCTTGGTGCCTCCGATTTGGATGTCCAACTTTCTGGAGACGTCGGTGACCATCTGCTCTTTGTCCGCGGAGTATTCGTCCGACCAGTTGATGTTGATGTTCAGTCCCGTGCTCTTGGCGGAGACGGTGTTCTTGAAGGTTGCCTTGGATTTCAGGTCGCTCTTGGATACGGCGTTTTGTTGGATGACGATTTTTTGGCCTGGCTGAGCGAAGATGTCCAACTCGACGGTTACTGAGACTTGTCTGTTGCCTTTCTCGCCCTGGGCGGTGGATTTCAAGGAGGCAGACAGTGGCTGAAAGATGAAAGAAGCTCTTTACTACTGTCACAGCAAACTAAGTTTGGTATACGATATTTTACATTTATTGCCCTTGTGGAAATTTTTCTCTGAGAAAGTCTTACTTTCTCTGAAAAAGTCTGAATAAGACTTATTAAGTCGGAAAAAGTCTGAATAAGTCTTATTAAGTCAGACTAATAGCAAGATTTAGGAGTCTTCTGGAAGAGTTAATAAGACTTTTTAAGACTTAATGAGACTTTTAGTAGAGAAATGGTAGGTACCTACGGGGATAAAAATAAATATCCGAAATAATTCATAGAGGTTGTATTTGGTTATCGTAAAATAAAACACATAGAAAAGTATTTATTACCATTTTTGCTGTTGTTAAAAGCCAAGTTTATTGCATAATTACCTATATAATAACATAGGTAAGATGTAATAATTATAACAATTATAATTTTATACATACGATGCGCTTGACATGTTTTCATTGTTTCCACCATAGAAAAAGGAGTTAATATCATGTCTATAGACATGATATTTTCGATAGACTCATAAGACAAATATGGTTGATCTTCGTGTTTACGTACAGTGTTGCCATAAAAGTTCCTGACCATAAATTACAAAATACTAAAATAATAATAAAAATGTAACAGTATAGAATAAAATAATTGTGCATATTTAGTAAATACACAATATTATTTACTGAAAATTTCTTTTGTTATTATTTTGATAGAAATTTGCAAATCACCCGATTTCACCCCCAAATATTACGAAAATACCCGATTTTCGAGTAAAATACTTGCAAACGGCAACACTGTGTCCCACTGACAGGTCAGCTGTGCTCTAATTGGTCAGCTAGCTGAGCTGGTCTCTCGATATTACGTCTAGAAGATTTGTTTGTAACAATGTTTAGATAGGTAAATATTTGCGTGTATCAAAAGAAACTATTAAAATAAAACGTACAGTGGCAACTCCTTTTTCTATGGTGGAAACAATGAAAGCATGCATGTCAAGCGCATCGTATGTATAAAATTATAATTGTTATAATTGTTACATCTTACCTATGTTATTATATAGGTAATTATGCAATAAACTTGGCTTATAACAACAGCAAAAATGTTAATAAATACTTTTCTATGTGTTTTATTTTACGATAACCAAATACAACCTCTATGAATTATTTCGGATATTTATTTTTATCTCCGTAGGTACCTACCATTTCTCTACTAAAAGTCTTATTAAGTCTTAAAAAGTCTTATTAACTCTTCCAGAAGACTCCTAAATCTTGCTATTAGTCTGACTTAATAAGACTTATTCAGACTTTTTCCGACTTAATATTATATAAGTCTTATTCTGACTTTTTCCGACTTAATAAGTATTCAGACTTTTTCAGAGAAAGTAAGACTTTCTCAGAGAAAAATTTCCACAAGGGTGGGGTTTATTTGGACAATTCCCCAACACGATTGCACAAAAATCATAGGAACATTAAGTCCTATATTGTACTATGCTCCACACCTCAAAGTCTCACCACGTGACCACGTACAGAAGGCAGTCTTTTGAAAATTTGGCATTTAAGGCTTTTCAGGTTATGTATCTGTCAAAGTATAGTCAACGAAAGAAATAATATTATGTTTAGGCGTTAAAAATGTATAAATCTTTATAACATTAGAATAACAATGGATGGTTTAAGAATTTAAGAATATAAATACTGCATTTAATGAAATTCTAAAGTGTATGGTGCCAAATAAGTAATATTTTTGTGCATTTGGTCCAAATATCTTGTTTTCTTCATAAAATAATTTTAACTAAACAGCATTTATTTAAAAAAACTAGCTTCTCTATTATGGAATAAGAATATCTGTATTAAAGGTAGGTTAATATATTATAACAAAAATATCATCTAATTTTGTAATTTTAAGGTTAGAAAAATTTATTTTGACCAAAATAAATAAGTATTTTGGATTATTTAAAAGACAGTATAATATGGTATTTAAAAATGTGGTAGTTTTTCTTATCCAGCTTAAAGTGTACCTACATAAAGTTTTGTCAATGCAAATAGTAAAAAAGCTTCGACTGAATTTGATCTACATCAAAAAATCATTATAACTTTAAAAATTTTAATAAATCACATGTCATGGGAGTATTAAATATTTTCACATTGCAAGTTTCTCTAAAAATTGTTTGTGTTCTTATAATCTAACTTAAAGTCAGTATGCCGAGAGGTATGCACAAGTTTTGTCGTTAGAAGTATAAAAGCTTCAATTTAATTTGAACTATATTCAACAATTATTTAGTATACCTATATTTATTTATGACCATATTAACACACTCTTTCAAATAATCCACTTATTTATTGGTCAAAATAGATTTTTCTAACCTTAAAATACAAAATTAGTTTATATTTTTTGTTCTAATACATTAACGTACCTTTGATACAGATATTCTTATTTCAAAATAGAGAAGTTAGATTTTTTTAATAAATGCTGTTTAGTTTAAACTATTTTATGGAGAAATGTAGACCCAATGCACAAAAATATCACTTATATTTCACCTTACACTTTGGAATTTCATTAAATGCAGTATTTATATTCCTAAAATCTTAAACCAACCATTGTTATTGGGATACTATAAAGATTGTACGTGGTCACGTGGTGGGACTTTGAGGTGTGGAGGATAGTACATTTATTGGCAAAACTTTTTCAAAGATGAAAGGGCCAAATTTTAACCTGATATGATTCTCTGGGTATCTCTTAAGTTAAACAAGTTTCTATTTGTCCCAAAACTATTTTCAAACCGTCTAAAATACTTATTAGAACTGTCAACTTACCCTTTGTAGACCTGGATGAGTAAACTTGATTTCCCCTTCCATTGCTGCTTTGTTGATGTTGACCCAAGAGTTCAATGAGGTCTTCTTGGCGGGTTGGTTCTTTTTGTCCAGGTAGAAGGAAACGTCCATGGACACTTTGCCGCCAGCCTTCAAGACGTTCTTGGGGTAGTCAGCTTTGGTTTCCATGGCGACGATTCTCTTGGGAGTGGTGAGAGACCAACCGGCCTCCTTGGGATGAACATAGAAGCTGTATTGGTACTTGGATTTTTCTTTGTTTTGGAAGTGGACGTCTACGGTGTGGTCAACGACCCATCCATCGCGGTTCGTGACGGATTTCAGACCAAACTCGTGGGTTAAACCCAATTTGCGGAGGTCGATGTTGATTTCCAGCTCTTGGTTGTAATGGGCTGCCCCGTTGATGTTCGCTTTAGAGTCCAATTCGATGTGAGCGCATTCCTTCTTTTCCTCGCAGTATGAGTTCAAGATTCTGAACTGTTTGTTCGTGGCCTTGAATTCGGCGTCGATTGCTTTGTTGCCAAGTTTAGCGTCGAAAGAGATCTGTGAAATGTGGAAAAACACCCTTAAATAAGATTTTTTCATTAAATTTTCTACTTACATCAATTCCATCTTCCTGGTTCTTGTCCTTGGTCAACTTCTGGGAAATAAACTTGAAGTTTCCAGATTTGGTTTCCTCCTTAACCTGGAAGCTACCGGACCCTTCCACAATCGTTTTGTGGCCTTCGACCTTGCTTTGGTAGCTGGTGACCCCGCTCAGCAAATTCTTGTTGGCAGATTTAACGTTAACCTGAATCTTCTTTCCATTGCTGCCAGGTTTGGTCATGACTTCGAAGACGATGTTT
Organism: Brassicogethes aeneus; assembly: GCA_921294245.1. Classification (NCBI taxonomy): domain Eukaryota; kingdom Metazoa; phylum Arthropoda; class Insecta; order Coleoptera; family Nitidulidae; genus Brassicogethes; species Brassicogethes aeneus. The sequence continues at coordinate 4,640,026 of OV121142.1, read as the reverse complement.
TCCAACTTAAGAGCAGGCGAGTTCATGGATCCCTTGATCTGGAAATCGTCGACGCTCTCGATTTGAGCGTCCATTTTGGACTCCAGGAGGAAGTCTTTGCGTTCGCAGATGATTTTTAGTTCCGACTCGAAGTGACGGTCGGTGACTTGGTGATGTTTGTTCATGAACTGGGTGAGTTTTCCCTCTGGGCAACGCATTTGGATGTCGATCAAACTATTAGCACCACCCATCTGTAATAATAACTTGTTATTAGAAACTAATACTAACACTATGATAGTCCGAATTACTAACATTGAGTACGCCCACCTACACTGTTTAAAATATCTGTGGTGTGAAGAGTAATTTTAAAATGGTGTCAAAATCCAACACCAAGTTTAATGAAAGATCAAGCATTCAAAATTGACGAGCTTGTCGCATATGGCAGTGCCATTGAAAATGTTCTTGGTTCATCGGGCCTAAAATTGGCGACAATTCATTGAAAAAATACTTTCCGTTTTGCAATCAATTAGCGTTAATATGTCATTTAAAATACATTTTCTTTTTTTTTCATCCTGATAAATTTGCCGAACTGATGAACATGGAGAACGATTTCACCAAGTAACTGCAAATCTAGAGCATTGGTAGATATCTATGGGTATAGCGGAAAAAAGTTGGATTCATTGCTAGGAGACATTTGCAGCAAAAGATGTACGACGATGATGAGGATTAAGCACAATAATACTATTATCCAATTTCATATTTAATACGATTTTAAATCCTAGACGTCTTATAAAAAAACTAATGACATTTTTAAAATCAGGTTAAACCCAAAGAAGAATTTTTCTTCACTTTTTAAATTCCACTTTTAACTGTCTAGGGTCCGTCCATAAATTACTTTATGGTAGATCCTAGATACTAGTGTTGTTTACCCTGCTGTGAACATATTTTCTAGTAATACTTACGAGTTTGGTTTCAGCGGTCCATTTCTTACCGTCGCTGACCAATTCCACGTTACTTTCGATGGTTTTGGTATCGGGGGATCTCTTGGTGTTGACGATGATTTTGTTGTTCTTGTGGGACTCGATCGGGGTGTCCAGCTGGCCGACAAAGGTGTACTCGTGATTGGCGTTCTTCTTCAAGGAAACGTCAACCTTGACGTTCTTGTTTTGTTCGTATTGAAGGGCGCCATTGAGGTTCATTTGTTTCTTATCTTCGGATTCGTTCTTGGAGTAGCCTAGAGAGAGGGTTATCGGGTCGCGTTTGGCGTATTTGATTGAGGCTTTGAGGTGTCCGTCTTTAGGGTTTGCTTTTACGGAGGCTTCGGAGGATAGATCCAAGATCGCTTCGGGTTTGCTACCGTCATCGTCGGCGAAAACTGAGTAGGCGCCTTGCCACTCAATGTTTTCAGATGGAGTGCTTGCCGGTTTAATAGAACCCGATCCAGATACTTTCAGAGTTTTGAGGATTTTGCTGGGGGTGTTAGCGGTCAAAGCGAATTCACCGCTGTATGGTTTCCCCTCTCCAACCAAGTCGTATTTACCATCGAAAGTGTACTTAGCTTCAGCCCCATAGGTAGTTTTCACGTTAATGCTACCCACACCTTTGTGGCAGTTACCACTAACAGTGGTTTCAACGGGGTTCTTTATCAGGGAACCGTACAATTTGCTGCGCAAATCCATTTTGCTTTCCTCGCCGTTCTTCTGCTTCTTAATCACCAAATCGTGGTTGATGGATTTACCGTTGGAATTGTCAGCTGCCAAGTTGTACTCCAAATCCATAACTCCCTCCTTAAGGTTGGTGTTCTTCGCCGTAGCTTTCATGGAAATCTTGTTTCCGGGGGTATTCTTGTTCTTCCGTTGCTCCAAGCTCAACTGAGAGTGGCCGTTGGCAACATCGTTGACGATTTTCATGTCGCGGTTGAGTTTACCGAGGAAGTATTGTTCGTTGGGGAGGATTACCTCAACCTCAGACGAGATTTTGCCGTTCTTAAAGTCCCCAGTTTTGTCTGACTTTGAGTTGAGTACGAATTTGTTGCCCATAAGGTCGACGGAGTTTCTGCAATGAAGTTGTTATAGGAATATATGGACTACCGAAATAAAAATGAACTTACTTGGAATCGCAAGTGGTTTCAGTGATGGCATTCTGAGTGGACAAAATGATTTTCTTGTTCTTGTCTTGTCCGAACATGGGGTACAAGGTAACCAAAACGTTGTAAGTTTTGGGAGCTTGAACGGTGAAAGTGGTCTCGGCCTTGGCTTGCTTCTTCAAACCTTGCAAGTCGATCAAAATGTCTCCGTTACCGGCGCCTTTGACAGATTTGAGTTGGCCGTTGATCACCAATTGGTCTTTGACGTTTACTTTGATGCTTCCGTTGGCGTTACCGTTTTTGTTGGCTTTCAAGAATACGTCTACGATCACGTTGCTACCGGAGGAAATTTTCTGCGAGGCGTCCAGTGACAGAGGGTCGTACTTCAAGACAGAGGCGACACTAGAAAAAATATCGAGTGAATGTGGAACATTACAGCAGAGAGAAAAATACTTACATGAAAGGTGTGTTGTGCGTGGGCAATACAACAGTCAAATCGGCAGCCAAATCGGCTTCCTGCGGCTTAATCATATGTCTGAGCGTACCTTTAACCTCAAACTTCTTATCGTTAACTTCCAAGGTGTTGTCGATTTTGCATTCGTGTCCAACGATTTGTCTGCTGGATTTCAATTCGACTTTGTTGTCGAGTCCCCACAAGTCCCATTCGAGTTTGTAGTCGCCTTTTTCTTTACCGTCGATATCGATCTCAAATTCAGAACCGGCTTTGAAGTTTTGGTATTGAATTGACGTTTCCGATTCGAGATGTTTGGGTTTGCGATGAAAGTCCAATTTCAAGTCCATGTTAAGGGCAGGGTAGGTGATGCGGTTTTTGGTGCCCACTTCGAGCTTTTGCGGCTCGCTCTCGTCACCAACCTTCCAGAAGACGTTGTTCACGGTGAGAATGTTGGTTTTCGAGTTTGCAGGGCCGTGTTGGATCGTCAGATGGCTCTCCAGTTTGGGTCCTTTTTTAAACTCACCCTGCACTTTAAAGTTAGCATTGGGGTTGATGGAGTTTTTGAGCTCCACGTTGATTTTCGCCATTTCATTCACGACTTGCACTCGGCCATTTAATTGCGCGGATTGCTCCCCATTGGAGATGTCCAAGTTGGTAAATAGAGACCCGCTCTCCTTACCAAGATCACCTTTGAGGGTGAGTTGTTTGCCGGCGTTGGGCATGGCCACCTTGAGATTATCGAAGGTGTACTTAACATTCTCACCGTTGGTTTCCTTGATGATTTGCCCTTCCAGACTCTTCAGGGTGTTTACGCCGCCGTCGGGTGTTTTGTACTCCAAAACGGGTTTGTAGACTTGCCTTGCTGGTGTGCCAGATACCGATACGCCCAGTTTGCCGTAGAACTCGTTGTTTAAGTAGTTCAAACGTCCAAACAGAGCCTTCTCCTGATCGTTGGAAATCACCTTTGCTTCGGCTAAAGCGTTATATTTGGGGGATACCAGTTGAGCCTTCACGATCATGTCGGGTTGCAAGTGCGCCAACAATTGCACAGAAGTCTTCTTTTGCCCGTTGTTTCCAATGGTACTCAATTCAATTTCGCCTCCCAGGTTATTGGGTTCGTCGTTGAACACCCGACGTATCACGTACTCCTTAACATCTTCGCGGTTGATCTCCACCTTAACATTACCATCACCAGCCAATGGGAAAGGCAACACAGGCACCTGCTTACCCGATAAATTAGGTCCAGAGTACTCACCGCAGAACTCCAAGCCGATGTAGTCTTTCAATTGATCCACGCAGATCGAGAAATCTTTGTTCTGCGCGAACTTCAAGGGGGTGTTGACTTCCTTAGCGCCCAAATCTCTGCTGTGCGATACGACCTCGTGGTTAGCGCTGACGAGGGTTTGCTTGGCGACGGGTAAAGTGTACTTCAACTCCATGGCCTGGCCGTTCTGAGAAACCTCAAAATTGGCTTCACCACCCAGAGCGGAATGCAAAGTGGAGACAACCTTAAGACCGTGCTCTGATGCGAAAGTGTCGATTGTGATTCTACCGGAAACTTCAATGTTAGCACTGGGGATGACGCCAAGTTTAATCAGTTGGTTGGTTTTCGTCTTGTTTATAATGCTGCGCAAATCGATGGCGCCTTTTGTTTTCACTTGGATGTTGGCGGAACCTTCTACGGCGATTCTGGAAGGGAAAAATGAAAGTTAGTGTTTGTTTTACTCCACACAGAAAAAACGCTTTGATATAGTCAATAACAATGCTATCCCTGATAGCACAGTTTATTCTAAGAATGTTTTTTAAACTTTCCAGTGGGAATATTCTTAGGATCATGCTACTATATTTCTTCTAGTCATGTTCTAAGAATGTTTTTTAAACCTTCCAGTGAGAATATTCTTAGGATCATGCTATATTTCTTCTAAAGAACATGCTTAAAAGAAATATAGCATAATCCTAAGAATATTCTCACTGGCCTATAGGCAGGTTCTTAGAAGGTGCAAAGTTTTAGTGATAAAAATTAGTCTACTCTAAACATATACTTAGAATGTTAAGAAAGTAATTGCTAGAGAAAGTTCATTTAGGAATATTCCTCTTAAGCATATTTAGTTCAGTTACCTATATAATAGTAAAATATACCATAAACTACGTATAAAGGTATATACCTATACTTAAGTACCTAATTAGTAGTAGTATTAAATACTAAGTAAAAAACACAATCCAAAATATTTTTTTATGGTTATTTGTCAAATTAAACAATATTCGATAACAAAAATACTTTTACTATACTGCCGTACTAAGCGCAGAAGCGGTAATTAACATAATGGCTGTCATGAGATATTGGTACTTTTATGTTAATAGCTTTGCCAACTCAGTTTGGTAACAGATACCGCTAAAAATAAATTGATATTTCAATCATTTACTGACAAAATACCGATTTAATACCTTATTAAAGTAGAGATTTTTAACCCTAGTTTCATATTACGGGAAAATGTCAATTTCCTTTAAATGTGCAGTTACCGCTTCTGCGCTTAGTACGGCAGTATAGGTATTTTATTTTATGTTAAAAATAAATATTTATTAATTTGTATACCGATTTTTTATTTCTGAATTAACATTTTTATGTATAATAATCTATCTTCAACATCAATCTAATCTGACTTATCCTACAAAATTTTCCAATTTTACTTTTTATGAAATAATGTCATGCAACTTATGGTTTAGAGGTCAAATTGTTTATTTAATATTTTTAAATAAATATATATTTTTTTCAAGCGGCCATGATATACAACCTTATATGCATGTATAGAGTTAGTTGAAGTGCGTCTTTTTCATTAGCGGCAGACAAAAAACTCAAAAAAGCCTAGGGATAGAAGTAAATCCATAGGTGACTCAATAAACGTCAAATAATAAAATTAATTTAGCATTTCATACAAAGCAATCACGATGTATTAATTATATTAATTATAATCGCACGGAATATTTAGTGATTATTTATTAAATTTTAATTGAACGAAATAAAGAAAAACTAGTTTATTAGTATAATATTATGATGATAGACGAGTCGCCAATGTCGAAACTTCAAACAAATGTCAGTACGTCAAAATTAATTCAAGCGCAGCATTTTGACAGAGCAGTGTTTAGTTTTAGTTTCGGATATTTATCGGCATTGTAAGTAAGGTTTATTAGTTTTTTTAGTTTTTATCAATAATTTCTAACGCTTTTAGCCAAAATTTTATCCCACACGAGTTATGAGTAAATAAAATAATTCTATTGCTTATCCTATTTATATCATGCCCTTGAAAAAAAAATTGTATATGTTATTTGGAGTAGAAGCTCTTTTTGTGCTTCGTACATGTAGCTGAGGCAGTTGCCTGCCTCAGCTACGCTTCGGCCGTCAATCTATGTACTCACCACAAAAAGAGTCACTTCTACTCCTTATAACATAATCTACTAATTAATATGTCGGAAAATTTTTTAAGGGGACGACAATTACATTTCACTGTCATATTATGACAGTGAGGCGTATTTGTCGCCTCCTGAAGAATTTTACGAATGTAGAATACAACATATTAGAACGTGGGTATCTGACATATTTGGAAATATTCTCAAAAGCTTCCTAGAAGCTCCATAAGAAACCTTCTAAGAACATTCCAAAAACGTATTCTTAAAATGTTCTTAGGATGCTTTTTAGGAAGGTTTTAAGAAGCTTTTAAGAATCTAATTGCATCATTAAAAGGGTATCTATTGAATGTTTTAAAAGTCCCTAAGAACATTCACAATATTTGTGTATAAATATTTAGTGTATTTATAATTTGGTTTAGAAGCTACTTACTTTAGAGGGAAACCCGTTGAGGTGGGATAATCGAATTCAGCGTCCAGGAAGATCATGTTGTACCTCATGGTTTTCTCGAAGTTTTGCAGGTTGTCTAACCCTTTAGCGAACTCACCGATGAGTTTGTCTATGATTTGTTCGGGCGACCATTTCTGCGCGTTGCCGTTGAGGTTCAAGAACAACATCTCCGACCCGAAAGCTCTCACGGAGAGATCCAAGTCGAGATCTTTATCCAGGGTGTTTTCTTTGATGGAAACTTCCTTGGCGATTTTCTGGATTTCCGCGGCGGAGACGTCGCGACGCGATCTCAAAGACTTTTCCAACTTTTTGCCGAGTTGGCTGAGGAGGTCGCTGGCGGGTTTTTGGTTGTTCTTCCACAACTCGTGCAGGGATTTCGATTTCAACACCCCTTTGGGGCCGAAGTAGTGCCCGATAAGGCGGTCCAAATTCTCCTGTCTGGTTTCGATTTCAAGGAAGTTCACGTTGTGACCGAAAACTTCGGCGGTGAGATTCATGCTTGTGGATCTGGGCCACCAGGAGTCTTGAGAGTAGATGACGTTAGCTTCTGAAGCGCCGGCTAGACCAAGGGTATCCCATGAGTAGGAGAATTCTCCGTTGTAAGACCACTTTCTGAAGTCCACGGGAAATCTTTGCGGCAAAGTGGAGAATGACAAGTGTTGTTTTTGCAGATCTTTGTCTGGGTTTGCGGAAGCCTTAATATTTCTGATGTGCGACACGATGAAACCCCCAACTTGGTAGCTAGGTTCAGTGTTCAAGAGGGTCTTAATAGCATTACCGATTTTAGCGTTTGGACAAGCAACAGCAGCGAGGTAAGCTTTGATTCTAATTTCGGAATCTTGTTGTATATCCTTGAGAATGTTCAAGGAAGTATCCCTCAAAACATCCTTGCAGGGGTCTGATAGGAACGTTTCCAAAGCGGTAACCCTCAACCTGGTCGAGGCAGTCTTATCTTTGGCGATATCAACGATCTTCTTCACGATTTTCTCGTTGATGTGGTGGAAGTTGCCCAAAGCTTTCAATACGGAGATCATCTCGGTTTCTTCGGCGCGATTGGCGGCTTTGTTGTCGCCCAACTTTTTGATCAGCATGTCGGTGATTTTGTTCACCGCGTCGACTTTGTCACACGAGTGCTGTCTGCAGTACTTTCCCACCAAGTTTCCAAGGCCTAGGTAGGTTTCGCGTTGTAGGTTGGGTTGGCTCAACAATTGGCTTGCAGTGTTCTATAATGTAAAAAGTTTGTTAGTTTGTTACTTATTCCCTAGTAGCAAATTTTTTCTGACCTATACTTTTTATGGTTTTATTCAAGGCGTTTGGTAACTTTAAACATTTCTCTGAAATCCGATTTTCAATTGAGTTTACCGTTTTCGAGATATTTACAAAAAAAAATCTCCTAATTACGTCACTAGGCTATTGACAACGTTGCCAGCTTTTTCTATGGTTGCCAGTGTGTTTAGTTTATGATTCTTACGATAGATGGCGCCACGTTATAATATTTTAGTTTTAAAACCACTTGATCTATAATTTTAGTTGAGAAGAAGAAGAAGAATTGATTTTTTGACGTTTCTTTTTTTCGGGTTGTGTTTTTTTTAAATTTAGATTATTGAAAATCAATGTTATTGTTATGTTATTTGTAATTGATATTAGATAAGTGATTTATTAATAACGGACTCCAAAGCAGAGGAATCTTGTGGAATGGTTGGTTACATTGAACATTGGAGCTTTTAAACAAATAAAGTAAGTACCTATAATTATAATCATATTTTGTCGAAAATGCATTTCATTAGTATAATGCCTAGTTCTTTATATTCTTTTAGATATATCTTGGACTCTAAAATATCAAACAGTAATATGATACCTCGTAATAAGGAAGATAGGTACTTAATGAATTTGGTGACCATCTTTCACTCAACTGACAGTGACAGTATTTGTACATAACCTCTTCGGGTATTTTCTGACATAACCGAATGAAATCATTAACAAGACAACTTGACAACAGGGTAATTTTCAACCAATAGAAATCTTAGAATGTTGGTCACATGGCGAGGTTTGTGACGTCATAAAAATTTATATTTTTTGTAAATATCTCGAAAACGGTAAACTCAATTGAAATTCTGATTTCACAGAAATGTTTAATATTACAAAACGCCTTGAATAAAACCATAAAAAGTATAGGTCAGAAAAAATTTAACTACCCCATTCCGGAAAAGTCTTGGCCCAGCATGGGGGACAGATTTTTGCTCAAGAATTGTACAAGAATTGTTCCAGATTCTTGGCCAAGATTATTGGGCAAGACTTGAGCCAGACTGTGGCCAGAATTTGACAAGAATTTGACCAGAAATCTGGTCTCATCGCTAAACTTTGGGACTATCCTATAGAGTAAAGGTTCTCATTCTACAGTAGTATCATTCACAATAATGTATACTAGTCGAGAAGTGAGTTCTCTGTAGGAAATGAGTATAGTTTTTTGTTTATGTGAAAATACGAATAAGAGCTTATTGGATTCGTCTTCTAGCTGAGAAAAAAATTGATTTTTTGAAAAATAAAAATTATATATCTAAAAATCAAAAATAAAAAAAAAGTGTGTGTCAGCTCTGACGCATAACTAGAGTTTACTCTTTATGAAAATAAAAGATGTTTATTTTTACGGGCACCTGGTTTTTTTTTAACATAGAAAATTAAAAACTTTAACTCTTTCAAAATTTGTTTCGTTTTTAATTCTATTGTTTACCAGATTTATGGATAAAAACCGAATTTACTGGAAAGAAATCGTGGAAAATTAATGTTTTTAGTAACATTCTTAACTTTTGAAGTTCAACAAAATTTTGTGTTGACCAAAAATCTTGAATTGAAAGTTCCTATTTAACGTGTAATCGTGTAAAAATTCTTGGCCAAGAATCTGGTCAAATTCTGGTCACAGAGTTGTCCAAGTCTGCCACCAGAATTTTGATCAAGAGTCTTGGTCAAGAATTGTCCGATTCTTTACAAAGTGCTTCTCCAAGTATCTTGACAAAGAATCTTGTCCAATTCCATTGCTACTAGGGTTAAAGAGTTGTTTTTTTGTTAGTACTTACCAAAGAGTTAAGGGTTGCGTGTCTGACCAAACTCAAACCGAGGTAAACCTTCTTCTGTTCCCATTCGTTGAACTCCTTGTTCTTCAATAACTCAACGGCAACTTCGATGGCATCGCCAGTTCCAGCCCTCAATAAAGCATCGAGGAAAATTTTTCTCGCTCCCTCTTTGTCGGAAAAACCGGCCCCCGACTTAACCTTACTGTAAGCGGAGAGAATATCGTCTTTATTGGAAACTCTGAGGATCTTGATGAGGTTGATAAACTCCTTAGCCGTATTATCCGAAACGGTAACATCGATGGTTTTGGCGACATCTTGCACGGCGGCTTGAATGTTGGCAAGACTGGACGTTCCTTTTTGCACGTTCACTGGATGAGGGTTGTCGAAAATAATCGACTTGGGTTTACTGGCGGTGGCTTTCACTGCCGCCTTGGAGGTTCCTGCCAGTTCCAATTTGCTGACGACTTGCGCTTTAGCTCCGTTTTTGCCCACGCTGAACGGCATGTAAAGGTAGTTCTCCACGATTTGCACGCTTTCTACGATACCGGCCTTAATCTTTTGCTTGGCGATGTAGTCTCCCGATAGAATTGGGGATGAGTGGATTTCGCTGTCTTTGTTGAAAGTCGTGGCCAAAAAGTCCTATGATGAAAGAAAAACAATACATAAGTACACTCACAGACAAAATAATCGATGAATTTCAATAGCAAATAACTTTTTTATTTGATGTCGGATTTAAACGAGTATTAAAGAATATTGTAGATACATTAAGGGAGAATCGCTCACATTTTAAAAATTACTAAAAAATACACGAACGTTTATAATATACGGGTTTAAACAAAAATATGTTTTTTACCATAAGTTTAAGACACTCTGTAAAGTGGCAAAACCGTATATTGTTCTAAATTAAGCTTTAATTATCAAGTCACATATATTTTTAACAGTTTTGTTTTTGGTTCACCTTAATATATTTATTTTTGTGGAAAATATGGATTATTTTAAAGAAACATTGCAAATTCCAATATTTTCCTGTATGAAGAACTAAGGTTGCTGTGGTCCATCCATAGCCTATGGAGGGTGACAGTGACAGTTTTGTTGAATCATCCCATTCTTGGACATGTCATATACAGGTTTCAAAAGGTATCAAATTGTTTTTTGTAAATTAATGTGTTAATTTTGAGGTGTCTTCTTACTTTTAAAAATGTCTCCGACTGATGTTGCTCTTTGTACTTCACTTCTTTTGACGTTTAAAACACTTGCCACGTAATACTGTGACCGTCCATCTTGGATTAAATTAATGGCTCTGGCAACATCAGTCGAAGACATATCCATTTTTTAAAGTAATAAGTCAACTCAAAATTTAAACATTAATTTGCAAAATAACAATTTGATAGCTTTTGAAAGCCGTGTATAACATATCCAAGTATGGGATGAATCAACAAAACTGTCACTGTCATCCTCCATAGGCTATGGACCATAGCAACCTTTGTTCTTCATACAGAAAAATATTGGAAATTGCAATGTTTTTTTAAAAAATCCATATTTTCCACAAAAATAAATATATCGAGGTGAACCAAAAACAAAACTGTTTAGAATAGATGTGACTTGATAAATAAAACTTAATTTAAAACAATATACGGTTTTGCCACTCTACAGAGTGTCTTAAATTTATGGTAAAAAACATATTTTTGTTTAAACCTATATATTATAAACGTACGTCTATTTTTTAGTAATTTTTTAAAATGTGAGCGATTGTCCATTAATTTATCTACAATATTCTTTAATATTTGTTTAAATCCGAAATCAAATAAAAAAGTTATTTGCTATTGAAATTCATCGAAAATTTGTGGGATCGATTATTTTGCCTGTGAGTGTATATAAGTCAAAAGTGTTACACACTGCAAGACAGTGAGTTATTAGTTTCATTTGATGTTGGTTCGCTTTTTCCAAGTAGCCCATTGACTTATCTAGAGGATTTACTCAAAGAAAATAGTTTTTGCTATGAGACTGAATACTTGAAGTCAGCATCAGCCTGCAAGCGGCAAAAGCCAAGTAAACGGTTTCTTCTATGAACAGCATTAAGAAACTACTTCATAAGAAGAATTTTCGATCAAAACGCTTACAGCTTAGATGCATTTGTTTCCAAATTAAATTATTGTATTATGAACCTTAGCTTATAATTGGTATACATATGGTAGATTTAGCAGTTAGATGTAGTTTCACTTCAAATGATTTCCCAGTTGATGTATGTTCTGATTTCTATACCTGATGAATATTATTTAGTTGATGTACTATGCTCCACATCTCAAAGTCCCACCACATGACCACGTACGGAACGCAGTATTTTGAAAATTTGGCATTTAAGGCTTTTCAGGTTATGTATCTGTCAAAGTATAGTCAACGAAAGAAATAATATTATGTTTAGGCGTTAAAAATGTATAAATCTTTATAACATTACAATAACAATGGATGGTTAAAGAATTTAAGAATATAAATACTGCATTTAATGAAATTCTAAAGTGTATGGTGCCAAATAAGTATTTTTTTGTGCATTTGGTCCAAATATCTGGTTTTCTCCATAAAATAATTTTAACTAAACAGCATTTATTAAAAAAAATCTAGCTTCTCTATTATGGAATAAGAATATGTGTATTAAAGGTTGGTTAATATATTATAACAAAAATATCATCTAATTTTGTAATTTTAAGGTTAGAAAAATTTATTTTGACTAAAATAAGTATTTTGGATTATTTAAAAGACTGTATAATATGGTATTTAAAAATGTGGTAGTTTTTTTTATCCAGCTTAAAGTGTACCTACAAAAAGTTTTGTCAATACAAATAGTTAAAAAGCTTCGACTGAACTTGATCTACATGGAAAAATCATTATAACTTTTAAAAATTTTAATAAATCACATGTCATGGGAGTATTAAATAATTTCACATTACAAGTTTCTCTAAAAATTGTTTGTTTTCTTATAATCTAAGTATGCCGAGAGGTATGCACAAGTTTTGTCATTAGAAGTATAAAAGCTTCAATTTAATTTGAACCATATTCAACAATTATTTAGTATACCTATATTTATTTATGACCATTTTAACACACTCTTCCAAATAATCCACTATTTTGGTCAAAATAGATATTTCTAACCTTAAAATACAAAATTAGATGATATTTTTTGTTCTAATACATTAACCTACCTTACAGATATTCTTATTTCATAATATAGTTATATATGTAACGGAACTCGTTGAGTGACAAGTTGGTTGCCTAAACAAGCTTGGGTGGAATCAAGGGCGGTGCCAGGTATTTCGGGGAAGTACCGAATGCGAAATGATGAGCAAGCAATGATGGCTTTTGCATCGTAATAGAAAGAGGGACAGGCATTCAGTTTTGGGTGTCTGACTTGGCACGACCAGTGGGATCACCTCCATTCTACGAGTTACCAAAATAGACATTAGTTTAGTGCTTAATAATTAGTTTATGTTAATACTTAGTTGAGTATAGTTAGTTTTGTATGTGTGTGCTAAAATAAACAATATAAACGTTAATAAATAAACATTGTGTGGTTAATATAAACAGTTATTAAGTATGGCAGACCTTGGAGAACAAGGGGATGCAACCCCGACATATAAGTTAGATTTTTTTTAATAAATGCTGTTTAGTTAAAACTATTTTATGGAGAAATGTAGACCCAATGCACAAAAATATCACTTATATTGCACCTTACACTTTGGAATTTCATTAAATGCAGTATTTATATTCCTAAATTCTTAAACCAACCATTGTTATTGTGATACTGAAAGTTTTATTAACTTTTAACGCTTAAACATAATCGGTAACACTATAAATATTATTTCTTTCATTGACTATACTTTGACAGATACATAACCTGAAAAGCCTTAAATGCCAAATTTTCAAAAGACTGCGTTCCGTACGTGGTCACGTGGTGGGACTTTGAGGTGTGGAGCATAGTACGTTCTGATTTCTACACCTGAGTCAAGCGTTCAAATCTTGTGCTGATAAATGTTATTCATTCTGCCTTATGTGTAGGTATTTGGGATAAGTAAAAATGAATATTGTATGCTCTCTACTTGAGGCGAGGATTCAAATTCGAAGATTAAGTGGAAGAAAACGTTTCAAGATTTGTTCAACAGGCATTCATTCATCACAACATTGAATAAAGTCTATAATTCCCACAAGGGTTCAACAGTACTTTAAGCACTTTGTGCTTTGTTTCGGTGTTGGTAGCACAGACAAAAACTTACTTGTTTGATGTTTTCTCTGTAAGCACATTTGTTCAAGTTCCTGGACTTCTGCACCAAAAGAACTCCCCCTTCGTTCGAAGAGGATACTTGTGTAGGACACAAACCGAACACGTCTGTTTCATGGGCATCCTTCAAGTTAACCAAGAAGGCCGAGGCAATGGCACGCTTGATGTTGAGGGAGGTCTGGGTGTCAGCAGCTTCAGCGCAGATGTGATCTTCTACCGAGCCGTCTTTGTTGTTGATGACCACTGGAAGGTTCAAGCCTTCGATGACGGTGGCCTTCTGCGAAGAAAAAATAGTGGTTTTCTCATGACCGTCTTATGGTCGATGGTTTAAAGTCTTACCTTGACTCCTCCAGAGATGATCTGCACGTTTTGCAGCTGCAAAACTTGCTGACACTCAGCTTGTTGGGTCAGCAAAACATTGGCTTTGACTTCAGTTGTTATCAGTTGTCCTTCAGCACTGGAAAGGCTGACATCGACTTTGCCGTGGTAGTTGTACTTGTAAGTGGTGCCAACTGCAAATTTCAGGGTATCCTGAGATTTGCCGCAACCGGATCTACATTGTTCTGAAAAAAAATTAGAAATAAGTATGGTGTCTTATAAGATACATTATTTTGATTTTCCTGATAGCACACTTTATTCTAAGAATGTTTTTTAAACCTTCCAGTGAGAATATTCTTAGGATCATGCTATATTTCTTCTAAAGAACATGCTTAAAAGACATATAGCATGATCCTAAGAATATTCTTACTGGCCTATAGGCAGGTTCTTAGAAGGTGCAAATTTTAGTGGTAAAAATTAGTTTACTCTAAACATATGCTTAGAATGTTAAGAAAGTAATTGCTATAGAATTTTTATTTAGGAATATTCCTGGTAAGCATATTTAGTTCAGTTACCTATATAATAGTAAAATATGCCATAAACTACGTATACCTATACTTAAGTACCTAATTAGTAATTACTATTAAATACTAAGTAAAAAACACAATCCAAAATATTTTTTTTATAGTTTTTTGTCAAATTAAAACAATATTCGATAACAAAAATACTTTTACTATGGGTATTTTATTTTATGTTTAAAATAAATATTTATTAATTTGTATACCGATTTTTTATTTCTGAATTAACATTTTTATGTATAATAATCCTAACTATCTTCAACTTCAATCTAATCTGACGTATCCCACAAAATTTTCCAATTTTACTTTATATTTATTTAATATTTTTAAATAAATATATTATTATGTCGCAAATACACTGTCATCATGAAGAATTTTACGAATGTAGAATACAACATATTAGAACGTGGGCATCTGACATATTTGGGAATATTCTCAAAAGCTTCCTAGAAGCTCCATATATTCTTATAAGAAACCTTCTAAGAACATTCCAAAAACGTATTCTCAAAATGTTCTTGGGATGCTTTTTAAGAAGCTTTTATGAATCTAATTGCATCATTAAAAGGGTATCTATTGAATATTTTAAAAGTCCCTAAGAACATTCTTAGCAATACCTAAGGGAAGCTTCTAAGAATATTCCATTATTCCGGGTCATATCTTCTTAGATTCTTAAAGTCAAATTTTGCTATCAGGACAGAGGATATGATGTAAAGTATATGTATGTATTATATAAAGTATCTATATTTGTATTAAAAATTTCAGGTTATGTTAAAAAAATGATCGATATGCTATTAAACTTTAATAATTTAGTAATTATTATTGGTATATGTTTAGTACAGCAATATTTAAATCTGGTTGATCAAAAAGTACACAAATGAATTAATGGCCCATTGGCAATTATTCCTCTAGGAAAAATATTCAACACAGCTTTTTTATCTTGGGCCCCCTGTATACAAACCAAAACATATTTTTTTTGTTAATTTCAAACAAGATTTATATTCCACCAAGTATATACATTTATAGCTTACATACACAAAGCTTTAATAATGTGTATACGTTTAATATTTGACTCAATTACATTAAATTGGATAATGGGGCCAAGTAACAAATTTAAAGACTGTATTGTAATAAAGTAATAAAATTTTACTTGGGAAAATATTCCTTAACAAGGTGTTAAAAATTTATTAATTACATAGATTGAATAAAGAAATTTGTAGAATATATACCGGGTGGACAATATGGACAATTATGTACAGGGCAGGGGCGTGCTGGGCCGCCGGGACACCGGGCGAATGCCCGGTGGCCTGCGCTACCATGGTGGTCTGCTGGACTTGTTATGGTATGCAAATAGGGTATACCAAACAAAAAGTTTTTTCAAGTTATATCACTAAACACTAAAATAAAGTAAAAAAAAGAAAGTTTTAATTGACTTCCGTAAAAAATCTAAAACACGTATTTTTTATGCTAACCCTTAACCAAGAAATTGCAGGTGGAAACCCTAAACCGTGGGGATATTTTGGATGCTAACGTAATTATTTTTCACTTTCTTTGAAAATCTAAACTGATCCAGGGCCACTTCGATAAATTGCAATTTTAGTAAATTTATAAATTATCGGAAGGGGGGATCAGCTCGGATTTATAGAGAAAGAGAAACATAATTACAAAAGCATCCAAAAAAGCCCCCTCTCGCAGTTTTTGTCTTGATTTATTTGTGATAATACTTTCCTTTAATATCAGTGTGAAGTGACGTAAATTTGGAAGCTTTTATGCTGATTGCTGTGGAGAGAAAGGTGCAAAACGGTTTAGATAGTGACTTAATAATTGAACTAGCTGAAAACAGTTCTTTGTTGCGAAGAGAGTTATCGGGACATTTTATTAGTCGAGGTATTTAATTGTGATGTATTTTTACAATTTATATAAAATTGGCTTGGGCCTGGACTGCTCTACCATCTAGTCCAGGCCTGCATTGATTCTGCCAGCACGCCCCTGGTACAGGGTGATCCCCTATAATGTCGCCCCCCTTTAACTTTTTTATTTTAAGTGTCCCAAAAAATTTAAAAGTGTGGTTATGTAGGACCTAAAAAATACTTTTGTTCTACGTAAAATAAAAATTGAAAAATTGATCAATATACAGGGAAAAACAAAAAGTTTATTTTTTTTCAATGGATCACCCTATATATGAATTTATTTTTCGATTCCTTGCAAAATTCTGAGCATAATTTATATAACAAACCATATACCTAAATTCAACTGTTTCTGAAATATTCGCATTCGAAATGTTATCATTAAATGTTTTTTTAAACTGTTAGAAATCAAGAAGCCTCAGGATACCAAAATTTGTATTGAAAATAAATTACTATAGTGACATTATGTCAATATGTCTTGTTAAATAAGTAAAAATGGCCTACTCAGACAGAGACAGACAAACTATTTTAACTTATTATCTTAAAAATAATTTAAATATTTGAGAAACGGTTGAATTTAGGTTTATGGTATGTTATATGAAATATGCTTAGAATTTTACAAGGAATTGAAAAATAAATACATATTTAGGGTGATCCATTGAAAAAAAATATACTTTTTGTTTTTCCCTGTATACTGATCAATTTTCCAATTTTTTTTATACGTAGAAAAAAAGTATTTTTTAGGTCCTATATAACCACACTTTTAAATTTTTTGGGACACTTAAAATAAAAAAGTTAAAGGGGGGCGACATTATAGGGGATCACCCTGTATCAAGCGAGCTTGCGAGCGAGTGTTTAATTTAATGAGTGCATAGAAAAATTGCGAATGAGTTGCATACTAAACTTTTTCTACTATTATCTAAAAATGATTTAAATTAAATTTTTGTACAAAGCGACATCTATAAAACAATAGAGTAACCATTCTTGGGAATCTGTGTTGTATGTACTGTTTAGATAAATTTCAAAAACTCTTTTGATAAGGAACGTATAAATATACAGAGGGTTTTATTGATACATAATTTTCAAAATTATCTCAAAAATTGGTAATATACTTGTCAACAAAATTTTTATCTATTTACTAAATAAGTTATCTGTTTGGCAAAGCAATTAAAAATAATATAATCAAAATTAAAGAAAAATAAAATAACTTTATCTTAGGTTAACAATGTAAATAATAAAAGTTCACAACTTTTAGATAAGTTTCTATTTACAGCAAATTTCTTATCTTGTAAAAAAAGTCGAAAATATCTACAGTTCACGGTTAAAGTCAACTACTATCTCAAGAATTTTGCAAATAATTCCACACAAGTTCAATGAATTAATTCATAAAAAATGTTAAATTTTTTGCACAATATACAAGGTGATTTTGAATAAGTAGGTAGATAACTAAATGATTTTCAAAAATAATTAAATAAAATTTGACTTGTGTCAAATCGTTAACCTCACTTTTTATCAATTTTAAATGTTATTATAGTCGCCTTCTCCCAATAAAACCCGATTGGTTCAAATTACAGCGAATATTGAAATCGGCCAATCACCGATGCCTTCCAACGTGAATAATGGGTTCATTTTCAAAATTTTTAAAATTAAAAAAAAACTTCAAAATTCACACAACATTTTTAAAACTTACAAAAGTCAATGTATAATAACATAAGTTCAATATTGTATATAAATTAAAAATATAAAAAGCCTCAATTTAATTTTTTTTCAGAAACTAAGTACGGTAAGTCAATTGTTTAATTAGGTTGAAAATTAAAAAACTTTATAATTGGAGTTAAAAATAAAAAAAACGAGTTTCGTGAAAAGACATACCGTGTGATTATATAAATATGACATAATGTCGAATTTGGATTCAGCAAAATACAGGGTGGTCCAAAATAAACCTTTAATAGTTTGTGAATTAATAAAAAACCTTAAAATAATAATAATTTTCTTAATAAAATTATATCAAAAATTAAACTATTTTCCCATATGACGTCTGGTTTGTTTTTTTTTTAAGAAAAATAAAAGGTACGCCAACGATATTGTTGAAACGTAAAATTGTAATTAATTCATTTATACCAACAAATCAAAAATGTTTATTTTGAAATAAACCAAGTTAAAAATATCAAAAAAATAATTTACAACAGAAACTTACAATTAAAAATTTGAACTTTTACACCTTTTTTCTGAAACGGTTTTGTTTTCGATATAAGTTTATTAAAAAAAATATGTAATATAACTTTCTCATTATTCTCATGTTAACACTAAAGTGATATTTTCAATTTGATATAAAATTTCATATAAATGTTTTTATTCTGCGAATTAAAAATGTCATAGTGGATATTTAAAAATTTAATTTAATTTTTATTCCAAACTGACATTTTTAATTTAGTAAATTTAAAATATCTGTTTCTCTTATTTGTATTTTTTAGTTAAAATTCTCATTTTAATTTTAATTTTTCAAAATATGCAGATATTTTTAATTGAATGTGATATTTTTAATTCAGATTGAAAGTTTGGACACCCCTGGTATTCAAAACTAATTCTGTCGCTAGATTGCGGCACAATCGCTGGGAAAAACAGGGGTGTCCAAACTCTCAATCAGTCGGAATTAAAATCACATTAAATAAAAAAATCTGTATTCAAAAAAAAATAAAAATTTCTTTAATGATATTTTTAATTTAGCGAATTAAAAATATGTGTTTAACTAAAAAATACAAATATAAGAAGTAGATATTTTAAATTTACTAAATTAAAAATATCAGAAAAGATTTTGTTTTAAAATTTTGCAATGATTTTGGAGTAAAAAAGCGATTTTATTCAGAATTTTTTGTTATATTATTATTTAAAATTCTAAAAACAAAACTTAAAAGACCGAGATATTTTCTTTAAAAGTAGACAATTAATTATTTTTTGATTTAAATATTAAAATTAAAATCAATAAAAACACTTAAAATCGCTTTTTCACAACAAGTATCCCTTAGTACACTTTACGTCACTGGTTTTAACACATACACTTCACTAAATAAATAAAAAAACAAAAAAATTTAAAAAAAAAATCCAAAAAAAATTACATACCTGATGCAGTGGTAGGGTTCGTTATCACAAAAACAATTGCTAGGGCTAGGCCCAACGTAGCTATGGGTCTTGCACGGCCCATGTCTCTGTCGCAACTGATTGGCGATTACCCCCAGCCATCTTTATATACCATCGCATCGAGTGACCCTTGACGATTTTCTGTCGATTTATCGTATCAACAAGTAAGAATGAAGTTTTCTTATCCGAGATACTTATGCTGAATCAGGACCAAAAATAAAGGAATTAAGTTGTAGGAACAAGAAGTTTTGGTTGGAATATAATTTTTTTTTAATTTCGGTATTGTACCATCCTGTATAACCATTGTTGGTCGATTGCATCACAGCATTTGGGAAGTAAGAAAAATACCAAAACCATTAAAAATTTAAAATTTCAAATACAATTTTTTAAAACTTCATCCAAGCCCCGTTTGTAAAAAAATAATTTTTTTCTCGTTTTTACTTTGAAATATTGAAGTATTATCTCTTACCTTGAAAAGGTTTTCAAATTTTTTGTATTGGAATCTTAGCAAAGCAAATTTGATTTTTTTTAAAAGAGTACATTTAAGACTTTTTGGTAGGCAATACACTCAGTCTTAAGAACAAGGAGATTAGATGGTGAAAGATTGTTCCTTGAATAATTCTGAACAAGGAACATGCAACAAACTTCCATTATTTTCAGAGGGGCCTAAGCAAAGACCACTTTTTTAAAGTGACATTTTGGTGAAAATTTGCGAAAACTAATCCTGAACCGATATTTACGTTCGTGACATGATTTCTTTATAATTTTGACCTCCTGATTGTTATTCAGTTGTCAAATTTAAGTTTCAGATAAAACCAAAATCACTAAGAATCAAAATTGGAAAACAATTCCCGGCTGTTAAATTGCCTACAAAAAAGCCTTAAATGTACTCTTTTGTAAAAAAAATCATATTTTCGTTGTCAAGATTCCAATTCCAAAAATTTGAAAATTGTTTCAAAGTAAGACATAATACTTCATTATTTCAAAGTAAAAACGAGAAAAAAATTATTTTTACAAACGGGGCTTGGATGAAGTTATTGAAATTTTTCACCGTTTAACATATCACCCTGTAGGAAATTTACTTGAAGAACCTTAAGCTTCATATATATATATCATGAATTGCCAGAGGATGGGGCTAAGAGACATCACAGACCAAAATAAAATCGTTCAAGAAACGAAAAAGTTATGTCGTTTTGAAAAAGAACGAACTTTTTGGTCGCGACATATTGAGTGGTGCGCAGTTTAGATAAAATGTTTTTGAAGACGTGATTGAAAAACGATTTGATTTGTCGTATTTTCAATGAATTTGTTCCTTACTTGTCACTTTACTTGTATACATGTATATATGCATATATGTATATAGGTAAATAATAAAATTAAAAGTTAGTTTTAGCGCAAATTATTATAATTATCCTATTTAATCTTTGCCTTTTAACCCCTCACTGATACACTTTATCATTTATTTCTTTTCTTTTTTTTTATAAAAACTTAAAAATATTGGTACATTTTGTGAAATGCTTATTCGAAGCGATGATGCAATAAAAAGTTTTACATTTTTCATTGTATTTAAGTTGGATAGAAGGTTTTATGTAAAAGCCGGATAATTTAGATACCCATAGTAAAAGTTTTTTGTTATTGAATATTGTTTTAATTTGACAAATAACTATAAAAAAATATTTTGGGTTGTGTTTTTTACTTAGTATTTAATACTAAGTATAGGTACCTTTATACGTAGATTGTGGTATATTTTACTATTATAATAGTATACATGTATACATAGGTACCTAACTGAACTGAATATGCTTGTTCCAGGAATATTCCTAAATGAACTTTCTATAGAAATTACTTTCTTAACATTCTAAGCATATGTTTAGAGTGGATTAATTTTTACCACTAAACTTTGCACCTTCTAAGAACCTGCCTATAGGCCTTAGGATTATGCTATATTTCTTTTAAGCATATTCTTTAGAAGAAATATAGCATGATCCTAAGAATATTTTCACTGGAAGGCTTAAAAACATTCTTAGAACATGACTAGAAGAAATATAGCATGATCCTAAGAATATTCTTACTGGAAGGTTTAAAAAACATTCTTAGAACATGACTAGAAGAAATATAGCATAATCCTAAGAATATTCCCACTGGAAGGTTTAAAAAACATTCTTAGAATAAACTGTGCTATCAGGGGGGTAATAAACTAAAAAAACTTTAAAAGCAAATAGGATTTTCTTTAATTATCAAGTTAACTAAAACCTGTATATTATTGATTAATTTAAAAAAGACATTAATATAAACAATTTCAAATTGCAATTTTAAGAAATTTCCCAAAACAAAACCATGTTTACTTGTTCCAAATTTTAACATTTTGTAGAAATTTTTCCAAGCACACTTCTTGGAATTAGTCTTATCAGTGTTAATTTTATTAATATTTACTGTTATTCAGTAATGATACTGAAATTGTTTAGTTTTACTTATTGAAAACATATTTTTAAAAATTGTACTTAAAGTCTCGATTAGGTAGAATGATCGAGCATAAATTTATGTTTTATGTTCTAAAAGATTTTCCAGATGTCTACAATATGGAAAATTTGTTTTGAAGTTTTATTAGTTAAACGGCATTGCAGGTATAAGTCGTATTTTACTTTACCGCTGTTAGCCAAATGTTGAATTTGGGATTTAGGATTTGGGTTTATCCCCAATGCAATGTCGCAAACGAGACCAGTGGCTGCCCATCAATTGTCAAAATATGTCTAAAAAATATCTAGTCTTAACCATTTTCAAACGTTAAATTAGAAAATAATATAACGTTAAGTAACTTTACCTTAAGTTTATAGCAACCTTTTGGTAAATTTAAAGGGTTATTTTTTATTTCATAATAACCATAAAAAATGTTAATGGTTGAATACAACTAATTGGTTAAAACACAAGTTTAAAAAAACGTTATTTACGTTACGTTACGTTCACCCTGTATAAGGATAATACAAGGATAATTAATCATTTCCCTTTCATATAAATATTTATTTACTAGATAAGAAATTATTAAGTCACCATTTTAATTATGACTTGTTTGTTAGATTTTGTTAAATTTATTTATTTATTTATTAAAAAAATATTGCTGTACATACTTTTTCGCTATTGCTAGGCGATTAAAAAGACATGTGCTGTAAAAATCTACGTACATTTATGACTATGATAAATAATACTTATTTATTAAAAAATTTTATTATGTTAAAACTTAAATTATCCATACTACATCAGGATGTATAAACTTTATTTACAAACTGTTTTCGTTCATCGTAAGTAACCAGTGGCGGAGAATTAAAAGGGTCTGCCCTGATAGCACAGTTTATTCTAAGAATGTTTTTTAAACCTTCCAGTGAGAATATTCTTGGATCATGCTATATTTCTTCTAGTCATGTTCTAAGAATGTTTTTAAACCTTCCAGTGAGAATATTCTTGGATCATGCTATATTTCTTCTACTCATGTTCTAAGAATGTTTTTTAAACCTTCCAGTGAGAATATTCTTAGGATCATGATATATTTCTTCTAAAGAACATGCTTAAAAGAAATATAGCATAATCCTAAGAATATTCTCACTGGCCTATAGGCAGGTTCTTAGAAGGTGCAAAGTTTAGTGGTAAAAATTAATCCACTATAAACATATGCTTAGAATGTTGAGAAAGTAATTGCTATAGAAAGTTCATTTAGGAATATTCCTGGAACATTCTGTTAAGCAAATTCAGTTCAGTTAGGTACTTATATAATAGTAAAATATACCATAATTTACGTGTAGTATTAAATACTAAGTAAAAAACACAACCCAAAATATTTTTTTATAGTTATTTGTCAAATTAAAACAATATTCGATAACAAAAATACTTTTACTATAGGTAGGTACCTAAATTATCCGGCTTTTACATAAAACCTTCTATCCAACTTAAATACTATGAAAAATGTTTTTTTTATGAAGAACTATTTGGTTTTTTCTTTTATGAAGAATAATTTTATAAGGAAATATTTTGTTTTTTTATATTTTATTTTATGTTAAAAATAAATATTTATTAATTTGTATACCAATTTTTTATTTCTAAATTAACATTTTTATGTATAATAATCCTAACTATCTTCAACTTCAATCTAATCTGACTTATCCCACAAAATTTTCCAATTTTACATTTTATGAAATAATGTCATACAACTTATGGTTTAGAGGTCAAATTGTTTATTAAATATTTTTTAATAAATATATATTAATATGTCGCAAATTTTTTTAAGGGGACGACAAATACATTTCACTGTCATATTATGACAGTGGGGCGTATTTGTCGCCTCCTGAAGAATTTTACGAATGTAGAATCCAACATATTAGAACGTGGGTATCTGATATATTTGGAAATATTCTCAAAAGCTTCCTAGAAGCTCCATAAGAAACCTTCTAAGAACATTCCAAAAACGTATTCTTAGGATGCTTTTTAGGAAGGTTTTTAGAAGCTTCTATGAATCTAATTGCATTATTAAAAGAGTATCTATTGAATGTTTTAAAAGTCCCTAAGAATATTCTTAGCAATAAGGGAAGGTTCTAAGAATATTCTATTATTCCGGGTCATATCTTCTTAGAAGATTCTTAGAATCAAATTTTGCTATCAGGGCGTACGTATACGTTTTACCCTTTCTTAAGATAAAAAATTTTATATACGCCACTGATAATTGCGAAATCAAAATATTCCAGAAAATAGTTTCGAAATTTGATAACTTATGATTTATTATGCAAAATTATCACTTTGTTCGGATATTTTTATTTTTTTAATCACACGTACAATATTCAAAATATATAAAATTACATTTTTAAAGCTTTTAAAAATGTACCAACCTGCAAAAACAAAACTCATTTTATTACATTTGATTTAAAAAACAGACAATTTTCGTACCCCAAAAAATACACGTTGATTGATATTTTTAACAAAAAATTTTTGTACAACACCCCGTATATTATTCAATTTTTGGATTCTTCTAAAAATTGTAGACATATTTTATGTACCTACAATGTCTTTAACCTATCTTCAACTGTTTCGGAAAATTATAAAATTAACATTAAAGAACAATAATAATTATTATTTGATTGGAGAAATTCAAATTTTTAACTGAAAAAGTTAAAAACTTTCTTATTTTAAATCGAAAGCTTTCTTAATTTACTATTTGATTTTGTAAAACATAAAGGGTGTAACTTTTAAAATAAAAAAGTTATTAACCTTTCAAGTCTGTTAAACCGGAAGTGGAATATTGTTTAAAATATTTAAAAAATAGACTTAAATTGATTATAAACGCTTTTGAAATTTCAAACCGATATCTTGTTTCGTTTCCCATAAACTTGGACCTTGGACCACGAATGTAAAACACCCTGTATACATTGTAACACAGGAATGTGAATTAAAACGCGACAACAATGCAAGTTGTTGATAGTTGGTTTCTACGGTAACGATTCTCGCTTTTGACGGTTGCAGTGACATTTCTATATGCAGTGTTTTTAACAAAAGGTATGGGAACCAAAGATAAAGTCTTGAGAAGAGCAGAAACCAAAGATAAGAAAACCATTAATGGTAGAAGGGCAGTGGCGGCTCGTCAGGGTAGGCCTCTGAGGCCGCGCCTCACCCTTAAAATGAAGGAACGAACGACTTTTTGTATTTATATTTTTGCCTATTACAAGTGTATTTTTACAACAGTTCTACCCAATAAAAAGTAAAAAACCAATCAATCATATTAAGCGTAAATAAAAATCCAGGCGCAAAGCGCGTCAAGTTAACGTGCATCGTTGAGAGTCGCTTGGACAGAGGCGAAATTTTCACAGCCTCGGAAGCTCCCATTTACCTCTTGAAAGCGAAAATGACTCACCAACAAAAATATCGCCGTAAGTTCGCGAATAAACACCGTAGATTAGGCGAAATTTAGTTAGCTTGGTTTGTTCTGATTAGTGGTCCGTTTATGGTGGGATGCCAGCGGAGACAAAGGTTGCCAGTCTTCTCTTAGCGTTTGTAGAGCACGTTATTGTTTTGATTCAGATTAAATTATTTAAAACTTTTGGCTGATCTTTTATAGTTTTTGTCTCGATTAGTAAAATTTCTTATTTAATTATTGCAGGGAACACACTAAGGTAGATTTAGCAGTTTTTATATTTTATATTTTGAAATAATAGATTGCATAATTTTTCAATTAGAGACGCGGTTTGAAAATTTAGAATTACTTTTAAATCTTACTGCAGACCCACAATTTTACGACCAAATAATAGATAAATTTTCAATCGTAAAAGATAGACGTATAGTATTTTATATTTTTTAATACTTAGGTAGGGGTCGACTTTTTAGTTTTATTTTTATTTTTTGATTAATTTATTTATTTTTAACTTTTTTAAGACTATATTTTAAGTTTAAGATTAAAACTAGTCTTTGATGTGATATTTTGTTTGTTTTGTTTTTTAGAGTTTATTTTTTGGTTTAGTAGTGCTATCGGCTCCATTTTAAAAAAGGTCAACGCGTCGCAGAATAATACCTCCCGGGTGACGTGGAAATTTATTCGTATTTAGACAAAATTAACCTTATTTAGCCTCACCCTCCTGTACACCCACGAGCCGCCACTGTAGAAGGGTGGCCTAATTATTAAAAAAAATATTAACTTATAAATAAAATTATTTTACGAAAATGACAGATTGATAATTTTACAAAAAATAATTAACTTATTTCTCATAACAAAAAAAACATTCTTCTTAAGAAGATCTTATAACAAATTAAATCTACTCTTATTTACACAAGAATATTCATAGATTGATGGTATCTCTGCTAAAAATTTTTTAACGAAATGGGAATGAAATCGAGGAAAAGATTTCGTATAGCTTAAGCGGCATAATTATGGCGACCTTAAAACCATTTGTTTACATGAATCACATTTAATTTATGATTGACTAAATAAATATTTTTATTGTCGATATAGTTCGAATACAGTTCGATAGGAAATTAATTACATTGACTCCTCTTTGTTATCCGCTGCAAACAGATTATTTTTGTTATTTTATTGTGATGTTATTACCCAACAATACATTCTTTAAAATTGCATTTTATTTTGTTCTCGGTTGTTTACCGGTGGAAACTCTAACCTAAAATTCAGAACATGGGGATACTTTTAATTTTGAGCAAATAAAAATGTGTGAAATCCCATAAAAAAGTATGCGACGGTCATGTTAAAAATTTGTTTATTTTTATTTAAAACCCTTCTTAGTTTTATTTTTATGCACATAAAGCACTTTCTTAATCATTTTTTTTTTCAAAATTAAATCAGACTCGTAAAAGATATTGAAAAGTTTGAAAAAAATAAAAATCACTTATTTAATTAAGAAGGGTTAAAGATAAAAGAATCCAAAATTGTTTGTAGACTGTGAAAAAATTAATATTAAAGTGAACGAAGATAAAGACAATGATAAAAACGAAAATATTAAATAAAAATATCGACAATAACTTTAATTTTTTTTCTGAATTTCGTAAGATGTTTTTTTTATTTGAGTATCATCTTAATTATTTGTTTAGTCTAAATTTTGAAAAAAAATATCTCAATGTTGTTTAACCCTCTGCCTAGATGATGATACTGTTTTCATTTTATTTATTTTTTTTGGATTTCGTAAGATTGCTTTTTTTATTTGAGTATACTTAATCTTAATTATTTGTTTAGACTAAATTTTGAAAAAAAAATATTCCGATGTTGTTTAATGGGTTAATGCATTAACGCATTGGGGAAACAATTTTAAAATTTCCAAAATTTTCAAAATGTGCACACAACCATGGTTGGTTTTAAATGTTTTTTTAACAGATAACAGATGAGGTAAAACGTGAGGTTAAAACCGCTTGACAGTTTTCAGATGTCAAATAAAATGTAAAAAAAAATACTTTAAATTCCGAAAAAACATTACTTTGCGCTTCGCTCGTGCTTAATATTTATTAAACTCAAGGGGATTTATAAAAATAATATACCTACTAATAAACAGGCTGTTGTATATATGGGTCATTTTCAAGAAACACCCGCTTTCAGGAAAATGAAGATCAAAATATTTTTTTTGCTTAAATTGACTTTTGGTTGGATTTTTATAAATGTTTAGAGTTTTGTTTACTTACATTTAAGACAGGCAGTGCACTTTTTATTTTTTTTACGTTTTTTTCAGAAAAATGTGTTTAGCTAGCTTTATATATCTCCACTGTGTTACCAATTTGAAATCCAAAATTTAATTCAATAAAAAAAGTTGTTATAAAAATAATTTGAAATAAAATGTACTTAGTTCACAAACTTTTGACTCCAATTTTTTATTTTTTATTAAAAATTGTATGCTTTTTTTTAAATATGTATGTTCGTTAAGTTACTTTTTAAAAGAAACCATTCCGATTCTTTGTTAAAAAAACAATACCATTAATATTTTCTTTTAGTCACTGTATTAGTGAATTAAACTCTAATTTATAAACAGGTATTACCAAGTGATAGTAAAATCATTTTAAGGATTTTTTTTTAACAAAAACTAAAAAAAGTAACGAAATAGACATTGGTATCACAACGGACAGGGGTACACAAAGGACTTAATCAGATAACGTAAAAAAGAAACTATATAGGGTGGTACGATTTTAGAGTAAAGCATAAACAAAATCCCTTGTAGTGGTGCTCACTTGCAGAATAACAACTTAAATTTCTAAATTGTAGACACCCTTTTTCTTTGACTATAAGCGGGTGAAGGTCCCTTTTAGTACT
Source organism: Brassicogethes aeneus (assembly GCA_921294245.1). Taxonomy (NCBI): domain Eukaryota; kingdom Metazoa; phylum Arthropoda; class Insecta; order Coleoptera; family Nitidulidae; genus Brassicogethes; species Brassicogethes aeneus. The sequence continues at coordinate 4,611,599 of OV121142.1, read as the reverse complement.
TGATAATGCGTGGAATTTTCCCTTGGATGTAATCTATATCATGAGTTGTAATTACAAATAATTATGTTATGTTTATAATAATTATGTTTTTTATAATAATTATGTTTTATAATAATTATGTTTTATAATAATTATGTTTTTTTAAATATTCTATCGGTAACGCGACGGACGTAACGCAACAGAAAAAATGTCTGGGACATGAGTCAAATTTAAAAAAAGTAGATTAAAATTAATTATTTTTTATATAAATTGTTTACTGTATTAACTAAGGATGTTATGGATTGCTATAAAGCAACACAAAGTTAAAAAAAAAACATGTATGTAAGTTTTATAAAACGCTAATGGGAAATGCGAAAATGTGAGTTTCAAAATTAAAAAAAAATTATTCTGAAATAACTAAACAAAAATTTTCTGAAAGAGTTTACTAAGGGCTTGTTAGGCTTGCACTTGGTTTTTAAATCAATAAGATCCGATAATTTTTAACAAAGTTATTGGAATTCAAACTTACGACCCATATACTTCATTCGTAAATCTTGACAGGTTTATTATACCTACCAATGGTATATTATATTGTATCGTGACGTCACGATACCATTTTACAAAAAAAAATTTCACACTTATTGTCTCCAAAAATAAGTGCTAAATTAACCGATTTTTCTTATTACTACAAATAATTAAATACCATTTCAAAACAAATTGGTTAAATTTGTGGTAAAGTATGTACGAGAACCTAAGTAACGTCATTGGCGACCGAGACATATATCTTCAAAGACAATTTTTCAATTAGTGAACCCTTTTTGTTTAAACGAAGGATGTTATTACATTTTCAATTGACGCTGGATTTGTCAAAGAAACAAAAACTAAACATGAAGGTGTTGCAACATTGCCAAATTATTAATGGCTGTAAATCAAATTTCATGCAGTTAATTTTTTTTATCTGGACTCGTGTTTTTTTGTTAGGTTGGTGGCTTATGCCAGTTTAACTTAGTATTTTTATTATTTTAAAATGGCACTTCTGCTAAAGAATTTAATTAAATACTTTGACACTGTCAAATTGACAATAATATTTATTATTGATAATTTACTTGTCAAATATAAATAAAAAGATAATTATGCCAAAAATAATAGCAACGAATTCGAATGTAAAACCCTTTTGAGGGCAAAACTTCATTTTGATGAAATTATGCCAAATGCCACAATGACAGAAAAAGTACATCGCCTTATGGACATTTTTGGAGTAAAAAAGTAACGAATTTGGTTTTATAAATATTACACCACACATTATTTTCACATTATTCACCATTGGACAACCTTTACGTTCACAAAAAATTTTAATTTCTTTTATATAAATTCTTTCAAAGCGAAGATTATTATCCGCTAGGAATACTTTTCTCTTCTGGGCCGTAAAGCAACCTATATTTAACTACTTTTTTATATGATTTTACTCATCCAAACACCACCAAAGCCAAATTAATTGCATTTTTAACTACGAATTTCGACAACTCAACTTGACAACTGCACAATGTAACCTACAATACTTTATACATAACCACAATTAGATTTATAACTAGCTTAGTTTGTTTTAATCAATGCGACCAACTTGACAACTGTATTTACCAACCAAAACCCTAAATTTGCAACGTTGCCGCAGTCCCGATAAAAAAAAATGAACTTTAGAGTTTTTCTTTGTGATTTGTTAACATGGATATCACTATAACTTACCTTAAAATTGTTTATTTAATAAATTTGAATAAATAAAAGTTTTTTTTCAAAATATATAATTTTATTAAACAAAATATAAATAATACATAAAGAACAAAAAACCTCATTTGTAATTTTACAAAAACATTTTTATAAACTAAATAGGTACATCATTTTGCAGTATGGATGAAAATAAATTAAAAAAAATATATTTCTCAGTTACTTTAGAATAATATTTATAATAATAATAATAATAGCGACAACTTAAGTAATATTATATATATAAGCGGAAAAATATTTTAAATTATACTTAATTTATTAGTCTTTAATATAAAGATAGTCTATATACTGTGTGTTACCACTGACTTCATAAACACACTGTATAAAAAAGTTACTCAATACTGTACTAATGTACAGTAGTGGTTATAACAAAATCTAATCCGATGAAAAAAATTTAGTTTGTTAAAAAACAAACTAATTTTTTTTCGAAATCTTTCAAAAAGGTAAACTGGGTTTACAAGTACAAAACTTGTTATGTACAATTCTACAATTCGGGTTGTAACTCAAAAAGTTGTTTATCCCCTCGACTGTACATTGAGTGTACGTTAAGTCCAGTAAGTCCAGACTCAAGTCTTTAATGCAGGTTAATATTTTATCGGTTATTTTCAAATAACCTCGTAGAGATAGGCGTTTCAGAGGTATTTTTTTCTCAGGGACTGCCTCCATTTGAAGGTGTTGTAGGTATATGTCCTGCCTAAAAATAGGATAGAGAAATAATGGACTTTGTTCACGCACACTTTTTATGATTTTAATTTATGTACCATATACAGGGTGTCCCGAAATTTTCGAGAGCGTAGTCTGTATATTATATAATTTCTGTTAAATCAACATTTGAATTTAATGGTTTTTATTGATGACTAACAATGACAAAATATTTAATAATACAGAAATTATATATATACATAAATAAACCATAAAAAGTATATTTTTAAATAAAATGTATCAGTCCCATTCGTAAATTCGTAAACTATTCTCAGAATAAATATATATTTAGGTATTCTTTAATTTAATTTAAAAACAACGCATTTAATAAAAAACATACAGGGTGTTACGAATTTCAGGTTACAACGAAATTCTAAAATGTGTTTTTATATTCTAAATTGAATTGAAATTCTTAAATGTTTTTTACGTGTTTTAAACCAGTTTCGACATTCTAAATTCTAAATAGGCATTTTCAATTGTGTTTTTGGTATTTTTAAGCGGGTTTGTAATATACTGAAATAAGTTTTAATATACTTTACAGTTTAATTTAATAAATTTAAAATGTTTTTTATGATTTTAAATTGTGTTTTTGATACTTTAAATCGGATTTGTAATATTCTAAAATATGTTTTAATATTCTTTACAGTTTATTTATTACATTTAAATATTTTCTCAAGATTTTTAATTGTGTTTTTAACACTCTAATAGTATATTAAAGTACAAGTTGCAGAAGGCCACATATTCTCGCACGAATTCGAAATTTGGCCTCGAGCGACGAAGGAGCGAGTGGACGAACGAATGAGTGCGAGAATAGCCTTCTGCAACGTGGGATTTATACTATTTTCTCGATTTTAACTTTTATTTAGGTTTTTTTTAATTGTTTTGTGGTCGTTGCTAGTTAGGGGATTTTTCTCGCAAAATGTCAGTTGGCAACACAAAATGACAATATTTGTTATCCTGCACAAGTACAACCTAAACTGCACTTTTACACATTAAACTTAAAATTTTGCATTAAAATGCATTGTTGGAGCAAACTTTATATTACAAAACAATAATAAAGGCTTCATTTTCAATAAAAGTAATGAATTTGAGGTTATTAATCAGTTTGACATTTTGGGGGTACCAATACTTAAAAACTAAATGTTACCAAAAATCGTTTAAGAATGAGCTTCATTCTTCAACGATTTTGCGTGCGAGAATATGACATTCTTACATAAAAATCGAGAAAATGCATTTTTACAGCATTAAATAGTGTTTTTGACAGTCCAAAATATGTTTTGATATCTCTACATTATTTTTGGTTTAAACTTTCTAAATTTGTTTTAAATTATGTTTTTGACATTCTTTAACGCGTTTTGACATTTCGAATGTTCTAGACATTATAAATTGTGTTTTTAATACTTTTAATCGGGTTTGTAATATTCTTAAATATGTTTTAATATTCTTTACAGTTTATTTCTTACATTTAAATATTTTCTCAAGATTTTTCATTGTGATTTTAACATTCTAAAATGCATTTTTACAGGCTTAAATAGTGTTTTCGACATTCCAAATGTGTTTTGATATCTTCACATTCTTCTTGGTTTAAACTTTCTAAATTTGTTTTAAATTGTGTTTTTGGCATTCTTTAATGCGTTTTGACATTTAGAATGTTCTAGACATTCTAAATTGTGTTCTAACTGGGTTTGTATTATTCTAAACAATGTTAATATTCTTTATATATATTATCTAACAAATTTAAATTTTCTATTAACTAAAACGGGTTTTCATGATTTTAAATTGTGTTTTTGACATTCTAAATTCGGTTTTGTCATTCTAAATTGTGTTTTTGACATTTAAAATGGTCTAGACACTGTAAAATGTGTTTTTTTATGATTTTAAATTGTGTTCTTGACATTCTAAAATGTATTTTGACAATTTTAATTGTCATTACCATTTTTTATTTTTAATGACGACCTAATAATATTTGTTTTAAAAATTGTGGTTTGGACACTCTAAAATTTGACATCTTTCAAACAGTTCTAACCTCACTTTTTTCCAATCTGACATCTGTCAGACGGTTTAACCTTACTTTTTCCCAATTTTAAACTTAAATCCACTTCAGTCGTGAATAAAATGCTATAAAGTCACAGCTTGTCAATGTGCAAGTAGATACAATTCTAAATGTTGCTTTAGAAATTTTAAAATGACGTAATAAGGTGATTTTAAAATGTTGTTTTGCCAAGGACAACCATTTTACTCCTCTTTTATAAAAAATAAACCTTGTCCTATCAGGGATGTCATCAAACTGTCAAATGTCATTTTTAGGGTTAATTTATCATAACCAACAAATTAACCTTAAAATTGACATTTGACAGTTTGATGATGGAGTTTAAATTTTTAAATTTTTCTGTTAAAGAACCTAAATTTCGTAACACACTGAATAAAATTCTAAAAAATTATGAAATCTTATACTTATACTGGGAACGGTTCATATTCATACGGATACACACAACTCAATCTCTCTCTACACATTCAATGACAATATTAAACATGCAAAATCTACAAACAAACAATAAAAACAAAAAACCCCGGTGACCTTGTGTTGAGAAGAGTTGCCGATAATCCCTCGATTGTTTTTTTTTGTATTTAATTTTAACATTTACCTGGGGTCGTCCAACTGGCCCAAATTAATAACGATTCTGTGTTCATGTTCTACACGCTGCTGGTCAGAATTTCTGGGGAATCACAGAAACAACAAAATACAAAGTGCAGCAACAAATTCAATACAAAACCCAAGATCTGAAGTGCAAGGTTATATACAGGGTGTCCCAGAACTCGAGCCACAGAGACAAAATGTCACTTCTGGAAGACCTTCATTAAATACTCTGACACTGTCAAATTGACAGTAATATTTATTATTGATAATTTACTTGTTAATTATTATAAAATATCAGATTCTAAAGTAAAAGAACTTTTAAGGGCAAAACTTCATTTAGATGAAGTTATGCCAAATGCCTCAATGGCAAACGCAATAATTGCGAAACTTTTTCTTCTTTTAATTTGCAAGTTACTGATAATATATAAAATATATAAGTTTTTATAAAACGTAATTTTCTTTGTATACCCTTAAAATTTCAATAAAATAAGTGCGACGTTGCCAGATATATTCATAAGTTGGCATTCTTAAGAGTTTTGCAAGTATCTTTCTTAATATTATTCATATCCAATAAAATGTCATTAAAAAATCTTTAAAAACAAAAAAAATACCGAAATTTTTCCAAATCGTCATGTTATTTCTTTAATTTATCACCGATTTTTACGAAATTTTAAACGTAGATTAACAAAATAATTATTTTTTACTTAGATTTTGATTTTTTTTCTAAATCTTTAAAAACAAAAAAATTATAGACATTCTTCCAAAAAAATAAAATTGTCATGTAATTTTTTTAATTTATCACCGATTTTTACGAAACTTTGAACGTACGTTAAAAAAATAATTCACTTTGAGTTAAAATTTGATTTTTTTCTAAATTTTTAAAAACAAAAAAATTATGGACATTCTTCCAAAAAAATAAAATTGTCATGTATTTTTTTTAATTTATCACCGATTTTTACGAAATTTTGAACATACATTAAAAAAATAATTCTTTTTTTGTTAGATCTTGATATTTTTTCTAAATCCTTGAATACAAAAAAGTTATGGACATTTTTCCAAAAAAATAAAATTGTCATGTAATTTTTTTGATTTATCACCGATTTTTACGAAATTTTGAACGTACATTAAAAAAATAATTCACTTTGAGTTAGATTTTGATTTTTTCTAAATCTTTAAAAACAAAAAAATTATGGACATTCTTCCAAAAAAATAAAATTGTCATGTAATTTTTTTAATTTATCACCGATTTTTACGAAATTTTGAAATTTTGAAAAATAATTCACTTTGAGTTAGATTTTGATTTGTTTTTAAATTTTTAAAAACAAAAAAATTATGGACATTTTTCCAAAAAAAATAAAATTGTCATGTAATTTTTTTAATTTATTACCGATTTTTACGAAATTTTGAACGTACATTAAAAAAATAATTCACTTTGAGTTAAAATTTGATTTTTTTCTAAATTTTTAAAAACAAAAGAATTATGAACATTCTTCCAAAAAAATAAAATTGTCAAGTAATTTTTTTAATTTATCACCGATTTTTACGAAATTTTGAACGTACATTAAAAAAATAATTCACTTTGAGTTAAAATTTGATTTTTTTCTAAATTTTTAAAAACAAAAGAATTATGAACATTCTTCCAAAAAAATAAAATTGTCAAGTAGTTTTTTTAATTTATCACCGATTTTTACGAAATTTTGAACGTACATTAAAAAAATAATTCACTTTGAGTTAGATTTTGTTTTTTTCTAAATCTTTAAAAACAAAAAAATTATGGACATTCTTCCAAAAAACAAAAGAAAATTGTCATGTAATTTTTTTTAATTTATCACCGATTATTAAGAAATTTTGAACGTACATTAAAAAAATAATTCTTTTTTTGTTAGATTTTGATTTTTTTCTAAATCTTTAAAAACAAAAAATTATGAACATTGTTCCAAAAAAATAAAATTGTCATGTAATTTTTTTAATTTATCACCGATTTTTACGAAATTTTGAACGTACATTAAATAAATAATTCACTTTTAGTTAGATTTTGAACGTACATTAAAAAAATAATTCTTTTTTTGTTAGATTTTGATTTTTTTTTAAATCTTTAAAAACAAAAAAATTATGGACATTCTTCCAAAAAAATCGTTTTTTTGCTCTCATTTGATTACACTTTACCTATAATTTTTTTATTTTTAAATTTGGCATCTCCATTGCTTTCTGGACACCCCTTATTCTCTGTGGTGCTAGTTCTAGGGTGTACACGATTTTGGACCTAAGAAGACAAAAAGTGTTTCCCCGGATTAAACAAATTACATTTCAAAAAGGATCTAAGAGTAAAATAATTAGTTGTTGTCTTGAAACTTGTAGAAATAACATTGGCAGAAAAAACGCGCCAAAACACTTTATTAAAACACCATTTTCTTAGGTCCAAAACCTGTTTTTTTTTTAAGTTTTGAGGGCTAAAACTAAAAGTAAACAGACAGTTCAAGATGCTATAACTCTACATTCAAAAATGCCAAGCCAAGCAGTGAACACGACTAAAACCGAAGTTATAATTTGAAAAGAAAATGCAAAACACATAACACCACAAGAGCAGGATAAAAACTAACCCTGCTCTATAGATTTCCATGCGTCAAAAGATTTATACGTTCATTATCTATAAACAAAATTTTGATAACTTACTCTTCCCGTCGACCCTGGTTGTTTTCCATCGAGATAATTTGCACCCTGAATGGGTCGTTCAGTCTGTCGATGTTCATTAGTCTTCTGAGTACTTGTTCGGCTACAGGAAGCTCATTTCTGATGAAAAAAAAATGTTTGGAAAAAATGTAAACGATTATTTTCATTGAAGGGTCAATCCGTATTAAATCAAGCAACGAAATGATTTATTTGTTTATTTTTTTACCTGTTTGTACCATACTAAATATACAACACAATTTAAGTATGTTTTCTGAAAACTATTGGTTTTTAAAGTTTGTCCATTTCAGTTTGAAAATACTCGATTTTAGACGAATTAACGAATTTTTTAGCTATTTTTAAAAATATCAGTGATGAAATTATATCAGTGATGACATTTTAGTCATAATTAAATGTTTTCTGAAAATTTTGTATTTTTAAAGATTGTCTCTTTCGAGATATTTTGGATTAAAAAAAACCAATTTTAGACAAATCCTAATATTTTTAAAAATGTTTAAACTAAAAAACGTATAAAGTCTCAGTGATGAAATTTGAACCACCTATTGCAATTGAATGTTTACTAAAAAGTTTGTCCATTTCGAGATGTTTTAGATTAAAAAAATACCGATTTTAGACGAATCACAATATTTTAATATTTTTAAAAACGTCTAAACTAAAAAACTTATAGTCTTAGTGATGAAATTTTAACCACTTATTACAACACAATAAAAGAATTTTTTTTTAATTTTTTTGTTATTCTTAAAACTGTTTAACCAAAAAACTTGTAAAATGTCAGTACTGAAATTGTAACCACTCATAACAACACATTAATTAAATGTTTTCTGAAAATTTCGGAATTTTAAAGATGTTTTAGATTAAAAAATACCGATTTAAGACAAATCACAATATTTTAATTATTTTAAAAAAAGTCTAAACTAAAAAACTTATTAAGTCAGTAATGAAATTTTAACCACTTATTACAACACAATAATTGAATGTTTTCTAGAAATTTTGGATTTTTTATGTTATTTGTATTTTAGATTAAAAATACCCAATTTTAGACGAATCGCAATATTAAAGTTTTTTTTAATGTTTAACCAAAAAACTTATAATGTTTCATTAATAAAATTGTAACCAGTTATAACAATAATTAAATGTTTTCTAAAAATTTTTGATTTTTAAAGTTTGTCCCTTCCGAGATTTTTAGATTAAAATATACTCGATATTTTAATTATTTTTTAAATGTCCAATTTAAAAGACATTAAGTCTCAGTAATGAAATTTTAACCACTTATTACATACAACACAATACCTAATTATAATAATTTGTATATTTCAGATTGAAAATGCTCGATTTTAGACGAATCACAATTGTTAATTCAAAAAAAAAAACATAAATAAAATAGAAAAACTTTAAAACAGTGTTGCTTTTATTCATATATGAATCAATAAATATTTTAGCTACACTGCGCGTTAAAATTAAAGCATAAGTAAACCAACCTTTATGAAATTTGGTATAAAAATACGGGTGACGTTCACAATATCGAAATTCATTATATCGAATTCAAAATATCGAACACTTTTTATCGAAAATCAAAATATCGAAAATTAAAATGTCGAAAATGATAATATCGAAAATTAAAATGTCGATTTGAAAATGTCGAATAATTAAAATTTCGAAAATTAAAATGTCGAAAATGATAATATCGAAAATTAAAATGTCGATTTGAAAATGTCGAATAATTAAAATTTCGAAAATTAAAATATCGATTTAAAAATATCGAAAATTAAAATGTATGATTAAAATCGAAGTGTATATGTACAGAGGCGCCTCTGTAGATAAAGTTACGGTTATGCACCGAATTATCTTGGCTCCCTGGCTCCTAGAGATGCGCGTTTTATAGAAATGTACTCAAACTCAACAACACAACCCAACCGACCCCGCCCCATTGGCCCCCCCCCGCCCCATTGAGCAAAAAACCCAACTAAAATGGGCAAATTCATGTTACGATAAAAATAAAACACTTTTTAATTACATAAATTAGCCCATTTTAGTTGGGTTTTTTGCTCAATGGGGCGGGGGGGGCCAATGGGGCGGGGTCGGTTGGGTTGTGTTGTTGAGTTTGAGTACATTTCTATATCAGAGGCGCCTCTGTACATATACACTTCGGATTAAAATAATATGTCGATTAATTGAAATATTTAAACAAAATATCAAATTCAAAATAAGAAAATATGGTTTAGTTTCACATTAATTGTAAAAATAAAAGTATTTGTATTTTCGACATTTTAATTTTCGACATTTTGTATTTTCGATATTTTGATTTTCGATAAAAAGTGTTCGATATTTTGAATTCGATAAAGTGAATTTCGATATTATGAACGTCGATATTTTATTTTCGATAAATTGAAAATTCGATTAAATAAAATTTCGATATTATCATTTTCGACATTTTAATTTTCGATATTTTGATTTTCGACATTTTGTATTTTCGATATTTTGATTTTCGATAAAAAGTGTTCGATATTTTGAATTCGATAAAGTGAATTTCGATATTATGAACGTCACCCTAAAAATACTTCAACTTATATTTCAGTTTACGTGTTCGAGGGTTTTTCGAAAAATATTTTTAAAGCCCTTTTATGTAATAATAAAAAAAACGTTCAAAAAATAACTTTTAGGGATTTTTTTTAAAGTAAATAAAAAATATGCTGTTAATACGGTCTTTTACAGCATATTTTTTATTTACTTCCCTATAAAAGTTTTTTTTTCGAGCGTTTTTTATTATTAAATAAAAGGGGTTTAAGGATATTTTTTCGAAAAACCCTTGAACACGTAAACTAAGATATAAGTTAAAGTATTTTTATCCAAAATTTTATAAAGATTGGTAAAGACGTTTTAGAGTTAGGATTTTTTTACTTATTATGCGTTAATTTTGACGGGCAGTGTATTTAAACTAAAAAATTATAAAGTTTCAGTGATGAAATTTTAACGACCTATTACAACACAATAATGAAATATTTTCTGAAAATTTTGTGTTTTTAAAGTTTGCCCCTTTCGAGATATTTTAGATTGAAAATACCCGATTTAGACAAATGGAATATTTTAGCTATTTTTATAAAACTTCTGAAGTTTGAGTGATGAAATTATAGTCCGGTCAATCTAGACATTCGAAGGTACATAAATTTACAACAAGCTGAAAATCAGTAAAATTGTTCAGAATATAATTATTAATAAAATTTTAAAGTTCCCCATCATTCCCCTGTATGGAAATTTTTTTATTCAAGGTCAAAGGTCAAAAAAATTATTTTTCGCGATTTTCAGCAAAACGGTAAGTTTTATCATAAAAATACACCAGACAAAAATTGTAGATCATAAAATAATCTATAAAAAATGTATTAATACTTTTTTTCTACGAGCCACCGTTTCTGAGATATAACGATTCGAAAAGTTGTAAAAGTTATAATCGCCATAATATGCACACGTTTCCACGCCACCTATGAGGTAGTTTACTAAGCGCGTTTTTAAACATGGTTTCCCCAGTAGGCCTATTTCACGGGTCACTTGTGATCCTGTTTAATTTGAAACTATTGCAAAATAACGGAAATTAGCAATGATTGGAAAAGATAATAGCGATGTAGTTTATTCGTCTGATTCGTAACATATAATTTTTTTTCTTGTTCTTCTTGATCTTCTTCTTGTTCTTGTTCTTCTTCTTGTTGTTCTTCTTCTTCATCTTCATCCTGGGTTCAAGTAAATTGCGTCAATAGCGATGTATCGCATCTCACCTCGTTGGAATTAAATGAATCCTCCACTGTTGGTGATTCAACATTAGAGCACGACCGGCCTTGACAATTCGTACATGCCAAAGAATAAAACAGTCCGACTTTTTTGCAACCACATTTAGCACTGCATCCCTTTTTGCAGTTGCAAAAAATTGTGTTCAGCAGATTTTCCGGCGCAGTTGGGAGTAAAGTTTGAACTGGTTCTAATGTGTTGTTGACCAACTTCCAACCCTAGTCTGTAGGGTCTAGCTGATAACCAAGCCACACTTGAACATGGTAATATACCCGAAAAAGATGTTGATGAGCAGCAACTGAGGTTGGAGGAAGACAAGCTAATTGAACTTGTTTTTTACTTTTAGAATTTTTAACGAAACATGCACCCTTTTCCTCGAGTTTGGACGAAAAATCTCGGCTCGTTCAAAAGTTAAGCGAAGACAACGGAACGTGCCAAATTTGACGGAAAAATCGAAAAAAGTGAACTTGGACCTTTTCGACACCGGAAAAATTTGGTCCGCGGATAGGTCTCGTGGGCAGAAAAAAAGGATGCAAATTTCAACCTTCAACGGCCTCCGAGCTACGGCGATTAGAAAAAAAGGATATACAGACAACGGAAAAAATAAATATTGCAAACGGGCCGGATACGCCGGCAACTTTTCGAACAGCGTTCTTTTTTTATTTTTTTCAAAAAATTTTTAAACGTTTTTTAGGTAGAGAGAAATTTTCGAAATTGGCCGAACGAAATACACGAATCGACGGGAAAAAGACCAAAAAGATAAGCTTCATCGAATAAAAACTAATCGGCCAGAAGCCCGTTTAATTTTTGTTGGGTATTTAAAAAAGTTAACCAATTAAAATCCTCGAAATCAAATCGATAAGGTGGCATATGACAGGGACAAATGACAGGTGACAGATGACAGGTGACAGATTTTAAGTGTAAGTTAAAATGACCTATAGAAAAATATTTTAACATATATTACAACTCTAGAGATACGTGGCGTGCATATTATGACGATTACAACTTTTACAACTTTTCGAATGGTTATATTTTAGAAACGGTGGCTCGTAGGAAAAAAGTTTTAATACATTTTTTATAGATAATTTTATGATCTACAATTTTGTTTGGGGTATTTTTATGATAAAACTTACCGTTTTGATAAAAATCGCGAAAAACTAATTTTTTTGACCTTTGACCTTGAATAAAAAATTTTCCATACAGGGGAATGATGGGGAACTTTAAAATTTTATTTATAATTATATTCTGAACAATTTTACTGATTTTCAGCTTGTTGTAAATTTATGTACCTTCACTGTTATTTTTTGGTCTAATTTGACCGGACTATTATAATTAAAATTGGTTGATTTGATATGGATTGACCCTGAAAATAAAGAAAAACAGTGCAACTGAGAAGATTTAGTTCTTAAAAAGGCTTACATTATGAAATGTTTTTGACTTATGAACCTACGTACACTAACCTGGCGTTGGAAGGACCTTGCGGCGGCTCGGGCGACGGCGCCGGGCTGACGTCGTCGCGGCCCCCGCCCCCGGCGGCGGACTTTTCGGGCGTCAGCTCGTTCTCGATCTCCTCGTCGGTGTCGCCGCGCGGCGGCGGCGCCATGCCGGACGACGAGACGCGAGGCGAGCGTCGCGGCGTCGCCTCGTTGCTGCCGCCGTCGCGCTTTCGCTTCTTCGCGGGACCGGCGCCGCCGCCGCCGCCGTCGTCGTCGTCGCTGGACTGCGACGATTCCGACGTCGTCTTCGGTGTCGAATTCACAAGGCTCGGAAACGACGGGATGTCTGAATTAATACAAATATTTAGTTACTTTAATTCAGTAAAATTAAATAACAGTACTGGGTGTTACGAGGGGATATTTCGAAAACAGTTTAAAATTATTTGTGGAATTATGGTAAAGGCCATTTCAAGCGCGCGAAACGCACGAATTACAAAACTGTTTTTATAAAAAAAATTGTAGATTATTTATTAAATAATATTTTGGCATCAAAATTGTCAAAAATATTCTTCTTTTATTAGGTTATACATTAAATTAAAAAAAAACACAAGAAATATTTTATGAAAGTAGATATAATTTTAATAATTGAAAGGTGTGGACGGGACTGTACTTTTATAAAATATTTCTTGCGTTTTTTTTATTTAATGTATAACCTAATAAAAGAAGAATATTTTTGACAATTTTGATGCCAAAATATTATATAATAAATAATCTACAATTTTTTTTATAAAAACAGTTTTGTGATTTGTCCCGTCCCACAGTGTTGCACCCAATGGACAAAAGTCCTAAATGCAAATCCCGTTTATTAGAATTTTTATTATTGGAATTTATAATAAAATAACCGGGTTTTCATAAACTGGCAAAAAATCTTCTTTTTATACCTATACAAATTAACACGAACACTTGAAATTCAATAAAACGCTTTTATTAGTATTTAGGGTCGACTCAAGACAAAACAATAAAAAAATTTTGATCTATTTAGAATTTCTAACTTAGAAGGTGAAAATTAATAATGAGCGGTCTTTATAGAGGTAAATAAATATGATCAGTTTTGTTTATATTTCTTTAGCCATTTTATTTGTAAATATGAAAATCTATAGATAATATCGATGACTTTCTGCCAAAGTATCGCAAGCAACATATCTCAAATTTGGGGAATTGAAAACATTTTTTGTTTTAAAGTCTGTTTTAAACTACTGTATATAACAGGTAAATAACTATAATTATAAGCTATTTACATGTTATAAAACCTATAGGCTATATTTAATTTAAAACAGACTTAAAAAAAAAATGTTTTCAATTTCTGAAATTTTGGTTATGTTGCTTGCGATAATTTGGCAAAAAGTCATCGATATATTAAAAATAAGCTATATAAACTTTGGCAAAACTTTTATTTGACGAGTCAAAATTTTATTAAAAATAAAGTCATATTTGCCTACTGATATAGGCGAAGGTATACAACAAAAGAACAAAAGAAAATATATATAATGTTTTGTTCTATACCTTCGCCTATATCAGTAGGCAAATATGACTTTATTTTTAATAAAATTTTGACTCTTCAAATAAAGCGCCTATATATAGTATCAGTTTTTTTCGCCAAATTAATAAATGGTGGCATACATTCTTCCGATCACGCAAGAAACTTCATGCTGCCTGGCATAATGGCACCATAACTATTTATTTAATTAAAAGCCCAAATTTTTTTTGAAACATTGTCTTGAAAAAGTAAAATTCAGCGAGTAGACTGGAACCATATGAATAGTTCATTTTACAAAGTTTTAGTACATGGCTGCAAAATAATTGATTTTTTTGAATTGCCTATTGGACAACTTTCGGAAGATCTCTTAGATACCAGATATTAAAGATTACTTTTTAATTGAGGAGTCTCTAAATGATTCAGGTTTGTCTGTAAATTTCAGTTCTTTTTTCCTAAATAGTGAAGACAAAGATATTAGCCACACTGAAAGAATAAAGGTGTATTTTTATAAAAAATTGAAATTATATTTTTTGTCTACATAAATCTTATGGGGATTGGCACTAAAGAATTAATGTACTCAGTAAATTTGGTCTTTTTTGATTTCTTTACTATATAAAATATTATTTTAAATAATAGGTACTTTTTAAGTTTTACAACAATAAACATTGATTTATTACTACAATTAAATCGAATAAAATATTTAGGTACATTTTGTTGGATTATTACGGTTATTAATTTCAATTTAATTAACTCTTTGGAAAAAAAACTTATGTTGTTTTCTTTTTATTTAAACATTAAAATGAAACTATTTATGTCAATATAAAGTTATGGTACTTTGTTTTTATTTTTAAAACTGAATACCACTTTATTTTTTAAAAATATTTCGTACAAATACTTTTGTCCCATGCCCCCTATCTCTAGCAACACTGTTTAAGAAAATTTAAGAAAAAAGTGCATATCCCTATTAAAAATTCGAAGTTACCCCCGCCCCTCAAAATAGGAAAAGGGGGCAGGTGTCAAAACAAAAATACGTTTAAATATTTCCTTTCTGTTAGTTTACGGCCAGTACGCGTCCATCCGCTTGAAATGGCCGTAAACTAACAGAAAGGAAATATTTAAACGTATTTTTGTTTTGACACCTGCCCCCTTTTCCTATTTTGAGGGGCGGGGGTAACTTCGAATTTTTAATAGGGATATGTACTTTTTTCTTAAATTCACATCTACAAAAAACTAGATTCGATTTTTTTTAAAAGTACCTAAATCATCCCGATTAAAAATTTACCACCCGCCCCTCTAAATAGATGTCAAAAATATGTTCACTGCTGCTTGTACTTTCAAGTAATATTTTATCAATAAATATTGAAATAATAAGTCCTATAGGTATTCACCAAATACCATTATATGATATAATTTATATCCTTCACTTTATTTGACAGCTATTTTTTGTTTAAAAGTTTGGTTATGTGTTTTACTGGAGCCACAGCACCTCTCTGTCCCCAGTTGTTTCAGTAAAATTAATCTGCCGTACATTTATAAAAGGGTAGTATTTACCACTGAGCTCAGTAACTGAAAGTGGATTTCGGAATGCGTTTTCAGTACCGACAGTACTGACAGTAAATTACGGAACATAGCCTCTATCAGGGCTGTCATCAAACTGTCAAATGTCAATTTTAAGGTTAATTTGTGGGTTATGGTCCTTGTTGTATGGATTGTGTGTAAAATCATGTTAGGTGTAAGTTAGGTTATGTAATAAAACAAATAATTTACCTTCTGGTATGCTGGCAACGTTGTTGTTGTGATTGGAAAGGTCGATTACAATGTGAGTTCTAATATGATTTAATTTCCTAAATTTTGATCCTTTTCGTTTTCTTGATCCTGATGGTCTTTTGCCATCTGAACCACTGGACCCATCCTAAAATGTCACAATTTATTAGCACGCCGTTTTAACATTTATTAATTTAAAATTTTATTGGTTTAAAATTTTCCCAACTAAAAATTTTAGGTTTTAAATTTATAAATTTAAAATATTTTCAACTACCATATATTGAAAGACAAAATTTACTAATAGTTCACTTTTGTATTAAACAATATTATTTCAAATCAATCTTTGCAAAATAACTAACCATCATTTTTTAATAAAAATAATTTCTTAAGTATAATTTATTTGGACACAATTTTGTAATCTTAAATAAATATTTTATAAAATTATTCAGATTAAATTGGTAAAGTTAAATTTTTTAGTACTTAAAAAAAGTGTCAAGGCATTTAAAATAAAAACACATTTAAAACATTTTCTACCAAAAAAATTAAAAGTTATTTTTTCTTAAACTTAAAAAAACTAAAAATCAAAAAGTTTTAAATATAAAATGCAAATATAAAAGTTTATGTTTAAAATATTGGTTTTTTAAAAATAGTAGTTTTAATATTTTATTCTAAAAAATTATTGGTTTAAATTTGTAAATGATAGCCGATAAATTTTTAATAAAAAAATCCTCACATGACATTTAAATGTTACTTTTAAATTTTAAAGTGGTAAATTTTAGATTAAAAATTTATCGAATATCATTTAAATGACTCTTTAAAAATTTAAACCAATAACTTTTATTTTTAACAAATTTTAATTGATACATTGATAACACATTACATTTAAGCCTGATTTATAGATTGCCTTCCTTCCTTCCTTCCTTTCTCCCGTAAAAGATGAACAATATGAAAACCGTAGTGCGATTTATAGATTACCATACGGCAATATATAAACAGCACTACGGTTTTTTTATTGTTCATCTTTTACGGGAGGAAGGAAGGCAATCTATAAGTTAGGCTTTACATTTTAATTAAAGTTATAAATTTTTTGTTAAAAAAAAATTTTGGTTTAAATTTGTAAAGTTATTTAAATGATTTTTAATCCAAAAATTACCACTTAAATTTAAAACTTCCATTTAAATGTAATATGAGAATTGGATTAAAAATTATCATTTAAATGACTGCAAATTTAAACAGATATTTATGGAATAAAATATTTAAACTAAAATTTTTAAAAATCAATGTTTTTAAGCTTGAAGTTTTACAGTTGTATTTTATGTTTAAAATATTATCAAAACGGCGTATTTTTTATTGGCACAAGAAACTTTTTTACTTTAACCAAACTCCTACATTATGACTTACCAATCTAATACTTACCAATGGTACCCACTGTGCGTCATCATCGCTACTTTCGTCATCGTATTCTGCAAAAACACGATGAAACAATTCAGTTATAAAATATACACAGGGTGTCGGGAAATAACGTTAATACATTTCGGTGGGTGAATCTACACGTAAACATAAAAGAAAAAAATCAACGACGGTCATGTTGAGCGTTTACTAAAATAAAAATTGTTGAAAATTGGAAATTATTTGCGTTATTGTTGTAGTTTATTTAGGTGTAGAATCATCTCCCGAAATATATTAACGTATGGCAACGAAAATACGATTATTACCTGATGGAGTCAAAAAATCTGGGAGATCTATTCTGCGACGTTTGCATTTGCTGCTATCGTCTAGCTCTGGAGCGGTCTCTTCTTGCACTGATTAAATAAAACAAAATATTGAGTAATTTTTATTATGAAAAAAGAGGTTTGAAGGAAAATTTCCTTTTTTACACTTCGCGAATATATGTAAGTTTGTTTTATACCAATAGATGGCGTAAATATGAATTTTCAATTGTTTTTATTTTATTTTCTGAGGTGTTTTGACGTTTTAGAGTATACTTCGAGTTCTAATTGATCGATTTGACCAAACAAGCACTTACATCAAAGGTAGTTGAGCCGTCTACAACTTTCTCTTGTATAGTTTTGGTATCGGCTCAGTAGTTCGATACTGGCGATTTTATTAAGTTGAAAAAGTCCTTTTTTTTACAAAAATCAAGGTCGAAAATTTAGATATCTTTTTGGGAAAGATAGAAATCGAAAGATAAGTCCAGTTTAATTTACTTTACGTATAGATTATACTTAAAGGAAAAAATTAAGCTGCTGCTGATAAAAATCCATGAATAAATGGCGAAGTTATGAATTTTTCAGTTGAAGACCAAAATTCAGTTTTTTGAGAATTTTTACGTTTTTTCTTAATTTTATTGAATTATATAAAATTTAATATTGAACATTGATTTTTATTTTAAACAATAAATATTGAAATTAAATTATATATTGAATATTGAACAATAATTATTGAGTTATTTTCGCACTCGAACTCTCTAATTATTTTACTCATTTTACACTTTTTTTAACTAAATAAAACCATGATAAAAATACCTTGTTGAAATATCAATAAATAGCAGTAAAATGTAATTATGCCTACACGAGAAACAAAAGAATTCACGTTTGCGGAGTCATGTCAAATTTAAATTTTGAATAATGTTTTCGGTGAAAAAAGTACGTAAAAAACTCAAAAAATTCAAATCATGCACTTTGTTTAGGTTTTCATTAAAGAATAAACATATTACAAAATAAAAGAAAAAAAATAAAATAAAAATAGTCAAGAAGCAGAATTTTGGTCTTAAAATTCATAACTTTGCCATTTTTCCATGTATTTTTATCAACATTAGCTTGTTTTTTTGTAAAAATGTCAGCTTGACGAACAAAATTCAAACTGGAGTTATCTGTTTGATTTAAACCTTTCCCATGACGATATGTAAATTTTCGACCTCAATTTTTGCCATAAAAAAGAATTTTTTAAGTTATTAAAATCGATAGCGTCAAAATACTTATCCGATATCAAAAGTATGTAAAAGAAAGTTTTAGAGGGCTCCAATACCTTCAATTAGATTTCAAGCTATACTAAAACACCTCCGAAAATTGAAAAAAAAACAATTGAAAATTCATATTTCAAAAATGCTTTCATAAAAAAAATTGAGTTCGATTTTCGTGTTTAGTGGGACAAAATACATGGAAAAATTATAATGGGATATGGTGGGCAGAATTTTTTTTCGGTTTTGTAAAATAGTGTTATTGGTACCTATTAAGCCAGATTTATAGATTGCCTTTCTTTCTTCCGTCCTCCCATAAAAGATGAACAATACGAAAATGGTAGTGCCGTTTATAGATTTCCGTACGGGAATCTATAAACGGCACTACGGATTTCTTTACGGGAGGAAGAAAGGAAGGAAGGTAATCTATAAATCAGGATTAAATCTGTCAATGAAGTTAAAAAATTGTGTTATGAGGTAAGTGTAACAATACAACACAATAATTGTGTTATAATAATAATAATTATTATTGTGTGCTTTATATTATCTTTTTCTTTGTAAATTCTACTTTTGCTTTAAAGTCAATCAGCTCATGCATTTGGGGTATAAATATAGTTATTTTTTTTAAATAAAAATTTTAATAAAAAATCTAAAAAACAATTGGGAATTTTTTAAATTATTTTTCCCAAATCGATGTGTACTAAATATTTTCGATATTTCTTAAAAAAAAAAAGCATGCATTTACGGGTTACATTTTTTCGTAAAAATCCACCCACCTGGGACGTCCCGCTCGGCCAGGGCCCTCTCCTTGTACCCGCAGGTGCACGGCCCGTACGGGTCCTTGTAGAGCGCGCTGCGGGGAAACCCCGAGACCGCCGACACGCCCACCACGTTGATGAACTGTATGAACGTGTGGTCGTCCACCTCGGAGCACGAGTAGCACATCTGCATGCAGCCGTGCGAGTCCGAGCCGCGCTTGCGCCCGTCGCGCTCCCTCCTGTCCATCAAGTAGTCGCCGTAGTCGAGCTTGTACGAGCGATCGTGCTGGAAGTAGTAGGCCAGGATCGACTGGTTGTTCACGAAGGACTTCAGGATCGATTGCGCGTATCCTGGAAAACATTTCATCCGCAAACTTCTTATCAGGGTTCAAAATATCATGATATTTATATAAATATCCAATATAAATCGAGTGATATATATATATATATATATATATATCAGTGGCGGCTCGTCGGGGTAGGCAAGGTAGGCGCCGCCTACCCTGGAGATATGGATGTAAAATAATAAATATAAGTAATTTAACATTAATAAAATTACCAAATTTAATTTTTTTGCATTCATAAATCTTATTTATCGCAAATAAAACCTTTTATTGAATTGTTGCGTGATGCGTCATGACAAAAGTAGCTAGTTCACACCTTTTTCTATGCTCTAAATCAGCATCTAAAGCAAGCAAAGGCGACTATCCCAAGCGCCTATTTATTTGATTCTTTCACGTCAACCAAGTGAAGAACGCTATACCGCTGACCAATAGAAACGCCGTTGACGTATGGTAAAATTGCGATGGATAGGCGACACGATTGTTCGCCTTCTGCTAATCCGAAAGCCGATTCGGCTTCCGATTTGTTTTTGCCAGTAAGTTATTTTTTTAAGCCGGTAATCGATAAAATGATCGATCTCAATTCAAGAGGTTCAGAATATAATATGAATTTAATATTAAAAGTCCTGTAAATAACATCATTTGCAAGAATATATTAATATAATAAATAATTAATTTAAAATAGTGACATCTGTTGAGATAAATTCGAACGATAAAGGGCTTTTAAGCAGATTTCTTTTACATTTTCGTTCTGTCAATTACAGGGTCCCAGGTCAATTAGATGTTTTTGAGTTAAACAATTGCTTTAAGCCAAATTCACTTTATTTTTGTGACTGTGTCAGGAAATTAATTACCCGCTAAGTATTACTGTATCATTATTTATTATTATTTGTTAGTATTAGAATTAGGTACCTACTACCTAATAGTATAGTATAGTAGTATTAGCGTTGATTATTAGCCTTGTTTAATAAACAGGAGGGCCCATTTCATGACATTATTTGCTCATTACTTGAAAATCCATTTTCTCGCCTTAATGAAAACGATCGAAAAGATGATATGATTAATGATCGCCCTATTCCACATCTAAATCTTTTAAAACCTAATAAAAAACATGGTTCAACTTTTTCTCGATCGTTTAAAAAGCAATGGTATGAGAATCATCGATGGTTATGTGGTAGTTTTTTTAAACAGAGTTTGTTTTGTTGGCCGTCGCCTACCCCAGCGCGAAAGGCACGAGCCGCCACTGATATATATACACTCACAGGCAAAATAATCGATCCACAAAAATTTTCGATGAATTTCAATCGCAAATAACTTTTTTATTTGATGTCCGATTTAAACGAATATTAAAGAATATTGTAGATAAATTAATGGACAATCGCTCACATTTTAAAAAATTACTAAAAAATACACGTACGTTTATAATATACAGGTTTAAACAAAAAGATGTTTTTTACCATAAGTTTAAGACACTCTGTAGAGTGGCAAAACCGTATATTGTTCTAAATTAAGTTTTATTTATCAAGTCACATCTATTCTTAACAGTTTTGTTTTTGGTTCACCTCGATATATTTATTTTTGTGGAAAATATGGATTTTTTTTAAAAACATTGCAATTTCCAATATTTTTCCTGTATGAAGAACTAAGGTTGCTGTGGTCCATCCATAGCCTATGGAGAATGACAGTGACAGTTTTGTTGAATCATCCCATACTTGGACATGTCATATACAGCTTTCAAAAGCTATCAAAGTGTTTTTTGTAAATTAATGTGTTAATTTTGAGGTGTCTTCTTACTTTTAAAAATGTCTCCGACTGATGTTGCCCTTTGTACTTTACTTCTTGTGACGTTTAAAACACTTGCCACGTAATACTGTGACCGTCCATCCTGGATTAAATTAATAGCTCTGGCATCATCAGTCGGAGACATACCCATTTTATAAAGTAAGAAGACACTTCAAAATTTAAACATTAATTTGCAAAAAACAATTTAATAGCTTTTGAAAGCCGTGTATGACATGTCCAAGTATGGGATGATTCAACAAAACTGTCACTGTCATTCTCCAAAGCCTATGGATGGACCATAGCAACCTTAGTTCTTCATACAGAAAAATATTGGAAATTGCAATGTTTTTTTAAAAAATCCATATTTTCCACAAAAATAAATATATCGAGGTGAACCAAAAACAAAACTGTTAAGAATAGATGTGACTTGATAAATAAAACTTAATTTAGAACAATATACGGTTTTGCCACTCTACAGAGTGTCTTAAACTTATGGTAAAAAACATCTTTTTGTTTAAACCTGTATATAATAAACGTACGTCTATATTTTAGTATTATTTTAAAATGTGAGCGATTGTCCATTAATTTATCTACAATATTCTTTAATATTTGTTTAAATCCGAAAACAAATAAAAAAGTTATTTACGATTGAAATTCATCGAAAATTTGTGTGGATCGATTATTTTGCACGTGAGTATTTATTTTCAATTTTTTGAGGAAAAGTCATTCTTTATAATTTCTTTTTTAGATATATAAATCCGATTGGCGTTGAGAAACTTTTATTTTGTTATACAGGGTGAGCAAAAATACAGATTTTCAAAATTTTTAAATAATTTTTTTTGAAGCATTAATATAACCCCGATAGCACACTTTATTCTAAGAATGTTTTTTAAACCTTCCAGTGAGAATATTCTTAGGATCATGCTATAGGTATTTCTTCTAAAAACATATAGAATATTCTTACTGGCCTATAGGCAGATTCTTAGAAGGTGCAAAGTTTTAGTGGTAAAAATTAGTATTCTCTAAACATATATAAGAAAGTAATTGCTATAGAAAGTTCATTTAGGAATATTCCTATTAAGCATATTTAGTTCAGTTACCTATATAATAATAAAATATACCATAAACTACGTATAAAGGTATATACCTATACTTAAGTACCTAATTAGTAATAAGTATTAAATACTAAGTAAAAAACACAATCCAAAATATTTTTTTATAGTTATTTGTCAAATTATAACAATATTTAATAACAAAAATACTTTTACTATAGGTATTTTATTTTATGTTAAAAATAGATATTTATTAATTTGTATACCGATTTTTTTATTTTTGAATTAACATTTTTATGTATAATAAACCTAACTATCTTCAACTTCAATCTAATCTGAATTATCCCACAATATTTTCCAATTTTACTTTTTATGAAATAATGTCATACAACTTATGGTTTAGAGGTCAAATTGTTTATTTAATATTTTTAAATAAATATTTATTAATTTGTCGAAAATTTTTTTAAGGGGACGATAAATACATTTCACTGTCATATTATGACAGTGAGGCGTATTTGTCATCTCCTGAAGGATTTTAGGAATGTAGAATACAACATATTAGAACGTGGATATCTGACATATTTGGAAATATTCTCAAAAGCTTCCTAGAAGCTCCAAAAGAAACCTTCTAAGAACATTCCAAAAACGTATTCTTAAAATGTTCTTAGGATGCTTTTTAGGAAGGTTTTAAGAAGCTTTTAAGAATTTAATTGCATCATTAAAAGGGTATCTATTGAATGTTTTAAAAGTCCCTAAGAACATTCTTAGCAATAAGGGAAGGTTCTAAGAATATTCCATTATTCCGGTTCATATCTTATTAGAAGATTCTTAAAATCAAATTTTGCTATCAGGGAGAGAGCTGGTAAGGGGAAATCAAAAAGTCAAATGAAGTTTTTTCATACCAAGATATTTGATTTGATATTCAAAATTAGAAATATTAGTTTTCAAATTTTAACAAATAACTGTAGACATTGTAAACATGTCAGTTGAAAGCAACAACCTTGATTCATAATCACAAAATGAGATAGCAGTCAATTTCTACAAAATAATAGGACCACTTAAGTTAGGACCTGAATCGATTTTATTTTTAATAACAAATATCTTAGTAACAACTCGCATGAAAAAAATTCATATGGCTTTTTGCTTTCTCCTAACAAGCTCTTCATATTAGACCTTCATTGAATTGAATAAAAAAAATTTATTTAAAATTTTTTAATTTTGCAAAATTGTATTTTTTTTGTGCATCCTGTACAACAAAATGCAAGTTTCTCAACGTGTGATTTTGTTTTTAAGGTATATTTTGTTGTTTTTTAAGAAAAATGTAGGTTGTGATATATTATTTAAAAAGAATTTAATAAACTAGAACCTAAAAATATATATTTTTTAAATAACTTTTAAAAGTGTAGATAAATAATTAAATGATAGAAGACTCTTTTTGTAGAGTATTGTAACGTTTTTTAACTGTTCGTAGTGTGAATTAAAACACGCACTGGTTAATTAACGAACTAAACTATTTATTTAATAACTTAACTACACTTAAAACACTATAAAACTAACTAAACACTTAACACTACTAATTATTTATATATCGCTATTGTTCAAGAGTCTATTTATTTGCACTTATATTTATTTATTTCGCCGCGAGTACCAAATCTTAACTGACTGCTCTGTGTTGCTCCGTTTCTTATATATTCAGCGCCAAGGTCTTCTGGAACATTCCAGCGAGCTCCACACTCTCGATTGTTCGAGCGCTGAGTCACCGGCGATGACTAACCGGCGATGACTCATCGGCGATGAGTCATCACTCCGATATGCAGAGCGGTACTCGCTACATTGCCCCCGTCTTAAAACATTTTCGTCCCGAAAATGGTCCTCAGCTCCATGGCGATATTTGCATAAAGATCCAAACTTGCAGTGTGACGTCCTATAGAAGTAGCAGTCTACGGTCTTTCTTCCGGTTGTTCTTTTAGGGTTGTGGCAACAGACAAGAATGTGTATGCCACTAAATCTGAAGATAACTTCCACCATACTTCTAATTATTCTCCAGTCCAAACCGTCAAGTCCACAAGCAATCTTTGGTATCGCCAGGTTCATGATGTCCTTGGACAAAAGGGTATCCCTCAATTTATTTAAGGCATTCCATACATCACGGTAGTTTGGCTTCTGATGGGAGAGCTGCTTTGTTACCAGATAGAAGATACTTCTGTTGCCTATCTGCTCATTATTCACAATTTCAAGCACCCCTCCAACTTTGGGATTCTGCCTTCGTAGCTCGTCGATCCGTCCAAACTTGTTTTTAAAAACAACCGCTATTCCCCTGGACATCCTTAGGTCTTCCGCAACACAGTGAGCCAAGGAGTAATCGGCCGGAACCGTGAATAGATCTTGTTGTTCTTCTCGAGTGACACCATAGCGAGCTTTTTTACCGCTCGAATATAAATACATGAAGTCTTCAAAAAGCAACTCGTCTTCCGGAGGATTAACTCGCCTTACTCTAGCATGGTTCATTTGGTCATCATTGTTTCCAGCGTAAGGAGCCAATCGGTTAAAATGGATCACTTTCGGCTTTCCTCTTGGTTGTTTTCTGATCCGGTAGATGATGTCATTTATGCGATCCATGACTTCGTATGGTCCTTCCCAAGAAGTCTGCAGCTTCGGTGAATAACCACGACGGCGCTGAGGGTTGTATAACCAAACTAGGTCTCCGGGTTGAAATCCTCCATTTTCCGCCTTGATGTCGTATGCCTCTTTCATTCTATCACTGGCACTCTGGATGTTTAAACGAACTCGGCTGTGAATGTCGCTCATTTTCCTACGTAAATTGTTGACGTAATCTTCTCCAGCAATATCATCCCCTGGTAGGCAACCAAACCTCAGGTCACAAGGTAGACGAAGTTCACGCCCCATAACAATGCTAGCGGGTGTCTGGCCGGTTGTATCGTGGATAGAAGAACGGTACGCCAACAGGAACAGATGAAGGAAGCGGTCCCAGTCTCTTTGGTGATCAGAGACTACCTTGGACAGGTACCGGTTTATCGTTCTATTCATTCGTTCTACCATTCCATCAGACTGCGGATGTAATGCAGTCGTCCTCGTCTTCCGAATGTTAAGAATCTTACAGACATTCTGGAACAATATAGATTCGAAGTTCCTGCCTTGGTCTGAATGCATCTCCATTGGCACACCAAAACGACAAATCCACTCCTTAATAAGGGCATCGGCCACTGTGGCAGCTTCCTGGTTTGGCAAGGCGTACGCTTCCGCCCACTTGCTGAAGTAATCCATTACAACGATGATGTATTTATTTCCAGACTCTGTTTCCGGAAATGGACCCGCCACATCGATTGCAATTCTCTCAAATGGGCTGCCCACATTGTACTGTCGCATTGGGGCTTTTGGGCGCTTCTGGGGTCCATTGCTTGCCGCGCAAACGGCGCACTTCTTGCACCATTCCTTCACATCTCGTTGGCTGTTGACCCAATAAAACCGTTCCCTAAGTCTTCCGAGCGTCCTGGTCACCCCAAGATGTCCTCCAGTAGTTCCATCATGGATTTCCTGCAGCACTTCTGGTATCCTGTTTCTGGGGATTATTATCTGCTTCCGGTCTTCCCCCCCTTCTGGCATCTCCAGAACGCGCTTTAGAAGCCCGTCACTTAAGATGATGGAATTCCATTGGGCCCAGTACGATTTCACATTCGGCGAATATTGGGCGACTTCCTGCCACGTTGGTTTACGGTCGTTTTTCTTCCAATCGATGATAAGCTTCAAATCCGGGTCCCTTTCCTGGTCTTGTTGAACCTCAGCGGATTGCCAATGATCATCCACGATTGTAGTCCTGCGAACCAACACATCCTTTTCTTCGGCCCTGAGACAATGTTTACAGTCTTCCGGGCACGGTCTTCTTGACAAGGCGTCAGCATTTCTATGGATCGTCCCAGCCCGATGTTCTGTGTCAAAGTCGAACTCCTGTAGTCTTTCAATCCATCTTGCTACCTGTCCTTCAGGATTCTTGAATTGCAAAAGCCATTTAAGGGCAGCATGATCCGTTCTTAGCAAGAATTTTCTTCCATACAGGTACTTGTAAAAGTGTTCGACTGCTTTTACCACTGCCAACAGCTCGCGTCGAGTAACACAGTAATTTCGCTCTGGTTTCGATAGAGTTTTACTGAAGTATCCAATAACTTTCTCTTTTCCTTCTTGAATCTGCGACAAAACAGCTCCCAGGCCCACATTGCTGGCGTCCGTGTCCAAAATAAATTCACCATCCGGAAGTGGATAACTCAGGACTGGTGAGCTGGTCAACGCGTTTTTCAGGTTCTTAAAGGCTTCTTGGCATTCGTCGTCCCATTGAAATCGTCTTTCTCCCTCTGTTAAACGTGTCAAAGGCTTAGCAACCTTTGCGAATCCTGGTACGTACCGACGGTAGTAGGTGCATAATCCCAGAAAGCTTCTTAAGTCATGTTTATTCTTCGGTATTGGCCATTCCCGCACCGTCTTCACCTTCTGTTTATCCACTGCAACTCCTTGACTTGAAACGACATGGCCCAGATACTGCACTTCCCTCTGGAACAAGTGACATTTCTTTGGGCTAAGCTTCAGGCCGGAACTTCTTAAGCGCTGAAAAACTTCCTTCAGGTTCTTCATATGGTCCTCAAATGATTTTCCAACCACAATAATGTCGTCAAGGTACACCAAGCAAGTCTTCCAGGATAGTCCCTTTAAAACCATTTCCATGAGCCTTTCAAAAGTTGCAGGGGCATTACATAGTCCAAACGGCATGACAGTAAACTGCCACAGTCCAGCACCCACGGTAAACGCCGTCTTTTCTCTATCTTCTGGTACCATTTCAACCTGCCAGTAACCGCTTTTCAAATCCAAAGTCGAAAATATTTGGGATCCAGCCAATGTATCCAGGGTGTCATCTATCCTAGGCAGAGGGTAGCTGTCCTTCTTCGTCACGTTGTTCAGCTGACGAAAATCGACGCAAAATCTAGTTGATCCATCCTTCTTCTTAACTAACACCACTGGGGAAGACCATGGGCTGTTAGATGGTTCGATCACCCCTTCCTTCTCCATTTCTTGCACTATTTTATCAGCTTCCTCTCGCTTAGCAAGAGGTAGCCTTCTTGCCGACTGTCGAATAGGCTGTGCATCACCGGTGTTAATTTTATGCTGGACAATTCTTGTCCTACCCTTCTTTCCTTGTCCATCATCAAAGACGTCCTGATAGTTGTGTATCAGCTCTCTCAGCTTTATTCTCTCATTTGGTTTTAAGTCCTTTGAAGAAGTCGAAAGCAGAGTCGTCAATTCATTGCTAATTTTCTTGGCCGGAACTCCAGACTCACGAATGCTTCTAATAATTGAGGAAACAGAAGAACAGTTCCCCAAAACGATTCCTTTTTTCAAGTTCACAGAGTAACCATTAACATTCAATACTCTTACAGGCACTTCTTTTCCGACACGTATTAAAGTCTTCCCTATTACAACTCCTCGACCGACCTCTTTGTCATCAATTTTCGGCTCCAGAAGCATTATACTTCCATCTTCTGATTTACAATCCAAGAAAGCCTTCAATATCATCTCGCTGTGTTCCGGTATCAAAGCATCTTCTGTTAGCATTACACGAATATTCTTTTCTTTTGATCGATGCAACACGACTTCTTCTCCATTTACTCTCAATATTCCTTGTTGAAAGTTTAGTTCAAATCCTATAGAGTTCATAATGTCCATGCCTACAATAACTTCATCTTCAATATCTGCTACTAATGCTCGATGTTTAAATTTCGTGTTTCCTATGACCATAGTGATGTCCACTTCTCCATGAACAGTAGCAGTATCTCCTGTTGCAGTACGTAGTCGCCGATTGGTAGATTTGATCTTGGACATTTCGACAATATCTGGCCTAATAATTGTCTTCATCGCACCTGTATCCAGTAGCAGCACATGTAATTTTCCATTAATAAAACCATCCACAAAAACACTGCTGGACTGGTGTAGAAGAGATGCAACACGTTCGATATCTTCTGGGGCATGCTGGTTACAGGTCGACGGTAGCCCCTTTTCCTCGACCCTATCTAGTTTTCCGACTGAGACGAAGTCGGCACCTCTTGGCTTTTTCTGCAACGACTTCGTATATGTCCGAGCTTTCCACATCTCCAACACCGGATTTCCTTCTTTTCTGGTAGATTCTCTTTAAGAACTCGCCTGATTTCTTCGATTATGCTGGGTTCCTCCTCTTTTTCTTCCTCGACTCTCCTAATTCTATGCTGGCTCCTGCAGCTCTGCTTTGCCGCCTCGAATTCCAAAGCTCGAGCCAATGCATCAACCAGTTGGCTCGGACGAGCCAATGTCAGAGCCTGTCGTGTTTCATTGTCCCGAAGTCCATCCAAAAAGGCTTGAACCGCTAATCGTTCCATAACGGTCGTTGGAGTAGCTGGATATGCTAGCCGGACCAAGCGTGCAATATCAGCCTCAAATTCTTGCAAAGTCTCGTTAGATTTCTGGCAGCGATTCTTCAGTTGGGAATGGTACACATGTTCCAGATGTGTCTGGCCATATCGCAGTTCCAGGTGTTTCACCAAGGCTTCGTAATCTTCTTGTTCGTTTGGAGAAAGTGTCTGCAAGATGTCCGTTGCATCTCCGCGTAAAGCAAGAGTTAATGCTGTAGCTTTTTCTTCCGGTAGCCAGCCATTTGCTTTTGCTGCTGCCTCAAACTGACGGATGTAATTTGTCCAAGAAGTTTTTCCATCGAACTGAGGTGGTTTCATCCGTACTCGGCTTCCCTCCGGCACTGCTCCTGGTTCCGTCAGCATCATTGGTAAATTTACAGCTTTCAGTTTACTATTTATTTCTCTAATTTTGACCTCCAATTTCTCGTTCAATTTTTCTTCTCTCGTATCCAATTCCATCCTTACGTTATTTAATTCCATCCTTACATCGTCAACTTTCTGTCCCACTTTCTCTTCTAATTCATTGACATTTTCTAGAATTTTCCCTTCCAAATATTCTTTTAGGTTTTTAGAATTTTCTAGCATTTTCTGTTGAAACTCGTTAGAATTGTCCAAAATTTTCTGTTGTAAATCGTTAGAATTTTCTAGCATTTTCTGTTGCAAATCGTCCTTTAATTCGTTGACATTTTCCAGAATCTTCTGTTGTAAATCGATTTTCAAATCGCTAGAATTTTCCACCATTTTCTGTTGCAAATCATCCTTTAAATCGCTAGAATTTTCTACCATTTTCTGTTGTAATTCGTTAGAATTTTCTAGCATTTTCTGTTGTAAATCACCTTTCAAATTTTGCAACAATAAATGCATATCACACGAACCTTCAAATAAATAGGTATCTGGATTTTCACCCTCTTGTTCCAACGCTTCTCGAAGCCGCTGCTGCAACACATTCTTTTTTCCAGTTGTTTCACATTCTCTTTCTTCCAGTTCCCGCTTAAGGTCCGCCACTTTTAAGTCCATTAACGAAACCATTTTCGCGAAGTTTCACACTAACCGCACTCCTGACACCAATGTAACGTTTTTTAACTGTTCGTAGTGTGAATTAAAACACGCACTGGTTAATTAACGAACTAAACTATTTATTTAATAACTTAACTACACTTAAAACACTATAAAACTAACTAAACACTTAACACTACTAATTATTTATATATCGCTATTGTTCAAGAGTCTATTTATTTGCACTTATATTTATTTATTTCGCCGCGAGTACCAAATCTTAACTGACTGCTCTGTGTTGCTCCGTTTCTTATATATTCAGCGCCAAGGTCTTCTGGAACATTCCAGCGAGCTCCACACTCTCGATTGTTCGAGCGCTGAGTCACCGGCGATGACTAACCGGCGATGACTCATCGGCGATGAGTCATCACTCCGATATGCAGAGCGGTACTCGCTACAGTATATAATTTCCCACAAAGATATGTCCTGGTTTTATTAATACAACTTAAGTTAAGTATAACTGACTCACCTGTAAATCTGCAGTCAAATATCTTTAATTTCTGATAACCAAATCTGGCCAAACCAAAATAAGCAATGGAGTCACTATCCAAACTTTTACACCCCACTAGAGAAATTATTTCCAAACTTTCGTATTTTGCGATGGACATCAAAAAACCGCAATCAGTCCAGTGGCAGCCATCCAAAATCAAAACCTTGAAAAATAAAATGAATAAAAGAAATATTAGTGGTCGGAACTTACCCTTAATTTTGTAAATCTTTCGCAAGACCCCTTAAAAAAGTTCCTGTTCATTTTGATGTAACTCTCTCTTAAACTCAACTCCTCCAAATTTCTAGGAAAATGCGAGTATTTTACATATCTGCCATCAATAAATTGATTCTCCAAGGCTAGAATCTTCATATTATCAAACTTGGTGATGTTCGAAAAAAAGGCCCTCTGTACAACACCAATTTTTTTGCTGTGCGCTCTAAAAAGGGCAGTGCAGGTTTTTTCGTGGACTCTATCGGCGCAATAGGCAACTTTTTCTGTGGTATTTGGTTCTTTTCTTGCATCAATATATCTCCACAATGATAAATCGGATATTATGTTCTTAAAGTATAAGTTTGTTCTGAAAAGAAGTAGGTATATAATAAATAGATACATCATACTTTGGAATAAATGTATAATATATACCTGCTCATTTGATACAACGAAGTAGAATCCAAATAAGACAGCAAAATCATCATCAAACAATCCGGTAAGGATAGTAGATGCGATTTTTCCTCACTATCACAATCCATTTCGCTTGCAAAGTATCTCACGCGCCTCAAAACGTTAAAAAACTACATCAGTTTAAAGAAATTAACAAGAAAAACTAATATTATGATCCTAAATCTCTATTGTTGTTTACTATCAGTGCTGCCAGATTGAAAACTTGAATTTCCCCCAAAGGTTGCAGCTAAAAACCCCAAAATACCCCAAATAGAAAATCACGGAAACGATTTTTTTAAATTGGCGTTGACAATTTTTACGGTTACAAACACACTGAAAAAAAAATGTAAATAACAATATGTAAGTAAATATGCCCCAAACGCTACATTGGTTTTATTTACCACAACTAAATTGTTATGATAAATATAATCACATGTAGCATTTAGGAAATATACAACCACGAAAACTGTTATTTTTACCACATTTTTTTCTTAGTGCAGGTTTTAATAAAAAAAAACAAATTTTTTAGATAATTATTATTTATTATTATAAAAATATTTCCCATCACCACAACTTTGAAACTAGCATTTTTCTGTTTGGTTCAAACATCAAAATTCCATTATATTTTCCAACTCCTTGCTTAGCATACAGAAGGGAAGCAATGGTTTCAGTATTTAAACAATTTGTTTTTGTTTTTTTTTCAGATCACAATTACAATTACAGTATAAATTTAAATATAACAACACAACAAACTAATTCTTACGAAAAAAACACTGTTTTATCTTGGTTGCCTAATGTCATGAGCTTAGAACTTCCAAGAAACATTAGGCAACCAAAATGACACAGTGTTTTGGTTTATAAAAAGTTGGCAAAACTTGCTGTCAAATAATAAAACCAAAGAATAATCCTATAATAATTATTAAGTATTGTGTTTAAAGTAGTGTTATTAAAATTTAACTAGATAATCCACATAAACATAAAAAAAATTCTGGAAATTCCGAAAAAACCCCATAATACCCCAAAATAAGCTTTACCCCAAAATTTCCCCAAAGCAAGATGAAATCCCCCATTTTGGGGTAAAAACCCCAAATCTGGCAGCACTGTTTACTATAAACATTGATAAGTGTCAAAATCACAAAAAGCCGACCATTTGACGTTTATACAATGTGCGCAGATGCCAGATTTTACGAGCACCACTAACTACTTTTTTGAGCACTAATATTCTTCTATAGGGTGTAACAAGTTTTGGAAAGTTTTTAATCTGTGCGTACTTCTACAAAAACTTATCACTTTTTTAATCATGTTCAAATTTTACCTTAACTTAAGTTTATCAGCAGTAAAAGGCAACAGCGCGTTTAGGTATTCAGCGCCCTCTACACATTTGTGTTCTAAAATCTATCGATCACATTTTCGAAACATTTGAATTAATTTTAAAAGCAATTATACAGCAAAATGGCACTATCCGAGGGAATTAAACAACGTTTATCAATTGTTATTGAAATGTCAAAAACAGTCTTCCACTATGGCTTTATACCTGCAGTCGTATACTTAGGTTAGGTTTTTTTAATTTGTAAAATGTACAGTATATTAATTTTGTTGTATTTTAAAGGTTTTCAGAAGGGGGCTGATCCCGGTATGCCAGAAATATCACTATCCAGGTAAAAAAATTGAATAATTTGACGTTCATGTACTAACATAACCTCACTTTTTAGCCTACTCTGGTAAATTGGTACCTGTCATGTTTTAATAGATTTATGTGTAAAATGTTTTAATAAAATAATTTATTTACTAAACAAAGGGTTTTATTTAGGGATGTAACATTATTTATACATATAGAGGCTTATCAAAAAATAAATTAGGACTAGATGGTAGGTATATAAATTTAAAAAAGTAAAAGTAAAGATTTCTCTAAAAATAATAACTTATAAGGAAAAACTATGTTTCTTCAGCTTGTGTAACTTCTGTGTACAGATAGTCTTGTTTTCTACGTTGGCGAATAAAAAAGTAAATTATCACAATAACGCTTATTACGAAAAGCAAAACAGCAGCCCTAAAAAATTCAAAACCTAATAAACATACTCAAAAATTATTAAATAGTTTTTACCAATAATACCATACTTCGACTGATTTACAGCATTTATTCTCTCCACAACAGTATAACCCCTTTTCACACAATCCAAAATCACAGTAGTCGGCGAAAACCTAAAAAACAATCGAATAAACAAAAAAGAACCAATCAAAAACAGCTTCTTACGCTTTTAATAAACAAAAAACTGAAAACAAATGACACTTTCTTCATTTTAATAAGAGTATCAGTGAAAATAACTACTTATTTCATCTTCCACCACCGCTTTGAGATAAAACAATTGTTATTGTTTATTAAACGAACTTTTTATAGTTGAATTATTACAACACTGATTTATTTTATCATTAACAGCAAAGTTGTTCTTTGATTAGTAGCATTCAGTTTATAAAGCAAGCATTGACATTTAAAAGCAATGTTGCCATTTATACAAATATCCATACAAAATTAAACAAATAAATAAAAATATCGCAATCACAATAATTTATTGTATACAATAATTATTTACATTATGGTTAAACGTATATTTGTAAAATATAAGTACGATAAAAACTACTTTTTTTCTACATTTCGTACGTTTGTTATTTCGCAAATAAGTGGAAGGTGTACACTAAAATATAATTACAGGGTATTAACGAAAGGTTGAGGAGTTCTACGACTTACCAGATGACAACCTTTGCTATTTTTAGGATTTTTATAATATAATTTATTTATTAGTACTTAATTAAATATAAGTAAACTAATTTCTACATTTTATACGTCTATGGTAACATAACCTAAAAACACAAACAAAAATGTAAACTTGCATAGGCGACTTGATTATAGGTATTTTCCTTGTTTAATTTATTCCTAACGAACTTAACATGTAGCTTTTAAAAATAAAAATGTGAGCAACTTGTTGATAATGGTTTATTACAATAATATTACTACTGAAACACCTCTGACAACCACTGAAAGGGTAAGAACAACTGAAAAACCCTTTTTGAAGGATGATATTAAGTTTTTATTTGTTCCTATTGCTGTAATTTTGGTTGTGAGCATATTATCTATTCTGGTAAGTAAATTCTTATTATTGCCATGTAAAAAACATTGAATTGAAGAAAATAAATAAATAAACAAGATGTTATATTAGAATGATTTACTATGTTCCTATTAACAAATCTTGCATTAAAATTACATCACAATAGTAATGTGTATTTAAGTAATAGTTTATTTACCATACTCTTATCTTTAAAAAAAGTATCTAGATTTAAATAGAAACAACTTTTTTATTTTGCTTACGTCAAACAAAATACATCAAAATAATTGCATATCATGTAGGTGAAATTTTGAAAACTTTGACAATTGAACTGTCAAACTTTTTACAAATCTGACATATGCCAGACGTGTTTAACCTCACTTTTTTCAATTTAATGCAATTTAATAAGTAAATGTAGAATAGATAAAATTGATTTTAGGTTTATTTTATGCTTAAAAGAAGAAGAATGATTGACTTAAGACACAAGCTTTTAACTTTATACGACTATAACTCTGATGAAGGGGAGGAAGAAGGAGAACCACTTAATAGTTATGAGAATTCAAACTATCAGGCCACATTGGATTATACATCATCATTTTTTTAATTAAAAAAATTGTATATACTTAAATTTCTTTCTATTCATTATTATTATAATGGTGATAAACTTAAAAATATGTGCCTTAAATACGAATATTTTTCTTAAAAAATTACATTGTAGTTGGGTGTATTACAGGGTGTTGTATGTATACCAAATCTTGCCTCAGTATTTACAATATACAGGGTGTTTGTAACCTTTTACAGAGCCTTGTTTAAATGTTTAAAAAATGTTTTTGTTTTGTTGTAATAATTTTTATTTTTAATTATTTATTTTTAAAAATAAATAAATTCCTAGATAATTGTAAAAATTAGTTGTTTTAAACAAATGAGTATTATTTAAGTTAATTTATTTTGATGTTACATATTTGATATTATGTAGTTGTAGTATATTTATGTAAAAATAAAAATATACCGAATTTGGTTTGGGAGTTTTAATAAATAAAACCAACAAATAAAAGGTTTTTTATTAGAGTAATATTTTATTTATTTTTCATTTTAATTCTTTCATACAAAGGCACGTAAATATCACAGAAACTATCATCATTTTCATTTAAATTATTTATATTTTCATCATTACTTACCACTTCATTATCATCACTACTTTTGTTGGTTAATAAATTAAAAGTTTTTTCAAAAATATCTTCCCCCTCTTCAGGATTACAAACAAAAAAACTTGAAGAATTGACGCAGTTTGAATCTTCAATTTTATCCAAATTTAAATTACTTAAAATATCCTTGTAATCAGGTTTTTTCTTTAAAATATTATCCACAATATCCGAAACATCCAAGTCGTCTTCATCGCCAAACTTTGACATATCCATGTCGAAGGAAAAATCGCAGTGGGCCGGTGCAAGTTTCGCGGGCGTTGATTGGTGGTTTTTCAACGCGCGACTGTTAATCACGGCCTTCTTGAGGTAGTTTTCTGAGGTTATGTTTTGCTTCGGTGTTTTACGATCCTGATTTTTTTCTGTTATAGAGATGTTTTTAAGTTTTTCCTCTAAATTGTCGAAGGAAAACTCTTTTATTGGCGTCGATTGACGTATTTCCACGATTTCGTCGTTTTTGAAGTAATTTTGGATTTTGTTTTCTTCTGCAGTCTTCTTGGTTTGCCGGGGCTTTCTGGGTTTTTTAGCCTTCACTTCAATGGAGGTGTTTTTCAACATTTCCCCCAACTCATCAACAGTCACTTTTGGTTTTCTTTTGGTGATTTTTTTCGGTTTTATTTTTGACTGGTTGAAAGCTTCCACCAGCTCTGGGTATGCTTTTTGCACCAGGTTTTGCGGTTCAATGCTCGACCAGATTTTCTCCAAATCCTGGTTTTCCAGCTGGGATTCAGGAATTATGTATTTGAAATATTCGTGCGGATCTGACCAAATTATTTCGTAACTTGGAATACCTATAAAATAAAATAAAAACCCATACACTTCTATATTTTACCGTGTGCTGTGTTTTTAGTTTTTTTTTTAATGTTTACCTTTTGGATTTCTAACTTTTTTAATCCTGTCGGGCACCAAAACGCCCTTTAAATGTTCATGAGATTTTAGGGAGTCTGCATTCATAACTTGCCACCTTGTCAAAATCGGCAAAATTTTCTCCACCGAATAAATTTCCTCCCATCCCAGAAATTTCAGAGAAAATTGCTAAAAAAAATTAGTTGTACAGCGCGATTAGAAGTGAAACTTGGCATAGTTCCTCATCGCAATTCAAACATTCAAATTCGTTTATATATTTTTTTTAATAAAAGACTTAAACCAATGATCATTGTTACTGTAGTTATACTTAAGTCCCAATTAAAGTAAAAAATATAATTATACACAATCATAAAGTAACTCCCTTGAAAAAACGATTTTTAGGAAAAATTCGACAATTTTTAAAGTGCTGATAAGTGATTATTGCTCATCTTTTTCAAACCAAATGGATGATATTTTCAAAGACAGGAAAATTAACCACTAGATTTTTAACGAAAAGGATTAACCTAACAGCAAATAATGTTTATATTTGTTTTTTTATATCCCCCTTATTTTTTAAAATTTCAAAAATTTTTGATCTGTTTAGCTGAAAATAATGAGTGATTTAATATTTGTAAAACCAAAAACGTTACTTTTTTACTCCAAAAAAGTTATTTTACTTTAGAATCTTTTTATAGGTATCGATATTATATAATAATTAACAAGTAAATTATCAATAATAAATATTACTGTCAATTTGACAGTGTCAGAGTATTTAATTAAGGTCTTTAGCAGAAGTACAATTTTTGAAATACTAAAAATACTAAATCAAACTGGTATAAGCTACCAACTTAATTAAAAAACACCAAATAAAAAAATGAACTATAACTCATGCAAGAACGTTTTTTATATTTTTAAACATTTTTTTAAATATTGCCATTGTTTTTTGATTAGTTTAGAAAAAAAATATTCCAGTGAAAGTATGTGTTTAAAACTCGTATAAAAACACATAATTTATTTAAGTACAAACGCCAGAAGCAAAACTAAGAATAAATAGGGTAGTTTAACTGCTGCAAGCTCTCAGAAAACTTAAATCGTTTTTTTGATTTAAATCGTTTTAATGACTTAAGTCATTTGGTAATAAGTCATTTCTCTAAAACTGACTTAAGACTTAAAATTTAAGTAATTTTCAAAATGATTTGTGACTTAAATATTTTTTTCAAAATAGAAAAAAACTTAAGTCATAGTACATACGATTTCAGTCAGATAGAAACGATTTAAGTCAAAAAAAGATTTAAGTCTTTTTGAAAAAGATTTAAGTCTTTTTAGAAAATATTTAAGTCAAATTTTTCATATATTTTTTATAAATTTTTAACAGCGGCATTTTCTTTTGAACTGCCAGGGGTTCACGCGGTAGCAGATCAAAAACTCCTTTAATTTCCTACAATTTTTACCGCTAGAGGATAAAAAAACCGCCGCGTAAAGTTAGCTTTTTGGAACCGTTTGACGGCTACATTAAAAAATGTCTTGTCTAAAATGAATTAAAAAAAGTGGAGATTTATAATTTTGTTATTTTGTTTGCCAACATTCGTCATGTTCGTGCGTAGTTATGTCTAATTTGTGATTATTAGTGCAAAGTGAAAACAATCTGAGCGGTCTTGAATCGAGAGTTTGGAACTTCCCATCATTACTCCCTTAAGGAAGGAATTTTTTTTTCTAGATGGATGTTGAACCAGCTAACAAAAGTTAACAAAGCAACAAATTATCAGTTTTTGAAATACAGCGATTTTAAGAAAAATGCTTTTATCTATTTTAACAGAGTTTGAATCTATTACCGTTTAGAAGTTACCCATTTATGTATATAAAAAAGTAGCCTCCCTGTATGTCTACTCGGTCTAGGACGTTCTGGCGCAACCGATTTGACGCGACCGATTTGGCGCGGCCGTACTGGCGCAGGTCCGTTGTGACGCAGACCGCTTCTGGCGCAAAGCCTATTTGGCGCAGGTACATTCTGGCGCGAAGACTTTATGGCGCAAATAATTAAAAACATATCAAAAATCGACCCTATTTTAACCATTAAAACCGCAATGTACCTGAAAAATAAATGAAACACAAACATATTATTTGAAACATAAATTTATTAAAACGTAATTCAAAACATATATTTTATTACAAATTCATACAAAATAATACATCCCTACTATATTATAATTGTAAGCTAAGCCATATTATAATTGTAAGCTAAGCCTTTCAAATATTCTACCATCCCTATAGATATTATTGAAATTTTCTACAATATTCTTAATTCTTTTATCACATTCAACATATTTTCTAAGTTTTTTAGGAGGTGCCTGTCCAGCTATTAATTGTTCTATATAAAAATTTATTTTATTATTCTTATCATCTCTATAACAACTAAATAAACGCCAACTTTCTTATATTATTATTATAGGAAGTCATTAGCGTATCATATAATATATATATATTATATAGTTATATTTATCATTCTAGCAGGGTAGGCACTAATTACAACAAAAGGTTGATAAAATAAGGTCGATTTTTAATATGTTTTAAATTATTTGCGCCATAAAGTCTTCGCGCCAGAACTTATCTACGCTAAATAGGCTTTGCGCCAGAAGCGGTCTGCGTCACAACAGACCTGCGCTAGTACAGCCGCGTCAAACCAGTCGCGTCAAATCGGTTGCGCCAGAATGGATCATCTCGATGTCTACTCTACTAAAAAAGGTGGTTTAAGTTTTTATTTTTATTGTCTAATATATACTCAAAAAATGTGTTTTAAGATTTTATTTTGTTTGTAAGTGTTCTGAAAATAAATCGTTTTAAATTCTTAACATAGTTACAATACAATAAAATAGTCCTTCGGAGGGGACTTTAAGCCGTCGGTCCGTTCCTACCCCTAACCCGCACAAGCCATTCAGTTGGCTTATGGGACATCTTAGTTTGGATGTAAGGGTGGAACTAAAAGAGCACTTTATAACTTTATAACTTTAATACAATAAAATTATTACATTAATGTAATTACATTTAAAAAATCGTTGTATTGTAATTATTTTGATTTAAATCACAATTTTTGATTCAAGTCATTTTATTGACTTAACTCTTAGATCACGATTTAAATAAAAAATATAGACTTAAGTCATAAAAACGACTTACTAAAGGAATTAAGTCATAAGATGACTTAAATCACTTTATATTGATTTAAGAATTTGCGAAAATGACTTGACTTGAAAGAAAATGATTTAATTCAAAGACTTAATACTTAAATCATTTGAACTTTATCTTAGAATTGACTTAAGATTTAAATCATTTTGATTTTAGAATTGACTTAATACTTAAGATTTAAGTCTTTTTAAAACTGACTTGTTGCAGCTCTGGGTAGTTATGCAATTTTTTGAGTAAATTTGGTTGAAATTTTAACACAATAGATAAAGTGAACACATGAAGCTAAAAATATTTTAAATTTCAATAAAATCGGACCAAAATTTATCAAGTAACAGCAATTTAGAAATTTAAAAATTGTCGAATTTTTGCTAAAAATCAATTTTATTTCGTTTAAAATAGGATTTTTTAAGGAAGCTACTTTATGAATGTGTATAATTAATTTTTTATCAGATTAATTAGGTCTTCAGGTTAGTCTAGAAATGGGGTTTTTGGGAAGTAATAGTAATAACATAACATAAGTGGTTCTGCACTACTGCAAGAATTTCAAGAAATCATACATTTTGAATATTAGAGCTTCACGGTGGATAGGTTTTTAAATAGCAAATTAATGAACTTAAACTTTTCAATTATAAAACAGCAACACTCTCATCTGCATATAAATTCTAACTGACCTTCAGGAATCACATGCATCTATAATGTCGTAAACAGAGGTTTTTGCTTATTTAAAATGATTAAAGCGCAATTCGTTGCATAAAATTTAAAGCAAAAACAGATTCACGGAGGATACAATCAATTTTTGTAACACCTACATAAATGGTTATAAAAATTATTTCTTTTAATTTTTAATAA
Source organism: Brassicogethes aeneus (assembly GCA_921294245.1). Classification (NCBI taxonomy): domain Eukaryota; kingdom Metazoa; phylum Arthropoda; class Insecta; order Coleoptera; family Nitidulidae; genus Brassicogethes; species Brassicogethes aeneus. The sequence goes on along the minus strand of OV121142.1, from coordinate 4,570,571 downwards.
TATTTTATATTTGATTCGATTGCTTTGGATGTGTTTAATTTACTTAGTGAACTGATATTTTTAGTATGCTTTTACTACCTCAGATATTTAAAAACATATAGGTTAACCTAAAAAGAGTAACAGTCACGGAGGATAGGTTTTAGACTTTTAAAACATTGTAAAAATTAATTAATTGCGGTTAAAAATCTGGAACGTGAGCTGTAATTTCTACTTAATTATGAAAGATCAAAACACAATAAAAGTGTAGGTCAAACTCATTTAGTTTTATTAAATATCACAGGGTAACATGCATTTGATTAAATACACGAATTTAAATGTTTGCATATTGAAAAAAAAACGTTTTTTTGTAATATCTCGAAAACAAGAGCTAATTATAATTATAATAAGTAATTATAATAAGTAATATGATTACCTCAAAAAAGTTGCCAAAGTTTAACTTATACCGATTGTTAACTGTTAAAAAAATATTTTACTTACAACAAATTTTACTAAATTGGGTTGCTTCCACTTTATGTCCAGTTTTGATACGTTGTCTTTTTTCGTTAAATATTCCGTTATTAAAGCTTCTTTCGGAAATTCTGGATCCAATATAGATTTTGACCTCATATTTACTTCATTTTTCATTATAAGTCGCTTTTCTTTGTAGGAAGAATCGCAGCCCTTATTTGTACCACAAGAAATGCAACCTTAAAATAATCTCTAATACAATACAATCCCTGTTGGTGCGTAGATGAGTAAAATCATATAAAAAGTAGTTAAATATAGGTGACTACGGCCTAGGAGAGACAAAGTATTCCTAGCGGATAATAATCTTCGCTTTGAAAAGAATTTATATAAAAGAAAAGTTTTCAGGACGAGAAAAATAAATTTCTTAAAAAAAAAGTCTTTAGGATTAAATGTCAAATTTCACTTACCATTTCTGGTGTGTCCCTGTACTTTGCCATGGTGGCCGCAGCTGGTGCAAATATTTTTATCGTTGATTTTTTCTTCGTATTTTTTGTACAGTGCCTCATTGGCGCGCCACTGTCTCAAACGGTCGAGCACTTCGGCGTCCGATACATTTTCGAAAAATTTCATTATCGAATCTTTTCCGATGCCGGGGACACCATCCGAATAGTCGCTTCCAAGAATTAGAGCCATGGTTACGAGTTTATTTCTACCCAAATCTTAAAAAAAAATTAAAATAATTAGGGTAAAGTAGTTAGTTAGTAGTTAGTTAGTAGTTAGTTAGTTATTGGACAGTTAACATTAATACTGTAAAAACAAGAGTTCTATAAATAGTTACCTTAAAGTCAAATCATTAGGTGACGCTGCATACAATTACAACTATCTCAGTCGGTAATAATACAGAAATACTTTATTTTGGGTCCCATATGAGACAAAAAAGTTCGCACGTTACTTTGGTGGTAAGATTTTTGTTTTTTTTTGTTAAGAGCAGAGCTGTGTATAAATTACAATACAAAATATTTCTAAAAAGTGTACAGATTAGTGTGTGGTATAAATGTCTTCCTCATGGTTTAAACATTGTCACTTTAATGCGTTTTAATTTTAATTCTGAAAACAAACAGTAAAATGGCCAGTGTCCAATTACTGGTTGGTAAAAAATGTAAATATCTATTATTGGACATATGTCCAATATCATACTCTATTTGTATCCCGGGCATTTACCAACCAATTCTTATGTAAAATTGTCATCTGAATCCGAAAAGACCGTCAAAAATTATAAAAGTTAAGCAGTTTTTAAGATATAGTCAATTCCATATTATATGTAAAATTGATTATATTTCAAAAACTGTTCTACTTTTATAACTTTTGACGACATTTTCGGATTCAGCGAATAATATTTCATAGGAATTGACTGCTAAATGACCTGCATACAAATTGATGTTGACAAGAATTATTAGTGCTTTTTCGCTATGACATTTTTGATTAATTCATTTTTAGGAAGTAACTAATATAGTGATTTTTTCGTCACAGGACATCTTGCAGAATAACAGTGATTTAAATACAGTGCATGATAGGGAACATAAAACAAAATTAACATACCACCCGAAAAAATATTAGATATATATATATATATATATATATATATATATATATATATATATATATATATATATATATATATATATATATAAATCACTGTTCCGGCCTAAACATTATAAATGCTTCACAAACTAGAGATACCACCCTTAATAATATTTGAAACAAACTATTTCAGAAGTCAGACCAAGGAATTAGTAGTTACCTTCAGAATCCAGAAAAGGGATAAGAAATCCGAGAAAGAAATATATGAATTATATGATATTTACAAAAACGAAATAAAAAAAATTGCCTAAAACAGCAATTTATCTTTAAAAAATATTTAACAATTTATGTTATTTGATGTAAAGTTGTTATGTTTATATAAAAATTGTATGTGTCCAATTACTATATAAAATGCCCAATTACTATACTTTTTGCATGTTTTTATAAAACTAATATTAAAAATTCAAATATTCTTATTTTTAAGTGAACGTAAACAAAGTTTAAACAAACTATCCTTTTTATATATAAATATATAAGAAAAAAACTAAAATCTTTAAAATACAACGGCATTTATATATTTTAAATAAATAATATTCCTTCCCTGATAGCACACTTTATTCTAAGAATATTTTTTTTAAACCTTCCAGTGAGAATATTCTTAGGATCATGCTATATTTCTTCTAAAGAACATGCTTAAAAGACATATACATGATCCTAAGAATATTCTAACTGGCCTATAGGCAGGTTCTTAGAAGGTGCAAAGTTTTAGTGGTAAAATTTAGTCTACTCTGAACATATGCGTAGAATGTTAAGAAAGAAATTGCTATAGAAAGTTCATTAGGAATATTCCTGTTAAGCATATTTAGTACCTATATAATAGTAAAATATAATGCATAAACTACGTATAAAGGTATATACCTATACTTAAGTACCTAATTAGTAATTAGTATTAAATACTAAGTAAAAAACACAATCCAAAATATTTTTTTATAGTTATTTGTCAAATTAAAACAATATTCGATAACAAAAATAGTTTTACTATAGGTATTTTATTTTATGTTAAAAATAAATATTTATTTATTTATATACCGATTTTTTATTTCTGAATTAACATTTTTATGTATAATAATCTTAACTATCTTCAACTTCAATCTAATCTGACTTATCCCACAAAATTTTCCAATTTTACTTTTTATGAAATAATGTCATACAACTTATGGTTTAGAGGTCAAATTGTTTATTTAATATTTTTAAATAAATATATATTAATATGTGGCAAATTTTTTTAAGGGGACGACAAATACATTTCACTGTCATATTATGACAGTGAGGCGTATTTGTCGTCTCCTGAAGAATTTCACGAATGTAGAATACAACATATTAGAACGTGGGTACCTATCTAACATATTTGGAAATATTCTAAAAAGCTTCCTAGAAGCTCCATAAGAAACCTTCTAAGAACATTCCAAAAACGTATTCTTAAAAAGTTCTTAGGATGCTTTTTAGGAAGGTTTTAAGAAGCTTTTAAGAATCCAATTGCATCAATAAAAGGGTATCTATTGAATGTTTTAAAAGTCCCTAAGAACATTCTTAGCAATAGGGGAAGGTTCTAAGAATATTCCATTATTCCGGGTCATATCTTCTTAGAAGATTCTTAAAATCAAATTTTGCTATCAGGGTTAATTGTCCAATAACTATGTGGTTTACCCTATGTAGTTTCTCTATATTCTCTAAATTCTTACCCAGTGATTTGTCGACTTTTCTGATGTCATAAACATCCACTGCGCCTCCGCTAGAGGCGTGCGCACCCTGCTGGGAAATCGAGAAGTTTCTGTACACAATTTTGGCCCCGTAAGCAAAACAATCGGAATCCTGACTGATGCAGCCATCAACCAACTAAAATGTAACATTTTTAGGTTTCAGACAATTGCGAATATCTTGTTAAAATGTTTTAAACTCACCCCTTCCTCATTCAAATAGGCGCACAGGGATTCTGCTTCTCCTTCCCCCTTAACACAAGCCAATCCCAAGTACTTTAGCATTTCTTCGCACTGTCTTAAAACAAAATGAAATCTGGTTCTGTCTTTACCAGTTTTAGTATTTTCGGTCTTGGGTTTGGCACCTAAATTAAAATATTATGGTGAATTATTCCGTTTTTAATTGTAAATAAAATTCAAGAACTAAATCGTTGCATTTTCATGTTTTGCCAAAGTTAGTTTGGACATTTTTAAGAAATTAGTAAAAAATAATTTTTGCACAAACATAACCTTAAAATCAACCATTTTTATATTTGAGGTCTCTAAAAACGCCGACAACTGCATTTTAAACAACAAAATATACCTACGAATTCATGGCAACATAATATTATATATAATACATAATATAATGGTATTTTACCGTTGAGTGGAGACTTTCTTAATCAACGCTTTTAATAATGCTAAATGCTGTTTAAATTTAGACGACTTATTTGTTTGACGATTTTTACTGAATTGAAATGTTTACACTTTTCACGTTAATCACTACTAAAATGTGTATTTATTGTATCTAATAGGTACAATTTATATTTACAGGGACTGTATGAAATTTTAATTAATTGTTTCGACTTTTACTTGATGAAACTCCATGTTAATATTGTTTTATTTTAATATAAACTACACTGTTTAAAAGTTTCACTATTTTATTTAAATATGACAATTGTTTCGCTACACTGTAGCATCTTCAGATCTGAAGATGCTACAGTGTAGCGAAACAATTGTCATATTTAAATAAAATAGTGAAACTTTTAAACAGTGTAGTTTATATTAAAATAAAACAATGTATGAAATTTATTTCTTCATTCGGATTAACACTGTTTATTCGAAAACCGGTAAAAACTCAACCCAGGATTTCCTCTCGAAATACACCCAACAACACAACAAATCGAGACACGGTTTTTTTTTCCGATATTTTTAAACATTTTCCGGCTTTATTCTCAAAAACACTCGTTTGTAACATAAGCGTTTGACAACTTTTGTTACGATGATAACAACCGAGTGGTGGCGCTACTAGCGATACTTCTTTAGCGTATATTTGAAAGAAATTACGGTATTATTTAATTGTAGGTATTTAAAGTTTACCGTAAAAATTAGATATTTTTGAGTTAAAACTGTTTGCTTTCATTTAATAGAATTTGTAACTAAATTTAAAAAGTTCATAGGTACATGTTTTATTTATAGACTGAATTTATTAAATTTAGAAAACTAGAACTAAATGTTGATATTTCTGAAAAAACTGTTTTTATGTTATATTTATTTGTATTCTTATTTTTTGAAATTAAATAAATTTTTAGTTTATTATATTTTATTTTAATCGCCCTTTTTGTATGAATTATATTTTAAATAAATTAAATTTTTAATATTATAAAATGTTTTGAAGCCGGCCCTGTTATCCTATAATTATTTTAAAAAATGCTTTAGTCCGGACCTGTTTACAGGGCCGAAATGTCAGTTGTGTTTCCTTTGCCTAACACAGATGTCGCCCTTCTTATATTCTTTTTCTGTGTTAACAAGTCGGTACTACCAACTGTTGGTATTTTTACGAAACATTATTGCCGCTCTGTTGTGTTCAGATTGAAGAAGAAGAATTTTATTTAGGTTATGTTTACCATTTGTTAAATGGTTTAATCTCCTTTGCAAGTTAAAACGAGATCCCGAAAATGAACCCGATTCTCCCGGACCAGATTTTGGACCAGTTGGTCTGTTCAGAGTGTTCAAAATACTTGTCGGTGTTGCCAGTTCTTGCCTACCCGAACAGAACCGTGAGATGCGGCCGTTGTATAGAAGAGGGCGATGGAGGAGTGCCATCGCAGGTGAATAAGGTTTTGCCAACCACACGCTTCAAATGTGTTAATCGTTACGAGGGATGCACCTCACTTTTACTTCCCGAACAAGTAAAAGAACACGAAAAGAACTGCATCAGCAAAAACTTCGACGCTTGCCCGTTGTGCACCGAATCAGAAATGCCACCCTACATGCTGCTGGCACAACTAACTTCTAGCCGGTGCCCCAACATCGATCCCGACTGGACAAAGAATTTATTATATTATATTATACAATGCATCATTATCATTTAAAATTGACGGCACAACAATAATATAATAATAAATTGTACCTGTATACATGTTAAGGGCACGTTATTTACGTAATAAAACCAAACCAACCCAAACTCAACAACACAACCCAACCGACCCCGCCCCATTGGCCCCCCCCCCGCCCCATTGAGCAAAAAACCCAACTAAAATGGGCAAATTTATGTTACGATAAAAATAAAACACTTTTTAACAAAGGAACAACAAATTTATGAAATAAAAAAGTAAAAAAAATTCGACAACTTCTGAGTATCGAACCCGGGACCTCTCGCATGCAAAGCAAACGCCCTACCATCTAAGCTATCTAGCTTGACAACAAATTTTGTATGTTCGGGGAACAAAACCGGATTATTATTATGACGTCACGTTATAAGGCGGTTCGTGCCAGCTCGTGAGAAGTCGGGATCGATGTTGGGTCACCGACTAGAAGTTTCTGCTGGCACACTTCAAAAAATGTCATAGAAATTATTTGCTGAAAAAACCTGTTGTGCAAATTGATGGCAACGTTGATTCAGACAAATTCTACTTATATTGCACTGATAACATGCTCTTTATGTTGAACCTTTCGGTGGATACAGTGAATGGTAAAATTTTCCTGGACAATAAGTTGGTTGGGTCCCAAGAATTAACCAAAGGGATAAGTCAGCAATTTCGTGTACAAGAAGGTTTGTTTTGCATGAACAGTGAAGTTCAACCATGTGACACATCGTTGAAAAAAAAATTTGAATTTTGCTTGGGAGAGTTTAAAAAATTCGACAAAATTTTTTGCGAACTGAATTTAAATTTTGATGCTGTGCAGTTTGCCAATGTTATAAAGGAAAAGAAAAACAATAAAGAAGAACAAGTTAAAGAAAAATGCCAAAAATCAATGATTAATTATATTAGCTATAACTATTTTGGAAGAGAACTTTACTTATCCCCAAACTTTAAACAATTATATCCTCGTTATAATCTATCCTTATGTAAAATGTATTGTAATCAACTTGAGGATAAGGGGAATATATATATGTTGTTTTGCAGTTTTTGCGGTGACAATTCATCTTCGAAACCTTTCCATAACTACAAAAAATGTTCTCAACCTATTGTATGTTGTCAATCATGTAATGACAATATAAGCAAAACTTGTTCCAAAGGGCATTATCCACAAGGACATTTATTATACAATGGATTTAAACTAAACTTACAAGCATACTGCAAATGGAAATGTGAACAAAATTTTGATAGCCTTAATCTCTATGAACATGAACTGAACTGTATTGAACGTGAGCCCATATCAATTTGTCCAGTGCCAAATTGCACAAGTAGGAATTTTAAAAACTTTTCTGAACTTGAAACTCATTTTAACACCCACAAAAATACAATTTTAAAACCTTACTGTAACAGTATAAATTGGTTTTCCAATTTAAAACTAAATGATTATTATGTATATCTTGACCATGTCACTGCTGTTTTCTGTCACATTGATGATAAAAGAATTAAATTAAAAAATGTAATTAAAACCGATAAGAGCGAGTTTAAAATATTTGTAAATAATACGCTTATTGGGCTTGATAAAGAAATTGAAATTGGAAGTGAATATCTGAAATTTAGAGTGGCAGAAGATTTTGTCGTCAAGTGCAAAAAGGAAGTATAATATTACACATTTCATTTTAAATTTTTTTAGCATAAAATATTTTTATTTTATATGTTTAATTTTGATGATGCTAATACAAATACTTGTATCATGATACTAATAATAATAATAATAAATAAAACCATTTTAAGTGGACTGTGTAGTTTTATTAATCAATTGGTATACTATTTTATGTCTTAATAGTCTGAATCACAACTCATGTTCTGTGTATTTAAACGCAGTTACTACGTGCAAGTTAGAGTGCCTGCAATTTAGTTTTTACTGGCACCACTTTTTACAAAAGAGGAGCTCCTCTTTTGTAAAAAAATAAACCTTATTCTATCAGGGCTGTCAAATGTCAATTTGAAGATTAATTTGTGGGTTATAAAATAACCTTAAATTAACCTTTAAATTGACATTTGACAGCCCTGATAGAATAAGGTTTATTTTTTACAAAAGAAGAGTATAATGATTGTTCTTAAGTAATTACCACTTTGAGGTCTCTTTTAAGTCTTGCAAGTCTCTCTGTAAGAAACACAACGTTTAAAACGATTATTAATCTGTACAAACCCAAAGCACAAGAATTGTAAACAACAAAAATGGCCGCCATTGAATGATGTCCAGTGTTGCAGTAATTTTTATTATTTTTATTACGAGATCGAACAGACCTTGTTGTGTGGATTGTGAATAAGTATATAATATATCATTGGCGTACATTTTTCTTCCTAAAAGAGGGTATTATTAATTAAATTTAAAAAAATGTTGTGGAAAGTACTACAACTGTAGAATTTTCTGGTATAAATTGTTTAAAAAATACGACCAAGAACAATTTGTTAGAAATATTTTAACAATTTTGTAATAAAAATAAACAACAATTTATTGAAGATATAATTATATATTGTAGTTAAATTACTACAATTTCTGTTTTAAATTAATATTGTTATATATTTTAATAAAATATTGTATTGACTAATGCCATTCTTTATTAAAAATAATACAGATTTGCCGTGCTCCAAAATTGTGTACTTTAAATAAATTATACGTTGATATAAATGCTTTAAGTTTTAGTTAATTTCAAAACAATTTTATTAAATAATTAAACATTTTTTTACAATATGGTTGTTGTAAAATTAAATTATTTTATAGTTTGTAGTGAAATTTTTTTTTTTTGTATAATAACAATAATTTGAACACCGAAAAGTAATTCGAACCTTACCGAACGCAAAAACAACAAGTTAAACAAAAAATAGAGCAAGTTAACATCCAACAGCATCGCAAAAACAAGAATTTTAGCAGCAGATAACTCAAAAGCACGTTAAAGATTTAAAAACACTCATTAAGTGACGTATTTAAGCCCCGCCCAACATGCGCACCATCCTATCCTATCTTGTATCATGTATCTTGCTACCAACTGTTTGTATTTTAAAAATACTATTTTTACGAAACATTGCCGCACTCAGTGCGGCGCACTGTTGTCCATAGATAATAAATCATATAGATATGCCACTGTCACATATTTGACGCTCCTTGTTACGCACACTCGGCCCGCTATGTCGCTAGTGTACCCGCCTGACATTTATTGGTTTTAGGTTATGGTTTTAATTTAGGTTATCCTGTCAAATTTTGACAGTCAAAATGGTAAAAAATAAAAGGCCTGATAGTTTATTTAAATTGTTTATTTGAAAAGCAAAAATAAATGTATTATATTTTAAATTATTCAAGGTATTTACTAAACTAAACCAATTACTTAACAATATAATAATGTATTCAAGTGAATTTTATCTTATTAAAGAACACAAATCAGTATAAAGTAATAATATTATGTACCAAATTTGTGTAAGTACCTTGTTTTAATAAAATAGTTATAATTGAATAATACAATACTGCCGTGCTTAATGAAAACGCCGTAACCAACAATTTTGCGATTTTTGTTTTACGGCATTTTCTACTAGAACAATTCATCCTGCGTCTATCCCCGGTACTCAAAAAACCGTATCTATATATATATACGGTTTTTTGAGTACCGGGGATAGACACAGGATGAATTGTTCTAGTAGAAAATGCCGTAAAACAAAAATCGCAAAATTGTTGGTTACGGCGTTTTCATTAAGCACGGCAGAATACAACCTTGTCATCATTGTGAAAAGTATGCATCATAACTTGACTGTTAGAGCAGTCCTTTTTCTATGGAGCAGCCCACAGCACAGCACAACACCATGTTAATGTTCAAATAATGTAGCAATATATAAAAAAAATAGAGTACACAGATAACGATAAATCGCAATTATAAAAGTTTTTAAGCGTACAGAACAAACCAAATAAACACAATATGAATTTACAAAACTTTACAAAATTTATCAAACTGAAGTTTGTTGATTTCGTTACCAAGCAACCGTCAAGATTAACCGCCGCTCCTGCCACATGCAACTCGAGTCCCAAGCAGCATTTTTGGTTCCAAAAACCATTGCCAAAGTGGTGATAACTTTAAATTAGTTAAGTATACTAAACAGCTAATTTAATTTTTAACTAAAAAAAACTAAAACTTTTTAATTAAGTAATTCTAACTTTTAAATAGCAATATTTTGTAACAGAAACTTAATTTTTCCTTAAATTGTTACTATAAAGTAATAAACATTTAAGTAAAACTTGGTTGCCCCCAAGAAGACTTTGCAACTTTAAAAAAGATGTTATAAGTAAAAAAAACTTTCAAGTAAATTTAATTTGTAGCAGTTACTTTCGGTTGCTACCTAAAGATTACATTATAATTATTTTTACTTTGTAGTCCCTTTGCAAGTTAAAATCTCGAAACTGGAACATGAGATAAAAACTACAAAGTTAATAACTTAAAAGTTATTATTTTAGTATTTGGAACGTTTATGGTACTAACCAAAACAACCGTAAAGTGGAAAAAAACTTTAAAGTAGCGAAAACTACTTCAAAGGAAAATGCTTCTTATCGGCCATTTTTTACTGTACAGTACCACGTGGTAATGTAAATAATAAATTATTTTAATTGTTTTTAAATGGTTGTTTACTTTTTAATAAATAGAAATATTGTTGGTAATAGACGGTATTAATAATTAAATTAAAAAAATAATAATAAATATTAAGATTTTTTTATTTATAAACATTACTAAATAAATAATTTGTTTATACTTAAATATTGATGAAGCGCATTTATTTTACAAAAACTAATTCATAAGTTCAACAGTAAAATGTAAAGGGTTTATAAATCTACCTGTCTAATTAAACATTATATTGTTATTCTGGAAGTTATAAACTACCAGTACATATTTAATAAACGACGACATTGAAAAGCCAAGTCCGTAGTGGTTCCATTTAAAAAAGGAGGGATAGTATAATCTAATATAAGTTTGACAAAGACAGTTAATATAGAAGTAAAAACAAATAATAAAAGTAATTATAACGCTCTAGCAACGATATTGGAACGTTCTAGTAACGTAGCAGCTACGTCCCAAATAGTAGCAGGGTTGGTAGCTAGTGACATATTTGCTACCTTTTTGGAACTCAATAATTGTTCCCCACTTTAGTCGTAACGTAGTAATGAAAGAGTAATATAAAGAGACCGGCGACTGTCGCAAAACACTTTGAAGTTTCTTCAATAGTCCCATATACGTAACAAATACTTAAATTGTTGCTTGGGGTGTAAACTAAAACCAAAGTCGACTAGACAAAAATGTGGATTTTGTTTGTTTAAGGCGAGTGCACAGGGCGAGTGCACAGGGCTATTTGTTAAAAGGTTTAATCTCCTTTGCAAGTTAAAACGAGATCCCGAAAATGAACACGATTCTCCCGGACCAGATTTTGGACCAGATGGTCTGTTCAGAGTGTTCAAAATACTTGTCGGTGTTGCCAGTTCTTGCCTACCCGAACAGAACCGTGAGATGCGGCCGTTGTATAGAAGAGGACGATGGAGGAGTGCCATCGCAGGTGAATAAGGTTTTGCCAACCACACGCTTCAAATGTGTTAATCGTTACGAGGGATGCACCTCACTTTTACTTCCCAATGAATATTCCTAGAATGAAGCGGATTATTCCTAGGCGATAGGGAATATTCCTGGAATATTTTCGAACCTTCATTGCAGTCTGGGTAATAGTCTAAACATAGAGTCTAAATCACTTATGTTCTGTGTATTTAATTGTATTTAAACAAAAAATAACCCAATCGTGAAAATTACATATTTTGTTTCAAAAATATCAAATTTGAAATAAAATATGCCGCAAGGCTAAAAAATCGCATTTAACATTTTGATTAAATTTTTGAGGGTCTTTTGTTACTTATAATAAAGAAAGAATATTTTAATTAAAAAGCTAAGAATTTTTTACCAAAAGCACTAGGTACTCATCTGTTTGTATTTTTACGAAACATACTTATCATGTTGTAATCTTTTTCTTTAAGCGTTTCTTGTCATTCATATTACTTTTATGTAGTAAGTTTTGTTCACACATTGTGCATTTTTTACGGCGTTATATATTAAACCTTTTTTTAAGTATACGTACACAAATTTGTTCTTAATATAATCCTTAATTTAAAAAAAATAAAAAAAAATATGAAATTTATTTCTTCATTCGGATTAACACTGTTTATTGGAAAACCGATAAAAACTCAACCTAGGATTTCCTCTCGAAATACACCCAACAACACAACAAATCGTGCCACGGTTTTTTTCGATATTTTTTAACATTATTATTCTCAAAAACGCTCGTTTGTAACATAAGCCTTTGACAGCTGATTAATAAAAGTTGTACTTTTGTTACGATGATAACAGCCGAGTGGTGGCGCTACTAGCGATACTTCTTTAGCGTATTATTTAATTGTATTTAAAGTTTAAATACAATTAAATAATACAGTAATTTTTTTCAAAAAAAATCATAAAAATTAGATATTTTTTAGGGTCTTTTGTTACTTATAATAAAAAATAAATATTTTCATTGATATTTATATTTAATATTTTTATATATAGGTCTTGTTTTTAAAGTTAAAACTGTCTGCTATTATTTAGTAGAAAATGTAACTAAATTTAAAAAGTTCCTATAAGTACCTACATGTTTTATTTATAGAATTTATTAATTTTAGAAAACTAGAACTACCTAAATGTTGATATTACTGAAAAAACTGTTTTTATCTGATATTTATTTGTATTCTTATTTTTTGAAATTAAATAAATTTTTAGTTTATTATATTTTATTTTAATCGCCCTTTTTGTATAAATTATATTTTAAATAAATTAAATTTTTAATATTATAAAATGTTTTGAAGCCGGCCCTGTTATCCTAAAATTATTTAAAAATGGTTTAGTACGGACCTGTTAACAGGGCCAAAATATCAGTTGAAGAATTTTGTATAGGTTATGTTTACCATTTGTTAAATGGTTTAATCTCCTTTCCAAGTTAAAACATCATCCCGAAAATGAGTCCGATTCTTCCGGACCAGATTTTGGATCAGTTGGTCTGTTCAGAGTGTTCAAAATACTTGTCGGTGTTGCCAGTTCTTGCCTACCCGAACAGAACCGTGAGATGCGGCCGTTGTATAGAAGAGGACGATGGAGGAGTGCCATCGCAGGTGAATAAGGTTTTTCCAACCACACTCTTCAAATGCGTTCATCGTTACGAGGGATGCACCTCACTTTTACTTCCCGAACAAGTAAAAGAACACGAAAAGAGGTGCATCAGCAGAAACTTGGACGCTTGCCCGTTGTGCACCGAATCGAAAATGCCACCCTACATGATGCTGGCACACTTCAAAAAATGCCATAGAAATAATTTGCTGAAAAAGCCTGTCGTCCAAATTGATGGCAACATCGATTCGGACAAATTCTACTTATATTGCACCGATAACACTCTTTTTATGTTGAACCTTTCGGTGGATACAGTGAACGGTAAAATTTTCCTGGACAATAAGTTGGTTGGGCCCCACGAATTAACCAAAGGGATAAGTCAGCAATTTCGTGTACAAGAAGGTTCGTTTTGCATGAACAGTAACCATGTGACACATCTTTGAAAAAGAGATTTGAATTTTCCTTGGGAGAGTTTAAAAAATTGGACAAAATTTTTTGCGAACTAAATTTAAGTGTTAATGCTGTGCAGTTTGCCAATGTTCAATTAAAGCTAAACAAAAACATTAAAGAAGAACCATTAAAAGAAATATACCAAAAATCAATGATTAATTATATTAGCTATAACTATTTTGAAAGAAAACTTTACTTATCCCCAAAATTTAAACAATTATATCCCAATAAAAAACTATCCCTCTGCAAATTGTATTGCACTGATCTTGAGGATGATGAGGATTTATTTATGTTGTTTTGTAGTTTTTGTGGAAGAAATTTATATTCAAAACCTTCTTATAACTACATAACTTGTTCTAAACCTATTGTATGTTGTCAATCATGTAATGGCAACATAAGCAAAACTTGTTCCAAAGGGCATTATCCAGAAGAATATTTACATTCCAATGCATTAAACCTAAACTTAGAAGCTTACTGCAAATGGAAATGTGAAGAATATTTTGATATCTTTAATCTTTATGAACATGAACTGAACTGTATTAAACGTGAGCCCATACCAATTTGTCCAGTGCCAAATTGCAGTAGTGAGAATTTTAAAAACTTTTCTGAACTTAAAACTCATTTTAACTCCCATAAAAATACAATGTTAGAACCTTACTGTGACAGCAAATGTTGGTTTGCCAATTTAGAACAAAATGATTATTATGTATATCTTGACCATGTCACTGCTGTTTTCTGTAACATTAATGATGAAAGAATTAAATTAAAACATGTAATCAAAACCGATAAGAGTGAGTTTAAAATATTTGTAAATAATACCCTAATCAGGCTTGATGAAGAGATTGAAATTGAAAATGGTGAAACTCTGGAATTTAGAGTAGCAGAAGATTTTGTCGTCAAGTGCAAAAAAGAAGTATTATAATATTACACATATTTTCCTTTTAAATTTTTTTAGCATAAAATATTCTATTTTATATGTTTTATTTTAATGATACTGATCATAATACGAATACTTGTATGATGATACTAATAATAAATAAAACCATTTTCAGTGGACTGTGTAGTTTTGTTGATCACTTGGTATACTATTTTATGTCTTAATAGTCTAAACACTTATGTTCTGTGTATTTAATTGTATTTAAACAAAAAATAACCCAATCGTGAAAATTACATATTTTGTTTTAAAAATATCAAATTTGAAATAAAATATGCCGCAAGGCTAAAAAATCGCATTTAACACTGATTAAATTTTTGAGGGTCTTTTGTTACTTATCATAAAGAAAGAATATTTTAATTAAAAAGCTAAGAATTTTTTACCAAAAGCAGTAGGTACCCATCTGTTTGTATTTTTACGAAACATACTTATGATGTTGTAATCTTTTTCTTTAAGCGTTTCTTGTCATTCATATTACTCTTATGTAGTAAGTTTTGTTCACACGTTGTGTATTTTTTACGGCGTTATATAATAAACCTTTTTTTAAGTATACACAAATTTTTTCTTAATTTAAAAAAAAATTCAACACAAAAAGTGCCAAAGTCCCAAATTATTATAAGTATAGGTATATTTTTTGGATATAACAAAAACGTTTTATCTTTTTTAACCATGGAAGTCAAATCCACTTTCTACCAGGAATATAATACAACCCACATTTTGATCATAACATTTTGTGAAATATTTCATAATCAAAAATAAACCTTCAAATCGCAATATCTCGGAATCACCTATTTGTGACCAAGGCACTTCTTGCATTGACCCCTTCAATTGAAAAGCTAAGAATTTTTTACCAAAAGCAGTTGGTACCTACCGTGTACGAGTTTTGGTTTGTGCCGCGCATGACGTCACTTGATGAGTAGTTGCCGTGCGAATACACGAATAATAGTAATATTATCAAAGAAAATAGAGAAATATCTGGACATAGTGCGTTTTAATTAAACTTAATATTGAAAAAAGTGTTATAATAGGGATAATAAATGCTTTTAGTGACTGAAATTCAGTCCTTGATAACATTTAGGGCTGTAGTTTAAGCGTTGGTGTTTTAAATTAAACTTATAGTCACTGTCTAGAAAATTTTTAGAGGAAACAGATGCGGTCTTAACGTTAATATTGTCTATTCTTTTTGTGGCATTTAACCACTGTTTCCACAAATCAAAGTTTTTCGGAAATCGATTAAATTTAATGTTTTTATTTCTTGGACTGGTTGTCCACGCCGCATTTTAATAAATGCAAATGGCACGACACAAAGTAAAACAAAAACAAAACAAGTTAACGCAACACAAAAACAATAATAAACAAACAGAACAGGTTAACAAAACGCAATAACAATAATTTGAACACTGAAAAGTAATTCGAACCTTACCGAACGCAAAAACAAGTTAAACAAAAAATAGAGCAAGTTAACATCCAACAGCATCGCAAAAACAAGAATTTTAGCAGCAGATAACTAAAAAGCACGTTAAAGATTTAAAAACACTCATCAAGTGACGTATTGAAGCCCCGCCCAACATGCGCACCATCCTATCTTAAGGTTTATGTATCTTGCTACCAACTGTTTGTATTTTTACGAAACATTGCCGCACTGTCGTCCTTTTTCTATGCTGTCGTCTTCAGATTGAAGAAGAAGAACTTTGTATAGGTTATGTTTATTATTTGTTAAAAGGTTTAATCTCCTTTGCAAGTTAAAACGAGATCCCGAAAATGAACACGATCCTCCCGGACCAGATTTTAGACCAGATGGTCTGTTCAGAGTGTTCAAAATACTTGTCGGTGTTGCCAGTTCTTGCCTACCCGAACAGAACCGTGAGATGCGGCCGTTGTATAGAAGAGGACGATGGAGGAGTGCCATCGCAGGTGAATAAGGTTTTTCCAACCACACTCTTCAAATGCGTTAATCGTTACGAGGGATGCACCTCACTTTTACTTCCCGAACAAGTAAAAGAACACGAAAAGAACTGCATCAGCAGAAACTTGGACGTTTGCCCGTTGTGCACCGAATTAAAAATGCCACCCTACATGCTGCTGGCACACTTTAAAAAATGCCATGGAAATTATTTGCTGAAAAAGCCTGTCGTCCAAATTGATGGCAACGTTGATTCGGACGAATTCTACTTATATTGCACCGAGAACACGCTTTTTATGTTGAACCTTTCGGTAGATACAGTGAATGGTAAAATTTTCCTGGACAATAAGTTGGTTGGGCCCCACGAATTAACCAAAGGGATAAGTCAGCAATTTCGTGTACAAGAAGGTTTGTTTTGCAAGAACAGTGAAGTTCAACCATGTGACACATCTTTGAAAAAGAGGTTTGAATTTCCTTTGGGAGAGTTTAAAAAATTGGACAAAATTTTTTGCGAACTAAATTTAAATGTTGATGCTGTGCAGTTTGCCAATGTTCAATTAAAGCTAAACAAAAACATTATAGAAGAACCATTAAAAGAAATATACCAAAAATCAATGATTAATAACATTAGCTGTAACTATTTTGGAAGAAAACTTTACTTATCCCCAAAATTTAAACAATTAAACCCTAATGCAAAACTATCCTTCTGTAAATTGTATTGTATTGATCTTGAGGAAGATGGGAATTTATCTATGTTGTTTTGTAGTTTTTGCGGAAACAATTTATATTCTAAACCCTCTTATAACTACAGAACTTGCTCTGAACCCATTGTATGTTGTCAATCATGTAATGACAATATAAGCAAAACTTGTTCCGAAGGGCATTATCCAGAAGAATATTTACATTTCAATGAATTTTTCCTAAACGTACAAGCATACTGCAAATGGAAATGTGAACAATATTTTGATAGCTTTAATCTTTATGAACATGAACTGAACTGCATTAAACATGAGCCCATACCAATTTGTCCAGTGCCAAATTGCTCTAGTGAGAATTTTAAAAACTTTTTTGAACTAAACACTCATTTTAACACCCATAAAAAAGCAATCTTAAGACCTTACTGTGAAAGTAAAATTGGTTTTTTCAATTTGGAACAAAAAGATTATTATGTATATCTTGACCATGTCACTGCTGTTTTCCGTAACATTAATGATGAAAGAATTAAATTAAAAAATTTAATCAAAACCGATAAGAGTGAGTTTAAAATATTTGTAAATAATACCCTAATCAGGATTGATGAAGAGATTGAGATTCAAGATAAAATTCTGAAATTTAGAGTAGCAGAAGATTTTGTCGTCAAATGCAAAAAATAATTACTTATTACAATATCAGAAATGTTTTCGTTTTATTTACTTTTTTATAAAATATTTCTTCCACATGTTTTATTTTTATGGTACTGATCATGATACTAATAATAAATAAAACCATTTTAAGTGGACTGTGTAGTTTTATTTACCACTTGGTATACCAAAAAGTTAGGCAACCCACTGCACAGACTTTAACGGCGGCCATTTTTATGTTTTTTACAATTCTTGTGCTTTGGGTTTGTGCTGTTTATACAGATTAATATCTGTTTTAAACATTGTGTTTCTTACAGAGGCACTTGTAAGCCTCAAATGAGGGCTTAAAGGGCTAGGGTCAAACATTTAACTCTTTTTTTTCAGGGCTGTCTCAAACTGACAAATGTCAAGGTTAATTTGGGACAAAAAATGTATGGTATTTTGTTTGATATTAAATTTTAAATAATATGTATTACCTTTAAATTGTATTGCATTTCTTGCTGCAATTGTTTCATATTTTAATTCTGGAGCTTTGCCCTCCAAAACAAAAACGGGGTACACTTCCATTAAAAGCAAATATGCCGTACGAAAATACAAATTTCTACAAATAAAGTGTTATTTTAATGGGCTCATATATCTGAAAAATAGCTCTGCAGTCCAAGGTTTTTACACTTCTTCGCAAAATATTTTCCACGGACGGCAGAGATACAATATATTGAATAGAAACAAAAAAAACATTTATCTTTGAAATGTTTATCCTAACCTTAAATACATACGCGGCTGGACCTGATATTCCGCTATATTTTGGGCCTCGCATATCCAACACGATAAATCAACAGCCACGGTTTTGCCTTGTAACTCGAATAAAGGCTTTCTTTCGTAGTAGGGCCCCAAAATTGACCACAAATGTTTTATACCCATTTTTAGGTCTAAAATTTGAGTGAGACATTTGAACTACCCACAGCTTTTTGTACAATCAGTATTGCCAACTGATTTTACCAATTTAAATAGTTTCTGGGTTTTAATAACCCACATTTAAAAATAGATTTTTTAAAATTATACATGCTATATATACAAGTCGCTAAACCACTCCAAATAATATAGAACCCGAGAAAAGATCAGCAAATCAGTTAAATATCCTGCTGAGCAATGTTGCCAATCATCCAAAACTATATTCCTGAAACGTGCAGTTTCTGAGTTTTCAAAGAAAAATACTCATAATTGCACTTAACGCACAGACCATGAAACTCCTCACGAATGTGAGGAATTATTCACAAATTAGGATCTATATAAGTGTATTTCATTTTCATGGCTCACGTTACGTGAGCCACGTAGTGTTACCAACGTGAGTCACGTAGTGTTACCAACTGTCTAAAAACAAAATAATTGACAAAAATAAAAAAATTAGTTATAAAATTAAACAACACAATTTTACACATAAAAATGGTTGAAGTGGATGTATTCATAAGTAATTACACGCTAGTGGACCCAGAAATATACGAATTATGGATTCAGGGGTACACAGGTTAATGTTAGGTTATGTTTACTTTTAATTTTATATTAATTTTGCCTTATTTGTAGCTACCGAAGCTGTTTCTTACCTATATAAGTCAGGTTTAGGCCAAATAACAGGTGTATCGAAAGAACTGATAGCTAGTGATGTTTTGGATCATTTTCGAACCTATTCATTGCTAGAAAAGTTATTGAGCAATCCCAATAAGCTACAAGAACAATTGTCCTTTCAAATAGAGCCTCAAACGCGACAATTACTTATAGAAAAGTGTGTTGAAACTGGTTAAATGTTATTTTTGTTGCAATAATTAAAATTTTGTCATAGATATTATGAAATTGATGATGGAGTTATAAAGGAGTTATTAGGTAAAAAATTGTCCTCCAAACATAGGAAGGATTTAGATGAAGTGTCGGAAAAGACTAATGTACCCTTAAAATCATGCAGGTTAGTTTGTTTTTATTATTTCGAAGTGACTAGGTGCACGTTAGAGTGCCTGCAATTTATTTTGTACGGGCATGCTAGTGACGTAATAGATAAAAAACGTCATCACTGCTGTAATAATAAATTGTACCTGTATACATGTTTATAGGGTGTCTCTCAGATTTTATTCGTGAAAATTTTGTAATTGAACTTAAAGAAATAGGAAGAAAAATTTAGGTATAAGAACTTGTAAGCTCTAATGCTTTGTTTTCAAGATACAGGGTATTAGAGTTAATAAAAAAAATATAACCATATTTTTTTTATTAACTGTCACTTTATTGTAAGTTTAATATTTTATTTAGTTTCTTTCAGGGCAAATAAACAAATTTTAAATGATTAAGATGAGAAAGTTGTATTTTTTAGTTGCTTGAACCAAAAATAATATTGTCGTAGTAAGACAACTAGCGGAGATTTTTTATCACAAAAAAGTAGAATTTTTTATTGTAACTTCTTTGTTTTTTATATTAACAAAACGCTGATCTAATATGAAAACGTTTAATTTCCTACCTAAACAAGGTGCTAAATAGGAAGTCTATACTAAAAGGAAATAAAAGAACTGATCTTTAAAAAAGAAAAAGTTCCAACCTGACAAAAACCACCTATAACCTAAACAAGATTTGACCCGACGAAAACAATCTAAAAAAAAATAGAAAAGAGTGAGGGCCCTCCTCCTTTATCCGGGCTTGGGACCGGCAGGTTAAAAATACCTGGCGGAGTTACCCTCCACCCTCCTTATCATATTATGTACCTAAAATTTCCTAAAACAGATAAAATATTTAAATGAACAAAAACACGCAAAAAACAAATTTACTGGTTGTATACATACTTGTATATAAGATTCACTCGCACCCTGAAGTTCCAAGAAGTCCAAGATGTCCATGTCAGGTCCAAATGAGGGGATTAAGGTAATGGGAAGGGTAGAAAAGGAAAACGACAGATAATTAAGTTACAAATAGATTAGCGCCGGTGCGCAACAACATGCTCCACGTTAAAAACGGGTTAGCACGGATTACCGATGTTCCAAGACAAAATCCAAAAAGTACTTTCAAGATCCATCTACCATTTTAATTTAATTCAACAATCTGGAGATTGTGAAATTGAACTAAAATGGGTCTAAATGGAAGGAATAAAAAGGAGGGTTTTATAGGAAACTCCTGGGCGCCTGGTTCCATAGGATGTTCACTATCTAAAACAGACTACAACGACGAAAAGAATTTAAAAAATATGTTCACCTACCCAAAAGCGAACAAATAAAGAATTAGTTTCATCTCCAACTTGAAATTTGACCTGACGAAAAGAATTTAAACAACATTTTGACCTATGATCCCTACAAAAACGAAGTAAAAGAACTGATCTTTAAAAGAAGAATAAGTTCCATATCCAACTTAAAGAATCTAATAATAATATTACTTACGACCCCTAACAAAAACGAACTAAAAGAACTGATCTTTAAATAAAGAATTAGTTCCATATTTGCACTAACAAAAAGAATCTAAACAAAATTTTGACATTTTGATCCCTACAAAAACGAAGTAAAAGAACTAATCTTTAAAAAAAGAATAAGTTTCATATCCAACTTAAAAAAAACTAATGACAATTTGACTTACGACCCCTAACAAAAACGAACTAAAAGAACTTAACTTTAAATAAAGAATTAGTTCCATCTCCAACTTAAACAAGAATTGCACTGACAAAAAAAATCTAAAAAAATTTTGATTTACGACCCCTAAAAAAAAGAACTGATCTTTAAAAAAGAATAAGTTCCATAATTAACTTAAAAAAACTAATGACAATTTGACTTACGACCCCTTACAAAAACAAACTAAAAGAACTTTAAATAAAGAATTAGTTTCATCTCCAACTTAAACAAGATTTGCCCAAACAAATAGAATCTAAAAAAGTTTTGATTTACGATTCCTAACAAAAAAAAATAACTTAAAGAATCTAATAATAATATTACTTACGACCCCTAACAAAAACGAACTAAAAGAACTGATCTTTAAATAAAGAATTAGTTCCATATTTGCACTAACAAAAAGAATCTAAACAAAATTTTGATCTACAATCCCTACAAAAACAAAGTATAACAACTAATCTTTAAAAAAAGAATAAGTTCCATATCCAACTTAAAAACTAATGACAATTTGACTTACGACCCCTAGCAAAAAAACAAACTAAAAGAACTTAACTTTAAATAAAGAATTAGTTCCATCTCCAACTTAAACAAGATTTGCGCTGACAAAAAGAATCTAAAAAAATTTTGATTTACGACCTCTAAGAAAAAAAAAAGGAATGATCTTTAAAAAAGAATATGTTCCATATTTAACTTAAAAAAAACTAATGACAATTTGACTTACAACCCCTTACAAAAACAAACTAAAAGAACTTTAAATAAAGAATTAGTTTCATCTCCAACTTAAACAAGATTTGCCCTAACAAATAGAATTTAAAAGAGTTTTGATTTACGACCCCTGACAAAAAAAATAATTGATCTTTAAA
This sequence comes from Brassicogethes aeneus, assembly GCA_921294245.1. Taxonomy (NCBI): domain Eukaryota; kingdom Metazoa; phylum Arthropoda; class Insecta; order Coleoptera; family Nitidulidae; genus Brassicogethes; species Brassicogethes aeneus. The sequence continues at coordinate 4,548,108 of OV121142.1, read as the reverse complement.
AAAGAATAAGTTCCATATCCAACTTAAAAAAAATTAATGACAATTTGACTTACGACCCCTAACAAATAGAATCTAAAAAAGTTTTGATTTACGACCCCTAACAAAAAAAATAACTGATATTTAAAAAAGAATAAGTTCCATATCAAACTTTAAAAAAATTAATGACAATTTCACTTACGACCCCTAAAGAACTTTAAATAAAGAATTAGTTTCATCTCCAACTTAAGATTTGCCCTAACAAAAAGAATCTAAAAAGTTTTGATTTACGACCCCTAACAAAAAAAAGGACTGATCTTTCCATATCCAACTTAAAAAAACGAATGACAATTTGACTTACGACCCCCAACAAAAACAAACTAAAAGAACTTATCTTTAAATAAAGAATTAGTTCCATCTCTAACTTAAACAAGATTTGCGCTGACAAAAAGAATCTAAAAAACTTTTGATTTACGACCCCTAAGAAAAAAGTAACTGATCTTTAAAAAAGAATATGTTCCATATTTAACTTAAAAAAAACTAATGACAATTTGACTTACGACCCTAACAAAAACGAACTAAAAGAACTTAACTTTAAATAAAGAATTAGTTCCATATCCAACTTAAATAAGATTTGCGCTGACAAAAAGAACCTAAAAAAGTTTTGATCTTTAAAAAAGAATAAGTTCCATATCCAACTTAAAAAAACTAATGACAATTTGACTTACGACCCCTAACAAAAACAAACCAAAAGAACTTATCTTTAAATAAAGAATTAGTTCCATCTCCAACTTAAACAAGATTTGGGCTGACAAAAAGAATCTAAAAAAAATTTGATTTACGACCCCTAAGAAAAAAGAACTGATCTTTAAAAAAGAATATGTTCCATTTTTAACTTAAAAAAAACTAATGACAATTTGACTTAAGACCCCTTACAAAAACAAACTAAAAGAACTTTAAATAAAGAATTAGTTTCATCTCTAACTTAAACAAGATTTGCCCTAACAAATAGAATCTGAACAAGTTTTGATTTACGACCCCTAACAAAAAGGAACTAAAAGAACTTAACTTTAAATAAAGAATTAGTTCCATCTCCAACTTAAACAAGATTTGCGCTGACAAAAATAATCTAAAAAAATTTTGATTTACGACCCCTAAAAAAAAGAACTGATCTTTAAAAAAGAATAATTTCCATATTTAACTTAAAAAAAACTAATGACAATTTGACTTACGACCCCTTACAAAACAAACTAAAAGAACTTTAAATAAAGAATTAGTTTCATCTCTAACTTAAACAAGATTTGCCCAAACAAAAAGAATCTAAAAAAGTTTTGATTTACGACCCCTAACAAAAAAATAACTGATCTTTAAAAAAGAATAAGTTCCATATCCAACTTAAAAAAAATTTATGACAATTTGACTTACGACCCCTAACAAAAAGGAACTAAAAGAACTTAACTTTAAATAAAGAATTAGTTCCATCTCCAACTTAAACAAGATTTGCGCTGACAAAAAGAATCTAAAAAATTTTTGATTTACGACCCCTAAGAAAAAAAAAAGGATTGATCTTTAAAAAAGAATATGTTCCATATTTAACTTAAAAAAAACTAATGGCAATTTGACTTACGACCCTAACAAAAACAAACCAAAAGAACTTATCTTTAAATAAAGAGTTATAACTATAGTTCCATCTCCAACTTAAACAAGATTTGCGCTGACAAAAAGAATCGAAAAAAATTTTGATTTACGACCCCTAAGAAAAAAAAAAGAACTGATCTTTAAAAAATAATATGTTCCATGTTTAACTTTAAAAAAACTAATGACAATTTGACTTACGACCCTAACAAAAACGAATTAAAAGAACTTAACTTTAAATAAAGAATTAGTTCCATATCCAACTTAAACAAGATTTGCGCTGACAAAAAGAACCTAAAAAAGTTTTGATTTACGACCCCTAACAAAAAAAGAACTGATCTTTAAAAAAGAATAAGTTCCATATCTAACTAAAAAAATTTAATGACAATTTGACTTACGACCCCTAACAAAAACAAACGAAAAGAACTTATCTTTAAATACAGAATTAGTTCCATCTCCAACTTAAACAAGATTTGCGCTGACAAAAAGAATCTAAAAAAATTTTGATTTACGACCCCTAAGAAAAAAAAAGAACTGATCTTTAAAAAAAAAACTAATGGCAATTTGACTTACGACCCTAACAAAAACAAACCAAAAGAACTTAACTTTAAATAAAGAATTAGTTCCATCTCCAATTTAAACAAGATTTGCGCTGACAAAAAAAAACTAAAAAAATTTTGATTTACGACCCCTAAGAAAAAAAAAGAACTGATCTTTAAAAAAGAATATGTTCCATATCCAACTTAAACAAGATTTGCGCTGACAAAAAGAATCTAAAAAAATTTTGATTTACGACCCCTAAGAAAAAAAAAGAACTGATCTTTAAAAAAAAACTAATGACAATTTGACTAACGACCCCTAACAAAAACGAACTAAAAGAACTTATCTTTAAATAAAGAATTAGTTCCATCTCCAACTTAAACAAGATTTGCCCCAACAAAAAGAATCTAAACAAGTTTTGACTTACGACCCCTAACAAAAAAAGAACTGATCTTTAAAAAAGAATACTTTCCATATCCAACTTAAAAAACCCAATGACAATTACTTACGAACCCAAACAACAACGAACTAAAAGAACTTAACTTTAAATAAAGAATTAGTTCCATATCCAACTTAAACAAGAATGGCCCCAACAAAAAGAATCTAAAAAAGTTTTGATTTACGACCCCTAAGAAAAAAAAAGAACTGAACTTTAAAAAAGAATAAGTTCCATCTCCAACTTTAAACAAGATTTGACCTGACAAAAAGAATCTAAAAGTTTTGACCTACGTTACCTACAAAAACGATGTAAAGGAAATAATCTTTAAATAAAGAATAAGTTTCTTCTCCAACTTAAACAAATATTAGAAATATTCCCCAACACCAAAACAAAACACAAATTGCTTAAAGTACTTTCCGCCAACGATGTTGGCATCTTCAGAAGCGAAGTGCACTACATGTAACTAAATCTAAATGCTAAATCTACCATATTTATACTAATTATAAGCTAAGGTTGTCTGAACCGTAAACGGACACTGGACCGTAATCGCTTCAGTGAACATGTAAAGAGAAACTAACAAACTAATTTAAACAAACTAGACTAGGGTACCGGTCCGTTATCGCTATTCAAAGATTTATTTCTATTCTTATAGACGTATAAACCTTCATAACTATCTAGCAGACTTCCTTAATAAGTTTAAGGTTGTCAAATTCTATTCTATGACCATCATCAAGTATATGTTGGGCAATACTCGATTTCTCTGTCCTACCAAATCTAGCATTGGCCAAGTGCTAGATTTTGTAGCACAGAGAAAACGAGCGGATGTTGAGCAACATTCGGTTTCTCTGTACTACCAGATCTAGCATGGGCCAAGTGCTAGATTTGATAGGACAGAGAAATCGAGTGTTGCCCAACACATACTTGATGATGGTCATAGAATAGGATTTGACAACCTTAAACTTATGCCTACTAGATAGTAATAAAAGTTTATACATCTATAAGAATAGAAATAAATGTTTAAATATCGATAACGGACCGGTACCCAACTAGAGATTGTTAGTTTCTCTTTATGTGTTCACTGAAGCGATGACGGTCCAGGGTTTAGTAAACTGTAATAATTAGTAAAAATTTGGTAGATTTAGCATTTAGACTTAGCTACACTTCGCTTCTGAAGATGCTAACATTGTTGGCGAAAAGTACTTTAAGCACTTTGTGTTTTGTTTCGGTAACATCACCAAGGAACAAGATTTAAACTGACAAAAAGAATCTAAACAAGTTTTGACTTACTACCCCTACCAAAAAAAAAAGAAAAATAACTGATCTTTAAAAAAGAATAAGTTCTATCTCCAACTTAAAGAATCTAATAAAAATTTGACTTACGACCCCTAACAAAAACGAACAAAAAGAACTTATCTTTAAATAAAGAATTATGTCCATATCCAACTTAAACAAGATTTGCCCTAACAAAAAGAATCTAAAAAAGTTTTAATTTACGACCCCTAACAAAAAAAAAGAACTGATCTTTAAAAAAAGAATTAGTTCCGTATCCAACTTAAAGAAACTAATGACAATTTGACTTACAGCCTAACAAAAACAAACTAAAAGAACTTAGCTTTAAATAAAGAATTAGTTCCATCTCCAACTTAAACAAGATTTGCCCTAACAAAAAGAATCTAAAAAAGTTTTGACTTACGTCCCCTAACAAAAAAAAAGAAAAATAATTGATCTTTAAAAAAAAGAATAAGTTTCATATCCAACTTAAAGAAACTAATGACAATTTGACTTACCACCCTAAACAAAAACGAACTAAAAGAAATTATCTTTAAATACAGAATTATTTCTATCTCCAACTGAAACAAGATTTGCCCTAACAAAAAGAATCTAAAAAAGTTTTGACTTACGACCCCTAACAAAAAAAAAGAAAAAGAACTGATCTTTAAAAAAAGAATAAGTTTCATATCCAACTTAAAGAAACTAATAAACTAACTAACGACACCTAACAAAAACGAACTAAAAGAACTTATCTTTAAATAAAGAATTAGTTTCATCTCCAACTTAAACAAGATTTGCCCTAACAAAAGGAATCTAAAAAAGTTTTGATTTACGACCCCTGACAAAAAAAAGAACTGATCTTTAAAAATATCCCAATAAACACAATTTGACCTAATAAAAAAATCTAAAATAAATTTTGAAGCACGACCCCTTCACAAAAAAGAACTAATCTTTAAGTAAAGAATAAGTTTCATTTCCAACTTAACCAACTTAAACAAGATTTGACCTGACAAAAGAATCACAAAATTTTGACCTACGATCCCTAACAAAAACGTACTAAAAGTACTGATCTTTAAATAAAGAAATTAGTTATATCTCCAACTTAAACAATATTTGACCCGACGAAAAGATATTTAAAGAAATTTCGATAATAAAAACTTTTAGTTAAAAAAATTAAAAATAATTAATTGGTAGGTACTTGCCAAATTCCTTGAAGAGTTCTGGTTAAATCGTATTATCCTTATATGGTTGTCTTATTTCTTATTATCCATGGGTTAATGCTATAACATGTTGAACCTAGAAAAAAAATACAATTAGACGATTTAAGGGCTGCAACTTTTATGTTTTTATTTTTTTAAATATCAAAAAAAAAATCATTGTAATATTTAAGATAATAGATGCGTTAGAATTCTAATAATACATACATATATAGGTAGGTACCTAGCAATTTGTATACAAATACATCTGTAGATGTAGATCAACTTAATAAAGGAGCATGTTTGTCGTATCAAAGCCAAATTTCAACTAAATGGTTGATTACGTTGTAGGGATTATAATTATTTTTATCAGCAAAAACAAAAAAAGGGTGAGTCAGACTTACGCGATAAACATATGTACACTGAAAGAAATATATGTTTGTTTTAGCAATGTATGTGGTTTATATATGGACTACCACATACATTGCTAAAACAAACATATATTATATTTAGTTTTAACATAATATGTTAAAACTAAATATAAAAATGGTTAAGGTAAATATATTTTATGTTTCATATATGGACTACCACATACATTGCTAAAACAAACATATATTTCTTTCAGTGTAATATATATTACGTTTAGGGTGACAAATTTTAATTATAGATATATTTGTTATTTATTATTTTATTAATACTCAAATAATCTCGATTATATACAAAATTTACCAAAGAAATACGCACAAATAATATTTATGAAATATTTTTCGCAGTTCTGACATTTCTCCATCAAACATGAATTGACAAAGTCAAAGCCATCTAAATTTTAGAATATAAATAAAACTAACAATATCGCTTCTTAACTGGCATTAAAAAAATTATTATATCTTTTACATGGATAAAAATAACAAAACAAGACTATCTGGACTGAAAAGATGAAGGTGGGGACTACATTTCCTGAAAGTTTCAGATTTTTATTTTTTCCTCAACATAATGATTTCTGAGGGCAAAATTGGCTAATTTTGAGAATTATCAATTTTCAATAATTTTTTTAATAAAGAAATTGATAGTCTAGAAACTTAAAATAATAGTTACGTTTTCTATTGTATAAGTACTTTATACCTGAAAAAAATGAACCTTCTAAATTCAGTAGAATAGGCACAGGAGCTAGACAAAAATCACAAAAATTGTCAAATTATCATGAATCTTTAGTGGTTTACCATTCTTTTATGAGATTAACTAATTGGATAATAATAATTTATATCGAAAACACACTTACTGGACAGTAAAACAAAATTAAAATTATTTCAATATTTGTCACAGAAAAAAAGTTCTGGCCCACTATAAGAGAGTAAGAAATTGACACTATTTCAGATTTCTAAGGGGTGCCAAATAAAAGTAAAGCAACAAAAAATTAAAACGGCAACGGATTTTTATATTTGACACCTAAAAGATTATCCTCAAATTTTTTCATCAAAATAAAAAATCATGCAGCGCACTTTTAAATTCATTTTTGGTGTTTTCATTTGGATTGACTCAATTTGTTGATGTAGATAAAAGTAATAAATGAGCATGTTCGTCGTATAAAAGCCAAATTAAAACTGAACGCTTGATTACGTTGAAGGGATTATAATTATTTCTTATTACCAAAAAAATGGGTGAGTCAGACCTGCGCGATAAACATATTACGTTAAGGGTGACGAATTTCTTAATTATATATTTGTTATTTATTATTTTATTAATAATCAAATAATGTAATTTCGATTATAGTTTCCAAAAATTACGCACCATTTTGAGTAATTAGGGTTTAAAAATTGTGTTCTAAAGACGTTTTGAAAATAAAATCTTAAATAAGAAACTGTTTTATCCTTATCGGTTGATATTTTTGTTGAAAATATTTAACACAAAAATTATAGATATTAAACTAAAAATTACAAAAATCTAAACAAAATTTTGACCTACGACCCCTTACAAAAACGAACTGATCTTTAAAAAAGAACAAGTTTCATCTCAATTTAAAATCAATGAACTATATATATTATACATATTGATATATTGATTTTAAACAACAAAAAACTATTTAAATTTTCTAAAAGTTAAAATCAAAGGCGATTTTATAAATAAAAGTGAACTAAACAAGTTTGAAGAAATTTAGTTTAAAAAACTTAAAAATTAGCGAATATCTACACTCACAGGCAAAATAATCGATCCACACAAATTTTCGATGAATTTCAATCGCAAATAACTTTTTTATTTGATTTCGGATTTAAACAAATATTAAAGAGTATTGTAGATACATTAATGGAAAATCGCTCACATTTTAAAAATTACTAAAAAATACACGTACGTTTATAATATACAGGTTTAAACAAAAAGATGTTTTTTACCAAAAATTTAAGACACTCTGTAGAGTGTATTGTTCTAAATTAAGTTTTTAATTATTAAGTCACATCCATTTTTAACAGTTTTGTTTTTGGTTTACCTTGATATATTTATTTTTGTGGAAAATATGGAATTTTTTTAAAAAAACATTGCAATTTCTAATATTTTTCCTGTATAAAGAACTAAGGTTGCCATGGTCCATCCATAGCCTATGGAGGATGACAGTGACAGTTTTGTTGAATCATCCCATACTTGGACATGTCATATACAGCTTTCAAAAGCTATCAAATTGTTTTTTGTAAATTAATGTGTTAATTTTGAGGGGTCTTCTTACTATTAAAAATGTCTCCGACTGATGTTGCCCTTTGTACTTTACTTCTTGTGAGGTTTAAAACACTTGCCACGTAATACTATGACCGTCCTTCCTGGATTAAATTAATGGCTCTGGCAACATCAGTCGGAGACATATCCATTTTTTAAAGTAAGAAGACACCTCAAAATTTAAACATTAATTTGCATAAAACAATTTGATAGCTTTTGAAAGCCGTGTATGACATGTCCAAGTATGGGATGATTCAACAAAACTGTGACTGTCATTCTTCATAGCCTATGGATGGACCATAGCAACCTTAGTTCTTCATACAGAAAAATATTGGAAATTGCAATGTTTTTTTAAAAAATCCATATTTTCCACAAAAATATATATATCGAGGTGAACCAAAAACAAAATTGTTAAGAATAGATGTGACTTGATAAATATAACTTAATTTAGAACAATATACGGTTTTGCCACTCTACAGAGTGTCTTCAACTTATGGTAAAAAACATCTTTTTGTTTTAACATGTATATTATAAACGTACGTCTATTTTTTAGTAATTTTTTAAAATGTGAGCGATTGACCATTAAATTATCTACAATATTCTTTAATATTCGTTTAAATCCGACATCACATAAAAAAGTTATTTGCGATTGAAATTCATAGAAAATTTATGTGGATCGATTATTTTGCCTGTGAGTGTATTTTTGTTACTTGTGTACTGCGTTTTGTACTCGTAATCGCCCGGTTTCACCACCAGGCGGCGCAACCACAGTCTGTGATTCACAGATACTTGCTACCAACATAATTTAAATAAACTTGTTTTACGATTTTTAGAAGACAATTTGACAATGTAAAAAGAGTATTTAAAATGGTTGAGGAAGTTCCGGGCTCGTTGGTACAAAATATACAAAATCTATTTTACCTACCGGAAAAATTGGCGAAAAAATACGCTTGTATTGTGTTTTTTGCTTGCATAAGATTTGAAACGTCGAAGAAAAAATTGCAACATCTCACTTTTGAAGACTGGAGAAAATGCACTGAGGCTATAATGGACAATTGGAGCTACAAAATGACAGGTACATATAAAATTATATACAATTAATTTTTTTTATTGGACATTTGTTTTTTTTATTAAGTTGGTATGCCAGTTTGATTTAGTATTTTTGGTATTTAAAAAATGGTACTAAGCTCCACACCTCAAAGTCCCACCACGTGACCACGTACGGAACGCAGTCTTTTGAAAATTTGACATTTAAGGCTTTTCAGGTTATGTATCTGTCAAAGTATAGTCAATGAAAGAAATAATATTTATAGTGTTACCGCTTATGTTTAAGCGTTAAAAGTTAATAAATCTTTATAGTATCACAATAACAATGGTTGGTTTAAGAATTTAGGAATATAAATACTGCATTTAATGAAATTCCAAAGTGTAAGGTGCAATATAAGTGATATTTTTGTGCATTGGGTCTACATTTCTCCATAAAATAGTTTTAACTAAACAGCATTTATTAAAAAAAATCTAACTTCTATATTATGAATTAAGAATATCCGTATCAAAGGTTAATGTATTAGAACAAAAAATATCATCTAATTTTGTATTTTAAGGTTAGAAAAATCTATTTTGACCAAAATAAATAAGTGGATTATTTGGAAAAGTGTGTTAATATGGTCATAAATAAATATAGGTATACTAAATAATTGTTGAATATGGTTCAAATTAAATTGAAGCTTTTATACTTCTAATGACAAAACTTGTGCATACCTCTCGGCATACCTACTTTAAGTTAGATTATAAGAAAACAAACAATTTTTAGAAAAACTTGCAATTTGAAAATATTTAATGACCTGTGATTTATTAAATTTTTTAAAGTTATAATGATTTTTCAATGTAGATCAAGTTCAATCGAAGCTTTTTAACTATTTGTATTGACAAAACTTTATGTAGGTACACTTTAAGCTGGATAAGAAAAACTACCACATTTTTAAATACCATATCATACAGTCTTTTAAATAATCCAAAATACTTATTTATTTTGGTCAAAATAATTTTTTATAACCTTAAAATTACAAAATTAGATGATATTTTTGTTATAATATATTAACCTACCTTTAAAACAGATTTTCTTATTCCATAATAAAGAAGCTAGATTTTTTTTAATAAATGCTGTTTAGTTAAAATTATGTTATGGAGAAGGCCAGATATTTGGGCCAAATGCACAAAAATATTACTTATTTGGCACCATACACTTTAGAATTTCATTAAATGCAGTATTTATATTCTTAAACCATCCATTGTTATTGTAATGTTATAAAGATTTATACATTTTGAACGCCTAAACATAATATTATTTCTTTCGTTGACTATACTTTGACAGATACATAACCTGAAAAGCCTTAAATGTCAAATTTTCAAAAGACTGCATTCCGTACGTGGTCACGTGGTGGGACTTTGAGGTGTGGAGCATAGTACTTCTGTTGAAGACCTTAATTAAAAACTCTGACACTGTCAAATTGACAATAATATTTATTATTGATAATTTACTTGTCAATTATAAATAAAAATATAATTATGCCAAAAATAATAGCAACGAATTCGAATGTAAAAGCCCTTTTGAGGGCAAAACTTCATTTTGATGAAATTATGCCAAGAAATTATGGAAGAAAAAGTACATCGCCTTGTGAACATTTTTGGAGTAAAAAAGTAACGAATTTGGTTTTATAAATATTACATCACACATTATTTTCACATTATTCACCATTGGACAACATTTGCGTTCACAAAAAATTTTAATTTCTTTTATATAAATTCTTTTCAAAGCGAAGATTATTATCCGCTAGGAATACTTTCTCTTCTGGGCCGTAAAGCAACCCATATTTAACTACTTTTTTTATATGATTTTCCTCATCCAAGCACCACCAAAGCCAAATTAATTGCATTTTTAACTACGAATTTCGACAACTCAACTTGACAACTGCACAATGTAACCTACAATAATTTATACATAACCACAATTAGATTTATAACTAGCTTAGTTTGTTTTAATCAATGCGACCAACTTGACAACTGTATTTACCAACCAAACCCCTAAATTTGATAATAATAATTTTAGGGCCCGAATACTATGACACTGAAATGGATAAGGAGTTTTTATTGGAACTAAGGGAAATTAAAGTATTAATTGATAGAGAAAAAGAACATAAGCAGTATGTTTATATGGTTTATCATCACATTTTTGACTGTGTATTTTTTATTTACCTTTTTAGGATGATATTAATACAATTAAAACCAAAGTTACTACAGAAAATATTCAACGACTTGGAAGCGAATTTTAGGTTATATTCGAGGCCTTTAATCCTATTGGCTACCACATTACATCGAAGCAGGGACATGAAAAACCTGTTTATTGAAATTATACAAATAGTTGAAATTTTTAAACAAGCAAGTTGGTCAGTTCACGATTTGGACGAATTTTTGCATAGTTTTTACACTTCCGGCTTGGAAATTGATATAATAAGGTAAGTAACAAATAAAAAGTTTAAAAATATATATTTTTTGTTTTGTTTTTGATTTAATTGTGCTTTTTTTATTTAAAATAGCAAATATTATTATTTTTTAATAAAATGCAAAACATTTTTTTTTCAGAACTGACTCTGGCCTTAAGTCTACACTAGAAAAATATATGACAGTTATAAAAGTATGCTTACATGTCATGTATTAATTTTTTTAAGTAATTTTATTTATTTTTTTGTGATTGTTGTTTTTATAATATTATAATGCATTAATAAAAGTTTTGTTGTTTTATTTACATAGTTTTATTTCTGGATATGGGTTGGGCAACTTTTGACCTCATTTTGTTTATATAGTTTTCGGAGAAAATTAAACAGTATTTTGTTATGAGAACATAGATATTGTATTATATATACTGTTCCAGACCAGGCCAGTCACTTTTTCAAACAGTTTCTGAAATATCTGTGTTTTCTAAATTTGAATGCAAGGGAAGTGACGAGTATACCAGGGTACTAATAAAATAAATAATATTGGAAAATATAAGATTTATTGCAACCTTGAGCATATCATACATTAAATATCTTAAAATCAAATCATACCACACATCAGTGGCGGCTGGTGGATTTTGGGTATACCTTAATTATTAGATATGGGACCCACACCAAATTTATATGAGTATATAATGACATTAAATAAACAAGTTCTGCGCAAGCAGAATTTAAATTGAAGTTTGCGAAAAAAAGATAACCGAAACATCGAACATGGAACTGACGACACGGTACTGATGAATGGGATACAAATTTGAGATTATAATTCGGAATTAAGTATTTTACTGATATTTTTTATTAGTGGATGCTACTAATCAACAAATCATATATATCCTTATATGAATAACAACGAAATATATATAAGAAAATAACTACTTACCACAGTACTGAAATTTTGACTGGAACTATACGTGCATTCACCACAACTTCGCCGCTTGCATTGGTTTCAAGATGACTGTCGTGCAAAGGGCGGGGTCTGTAGGTAATTTTTTCCCAACACTTGAGTTAAAACGAGGACTTGACGTTTAAACTTCAATATTTCGCAGGAATTTTGAATTTTAACATTGGACACAGAACTGACCGGTAAAAGTGAGTACAAAGATTATCAATTTTTAAAAAATTCGAATCTATGATAAAATATGAAAAATGCATTATTTAATGTTTTATAGTTTGTAGTGATGAAATTAAAAAATTTAAGAGAAATTGAATATATTTTAAAATAGAATCACTCAAATATTTGATTCAGGAGTTGTGACACGCCAAGGTACTGACGTTTTGAATATTTTTGAATGTTTTTCTACAAACGTGCTTTTGAAAAAATTCATTAAAATTGGGTGGACAAGTTAAAAAACCTGGATCTTTTGTAATATACTGAAATATTTACAAAAAATATTAAAATACCTACTCTTTTGTAGAATCACCCATATTGTTAACATATGGTGAGGGGGATTTAAAAAAATGGTGAACAACTTTAATAAAAAACTTTTTTTTAATAAGTTTTATTTGTCAAAAAATTAAAGTTTATTAAAATAATCAATACAATCAATTATTTTAATTTGAGCGTATCCAATGATGTTAAATCTGATGAACACCAGGTAAAATATTGTTAGGTACCATATTGTGTTCCAAACTATGTATAAATACCACATTCTAAAAAAGAAAATAAATAATAATAATAATAATATTTAATTGAACATTAACTGACTGTAAAATAACGTTTTAACGGTTAAAAGAATAAAAAAGTTTTTCTGGATAATCTTTACCTCATGGTATGGCGTTTGGCAGCTTCAAACGTTTCTTTTCCTTCATTTAGCAAATATTTTCTCGCGCCCAGTTTCACTTTCCAGAAAAAGTCGAAAATGTCAACTTGATCCAGCTCTCTGTACGAAGAAAAGGCTACCATGTCCTCGGGTAATATTTTTCTTTCAAGGTTCAAAGTTTTTTTGTTCTTAAAAACCCAGGTGTAATTCAAAAAGTACTGTAGAGCCATGTTCGCTATGTAAATTCTTCTGTGTAGTTTAAAAACTCTAAAAACAGAATGATTCTAAAAAAATCCCAGTTTCTGGGAATTGGGTAAATTTGGCAACGTCACAAAAATTACCCATCTTCTGGAAATTTTTGGGAAACCGAAAAAAATTAATTACATTCAAACGAAATATAAAAAAAAATTAAAATGGAAAATTAAATTTTGGAAATATTGAAAATTTGGATTTTTTTTTGCAAAATTACTGTCTTAAGGTATCCTGAAAATATATAATATTAACATCTCAGGTTCTGGGAATTTATTGTAAATGTGGCAACACCGTAAACAAATTATAATTCCAGATTCTGGGAATTTTTAGAAGTTTGGCAATGTCGCAAAAGTTCGGAAATATGTAAGTATGAATTTATTTTTAATAAAATAGTAGATTATGTTATAAGGAGTAGAAGTGACTCTTTTTGTGGTGAGTACATAGATTGACGGCCGAAGCGTAGCTGAGGCAGGCAACTGTACGAAGCACAAAAAGAGCTTCTACTCCAAATAACATATACAATTTTTTTTTCAAGGGCATAATATAAATAGGATAAGCAATAGAATTATTTTTTTACTCATAACTCGTGTGGGATTTTGGCTAAAAGCATTAGAAATTATTGATAAAAACTAAAAAAACTAATAAACCTAGGTTTATTAAGTAAGCTTACTTACAATGCCGATAAATATCCGAAATTAAAACTAAACACTGCTCTGTCAAAATGCTGCGCTTGAATTAATTTTGACGTACTGACATTTGTTTGAAGTTTCGACATTGGCGACTCGTCTATCATCATAATATTATACTAATAAACTAGTTTTTCTTTATTTCGTTCAATTAAAATTTAATAAATAATCACTAAATATTCCGTGCGATTATAATTAATATAATTAATACATCGTGATTGCTTTGTATGAAATGCTAAATTAATTTTATTATTTGACGTTTATTGAGTCACCTATGGATTTACTTCTATCCCTAGGCTTTTTTGAGTTTTTTGTCTGCCGCTAATGAAAAAGACGCACTTCAACTATCTCTATACATGCATATAAGGTTGTATATCATGGCCGCTTGAAAAAAAACATTTTTTTTTAGTCTTTATTGATCAAAGGGCAAAGTTCAGCATTAGCTGTAACCCTTGTAAATTTTGTAAAAAAAATTAAAATAAATAGTGTAAATGACTTTCTAAAGGTATCCCGAATGCTTTAAATTTTTAGAAATTTGACAACATGCAATAAAATATTTAATATACAACCCAAATAGCATTTTCGCACATTTTCACGACTGCCGACCAAATCTTTACCAATGCCAACGTCGGTCATTGTGCAAATCAAAGTCGTTTGTGGACTTATAATCTCAAGTTGCAAAAAGTCGTCTAGACGACGACTATACAACGTCGGAGCCTATAATATCTATTATAGTAATAAAATCTGTCCACTGTCGACGTCCGTCCAACGTTTAATTATATCTAGGAACTATTACTGGAGTTCGGCAACGATGGTCAGACGTGGGCTTGTTTTCCTCGAAGGCAACGTTGCTATTTGGGACTCTCTTTACGTTGCGCTGTAGTTCAAATGTATGACGTTGCAAAGTAATACAAATGACGACTTTGGTCTGTAGGCCAAAAATGTTTATTATTAAAACTTTCAATTTGAAAGTGAGGTTATGTATTTGTTTGTGTGTAATTTATTATTTTTAGTAATGCCAAAAAACAGTACTGATATTCAAGTACATTTTACAGAAACCTGTTAAGAAGAACTGGGTTAGTTGTTTTAGCCCATCTCTAGGAGTTTCCCAACGTATCCATTTTTATTCACTCATAAAACTAAATAATTTAAGCGGCCATATTTGCAACTGACCTCAAATATTCAATTTTTAAAATAAAGAATAAAATCATGTCCCATATTATTTAATGGTGTTTTGGTAAATTTTCACATCGATACATCGATAATTTTTAAGTATAACACCAATATATTTTAACCATTATTAGTGTTACACTACAGTAGGTGACAAGATTGTTTCGTTTGATCATCAAACTTTGATGCCATCATATTTGTGACAAATAATTTGTCTGTTAGTAAAAATATTCGTAATCATATCCGCATACGAATTGATTCTTGCGGATTTCTGCCTTAGTTATGGGCCAATATAAAAGTTTTATAATAAAACCCCATTTTTCTCCCATTGATGGGGAACCGGCTCGACTTCCCCTAGATCTTTGATTTGAATAACTTTAAAATGATGTTCGCCCATTTTATGCAAAACAGACACAGACCAACAAAGAATAAATCAACAAACAACAAGTCACCCTCCATAGAAAAACCACCATCCAAAATAAGTAAGGTTAAGTAGAGATAAAGAAGGTTACTATTTTTAGTCATGTGATAGTTGTGTCTACAGACCCGGAACGACGTTGGGGCAAATAAGTCGGACCGACGTAGTAATGTAATACGAAGGGTGCACTGCGGTCGGAAATGGTGCGCGCTTTAAGACTTGGTTGTACTCGTCCAAATAAGTAAAGAAACAGTAAAAATTTATAGACACTTCGTCGAAGTACGGTTAAATATCTGGAGTTTCCCAACTACGCCATTTTTATATCATCCATATTTGCAACTCGAGTAATGATCATCACGAATATTCAATTTTACCCATTTAATGTTTAAAATAAAGTTAAAAATTATGTCTCGTAGTTTTTAGTTAATTCTTAATGATGTTTGCATTGATGTTTCACATTGATATCTGCACAAAAAAAATATGTTTATTTTTTTTCTTCCGAAAAAAATTGTTAGTTTAAATATTTCTTAGGGCGCTTTAATTTTTTTCGATCCACCTCGGTCACATTCATCAGTAAAGTGACCTGTGTTTGTAATTTTCAAGAATCTCTCTGTGATACAATTCCATTTTTAAAGAAAATAACATCTATAAATAAGCGACATGATTGTTTCGTTGGTATGGATGATTGTGTTTGATGCCATGATGCCATCTGTTGGTTAAAATATATTTGTACTCTATGATTACATGTAATGTTAATCAAGAGGGCGCTAATCACTAGCGGCCAGTGTTAGAAAGGTCGTCCCGAGTATATTGTTTTGAAACAAGACGACGTCGGGAGAGTCGTCCAAACCGACGTTGAATTTAGTAAGGAATTCTTTCTTAATCCGACGTCGCGTCCGACGTCGTACCGACCAGGATTTTTATTCCCCATTTTGGTGCAGATTCAAGTAAATACGTAGTCGCGCAGACGTTGTGTACCGACGTCGGGTTGTTATACGCGACGTTGGCCGGACGTCCAAATGCTATTTGGGAAGGTGCGTTCAGAAAATATCGGGAATTTTCGTTTTTTGAAACAAATATTTATTTATTCGTCTACATTAATATTGTCGCCTTCAAAATAGTCCCCATTGGATATTATGCACATGTGCCAGCTCTTCTTCCAATACTCGAAACACTTCTAAAACTCGATCTTTGAAATAGCCTTTAGTTCTTTCAGCAATACTCTCTTAAAATGAATTAGTCAAAAATTACTAATTATAAGTCATATTTGACTAATTGTCATAGAGAAAAAGCAGTCACTAAAAATTAGTCAAATTCCACTGAATGAAATAGTCAAACTAGTAAATTTAAATTTAAAAAAAGTTTTGACCCAGCCTGGGATGAACTCAGGTCTGTCACTTGACAAGTTTGTCAAGCTAACCTCATAACGCATTCGGCTGTCAGCCGCTCTTATAAAAATTAATTTTATTTGTCAATAAATATTGTTCATAATATTTTAAAGTTTAATATATTATTTGTGTTGCTGTTTTGAGCTAAACTTTTTGCATTTTTATTTGTTTTATGGGTCATTTAACCATGGAGAGGTATATGCATTTAATTAAAATAATATTTTGTTGTTGGCCGTAAACGATTAAAGAAATTAGTTACTTTTAACTATCAGAAATAGTCAAATATGGTGACTAATCTTAAATTAGTCAAACTTTAACTATTTACGTAGTAAAAAATAACTATTTAAAAGTGAAAACGACTATTTTATTAGTAAAAAATGCTGGTACTAATTCAAATAGTAGAATTTTGACTATTTCATTTTTAGAGAGTACGCTTTTAATGTTATCTATGCTTGCAAAACTACGGCCCTTTAAGGTTATCTTTATTTTTGGGAATAGGAAAAAGTCAGCCATGTCTGGCGAATATGGAGGCTGGGGCATCATTACAGTATTGTTTTTGGCCAAAAATGTTGTTCAAAATTTAACAATTTTAGAACAAATTTTGCTGCCACGCATTTCATACCCAAAAATTTCATGGGATGAGCCAATCGATATACCAACATCATCAGCGACTTCTCTGATGGTTTATAACCATTTCTTCCACTTTTTCCATGTTTTTATCGGTTGTTAATGTGCTTGTGCGTTCGGGGCGTTCGTCATCTTCAACATCTTCACGGCCATCTTGGAAACAGACTCACTATAGGCCTTTGTTAACATTTCACAGAATTTATTTAATTTTTTAATCAAAATTGGATACAAAATCTTTGATCCATTTCTTTTAACGAACGAAAAATCGCCGAGCTCATAAAACACAGACAAAGTAAACAATGAAAACAGCTATAGCTTATAACTTTATAAAGTTTTTATCATACTTCGGGGCTTGTATACCAACATAATACAGAAAATTTTATGACAACCGGACCCTCTGAACCCGCGAAATTTAGCAATTCCCGTTATTTTCTGAACACACCTCGTATTTGCATATAATACTTACATAGGTTTTTTCCCTGCAATCCTCAACATGCCATCTATCAGTAAAGCTGGTAATAGTTGGTAAAATAACAGTTTGTAAAAATGGTTATACCAACAGGCCGTTGGTTCATTATGTGGATACCATATCACGTTATTCAGTGGACACTCTTTATACATTTTAGCGCCACATTCCATAAGTTCTTTATATGTTAAAGGGGCGACAGTATTATTACTAGCGTTGTACACTTCAGTTTTAAGTTTACGAGATAAATCCCTAAAATTAGCATATAAAAATATTAAAATATTGGAAATATAGGAAACAATCAAAAATAGCTATTAATTAAGAAATTGGCCACCGAGATGTTGTGATCTGGCGCCTTGTGAATTTTTCCGTGGGGTCTACTCCACAATCCCACAACGTTTCAAGAACATAAAAATGAAATTCGACGTGTTATTCACTCACTTTTCTACCCCTTTTTCCCATGTCGAAGAAATCATAATTTTGACAACCAAATCCACTGGAATGTATTCAGTCTTTGTGCTAGGGGGTGTGTAAACAGATCTTAAAATGCCTAAAATTATAGTTTGGTTTTGGATAAAAATATCGAAATTACATTGAGATATTATCTCGATGTTTTTTGGGACACCCTGTATAATAATTACCTTTTCCTGTTGCAACACACATTCCAACAGGACCGTAAAAGTTGTCCATCCACCCGGCCACAGGGTCGGAATAAGTAGGGATTACTATAAGAAAAAATATCAAATTTGGTAATAATTAGGGCTAGATGTTTAATGCATTTAAAAGTCAAAAATTTGCTATTCCCTTAAAAACACCTCAATAAATCAATTTAAAAAAATCATGTTTGATTCTCTGAGAACGTTTTGGATTACTTCCGTACTATAATTAATCCTACCTATGCTGGGTCTTAAAATAATAGCCGGAATTTGGTTATTACACAAATCGTACACCTAAAAAAATTGAAAAAATTATTGGAGAAGAATTATTATTATTATATTATTATTATTATAAATTATTTTAGGTTAGAACTTTAAACTTCTGCCCCCTTTTATTTTTAAAAACGGAACTTTTTGTCATCAATTTTTGAAAAAAATTCATAATGTCATACATATTGAGTCATCCCTGTTGTAAATGACCGATTAATTCCTTATAGAAACCAATTGAAGTATTAAAATGTATTATTTGACTTGTATACCATGTGTGTTAATAAAAATAATTAATAATAATAATAATAATTAATAATAATAAATAATTAATAATACAAAACACACCCCCTTTTTATTAATTGAAGTATTGGTTGGTATCAATAGGTCCAATTCAGACTTACTGGGTTTAATTGGGAGCGATATAAAACAGAAATTGGTTTTTACTGGTATTTTCCATGAAGGAAAAGTCCGATTAGGAATCTACTGTTTTTTAGTGGTTTTGATTGGTTAAAGCCACAGACCAACTGTGGTTAAAGCTACCAATAGGTAATTTTCAATTGAATTCAATTGGGCATTCCCAGTGTAAGATTCTAGAAAGGAATCTGCCAATTGGTTATTCCCAATAGGTACTTTAAAATATGGAAAAGTCCAATTAGGATTCTACTGTTTTTTAGTGGTTTCAATTGGTTAAAGCTACCCATAGGTAATTTCCAATTGAATTCAATTGGGCGTTAAGCACTTAAATCAAAGGTAATTGAGCCCTCTACAACTTTCTCATGTATAGTTTTGGTATCGGCTCAGTAGTTCGATACTGGCGATTTTATGAAGTTGAAAAAGTCCTTTTTTACAAAAATCGAGGTCGAAAATTTACATATCTTTCTGGGAAAAATAGAAATCGAAAGGATAATTCCAGTTTGATTTATTTTACGTATAGATTATACTTAAAGGAGAAAAATAAGCTGCTGTTTATAAAAATCCATGGATAAATGGCGAAGTTATGAATTTTTCAGTGGAAGACCAAAATTCAGATTTTCGAGAATTTTTACGTTTTTTCTTCATTTTATTGAATTATATAAAATTTAATATTGAACATTGATTTTTATTTTAAACATTAAATATTGAAATTAAATTATATACCTATTGAATATTGAACATTGAAGAAATTGAAAGTTTTATTTTGTTGTAATAAGCATAAGTTTAAAAAAATTCTGGCTCCTTCTTTGTTTTTTGTTGCTTTCGTATTCCGTTTCTCGTATGAAGGACCCATCATGGCTGCATCCCAGAAGCCGTGATACCGCCGCTCCATAGCCTTCATTTGCTGGTGAAAACGTTCTCCGTGCTCATCACTTACGTCGCCCAGATTGTGCGGGTTATTTACGCATTCGAACTCTCTACTTCTTTTACTCATTTTACGCTTTTTATTAACTAAATAAAACCCTGATAAAAATACCTTGTTGAAATATCAAAAAATAGTAGTGAAATGTCACTATGCCAACACGAGAAACAAAAGAATTCACGTTTGCGGAGTCATGTCAAATTTAAATTTTGAATAATGTTTTCAGTGAAAAAAGTACGTAAAAAACTTAAAAAATTCCAATTATGCACGTTATTTAAGTTTTCATTAAAGAATAAACATATTACAAAATAAAAGAAAAAAAATAAAATAAAAATCGTCAAAAAGCTGAATTTTGGTCTTCCACTAAAAAATTCATAACTTCGCCGTTTTTCCATGTATTTTTATCAACATTAGCTTGTTTTTTTTTTGTAAAAATGTCAGCTTCACGAAAAAAAAATCAAGCTAAAGTTATCTGTTTGATTTAAAACTTTCCCAGGACGATATGTAAATTTTCGACCTCAATTTTTGCCATAAAAGCGAATTTTTTAAGTTATTAAAATCGCTAGCGTCAAAATACTTATCCGATATCAAAAGTATGTAAAAGAAAGTTTTAGAGGGCCCAAATACCTTTAATTTAAGGGCTTGTTTGACCAAATCGAACAATTAGATTTTTTGCAATATTTTGTGCTATAATTTCAGATACACCCTGTACAGATTCTGTAAATAATTAGTTGGTTATAATCGGTTTAAAAAGACCTTTTCAACGATGTGTCTCATGACCCCAAAAATGTGTGACAGTAACATTTTTTGCCACAATCGCTTTTTACGTTCGCCCTGTATAAATATTAGGGTGTTTAAAAAAAATCGACTTTTTCTTTTTCTTCAAATGGTCAGCATATTTTTTCAGAGGATGTCAAAACAAAGACCTCGTTAAAATTTGAGCTTTTAATTTGAAGATTTAGAGGTCGCGGATCGCAATTTTCTATTTCCCATTTAAATAACATAGGAAATTTTTTTTTTAACTTTTGAATTTTATACGTCTATATCGAATCAACTTATGGCAAGGAACATCTTGGATTTTTATAGTAAATTTGACGCTCTATAAAAAATGTCTCTTATAATTTTTCTATAAATTGATTTCTTTCAGAGTTATTCGAGGCCAAAGTTTGATTTCCATCGAATTTTCTCGTTTTTTCAACTTTTAGCATCACGTAGTAAAAAAATCACATATTTATATCTGAAACATAGGAAGTGTTATAAAAATACAAAAAAACAAAAAAACGTCACTTTTTTCCAAAGCCTACTACAAAGTTTTAATGAAAATATGAGATGTGTATAATATGCAGAGTAATTTAAATATAAATGCATTTTTCTCGAAAATGGTGCATCTATTTTTCGTAAAAAACTATAAATTCTTATAATTTCATAAAAAAAATTAAATTATTAACCCAGAGCTATTTTTGTAACTTTGCCCCCTCCAAATGTTACGCCTATGATTAAATTTTAACAGTTTTGATCATAGATCTAGATTCAGCATGTCAAAATTACCAAAGTACCGAAAATTCATTTGTTCATGTTCAACCCTCTAGAAATAGTTTTAAAAAAAATATCCTCTTAGGCTCCTATTCAGGGGGCCGTAGCTCCTTTAGGGAGCATTTTTTGATACATGTTTATTAAACAAAAAAAGTGTTATTTTTATACAAATAATGCACTGTTTAAGTTTGGCCCCCTAATTTCGGGACACCCGTATAATGATAATTGTACCAAAAATGTTAAAAAACGCGAAATTTCGATGGAAATCAAACTTTGGCCTCGAATAACTCTGGAAGGAATCAATTCATAGAAAAATGATAGGAGACATTTTTTGTAGAGCGTTAAGTTGATTCGATTAAGACGTATAAAATTTCAAAGTTAAAAAAAAAAATTCCCATGTTATTTAAATGGGAAATAGAAAATTGCGATCCGAGACCTCTAAATCTTCAAATTAAAGGCTCAAAATTTGACGAGGTCTTTGTGTTGACATCCTCTGAAAGAATTTGCTGACCATTTGAAGAAAAAGAAAAAGTCGATTTTTTTTAAACACCCTAATAAATATCATACTTACAACGTGTTCAGCTAGTGATTTGGTGAAGGTGTAGGTATTAGGTAGTGCCCCTTTGTATTTTTCCGTAAGAATATTTAACAATTCACTGTCATAATTTTCCGCCAGTTCTATGGCTTCCTTCCAATCCCCAGGTGGGGGATACATTTCTTCCTCAATTACCAATTTATCGCACTGACTGTATGTGGTGGAGACATGCATGAACACATCTAAATTTTTTAACTCTTTTGCTAAGTAAGTTATCTCTCTGGTGCTTCTCGTGTTCACCAGTATTGAGTCTTTCATGAAATCATCAAAACGGACCGATGCTGCTGAGTGGTAAATAATGTTGACATTGTCTATCAGGGTTTGCCTGTCGATTTTGGAAAGACCTAAAATGAAAAAATTCAACCAGGGAAACCTTTGTACGTTTAGAAGAAATTTTGATTCAAGAATGTACAGTTTACATTACCATTACCAAAGTGGTGATAACTTTAAATTAGTTAAATATACTAAACAGCTACTTTAATTTTTACTTAAAAGTAATTATAACTTTTAAATATCAATATTTTGTAACAGAAACTTCATTCTTTCCTTAAATGGTTACTATAAAGTAATAAACATTTAAGTAAAACTTGGTTGCCCCCAAGAAGACTTTGCAACTTTAAAAAAGGTGTTATAAGTAAAAAAACGTTCAAGTAAATTCAGTTGCTACCAAAAGATTACATTATAAATATTTTTACTTTGTAGTCCGTATGCAAGTTAAAATCTCGAAACTGGAACATGAGTTAAAAACTACAAAGTTAATAACTTAAAAGTTATTATTTTAGTATTTGGAACGTTTATGGTACTAACCAAAACTACCGTAAAGTAAATTAAGGTGGAAAAAAAACTTTAAAGTAGCGAAAACTACTTCAAAAAAAAAATGCTTCTTATCGGCAATTTTTTACTGTACAGTACCACGCGGTAATGTAAATAATAAATTATTTTAATTGTTTGTAAATGGTTGTTCACTTTTTAATAAATAGTAATTTTGTTGGTAATAGACCGTATTAATAATTAAATAAAAAATTAATAATAAATATTAAGATTTTTTTTATTTATAAACATTATAGTCCGGTCAAATTAGACCAAAAAATAACAGTGAAGGTACATAAATTTACAACAAGCTGAAAATCAGTAAAATTGTTCAGAATATAATTATAAATAAAATTTTAAAGTTCCCCATCATTCCACTGTATGGAAAAATTTTTATTCAAGGTCAAAGGTCAAAAAAATTAGTTTTTCGCGATTTTTATCAAAACGGTAAGTTTTATCATAAAAATACCCCAACAAAATTGTAGATCATAAAATTATCTATAAAAAATGTATTAATACTTTTTTTCCTACGAGCCACCGTTTCTGAGATATAACGATTCGAAAAGTTGTAAAAGTTGTAATCGTCATAATATGCACGCCACGTATCTCTAGAGTTATATGTTAAAATATTTTTCTATAGGTCATTTTAACTTACACTTAAAATATAAAGTATACCTATATAAGTTATAACTATAAGAATATCAAGTGAAATAAAACCCAGTCCCTTAAGGGACTGGGTATAAATTAATTAATTTATACGCCATTGTAACCTTGAGACAAAATCTGTGACAGATGACAGATGTTCTGTCTCATGTTCAATTGTTTGACCTGCTATAGTTGGTGCTCGCTGCGGGTGGGACTCGCGCCGCGACCGCTCCACCTAAACTGGGTAGTAATTTTAAAGATGAATTTTATATTTCTCACGTCTTCTGTCACCTTATGTGTTATCTGTCAATTGTAATCTGTCTACTGTCATTAGATACTTGTCATCTGTCAACTTGACATCTGTCACCTATTATCTGTCACCTGTCACCTATTATCTGTCACCTGTCATCTGTCATCTGTCACCTGTCATCTGTCACCTGTCATTTGTCCCTGTCATATACCACCTGTCATTTGCCACCTTATCGATTTGATTTCGAGGATTTTAATTGGTTAATTTTTTTAAATACCCAACAAAAATTAAACGGGCTTCTGGTCGATGAAGCCGTAGATCGGAGGCCGTTGAAGGTTGAAATTTGCATCCTTTTTTTCTGCCCACGAGACCTATCCGCGGACCAAATTTTTCCGGTGTCGAAAGGGTCCAAGTCCACTTTTTTTCGATTTTTCCGTCAAATTTGGCACGTTCCGTTGTCTTCGCTTAACTTTCGAACGAGCGGAGATTTTTCGTCCAAACTCGAGGAAAAGGGTCTTCGGGACAAGAAGTTATCGGCATTCGATTTCTTCTTTCTATATACGGAGCTCCTAAAAAAACTACCTGCTTTGATAAGTATCGATATGCATGTTTCGTTAAAAATTCTAAAAGTAAAAAACAAGTTCAATTAGCTTGTCTTCCTCCAACCTCAGTTGCTGCTCATCAACATCTTTTTCGGGTATATTACTATGTTCAAGTGGTTATCAGCTAGACCCTACAGACTAGGGTTGGAAGTTGGTCAAATTAGAACCAGTTCAAACTTTACTCCCACCTGCGCCTGAAAAACTGCTGAACACAATTTTTAGCAACTGCAAAAAGGGATGCAGTGATAAATGTGGCTGCAAAAAAGTCTGACTGTTTTATTCTCTGGCATGTACGAATTGTCAAGGCCGGTCGTGCTCTAATGTTGAATCACCAACAGGATTCATTTAATTCCAACGAGGTGAGATCGTAGAAAAAAAGTATTGATACATTTTTTATAGATTATTTTATGATCTACAATTTTTGTCTGGTGTATTTTTATGATAAAACTTTTGCTGAAAATCGCGAAAAATCATTTTTTTGATCTTTGACATTGAATAAAAAATTTTCCATACAGGGGAATGATGGGGAACTTTAAAATTTTATTAATAATTATATTCTGAACAATTTTACTGATTTTCAGCTTGTTGTAAATTTATGTACCTTCGAATGTCTAGATTGACCGGACTATTATTAAATAAATAATTTGTTTATACTTAAATATTTTACAAAATCTAAATTCATAAGTTCAACAGTAAAATTTAAAGGGTTTATAAATTTACCTGCCTAATTAAACATTATATTGTTATTCTGGAAGTTATAAACTATCAGTACATATTTAATAAACGACGACATTGAAAAGCCAAATCCGTAGTGGTTCCATTTAAAAAAGGAGGGATAGTATAATCTAATATAAGTTTGACAAACACAGTTAATATAGAAGTAAAAACAAATAAATAAAAGTACCTAATTATAAAGCTCTAACAACGATATTAAAACGTTCTAGTAACGTAGCAGCTACGTTCCAAATAGTAGCAGGGTTTATAGCTAGTGACATATTTGCTACCTTTTTGGAACTCAATAATTGTTCCCCACTTTAGTCGTAACTTAGTAATTAAAGTGTAATATAAAGAGACCGGCGACTGTCGCAAAACACTTTAAAGTTTCTTCAATAGTCCCATATACGTAACAAATACTTAAATTGTTGCTTGGGAAATTGTACCTATTAGATGTAGACAAAATTAAATTTTTTATTTGAAACAAGGTTTTTTTTATTTTTTTACCCTTTTACCCAAAAAGCTTCAAATGTTTAAATTAATTTTTAACCTGAGCCCCGACCACTTAAAAAAAAATCAGAACAATTCCTTATAAAAGGTAAGAAAAAACATAATTTTTTTCAAACAAGGTTTTTTCTTACTTTTTTATCCTTCTGAAGGTACTTCCAAAAATTTAGATTTTTAAATTAATTTTTAACCTAAGAACGGACCACTTAAAAAAAAAGCAGAAAAATTCCTTAAAAATGTAAGAATAAAACATAATTTTTTTAAACAAGGTTTTTTTTTTACTTTTTTACCCTTTTAAAGGTACTTCCAAAGACTCAGATTTTTAAATTAATTTTTATCACTTAAAAAAAAATTAAAAATTCCTTAAAAGGTAGGAAAAAAATATATCTTTTTTTAAACAATTTTTTTTTACATTTTTACCCTTCTGAAGGTACTCCCAAGATTCAGATTTTTAAATTAATTTTTAACCAATTTAAAAAAAATCACAAAAATTCCTTAAAAGGAAGAAAAAAATAAATAAAATCAGAAAAATTAATTTAAGGTTAGGAAAAAACATTTTTTTTTAAACAAGGTTTTTTCTTATTTTTTTATTCTCCAAAATATTCAGATTTTTAAATTTATTTTTAACCTGAGCCCCGACCACTTTAATAAAAATCAGAACAATTCCTTATAAAAGGTGAGAAAAAACATAATTTTTTTCAAACAAGGTTTTTTCTTACTTTTTTATCCTTCTGAAGGTACATCCAAAGATTTAGATTTTTAAATTAATTTTTAACCTTTAAAAAAAGCAGAAAAATTCCTTAAAAATGTAAGAATAAAACATAATTTTTTTTAAACAAGGTTTTTCTCTTTTAAAGGTACTTCCAAAGATTTAGATTTTTAAATTAATTTTTATCACTTTTAAAAAAAATTAGAAAAATTCCTTTTTTTTTTCATTTTTACCCTTCTGAAGGTACTCCCAAAGATTCAGATTTTTAAATTAATTTTTAACCAATTTAAAAAAAAACAGAAATTCCTTAAAAGGTAAGAAAAAAAACATAATTTTTCTTTCAAACAAAGTTTTTTCTTACTTTATCTTGTGAAGGGACTCTCAAAGTTTCAGATTTTTCAATTTACTTTTAAACACTTTAAAAAAAAATCAGAAAAATTAATTTAAAGGTAGGAAAAACACATAATTTTTTAAACAAGGTTTTTTCTTTTTTTTTCTTCTGAAGGTACCGTAAACACGGGTGACTTTGCACCCCGCGGGTGACTTTAACCCATTTATGAAAAATCTTTTCGCGCTCGATAAAATTAACATTTATAATTTGTTGGTCTAAACCTGTCAATTGAGCGATTCTATTGAGTTTATAAATATTACAGTAAAATCAGTGATTTAAAGAAAGAAATGGGATTTATTACACTTTAAAATTGTATATATCGCATCAGTGCAAAACTCTAAAAAATACACGCGTTACAATTTCTATATTATGCGCAATCCTTTGGAATGATGATCCTTGGTTAACTACAGGTCAATTTTTTATTTTTTTATCGGTAATCCCTTGCAATTGATATAATAATAATAATAATAATTATGTCGCTGCTAACACGTGTCTAATAAAAATAAAATATAATATTGAATTCATTTTATACGGAAAATACACTGTGAGACAAAGTAACCCGCAACCAGGGGGTAACTTTGCACACCCAGTTTTTAATTTTTATTTTTGAAACTCAGCCCTATGTAATATTATAACATAGTTATTATGAAAGAGCAACTCAAGACTCAAATTTTGGTATACAAAATTTAATGTTTATGATTGTTAAAACCACAAAAATTTTAAGCTTAAGTTTGAAAGTGAGCTAAAGCCACCCGTGTTTACGGTACTTCCAAAGTTTCAGATTTTTAAACTAATTTTTATCACTTTAAAAAAAAATTAGAAAAAATCCTTAAAAGGTAAGAAAAAAACATAATTTAAAAAAAAAGCTTTTTTTACATTTTACCCTTCTGAAGGTACTTCCAATGATTCAGATTTTTAAATTAATATTTAACCAATTTAAAAAATTCCTTAAAAGGTAAGAAAAAAACATAATTTTTCTTTCAAACAAAGGTTTTTCTTACTGTATTACCCTTCTGAAGGTACTCTCAAAGTTTCAGATTTTTCAATTAATTTTTACCTTACCTAAGTCTAAATCCATTACATCTCCCTCTACGGCAATAAGTTTACCAAGTGCTTTCTCATTTTCTTTTTTTAGAGTTTTAAAAAGCTGCAACAAAATTATTTGTGTTAATTAAAATTTTCAGAATTCTAAAGTAAAACCGTCAAAAATGTTTTACTTTGAACAGCATTATTTTGTTTATCAACTTACCTTGCTGTTTACAATCTGCTCAACCAGTCTTTCTTGGCTATTCTTTCCTTTTTTTGACCGTATTAAAACATATATATTTCCTAAATCTGGACATGACCGAAGCAATTTTTCTATGAGAACTTTTCCAATAAACCCACTACCACCTGTAATGAAAATATTTTTTCCAGCAAAAAATTTTGTGATACTGATTTTTTCATCCATGTTTAAGTTTGCCGGATATTTTTTTAGAAATACACTTTATACCCAGGCAATAAACTTTATAATCAAAGTAAAATTATTCAAAAAATTAATCACTATTGTTTATAAATACTTTGTTGCCATGTTTAATATGTATAAGCTTGAACTATACACCATATAGTTACACTGTAATATTTTAATTTCTAAAAACATAAGCGCATCAAATATTCATTACCCAAAATAACCAAATATATTCAATTTATCTTAAATTTTTCAATTTCACTACAAACTATAAAACATTAAATAATGTATTTTTCATATTCTATCATATATGAATCTATAGAATCGAATAATAGCAATTGAAAAAAAATGATAAAATTTGTACTCACTTGTACCCGTCAGTTCTGTGTCCAATGTTAAAATTCAAAATTCCTGCGAAATATTGAAGTTTAAACGTCAAGTCCTCGTTTTAACTCAAGTGTTGGTAAAAAATTACCTACAGAGCCCGCCCTTTGCACGAGTCATCTTGAAAACAATGAAAGCGGCGAAGTTGTGGTGAATGCACGTATAGTTCCAGTCAAAATGTGGTGAGTAGTTATTTTCTTACGTACCTATATTTCATTGTAATTTATATAAGGCTGTATGTGATTTGTTGATAAGTAGCATCCACTAATAAAAAATACTTAATTCCGAATGATAATCTCAAATTTGTATCCCATTCATCAGTACCGTATCGTCAGTTCCATGTTCGATGTTTCGGTTATCTTTTTTTCGCAAACTTCAATTTAATTTCTGCTTGCGCAGAACTTGTTTATTTAATGTCATTATAAACTCATATAAATTTGGTGTGGGTCCCATATCTATAGATATATGTATATTAGGGTGTGCCAAAAAAACTCGATATTTTTTTTTTCTTGCTCTCCACCCAAAATATCGTAGAATATGTCCAAACAAATATTCTGTTAAAAGCGGAGCTCATAATTTCAATTTTAAGAGGTCCCTCATCGAATCTGAAGTTTTGCCGCTTAAATAACACAGAAAACTGTCTTTTTTACCTTATTTATTCTTGCAACCTAGGAAGAAATTTTTTTTCATAAAATCCATGACCAAATCTTACAAAGCATTAAATTTGGACGAAAAAATCTTATCAAGCCGAATTTCTATTTTTATTATTTGATTTTTTACAGAGCTTTAAATTTAAAATTTTACGTTTTTTGCCTTTTTCAGCTAAACTATTGAAGTTAGACGAAAAAGTTAAATGGCAATTTTTTATCTTGTCTGATGGACCACAAAAAAGTTTTAGGCCAATTTTTTGTATCGTCAATATTCTAATAGTTACAGGCGTATAAAGTCAACATTTTTGTATTATTAACTTTAAATTTAAAGCTCTGGAAAAAATCAAATAATGAAAATAGAAATTCGGCTTAATAAGATTTTTTTGTCCAAATTTAATGCTTTGTAAGAATTAGTCATGGATTTTATGAAAAAAAAAATTCTTCCTAGGTTGCAAGAATAAATAAGGTAAAAAAGTCAGTTTTCTGTGTTATTTAAGCGGCAAAACTTCAGATTCGATGAGGGACCTCTTAAAATTGAAATTATGAGCTCCGCTTTTAACAGAATATTTGTTTGGACATATTCTACGATATTTTGGGTGGAGAGCAAGAAAAAAAAAATATCGAGTTTTTTTGGCACACCCTAATGTATATATCTATATAATATATATATATATATATATATATATATATATATATATATATATATATATATATATTATAATATATATATATATTATAATAATTGAGATATCGGTATACCCAAAATCCACCAGCCGCCACTGATGAGTGGTATTATTTGATTTTAAGATATTTAATGTATAATATGCTCAAAGTTGCAATAAATCTTATATGTTCCAATAAATTATGTATTTAATTATTACCCTGGTATACTCGTCACTTCCCTTGCATTCAAATTTAGGAAACACAGATATTTCAGATACTGTTTGAAAAAGTGACTGGCCCGGTCTGGAACAGTATATTTATTATATTATCTATGTTCTCATAACATAATACTGTTTAATTTTCTCCAAAAACTATATAAACAAAATGAGGTCAAAAGTTGCCCAACTTTTGTAGAATCGCCCATATTTTTTTTACATAACTACAAAGTTAATTTAAGTTGAATTGAATAAAAAAATACTCAATTGTTTTAATTTGATTAAAATTTTTTTGTACTCAAATATTTAACAAATATTTTTGAGATAGATTAACACTTGTTTAGGAGTTATTTAAACTAATGTATTATATTGAAATTAACATAATTTTCTCGTAACATTAACTATATTATCATACGACAATGTACAAAAAAAATATTATTTAACATTCTTATTTTTAACACATTTGTTAAATCTTTTGATATTTTAAGATTTTAATTATTATAATTTTTGTATCAAGTAGCATATATCATTTATGTTATAAACACTAGGAAGTTTATGTAATGTAATGTAACAGGCAATATTTTTAACACAGATTTTATAAATTTTTAACTGTGTATGTCAACCCAGTGGCGGCTCGTATAGGAAAACCATTACAAACAAATAAACAAATCTAAAAAAAAGAAAACAAAGAAAATATCAAATTCTACGGATTTAATTATAAAATCTTCCTCGATCAAGTGTACTCAAGCAATAACTACATATTTTGTTTCTACTTCTTTTAGATTTGTTTTCTTGATTACAGTACGTCCTAATTTTTTCTCATTAAATTTAATTCTAGTTACTGAGTTAGATCAATAAGTGACTTTTCATAATGAAAAATTGCCAGTTCAATAGCTTTACGAAAACGAATAAATCGTCTAAATTTAAACAGCATAAGGCATTATTAAAAGCGTTGATTGAGAAAACCCAAAAACGGGTATTATATTTAATATTATGTTGCCATGAATTCGTAGATATAAAAATTCTTCCTATTTTTTTCAAATAGGGTTTTAATATTTCTAAAAGGTACCAATATAAATTTGGAAGCTTATTCATAATAATATTATTAGTATACTAATAACTATAGAGTAAAATAAAACAAAAATTTAAATATTTTATATAATAACTTTAATAAATATGTTTTATAAGTTCACAAAATACGTTTGTATTTTATACAGTATATTTAATAAAACTCCAACAATGTCAAATTTATAATATAGGATGTAAGCCAGTCCAATGTACCAACAGACGTTAAAAACAACTGATAGAATCCACATTCTGTAAAGAAAAATCATATTATTATTGGTTAGGATTAAACATTATTAAATAAAAATGGTTTTGAGTGTATAAAATTTTTCATTTTTGGCGCGTTTAACGGAAATCGATATACCTATACTTAAGTACCTAATTAGTAATTAGTATTAAATACTAAATAAAAAACACAATCCAAAATATTTTTTTATAGTTATTTGTCAAATTAAAACTATTCGATAACAAAAATTCTTACTATAGGTATTTTATTTTATGTAAAAAATAAATATTTATTAATTGGTATACCGATTTTTTAGTTCTGAATTCCATTTTTATGTATAACAATCCTAACTATCTTCAACTTCAATCTAATCTGACTTATCCCACAAAATTTTCCAATTTTACTTTTTATGAAATAATGTCATAAAACTTATGGTTTCGAGGTCAAATTGTTTATTTAATATTTTTAAATAAATATATATTAATTAATATATATATATATATAATATTAATATGTCTCAAAATTTAAGGGGACGACAAATACATTTCACTGTCATATTATAACAGTGAGGCGTATTTGTCTCCTGAAGAATTTTACGAATGTAGAATACAACATATTAGAACGTGGGTATCTGACATATTTTGAAATATTCTCAAAAGCTTCCTAGAAGCTCCATAAGAAACCTTCTAAGAACATTCCAAAAACGTATTCTTAAAATGTTCTTATAAGAACATTTTAAGAATACGTTTTTGGAATATATAGGATGCTTTTTAGAAAGGTTTTAAGAAGCTTTTAAGAATCTAATTGCATCATTAAAAGGGTATCTATTGAATGTTTTAAAAGTCCCTAAGAAAATTCTTAGCAATAAGGAAAGGTTCTAAGAATATTCCATTATTCCGGGTCATATCTTCTTACAATTACGTACAATTCTCCAATTTTTTTTTTAAATTTACATTTTTCTACTATTTTAAAATTTCGAAAATTTCTTAAACTTCCAAAATTTTCAAGATTTTAAAATTCACAAAATTCACAACATTTTTAAAAATTTTTAAAATTTTTTCTACTTAAGATCTTGTCCTTAAATCTATAAATAGATTTGGCCGGCTCATAATAGGGATTTCCAAAATTTACAAAATTTTATAACACCATTTTTAGGTTAGCTTTATTTTTGCAGGTTAATAATAATTTGATTTATTAATAAGAACACTTACTTTATAATTTTTACAAATTTTTTTAAAATTTCAAACATTCTCAGTTTAAAAAAAAATTTCCCAATTGTTTTAAAAGTTATATTTACAAAAATTTTGAAATTTTAAAAATTTCCAAAATGGTCTTAATCTAGGTACCAAATTTTAACAAAATTATCGAAATTTCTAAATTCTTAAAATTTCCAAAATTTCTTCTCCTTGAATCAATTTCAGGCTATTTAATATCAAAAATTTTCAACATTTCCAAAAAATTTACAATTCCTCATTTTTTTTTAAATTTCCATTTACAAAAATTTCGAAAATTTCCAAAATTGACAAAATCCACAAAATTTTAAAAATTTCCAATATTTTCAAGAAATTTTTAGTCTTAAAATTTACAAAATTTCTTTCTTCTATCTCGGCCTTTATTCTATTTCAGACTATTTGGCTAGCTTATATGCTATATGATAGGGATTTCCAAAATTTTAACACATCACATGAAGAAATTTTAAACACTTTTTTTTTTGAACACTTTTTATAAAATTTTTACAAAATGTACGAAATTTCACAATTTAATTCGTTAAAATTGTCAAAATTCTCAAAATTTTCCAAAAATTTACAATTTCCCAATTTTTTTAAATTCACATAAATGTGAATTTTATTAAATTTTGTGTTTTTTAAAAATCATTAAAATTGCAAAAAATTTGGATATTTTCTTTTGAATAATTATTATTGCTTTTAGAAGCAGTAATAGTTTGACAATACCTAGCAACATGATTTATAAGCTTATAAGCTATATGATAAGGATTTCCAAAATTTACAAAATTTTAACATATCACATGATGAAATTTTAGCTTTATTTTTGGATATTTAGTATTTTAAAGAACACTTTCTATAAAATTTTTACAAAATGTACGAAATTTCACAATTTAGAAATGTTACAAAATTTTATTAATTCGTTCAAATTGTCAAAATTCTCAAAATTTTCCAAAAATTTACAATTTCCCAATTTTATTTAAATTCACATAAATGTGATTTTTTTTAAATTTTGTGAATTTTAAAAATCTATAAAATTGCAAAAAATTTGGATTTTTTCTAAATTTGGTAGATTTCTACAATTTTAGAAATTTCTGAAATTTCTAAAATTGTAGAAATCTACCAAATTTAGAAAAAATCCAAATTTTTAGTAATTTTATAGATTTTTAAAATTCACAAAATTTACAAAAATTTCAAAAATTTTCAAATTTTTAAAAATTACATTTTCTTTTTTGGCAAGCTCGTGATAGAGATTTTCAAAATTTTCTAAATTTACAAAAATGTTACAACTTTTATAATTAAAAAAAAAATTTATAATAATCAGATACATACAACAGGCGAAGAAAGTTCATATTATAGCCGAGCTTTTACCGCCGGGTTTTATATACATTTTTCCCCTAAGCATTTGATTTTAATTTCTTCAAGATTCTGTCTTAATATAAAAATTATTACACGTTTGAAAAATATTATGTTACCTATACGAAACCTTTATTAATTGTATTTATAATAGTTATTTATGTCATTAGGATAAGAAGTAAGGCTTTTTGTGCTAAGCTCAAGGTTTGAAGGCCGACGCGTAGCGGAGGCCTACAATTGAGCGAAGCACAAAAAGGCACTTCTTGGCCGAATGGCATACAACATTTTATCTTCAAAGAACTTTATATACATAGGTCAATTTAATTCAACATCAAAGCGGCCAAACCTCACTTTTTTAGAATCTCATTTATTTATTAGCTAAAGATTACATTAAATGTACAATAATTATTATTGTTTTTAGAAGCAGTAATAGTTTGACAATACCTAGCAACATGATTTAAGTAAAAATGGATTTTTGCTATTACATTGAATTCAATTAATTGTTTAATAAATAGGTAGGTATCTAATTTCAATTTGTTTGGATTTTTATTTAAAAAATAGGTAGTTTGGAATGTTTAAGCTGTGTTTAACATTTAATTTCACTGAAAACTTAAAGCAATTTAAAACTTAAAGATAATTTTAATCGTAGAAAAATAAACGTGCGTTTTCTTGGTTGCCTAACCTCACTTTTTGTTTTATTATTCATATTTAATTTTACAATAATTTAATGAAAAATACTAAACATTAACAGTAAAACAAACAAATTAGTGCTTATTATAAATAAATTAAACCAGTTTAGTACGTTAATTTCTTAGAAAAGGATTAATTTGTCAAAACAATACCCCTAGCGAGAAAAAATCGAACTAATTACTTGCCTCATAAAAAATTTTATCGGCCTAGGCCATAACAAGGTATTTCTTTATCGAATGTTGACAACAATAAAGTTTAAATTATAGACCGCGTGGAGATAAAATAAATTTCTTCGAACTTTTACTCTCAACACACTGTATATTACCTTGTAGCATTTTTCCGTTTAACTTCCAACGGAGTTTTTTCTTTCAAAAGATACTTTTGAGCTCCTATTACAGCATTTTTGAAAAAGGCATAAGGGATTGCTAGGGGCGAGTATTTATCGTATCCAAAATTTTCCTTATCTTTTTCAGGAATCTGTTCTTCTAGTTTAAGAATATTCGTATTGTTGAAAGTCCATTCTTGAAACAAAAAGTACGCCAAGGCCATATTCGCAATATAAATCTTTCGTTGTATTTTGAAAAGACTAAAACAAGAAACAAAATATACATTAAGGGGGTCGTCGGGTGTATTTTGAATAAATGTTTGAATAAACAATTCTCCCAATAAACAAGTTGTACTACTTATGGTAACGATAAATTATATTAAGGTTATATAAAAGTTGTCAAAGATTTTATAAAATTGCCATTTAGTTTACTAGTTTTATAATGGTCATATAAGGTTACTGTAAACTCTAGGTATAATTGGGTTATATAATTGTTTCAATAAACATTTTATATAACCTTTAGTAACCGTTACCATTAGATTTATAAAGGAGTTTTATAAAGTTTGCGGTTACCTGTTTTATAAAACTATTGGGTCTTTAATTTAAGGGGTATATAAGAGTGATATAAATATTTCTATAACCAAATTAAGAAATTTAGGTTTTATAATTTGGGTGATATAACCACTATAAAAACAAAAATGTTTATTGGGATTTAAACAAGGTACTTACAGAGGTTTGTGATTTGTAAGCCTCAACAAAGAAT
Source organism: Brassicogethes aeneus (assembly GCA_921294245.1). Taxonomy (NCBI): domain Eukaryota; kingdom Metazoa; phylum Arthropoda; class Insecta; order Coleoptera; family Nitidulidae; genus Brassicogethes; species Brassicogethes aeneus. The sequence continues at coordinate 4,512,001 of OV121142.1, read as the reverse complement.
CCACGAATAATGCTGGTATTAAATGGTATAATATGATTTTAATGTAATGCAGACAAAAATTTGTGGTTATCCACGAACCATGTGGGTACCACAACATATTTTCCAATGGTTGATCCCATAGCAAGTCACGACCCATATAGACCATCTCTCCTGAGTATATTGTTTGGTTCATATTATTACTGCAATTGTAAATTTCAATGTCCAAATTATTTTCCTCCCTAAAAAAGTTTTAATGTGAACATTTTTTTTTACTTAAAATTTACCATTATTCTAAGAATGTTTTTTAAACCTTCCAGTGAGAATATTCTTGGGATCATGCTATATTTGTTCTAAAGAACATGCTTAAAAGACATATAGCAGGATCCTAAGAATATTCTTACTGGCCTATAGGTAGGTTCTTAGAAGGTGCAAAGTTTTAGTGGTAAAAGGAATATTCCTGTTAAGCATATTTAGTTCAGTTACCTAAATAATAGTAAAATATACCATAAACTACGTATACCTATACTTAAGTACCTAATTAGTAATTAGTATTGAATTCTAAGTAAAAAACACAATCCAAAATATTTTTTTATAGTTATTTGTCAAATTAAAACAATATTCGATAACAAAAATACTTTTATTATAGGTATTTTATTTTATGTTAAAAATAAATATTTATTAATTTGTATACCGATTTTTTATTTCTGAATTAACATTTTTATGTACAATCCTAACTATCTTCAACTTCAATTTAATCTGACTTATCCCACAAAATTTTCCAATTTTACTTTTTATGAAATAATGTCATACAACTTATGGTTTAGAGATCAAATTGTTTATTTAATACTTTTAAATAAATATATATTAATATGTCGCAATTTTTTAAGGGGACGACAAATACATTTCACTGTCATATTATGACAGTGAGGCGTATTTGTCGTCTCCTGAAGAATTTTACGAATGTAGAATACAACATATTAGAACGTGGGTATCTGACATATTTGGAAATATTCTCAAAAGCTTCCTAGAAGCTCCATAAGAAACCTTCTAAGATCATTCCAAAAACGTATTCTTAAAATGTTCTTAGGATGCTTTTTAGGAAGGTTTTAAGAAGCTTTTAAGAATCTAATTGCATCATTAAAAGGGTATCTATTGAATGTTTTAAAAGTCCCTAATCCATTATTCCGGGTCATATCTTCTTAGAATCAAATTTTGCTATCAGGGGTAGGTATCTAAAGCTTTGTTAAATCGATACAGTGGCAGAACTTAACATGGTGAGTTTTAGTATTACTATTTTATTGATAAAAAGTTGTATTGCCACAGCAAATATTCACTTTGTATGTCTTAAAAGACTAATAAGAATATTCTAAACAATTTTGCCTTAGATTTTTTTTATTCCTTACTTTTTTAAACCCTTGTCCCATGCAACCAAAATCATGGCTTTTATTACTAAATCCACTGGCATATAATCGGCTCTAACATCTGGGTTTACGTACATAGATCTCATTATACCTAAAAAAAATAAAATAACAAATAAATTAAAATTAAATGTAGAATTTTGTTACAATTTTCTGGAATTATTAATTAATTAATCTATTATTAAACATTCACATACCTTTTCCAGCTCCCATTAGTAACCCAACGGGCCCATTAAAGTTGTCAATCCAACCCTTAACAGGCTCTTTCATTGAAGAAATTACTAAAAAATATAGATGTAATAGAATATTTTATAGAATTTTATTTTGTAAAATTTAAACATAATATTTTGTAGAAAACCAGGATTTTTTCCCGAAAATTTTGTTACATTTCAATAGTTTTACAATTACTGTTATATTGCATTTGTTACCTTACAATAGTTTCACATGTTTCATTGCAATGTTACGTTGCCGTTTTATTGCTTTTGTTACATTACAATAGTTTCACAATGTTACGTTACTGTTATATCGCATATTGGTAATTTTGTTACTATAATTTTTAGATTTAAATTTATTATTTTTTGTGTTTGCGTTCTTATTATATGCATTTATTATCTCACGCACAACTTGTGCGGCACAAGTTCTAAACTTTAGTGAGTTTGTAATATTTATTTACTATTTTGTATTTCTTCTTCTTTTTTGTATATTGGTAATTTTGTTATATTACAATGGTTTCACAATGTTACGTTGCTGTTACATTGCTTATTGGTAATTTTGTTACATCACAATAGTTTCACAATGTTACGTTGCTGTTATATTGCATATTGGTTAACTTGGGACGGTAACAATGTTACCATTATTTTAGGTAACTGTTGCGTTGTATTTTGGTAACATCGTTACATTACAATGTTACTCCTATGTTACGTAACGGCAAAACTGTGTTACGTTAAATGTGGACCGGGTATATTTTACCAAATTTCTTCAGAATTATGGTTAAATTATTGGTAAAGGATTTTGTTATTAAATCTACAAAATGTTTGTTATAATTACAAACTACATATTCATTTAGTTAACAGATTGATTTTAAGTTATGTGGACCTGGATTAAAATAAAATCTGTACCTACCTATAGACGGTCTTATGATTATAGCTGGTATTTGATCTTTGCACAAATCATTTATTACATGTTCCGCCATTGATTTTGAAAAGGTGTATGTGTTAGGTAACTTGTTCATATATTTGGCAGTTAAAACGTCAAGGATGTGGGAATCGTACTTTTCTGCTAGCTCTATAGAATCTTTCCAATTTCCATGTTCGGGGTAGATAATTTCATCTATATATTTTCTGTCTGTGTTGCAATAGGTCGTCGAAGTGTGCACTAAGGCGTATAAGTTTTTGATTTCTTTTGCTAGATAGACCACTTCTCTAGTGCCTCTGGTGTTTAATAATATTGCATCTTTGATGGGCTCATCAAACCTCACTGAGGCGGCAGCATGGAATATGATGTTTACATCATTAACCAAAAGTTGCCTATCTTCTTTGGACAAACCTTAAAAAAACATTTTGATCTAAATAATTTACCTAATCATTTTGTTACATGGGTGATTCTACAAAAGTTGGGCAACTTTTGACCTCATTTTGTTTATATAGTTTTCGGAGAATATTAAACAGTATTTTGTTATGAGAACATAGATAATATAATAAATATACTGTTCCAGACCGGGCCAGTCACTTTTTCAAACAGTTTCTGAAATATCTGTGTTTTCTTAATTTGAATGCAAGGGAAGTGACGAGTACTAATTAAATACATATTTTATTGGAAAATATAAGATTTATTGCAACTTTGAGCATATCATACAATAAATATCTTAAAATCAAATAATACCACACATCAGTGGCGGCTGGTGGATTTTAGGTATACCGATATCTCAATTATTAGATATAGGACCCACACCAAATTTATATGAGTTTATAATGACATTAAATAAACAAGTTCTGATGAATGGGATACAAATTTGAGATTATAATTCGGAATTAAGTATTTTACTGATATTTTTATTAGTGGATGCTACTTATCAACAAATCACATATAGCCTTATATAAATTACAATGAAATATATATATAGTTATTTTCTTACGTATACGTAAGAAAATAACTACTCACCACAGTACTGAAATTTTGACTGGAACTATACGTGCATTCACCACAACTTCGCCGCTTGCATTGTTTTTAAGATGACTGTCGTGCAAAGGGCAGGCTCTGTAGCTAATTTTTTACTAACACTTGAGTTAAAACGAGGACTTGACGTTTAAACTTTAATATTTCGCAGGAATTTTGAATTTTAACATTGGACACAGAACTGACGGGTAAAAGTGAGTACAAAGATTATCAATTTTTTAAAATTGCTATTATTCTAATCTATGATGAAATATGAAGAATACATTATTTAATGTTTTATAGTTTGTAGTGAAATTAAAAAATTTAAGATAAATTGAATATATTTTAAAATAAAATCACTCAAATATTTGATTCAGGAGTTGTGACACGCCAAGGTACTGACGTTTTGAATATTTATTATGTTTTTCTACAAACGTGCTTTTGAACAAATACATTAAAATTGTTAAAAAAATCTTGTAATATACTAAAATATTTACAAAAAATATTAAAATACCTACTCTATTGACTGATGACATCAAATTGTCCAACTTTTGTAGAATCACCCATATGACAATTTTTGTGTTTCAAAAGAATTTTTGGTTGCAATTTTGTTAGTATACTAATACTATTATAATACTTATTAATTTAGAAAAATCTTCCTTATTTCAGTTCGAATTCCATGATCAAAAAGAAATGTTGAGGCCACAGAAATTTTTGCAGAAATATTAATTTTGTGACTTCCTGTGACTTTTATAAAAATTCCAAAAAGTGACTTACCCAAGTTTAGTTTGGTAACGTCTCCATCGATTGGAATGAGTTTCTTAAATTGTGAGGGGTTACTTTCCCTAATAAGATCAAAAATCTAAAAAATATCATTGTTAAATTTTACTATGGTTAAAAATTACTGAGTTAGTCTAATTTCTAAAATCTAATGATATAATTATCTTTGCATTTAACTAAGGTGTTTTCTTTGTTTGAACGTAAAACAATTTTCTTGAAAATAGTTTTTAGTTTTGTTTCAGGATAATTGTTTTAGGTTTAAAGGTTTTCATATCCCAAGCAATATTTTAAGTAAAATCGTGAGGCAAAATTACTTAATTTAAGTAAATATTTTGTTAAATTAATTAACCTTAAAAATATTTTATTTATGTTATTTTTACCTATTTTAATAACCCTTAAGTTTCAACACTTTAAAGTTTTATGAGGGACGTAATTTTTACGAAAGAAAATGACTTATAAGTGAATTTCAACTAAAGGAAAATTTAACGGTAATTTTAACGTCAGAATTTTTACTTAATGGTAAATGTTACTCATAAGTCATAATTTTACGATATTATAAGGCCACTTTATAACCGTAAATAATTCCTATTCGCCTGGTATTTTTTAGTGTTATTAGTGGTAATAACAGTGGTAATAACATTTATATATTTTTCTAAAATTCAACAAGGAGAGTTTTAGTTACTAAAAAAGTTTTGATGAATTTTTACCCAAGCAATAACTTTTCTTAAAACCGAAAATATTTAGAGGCATATAATTTTTAAGATGTATCGTGCCTATTTTTATCAATAAAATAATGAGCGTTTGAGTTTTAATGCAAAATATTATTAGTTTTGACAATTTAAGTTAAATTTTTTAATTTTACTTTAGGGTGGCCTTTATTACTTTGCAAGTACCATTTTGTAAAATATAAATTAAAAGAAATTACGATTGTCAATGTTTTAAAAAGAGTTAGTAATTATAGCGTTATTTTTACGTAAATTTCACTTAGTAGATCAAAAAGGTTATTTTGTAGGTAAAATAACGAAATAAACCATTCCCCAAATTTGGTAATTTTTCGTATCTATACCGTTATAAAACCGTTAACCGTAAAAAATACTTTAAAGTTGACTTGGTAGTAAATTTGTAGTTATTTAAACGTAAAATGCTGCTTGAGATAAGAGTTACCTAAATGCAGAACAAATACAGAGTGAGTGGGCGACTGAATATCTGTTGTCACTCTTAAAAACGAATTTTGCTATGATGGGTCAGCTGTATCCCTGATAGCACATTTTATTCTAATAATGTTTTTTAAACCTTCCAGTGGAAATATTCTTAGGATCATGCTATATTTCTTTTAGTCATGTTCTAAGAATGTTTTTTAAACCTTCCAGTGAGAATATTCTTAGGATCCTGCTATATTTCTTCTAGTCATGTTCTAAGAATGTTTTTTAAACCTTCCAGTGAGAATATTCTTAGGATCATGCTATATTTCTTCTAAAGAACATGCTTAAAAGAAATATAGCATAATCCTAAGAATATTCTCACTGGCCTATAGGCAGGTTCTTAGAAAGTGCAAAGTTTAGTGGTAAAAATTAATCCACTATAAACATATGCTTAGAATGTTGAGAAAGTAATTGCTATACAAAGTTCATTTAGGAATATTTCTGGAACATTCTGTTAAGAATATTCAGTTCAGTTAGGTACCTATATAATGGTAAAATATACCATAATCTACGTATAAACTCAAAATAATTTTTTATAGTTATTTGTCAAATTTAAACAATATTCGATAATAAAAATACTTTTACTATAGGTATCTAAATTATCCGGCTTTTACATAAAATCTTCTATCCAACTTAAATACAATGAAAAATGTTTTTTATGAAAAACTATTTTGTTTTTTTTATGAAGAATTATTTTATAAGGAAATATTTTGTTTTTTTATATTTTATTTTATGTCAAAAATAAATATTTATTAATTTGTATACCGATTTTTTATTTCTAAATTAACATTTTTATGTATATTAATCCTACACTGAGAAAAAAATGGGACAAATAAACTGTTTACCTAATACTTTTATTTGTAGTGAATATATTGTTTATTACCTCTAAATAGTCGAAATAATAACGATAAATATACTTTAGTAAAACTTTATATGTCGGGAATAAAAATATATTTAGGATTAATAAACTGTACCCTTGTCCCATATTTAAATATTTTTTTTATTTGGGAGCAATAAACTTTTTTCTCCGTGTAACTATCTTCAACTTCAATATAATCTGACTTATCCCACAAAATTTTCCAATTTTACTTTTTATGAAATAATGTCATACAACTTATGGTTTAGAGGTCAAATTGTTTATTTAATATTTTTAAATAAATATATTAATATGTCGCAAATTTTTTTAAGGGGATGACAAATACATTTAACTGTCATATTATGAAAGTGTTTTTGTCGCCTCCTGAAGAATTTTACGAATGTAGAATACAACATATTAGAACGTGGGTATCTGACATATTTGGAAATATTCTTAAAAGCTTCCTAGAAGCTCCATAAGAAACCTTCTAAGAACATTCCAAAAACGTATTCTTAAAATGTTCTTAGGATGCTTTTAAGATTCTAATTGCATCATTAAAAGGGTATCTATTGAATGTTTTAAAAGTCCCTAAGAACATTCTTAGCAATAAGGGAAGGTTCTAAGAATATTCCATTATTCCGGGTCATATCTTAGAAGATTCTTAAAATCAAATTTTGCTATCAGGGTACAACTTGTCATTTACTTCATGTACTTATACTTACTGGGATACTTATGATTTGCTCTACTCTTTCTTGAAGATGTTTGCCCTTTTTTGGTCTCATAAGTACATATATTTTTTCCAACTCGGGACAACTTCTTAGTAACTTTTCCAGGAGAACTTTTCCCATAAACCCTGTACCGCCCGTGATAAATATGGTTTTACCCTTGTAGAACTCGGGAACACCCATTTTCTCTTCCAATGCCATTTTGCGCACGAAAACCCCAACACAATCACCTCAATCCACACAAATAAACTAAATTAAGGTATGAATTAATCATTGATGATTTAACACAATTAGTGAATATCATTAAACCAGGGGTCAATAGTATTCATATTAAAAGTACATCCTGTATATATTATTATCTTTATTGACTTATATGACCTCATAAAACGAAAATAGAAGATTATTTTATTAACTAACTTGAAAAATACATGAAATCATCTTTTTCAGCAATTTTTTCAGCAGTAATCACTATATTTTTGTCATCTTTTTTATCATCATTATCTTTTGTTTCTAAAGCTTTAGCACTATCATCTAACTTCGGACTTTCATTGTCTAGGACATTCAAAGATTCTTCTCGTCTTCTTAGTGGTTGAGATTCTTCTTCAAGTGTTGTATTTTCTTTTGATTTTGGAGTTTCTGGTTTTTCTGTAGGAGGGGCTTCCGGAGTATGTACTCCAGTAGCCTCTGCAGGCTGTTCACTGGGAATTTCAAGCGAATCACTCATTTTACGTAAAAATTTTGATTAATTTTCAAATAGAAATGTCAAACTTACTGTAGAGATTTTTGACGCTACCAAAGTCAAAACAAAAATTTAAATTTTTTTGTACAACTAAATTTTGTGTTAAAAAAATTGCAAAACAATGGGCCAAGATATTGAAGAACCGACGGAAGAACCAATTGAAGAAGCAGCTGCAGAAACCGAAGAAAAACCTGAAACAAACGAAGATGCTGAAAAACCTGAAGAACCGCCTGTTGAAGAACCGCCTGTTGAAGAAGCAGTCGATAATGCACAAGAGGATGAAGAAGGGGAAGAACTAAAGGAAGAAGAGGACGTGGACATTATTGTTGATACAGAACCAGTTGTGGTTAAAGAAGAAAAAATAAAGAAAGCCGACAAAAAGGGGAAGAAAGCCGGAGGTGGTAAAAAAGGAAAAAAGAAGAAAGGTGCAGAAGAAGGCGAAAATCAGGCAGAATCTGATATACCCCAAAAAACAGAAGATGATGTATATGGTGAAGAGGAAGATGAGGAAGAAGAACAAACACACCAAACTGACGAAGAAGAAGAACAACAAGGTAAAGCAAACTGTATATAGGGTTGTATGAATTCAGTGTGTACTTACTTCATTTAGATCAAACTGATAAGTCTGAACCAGTGGAAAAAGAACCTTCTCTAGAAAAGGTTGACAAAAAAGGAAAAAAAGGCAAGAAAGAGAAGAAAGGCAAAAAAGGTGCTAAAGTTAAACCTGAACCTGAACCTGGAGATGAAGAAATTGGAGAAACAAAGGTTCCAACAGAATCCATGGCTGATTTAGGCAAGGAGAATTTCTTAAGAAGTTTGTAGTTAAAAATATTCCAATATCTTTTATATAGAAGCTGTAGGAGAAGAGTCTAAACCAGATCTGGGCAAAAAGAAGACCAAAAAGGGAAAATCAAAATCGAAAGTAAATCTTGACGATGAAGAACCCGATGATTTAAAAGGTAAATTTATATGTACAGGGTGATTTAAAAACAACAAGGTTGTTAATATAGAAGCCGCTGGAGACGAGTCAAAGGCAAATCTGGAAAAAAAGAAGTCAAAAAAGGGAAAATCAAAATCAAAAGTAAATCTTGATGATGAGGAACCCGACGATTTGAAAGGTATATTTGAATATACAGGGTGATTTTAAAATAAGTAAATTCAATTAAAGATGATGCAAAGACGAAGAAAAAAAGCAGATCAAGAATAAAAACACAAGAATCTAAAGGAGACTTTAATAAAGATAGCGATGAGGAATTAAAGAGGCCAAGAAGCAGGAAAAAAATTAAAAAAGGAGAATCCACAGACGAGCTAAAAAAATCCAAAAAAAAGTCCAAATCCGCTACTGGTAAATAATTAATAGAAAATATAATGCCAGTTTAAAAAAAAATCTTTTTATTAGGAATAACTGATTCCAAGTTTCATTTTACGTTATCATCATCAAAAATGGTAAGGGATTTATTTAAATTAATAATATATTATCAAAGAACTTAAAAAACAACAATAATAATAATTTAAAAAAAAGGATTTCGGAGGCTTTGATGACGAGTCTGAATCATCGGATGAAGACACCAAGAAGAAGAAAACCGACAAAGAAGCATCTGGTGGTAAGAAGACGAAAAAAGGCAAAAAATCAAAAGTAATAATTTTTCATAAATACTTTAAGTAAACAAATAAAAACATTTTATTATACTACTTAGAAAGGCAAAAAACCAAAAGGAGAAGTAATAGAGGAGGCAGAGGAAACACAAGATCGTAAACATTTATATTATAAGGGGTATCCAAAACGAATGAGCACTTTCTTCTTATATTAGGTTTACTAGGTTTTTGCTCATATTTTTGGTCACCCTTTGTATCCATTATACAGATTATAAAATGTATTTTAGAAAAAGACTTTAAAGAAGCTATGGCACAGGTTACCGAAGAAGTCAAAGAAAAAAAAGGGAAAAAGGGCAAAAAGGGTAAAGGAAAAAAGGTACATGTTATAGCTAAGTTTCATATTTCTCTTGTAGATAGTTTTATTTGTATATTTATTTGTACTCTTTTTACAGGGAAAGAAATCAAAAACCGGTAAAGGCAAAAAACTGACGCCAGAACAGCTGGAAAAGTTGCAAAAGGAACAAGAGGAAGCAGCCAAAAAGTAATTTTTACTCCATTTTTAATACGATGTCTGATAATACCGCAAACTGCCATTCCCACACATGCATGTTTAGTTTAGTTGCAATACCTCCTGGGAATATTCCTGACATGTCAGGAATATTCCCAGAAGGTATTGCAACTAAACTAATGAATATTCACTGGGAATGTTTTTAGATGGTGTTTGGGAGTTTTAGGGGATCATTCTATGGAATATTCCCAATGAATATTCCTAGAATGAAGCGGATTATTCCTAGATGATAGCGCATATTACTGGAATATAACAAATTTTTAGAAAGAGAAAATTATTTATTGTTTTTCGAATATAAAGAAAATTCACTGGGAATGTTTCAAGATGTTGCTTGAAAGTTTTAGAGAATCATTCTAGGATTAATCCTAGATGATAGCGCATATTCCTGAAATATAACAAATTTGTAGAAAGAGAAAATTATTTATTGTTTTTTGAATATAAAGAAAATTCACTGGGAATGTTCCAAGATATTGCCTGAAAGTTGTAGAAGATCATACTATGAAATATTCCCATTGAATATTCACTGGGAATGTTATTAGATGGTGTTTGGGAGTTTTAGGGGATCATTCTATGGAATATTCCCAATGAATATTCCTAGAATAAAGCGAATTATTCCTAGATGATAGCGCATATTCATGGAATGTAACCAATTTGTAGAAAGAGAAATTGATTTATTGTTTTTTGAATATAAAGAACATTCACTGGGAATGTTCCAAGATGTTGCTTGAAAGTTGTAGAGGATTATTCTATGAAATATTCCCAATGAATATTCACTAGATTCCTAGATGATAGCGCATATTCCTGGAATGTAGAATAAAGCGAATTATTCCTAGATGATAGCGCATATTCATGGAATGTAACCAATTTGTAGAAAGAGAAAATGATTTATTGTTTTTTGAATATAAAGAACATTCACTGGGAATGTTCCAAGATGTTGCTTGAAAGTTGTAGAGGATTATTCTATGAAATATTCCCAATGAATATTCACTGGGAATGTTCTTAGATGGTGCTTGGAAGTTTTAGAGAATCATTATATGGAATATTCCTAGAATGAAGCGGAGTATTCCTAGATGATAGCGCATATTCCTGGAATGTAACCAATTTGTAGAAAGAGAAAATGATTTATTGTTTTTTGAATATAAAGAAAATTCACTGGGAATGTTCCAAGATGTTGCTTGAAAGTTGTAGAAGATCATTGTATGAAATATTCCCAATGAATATTCACTGGGAATGTTCTTAGATGGTGCTTGGAAGTTTTAGATAATCATTCTATGGAATATTCCTAGAATGAAGCGGAGTATTCCTAGATGATAGCGCATATTCCTGGAATGTAACCAATTTGTAGAAAGAGAAAATTATTTATTGTTTTTTGAATATAAAGAATATTAACTGGGAATGTTCCAAGATGTTGCTTGAAAGTTGTAGAGGATTATTCTATGAATATTCACAGGGAATGTTCTTAGATGTCGCTTGGAAGTTTTAGAGGATCATTCTATGGAATATACCCAATGAATATTCCTAGAATGAAGCGGATTATTCCTAGATGATAGGGCATATTCCTGGAATATTTTCGAACCTTCATTACAGTCTGGGAAATGTTCACATGAGGAATTTGTGGTATATAAACAATATTACTTTCTAATTTCCTTCTCAGGCAAGCTGAAGAAGAACGACGAATACTTATTGAAGAAGCGAAAAAGGCAGAGGAAGAAGACAAACGTCATTTATACGAATATGGGTTGAGAACTGAACAACTCACTTACGACTTTAACATAAGATTGGAAATAGAGGAATACACCAAGAAACTTGAGGATGAAGAAAATATAAAAAAAGAGGTGAGATAATTTTAGTTCTGGCTTACCTACTTGTTTTTTTTATGTACATCTACTTTTTTGCAGTGGGAAACATATTTAGAGTGTAGAACGTTGCCAGATGGTACCAAATGTCCAGAATTAACAACGTATCTTCATACGTGGAATGATGAAATACAGCTAACCAGCATGGAAACAGCTTCAAAAAGAACCACTGACTTATTAGAGGTTAAGTCTGTATACAGTGTGGTTCTATGTCGTTTCGCGCATACTAACCCACAAATCAACCTTAAAATTGACATTTGACAGTTTAATGACAGCGCTGATAGCATCCCTGATAGCACACTTTATTCTAAGAATGTTTTTTAAACCTTCCAGTGAGAATATTCTTAGGATCATGCTATATTTCTTCTAAAGAACATGCTTAAAAGACATATAGCATGATCCTAAGAATATTCTAACTGGCCTATAGGCAGGTTCTTAGAAGGTGCAAAGTTTTAGTGGTAAAAATTAGTCTACTCTAAACATATGCTTAGAATGTTAAGAAAGTAATTGCTATAGAAAGTTCATTTAGGAATATTCCTGTTAAGCATATTTAGTTCAGTTACCTATATAATAGTAAAATATACCATAAACTACGTATAACGGTATACGTAAGTACCTAATTAGTAATTCGTATTAAATACTAAGTAAAAAACACAATCCAAAATATTTTTTTATAGTTATTTGTCAAATTAAAACAATATTCGATATCAAAAATACTTTTACTATAGTATTTATGTCAAAAATAAATATTTATTAATTTGTATACCGATTTTTTACTTCTGAATTAACATTTTTATGTACAATAATCCTAACTATCTTCAACTTCAATCTAATCTGACTTATCCCACAAAATTTTCCAATTTTACTTTTTATGAAATAATGTCATACAACTTATGGTTTAGAGGTCAAATTGTTTATTTAATATTTTTAAATAAAAAATATATTAATATGTCGCAAAATTTAGGGGGACGACAAATACATTTCACTGTCATATTATGACAGTGAGGCGTATTTGTCTCCTGAAGAATTATATTTGTAAATATTTTCAAAAGCTTCCTAGAAGCTCCATAAGAAACCTTCTAAGAACATTCCGAAAAGGTATTCTTAAAATGTTCTTAGGATGCTTTTTGGGAAGGTTTTAAGAAGCTTTTAAGAATCTAATTGCATCATTAAAAGGGTATCTATTGAATGTTTTAAAAGTCCCTAAGAACATTCTTAGCAATACGGGAAGGTTCTAAGAATATTCCATTATTCCGGGTCATATCTTCTTAGAAGATTCTTAAAATCAAATTTTGCTATCAGGAATAATGTTTATTTTTGCGTAACCATGGTACAAGTTTAACCATTGTTTTTAGAGGTTGGGTCTAAAAACAATAACTTAACTCTTTTGTGATAGAAAACGGAACTTCGACTCAAACATAAGGTTTTTAAACTAATAATATTTTTTTAGCTGTTGGAAGAACTCGAAGATGGCCTGATTCTTGTAAAAAATGACGAAGGCAATACATACAATAACCTCATTTGGGTAAGCATTTCCAAACAAAATACAAAGCAAGTAAATTTTCTTTCACTTGTACAGGGTGAATCGTTTAATTTGAAATATCTCAGTTAGTATGCATGTATGTTTGTATTTTTTAAATTTATTTATTTATTTTTTATTTCCACTTGTGACTGTTGCTCGACGAACTCTTTTTTTCGGTTGAACACTCCCGTTTGTAGCAAACTGCTTGACTGTACGGTGAAATGAAGTACGTGATCGAATTTTTTCCGGAAAACGCTGAGCGTAGATATTAACAGCATCATCAAGATTCCTGCCTGCTTCTCCATAAATCAAAATCATTTCTATTTTTTCATCCACTGTTAAAAAATCCATTATGAATAACTGCTTAACGAAAGGAGGTCTTTTTGTTTGCAAATTAATCTTCGAACTAAATTAATTATATAATGCTAAATTATGTATAAATAGTTTCTTTATACCTCAATTAGGATTAAATTAATTAATTGACAAAATAATGTTTTTTTTATATTAAATGAGGTATTTTTATTAAAAATAGTACAATAATCCTTTAAATTAAAGGATTTAATGCTGGCAGGTAAAAAGTGACCATGGTGCGCAATTGATAATTATCACCGAATGAAATAATGTATAAAACTTAAACCAAAGGAAACTTAAATATTAGTTAAAAAATCGTGGGTACTTAAAAAAATCAGATTTAATTTAATAAGATAATTTATTACCAAAAAAAGTGATATTTTTATAGAAAAATTATTGCAGAATCGTATAAGAAGAAAAATCGAAAAAAATTGATTTTTTTTCATTAGAGCGCCACCTATTACAAATATAAAAAAATGTTTTAGACAAAATCTATAGATAGGTACCTATTTTTAGTCGAATGATCTGAATCTGCAATAAAAAATAGGGTGTTCCATTGGAAATTTTAAAGTTACCCCCTGTTCCCCCTATAAGTATGAGGACCAATTTTGGTACTGATTGATTTCCCCCTCGAATCATTTAATTTTTATTTTAAACATTTTTTCGTAAAATGCACACTAACTGAGATATTTCAAAATTTCAAGTTGAATGACTCACCCTGTTTAACTTTGATAGGTTAGGCAGCTTTTAAGAGATTGCCAAAACAAGAGTCTGAATGAAGCCACTTTCGCTCTATTGCGATTTGTGGAAACCAAAATGAACAGAATTAATATGAACCTTGCTGATTTCGATTTTCAAGATGATAATATCATATTAAGTCTTTGGTTGAGGAAACAATTGCCGATACCACTTCCAAATCCTAGAAGGCCACCTAGGTAAGAAGATTTCGAAAAGCGTCATTACCCATGTTGTCTAAATCTAATCCCTGATAGCACACTTTATTCTAAGAATGTTTTTTAAACCTTCCAGTGAGAATATTCTTAGGATCATGCTATATTTCTTCTAAAGAACATGCTTAAAAGACATATAGCATGATTCTAAGAATATTCTTACTGGCCTATAGGCAGGTTCTTAGAAGGTGCAAAGTTTTAGTGGTAAAAATTAGTCTACTCTAAACATATGCTTAGAATGTTAAGAAAGTAATTGCTATAGAAAGTTCATTTAGGAATATTCCTGGTAAGCATATTTAGTTCAGTTACCTATATAATAGTAAAATATACCATAAACTACGTATAAAGGTATATACCTATACTTAAGTACTTAATTAGTAATTAGTATTAAATACTAAGTAAAAAACACAATCCAAAATATTTTTTTATAGTTATTTGTCAAATTAAAACAATATTCGATAAAAAAAATACTTTTACTTTAGGTATTTTATTTTATGTTAAAAATAAATATTTATTAATTTCTATACCGATTTTTTATTTCTGAATTAACATTTTTATGTATAATAATCCTAACTATCTTCAACTTCAATCTAATCTGACTTATCCCACAAAATTTTCCAATTTTACTTTTTATGAAATAATGTCATACAACTTATGGTTTAGAGGTCAAATTGTTTATTTAATATTTTTAAAGAAATATATATTTATATGTCGCAAAATTTTTTAAGGGGACGACAAATACATTTCACTTTCATATTATGACAGTGAGGCGTATTTGTCGTCTCCTGAAGAATTTTACAAATGTAGAATGCAACATATTAGAACGTGGGTATCTGACATATTTGGAAATATTCTCAAAAGCTTCCTAGAATCTCCATAAGAAACCTTCTAAGAACATTCCAAAAACGTATTCTTAAAATGTTCTTAGGATGCTTTTTAGGAAGGTTTTAAGAAGCTTTTAAGAATCTAATTGCATTATTAAAAGGGTATCTATTGAATGTTTTAAAAGTCCCTAAGAACATTCTTAACAATAAGGCAGGGTCCTAAGAATATTCCATTATTCCGGGTCATATCTTCTTAGAAGATTCTTAAAATCAAATTTTGCTATCAGGGATAGACCAGCTAATAGAGCCGATTCCTAGAAAATGTTCTGAGGTTTTAAGATTTGTATACAGGGTGTTTTACTTCAATTTGAAATTTTCCGGTTTGACCGGAAGTGACATTAACTTTGTTCTATTTGAAATAACAAAGTTGATGCCACTTACGGTAAGGAAATGTGACTATAGTTTTTTTTATGTTTTAGGCCAAGAATTGACATTAACTTTGAGTCTTTGAACCTGACCGTTCTATGTCCTCTTTCACTAGACGGAGAAGGTAAAATCTATCCATGTCACAAATACTCAAACAATTTTTATTTTTTTTTAAATTTCTTAGGTCTAGCCATTAGGGCCTTATACCATAGATATGATCATTACAGCGACTTGTCAGCCTCATTTAAAATGCCTGAAGTGGATGAAATATTTAATATTGGTAAAGATTGACTTTCATATTTGAGTTTTCATTTGCTGCAGTCTCGATCTTTTCGACCTAAAATGAGTTTTCTTTCGCCAAATTACAGTTCAAAAAGTTGCTGAGTTAATCTAGTGGAAAATAGTTTATTAAATAACTAATGTCATAAGACGTAATTTTGTCGCACGCGGACAATTTATAAAACGAGCGACGATGGAGTAAATGTACACGGAAAGAAATTTTGAATACAATCAATCCAAAATTAGACTAATATCAATAATTCATTCGATTGAATTATTTGCTAGGCTTAAATGTATCAAACCGTGATAAATAGCAGCAAATAAGTTTTATAAATCACTACAAAATTTAGAATAATTATAGTGAAAATTAAATTAAATTCGCCTACGGTTTTCTAGAATCCACATAATATTTTCTTAAATTTACCAATTCTTGGATTCAATTAAGCACTTTTTAGGTCAATCTAATCTATTTTTTTTTAATAGTAGTTAAAAAAAATTTGGCAAAATTAAGAATAATTAGGATACAGTTTATTAGATCATTTGATTGATTCGTGCAAAATTTATCTAAATAGTTAGTAAAAAATGTATTGAATTTATCAAAAATTGTATTATTTTAATCAATTCAATATTTGATTATAATTATTGACTGGAATATTGATCTTCGTAATAAGCAGTGATAGTGGGGTAGGTAAAGTATATATACTAAATTTTGTGTTTAATAAATATTCATTTATTTTAGCTTACAAACTTTCATAAAAAATAACTCAATAAAATAATAATCTATAGGTTCAAAATACAAAAAAATAACTCAATAATGGTTTAGTTTAACAAGTGTTTTTTATGTTTAATTGACTAATATAATGTAGGTATAATTTTTAAAGTTTTAAAATATTTGCGTTTAAAACCTTAAAAAACAACTGTTTAAATTTAATTTTACGGCGTCAAATTAATCAAAGATGGTGGCTGGAGATATCTCACGTGGTGCGCACAACAGTTTTCGTTCGAATGCCAACGAAATCGAACAGACCTTCTTGTGTGGATTGTGATCACGATTTTAATATTATCCATGTCCCTGACGTCTACTTGACAGTGAAAATGCTTGGTAGGAACATACCTATATTACTCTTAACACGTAGAGTGCCGTGGTGGGTCAACGATGTCCACCAATTGAGATGATTTTATTTTTCCATTCTGGCCGTGGTGGGTCAAAGTTGTCCACCATGCCTCTTTATAGTTCAGGCCGCGGTGCATCACAGCCGTCCACCAGAGCCATGCTAAATATATAGGGAGTGATTTAGAATGCTTTTAGCAATGTCTTAGTTTATAACTATAGTTGGTTTTCGCGCTGGTGCTCTAACTTGTCCACCATGGCCGAAATTTAAGTACTGTATATTTTTTGTTCTCTAACCAAAAATTAAGTGGCCAGTATGAACCGTCAATTTACCTTTCCATAGCGGCACTCTACGTGTTAATAACCAAAAACGTGGAAATTAATAAAATTTATTATACCTACATATATCGCAAAAACTATGAGAGCGAAGTCAAAATAAACGGTTTTGGAATCTGCTGTGTTGAATAGACACGATTGTTCTTTCACAACTCACTACACCACCTGTCTCGAAGAGAAACTGCAAACTAAAACGCGTTAAAAATAAAAAATTGGGATGTTTGCTAAATTTGCTGCTTTTATTACAGATTTGGTCAAAATATTAGCTTGATTTTAGCTAACTTAATAATTCCGTCAAATATTGGATAATCGTATTAAAAATTTGATAGAATTAGTTTTATATTTGATTAATGTTAGTAAAGGTCTTTTTCTAAAATTCAGTAAATTTTTCAAATAATTCAATCTAGACAGAATTATTTTAATTTAAACATGTATAGATATTAAGCAATTATTTTATTGTTTTTATTTCAAATATATTTGAAATATGTTTAAAATTTAAACTTTAAATTAAATTAAAATTTAAACTTTAAATTAAATTAATCCTGTCTAGATGAAATTATTAGAAACATTTACTAAATTTTAGAAAAAGACTTATAAAATGTGTACTAACATTAATCAAATATAAAACAAATTCTATCCAACTTTTGATACTACTTACTAATACTAGTAAAAATAAAGTTAAATCCATTTAGTTTTTATTTAAATATTATTTGATGAAATTAATCCAAATAGGAATATAATAATAAAATCCAAGAGTTGATCTTATCTATCTTTTCTTTGAAAATTAAGCTTAACGTTACAAAAAGCCAATCTTAATGTTTGATTGGTTTAAGAAAAACTTTTTCTGTGACCAATCTTAACTTTGCTGTTCCTAGAAAAAAATGTATTCGATGTAGCACTTAAACGGTAAAATCTATCTAAGGATGTTAATTTTAATTTGATGATATTAATCATTTGCGAAATGTACCTACATATTTATCATAAAAAACTTAAATTTGTCAGTTTTTTTCTTGATCTGATTTACTTTATCATAACATTTCTTTCCGTGTAGCTATAGCTATAGCAACAAAGGTCTGGTTAGACAGTTTATTAACTCAGCGACTTACATAATTTTTTATGATATTAAATAAAAAAAATTGCGATCTTTCTAGGAAGCTTGGACTACTCAAATATGGAATGGAGGGCAAAGTTAATGTACAAATTTGAGAATAGAGTACGAAAACCACCGAAACCAAAATTGGATACCGATGAAACAACCGACATCAAGACTGATGCGGAAGAACAAAATTTGGACGAACTTGAAATTGGACCGGACGATCCAATACCCATTGTACCTTATAGAAAGTTAGACCCATCTCCCAGCGAGTTTATTGTACAGAAAGAGGGTTAGAGTTTTTTTTCATAATTAATGTCATTTTAGACAAGTAAACTATCAAATAACACACTGGTGTGTTATAATCCATAACTCACTAGTGAGGCCTGACGGCCTCGTGGTATAAATCTTACTCGCGTGACTTATTTTCAACATAACACTAGTACCATAAATAACTATTTTTTTAGAAACCTTATATCAAACTACACGAGAAAACATGCACATAGAAATGGAGGAAAATGCCATCAATTTAAGACAATTTACAATTTTGGGTGGGGTGTATAAAATTGATTTATTACAGCAGCCCCCTCAACCCCAGGATTTTATTTTGATTAATATGTACATTACCACATGTGAGTCACCTTTAATATATCTCAGTTAGTAAACTTTTTACGAAAAAATGTTTAAGATAAAAATTAAATGATTCGAGGGGGAAAATTATTCAGTACTAAAATTGGCCCCCATACTCTCCAATGGAACACCCTATTTTTTATTGCAGATTCAGATCATTCGACTAAAAATAGGTAAATTTTGTCCTAAAACATTTTTTCATATCTGTAATAGATGGCGCTTTAATAAAAAAAAATCAATTTTGATCGATTTTTCTTCTGTATACGATTCTGCAATAATCGAACAAAATTGATTTTTTTTTCAGTACATCGTCATCTATTACAAATATGAGTATTTAGTACTGATTGACTTCCCCCCTCGAATCATTTAATTTTTATTTTAAACTTTTTTTCGTAAAATGCATACTAAGTAAGATTTTTCAAAGTTTCAAGTTAAATGACCCACCCTGTGTGTTTATTTTTGCAGTGTTGTTGCCTAAACAATTGGAATACATTCCGTTTTTCGTTGAATATACACCCCCTGCACCCCCTGAAGAAGGGGCTATTAGAACACCGGAGGAAATAGAAGAAGAATTAAAGAAAAATGAAGAAGAGATGGATCAGCTAATACTGGTAACTCTAAAGTAAGTACATTCTGTCGAAAAAGCCTTCCCTGATAGCACACTTTATTCTTAGAATGATTTTTAAACCTTCTAGTGAGAATATTCTTAGGATCATGCTCTATTTCTTCTAAAGAACATGCTTAAAAGCTTATAGCATGATACTAAGAATATTCTTACTGGCCTATAGGCAGGTTCTTAGAAGGTGCAAAGTTTTAGTGGTAAAAATTAGTTTACTCTAAACATATGCTTAGAATGTTAAGAAAGTAATTGCTATAGAAAGTTCATTTAGGAATATTCCTGTTAAGCATATCGATGGTTATTTGACAAAACATCGTAAGCGACAATTTTGTTGAATTACTTTTTATTTTATCAAAGTATTAGTTACGATAAGCTGCACATGTTAACATAATAGTTATTCCAATTTTGGAATCTAATATTGGTCAGTTTGAATATATTTATTATTGTAAGCGCCTCTTCTTTTTAATTTGTTACCGATTTATAACGTAAGCGCCTATATGTTCCTGACAAATAATCGTAAGCAACTCCGAGACATGGCGTTTGCGATTTAACATTGTGTCGCTTACGATAATATTGTGGTCCCGCCTTGATCTATCAAGGCGTTATTCCCGTTCTAAACAGTTTATTCGTGGGTATACCTGCATCGTGGTGATTGCTACCACAATCCACAATGTGGATTGTGATTGCTACCAAGTTTTAAAACAATATTTTATTTGATCAAAAGCTTATAATTCCTTTTTATCATTGCATTATTAATAGTTATCCTAATTATAATTGTTTTTACGTAGTGTGGTTCGTTAAAAGTGTTTTTTATACTCGTAGTAATTGTTATCTATGGTAATTGTATGTTGTTATGGTAATTGTATGTTGTTATAACGTCAAATAATTTAACTCAATTTATAACGGTTAGATGACGGCCAAAAAATTTCGAACGACCTGTCAATCATTTGATTTCAAAATGTAAAACTGCCTTTAGTAACCACTAACCTTACTTTCTGAAAGTTGTCAGTTTGACGTATTTCATTGTTGATTGTGTTGTTTTAAGGTTAGATTCTCTGTCAACTTTTTGAAACTGCTTGTCATCTTGTCAAAAATGTTCCTAAAGGTTGGACATTAAGTTCGGGCTCCTTGTGTAGGCTCCATGGGTTAGATACTGGTTTGGGAATAAAAATCGTTCATTTTTTTCAAAGAAAGCTAATGTAGATTTTCATTTTTAAACATTGTTTGGCAAAATATCGTTGGTGATATAAATTAATTTTTTTGTAATTATTTTTTATTTAATAATAAAAGTAAAAAAAAATGACGCTAACAATGTTTTGACAAAAGTAATCATCAAATTTATATCCCACAAGGTAACGTAAATGTAACTTAAGCGACAAGACTATTTTTACATTTTCCTAAAGATGTTCTTATAAAATATCGTATGCCACAAAATTTAATGAAAATTTTAGATTGGATTCGATCTAACTTAAATATTTGAATTCTACATTAATAAAATAATGCCTCACCAGTTTTCAGATAAATAACTTTAAAAATAAAGCTCCCACACAAAAAAAAATCTCTCCTGTAAAATTTAGGTTTTGTCGCTTACGATGTTTTGTCAAATAACCATCGATATTTAGTTCAGTTACCTATATAATAGTAAAATATACCATAAACTACGTATATAGGTATATACGGTATATAATATACCTATACTTAAGTACCTAATTAGTAATTAGTATTAAATACTAAGTAAAAACACAATCCAAAATATCTTTTTATAGTTATTTGTCAAATTAAAACAATATTCGATAACAAAAATACTTTTACTATACTTAGGTATTTTATTTTATGTTAAAAATAAATATTTATTAATTTGTATACCGATTTTTTATTTCTGAATTAACATTTTTATGTATAATAATCCTGACTATCTTCAACTTCAATCTAATCTGACTTATCCCACAAAATTTTCCAATTTTACTTTTTATGAAATAATGTCATAAAACTTTATGGTTTAGAGGTCAAATTGTTTATTTAAAATTTTTGAATAAATATATATTAATATGTCGCAAAATTTTTTAAGGGGACGACAAATACATTTCACTGTCATATTATGACAGTGAGGCGTATTTGTCGTCTCCTGAAGAATTTTACGAATGTAGAATACAACATATTAGAACGTGGGTATCTGACATATTTGGAAATATTCTCAAAAGCTTCCTAGAAGCTCCATAACAAACCTTCTAAAAACATTCCAAAAACGTATTCTTAAAATGTTCTTAGGATGCTTTTTAGGAAGGTTTTAAGAAGCTTTTAAGAATCTAATTGCATCATTAAAAGGGTATCTATTGAATGTTTTAAAAGTCCCTAAGCACATTCTTAGCAATAAGGGTAGGTTCTAAGAATATTCCATTATTCCGGGTCATATCTTCTTAGAAGATTCTTAAAATCAAAGTTTGCTATCAGGGTTAATATTAGAAATCCAGATCTCTCAAGAGATCTGGAGATCTCCAAAAGTATTTGTGAGCGATTTTAGATGGCCAGACCACGTCCTTTTTCTGGATCTTCCTTTCGTTTGCTTCTGGGAGGAAGAGAAGAAGCAGTGGACGAGAAAAAACGTTTTCGATTTGAAGCACGTTGAAGATGCTGGAACTTTGTCCTTTCGAACTCAAAACTTCGGGACCTTCGCGTTGGGTACCTTGAGGTACTCCCATTTACCGATACAGACTTGGGAGTTAAGGCCTGAAGAAGAGTAAGATTTCGTTTTCCTATATTTCTTCCAAAATATTTTTGAAGAAGATTCAGTGTGTTGTCATTTTTACATGTTTTAGTGGTACGGCGACTTTACAAATAACTTCAGCAATTTTGATATTTGAATTTAACATAAAAGATAAATTGATAAGCCTACAATTACAAAATTGTCCAAACAATGCTCTAAAGGACCAATTGGGGAAATATTATGATTTACATCTACTAATAAGGGTAAGTTAACTACGGTTTCGCGAAAGGATCGTACGGTCGATTTGCAAGGGTTCAAGAAATCGATTGAAACTTTTTTACCTTATTTCTATATCTAAATGCATTACTTAAAAAAAAAAACTCGTCCATTTACCAATTTAATTTTTTTATTCACTGTGTTAAAAATTAAGAAATTTCATTCTTTTAATAACTTTTTTATTTCAAAACGTACCGATTTGAAATTTAGACAAAATGTAGATCTTAATAATGACAATTAATCCATAAAAAAATTTGTTCAGATTTTAACGTACAGGGGGCGCTGGTGATAATTTAATTTAAAATTTAACAATTTTTAAAGGGTAAATAATCGAAGAAGCCACTTTGTTTTATAAATTTGAGTATAACAAGTTAAAGTATTAATATTTGACTATTATTTGATATATTAACTTTTTTATGCAAATTATGTTTTTGTGGCCAGGATCAAAGATAATATATTATATGTATTATCTTTGGCCAGGATCAGTTTTGAATTTGCAGTACCAGCGACAGTGGGTGTATAAATCTAAAAAAAATAATACGTGGATAAATCGATACGTTTTTAAACAAAAATGTTATTACAAAATATCGAAATTTATTTATTTTTAACACAGTAGAGTGACTTAAGGCCTAAAAACCACAGCGGTCAATGGATAATTTTTTTTTTAAATTCACCATTTAGATGTAGAAACAAGGTTAAAAAAATATATTCAATTTTGGCATCACTTGCAAACAAATGTTCAAAATTTGTTCGATTTTTACGTAATCAGTTAACACATGGGTCGTTTTCAAAAAACACCCGCCTTCCGCTGTCCGTAAGTTTGCACGGAAAATAGAAAACAGGAAAAATTACAATTCAAATTGTAAAAACTGTCGCATCGAAAGGAAAAGTGCAAACTTCGCAACGTTATTATGTATTTCTTTAAACTTAAATAGCAATAAAAATATCATAATGTAGAGCGCAAGTTTTGAAGTTTAACGACGGGTAATTAGTATTAAAAACTGTAAAAAATAAAGTTTCTCGATGATGTATTTATTACAATATTAAATAATATAATTCCTAATGTCGCCGAATAAAAATTACAGTGCGAACTAGCATTTATATAGTTTGCCATTCAAACTGTAATTTTTAAAGCTTGCTAATTTAATTCAAAAAATTTAATACTGAATAATAACTTTTACTATTTAAAATAAAAAGTAATGTTAAAAAACATTTTAAAATATTTACATTTTATTTTAACAATTTTTACAGTTTGATGATTGTTTATTACTCATAGAAATTTAAAGTTGAAAGAACAAGTTTTTTATGATGCAAAGAAGTAGATCAACTACTTTTAAAACCGAAATTCACGTAGCCAGTTGCATCTTCTATCAGGGTCATTTGTCTTTTAGATTTTGCAGTATTAATAGCAATTTCTTATGTTGTGTCATTGAGTTTTTTATCACCTGTGCATTTTTATATAAATTTTTGGTAAGTATATACGTTTTCTGTATTAAATGGCTTGTTCTAATAATATTATTTAGATTTATAAAAAATATTTATTTAGATTAATAAGGTGTTTTTGGTTATTCTTTATCTATTCTGTAAAACATTTTCATTTGATTTGCAAATTAATGGTGGTTTATGTTATGTTTAAGGATTTTGTGGTTTATTTGCTATTGAATGGATGCTTTTAATATTAAAAACTAAAAATACATACATATATAGATATTATAATGCATACTATTAAGGAAAATGAGGGAAACCACCAAAAGCAATATCATGAACTGACTCCTTTTAATAATGGATTTTATTTTTAAGTATGTTTTTTGTGTTGGCTTAATATTTGTTGGCATTGCTTTTGCATATTTTTTTCCATTACACAGTAATTGATTTTAGATTGATGTTAAAAAAAAATTTTGGAAACATGAAAACTTTTTGAATATTCTTTTAGTGGCATATTCAGGATTTTTATTAAGGGCATTAAGACAAATCAGCCCTGCAGGCACCAGTTGATTTTAATACACCACTGTTTTTATTTTTTTCTTCTGGGTTTTTTATAAAGATTAGTTTTAAAATCATTCAATATCATTTCAATATATATGTACATATATATAAATATATATATATATGTATATATATATTCTGCTTATATATTAGTGCTGTACAATTTAGCCGGCCAAAAAAGTTAGCTAAGTTAATTAGCTAGCTATCTGATCAGCTTAACTAATTTATCCGGTTAACTCAATTAGCTCAGCTAATTAGCTAACGGCTAATTTTTTAAGCTATATAATGATTTCTTATTTGCGGAAGGTTAATAAAATAATAATATTGATGTTGCTTTTATGATAAACAATAATTTTATTAGGATAAATAATATTTTACATTTTATTTATAAAAATGGCTTTTAAATTAATTGTTATTTTTTTTTCAGTTATATCTCTATTTTGGTAAAGGAAAATTAATAAATTTGCAGTTCCGTTTAGAGCTTATAATATTTCCGACAGACGAAATGTGACAGATGACAGATTACAGGTGACAGGTGGCAAATGACAGATAATAGGTGGCAAATGACACCTGTAATCTGTCATCTGTCAATTGTCATCTGTCACATTTCGTCTGTCACCTGTCACCTGTCATATGTCACCTGTGTTGTGTCATATGTCAATTTTCATCTGTCACATCTGTCACCTTTTATCTGTCGCATTTATCTAATTGGCATATACTTTATTTACAAGAAACAGATGGTACATGTTCATTGTCACGTCAACCTGACGGTAAAAAATATATTTGCCATAGAATATAAGTTCCTTATACACCGATAAAATAGTTTGGTCATTACAAACATGGGTCTTAGTTTCTATATTATGTATTTGCCACAACTTACGCATATTGGTTAGAAATAAGAACATTTTTCTGTGACAATATTGGTCAATTAGTTGTTACTTTGCCATTAATTTAAATGAAATTAAGTTGTAAACAACTTATCATATTAAATATAAGATTATTAAAATATATCATTTTGACACAAAGAAATCAGTTTTTACCAAATATTTATTTGTTTAAAATATTTTTTGGTAGGGATGCTAGCAAACGCAAGGCAGCCATTGTGAACCAAAGAACTTCTTTGTTACGAACCAGTAAACAAGTGTATGAAATACATGCAGTACATAATTTTACGCAGATAAAAATGCAGTGTGTGTTGAGTGAACTATTAATGGTGAGTACTTATTTATTTAAATGTCACTTGTCCATATAATTTTAAGAAAAGTAGGAAGGCCCCCTGTATCTATATAAAAATTGGCAAAAAGGACAAAATATCTTGTGTAACCATCGAAAAATATTGCCACAATTTTTATTAACTATAACTAATCGTGTAATTAATTATCCCATTTATAATAAAATGATATTTAAGTAAATTTCATTCAATTACAGAAGGACATAAAACTATTATTCTTTTTAATCAGGACTAATTTATTGACTTTTGTTACCTTTTTATATTTTATGTATAGATACATGATTACTGAAGTATGAGATAACTTTTTGAATATTTTTTGTTTAAAATGAGTTAGCTAGTTAAGATTTTGTTTTGTATTCTTGTTTTATTTTTTTGGTTAAAAATATTTTTATATGTATACATAATATTATTATACTCTATATTATACTCTGTATTTTGTTATAAATATTATAAAATAAAATTGTTTTATTGAATTTATTTAGATTTTCAATAACCAGCCTCTCCTGAATTTAAATAATTTTATTGCAAATAAAGGGCTTATTCCTGATAATGAAATTTTCGTTTTGGGCAAATTAATTCTGTCGTGATAACAAGTTGCTTTTTTGGGACGAAGTTATTGTTGTGTTGCAATAAAGCACATGCGTTTATCCCAAATAGGTGCATGTTTAATACAAAGAAATGAAAAATTTATTAGAAATAAATATTTAGTTGCAAGAACATAATCTGCTATTTGTAAAGAAATGTATGCATTTACGTCAAATTAATATAAGTTTGTTCGAAACCAACTTTACCAAACTAAGTAATTACTTGCCTTAAGTCTATATTAGTTGCGCAATATACAACCACAGGATTAGTTTACCTAAAATCAATTTCGTTTCTCTCAAACAAATTGTTTTTTCGGTGTAATTTATTTTTATTTATTTTGTACTTAAATATAATTGCCATAGAATATAAATATTCTATGGCAATTATATTTAAGTAAAAATATGTAGTGCCTAAGAATGTATTTTCATTTATTTTTTTACTTAAAAGTAGGTTTATTCATATTTTATTCAATATTTTAAATTTTCTTGTCTAATTAAAAAAAAAAGATTTATTATGTTGGTGTAAGTTCCTTAGAATATATTTTTATTTGTTTTTGTACCCTAAATAAGTAAATTGATTAATTAAATATTTTTTAAAATTTTACAAGAAAATTTCATAATATATACATACGTATATACTATATCTTTTTCATAATATACCTACATTGATATTTTCTTGTCTAATTAAAAAAAAATATTTCCTGTGTTATGTTAATTACGTGTAATTTGTAATAAATAAATAAATACAATGTTTTTAAGTTTTAATTATTTAAACCTTATTATTATTGGCATTTAATTAGTATATAGGGCTTTCCACAATATTTAGGAATTTTCATGTTCGTTAATATTAAAAATGCTGAATAAAACCACACGCGTGTAATAAATTATTATTATCATATATTAAGATTATTATGCTTACAAGCTTATTACAATCATAATAAACAATATTTCAAAATAAATTTAATTACAAGTGGTTTTTATTGACAATTTTTAATTGTGGCGGGCAGGACGAAAATTTCTGAGTACCGTGGAATGCCCCATATACTACAGCAAATTTAATATATTTAACATTCTAAAACTACAAAATTTACTATTCAATCATTAAAGATTGATATTTGAATATCATTTATTAAATCTAAAACTATATTTTATATTATAAAACGAGTAAAATTTACATTTCTTGATTTTTAAATTTTGCTATCTGAAACTGCAAAATTCCCACTACCTAATCTTAATAAAGGGTTAAAAAATCAATAAACATTTAAGCAAATTCAAGTACAACTTACTAAATGAAACTGTAATTTTTATTTCTCAGACGCCTGTTCCAAAGGCTTGTGCGAAAAATTACAGTTTGAGATAGTAATTCTTATAATCAAGTCTTTAAGTTTTAAAATATATTTATGATTTGAACCTACAATGTATATGACTTAAAACTGTAATACTTGCAGTATCACGGAAATAGTGTACATATTGCAGTTTTGAGTTTGAAGAGATCACTTGCTACCCGAAACTGTAATAAATGCTAAATGCGAAGTTAAGTTTTCCTGTTTTCTTTTTTCCGTGTGAATTCCAATAACTTTGTTAAAAATTATCGGATCTTATTGATTTAAAAACCAAGTGAAAGCCTAACAAGCCCTTAGTAAACTCTTTCAGAAAATTTTTGTTTAGTTATTTCAGAATATTTTTTTTTTAATTTTGAAACTTGTGAAACACACATTTTCGCATGTCTCATTAGCGTTTTATAAAACTTACATACATGTTTTTTTTTTAAATATTGAATAACCAGAACTTTGTGTTGCTTTATAGCAATCCATAACATCCTTAGTTAATACAGTAAACAATTTATATATAAAATAATTAATTTTAATCTACTTTTTTTAAATTTGACTCATGTCCCAGACATTTTTTCCGTTGCGTTGCGTCCGTCGCGTTACCGATAGAATATTTAAAAAAACATATATATGGCAACTTTTTTGGTACTCACGTGATCAAAAAATGATGTTCGGACGTACACATTACCCAGCTGAATTTATTTATTCAATCAGGAAGAAGATATCGGTTGAAACAGGTGCGGGTAACGCGAATGTAATAATTGTTTGTCCGCTAAGTTACTCAAAAAAATATTAAAAATATGGTAAGAAAAAATACTATTTTTCATGTTTATGTTTATTTTAGGGCACTAAAGCTCATTGAGAGTAATTAATGACTAAAATGTCTTATTATTATTTTTTATATATGGTTTTACAAAACTTTGTCCACTGCGTTACCGAGTCCACTATGTTACCTTATGGTAACGCAATGGAATTTAGGGTAACGCAATAGAATGTTTCGACAACAAAGTGGATATTTACCGTCGCTTTCATTAAAAGTAGTTTATAATTAACAAATTTAAAATTATTTGTAATTACAACTCATGATATAAATTACATCCAAGTAAAAATTCCACGCAACATAAAAGTACTAAAAGGGACCTTCACCTGCTTATAGTCAAAGAAAAAGGGTGTCTACAATTTAGAAATCCAAGTTGTTATTCTGCAAGTGAGCACCACTACAAGGGATTTTGTTTATGCATTACTCTAAAATCGTACCACCCTATATAGTTTCTTTTTTACGTTATCTGATTAAGTCCTGTCCGTTGTGATAACAATGTCTATTTCAAAAACAAAAAAAGTGCTCTTTTAGTTCCACCCTTACTTCTTAAGAAGT
Source organism: Brassicogethes aeneus (assembly GCA_921294245.1). NCBI lineage: Eukaryota > Metazoa > Arthropoda > Insecta > Coleoptera > Nitidulidae > Brassicogethes > Brassicogethes aeneus. The sequence goes on along the minus strand of OV121142.1, from coordinate 4,482,500 downwards.
CCCATAAGCCAACTGACTATTTTTAGTTTTTGTTAAAAAAAATACTTAAAATGATTTTTATACACTATCACTTGGTAATACGTGTTTATAAATTAGAGTTTAATTCAGTGGAGATATATAAAGCTAGCTTAATACATTTTTCTGAAAAAAACGTAAAAAAAAATTAAAAAGTGCACTGCCTGTCTTAAATGTAAGTAAACAAAACTTTAAACATTTATAAAAAATCCAACCAAAAGTCAATTTAAGCAAAAAAAATATTTTGATCTTCATTTTCCTGAAAGCGGGTGTTTCTTGAAAATGACCCACATATTTTAAAAATTATTATTCACTTGAAAAAATTAGATTTCTTCGTACCTAATAAACTTTATTGTATTTATTTATATATTGTATTTAGATGATGAAAGAAGCTGGAATGGATATTTTTCCCAGTTTTGATGCATTTTTGTATGTTGAAGGTAAGTACCTATCAATTAAAAAAAATTTGCAATTTGCCAGAGAGTAATCCCAGAGAACCATATAAGGCTGAAACTTGGCCAGGAATAGCCCTTTCATCTTTGGAAAAGTTTTGCAAATAAATGTACAATATAGGACTTAATATTTGGGCAATTATATTTAAAAGTATACTTTTAACATACAGGGGTTTGTGAAAAACATTGGCACATGGAAAGACATTGCTGTAGGACGATGGCGCAACTTTACAATTCATTCCAGTTTACTTGGTCGAGATGGAATGTTTCAACTGGAAGGAGAAGAATTTTACTGCAAATGAGAGAGTACATACCAAACAAAACCAGACAGGTAACGTAGTACACCTTAAAACGAAGTTAAGCCTTACAAATACTAATTTAAAAATATTTTTTTATTTTTGTTACAGAAAAACTACTCTATGGCTTTAATAACGCCAGAAAAATCCACATTCATAGAATGCACTGAAATAAGTCAAAATTTTACCGAAGATGAGGTAGAAGGTATAAAAGTAGGTACCTACTGCTTATTCCCCTGATAGCACACTTTATTCTAAGAATGTTTTTTAAACCTTCCAGTGAGAATATTCTTAGGATCATGCTATATTTCTTCTAAAGAACATGCTTAAAAGACATATAGCATGATCCTAAGAATATTCTTACTGGCCTATAGGCAGGTTCTTAGAAGGTGCAAAGTTTTAGTGGTAAAAATTAGTCTACTCTAAACATATGCGCATAGAATGTTAAAAAAATTATTGCTATAGAAAGTTCATTTAGGAATATTCCTGTTAAGCATATTTAGTTCAGTTACCCATATAATAGTAAAATATACCATAAACTACGTATAAAGGTATATACCTATACTTAAGTACCTAATTAGTAATTAATATTAAATACTAAATAAAAAACACAATCCAAAATATTTTTTTATAGTTATTTGTCAAATTAAAACAATATTCGATAGCAAAAATACTTTTACTATAGGTATTTTATTTTATGTTAAAAATTCATTCATTTTCATTTATTCATTTATTTATGTAATTGTAAATTTCACTGTATAATAGTTTAACAAAACAGTTCTGTAACTGGTACTGCCAAACCATTTTAATTTTTTATATTCCACATTACTCTTTTTAACCATTCCAGCAAGTCTTCATAATATTTATTACTATTAAATACCATATTTCTCCAACATTTTTATCTTTTTACAAAAATTTTGACTTTTCTGAATTAACATTTATATGTTTAATAATCCTAACTAACTATCTTTAACTTAAATCTAATCTGACTTATCCCACAAAATTTTCCAATTTTACTTTTTATAAAATAATGTCATACAACTTATGGTTTAGAGGTCAAATTGTTTATTTAATATTTTTAAATAAATATATATTAATATGTCCGACATATTATGTCGCGAAATTTTAAGGGGACGACAAATACATTTCACTGTCATATTATGACAGTGAGGCGTATTTGTCGTCTCCTAAAGAATTTAAGAAGCTTTTAAGAATCGAATTGCATCATTAAAAGGGTATCCATTGAATGTTTTAAAAGTCCCTAAGAATATTCTTAGCAATAAGGGAAGGTTCTAAGAATATTCCATTATTCCGGGTTATATCTTCTTAAAAGATTCTTAAAATCAAATTTTGCACACTCGTTAAATAGGTATATTACATTACTTTTTATCTTTTTTAGTACTGCGCTGACTTATACCAGCTCATGAGGAGTACTAGTACTATAATGGTTAGGAGTACAGTACAAAGTGCTAATAAAGAAATAGTGTACAGTCTGGGAGAGCTGCTTATTGCTACGAGAATTCATAGTTTTTCATAGAATTACTTTTTAAAATACATGTTTAAGAAAAAACATTTTATATTTGTTTGTTTTTAAAAAATACAGAAAAAATAAAAGTTGAAATAGTTTTTTATTTATTTATTTATTATTTTCTAACAATACTTCAACAGCTGGAAACGATTTCCCCTCCAAAATTTTTAAGAACGCCCCACCACCTGTGCTGACGTGTGATAGCTTCTCCTCAGCGTTCCATTTCGTTAAACAAAAACCAGTTCTACCACCACCTAAAATACAAATTTATACATACAGAGTGTCCATTTGTTTAGTTAAATTTTACAGATTTTTTTTAAATGAATCCTGTTCATGACGTTATTCTCTCAATAATTGAAACGCCTTTTTTTAAGGAACGAAACTGTCAGATATTTATTTTCATTGGATAAAATTTGCATTGGATAAAATTCTTATTAAAATTTCCACTGAATAAAATTCCCACCGGATAAAATTTCCATTAGATAAAATTATCATTGGTTAAAATTTCCATTTGATAAAAAATATCGATTTTTTTTATATTTATTTACCTGCAATGGCAATCGCTCCTCTCTCCTTAGCCTTGATGATTTCTTCTAAAATAATTTTGGTACCAGGTTGGAACTTTTCAAATTTAACTGTACCTACAGGTCTATAATAAAAAAACTATTAAATTCGTATGAAAGAATTTTTTACTATTTTTTAATAAAATCAGTTTTATAGTTTAAAACAGTACGTCATAGTAAAAAAATCAATTTTTAAATGATCTGGACTACAGAATAAAATAATTAGGTGGTAATGTTACCATAGAAACATAGGTACTTTGATTTAAAAAAATACTGTTTTTAAAAACTACCTACCCATTCCACAAAATGACCTTGGCTTTTTGAATGGACTTCTTGAACTTTTCTATAGTTTTTGGGCCTATATCGCCAGCAATCCAACCAGGGGAAATCCCCAGGGTCATATCTGACAATTTCATTTCCCCATCGACAAAAAAATCTGTAATGTAGAAATCTTCGGGGATTAGTAATTTTACGTTGTTTTTCTTAGCTTTTTCGACTATGCATTTGATGGTTTGTTCCAGCTCTGGTTTTATGGGAGTGTCACCAACTTCGACATTGTAGACGAATTTAAGGAAGTTGTAAGCTTGACCCCCTAGCAGGAAAAAAGTTTAGTGGACCTTTAGTATTATTTAACTAGGAAAAACTTACCTGCAATAATGATTTCATCTGCTACATCACACATATGGTTCATCAAAGGGATTTTCTCTTCACACTTGTTACCACCCAAAATGCACACCAACGGTCTGGAACTGACATAAAAAAATCATCAAAACGATTTTTAATTTTTTTGTTAAGTAGGTACTTACTTTTGTGATTCATTCAGTACAGCACTCAAATGCACTAGCTCACTTTTCATTAGGAAACCAGCGGCCTTAATTTTAAAACCATAAGCCATCATGGATGAATGATCTCTATGGACTGTACCAAAGGCATCGTTTATGTAAATATCACCTAATTTTCTCAAACTCTCCCTAAATTGTTTTACTTCCTCATCTGTAGCTTCGGTTTTGTTGCCTAGCCAATCTTTACCTTTACCTTCTTCTCCTATATGATACCTTAAGTTCTCCAATACTATTATCGAGTTTTCAGGGGGGTCCATACAAAACTCCTCTGTTTTAATGCTGGGTATATGGTCGGGCAAAAAAATAACTTCTCTAAAAATAATAGTAGATATAGGTTGTGGGTACTCAAAAAATGCAACTTTTGCAGATTTGAAAGAAAATTTTAAAACAAATTTTGTAAGTTTGACAGGTTTGAAAATACTATTTTTTTTCAAAAAATATATTGAATTACATGAATATTATTGCGTATTATTGTTATTAACGTTATTATAAACGTGTGTATCAAATTTTGTTATAAAATCTCAATTAATAAGGCACCTGTCAAAATAACGTAGATTTGTATAATTACGACAAAAAAATAACTTCTTCATAAAAATAGTAGATAAAGGTTGTGGGTACTCAAAAAATGCAACTTTTGCAGATTTAAAAGAAAATATTAAAACAAATTTTGTAAGTTTGACAGGTTTGAAAATGTTATTATTTTTTTTAAATATTGAAATACATAAATATTATTGCATATTATTGTTATTATCGTTATTATAAACGTGTGTATCAAATTTTGTTATAAAATCTCAATTAATAAGGCACCTGTCAAAATAACTTAAATTTGTTAAATTACGGCAAAATATAACGTCTCTATAAAAATATGTTGTGGGTACTCAAAAAATGCAACTTTTGCAGATTTAAATGAAAATATTAGAACAAATTTTGGAAGTTTGACAGGTTTGAAAATACTATTTTTTTCAAAAAATATATTGAATTACATATATTTTATTGTATATTATTCTTATTAACGTTATTGTTAAAGTGTGTATCAAATTTTGTTATAAAATCTCAATTAATAAGGCACCTGTCAAAATAACGTAAATTTGTAAAATTACGGCATAAAAATAAATTCTCCATAAAAATAGGAGATATAGGTTGTGGGTACTCAAAAAATGCAACTTTTGCAGATTTAAAAGATAATATTAAAACAAATTTTGAAAGTTTGACAGGTTTGAAAATACTATTTTTTTCAAAAAATATTTTGAATTACATGAATATTATTGCATAATATTGTTATTAACGTTATTATAAAAGTGTGTATCAAATTTTGTTATGAAATCTCAATTAATAAGGCACCTGTCAAAATAACGTAAATTTGTAAAATTTCGGCATAAAAATAACTTCTCTATAAAAATAGGAGATATAGGTTGTGGGTATTCAAAAAATGCAACTTTTGCAGAGTTAAAAGAAAATATTAAAACAAATTTTGTAAGTTTGACAGGGTTGAACAATCTTTTTTTTTAAATATATGGAAATACATAAATATTATTACATATTATTGTTATTATGGTTATTATAAACGTGTGTATAAAATTTTGTTAAGAAATCTCAATTAATAAGGCACCTGTCAAAATAAAGTAAATTTGTAAAAATTACGGCAAAAAAATAACTTTTCTATAAAAATAGGAGATATACACATGTATATAGGTTGTGGGTACTCAAAAAATTCAACTTTTGCAGATTTAAAAGAAAATATTAAAACAAATTTTGTAAGTTTGACAGGTTTGAAAATACTATTTTTTTCAAAAAATATATCGAATTACATGAATATTAATCCATATTATTGTTATTAACGTTATTGTTAAAGTGTTTAAAAAAATTTGTTATGAAATCTCAATTAATAAAGCACGTGTCAAAATAAAAATATAAAATTACAGCAAAAAAATAACTTTTCTATAAAAATAGGAGAAATAGGTTGTGGGTACTCAAAAATGCAACTTTTGCAGATTTAATGGAAAATTTTAAAACAAATTTTGGAGGTTTGACAGGTTTTAAAATACTATTTTTTTTTAAATATATTGAATTATATGAATATTATTGTTTATTATTGTTATTAACGTTATTATAAACGTGTGTACTAAATTTTGTTATGAAATCTCAATAAATAAGGGACCTGTCAAAATAACTTAAATTTGTTAAATTACGCCACAAAATATTAAAGAAGTTTAAAAATATTCCGAATTGAAATAATAAAACTCAAAATATAACCCACACACAAATTTCACGCTAAAATAACAAAAAACGAACAACCTGTCAAACTTGTTAAAAAATCATGTTGGTACTCAAACTTCACAACTTTTCACCCACATTAAGAATCCTCAATTCTTGTTTCGCACATACCTTTGCAAAAGTTTTTCCAAAATTTTGGCAACCTTTTCCATCGATAAAAATTCGACAACTTTCCCCCCTGGGCGCCCTCTATGCGACATTAGGACAATACTTTTCGATTTTTTTTCAATGCAATATTTTATGGTTTTTAAGGATTCTTCAATCCTGAAATAATCCGTTATGTTTCCATCATTATCGAATGGGCAGTTATAATCGACCCTAAAAATGCAAAAAAATTGTTTGTTTTAGTGTTGGTCGTAGAAAAAAGAATGACGCATTAACCTTATTAAAATCCTTTTATTGGCTAAATCCAAGTCATCAATGGATCTTAATTTCGCTAGGTTCATTTTGTTGATGGTAGACACACAAAACTACTTTTATTTTATTTTTTAACTTTGATGCACCACTTTTACTTGATAAAAATAAAATAAAACATTTTGAAGGTTTAAACCTTTTATATATAGTGAAGACTTAAGTAATGTAGGTACTTAAAAAAATATGTTTATTAGGAATATTTTTAAGACATGTATAACAATGAAAAAATATTTGTCTTAGGATTTAAGAATAATCCATCCAACGTTTTTGATTGTTTTTTTTGAAATAAAATAAACATTTGGTTGTAAGTAAATAGTACAAGATAAGGTGAATACTTATTATCTATAGATAAATATAAAAATATATGTATATAAGATTTTTGGAATATTCCATTCCAAAAATAAATGAAAAGTTGGAACAAACCTCATAATTTTTTACTAAAATAAAATACTTGCATCTAACGTTGGCAACTCTGGTAATCCTACGTTGGCCACCCTAATTTTTGACAGCTACGTTTTCTACACATTTTGAAGGTTAAATTTGTATTAATACGTTTATCTTTAAAATAACAGTTTAATTTACTGACAAACCTCGTGTTGTATCAATAAAATATCAATTGCTAATCAATTTGTGCGGTTTTATATTGATTTAAAGTGGCGACAGTTGTTCTGACGTGTGTAAATTTGTATTTGGTGGTCTATTTTTAGAAAAATAGTGATTTTATCGGGTAAAATAATGGCTAAAGAAGAGGAGGATGATAAGTTACCCGATAAGGACGCAGCCAAAGAGTTTTATGCTAAATATGAGCCAAAAGAAATACTAGGAAGGTACATATCAAATAAATCATAATATTGTTTTGTAAAACAAAGGAAATTTTAGAGGAATCAGTTCCACAGTACGTAGATGCATAGAGAAAGAAACTGGGAAGGAGTTTGCAGCTAAAATAATTGATTTATCCAATGATGGGATAAACGAAGGGGGTGCTTCACTAGAAGCAACTCGAACCGAAGTTTCTATACTTAGGCATGTTATAGGACACCCTTATATAAGTAAGTACATTTAATTATAATTTTAAGTAATAAAGGACAAAATATTATTTTTATTTTTAAAATTATTCCAAGGCTCCCAATTGATTTTTTATTGTTTTGTTAATATACTGGTTGTTATGGTAACAAAATAAACAAGAAATTTGCAGCTAGCTAGCATATGTTTTTTCTGACATTTTAATAAATTAATAATAAAATTTTATTTAAAAAAAATAAACATACATTGTCATTTTTTTTTAACTAAAAATAACCTACCTACCTATAAAAGGATATAATTATAATTATCACCTAATGAAATTTTAAAAATTACATAATAAATTAAAACAAAGTTATTTGCGAAAAAATTGTTATCTTTATACATAAAATAAATCCCCCTTTAGTGTGGTATGGCGTAAGTGCATTATTGTATTTAAAATTTATACCCCTTTATATTAATACTTTATACATCTACCTACTATTCTTAGAAAAGTACCTACATACATTTAATCTAGGTAGGTACCTGTTATATGGTTTATAAACAAGTTGCAACTTGTGTTTTATACAGGTATAGTCATAAGTACCTATTAAATAATAATAAAAATCATAAATTATCCAAATTTTTTGTGCATTTTTTAATATAAAAAAACATTAGTTACCTAATTAATATTAGTATTTTTCTTTTTAATATTATAGGGTAAAGTAGACAGTTATTGGAGACTTTATAGTTATTGGACAATAAATATTAATACTGTAAAAACTAGAGTTCTATAAATGGTTACTTTAAAGTCAAATCATTAGATGACGCTGTATACAATTATAACTATCTCAGTCGGTAATAATATAGAACTACTTTATTTTGGGTCCAATATGAGACAAAAAAGTTCGCACGTTACTTTGGTGTTAAGATTTTTGTTTTTTTTTGTTAAGAGCAGGGCTGTGTTTAAATTACAATAAAAAATATTTCTAAAAAGTGTACAGATTAGTGTGTGGTATAAATGTGATCCTCATAGTTTAAACATTGTCACTTTAATGCGTTTAATTTTAATTCTGAAAAAGTGTAATGGCCAGTGTCCAATTACTGGTTGGTAAAAAATGTAAATTTCTATTATTGGACATATGTCCATTATCATACTCTATTTGTATCCCGGACATTTACCAGCCAATTCTTATGTAAAATTGTCCCCTGAATCCGAAAAGACTGTCAAAAACTATAAAAGTCAAGCAGTTTTTGAGATATAGTCAATTCCATATTATATGTAAAATTGATTATATTTCAAAAACTGTTCTACTTTTATAACTTTTGACGACATTTTCGGATTCAGCGAATAATATTTCATATGAATTGACTGCCAAATGTCCTGGATACAAATTGGCAATTTGAAATTGCTGTTGACGAGAATTATTAGTGGCTGCTTTGCGCTATGACATTTTTGACTAATTCATTTTTAGAGAGTAAGTAATATAGTGATTTCTTCGTCACAGGACATCTTGCAGAATAACAGTGCATGATAGAGAACATAAAAAAGTAATGGCAACAAAATTAATAAATTCGGAAAATACTTTTAAAATGCCACCCGAAAAAATATTAGATATATATAAATCATCCTGTTCCGGCCTAAACATTATAAATGCTTCACAAACTATAGAGATACCACACTTAATGATATTTGCAACAAACTATTTCAGAAGTCAGACCAAGGAATTAGTAGTTACCTTCAGAATCCAGAAAAGGGATGAGGAATCCGAGAAAGAAATATATGAATTATATGATATTTACAAAATCGAAATAAAAAAAATTACCTAAAACAGCAATTTATCTTTAAAAAATATTTAACAATTTATGTTATTTGATGTAAAGTTGTTATGTCTATATAAAAATTGTATGTCCAATAACTATGGTCCATGTGTCCAATTACTATATAAAATGTCCAATTGCTATACTTTTTTGCATGTTTTTATAAATCTATTATTAAAAATCCAAATATTCTTATTTTTAAGTAAACGTAAATAAAGTGTCCAATAACTAATAAGCCAAATTTCACTTAAGAATTTGACCTTTATGATGACCTTGAGGAATATTTAACGGAATTTTAAGAAGTGAACATTTTTAAGGAACATTTTTAATCTCTTCTTACAGTTGAACTGGAAGATGTTTTCGAGTCTAGCACCTTCATTTTTCTGGTATTCGAATTGTGTAAAAACGGCGAATTATTTGACTATTTAACATCGGTGGTTACGTTATCGGAAAAAAAGACCAGATACATCATGAAGCAGATTTTTGAAGGGGTGGCTCATATACATTCACAGGATGTCGTTCACAGGGACTTAAAACCGGAAAATATATTATTAGATGACAATTTAAATGTGAAGATTACCGACTTTGGATTTGCCAGGAAGCTCAACCCTGGAGAAGTACTTAATGGTAAGTTACTTCCCTGATAGCAAAATTTGATTTTAAGAATCTTCTAATAAGATATGACCCGGAATAATGGAATATTCTTAGAACCTTCCCTTATTGCTAAGAATGTTCTTAGGGACTTTTAAAACATTTAATAGATACCCTTTTAATCATGCAATTAGATTCTTAAAAGTTTCTTAAAACCTTCCTAAAAAGCATCCTAAGAACATTTTAAGAAAACGTTTTTGGAATGTTTCTTATGGAGCTTCTAGGAAGCTTTTGAGAATATTTCCAAATATGTCAGATACCCACGTTCTAATATGTTGTATTCTACATTCGTAAAATTCTTCAGGAGGCGACAAATACGCCTCACTGTCATAATATGACAGTGAAATGTATTTGTCGTCCCCTTAAAAAATTTTGCGACATATTAATATATATTTATTTAAAAATATTAAATAAACAATTTGACCTCTAAACCATAAGTTGTATGACATTATTTCATAAAAAGTAAAATTGGAAAATTTTGTGGGATAAGTCAGATTAGATTGAAGTTGAAGATAGTTAGGATTATTATACATAAAAATGTTAATTCAGAAATAAAAAATCGGTATAAAAATTAATAAATATTTATTTTTAACATAAAATAAAATACCCATAGTAAAAGTATTTTTGTTATAGAATATTGTTTTAATTTGACAAATAACTATAAAAAAATATTTTGGATTGTGTTTTTTACTTAGTATGTAATACGAATTACTAATTAGGTACTTAAGTATAGGTAAATACCTGTATACGTAGTTTACTATTTTAAAAGATTGCCTTGTTTTTCCATTAATTTTAATTTTGAGGATTTTTATAGATTTGTGTGGTACCCCTGGATATTTGGCACCGGAAACTTTAAGGTGCAATATGATGGAGAATGCTCCAGGTTATGGAAATGAAGTGGACATGTAAGTATTTTTTCTTTATCTTTGGGAAAATATTTTCTTAAATATTTTTCCGTTGCACCTTATGTCAAAAGGTATTCAGTATTTTAATATATTACATTAATTGGGTCATTTTCAAGAAACACCCGCTTTCAGGAAAATGAAGATCAAAAATTTTTTTTGCTTAAATTGACTTTTGGTTGGATTTTTATAAATGTTTAGAGTTTAGTTTACTTACATTTAAGACAGGCGGTGCACTTTTTAATTTTTTTACGTTTTTTTCAGAAAAATGTGTTTAGCTAGCTTTATATGTCTCCACTGTGTTACCAATTTGAAATCCAAAATTTAATTCAATAAAAAAAGATGTTATAAAAATAATTTGAAATAAAATGTAGGTTGGTTCACAAACTTTTGACTCCAATTTTATTTTTTATTAAAAATTGTATGCCTTTTTAAAATATTTATGTTAGTTAAGTTACTTTTTAAAAGACACCATTCCGATTCTTTGTTAAAAAACTATACCATTAATATTTTCTTTTAGTCACTGTATTAGTGAGTTAAACTTTAATTTATAAACAGTTATTACCAAGTGATAGTAAAATCATTTTAAGGATTTTTTTTAACAAAAACTAAAAAAAGTAACGAAATAGACATTGATATCACAACGGTAATGCATAAACAAAATCCCTTGTAGTGGTGCTCACTTGCAGAATAACAACTTAAATTTCTAAATTATAGACACCCTTTTTCTTTGACTATAAGCTGGTGTCTTTTAGTACATGTATATTGCGTGGAATTTTCCCTTGGATGTAATCTATATCATGAGTTGTAATCAAAAATAATTTTAAATTGGTTTATCATAAACTACTTTTCATTAAAGCGACGGTAAATATCCACTTTGTTGTCGAAAAATTCTATTGCGTTACCCCAAATTCCATTGCCATAAGGTAACGTAATGGACTCGGTAACGCAGTGGACAAAGTTTTGTAAAACCATATTTAAAAAATAATAATAAAACATTACAGTCATTAATTACTCTCAATGAGCTTTAGTGCCCTAAAATAAACATAAACATGAAAAATAGTATTTTTTTCTTACCTTATTTTTATTATTTTTTTGAGTAACTTAGCGGACAAACAATTATTACATTCGCGTTACCCGCACCTGTTTCAACCGATATCTTCTTCCTGATTGAATAAATAAATTCAGCTGGGTAATGTGTACGTCGGAACATCATTTGTTGATCACGTGAGTACCAAAAAATTTGCCATATATATGTTTTTTAATATTCTATCGGTAACGCGACGGACGTAACGCAACGGAAAAAATGTCTGGGACATGAGTCAAATTTAAAAAAAGTAGATTAAAATTAATTTATTTATATATAAATTGTTTACTGTATTAACTAAGGATGTTATGGATTGCTATAAAGCAACACAAAGTTCTGGTTAATATTAAAAAAAAAACATGTATGTAAGTTTTATAAAACGCTAATGGGGCATGCGAAAATGTGTGTTTCACAAATTTCAAATTAAAAAAAAAATATTCTGAAATAACTAAACAAACATTTTCTGAAAAAGTTTTCTAAGGGCTTGTTAGGCTTTCACTTGGTTTTTAAATCAATAAGATCCGATAATTTTTAACAAAGTTATTGGAATTCAAACTTACGGACAGCGGAAGGCGGGTGTTTTTTGAAAACGACCCAATTACATAACACCCTGTATTTAACAAAAAATAATATATATTTTTTTCTTATAGTTGGGCCTGTGGTGTTATAATGTATACATTGTAAGTATTAAAATATACAAAAAAAATTTTTTAACAAAAAATTATTTAGATTAGTTGGTTGTCCGCCATTTTGGCATAGAAAACAAATGGTTATGCTTAGAAATATCATGGAAGGAAAATACTCTTTTACATCACCAGAGTGGGCTGACATATCAGGTAAGAACTAACTATTAAAAAATCCAAATTTTTGGCTATTCTAATGATTTTTTTTATATTTTTAGAACCTCCCAAAGATTTAATAAGAAGATTATTAGTTGTAGATCCTAAACAAAGAATTAGTATAAGGGAAGCTTTAGAACATGAATTTTTCCAAAAAGTGGTGAGTACACATTTTGCTACATATTATTTATTATTTTTATAAAATTAATTACAATAAAGGTACAAACAACACTGGTCTGCAAAATTCAAAAGAACATCCTACTTACGACGTCTTTTTAAATGCATAAGAATTTGTAAGATTTTTTTATAGCAGACCAGTGTTTTTTTTGTGTGGGATACTGTAAATAATATTTTTTAAATATATTTAGCAACTTTGGGATACCGATATAGGCGAATTAAAAAAATCGTTAAGAAGAAATTCAAGAAGATACAGTGTTATCACAGAGTTAGCCTTGGTAAAAATTCGTTTTAAAACTATTTTTGTTGATTGTTTTACCGTACACGTCAACTAAAAAGTCCAATAATCTATAAATGTTTGGTGTTTCTTTTTAACATATTAACAACATTAAAACACACGCTAGAATCGTACAATACATTTGAGCAAAAAAATATTTCCAGAAACTGCATCAACGAAAGTTCAACGCGCGCACCAAATTTCAATGGGCTATTCTAGTGGTCCGCTGTATGGTCAGGATACAACGTCTAAGGTTCACACCCGAGCCACTGTCCCTCGAAACTGCCAGAACCGACCCCTACAGACTAAAATTACTAAGAAAAGTAAGTATCTCGAATCGCACAATAGATAATGGCCTTTCGATTGCGGATCGTTAATATAGACGAAAAGTTGAGAAGTTTGAGTACCCACATCGTTTTTTGTATGTGTTTGACAGGTTGTTTGTTTTTTGACATTTTTGCGTGAAATTTAGTGTGCGGGTCGTTATTTGTGTATTTTATAATAATACGCAATAAAATTTAAAGATTTTTTAATATTTCGGCTTTTAAAATGACATTTAAAAATATTTTGACAGGTCTCTTATTAATCAATATTTTTTATTGAAACTTAATTTACATATTCGATACCGCTTTAGTAACAATAATATATAATAATATTTATCGATTTCGTAATAGTTTTCTAATTAAATCGTATTTTCAATCCTGTCAAACGTACACCAAAACTGTCAACATATTCATTTAAATCAGAAACAGTTGCATTTTTTGAGTACCCACAACCCATATCTACCATAAATATTACCAAATTTAAATTACCAATAAAAGTGAGTATCTCTAATTGCATAAGAGATAAAGGCATTTCGATTGCGGATCGTTAATATAGACGAAAAGTTGAGAAGTTTGAGTACCCACATCGTTTTTTGTATGTGTTTGACAGGTTGTTTGTTTTTTGACATTTTTGCGTGAAATTTAGTGTGTGGGTCGTAATTTGTGCATTTTATAATAATACGCAATAAAATTTAAAGATTTTTTAATATTTCGGCTTCTAAAATGACATTTAACAATATTTTGACAGGTCCCTTATTAATTAATATTTTTTAATGAAATTTGATTTACATATTCTATACAGCGTTGGTAACAATAAAATATAATAATATTTAACGATTTCGTAATAGTTTTTGAATTAAATCGTATTTTCAAACCTGTCAAACGTACATCAAAACTGTCAACATATTCATTTAAATCAGAAAAAGTTGCTTTTTTTGAGTACCCACAACCCATATTTATGAATATTAACAATTTTTTCTTGCAGATTGTCGACGGTTGTGCCTTTAGGGTTTATGGGCATTGGGTGAAGAAAGGTGAAGGTCAAAACAGGGCCGCACTGTTCGAAAATGCCCCCAAAACGGAGCTTAAACACATATACGTAACAAATCTAAGTAGATAATATTTAAGAAATTTAGTGTGATATTGTTTGATACAGTTTTAATGCCTTTATTTTTTTTCTTTCCATACTTACTTATTTATTCTTCCTTGTATCATGCAATTTCTAAAGATTTTAGCTAATTTTTTTTTTCATAAAATAAATAAATTATATTTTATTGTGATAATTATAATCTCATAAAGGTTTTCTAACAATGAGGTTTTTTAGTAAAATTTTAGGTAAATGTGATTAATTAGGTAAAATAATTTTATTTAAAGTATACAATATACTTTTCTGTAAATTTATGTGTTGTTTCATTTTTTTATTCGTACCTACCTAGCCAACCCGTGTGAATACCGTATTTTCATTTTTGGTGTAAAAGGCTGACGCTTACTTATTTTTTAAGATGAAATTATGAATTATAAATAAGATTGAACAGCGCTGTGACAACAATTTTTCTCTCTCCATTTTTTGAGGTTATAATTAATAATTATTGTGTTTTGTATTTGTGCCTTAAAAAATAGGTACTACAGTTCCTACAAAACATGAGTTTTAATGAGGGATTTTGTGTTATTTGTCACTTTTAATTATCAATATTGTCATTTGAAAAAATTAAATTTATATTAAATTAATGAATTGTTTAAACCAGATTAAGTATTAAATTATGCATTAAATTAACAATTGAGTTATAAAATAAATTGTCCACTAAATTATCAATTGTTGTATAAACCCGCCTTTACTCTCTAAAAATGAATTAGTCAAAAATGTCATAGCGAAAAAGCAGCCACTAATAATTCTTGTAAACAGCAATTTGTATCTAGGACATTTAGCAGTCAATTCCTATGAAATATTATTCGCTGAATCCGAAAATGTCGTCAAGTAGAACAGTTTTTGAAATATAATCAATTTTACATATAATATGGAATTGACTATATCTCAAAAACTGCTTAACTTTTATAGTTTTTGACGGTCTTTTCGGATTCAGGGGACAATTTTACATAAGAATTGGCTGGTAAATGTCCGGGATATAAATAGAGAATATTGGACATATGTCCAATAATAAAAATTTACATTTTTTACCAACCAGTAATTGGACACAATGTTTTCATCAGACTCATGCAAAAATAAAAAATTTCAATAACTTTTTGATAACATGAGCCAAAAAAAAGAATGATAGATTTTTTGAATCACGCTAGAAGTGTACATTTTAAAAATAATTGCATGAACTTTATACTAAAATACGCTTTAAATCATTAAATGGCTTTAGAACTGTCAAAGAATTTGGTTGTGTTCAAAATTATGTATTTTTGCATAAACTTTATTCATAAATCTTCTTTTAAGGGCTTGTTCCCACGGAGCATTTCGCACGATCCTGACGTCCATTTGACAGTTCAAATGCTCGGTTGGAACAAACCTTTTTACATCGTGACGTCAGAATGTATCGATTTTGTCAAATTTTAAGGAGTGCTTGTTTTTTTCAATTCAAACTTCCATTTTATAATTTTTTTATGTAAAGTAATATAAAAATAAGACACGTTTTGTTTGTGTATACAGTTTTAATATAAAATAAATATATATACACGCAGTTTTCACCGTTTTTTAAAATATAACAAATAATAATAATTTAAAAAACCCTTAACAACTTTACTTTTCCAACTTAACACCTAAAATCCTAACATTTAACGTCAAAACGACTTCATAGTAATTTTTAAGTCATTTCAACGTAATTTTTACGAAGTAATAAAAATTCGACTTTTTTTGGTGTTTTTGGGGGATTTCTATTTTTATTTTAACGTCTACATTATACAGCAGTCCTGTGGAGGCGCAGTGGGGTTCCCTGAAGGGTCAAAGTTAAATGGGGTCTCCACATCACCAACCAGTTCCGAAGGGGGTTGTCCATAGTCTTGTAACTAAAAAAACGTAATATTCATTAGACTGGGCCAAAAAATCAACTATTTTTTTTTTAAAGTATATCGAAAATATGGTTTGGGGTGACAAAAAAAAATATTGTAAAAGTTTGAGTCCATAATATTAATATTAAGAGGTCTATCATCGCAATTTTAAAAAAAAATTCTCAGCAAGTTTTTGTCCCAGAACTCCCTAACTATCGAGTTTAACAAAATTGACTCGGAAATATTTTTTTAAGAAAATTAAATGCTCTACAAAAAAGGTTAAAATGAAATTTTCCGTCAGATGAACCGTTTCCTTAAAATCATGCCTTAAAAATTGGTATAGTTTTACATTTTGATCTTTTAACTTTGGAATTTTGTAATTCATGTAAAAATCAGTACCCAGAAAAAGCCCAAGAATATTCTTATGGCAAATCAAATGCTTTACAAAAAAGCCTCTTAACATTTTTGGCTAAATTCACTCAATCAAAAGTTATTTAAGGTTGAAAGTTGAAGTCAAAACGAAATTCTGTAGATTTATTTTTTTATGGGTGATAATTTGATTTTTTTCTTTATAAATGTGTATTATACAGGGTGTTATGTAATTAATGTTATATATTAAAATACTGAATACCTTTTGACATAAGGAATAAAGGAAAAATATTTAAAAAAACATTTTTCCAAAGATAAAGAAAAAATATGCATTAGAAGTTTTTTATATTTTTTGTGATACGCCACTGGTTACACACTTGTTTATCTCTGCACACCTGTATTTTGTGAGTACATAGATACCAACCAACAAAGTAGCTATGCGTTGCCAGATGTAAAAAATTGTTACTAAAAATTTTTCTTGCAAAAAATAAATAAAAACTCAATAAATACAAAAGTTTTATGCCCTTTAAGCTCTAATACCCTTCTGTATTTATTTACTGATCCAGCTATTAGCTTAAGCAATGATTAGAAAATTTAGTACCTTTGAAATTTGAAATCCATAACCACAAAATTAATTTTTTCATCAGTTTTTTTCTCTGTTTACTCAGATGAAATTGGGACCAGTTCACAGGTTAAACTTTAAACATTTAATTTGTGTAAATAAATACAAAAGCACTTCCCTTTTAAGATATTTACAATTTGAAAAAATAACCTAAAATTTAAAAGAAATGCACTAGATTCTGTCATAAAAGTTGGCAGATTTTGTTTGAATTTACCTTCAGTACAAAAATGAAATAACCAACAATTAATAAAAACGCCAAATTGACAATTTGCATTGTTAATTTTGTCATTTTTGTAATTAAGCTAAATTTAAACAATGTTTGTCAACTTTTTTGAGAGAACACTGTTGTTACCAACCATAACATAATAAATCCACCAGATTAACCTAAAGTTCCTAGTCGATCAGTGGCGTACTTTTTGGTAGGATAAAGGGTATTATAAATTATTTTTAGACTTTGGAATTTAGAAAAAAAAAGTTTCAGGTGCTTCTTTATGGACCCTAAGGAACAACCCATTTTAATATATAACATTAATTACATAAAACCCTGTATAATTAACAATTTCCAATAAAAAAACAACATGATTGTTATTATTTAAACAATTAAATAAGTGAAAATAAAATTTTCTAAAGAAAATAGTTTCTTAAAGCGAAAAAACTGTTTTTTTTTTTTTTTTAATTTTAATTTTCAGTAATTTTATCAATAACATAAAGATTATCATCGATAAAAGAATTCAAGTTTTTAACTGACCCAAAAAAAAATCTAGAGTGGACAAAACAAGAATTTCATTTGACTTCAAATTTAACCTTGAAGAACTTTTAATGGAGTGAATTTAGCCAAAAATGTTAGGAGACTTTTTTTGTAGAGCATTTGATTTCCCATAAGAATATCTATCGGTTTTTTTTTTCGGGTACTGATTTTTACATGAATTACAAAATTCCAAAGTTAAAAGATCAAATTGTAAATCTATACCAATTATTAAGGCATGATTGTAAGAAAACGGTTCATCTGACGGGAAATTCCAATCAAACCTTTTTTGTAGAACATTCAATTTTCTTCAAAAAATATTCTTAAGTCAATTTTGTTAAACTCAATGGGAGTTCTGAGACAAAAACTCGCTCAGGGAAAAAAATCTGAAATTGCAATGATAGACCTCTTAATATTAATATTATGGACTCAAACTTTCATTGTAATTTTTTTTTGTCACACCAAACAATATTTTCGATATACTTTACAAAAAAAAAAGTTTTGAAAAATTGCCAGTCTGAATGCATAATACTTACTTTTTGCATTAAAGCTAAAACTTTGCTGAATGTTTCCTTTTTCTCCTCAGCATTTTGAGACTCTTCCTCTTTGTCCAACTCCTGCAAAACTTCTTCCATCAATTTTTTTTGGTTCAAATATCTCTCTTTATCTTCCGCGGAAATTGTGTCCTTGTTTTTTTCCAAATATTCTGGCAACCTGGCAACGAAATCTTTTAGGCTGGGCCCCAAAACTTCCTTACTCAACAACCCTTGCATCATACCTTAAATTAGCTAAATCAATGTTTTGAACTGCGCGTGGTTGCCAAGTTTCTTTGCAATTAATCATTGTTTGTAGAGTTCACAATCCACACAACAAGGTCTGTTCTATCTCATGCTAAAAATACTAAAAATCACTGCAACACTGCACAGAGTTTAACGGCGGCCATTTTTGTGGTTTAAAATTCTTGTGCTTTGGGTTTGTGCTGTTTAATAATTGTTTTAAACGTTGTGTTTCTTACAGAGGCACTTGTAAGCCTCAAATAAGGCCTTTAAGTGCTAAGGACAACCATTTTACTCCTCTTTTATAATAAATATACCTTATTCTATAAGGGCTGTCAAATGACAATTTGAAGGTTAATTTGTGGGTTATAATTTAACCTTCAAATTGACATTTGACAGTTTTATGACAGCCCTGATAGAATAAAGTTTATTTTTTACAATAGAGGAGTAAAATGGTTGTTCTTAGCACTTTAAGGGCTCTTTTAAGGCTTACTATGAGAAACACAACGTTTAAAACGATTATTAATCTGTATAAACAAAGCACACAAATTGTAAACAACAAAAATGGCCGTCGTTAAACTGTGCAGTGTTGCAGTGATTTTTTGTGTGGATTGTGAGTTTAGTTTGTTTTAATCATTGCAACCAATTTTGGTTCCGAATTTACCAACCAAACCCCTAAATTTGCAACGTTGCCGCAGTCCAGATAAAAAAAATAAACTTTACTTCATAACTAAAATACAAAAAATATAATAATATATATAATACATACCTTGCATGAAAGGTAATAAATCGTTTGTTCCACCTTCAGGATTTCCAAAAATTTTCATTAAATCATCCTCGGAAAATGGATTTTGGAGACCTTCAGCCCCCTGATTTAAACCTTGAATGGCTTGTGAAATTGACTGTCCAAAATCAGTTGTAGTTTCATTTACTTGTGCGGGATTCTCAAGAACTTGCTGTGCGGCTTCTAAAATTGACACAATAAAATAAACAAAACATGGGGTTTTGAAGTAATGAAATGTGTATTTATTTATATAGAACATTTTTTGGTGCCAAATTGTATTATTTCGAATTATTTTTAAATAAATAGGAATAAATGAGAGGAAGGCAGAAGTCTTACTCGACAAATTTTGTTCAATTGCACAGCTAAATCGCGCACTTTATTTGTGTTTTACGTTGCAAGGAAAAAATTAAAAAACTTTTTAGTACTCGATTTCGATTGATTATTCCTTATATCATTGATTAAGAAACTCAACGCCTAAATGCTTATATAGTTACGTTAGTGTGTGTATTTTATCTAAGGGATCATGGTGAATTATTGTGTTTTTAATTGTAAATAAAATTCAAGAACTAAATCGTTGCATTTTCATGTTTTGCCAAAGGATCCAATTCGGTAAGTAGAATTAACTAATGATAACTTTACCTAATATAATTTATATTTAAGTTTGGACATTTTTAAGAAATTGGTAAAAAATAATTTTTGCACAAACATAACCTTAAAATCAACCATTTTTATATTTGAGTTTTCTAAAAAACGCCGACAAGTGCATTTTAAACAACAAAATATACCTACGAATTCATGGCAACATAATATTATATATAATACACAATATTACACAGTATTTTACCGTTGAGTGAAGACTTTCTTAATCAACGCATTTAATAATGCTAAATGCTGTTTAAATTTAGACGACTTATTTGTTTGACGATTTTTACTGAATTGAAATGTTTACACTTTTCACGTTAATCACTACTAAAATGTGTATTTAATGTATCTAATAGGTACAATTTATATTTACAGAGACTATATGCAATTTATTTCTTCATTCAGATATTAACACTGTTTATTGGAAAACCGGTAAAAACTCAACCCAGAATTTCCTCTCGAAATACACCCAACAACACAACAAATCGAGCCACGGTTTTTTTCCGATATTTTTTAACATTTTCCAGCTTTATTCTCAAAAACACTCGTTTGTAACACACGCGTTTGACAGCTGACTATCAAAAGTTGTACTTTTGTTACGATGATAACAGCCGAGTGGTGGCGCTACTAGCGATACTTCTTTAGCGTATGGTCAATTTATGTAAAAAAAGCTGAAACTCCATATTTGGATATTTTTTTTTATTTAACGCGAACAAAAAGCTTGTAAAATCAAAACTTGTGGACAGGATAATCTGAAATTTTGACAGCAAACATTGTTGCCACCTTAACAATTACCCCATTTTTTATAAACTGGGAAAAAGTGAGGTTAAAACCGTTTGACATAAGTCATATTGGGAAAAAGTGAGGTTAAAACCGCTCTACAGCTGTCAGAAAAAATGTCAAAAAACATTATTCTGTGTTTGTCTCTCATTTATTAAAAACTCGCTCCCCTCGTGCATAATTATGCATGAACTTAAACTATAATTATCTTTACTTGTGCTAATTTATCAGTTCATTATTAAATTTAGGTTATTTTCTTTTAAAGTGAGGTTAGACAATATATCTCACTTGTCCAGATAACAAAAGTAAGGTTATGTTGTCAAAAAGTGTGGTTATGGTTAACTGTGACAGTTGCAGACTATTTATTTAAATTTTTTGGTTAGTATGTCTTAATCTATACATTTCTGATGAAGTATAATAATTATCATTATTGAATTCTGAATAACGTTATTCTGCTCATCAAACTATCAAATTTAGGTTATGTTCTTTAAAAGTGCATATGAGATTGAAAAAAAATGTCACTTAGACAGATACAAATTCAAGGTTATGTTATCAAAAAGTGGGGTCAGACAGCAGCTGTCACTATGACAGTAAAAAGCTTTTAAAAAATGTTTGTCTTTGTTTTTTGTTTTGAGTAAATATATTTTTACTAAAAAATTATTTATTTAAAACAAAAAACAAAGACACTGTTTTACATAGCCTACCAAAGTTAATCCAATCCTAAAACGTTCATGGAAATCATAGAAAATAGAATAAATATAGAAAGATTTAATAGGATTTTTTTTACAATTTATTCAATTTACCTGCCATCTGTTGCAATTTTTGCTGTATAAACTCAGGCGTTACTTGAGCATTTGGATCGCCCCCAGCCAATAAGTTCGAAAAATTTGCTTCAAATTGACTAGCAGCTTGTTGGATAAAATCTTCAGTCCATTGTTCAGGAACATTATTTTCGGTATTGCTTGTGGTTCCAATTTCTTTACTGTCCTTTTTTGGTTCGTCCTTAGTTGTTGTGAAGTCCTCTAAAGCACCTAAAAGTAAATTTTTTGGGTTAAATGTGATTTTTGTTTGTTTAAAAATAACTAAATTGAGATATCCAATACTGTTTTTAAGCTTAGTCATAAACATGTCCAATGTCCACTTCAAAAAATGAGGTTATGTGTTAAAATTTATATAATTTGCCACTATTTTACTTATAACATGAAAAAAAATAATTTAAACGTCTCAAAAGTTTGGGCAGTTCTTCAAACATTGTTGGACGATAAAAAATGACCAATTTGGTTTTACTTAAAATACTTGTTCAGTTTTATATACACAAATATTTTAGTATTAACGAACAATCCCCATTATTCTATTTTAATCTTCCATTATTTCTATTAATACCCCGAAAATTGCCAAATTTCCGTAATTATTACATAAATATAGTAATAAAAATGTTAGGTTATGTAAGACTCCTTAAATTGTTCACAACTTACTGTCCAAGAGATCTGATAATTCCTTATCGACATTTTCCACCTTTTCATCCTTTTTATCACTCATTTTATAGCTCTTTGAATACTATTTACCGTAAAACTATTTAGTTAAAATTTTGTGGAATTTGACATATCACACGATCTCTGCACAGTGCATGAACCTTAAGAAAAATAAAACAGAAATAATCCCACTTAAATTACTGAATATTCTGTAGCATATTATGTTAAATGTATTTGCATTTTAACACATTGCGTGCTTTATTTTAAATAGATAAACAGAAAATTGTTAAATATGATAAACATTAGTGCGATATTTTTGCGGTTTTACAGCACTGTGCGACACAGTGATGCCAACTCTGTGAACTGTCCACATGTGCAGGGTCTATTCACTTTAACGGGGGAAATTATATCTTAAATTTTTGTCGGTACATTTCACTAGATGGCGCCACATGTTATAAAATTTTGCCGGCAACCTTCTTTATCTCTGACGGTAAGAAGCCAAACTTCTTTATCTCTGACGCCATTTTATAACCTGCATTTTGCTTTGAGCTGTGTTTACGTGTGTTTTTATATTTTGTCTCCTTACTGAACTTTTGTTTGATCTTATAAGTGAAAAAGTGTTTTTTGTGACAATTGCTGAAACCATTAAGGTAAGTTTTTTTATAGAATCTTGGGCTGAATGTTCTTTTTATTGAATCTTGGGCTTATGTATGTAAAATTGTATAAGGTAATTTGTGAGTAATGTAACAACATTACTAATGTTGGGTATATTCACAATCCACACAACATGGATTGTGGGTATATTATTTAAATCAGTTAACAGTATATGCTTGTGTATTTAATTCTTGTTGATTATGTGGTGTTAAATATATAAATACAATTACAGATTTTTATTAATCATCATGGGAAAAAAATGTGCTGTAATAGGATGTGATGATAAGGATTCCCATCGACATCGTTTTCCGAATCCAAAGAAATCAGAGGATTTGTTTAAAAAATGGATTGATCTCTCCGGAAGACTATCATTTCATTCATTAAACCCTGAGTTGGTTTATAGATCTCGTAGAGTGTGCCACAGACATTTTAGAGAGGAAGACAGGGCAACAAATATGTATTTGAAGAATGGTACCATTCCTATGTTACATCTTCCTGCCAACCCAGGTAAAAGTTTATTTGAATTAAACACTTAAAATTAAAAGTTTATAAGTTGGATTGTGTTGGTAATACACCTCAGTATTGCCAAAAGTAGCAAATTTCATAATTGGAGGCAATAAAATTTAATTTATATTAATTTACCTTTAAGTTAACTTTGCCTTTTAGCTACTTTTAATATAATGGGTGCAAATAATTCAGATGAAGATTTTCCACAACCAATAAAGCTCATTAAGGAAGAGTCAACAGATCTTTGTAATGATATGGAAGTAATAGTTTCGGAAGAAAGTTTAAAAATTAAAGAAGGGGATTCCTGCAATCAAATTGATGTAGAATTTGCAGAACAATGTGTAGAGTATGCAATTAAATATTTAAAACAATGTTCTAAAACCAATTTAGTTAATAGAATTATGTTTTTGGAAAATTTAAAAAAGGATTTAACAACGTTTGAGTGACTTTTATACATATATGTACTTACAATAAGTCCAAGTTAACTGAGGTATAAATGTGATATTTTTTTATATTATGAAATGCTTTTTTTGTGTAAATAAACTTTTATATATTAGGTATATGTATTTTTTATAATGAAAATTAATATTCGCTGAAAAAAAAAACAATTGTGTAATATAAACAAATTTTATTAATAATATTGATAATAAAGAAATTTAATAATTTTATTAATTATTTTTAATATTTACAACAACATATTTTTAAATTTGTTTTAATCTTAGATATATTTTTTTATTAAATACTTATAATTGATTGTTTTAAAATGATTTAAATTTATATACCTATCTATAATTTAATTTTAAGGATTTTTGAGTTTTTACAAAATTTTTAAAAACCCAAAAATCTAGTACCATGGTGCGACTTTTTAAAAACTTGGTGCAAATCATTTTTGTTTTATTAAATTTACATTTTCTAATTTTAAGTAGCATATAAATCCATTACTTTTAAATAACACCAATACAGAGTGTTCATTTTAAAACTACGTTTTTTTATATATATAGTTCGCATCGTTGATAAAACAAAACTTGACTTGAATATTAAAAAAAACTTGTTTTGACTATTAAAAAAAAAACAAAATACGTTTTAAAATATACACTCTGTACATACAATAAATAAATTCCAAAAATGTAACAACCCTATACTAACCATTATGCCTATATGACTAGAAAATAGATAACTTAAAATGATATACAGGGTGTCAACTTATCGTGTTTCGTTTTTTTTATTTGAACACCCTGTATCTGACAATATGATTGTTCTATACTATTTTTTACAAAGTGGAAGAATTTCTTTGGAAGAGTCGTGTTAAATATACAGGGAGAGCGGAAATAAGAAAGTAATACCCCTGTATAATAATAGTAAATCAAGCGGTGTTGGTTTATTTATATCATCATTGTCACAATTAAAGTGTCCTAATAAGTATTTTTTATCACTAAAACTACAAAATTTATTTATGTAATTCATATTTTTTCATTAGATAATTAATAAACGTAATTTAGTCAGATTTGCATCTTTTGTGTGAGTTAGTTTTGAGCATGCTGGTCCCACTTAAGCGTGGCATTTAGACCCTTAACTTAAACAATTTAAGGTTAAATGTGTTTTTAATTGCTGTTTATTATAGAGGGCAAAAAATAGTGAAGTTTGAGTACCCACATCGTATTTTTGATAGCTGTCAAAATTTTGACAGGTCTTTTGTTTATTGAGATTTTTTAATAAAATTTGGTAAAGTTATAGTAAATTAGGCCCTTACTTAAAATCCGTAATGACTTTAGAGGATTTTATGATGGTATTTGTGTAAAATCGTATTTTCGTCTGGTTGCAAAATTTTAAAAAATTAACTTCAGAATCTTGTTTACATCCAAAAGTTGCATTTTTTGAGTACCCACAACCCATATCCAGGATAAAAACACACTTATCTTCATTTAGCGATATTTAGCATTTTTTTTATACAGAGCTCGTAGCGTGATGCGACGTACAATGGCTGTCCGATGAACATACAGACAGTGGTACTGGACTAAAGTTTGTGTTATAGTCGGTACAATTTAAATACAGACGAGAACTCGTTCTGTCACATTCCGGACAGCTTCTTTTTTTCTTTTTACTGCGTTTGAATAAGTCGTATGCACACCTAAAACATTATTATTTAAAGTAGTTATAGACATGGTAATTTTTTGTATTACTTGGCATGTAAAATATGGGCACAGGGTAAGGCTTCTAAAGAGTCACTTTCAAGACCATAAGGTGATCCACAGCATCCACAGTTCAAATCTAAATCGTGTTGAACTCTCAAAGCCACTCTTTCATGGTGATTTTTCTGGTCTTCATCTCCCAAAGCCTGGTATATTTTTGACAGCCTTATTCTCACCGTCCTTACCAATAACTACAAAACATTATTGATTTATAATAGAGCTCAAAAAATTGTTAACTTTGAGTACCCACATCATATTTTTTATACCTGTCAAAGTGAATAAAACAATTTGACAGGTCTCTTATCTATGGAGATTTTTTGATGAAATTTGGTATACACGTAGCAAATTATGCCCTCAATAAATTCATATTATAAAAATTCACTTACTTTGGCCCCAACTGACCCAGCAACCTCCAGAAGCCTCGTATTGAATTCTAAAGGTCTACAATTGCAAATTTTGTGCTGTAATCTTAAAGCTTCCAAACATCTCGCGGCACCATCCATGGACTCCATTTGGATTACTCTGTCGCCCATTGCGGCAGCAGAACCCATGGCTGTCTCATATTGACGAAAAGCTTTCTGTTATGAAAAGAGATTAATACATTTAGTTATTATTTTGTTGAAGAGGGTAAAAAATCGTGAAGTTTAAGTACCCACATGTCATTTTTATTAACTGTCAAAATTGACATTTCTCTGTTTGACAGGTCTCTTATTAATGGATATTTTTTGATAAAATTTGGTATCCATGTAGCCAATAGAGACCTTGGTTTAAATATACTGATGAATATTAAAAATTTTAATAAAGAAAACAAAACAATAACGTATCTCGCTTACATGATAACAAAAAATATTTTTTTTTGAAATATTCTGTAAGATAATTAAAAATGATGATGTTAGAGTACCATGAAGGCATATCTAGGATTAATAACAAAAAACTTACATTAATATCAGACTTTTTTCTGTAAATATCTCCCATAATTCTAATACTCCTCGCGTACGTAGCCTGATCACCAGAAACCAAAGCTAACCTGGTGGCTTCCTAGAAAAAAAATATAATTTTTTTTTTCAAAACATTTTATTTTACTTACTGAGCAATAATCATGCGCATCTCCTAACTCCCCCTGTTTTCTTAGTGCCGATGCCATTTGTAGTAAAGCCGCCCTACAAATAAAAAAAGTTTTGTCATACAACACAGTTATTTTTTATTATGTATGTATATACCGGTGGTGTCTGGAGTTCAAGTCCCCCAATTGCAGTGATCTGGATAAATCGTACGCCTTGGAAGCATACCGCGCACTTTTATCCGCATCTTGAAGCCTGCTAAATAGTTCTGAGAGACCTACATATACCTGTAAATGTAGTAGTTTTGTTAGGCGGGGAGATATGTCAAATTTGTGATTGAATTGTGTTTATTGGGTAAAAGTTGAGAAGTTTGAGTACCAACAAGATATACTTTACTCTAAAAACAAATAAGTTTTGTTGTTGTAATACTATCTTGGTTATGAATAAATATAGATTAATTGTGGTTGTATTTTTGTATTCAGGGCAAAAAATCATTAAGTTTGAGTACCAACAAGCCATACTTTGCTTCACAACCAAAAAAGTTATTAAAAAACCGACCTGTAGCTCCAGGGCCGGATCATGCACCGCCTGTGCGATTCTGTGCGCGTGTTGAAAACTGTCCAGCGCTTTATTAAATCCTGCTAATTCTAAGTAAACGGAACCGACTGTCAGATGAACATGTCCAGCTGTTGTGCACTGTTCGCATTCGTTATACAGGCTGTGTCTAGCATAGGCTAACGCTCTAAAAAATGAAAAATAAACATTACTTTTGGCCGCATCTGTACACAAAACATTTTGTGGTTTTACAAAGCTTAACCAACAAATTTATGTACCTAATAATTCAGACTAACACTTTGATTTATTTGATAGTGAACAGCTGTTAAAAATACGTAACATCTTAATTAAATTATTTTAATAAATTATTAATATAAATGTACCTACCTTTCCAAACCTCCCAGTCTTTGATGTGCTCGGGCTAAATTTAAATAGGATTCAGCTCTCATGGTTGGATTATCCAATTCTTCGGAAATATACAACATACGATGAGCATACTCAAGAGCGTCTCTGAAAATAAATGCAGGTTTATTTTATTAGAGTTATAAAAGTAGATATGTAAAGTTTTAGTGGATATCCAAAAAGAGGGGTAAAAGTTGAGAAGTTTGAGTACAAACAACATATATATTAAACGACAAATAAAAAAGTTTCGTAGAAGTGGTAACTCTTTGTTTTTTAAAAATTTTACCTGTATTTTCCCCAATCCATATAAGCTTGATATAAATAACCAAGTAGATTAAATTTGTCATCTCTTTTTCTTAGTGCTTTCAAAGCTGAACGCCATTTTCTGACAGCTGCTTGTTGTTTATGCTGGTTATACAATCTTAACCCTTGGTCAACCTTAAAAAACAACAATAGTTTACAACCTTGCCGTTTACAATTTTTTTAAAGTTAAATTACTTTTCGTTTGGCTATGCTGTGATATATCCTCGCTCTACAAGCTCTAAAGCAGTCCCAGTTGAACCTAGGTGGTCGCGGGGTTCGAACCTCCGTGTATGTGTCCCTCTGTAGGCTGGAATACGAGTCATTCCAGGGCCAAACAGCTTCTAAACCGTCTATAGGTTGCCTTGATCCATCGGGCGAATCAAGTAGTCTAGTTGCTGATAGCTGGTGGCTTACGCCCATAGAAAAATTGTTCGTGGAACTAGAAGAAGTAGTGTTTTGGTTAGGGTTTTGTTGTCGTCATTTTTGAGGTTATATTTGGGTTAATGGGTCAAAATCCGCTGGTTTGAGTACCATGAAGCTATACTTTACTTTAAAAATTTGTCGAAATAGAAGAAATATGAGTTTTGGTTAGGGATTGGTGTGGGTGATTTTTACCTTTATTTTTGGCTTAATGGGTAAAAATCCGCTGGTTTGAGTACCATGAAGTTGTACTTTACTTTCAAATTTCTCAAACTAGAAGAATCATGATTTTTGCTGGTATATTTGGCTTAATGGGTAAAAATCCGCTTGTTTGAGTACCATGAAGCTATACTTTACTTCAAAAATTTGTCAAAATAGAAGAAATATGATTTTCGATTAGGGATTGGTGTGGGTGATTTTTACCTTTATATTTGGCTTAATGGGTAAAAATCCGCTTGTTTGAGTACCATGAAGTTGTAATTTACTTTCAAATTTTTGGAAACTAGAAGAATCATGGGTTGAAGTTCAGTTGAGGTGATTTTTGCTAGGATATTTGGCTTGATGGGTAAAAATCCGCTTGTTTGAGTACCATGAAGTTGTACTTTACTTTCAAATTTTTGGAGATAGAAGAATAATGGGTTTTGGTTAAGTTTCACTTGAGATGATTTTTGCTAGTATATTTGGCTTAATGGGTAAAAATCCGCTTGTTTGAGTACCATGAAGCCATACTTTACTTTAAAAATTTGTCAAAATAGAAGAAACATGAGTTTTGGTTAGGGATTGGTATGGATGATTTTAACCTTTATATTTGGCTTAATGGGTAAAAATCCGCTTGTTTGAGTACCATGAAGCTATACTTTACTTAAAAAAATTGTCGAAATAGAAGAAATATGAGTTTCTGTTAGGGATCGGTGTGGATGATTTTTACTTTTATATTTGGCTTAATGGGTAAAAATCCGCTTCTTTGAGTACCATGAAGCTATACTTTACTTCAAAAATTTGTCAAAATGGAAGAAATATGAGTTTTGGTTAGGGATTGGTGTGGGTGATTTTTACTTTTATATTTGGCTTAATGGGTAAAAATACGCTTGTTTGAGTACCATGAAGCCATATATTACTTTAAAAATAAAAAAGTTAACAAACTGTCCGATATAACTTTTTTTTAAAATTAGAGTATAATATAAATATATAATATATAGTATGTATATATACAATTAAATCAAATCATACGATTAAATCAAACTGACTTGTTAACAATATTGTACTCCATGGAATACCAAAGACATGCTTATTTGAATAGCTAAATTAGTTAAGTTTGACCCAAATTATACAGAGTAAACTATACCCCGAAAATGGCAAATTTAAAAGTTACAATTTTGGTGTTTGTTTATCCTATATATTTTTAAATTCTTTAATAGAATTGAAAAATTTAAGAATTTTAGGCAATAAAATATTATGACTTCATAAAACACTTACTATCTTGGGAAGTCATGTGAATTTAACGATTCCCAGGACATTTTTTCTTCTTTTTTTTAAGGTGAACGGTTTTTAAAACTATAATTTAATATTAGTTCTTGTGTTAAACCTTTTATTAATTGTTATTTTATTTGCTTTAATTTTTCCATTTTTAAGGGTTTTGTTACACATTTTTTTAGTATTAAAGTTAATAACGATATTGATATTTTTATATAATTGATTTTTTTAAGCACCAAAAAATTACCGATATAAGTTTTAAATAATTCACACAAAATATTATCATTTTAAGCGAAAATAACAACACAATTGCCCGAAACAAAAACTAGGCCAACTCGATTTTGCAGAAAAACTTAATTTAAAAAAATATTCTCCAGAAGCCGACATTTATCACGTTTTGAACACTATATTTTATACCAATTGCAAGCTAAAAAACATCGATTACGTCCCTATAACAATTATATTCAACAGAAAACAAAATAAAACACAATCAACACACCCTATGCAGGCACACAGCATCCCTTGATGCTGTCAAATGAAGGCCTTGTTGCCGGATTCACCGCACACCAGACAACGTCGCCAGGATTGAGTCAGGACCATCAGAAAAAACGATGCTAAATAATCAAGAAGTCAAATTTTAGATTGTTCTAAATGAACACTTTTATAACTGCTTTTTTAACAGTAATATTGTTTACAAAACACTTCATTTGTCAACAAATTGTTTATATGATTATTTGGTAACCATGGATATTGCCAAGTCACTTGTCACAGGTTTCTTGATACAAAATTATATTTAAAATTTTAGAAATTGTTAAATATCTCTGAAATTATTAACTTTAGGTATAGGGAATAGTAACATCAATCGAAAGGTTTTTTAATTTACTATTAGATTATGCAAAAACATACAGGGTGTTACATTTAAAATAAAAAAGTTATTACCCTTTCAAGTTAGCCTAATTTGCCCTGCGTTTTCTCAGGTAATTTGTTAAAAAATGGAATTGACATGGAATCTTTTAAACAATGTTTTAAGATTCCAAAAATTCCACCGCCATCTCCGCAAACGTAATAACAAAAAAGTTATTGGCAGTTTTTGATTTACGTGCATTTGTCAAATTTTAACGAAAAAAATTAATAATTCGAAAACTATTCACTTTAAGTATAGAACATGGTACAGTAATTTTACTCAGAATTTTATAAAGAATTTAAAATTGTAAGAATATATGGGGTGTTTTATTTGAAATAACAAAGTTAATGTCACTTCCGGTTAAACCGGAAGTGGCATTTTGTTTAAAATATTTTATAAAAATAGACTTAAATGGGTTATAAACGCTGTTAAAATTTCAAATCAATATATTTTTTTCTTTCCCCAGAAAATTCGAATGGAACACAAATATGAAATTTAAAAATGCTGAAAGATTTAAATAACACATTTTTATAATTTTTGTGGGTAAACAAAAAGTAAAAATTTAACACCTTGTACATAAAAAACTAAAGAGTTTTGAAATTTAAAATAAAAACTCTAAATGGCAACATTTTATAAACCTGGCAACACTGTCTATCCTAAGATATGGGGATCCGGAGCAAGATTTCGGGAGCCTTCGTATACTTTCGCGTATGTTCGCGGCAAGTTGAGACACCCCTTGAAAAAAAGAGGTTTATCAAAAATGTATTACATATGGGGCATTCCATTGGATGGATTCAAAAATTTTTTTTTTTGATTCCTCCATTTTTTTTATATTTTTTAGTACTCCTTGAAAGAGCTTTCTCAGTAAATTTTGAGATTTTTTTGATCACGGGTTCAAAAGATCAAATTTTCAAAAAAACTCCTTTTTTTTGTTTTTCGCTCATAACTTCTTAGAAAATGGTCCAAATCAAAATGTTCATTCTATATAAAATTTTCGTATTTAAATGTACTTTTCGAAAAAAAATATATTGAAAATATTCGAAGCGTTTTAAGTCAAGATTTTTGAGTTTTAAAGTTTATATCGTGTTTTTAAAAATGTGTCTTCTTCGATTTTCGCGAAAATTTTTTAATTTCAACTTCTATCTATTTAACAACTATTTAGCCTGGTCCGGTAGTGGGCCTTCCATAATTACTATTTTTTTCGATTTTTCAAAATTAAAAAAAAAAATTCTTGTAAAATTATTATAAGTTTCACACACATAACCATATTTTTTTCCCAAAAAAGTGTGGTTATGTAGGTACTAAAAATAATTTTTTTCTACGTATAAAGAAAATTCGAAAATTGATCAGTATACAGGAAAAAACAAAAAGTTTATTTTTTTTCAATGGATATATGTATTTATTTTTCGATTCCTTGTAAAATTCTGAGCATATTTCATATAACATTAGTGTTGTCACTGAAAAAAAACACTCTTGTTTTTTTTCAAAAAAAAATGTTTTTTTTTGAAAAAAAACAGAGGTCCTTGTTTTTTTTCAAAAAAAATGTTTTTTTTCAAAGAAATGGTCAAAAATACTCAAATTATATTAAGTGACAGGATTTTCGAAATGTCACTGCTGAGGAAAGAATTTTTGGCACATTCTGTCACTAGAAGATTATTAAATACTAATTATAGTTTCTTACTTACCATTAGTAATATTCTTAAACAAATTGTTTAACGTTGTTGGCTTTCGCCCTGAGCCTTTTTTTTCGGCATTTCTACCAACTATGCATCAACCTATAAAGCCGCAGGTCTTAACTCTTCTATTATAATACCGTATAGACTATACGATATGCTAAGTCAGCATTGCCGACAGCGAGGCGCCCTTTTACCATACGTGGGTGAGAATGAAAAAAAACAACTTTTGTTTTTTTTCAGTGAAAAAAAACATGTTTTTTTTCACGTGTTTTTTTTCAACTGAAAAAAAACGTTTTTTTTACAACACTATATAACATACCATATACCTAAATTCAACCGTTTCTGAAATATTTAAATTATTTTTAAGATAATAATTTGAAAAAGTTTGTCTTCCTCTGTCAGTCATTTTTACTTATTTAACAAGACATTTTGACATAATGTCACTATAGTAACTGGTAAAATAGTAAAATTTTGGTGTACTAAAGCTTCTTGATTTCTAACAGTTTAAAAAAAACATTTATTGATAACATTTTGAATGTTTAGGTAAATGGTTTGTTATATGAATTATGTTCAGAATTTTACAAGGAATCGAAAAATAAATTCATATAGGTATAGGGTGATAAAAATATTTTTTATTACTATTTATTTATTATTATTATTATTATTATTTATTTAAAATGATTAAAGCGCCATTCGTTGCATAAAATTTAAAGAAAAAACAGATTCACGGAGGATAGAATCAATTTTTGTAGCACCTACATAAATGGTTATAAAAACTATTTCTTTTAATTTTTAACAATATTTTATATTTGATTCGATTGCTTTGGATGTGTTTAATTTACTTAGTGAACTGATATTTTTAGTATGTTTTTACTACCTCAGATATTTGAAAAAATATAGGTTTACCTAGAAACCTAACCCTAAGTAGGAATTTACTTATAGCCCCAATTAAGTCAAGTTGGCTTGGATTGATAAATATGGGCGTGGTTATAGTAATGCTTAACCAATCACCGATATATTGGGCCACGCCTACTGACTTAAAAATTGACTTTGTATTTTTTTTTTGTTAATTTAGTTGAATTAAATAAAATCAATTAGATTTTTTGTCCTCTAAATTTTTAATCGCTTTAGTTTTTTACCAAAAAAATATATATACAACAAAAACATCTAGTGACAAATAGTGGGTGGTTCTACAAAACTTATTTTTAGCATTTAAATTTATATTAGTATATCTAAATGACACATGTGCTTATTCAAAAAGAGACGGAAAATACTTTATAGTAGGGGGGGTATGAGCCACTCAAAACTTGTAGTATTCTTAAGTGTAAGGCCCTGGGATGTTGTGCAGTGAAACCAAGTGATAAGTGTCAAAAAATATGAATTTCTACCAAAACTTTTACTCGACGGATTACAACAAGTTGTACTACTCTAATAACAACAAATACAGTGAGACCGACGATGTGAAGCATAAAAAATCCACGGACGACTCGATCAAGGTCAAAACGAAAAAAAAAGAGTCCAAAAAGGAGCACCAAGAAGACCCAAAAACTCCAAAATTGGACAAAGGATACGAGACTGCAGATTCTTTGATTGACAGCGAATTAGACGAGTTTTCTGATGAGAAGGACCTCGATCATATACTCGAACCCACCGATTCGTCCTGCACGCAAAAAGGACCTAGAAAGTGCCTCGCGTGGGCCTGCAAGGCCTGCAAGAAAAAAACAGTTGCCATCGATCGTAGAAAAGCTGCTACATTAAGGGAAAGACGGCGCCTACGAAAGGTACACTTTTTACCCCATATTTTGGAATCTAGCACACCTAGAAAGTTGCAATTTGGTGTGAATATAGTGTAGGGTTTATTTTATTTGTGTTCCAAATTTGGTGACTATATCTTAAAAGAGCTTCAAGTTAGTAGCATTTATTAATAACAGTGCTCTGGGATATTAAACTGCTTGACTGTACGTGATCGAATTTTATCCGGAAAACGCTGAGCGTATCAAATCATTTCTATTTTTTCTTTCACTGTTAAAAAATCCATTATGAATAACTGCTTAACGAAAGGAGGTATTTTTGTTTGCAAATTAATCTTCGAACTAAATTAAACTATAAATAGTTTCTTTATACTTCAATAATAATTATTATTTATAACTAAATACCATTTTTTATACCTTAATTATTTAATTGACAAAATAATGTTTTTTTAACCTTAAATGAGGCATTTTCATTAAAAATAGTACAATTATCCTTTAAATTAAAGGATTTAATGCTGCAGGTAAAAAGTGACCATGGTGCGCAATTGATAATTATCACCGAATGAAATAATGTATAAAACTTAAACCAAAGGAAACTTAAATATTAGTTAAAAATTCCTGTGTACTTTAAAAATCAGATTTAATTTAATAAGATACTTATTACCAAAAAAGTGATGTTTTTATAGAAAAATTATTGCAGAATCGTATATAGAAGGAAAATCGAACAACAAAATTGATTTTATTACAGCAATGTTTTAAACAAAATCCACCTATTTTTAGTCGAATGATCTAAATTTGATCTGTAAAATGCATACAAACTGAGATATTTTAAATTTTTAAGTTAAATGACTCACCCTATATACAGTGTCCCTGGTTAGGTGAAATGATTATTGTAAAATCCAAAAAAAATTGAATACAGATTTTATTTTCGGAAATATTAAAAAAACTATTTTTTGTGGAGGTAAAGTGCTTTTCATATGGGATGTACGACAAATTATTATTTAAATTAATTATATTATAAAAAAAAGTTGTTTAGAATCATATTTAAGGTCCATATACCAAACCAAATTTCAAGGCCACTTTGATTTTGTAGTAGTACAAAAATAAAAATTAAATTTTGCCAATAAATTTGAAATATATGGACCTAAAATATGATTCTAAACAATTTTTCTTTATAATATTTTGTTGTATATCCCATATGAAAGGGACTTTACCAACACAAAAAATAGTAAAAAAAATAAAAATCTTAGTTGGCCAAGAATTTTGAAATTTGGTATACGTAAGAGTAAGCGAGTGCTTAAATTAATGAGTGTATAGAAAAGTTTATAAACGAGGTGCATACTATACTTTTTCTACGACAAATACTTATTATTATCTTAAAATGATTTAAATCAAAAATTTGTATAGAGCGCCATCTATGAAACAACAGGGGAAACTGTGTGTCACCGTCAAATGTCAAATTTTTATATTTTATAAACACAGATTATAAAGGTTATAAATCGAAATGTATTTCTTGAAAATTGACAGTTTTTCACAGTGAAAGTAAATAAAATGTTTTATGAGCACTTTACAGTTCGAATTTAAGTTATAGTTTACTGCCGGCGAAATTAAAAGGTCAGTACAATGTTCATATAAACTTTTCAAATATTGGCGTTGAGAAACTATTTAATACTTTTGTATTTTTGTATTGAGGTAATAAAATAATTTTCACATTTAGTATTATTTTACAAAAAAGGCACTTTATTTTAACGATTGTATGACATTTGATAACTGTCAACTAACTTAAAACTAACTTCAGCCCGTGACTAAAAATCTGTTGATAACTTCAGCCCGTGACTAAAGCGCCATAAAGCCACAACTTGTCAATGTGTATTTAAAAGGTCATTTAGTGTATTTACGATAAAGGGCGTTTTAAAGGTGGGAGTTGAAAAAATAGTTTTTTTAATATTTTCAAGGCATACTCGATTTTTTCAAATTGAAATTATATTGCGAAAATGATTTGATTTTACAAATTAATACTCATATATGTATATATATACAGTGTGTCCGGGAATTTACTTAACTATACTTAAAACTTTACGTAATAGTTATTTATGTCATTAGGTTAAGAAGTAAGGCTTTTTGTGCTAAGCTCAAGGTTTGAAGGCCGAAGCGTAGCGGAGGCCTACATTTGAGCGAAGCACAAAAAGGCACTTCTTGGCCGAATGGCATACAACATTTTATCTTCAAAGCACTTTATATAGGTCAATTTAAATTCAACATCAAAGCGGCCTAACCTCACTTTTTTAGAATCTCATTTATTTATTAGCTAAAGATTACATTAAATGTACAATAATTATTATTGCTTTTAGATTTTTGGATTTTTATTTAAAAAATAGGTAGTTTGGAATGTTTAAGCTGTGTTTAACATTTAATTTTACTAAAAACTTAAAGCAAATTAAAACTTAAAGATATATATAGTTTAAATCGTAGAAATAGAATCATGCGTTTTCTTGGTTGCCTAACCTCACTTTTTGTTTTAATATTCATATTTAATTTTACAATAATTTAATGAAAAATATTAAACATTAACAGTAAAACAAACAAATTAGTGCTTTGCCTGTAAGCTGGATAGGTTGATGGCGTTACTACTAGGGATGGGCGGTTATTGTAAAAAAACCGGTTAACAGTTAACCGGTTATTTTTAAAGACCAGTTAACCTAAGACAGGTTAACTGGATGGAAAATAACCGGTTATGCAATAACCGGTTAATAATAACCTTTTCTGGCGACTTTTTAGAATAATTATTTTCTACACTGGTGTAAGTTAGTGAAGCAATATTTAAAACTGATTGCTTAAAAAGAACACTAGCAAACACCAGTGCAGGTTATTATAGCATCAACAAACAGACCATATGGAGCTCCAGTACTTAGTATCAGTAATAAGTCCTTGTAGTTGTAATAAAAGGATATTATACGATTACCTATATGGTTAAAATAAAATCCTACATGTGTATTTAAAAAAAAAATTAACACAAAAGCGCCATCTCATTTTTAGTCTATAAACTAATAATGAGAAAGTTCCATGATTGCCAATCATTGATTGGTTTGTCAGGTCTGGTGAAATTTCTTCAGATTTGGTGATTTTATTTTATTCTGGTGATTTTGTAAAAACTTTTATCAGCATTTAGCAGCTTAGTGTTTTCCATTTAGCAGATTATTCGAAAGCATTTTAAGAATAACCGGTTGTCGGTTAACTGGGGTTGATGAATAACCGGATATTAACCGGTTAACCTATAGCAAAATAACCGGTTATCAAATAAGCGGTTAGTTTTGCCCATCCCTAGTTACTACTCTACTTTTAGTGCTTATTATAAATAAATTAAACCAGTTAGTTAATTTCTTATAAAAGAATTAATTTGTCAAAACAATACCCCTAGCGAGAAAAAATCGAACTAATTACTTGCCTAAAAAAATTTATCGGCCTAGGCCATAACAAGGTATTTCTTTATCGAATGTTGACAACAATAAAGTTTAAATTATAGACCGCGTGGAGATAAAAATATTTATTTTTAATTTTTCGAAGAAAAGTCACTCCTCATAATGTCTTCTGCTTGTTATATAAATACCATTCACGATGAGAAACTTTTATTTTGTTATAAATGGTGCCCAAAAAAATACAATTGTAGTTTTTGCCAAATTAAAAAAATTGTGAATATATTCTAATATGAAGAGCCTAATAAAGTTTTTTCATGTGAGTTGTTGTTACTAAGATATCTCATTTTGTTTTAACAATTAATTGTAGACATTGTAGATATGTTATAAGCAACAACCTTGATTCATAATAATATTATAATATCCTTAATTTTCAATATCAAATATCTTAGCATCAAAAAACTTCATTTGGCTTTTTGATTTTTCCTTAGCAGTTCGTTATATTAGCGCTTCCAAAAAAAATATTTAAAAAATTTTAATTTTGAAAATTTGTATTTTTGCTCACCCTGTACAACAAAATGGATGTTTCTCAACGAGAATCGTATTTATATAACAAGCAAAAGAAATTATGAAAAATGACTTTTCCTCGAAAAAATGCTATTTCAAGAGTTTAAATTGACTATAAATAAACCAAATATTAAACTATAGTTAGTAATAATACCAATAGGTTTCTTTTATTAGTTACTAATTTAACAAGTTTAAATAATAATACATCATTGATGTTTTTAATTTTTTCTGTAAAAAATCCCTAAAATTCTCCCAGTAATTTGGAAGTACATAATTTTTTCAGAATTCAATTTTTTTAACGAAATATTTGTACCTGGTATTTTTTTGATTTCAGGTAAATGAAGCTTTCGAATTGCTTAAAAAAAGAACCTGTAACAACCCTGGCCAAAGATTACCCAAGGTGGAAATATTGAGAAGCGCTATAGAATACATAGAGTACCTGGAAGAAATTTTACAGGGATCAAAAAATAGTCTGGATTCTAAAAATAATAGTGCTAGCTCAGATTACTTGGTAAGTCTAAAGCTATTTTATATTATATATTTTTTTTGCGGCCAATATGGATGAAAGCGTAATGTTGTCAATTCCCTAGCAAAATCGTGCCGCGGCGTTGCCAAATATCGAAGGTCAAAGGTCACGAAAAATCTTCGGATAAATCTGCATAAAAATGGTTCTATGCAAAATTTACGTAGGACTGATAGTTCTCGCGATATGATACTGAGAAAAGTTTAATTAGTCCCATATCTCGAAAACGATCTGTCTTAGGTAAATTTTGTATGGGACCATATTAATAGAGATTTGCATGAGGAACAAATTTTAATACCACCAAAATTAACTTAAAATTAATACTTTGGGAAATAATCGAGAAAAACTGTTTTTCGTGATCCTTAACCTTCGATATTTGGCAACACGGGGTAAAACCGAATGAGGTATACCTTTTATAAAACCGTTCTTTTTTATGTTATGTTATGTGTTATACTAGACCTGGTGGCTTCCCAAAAACCCCATTCCAGACTAACAGTGAAACAACCAAAAATAAACAATATTCATTTTCACATAGTATAGTAAAACGCAACTGCGTCTTATTGCCCTACTTTACCCTAGACAAACGTCTAGAATTCGAAAGGGCACAAGACACGAATTAGTTGCATATTTTAGTATCTTGGCCCAAGTCCAACTTTTCTAGACAGAAAGACAAACTATTAATCGTTTATACATACATGTAAGTTACTATACCTACTAGATGTGTTTTTTTCTTTTTTAAGTATGTACATATTTCCCAAAACATAATTTTCATTATAAATTGAAATTATGCCAAAATTTATTTATTTGGGTGTACGTATAATCAATCATCACAATTTTTGAAAAGTGTTAAAAATTAATCATTGGTTTTAAGTAAAAATACCTACATTTTTGGATTCTTAAAACATTGTAATTTTAATAAATTTTAGAGATATTTAACAATTACAGTAGAGTCATTCCATGACAAACGATACTGAGGGTGATAAAAGCTTTTTTCATTGTTTACTTTGTCTGTGGCAGCCGCTAAGGTTAGACGTGTTTTATGAGCTCGGCGATTTTTCGTTCGTTAAAAGAAATGGATCAAAGAATTTGTATCCAATTTTGCTTAAAAAATGAAATTCTGTGAAATGTTAACAAAGGCCTATAGTGAGTCTGCATAAGTAAAACAAGAGTTTACAAGTGGTATAAGAGTTTCCAAGATGGCCGTGAAGACGTTGAAGATGACGAACGCCCCGAACGCCCAAGCACATTAACAACCGATAAAAACATGGAAAAAGTGGAAAAAATGGTTATAAACCAACAGAGAAGTCGCTGATGATGTTGGTATATCGATTGGCTCATCCCATGAAATTTTTTCAAATGTTTTGGGTATGAAACGCGTGGCAGCAAAATTTGTTCTAAAATTTTTAAATTTTGAACAAAATTTTTGACCAAAAACAATACTGTAATGATGCCCCAGCCTTCATATTCGCCATTTTGCCACGTTGTGATTTGAGATTATTTATCGTAGTATTGGTGGATTGCGTCACAGTCCCGAAAAATTTGATAATTATCACGTTATAAGTGTGTTTTCTTCTTACTTTGCCACTGTAACACCCGAAACGAAAAATCATGTAATTGTTTTATTATTATACCTTACAGATTGATTGGTGTAATAATATTTAGTAAAAGTAAGGTTATGGTGGTAATGATTTAAAATACCAACTAATATCTGAGCATGAGACTAATTTGATATGTGTTTTTCTTGATTAAAAACTGTAACACCCGAAACGTTTCGGGTGTTTCAATTTTTTTCATAGTCGATATATGTGTGTGTATTGCTTGAAGAATGCAATAAGTATTATTTTTAAGGCTCTTTCGACGGCCCACTAGCGCCGCCATCGGAAAAGCAGTCACACCTCTTTTAAAGAGGTGTGACTGCTTTCCGATGGTGTTGTCGAACCTACCGAAATTTCTGTATTTCTGCCTAAATGGAACGGACCTACTAAAATACAAAATACTTAGATTTTTGTCAATAATTATTTTTCTACCGATTTTTGGCAATAATAACGATTTTACTTAGGTACTTATTTTGTAGTACTTAGAGACTGATAAAACACCGATTTTGTCCATATAAAGTGTTTAATTTTTGTACTTGTAACACCCGAAACAGACAGTGATTATGTGGTAGATGGTTAGTAAATATTATACTTTTGGAGGCCTGTAATTTTTAGGAATGTTTCCCTAAGAAAATTCGCTGAATTTCAAATAAATGTAACAACGGTCAGGACATAGAGGTAGAATTGTGAAACACCCGAAACGCACACTTTTCGTTATCATAAATGCTAAACTGTACTAATTTTACAATTTAGATAGAACAACTAAAAACGTAGAGAATAAGGCACTATAATTGCTAAAATATTATTTCAAAATCATAAAAATTTATACTTTGAATGACATAAGAAATATGAATTTTAGGTTCAATAATTTAATATGGGTCTTTTAGAAATATTAACCCATTAATTTTATTTTTTTACTTTTTTACTAAAAAAATGCCCCCTTAAAGATTTGTTTCGGTTAAATTAATATCTTATTAGATAAAACTTAAATACCTACGATCTAAAATGAACATATGGTCGGCATATGACATGTAACACATCAAATTATTAAATAGGGTATTTAAATTTATGGGTATTTTATAAATGCTAATTATAATTAGTATGGAGATCTAAAAAAAATTAGGAATTTTAATGATGACCTAAAATAAATATTTATATTTATAAAAAATACATATCACAGGGTGTTAATGCGCCTATTATCGGCACCTTTAAATATAGTCATGCTCTAGTTTTTTAATTACCGTCACAATATAAATTAGTAAAAAATACATATCAGCCCCCCTATAAAAAATTGGGATAAAATTAAAGATGAAGTTTTGAAACGTTTTTTGTAACTCTGCAGAGTAGAAATTTCCCAAATACTAGTAATAACATAACATAAGTGGTTCTGCACTAATGCAAGAATTTTAAGAAATCATACATTTTGAATATTAGAGCTTCACGGAAGATATCTTCACGGAGGTTAGGATTTCGTATGTTTATTTTTATACAACCCTTTGTATATTTGAAATAAGTTATTGTGTCTTTTGACACCTTAATATTTTTAAAAAATACAATTGTACATACATAAAATATTTATAAGAAAATCTTCTTACTGAGATATTACACTTCACGGTGGATAGGTTTTTAAATAGCAAATTAATGAACTTAAACTTTTGAATTATAAAACAGCAACACTCTCATCTGCATATAAATTCTAACTGACCTTTAGGAATCACATGCATCTATAATGTCGTAAACAGAGGTTTTTGCTTATTTAAAATGATTAAAGCGCCATCCGTTGCATAAAATTTAAAGCAAAAACAGATTCACGGAGGATAGAATCACCTACATAAATGGTTATAAAAATTATTTCTTTTAATTTTTAATAATATTTTATATTTGATTCGATTGTTTGGATGTGTTTAATTTACTTAGTGAACTGATATTTTAGTATACTTTTACTACCTCAGATATTTGAAAACATATAGGTTAACCTAGAAAGAGTAAAAGTCACGGAGGATAGGTTTTAGACTTTTAAAACATTGTAAAAAATAATTAATTGCGGTTAAACATCTAGAACCTGAGCTGTAATATCTACTTAATTATGAAAGATCAAAACACAATAAAAGTGTAAGTCAAACTCATTTAGTTTTATTAAATATCACCATCGGGGGACATTTCGTGAGATTCACCCATGAGCGTTGAGTTTTTTAACCAATGATGTAAGGAATAATAAATCGAAATCGAGAACTAAAGTTTTTCAGTTTTTACTTGCAACGCAAAACACAAATAACGTGTGCGATTTAGCTGTGCAATTGAAATTTTGAACCCCGGTATATTTTAAATAACCGACGATCATTAAAATAAGTATTTTTAGAAACATTATACCGTTTCTTTAGACTTATAAATAAATAATTTCCATGGTACATTACGCTGTCTCTTTTGATTTCATTTTATTAATTGATAGGTACTTAATTTTAGTTGCCAAAAATTCTGAATTTAAATAAAATCTTTAATAACTTGCAATTTAAAATGGTCATGTAACAATGTTTTTAGTTCGTCATTCAATAAGGATGTCCTATTTTGAGCTGTTCGAAATATGACATCCTTATTGGATGACTAATTATTAATGGACCAGCCTTTTATGCTTAAAATCAATTTCTAGACTTAAAGAACAATATTCTAATAATTATAAGGTACACTGGGGTGAAAAAATCGATTTTTTTTACCTCCGAAACTGGAAAATTGGTTCTTATTCACCTCTAGAAGGTACTCACCAAATTTGAGGTCTTAATATTAATAGGAAGATCCTCCTCATTACAGTTGTCCATTTTTTCTTTAGTCCCTTATAAAAAGACCATATTTCATTATTAATCAATCCTTTAATCAAATCTTTATACATACAGGGTGTTATGTAATTAATGTTATATATTAAAATACTGAATACCTTTCGACATAAGGAATAAAGGAAAAATATTTAAAAAAAACATTTTTCCAAAAATAAAGAAAAAATATGCATTAGAAGTTTTTTATATTTTTTGTGATACGCCACTGGTTACACACTTGTTTATCTCTGCACACCTGTATTTTGTGAGTACATAGATACCAACCAACAAAGTAGCTATGCGTTGCCAGATGTAAAAAATAGTTACTAAAAATTTGTCTTGCAAAAAATAAATAAAAACTCAATAAATACAAAAGTTTTATGCCCTTAAAGCTCTAATACCCTTCTGTATTTATTTACTGATCCAGCTATTAGCTTAAGCAATGATTAGAAAATTTAGTACCTTTGAGATTTGAAATCCATAACCACAAAATTAATTTTTTCATCAGTTTTTTTCTCTGTTTACTCAGATGAAATTGGGACCAGTTCACAGGTTAAACTTTAATTTAATTTGTGTAAATAAATCCAAAAGCACTTTCCTTAGTTAAGATATTTACAATTTGAAAACATAACCTAAAATTTAAAAGAAATGCACTAGATTCTGTCATAAAAGTTGGCAGATTTTGTTTGAATTTACCTTCAGTACAAAAATGAAATAACCAACAATTAATAATTTTTTCAAAAACTGTCCTTTGACGACTCCTACTGGTGAACCAATGCGAGTTACAAAAAAAAACTCAAAAGCAATTTTAAAGAGCGTGAAATTCCCCATAAGGTGTATTAAACCGATTTGCAATATTGTAAAAGGTGGGTAAGCATTAGAAATTTAAAAAAAAAAATATTTTTTACATGCATTTTAAACGGTAAAACTTTAAATTTAAATACTAAGTGCTTAAAATTAATATTAAGAGCTCAAACTTGGTGAGAATGTTTTTTTCTATATGCAGATTAATATTTGCTTGAGCACCGAAAAAAAACAAAAACTTTGCGGAAATGAATCACCCTAATGTACCTCCTTGACATTTTTTATTTTAAATTTCTTTTAATATCCACATCAATTGTTGAGCAGTGTAGGTATATGAGATACGTTGAAAATACAATATAAATTTGTCACTAGGTAGTTTGGTTTCACCTTGCTGTCAACACATATTTAAAATACTATTAACAGATTCCACAAGTTATCATCAAGTTGGATATCTTCTTGTCAGTTCGCCATATTTACGTCACAAAAGTTAAAATACAAGATTTGTGTGGTATTTAATATACGAGCCCTAACCACATAATGTTCGGACACTTCATAATTTATACAGACATTTTTTTCGTGAATACTATCTCAAAATTATTAG
Organism: Brassicogethes aeneus; assembly: GCA_921294245.1. Lineage (NCBI taxonomy): Eukaryota > Metazoa > Arthropoda > Insecta > Coleoptera > Nitidulidae > Brassicogethes > Brassicogethes aeneus. The sequence goes on along the minus strand of OV121142.1, from coordinate 4,437,657 downwards.
AAGTTATGAAAAATTCAGCTTATTTTGGCATATACCCCTCGAAGCGATTTTTATTTTTAAAAAGTTTACCTTTTATTTTTAGCTTTTAAAAAAAGGCTAACTTTTTAACTTTTTTTTGCATGAGTAAAAAAAGTTATAAATGGGCCCATTAAAAAGAACATAAAATATTATACAAACCCTGAAAATTTGGTAAAAATTGTATAAATAATAAGAAAGTTATAGCGATATATATATCTGCAAAATCTCCCGTTTCCTAAGAAAATTGCAAAAACTCTTTAAAAATAGCATTTTTAAATTACTTATACTTTTTTATAACTTATTTATTTTTTACCAAATTTTCAGGGTTTGTATAATATTTTATGCTCTTTTTAATGGGTCCATTTATAACTTTTTTTACTCATACAAAAAAAAGTTAAAAAGTTAGCCTTTTTTTAAAAGCTAAAAATAAAAGGTAAACTTTTTAAAAATAAAAATCGCTTCGAGGGGTATATGCCAAAATAAGCTGAATTTTTCATAACTTCTAATAATTTTGAGATAGTATTCACGAAAAAAATTTCTGTATAAATTATGAAGTGTCCGAACATTATGTGGTTAGGGCTCGTATTTATACAGGATATCGTATGCTCCTATTATCGGCATATCAAATATACACACAACCAATTTTATCCCAAGCATCATTTTAAGTTTAAATAACAACAAATTTACAACTAACTCAACTTTAAAGTATTTTTTACGGTTAACCAAAACGGTTTTTATAACGGTATAGATACGAAAAATTATCAAATTTGGGGAAGGGTTTATTTCGTTATTTTACCTACATAATAACCTTTTTGATCTACTAAGAGAATAACGTAATAAAAACAATATAAATACCACAAATTTATGTAAAAATAACGCTATAATTACTAACTGTTTGCTCTCTCTTTCTAAAACATTGACATTCGTAATTTCTTTGTTCTTTTAATTTATATTTTACAAAGTGGTACTTACAAGATAATAAAGGCCACCCTAGAATAGTTTCAAAACGCCAATATTTGAAAAGTTTATATGAACATTGTACTGACCTTTTAATTTCGCCGGCAATAAACTATAACTTAAATTCGGGCACGGACTCCACTGTAGTCCTCATAAAACATTTTATTTACTTTTACTGTGAAAAATTGTCAATTTTCAAGAAATACATTTCGATTTATAACCTTTATAATCTGTGTTTATAAAATTTAAAAATGTGACATTTGACGGTGACACACAGATTCCCCTATTGTTTCATAGATGGCGCTCTATAGTATTTGTCGTTGAAAAAGTATAGTATGCACCTCGTTTATAAACTTTTCTATACACTCATTTCGTGTATAAAATGGCATTTATCAAACTTGATACATAATATATTATAATAGATTTGTTAAATACATTTGTAATTAATTAAATAGGTACTATTTATAAATGTTTTGACTTGTGTCAGAGTATATAAATGGCTTATACTTTGAATTACAAATTTAATGGATCCAGTGGACATATACATATATATATTCTTAAATAGATTTATGGAGATTTTTTTTTAAATTAAGAAATCAAATTAATATAAAATTAAACAAACTAGCTCATTTAAAGCGACTTAACTTTTAAAGAATATTTTGTATATTTTAAATATTTCGAAAGTTTTAAAGATTAGATTTTAAAAATTAGAAAAGGAAAATTAAGGATGAATTTTTTAAGTCTTTGTATACACAAGAAATATATACAGGGTGTTGTGAAATTAATGAAATATATTAAAATACTGAATACCTTATGACATAAGGTGTAACGGAAGTTTTTTATATTTTTTGTGATAAGCCACTGGTTACACACGTGTGTTTAGAAAATAACGGGAATTGTTAAATTTCGCGGGTTCAGAGGGTCCGGTTGTCATAAAATTTTCTTTATTATGTTGGTATACATCCCCCGAAGTATGATAAAAACTAGCTGTTTTCATTGTTTACTTTATCTGTGGCAGCCGCTAAGGTTAGACGTGTTTTATGAGCTCGGCGATTTTTCGTTCGTTAAAAGAAATGGATCAAGAATTTGTATCCAATTTTGCTTAAAAAATGAAATAAATTCTACGAAATGTTAACAAAGGCCTATAGTGAGTCTGCTATAAGTAAAACAAGAGTTTACAAGTGGTATAAGAGTTTCCAAGATGGCCGTGAAGACGTTGAAGATGACGAACGCCCCGAACGCACAAGCGCATTAACAACCGATAAAAACATGGAAAAAGGGGAATAAATGCTTATAAGCATCAGAGAAGTCGCTGATGATGTTAGTATACCTATCGATTGGCTCATCCCATGAAATTTTTTCGAATGTTTTGGGTATGAAACGCGTGGCAGCAAAATTTGTTCTTAAATTGTTAAATTTTGGACAACATTTTTGGCCAAAAACAATACTGTAATGATGCCCCAGCCTCCATATTCGCCAGACATGCCTCTGTCTGACTTTTTCCTATTTCCAAAAATAAAAAGAACCTTAAAGGGCCGTCGTTTTGCAAGCATAGATGACATTAAAAGCGCATCGCTGAAAGAACTAAAGGCTATCCCAAAGATCGAGTTTTGGAAGTGTTTCGAGTATTGGAAGAAGAGCTGGCACCTGTGCATAATATCCAATGGGGACTATTTTGAAGGCGACAATATTAATGTAGACGAATAAATAAATATTTGTTTCAAAAAACGAAAATTCCCGATATTTTCTGAACACCCTCGTAGATACCAACCAACGAAGTAGCTGCGCGTTGCAAGTTGTAAAAAATTGTTACTAAAAATTTTTTCTTGCAAAAAATAAATAAAAACTCAATAAATACAAAATTTGTATGCCCTTTAAGCTCTAATACCCTTCTGTATTTATTTACTAATCCAGCTATTAGCTTAAGCAATGATTAGAAAATTTATTTTAAAAACTATAACCACAAAATTAATTTTTTCATCGGTTTTTTTCTTTTTGTTTACTCAGATGAAATTGGGACAAGTCCACAGGTTAAACCTTAATCATTCAATTTGTGTAAATAAATCCAAAAGCACTTCCCTTAGTTAAGATACTTACAATTTGAGCACATAACCTAAAATTTGAAAGAAATGCACCAGATTCTGTCATAAAGTTGCCAGATTTTGTTGGAATTTACCTTCATTACAAAAATGACATTATAAACAATTAATAAAAACGCCAAATAAAAATTCGCATTATTGATTTTGTAATTTTTGTAATAAAGCTAATTTTAAACAAAATCTGGCACCTTTTTTGACAGAATCTGAAAACGCTGGTTGTTACCAACCATAACATAATAAATTAAATTAGGCAACCAGATTAGCCTAAAGTTCCTAGTCCATCAGTGGCGTACTTTTTGGTAGGATAAAGGTTATTATAAATTATTTTTAGTCATAGCACCCTGTAATTATAAAATTCTTTTTGTTTCAGAATAATTCAACTGGACAGTATGTTTGTGAAAGATTACAGCAATTTAGTGAACCTCTGAACAAATTTTCCACCCACAATGGTAAGAATTTTTTTTAAATAAAAAAAATATTTTTTATTCGATTTTTTTTAAATACAAAAACATTTGACATTTTATTGAGAATAAGTTATTTTCAAAGTAATAATTTTGGATAAATAAAACCGATAAATCTAGAAACGTTATACCAAGGAATGCGCACTTTTTAAAAAATGCTGTCAAATAAATTAAACCCAGTTGCATACTAAAACTTCAAACTTAAACTCCACAATAATAAAATATGTATTTCGTTCAACAAAGTACCTACCTATATATTTTACTACTAAATTTGTAATCTGTTACTGGTAAATAAGGTTCTATTTCAAAATTAATTTAATTATTACCATTGAATAATAAAGTTAATATTTTTTAATATTTTAAGAAAACGACGTTATTGTGCGATTTTAGTTCAATAAAAATTTCTTTTTTTCTTTTATTAAAATTAAAATATGGGTGATTCTACAAAAGTTGGTCAAATTTTGAACTCATTTTGTTTATATAGTTTTCGTAGAAAATTAAACAGTATTTTGTTATGAGAACATAGATAATAATAAATATACTGTTCCAGACCGGGCCAGTCACTTTTTCAAACAGTTTTTGAAATATCTGTGTTTTCTAAATTTGAATGCAAGAGAAGTGACGAGTATACCAGGGTACTAATTAAATACATAATTTATTGGAAAATATAAGATTTATTGCAACTTTAAGCATATTATACATTAAATATCTTAAAATCTAATAATACCACACATCAGTGGCGGCTGGTGGATTTTGGGTATACCAATATCTCAATTATTAGATATGGGACCCACACCAAATTTATATGAGTTTATAATGACATTAAATAAACAAGTTCTGCGCAAGCAGAATTTAAATTGAAGTTTGCCTAAAAAAGATAACCGAAACATCGAACATGGAACTGACGAAACAGTACTGATGAATTGGATACAAATTTGAGATTATAATTCGGAATTAAGTATTTTACTGATATTTTTTATTAGTGGATGCTACTTATCAACAAATCACATATAGCCTTATATAAATTACAATAAAATATATATACGTAAGAAAATAACTACACGGAAAAAAATCTATACTGATTCCAAGAAAATTCAACTCTATCCAAGTATAGCTTAGTTTCCCTATTCCGCAAGTAAATTTATACTTGTTTCAAGTATCCTCATATTCTTATAAAATAAAGATAGCTTCGGTTTAATCTAAGATTACTGCTATACTAAAAATAAAAAACACACTAATTTTGAGTTAAGTATACAAATTTGTCTTCAATGAAGACTACGGTATTCTTGTTGTAACGTTAGTATGTACTTCATCAAAGTATAGTTTCTTTGTAAAATCTTTACAGTATTCTTGTTTTAAGAATATACTTTCTTTAAAATTTATTTATTTATACTTATTGTAAGTACACGCTTTACTTGCATAAAATGCTTGTATTCTTACTTTTCCTTTTTTTATATTTGATAAAAGTATAGTATGTATTTAAAATAACTTTACACTATTCTTAAAGAAAGTGGTTGATTGGAAAAAAAATTCCCTCGTCTAGCGACTCGGAATAGTTTTTACAAAAAAAAACATTCGTGACCCTGAAAAATATTTGTATTACCTAATTATCCTACCACTACGGAAAATACAAGTGAAAGTGAAAATATAATCGTTATGACAGTAATTTAACATTATTTTTGGCAGATTATTTTAATTATTTTAATGTACTAAAGTACTAAGTATAATAGGCACTGATATCACAATAGGTTTATTACCTAACAGTCTTAGAGGTATTAGAAAAAGTACTGTCAATTTATATAAATTCATTCTTTCACGGTTAATTAACATAGATACTTTATTTTACATTTTATTTTTTTAAGTACCTAGGTATCACATTTTTGGTGCTATATGTAAAGGTAAGGTTTTTAAACACAATAGTTATTATTTTTTTAAGTAGGTATTTTTATTGTCAGTAAAATTTATCTCTAAGAAGGCTACCATTATCGATGGTTTGGTGTTAATTCTTCAATTTTTTCTCTAACCTTGATCCTCAATCCTATTTTTGGAATTAATTCCTTTAAATTCTCCTTGCTTAGGTTTACCGTAATATCGAGATCTATCTCGTTTTCTAAAACAAAAATAATATAGCTGAATTGGAGGCTATAGCCTTTCTGCTGTTTATGTGCCATTGTCTATTACCTGTCGTATGCTATCCATTTTACACTACAGTATACATATCCATTTTACACTACATTTTTACGATCATGCCTAGTTAATTACTTTAACTTAATGAAATATTATTTACTTACCCAAAAATGTGTCTAGTAAACATTCTAAGCCCCAATTTTTAAGTTTCTTCTCCATTATTTTTTATTAAAAATAACATCCAGACCGAAAAAGGAAAAAACGAACACACGCTACCACCATAGAACACAGGACAGAACTGAACACAGAAACTGCGTCTTTTCTTTTAGCGAAGGGTGGACGGTATTTACTTAAGCGAAGAATTAGGTATTTGTTTTAATAATAGCTATACTTAAATACAGTATAGTGTATTCTTTGTTCTAGAGGTCTTATACTTAACTTGAAGTATAAGCGTTCTTGTATTAAATATACATATATTTAAATAAAGTATACCGAAATTTCATACAAATATACAGAATACTTAAAATAAGTGGCAATATTCCGCTTTGAGTAAAAAACTAGAGCTCTTTCATCTAAGCATTATTGTATATTTGATTTAAGTATACCAATATTCTTTAAAATAAAATACCTTTAAACTCAATCCAAGAATACTCATCTCAAATCAAGTAAGAGTTTTTCTTAAAAATTAAGTATATCCCATTACTTAGTTTAAATGTACTCTAATCTTATAGAAATAATAAATATACTTAAATCAAGTTCCTAACATGAAGTATAGAACTATTCTTAAACCTAGTTAGGGATTTTTTTCCGTGTACTCACCACAGTACTGAAATTTTGACTGGAACTATACGTGCATTCACCACTACTTCGCCGCTTGCATTGTTTTCAAAATGACTGTCGCGTAAAAATTACCTCTGTAGGTAATTTGTTACCAACACTTGAGTTAAAGTCCTAGACGTTTAAACTTCAATATTTCGCAGGAATTTTGAATTTTAACATTGGACATAGAACTGACGGGTAAAAGTGAGTACACAGATTATCAATTTTTTAAAAATTGCTATTATTCGAATCCATGATAAAATATGAAAAATACATTATTTAATGTTTTATAGTTTGTGGTGAAATTGAAAAGTTTAAGATAAATTAAATATATTTTAAAATAAAATCACTCAAATATTTGATTCAGGAGTTGTGACACGCCAAGGTACTGATGTTTTGAATATTTATTATGTTTTTCTACAAACGTGCTTTTGAAAAAATACATTAAAATTGGGTGGACAAGTTAAAAAAAACCTGGATCTTTTGTAATATACTAAAAGATTTACAAAAAATATTAAAATACCTACTCTATTGACTGATGACATTAAGTTGTCCAACTTTTGTAGAATCACCCATACATTAATTTAATTAATTAAATTTGAAGGAATATTTATTCTTCACGATTGTGAATTTGAAAATTCCACCTCTATTTATAGATTCTTGGATCGTGATTTTTCCAAAATTCCTTGGATTTACTTGCACATCCCTTTATGTTTTCGTAACTAAACCCTAATAAACATAAAAATCTAAATCATAAAACCATTTTCTATTTATACATCCACAAATCTAATTTTAACTTTCGCTCGGTACTTAGGTGTAAGATATAGTCCATTCCAACCTATAATGTCGGCTTTTTAAGAGATACTTTTCAGTGACGTTTTCACAAACATATAAATTAGTTTTTAAGTGATGTCGCCTTTTAACACCTAAAAACACTTAAATGTAGGCCGGATGTTTTGAGTGGTATTCTCTTCCCAAACTCTTAGGTAAAATGGTCTTCAACAATTATATACAGGGTGAGTTATTTGAAATATCTCAGTTAGTATGCATTTTACGAAAAAATGTTTAAAATAAAAATTAAATGATTCGAGGGGGGAAATCAATCAGTACTAAAATTGGTCCTCATACTCTCCTCCTTATAGGGGGAACAGGGGGTAACTTTAAAATTTCCAATGGAACACCCTATTTTTTATTGCACATTCGGATCATTGGACTAAAAATAGGTAGATTTTGTCTAAAACATTTTTTCATATTTGTAATAGATGGATGAAGGAAAATGAAGATCAAAATTTTTTTTTGCTTAAATTGACTTTTGGTTGGATTTTTATAAATGTTTTGTTTACTTACATTTAAGACAGGCAGTGCACTCTTTAATTTTTTTTACGTTTTTTTCATAAAAATGTGTTTAGCTAGCTTTATATATCTCCACTGTGTTACCAATTTGAAATCCAAAATTTAATTCAATAAAAAAAGTTGTTATAAAAATAATTTGAAATAAAATGTACTTAGTTCACAAACTTTTGACTCCAATTTTATTTTTTATTAAAAATTGTAGGTATGCCTTTTTTAAATATTTATGTTAGTTAAGTTACTTTTTAAAAGACACCATTCCGATTCTTTGTTAAAAAAACAATACCAGTAATATTTTCTTTTAGTCACTGTGTTAGTTACCATAAGGTAACGTAATGGACTCGGTAACGCAGTGGACAAAGTTTTGTGAAACCATATTTAAAAAATATTAATAAAACATTACAGTCATTAATTACTCTCAATGAGCTTTAGTGCCCTAAAATAAACATAAACATGAAAAATAGTATTTTTTCTTACCTTATTTTTATTATTTTTTTGAGTAACTTAGCGGACAAACAATTATTACATTCGCGTTACCCGCACCTGTTTCAACCGATATCTTCTTCCTGATTGAATAAATAAATTCAGATGGGTAATGTGTACGTCCGAACATGATTTGTTAATCACGTGAGTGTTAAAAAAGTTGTCATGTTTTTTTAAATATTCTATCGGTAACGCGACGGACGTAACGCAACGGAAAAAATGTCTGGGACATGAGTCAAATTTAAAAAAGTAGATTAAAATTAATTAATTTATATATAAATTGTTAACTTTATTAACTAAGGATGTTATGGATTGCTATAAAGCAACACAAAGTTCTGGTTATTCAATATTTAAAAAAATGTATGTAAGTTTTATAAAACGCTAATGGGACATGCGAAAATGTGTGTTTCACAAGTTTCAAAATTAAAAAAAAATATTCTGAAATAACTAAACAAACATTTTCTGAAAGAGTTTACTAAGGGCTTGTTAGGCTTTCACTTGGTTTTAAATCAATAAGATCCGATAATTTTTAACAAAGTTATTGGAATTCAAACTTACGGACAGCGGAAGGCGGGTGTTTTTGAAAACGACCCAAATAGAATTAAAAGTGTTTTAAATGTTCAAAAATATTTATTACCAAACTACCCATATCACGTTTGAGCTTCACCATATGGTAGTATTAATGCCAAAATCGTGTCTATACACCAAAAGGCCAGGATATAGTCAAAATAAAACTAGAAATAGACAAATTGGGGGGGTTTAAGTGTCGTATAAAACCCGCCCACCGATTAAGGTTGACATATTTCATTTACTTACCATACTACAAAAACAAGATGGACAAAAAATATTGTTGTTATTTAATAAAATGAAAGTTTCAAACAAACAAATTGCGCGTTTTTGATACATGTTGCCAAGTTTTTAAGCGCTTAGGTCAAAAAGTATGTACTTATTAAGTAAGTACTACTTAAATAAAATTATACCCATTAATGTTTGATATACGAGATAGGTACATGCAATTCATACTGAAAATAAAAAATAGGGAATTATTGATTATAATCAGCTGTCTAACGCGTGTGTTACAAACGAGTGTTTTTGAGAATAAAGCCGGAAAATGTTAAAAAATATCAAACAAAAAACCGTGGCACGATTTGTTGAGTTGTTGGGTGTATTTCGAGAGAAAATCCTGGGTTGAGTTTTTACCGGTTTTCCAATAAACAGTGTTAATCCGAATGAGAAGAATGAGAAGAAATAAATTGCATAGTCTCTATAAATATAAATTGAACCTATTAGATACAATAAATGCACATTTTAGTAGTGATTAACGTGAAAAGTGTAAACATTCCAATTCAGTAAAAATCGTCAAACAAATAAGTCGTCTAAATTCAAACAGCATTTAGCATTATTAAAAGCGTTGATTAAGAATTCTTTAAAGTCTCCACTCAACTGTAAAATACCATTATATTATGTATTATATATAATATTTTGTTGCCATGAATTCGTAGGTATATTTTGTTGTTTAAAATGCAGTTGTCGGCGTTTTTTAGAGAACTTAAATATAAAAATGGTTGATTTTAAGGTTATGTTTGTGCAAAAATTATTTTTCACTAATTTATTAAAAATGTCCAAACTTAAATATAAATTATATTAGGTAAAGTTATCATTAGTTAATTCTGCACCAACAAATGTACTTACCGAATTGGATCCTTTGGCAAAACATGAAAATGCAACGATTTAGTTCTTGAATTTTATTTGCAACGTAAAACACAAATAACGTGCGCGATTTAGCTGTGCAATTGAACAAAATTTGTCGAGTAAGACTTCTGCCTTCCTCTCTTTTGTGAAAAAACTACCTATTTATTTTAAAATGATGTACATTTCGTATTCTTTAAATGTATTGTTGACAATTCTTAAAAAATGGAAATTTAAGACCCAATTACCTAAAATTTAGGGGGCATTTTCTCCAAAATTTAATAGGTTTTTTTGACAAAAAAATATTACGAATTATTTTTTTTTTTTACATTTAAACGAATGAAGGTTTTAAACCTAAATCTTCGACAAAATTCGTAACGCAAGTCCTAAAAATAAATTTTTATTTATAACGAGCATTTAAACTAGCGGTATCAAATGATTTATTGGGCTATTAAAATAATGAGACAGACAAAAATAAAATAACTTAATAAATGCGACCAACTAAAATGTTACTTCAGTACACAAAACTAAATGGGACTGCTTGTATTTTTTTTACTTTGATGTGACAATTATTTTTAATTAATTTAGTTAAGAAGGATTGAAAAACATATCGGAAAAAAAGTTTTTGCACTATAGGACGAAAAAATAATAAAGTGGGTGGCGCTTCCTAATTTTTTATTGAGAAAGTTGTTATCTTGAAAAAAAAAATACAAAATTTATATCAACATTTTTTTCTAAGTGCTATAACTCCGAAACGGTCTGTCATAGGAAAAAAAAAATTATATAAATTTTGTAGATTTTTTTTATATAAACAACTTTTCTAAATACATTGCAGAGTTTAAAGAATGTTTTCTTGGTCAAAAAGCGAATAAACGCTTTTTTGAGTACTTCAGAGCAGCCTACTTGTTGTATTTTTAGTCATAGAGCACCCACCCAATGACATAAATTGTAGGGGACAAAGCCCTCTACATTTTTTGTTTTCAAATTTTTTTTCTAAAACATACCGTTTTCGATAAAAATGAAATACAAAAACTTTTTGAGTTTTTACCGAAAACTCATCGTGCTATAACTCTGAAACGGTCAATCTTAGGAAGAAAAACTTAAAATGAATTTTGTAGATTTTTTCAATATAAACAACTTTTTAAATTACAGTGCAGCGATAAAAAAATGTTTTCTTGGTCAAAAAGTGAATAAACGCTTTTTTGAGTACTCTAACGCAGCCTACTTGTTGTATTTTTTGTCCTAGAGCACCGACCCAATGACATAAATTGTAGACGACAAAGCCCTCTACATTTTTTATGTACAACTTTTTTTTCTAAAACATACCGTTTTCGATAAAAATGAAATCCAAAAACTTTTTGAGTTTTCACCGAAAACTTATCGTGCTATAACTCTGAAACGGTCAATCTTAGGAAGAAAAACTTAAAATTAATTTTGTAGATTTTTTCAATATAAACAACTTTTTTCATTACAGTGCAGCGATACAAAAATGTTTTCTTGGTCAAAAAGCGAATAAACGCTTTTTTGAGTATTTCAGCGCAGCCTACTTATTGTATTTTTTGTTCTAAAGCACCGACCCAATGACATAAATTGTAGACGACAAAGCCCTCTACATTTTTTGTGTACAACTTTTTTTTCTAAAACATACCGTTTTCGATAAAAATTAAATACAAAAACTTTTTGAGTTTTTACCGAAAACTCATCGTGCTATAACTCTGAAACGGTCAATCTTAGGAAGAAAAACTTAAAATGAATTTTGTAGATTTTTTCGATATAAACAACTTTTTTCATTACAGTGCAGTGATACAAAAATGTTTTCTTGGTCAAAAAGCGAATAAACGCTTTTTTAATTACTTTAGCGCAGCCTACTGTTTGTATTTTTCGTCATAGAGCACCGATCTAATGACATAAATTGTAGACGACAAACCCCTCTACATTTTTTGTTTACAATTTTTTTTTCTAAAACATACCGTTTTCGATAAAACTGAAATACAAAAACTTTTTGAGTTTTCACCGAAAACCTATCGTGCTATAACTCCGAAAAGGTCTGTCTTAGGAAAAAAAAGTTAATATAAATTTTGTAGGTTTTTTCAATATAAACAATTTTTTAAAATTAAGTGTAGCGTTAAAAAAATGTTTTCTTGGTCAAAAAATGAATTAACGCTTTTTTGGGCTCTTCAGCGCCACCTACTTTTTAATAATAATAATAATAACGTTTATTGTGAAAAAATTACTTTACACAAATGGTCGAGGTTCTCACTGAGATCTTCCACCTCGCCAGTGACTTAATTAAGTAAAATATTTAACAAAAATATGTGAACAATCAAAACAAAAGGAACAAAAAAAAAGTCTATCATAATAATCCCCAAGATAAAAGACATGTATGATGTTTATATATATAAAAAAATATATATATATTCTACTACAATAACATAAATACAATATATGTACGAAAATAAGTACCCATAAAAGAACAATAAAAAAAAGAAAAAAAAACTAATCCATTTCTCGTATCCGGGTTTTAATAACATTTTTAAAGGTATAAGTTGGCAGTGATAAATAATTATAAAACATATTAAGTAATTTTGGGGCCATATAAGCAAAAGTGCCTTGAAATTTATTGGTGCGATGTTGTGGTATGTTAAATGTGTTACTTCTTAAATTATGAATGCTCATCCTTAAATTTATTTCTTGTAAAAGATATTCTGGACTATTATTCTTTAATATTTTGTGTAAGAAGACACCATATAAAACTGTTGATCGTTTGTCAATTTTTAATTCATTATTCATGTATGGTGTTACGTGTTCTCTAAAAGGTATGCAATAAACATATCTCATAGCTGAGTTTTGTATTTTTTGTAACGTATATTTAAGTTCTTGCGTTAAAAAATAATAGTACACAGAGTTACAATACTCAATATTTGGATATATTAAACTTTTAATCAATTTTAGTTTTGTACTTGGATTTAAAAAGTGTTTTAGACGGTATAACATTTTTAACTTCATCATACAAGTGGAATATACTTTATTAACATGAGTTTCGAAACTGAGTCTTTCATCTATAATAATGCCTAGATTCTTTGCTGACTGCACCCATTTTATGTTTTGATCTTGAATCATTAGGTTGTTAGATTTTAGGTCAATTAGATTTTTTAATTTATTATTTAAATATGTCGTTCTAGAGCATCGACCCAAGGACATAAATTGTAGAATACAATTTCCCCGACATTTTTTGTCAAAACTTTTTTTTCGTAAAACTTACAGTTTTCGAGAAAAAAGGATCCTTTAAAGTTGGGGTTATGATCCCCAACAATTCATGCAAAAAATGACGATGGCAATTTTTTTCCGAAAACAAATTATACTTACATATTTTTTTTACAAATTTCTAAATATTTATTTTTAATATGACTTAAATTTTACAGAGTTTAAGGCTTATTTATAGTCATAAATATCCAAGTTTAATGTTGACAGATATTTTTGGATACAAGTTGACATTAAGAGCTTTTCAAAATAGCTGCAGAGAGATGTGTGAAGTTTTTTTATTTTATTATCGTGATAGTCAGCATTTGACTCAAATAATTTGTTCAATTTAATGGTCTTATGTTTAGGATTAAGTTTATTACCACTAAAAATAAAAAAAATTGCTAAAAATAGCCAAAACATAAAATGCATTTTACTTAATTTAATTTTTGTTTTTTTTTCAGTATTTGACCCCCCTTCCACATCAAGTTTGGACTGTCTAAACTTAATAGTTCAAAGTATAACCAACAAAAAATCTCAACAAATTTCTAACAATGAACCTACGTAATTTTATTATCTACAAAAAAACCTAATTTATTTTATTATTTAAGTTACAATTAAAAATTTTACCAAAAACCTTGTTTTGTTTTATTTTCCTCCAAAATAAATATGGCAACGCTGTCTACTAGTCTGGATTTTGACACAATATAAAAAACAATGCCAAAACAATTGGTATACAATAGAAAACAATGAAAATGGTCATTTATAAAAACCATCTACATATTAGTATGTCTACGATAAAAACATTTTTTCTATCGTGGTAGAAATACAACGTTGCCAAATCAATGCTGTTAAATGATCATTCGACTAAAAATAGGTAGATTTTGTCTAAAACATTTTTTCATATTTGTAATAGATGGCGCTGTAATGAAAAAAAATCAATTTTGTTCGATTTTCTTCTGTATACGATTCTGCAATAATTTTTCTATAAAAATATCACTTTTTTTGGTAATAATTATCTTATTAAATTAAATCTGATTTTGTAAGTACCCACGATTTTTTAACTAATATTTAAGTTTCCTTTGGTTTAAGTTTTCTACATTATTTCATTCGGTGATAATTATCAATTGCGCACCATGGTCACTTTTTACCTGCCAGCATTAAATCCTTTAATTTAAAGGATTATTGTACTATTTTTAATAAAAATACCTCATTTAAGGTAAAAAAAATAGTTATTTATGTCATTAGGTTAAGAAGTAAGGCTTTTTGTGCTAAGCTCAAGGTTTGAAGGCCGGCGCGTAGCGGAGGCCTACAATTGAGCGAAGCACAAAAAGGCACTTCTTGGCCGAATTGCATACAACATTTTATCTTCAAAGTACTTTATATAGGTCAATTTAATTCAACATCAAAGCGGCCTAACCTCACTTTTTTAGAATCTCATTTATTTATTAGCTAAAGATTACATTAAATGTGCAATAATTATTATTGCTTTTAGAAGCAGAAATAGTTTGACAATACCTAGCAACATGATTTAAGTAGAAATGGATTTTCGCTATTACATTGAATTCAATTAATTGTTTAATAAATAGGTAGGTATCTAATGTTTGGATTTTTATTTAAAAAATAAGTAGTTTGGAATGTTTAAGCTGTGTTTAACATTTAATTTCACTGAAAGCTTAAAGCAAATTAAAACTTAAAGATAATTTAAATCGTAGAAAAAGAATCGTGCGTTTTCTTGGTTGCCTAACCTCACTTTTTGTTTTATTATTTATATTTAATTTTACAATAATTTAATGAAAAATATTAAACATTAACAGTAAAACGAACAAATTATTATTATAAATAAATTAAACCAGTTTAGTACGTTAATTTCTTAGAAAAGGATTAATTTGTCAAAACAATACCCCTAGCAATAAAAAATCGAACTAATTACTTGCCTCATACAATTTTTTATCGGCCTAGGCCACAACAAGGTATTTCTTTATCGAATGTTGACAACAACAAAGTTTAAATTATAGACCGCGTGGAGAAGGGAAATTTGACCTTTTAATTAAGAAAAATTTACTTAATAATTAATTTTATTAGTATTTTTACAAGTACATTTATTTATATACAATAATTTACCTAAAATTAGTATTGAAAACACAAAATTTATTTTTTTTATTTGGATTGATTGTGCCGTACATACAAGATCACAATTTATGTACAGAAATATACAGAGGGTTTTTAAATTACCGCTAATTATTATAAAAAAATTGAAGGTATAATTTTAGAAAAATGGTTAGAGATAAACGTGAGTTGATTAACTCATTTTATAGGGAATTTAATGTAGAAAGATTTTTTTTCTATATGTTATATTTTTCAAGTAAACGTCAAAAAACTAAAATCTCAATGTTTAATTTAACGCCTTATATCTCAACAACAATTATAGTAAATTAAACATTCATTACATCATTTTGTAGATAATGGGGTAGTTAAATTTTTTCTGACCTATGTTTTTATGGTTTTATTCAAGGCGTTTTGTAATTTTAAACATTTCTGTGAAATCGGAATTTCAATTGAGTTTACCGTTTTCGAGATATTTACAAAAAAAATCTCCCAATTACGTCACTAGTCTATTGACAACGTTGCCAGCTTTTTCTATGGTTGCCATTGTGTTTAGTTTGAGATTCTTACGATAGATGGCGCCACGTTATAATATTTTAGTTTTAAAACCACTTGATCTATAATTTTAGTTGAGAAGAAGAAGAATTGATTTTTTGACGTTTTTTTTTCGGGTTGAGTTTTTTTAAATTTAGATTATTGAAAATCAATGTTATTGTTATGTTATTTGTAATTGATATTAGATAAGTGATTTATTAATAACGGACTCCAAAGCAGAGGAATCTTGTGGAATGGTTGGTTACATTGAACATTGGAGCTTTTAAACAAATAAAGTAAGTACCTATAATTATAATCATATTTTGTCGTAAATAAATGCATTTCATTAGTATAATGCCTAGTTCTTTATATTCTTTTAGATATATCTTGGACTCTAAAATATCAAACAGTAATATGATACCTCGTAATAAGGAAGATAGGTACTTAATGAATTTGGTGACCATCTTTCACTCAACTGACAGTGACAGTATTTGTACATAACCTCTTCGGGTATTTTCTGACATAACCGAATGAAATAATTAACAAAACAACTTGACAACAGGGTAATTTTCAACCAATAGAAATCTTAGAATGTTGGTCACATGGCGAGGTTTGTGACGTCATAATTTTTTGTAAATATCTCGAAAACGGTAAACTCAATTGAAATTCCGATTTCACAGAAAAGTTTAATATTACAAAACGCCTTGAATAAAACCATAAAAAGTATAGGTCAGAAAAAATTTAACTACCCCATTTCAAGATGAACAAAATCCTTAATGACAACTTTCTCGTATCTCCAACCGTTTTCGAGATAATCGCAAAACTAACAAAATCAAGTCACGTTAATTTCTTCGTCGCTATCATTGGAACTATCGTAATCCATGTTATCGTACAGTTGGTAGCCCTGCGGCATCAAATGCCCGGCATTCGGGATAAAAATTTATTTAATTAAAATACGAGGAAGAAGGGGAATTTGACCTTTTAATTAAGAAAAATTTACTTAATAATTAATTTTATTTAGTATTTTTACAAGTACATTTATTTATATACAATAATTTACCTAAAATTAGTATTGAAAACACAAAATTTATTTTTTTTATTTGGATTGATTGTGCCGTACATACAAGATCACAATTTATGTACAGAAATATACAGAGGGTTTTTAAATTACCACTAATTATTATAAAAAAATTGAAGGTATAATTTTAGAAAAATGGTTAGAGATAAACGTGAGTTGAGTAACTCATTTTATAGGGAATTTAATGTAGAAAGATTTTTTCTATATGTTATATTTTTCAAGTAATCGTCAAAAAACTAAAATCTGAAATTGCAATGTTTAATTTAACGCCTTATATCTCAACAACAATTATAGTAAATTAAACATTCATTACATCATTTTGTAGATAATAGGGTAGTTAATTTTTTTCTGACCTATACTTTTTATGGTTTTATTCAAGGCGTTTTGTAATTTTAAACATTTCTGTGAAATCGGAATTTCAATTGAGTTTACCGTTTTCGAGATATTTACAAAAAAAATCTCCCAATTACGTCACTAGGCTATTGACAACGTTGCCAGCTTTTTCTATGGTTGCCAGTGTGTTTAGTTTAATATTCTTACGATAGATGGCGCCACGTTATAATATTTTAGTTTTAAAACCACTTGATCTATAATTTTAGTTGAGAAGAAGAATTGATTTTTTTACGTTTTTTTTCGGGTTGAGTTTTTTTAAACTTAGATTATTGAAAATCAATGTTATTGTTATGTTATTTGTAATTGATATTAGATAAGTGATTTATTAATAACGGACTCCAAAGCAGAGGAATCTTGTGGAATGGTTGGTTACATTGAACATTGGAGCTTTTAAACAAATAAAGTAAGTACCTATAATTATAATAATATTTTGTCGTAAATAAATGCATTTCATTAGTATAATGCCTAGTTCTTTATATTCTTTTAGATATATCTTGGACTCTAAAATTCTAAACAGTAATATGATACCTCGTAATAAGGAAGATAGGTACTTAATGAATTCAGTGACAGTATTTGTACAAAACCTCTTCGGGTATTTTCTGACATAACCGAATGAAATCATTAACAAGACAACTTGACAACAGGGTAATTTTCAACCAATAGAAATCTTAGAATGTTGGTCGCATGGCGAGGTTTGTGACGTCATAAAAATTTATATTTTTTGTAAATATCTCGAAAACGGTAAACTCAATTGAAATTCCGATTTCACAGAAATGTTTAATATTACAAAACGCCTTGAATAAAACCATAAAAAGTATAGGTCAGAAAAAATTTAACTACCCCATTTCAAGATGAACAAAATCCTTAATGACAACTTTCTCGTATCTCCAACCGTTTTCGAGATAATCGCAAAACTAACAAAATCAAGTCACGTTGATCTCTTCGTCGCTGTCGTTGGAACTATCGTAATCCATGTTATCGTACAGTTGGTAGCCCTGCGGCATCAGATGCCCGGCACTCGGGATTTGCAGGCTTCGAGACTCCAGCGCCATCTGTTGATCGGTAGGCGAACTAGCAGGGGAGATGTCCTGAACGTCCGACAGGTCGAGTTTCGGTTTGTCGTCGGACGCGTCGCTTAGATCGGGGTTGGGGTTGTTCTTGTTAGGTAAAGTTTGCTCCCTGGAGCCTCCGGCGGCCAGCAATTCGCGTTCTTTAGAGTTGCGCCACTTCATGCGGCGGTTTTGGAACCAAATTTTTACCTGCAAAAATAAAAAATCCGTTATGAATACCTGCTTAACGAAAGGAGGTCTTTTTGTTTGCAAATTAATCTTAAAACCATTTTTTATACCTCAATTAAGATTAAATTAATTAATTGACAAAATAATGTTTTTTTTACATTAAATGACGTACTTTTATTAAAAATAGTACAATAATCCTTTAAATTAAAGGATTTAATGCTGGCAGGTAAAAAGTGACCATGGTGCGCAGTTGATAATTATCACCGAATGAAATAATATATCAAACTTAAACCAAAGGAAACTTAAATATTAATATTAATAGTATATTATGTATCAAGTTTGATAAACGCCATTTTATACACGAATTTAATGATTGTATAGAAAAGTTTAATATCGAGGTGCATAGGTACTATACTTTTTCTACGACAAATACTTATTATCTTAAAATGATTTAAATCAAAAATTTGTATAGAGCGCCATCTATGAAACAACAGGGGAAACTGTCAAATGTCACATTCTTCTTCTTCATAAATCTGAACACAAGTCCTGTGTTCAGAGGTAATGGCCTTTAGCCTACTTAAAGGCTATTTGGCCAGCTCATTATGTTTTAATTTAAATTTTACTATGACCAAGGGTCTCAATTAAGAGCGTCTGAGTTTACCTCATCCCTTGAATCATTTATATATATTTTCTTTCTACATACATTTTGTTACAATACACTTAAAATCATCCATATAAATTTTCTTAAAAATTATTAATTTTTTCACTTTTTCTTTCACATTCGTTTCTTCCTTCCTTCATATATATATAATCCATTTCTCCAACCATTTAATTATCAAACACATCAAAAATTAATTATTCATAAATATCTTTCGTTAGTTTTCCATAAAATCACTAATAATAAACAACATAGGTATTACATTTTTCATTGATGAAGCTCCATTAATTATTCCAACCATGCACCATGTGGGAGATGGCTGTATGCACTAATAGGTATTTCTTTAAATATTTCACCCATCCATCGTGGAATTTATTTTATTAATTACTTAATCTATTGTAGACTTTGTGTACTTGGCACTGATCAGCGTATTTTCGATATATTTGATTATTTCTATGCTGGGAGTCCCATATTGTCTGCTCAAGGAAGGCCGTCTACGACCTATCTGCTTCAACAGACAACACAAAACTGAAATGTCACATTCAGATTCACAATTTTACATTTTATAAACACAATTATAAAGGTTATAAATCGAAATGGATCTTGAAAATTGACAGTTTTTCACAGTGAAAGTAAAGGAAATGTTTTATGAGGACTTTACAGTGGAGTCCGTGCAGGAATTTAAGTTACAGTTGTATTCATTAAAAAAGCGTACAAGAATTAGAATGAGAGAAAACTGTCAACATTATTGCGTAAAACCGGCTTTCCACTGACTTAAGTCACTATAACTGACAGTAGAAAATAAAAATGCCTCGTCAGTTAAAAAGGCTCAAATAGTATTAAGAATCGAAGATGAATGGTCAATTCGTACTGTGGTATAATAGAAATAAAAAATCTATATTAAAAATTAAGCAACGCTGGGAACAGGAAGATTTACTAAACCAAAAAGTTGGTTCAGGTCGTCCCAAAATGTCCACTCCTGAACAGGATGCTGCTTTTTTGGGATATCTGAGGATTTATGGGAAACTATACAAATATACTATACCTACTATACTGCTGGGAAGATATTAATCCAAATATTGTATTAAATTTAATTCAGTTCATCCCAAATAGATTGGCTCAAGTAATAGAAAAACAGGGATGCATGACTAAATATTAAATATTTTTTAATGTTTGTTTTTTTTCATTTCTAAAAGGTAATAATTTTTGTAATATTATTTAATTAACCTACGACGTCAATGCTCTTTATAACCTATAGTAATTATTTTAATGACTTATGTCAGTGATAAGCCGGTTTTAAGCAATAATATTATTTTGACAGTTTTCTCTCATTCTAATTCTTGTACGCTTTTTTATTGAATACAACTGTACCTACCTATAGTTTACTGCCGGCGAAATTAAAAGGTCAGTACAATGTTCATATAAACTTTTCAAATATTGGCGTTAAGAAACTATTTAATATTTTTGTATTTTTGTATTGAGATAATAAAATAATTTTCACATTTAGTATTATTTTACAAGAAAGGCACTTTATTTTAACGATTGTATGACATTTGACCACTGTCAACTAACTTAAAACCAATTATAAAGACAGTTTTTCACAGTGAAAGTAAAGAAAATGTTTTATGAGCACTTTACAGTGGAGTCCGTGCCCAAATTTAAGTTATAGTTTACTGCCGGCGAAATTAAAAGGTCAGTACAATATTCATATAAACTTTTCAAATATTGGCGTTGAGAAACTATTTAATACTTTTGTATTTTTGTATTGAGATAATAAAATAATTTTTCCATTTAGCATTATTTTAAAAGAAAGGCAATTTACTTTAACGATTGTATGACATTTGACAACTGTCAACTAACTTAAAACTAACTTCACCCCGTGACTAAAAACCTGTTGCTAACTTCAGCCCGTGACTAAAGCGCCGTAAAGCCACAACTTGTCAATGTGTATTTAAAAGATCACTTAGTGTCATGGACATAAATCGTGGGTACTTAAAAATCAGATTTAATTTAATAAGATAATTATTACTAAAAAAAGTGATATTTTAAAAGAAAAATTATTGCAGAATCGCATACAGAAGAAAAATTTAACAAAATTGATTTTTTTCATTACAGCGCCATCTATTACAAATATTAAAAAATGTTTTAGACAAAATCTACCTATTTTTAGTCGAATGATCGATATCTGCAATAAAAAATAGGGTGTTTCATTAGAAATTTTAGTATTTTTGACTTTTTTAGATACAAACTACTAGTTAACGGCTACACCATAAATTTTTAACATTACTAATTAGTGATAATACAGACATATTAGTAAGGCCATCCATCTGTCAAAATTTTTGGAAAAAATCAAATACCTAGGGTATCTCAAAAACTGTTAAAAATAAAAAATAATCAAATTTTAGTATTTTCAGAATTTTACGTTGAATTAGTTGAATCACCCTGTATACATACATATAATTTAAGAAAATAACAATCCCACTTTTTGTATCTCTTATAATTCCTGATTTACCTCCCAAAAAGTAAATATTTACAATTTTCCCAATAATGCTATAAATCTGACAACACCGCTGCATAAAACTGTCAACACGACAAATTCTTTCGGACAAAAGCAATGCATAACATCAAATAAATAAGTAATGTTTCTATAGTATATTTATTTATTGTTTAAATTGAAGCAAAATATCCATAAAAACACTAAAAAATCTTATTTATAAAAGCAACTTCAAAAACTTTACGGCGCATGCGCCGATGCGGCCTTTTGACGTTTCTTTAAAACAATCGCTAAAAGTGACGCGTTTGTAGTTTTGGCACTTTTCGGTGTAAAAATTAGCGATTCAATAACAAAATCCATTAAAACCGTTTAAATAAGTGTTGGTGAGGATATTTTGTGTGGGATTTTCGTCGAACAGTGTGGAAAAACTGACTTTTAAGCTGTGACGTTTCAAGGTAAGATTTGGAGTATTTTTCCTGTATTTCCGAATAAGGATTATATTTATAACAATAACATTGTTATTTGATGAATAAATCAATGGTTTTATAAGCAAAAATTAATAAAAATAAGATTTATTTATGACTTTGTCTTAAAAAACAAAAGTTTTGGATATTTGATAGTTAAAATTGTAGCACAAACATTCCATCTTTTTTTGAATTTTTCATAATACCTATTTCTTGTAAATTAGACATACAAATAGTAATACCTACCTATATATACATAGTTAGGTACAAAAAACTGCAATGAAATGTCATTAAATCGTATTTTTTAACATTTCAAAAACAAATAACAATTTTTAAACCGTTTAATCGAAAAAATAATTAAATTATTCATTCGATTTGGTAGTGAAAAACGTAATTGAATTAACAATTAACAATGCTGTGGTTAAATTGAACAGTGAGTTGTTAAATTAATGTAGATAGTCGATTTTTGATTTATATTGCGTGTAATTAATTATTAATTAATTTGGTTTATTGAAAACTTAATTATTAATTTACAATGACAGCATTTACAAGCCTACTATGATAAGTAGGTACTACCTACTAAACTATTGGTTACGTGGGAAACACCCTGTGTGAGGCTAAAGACATAAAATCCTATTGAATTTAATTAAGTTGAGGCACCGTATTGTTTTGCCGTAAAATAAGGCTAAACGCCGCGAAATAAAAACTTAATTAATTCTTATTTGATGAGATTATACTTTCTCCCCTTTTGCAAAGAGCGCTGGTAAGGATTTCACCTTAGGGGGCGTGGTGTACATTTTAACCAATAGGATCGCGCCATTCTCCTCCCCTCACTTAGTTCAAATTTGTCTTCTAAGGGGTGGTCAAAGTCGTAGAGTGTATTTTAAGGGGTTTAAGAAATAAAATACTTACAATATGTTTTATAGGCATTACAGTTGAGTTTGGGGAGAAATTGTTTTTAAGAAAATTAATTGTGTTCGACATTTTCTAACCTTAAACAACATTGTCTTAAAAGAGAGTTAAATTTGGGTTTTCTCAGGTATTTTGTTGAAAAATGTTAAAAATTGACGAGGAATATTTATAACAATGTTTTAAGATTCCAAAAATGTCGCTTCCATATTGGCAAACCTAATAACAAAAAAGTTATAGGCTATTTTTGATTTCTCAAATTTTTACCAATAAAATGTTCCGTTAAAAAAAAATGCGATTCTCAAATAATTTGAAACAAAACAGAAAAACTCAAACCCATCTTTTCTTATTGATAAAAATAGCCATGATATTTGGGTGAATCTATAGCAATTAGTGAATACACTTTTTCATGTAGCGATTTCTTTGCACTAATTTATTTAGTGGAAATTACACTGTACAAATTAGTGAATTAGGTTTAGTTCAAAAAAGTTAAAATTTCACTATTTTATGTCGAGAGTTTCGGAAAAGTAGTGATAATAAAAAACACTAATTTGGAGAAGTTAAAATTTCACTAATTTATATTGAAAAACACTAATTTTACAGTGAATAACTGTTCACTGACGGAAATAGTGAAAATTTCACTGTTTCACTTTTAGAGAGTAGACTAACAGTGAAACAACCAAAAATAATAAATAATCATTTTCACTTGGGGGACATCTCAATATTATGGCACGCCGTTTTAGCATTTATTCGATAAAAGTTTAAATTTAAATTATGTTTTAACAGAGATTTATAAAGTTATATTTTTTTAAACTCAAAACAATTGATAGTCAAAAAATATTTTAAATATAAAATGCAACAGTAAAAATGTATGTTTAAAAATATTGATTTTTAAAAGTTTTGGTTGTGATATTTTATTCTACAAAATTGTTGGTTTAAATTTAAATGATAGTTGATAAATTTTTAATAGAAAAATTCTCACATTAGGTACATTTAATGTAAGTTTTAAATTTTAAAGTAGTAATTTTTGGATTAAAAATTTATCGACTATCATTTAAATGACTACAAATTTAAACCAAATTTTTTTATTTTTAACAATTTTAAAGTGATATATTTTTAAGACACAATAGTCTGGGATCGGAGCCAGTTTGATCCGTTGATGTTTTTTAATTGTCGAATTAACATTAGTTAGTACAATAGGCACTAAAAATGTTGTTGTTCTATTATTAAATTTATGTAATAATGAAACATTTCATTACGATAATTTGTAAAACGCGTCAAATATTTATGAAACAAGCACGATTTGGCAACACTGTGCCTTATACTAAAGCTACGTTTACACTTTGTAATTTAAAAATTATTTAAATGTAAAGTTATAAATTTTGTCTTAAAAATGTATCAATTTAAAATTGTTAAAAATAAAATTTAAAACTAACATTTAAATGTAATGTTCAAATTTTTGTCATTTAAATGACTCTTTACAAATTCAAATCAATAATTTTGAAGAAAAAATATTAAAATTCCATTTTTTAAAAAGTTGCATTTTATATTTAAAATACCTAGGTATATTTTGATTATTAATAGTTTTAAGTTTCCAAAAATTTAACTTTTTAAACTATTTTGGTAGAAAATGTTTTATATGTGTTTTTATTTTAAATGTCTTGATACTATTTTTAAATACTAAAAAATTTAACTTTACCAAATTAATCTCAATAATTTTATAAAATAAATATTTATTTAAGTTAACAAAATGCCACCCAAATAAATTATATTTGAGAAATTATTTTTATCAAAAAATGATAGTTAAAAATTGATAGATTGATATTGTTTAATACTTCTGTGAACTGTTGGTTAGTAAATTTTGACTTTTAGTACATGATAGTTAAAAATATTATAAATTTATAAATGTAAACCTAAAATTTTTTGTTAGGAAAATTTTAAATTAAAAAATTATTTAATAAATGTTAAAACGGCGTGCCATACATTATGTAGTAAACACTTCATAATACATATCCTTTATTTAGCTCATAATCAAGACAATCTTAACCCCCTAAATCGCTTCAAACATCAACAAACAATCAAAACCAAGCAAACACAGGCTAAATCATTTATCATCTACAACCGCGGCCTGCTTAAAACGCTCCTTGGGGAACACAAACCCGGAAAATCCATTTAACACCCGACTTCTGCTAATAATCGATCCAGATTTTATCGTCGACGAGATCCAAATCTAAATCTAGCAAATCTCCGACTAACAATCCACTAAACGCCGCCACTCTTTGTGACTTAATTGTGCTGGGGCGAGGGGTAGGGGAAATGGGGGTGGCACATGCTTGTGACAGCTATCGGGGGCACCCTTAACTAATCTGCTTGTTGTTTTTATGCAACACATAAAGGGTGTCCCAACAAGACATTTTAATATACACTCACAGGCAAAATAATCGATCCACACAAATTTTCGATGAATTTCAATCGCAAATAACTTTTTTATTTGATGTCGGATTTAAACGAATATTAAAGAATATTGTAGATACATTAATGGACAATCGCTCACATTTTAAAAAGTTACTAAAAAATAGACGTACGTTTATAATATACAGGTTTAAACAAAAAGATGTTTTTTACCATAAGTTTAAGACACTCTGTAGAGTGGCAAAACCGTATATTGTTCTAAATTAAGTTTTATTTATCAAGTCACATCTATTTTTAACAGTTTTGTTTTTGGTTCACCTCGATATATTTATTTTTTTGGACAATATGGATTTTTTAAAAAACATTGCAATTTCCAATATTTTTCTGTATGAAGAACTAAGGTTGCTATGGTCCATCCATAGCCTATGGAGGATGACAGTTACAGTTTTGTTGAATCATCCCATACTTGGACACAGGGCCGTCTTTAACCTATTGGAGGCCCTGGGCATGTTAGGATAATGGGGCCCCTATGACTTTGACAGAACACTATTTTGTTAGAATAGACAAAGAAAGTAGATAAACAAGGTTAAATATTTATTTTTATTAACAATCACATGAAACGAATAGATAAATGATATTACATATTACTATATTAAGTCCACAAAAGTAACTTTTTTAATATTTACAGATAGTGCTTAAAAATCTATGCTCTTTGAAGAGGAACCCTTCTAGATTTCAGATGGGCAAAATCGTTAATCACTTCTTCAAAATCTATGCTTTTTAGCACATCAGATTCTATGGACATCAGCGACAAACTGGTTAATCTCTCTTGAAGCATTGTACTTCTTAATTCATTTTTAATTCTTTTTAATTTGGAGAAGGAGCGTTCTCCACTGCAGTTAGTTACCATCATGCTTAAAAAGATTCTCAATGCGATTTCTATATTTGGAAATGTGTCTTCAATTTTATTTTCTTTCAAAAGTTGATATATTTTTAATATACAATCCTTATTTTCACTGTCATCAATTTTCAAGTATTCTGTTATTGATTGATCGCAAGTTATCGACAGACATTGTATATTTTGAAACCAAACCCAATATATTGGGTTTAAGTCCAAAATAATTTAGGGAAATTCTGTTTCAAAACTGAACAGTGTAAGGTATACTTCCTTTTTCTATAAGCAGTTGATTTATAAGTATACTTACTTGTAAAAAAAGGGACTCTAGATTGTGAATTTACTTACATTGATATAACATTATTTTAAAATTAGTTAGGTAAAAGAAACACAAGTATTAATTTTTAAAGCCCCAATTTAATTCAAGCATATTTGGTACAAATAAAATTATAAATAATAAAACAAGTTATAAAAACAAACAAAACCATATGCAAATATGTACACTAAAAAACATGATTCTAATAATTAGGATATTTTATAAATAAATAATAAAGAATAAATAAAGAAAAACAATATTTTATTGATTTTTAAATAAAATAAGCTTATGTAGTTTTTGTCTAACATATTCTGTTTTTTACCTTCCCAATTTAGTCTGGAAGCTCGAGCTTAAAAATATAGCAATAATTTTTTTAATCAGAAGAATTCTATGATTGTCCAATATATCTTGGTTCTTTATATGATCAATCATTGCAGAATTTGAAAATACTGACTGTACATTATACAATACTTTATCACTTATATATAATGTATATATACATGGCACTATTTTTAAATTTAAATTTATTTGACATTTGTCTAGTTAATTTTTCAGTTTCTTGACAAATTATAACTACATTGTATTTGATCTAAGGGGGGCCCCTGTCGATCCCGGGGCCCTGGGCACTTGCCCAAAGTGCCCAATGGGAAAGAGGGGTCTGCTTGGACATGTCATATACAGCTTTCAAAAGCTATCAAATTGTTTTTTGTAAATTAATGTGTTAATTTTGAGGTGTCTTCTTACTTTTAAAAATGTCTCCGACTGATGTTGCCCTTTGTACTTTCCTTCTTGTGACGTTTAAAACAGTTGCCACGTAATACTGTGACCGTCCATCGTGGATTAAATTAATGGCTCTGGCCATTTGATAGCTTTTGAAAGCCGTGTATGACATGTCCAAGTATGGGATGATTCAACAAAACTGTCACTGTCATTCTCCATAGCCTATGGATGGACCATAGCAACCTTAGTGCTTCATACAGAAAAATATTGGAAATTGCATTGTTTTTTAAAAAAATCCATATTTTCCACAAAAATAAATATATCGAGGTGAACCAAAAACAAAACTGTTAAGAATAGATGTGACTTGATAAATAAATTTAGAACAATATATGGTTTTGCCACTCTACAGAGTGTGTGAAACTTATGGTAAAAAACATCTTTTTGTTTAAACCTGTATACTATAAACTTAGGTCTATTTCTTAGTAATGTTTTAAAATGTGATCGATTGTCCATTAATTTATCTACAATATTCCTAATATTCGTTAAAATCCGACATCAAATAAAAAAGTTATTTGCGATTAAAATTCATCGAAAATTTGTGTGGAACGATTATTTTGCCTGTGAGTGTATAATAATAATAAATCAAAATATCCTAAATTTCTTATATAAATATTGAAAAAAGATAATTGTAAAAAGCATGCACATTGTACGACGTACGTCTTTGCTTTGTTAATTGGACGAAGCGTCGCGACGCCTCTCTAAACCACAAATTAATTACAATTTAACCGACGCGTAGCAAGGCGTTGAGACGCACTCCTGCAGACGCTTAATAACTGATTTATACAGGGTCCACCGAGTATCCTTAATATACTTTAATAAAATAAAATCAAAATATTAAAAGAAAAAAAACTAAAAACCTTTCAAAACGAAAAATCGTTATAACTTTGTTACTCCTGGGAATTTTGAAACAAAGCAAGTTTTACATGTAAACATAAGCAAGTTTTACATGTACGAGGTGTGTTCAGAAAATAACGGGAATTGTTAAATTTCGCGGGTTCAGAGGGTCCGGTTGTCATAAAATTTTCCTTATTATGTTGGTATACATGCCGCCGAAGTATGATAATAACTTTAGCTGTTTTCATTGTTTACTTTGTCTGTGGCAGCCGCTAAGGTTAGACGTATTTTATGAGCTCGGCGATTTTCGTTCGTTAAAAGAAATGCATCAAAGAATTTCTATCCAATTTTGCTTAAAAAATGAAATAAATTCTGTGAAATGTTAGCAAAGGCCTATAGTGAGTCTGCTATAAGTAAAACAAGAGTTTACAAGTGGTATAAGAGTTTCCAAGATGGCCGTGAAGACGTTGAAGATGACGAACGCCCCGAACGCACAAGCGTATTAACAACCGATAAAAACATGGAAAAAGTGGAAAAAATGGTTATAAACCATCAGAGAAGTCGCTGATGATGTTGGTATATCGATTGGCTCATCCCATGAAATTTTTTCGAATGTTTTGGGTATGAAACGCATGGCAGCAAAATTTGTTCTAAAATTGTTAACATTTTTGGCCAAAAACAATACTGTAATGATGCCCCAGCCTCCATATTCGCCAGGCATGCCTCTGTCTGACTTTTTCCTATTCCCAAAAATAAAGAGAACCTTATGAACATAAAAATTGTGAATAAGTGTGTCTAACTATGAAAGTGTTGCTAATTAGTAAAATAAAACATTTCTTTATTAAATTCTAGCTAATCAAATGGCTGTTTTCCATTAAGAATACAAAACAATAGTTTTCTTAATGGGTTTTATAATGAGTACCTACATCAACGGTACTCCATAAACTACATTAAAACTATTTGTTCCAAAGAAGAACTTTTAGTTTAACTTAAGGTAACTTTAGAGTCAATATCGTTTTAAATAAATCAAAAGTATTTTACAATTGCAACTTTTACCATTTAAAATAGAAACACTATAAAGTCTTTTCTGGACAACCTATTACTTAATATTTTTTCTCGAGAATCGTTTCAGATTTATTGTTGTATTTCATTTCACGGGCGATTATACACCGAGTGTTGCCTGGCGTCATGTGTTTTTGATGTGTGCTAAATGGGGGTGTGTATCAAAAATGAGATCTCTCTCTTCCCCCTCGTCCCCCATTTTTCCCCTCAAGAGAAGAAATCCATTACAGCAGACCTAAACGGCGCAGAGTTTGGTCTCGAGCTCCCCTTCGGAAAGCAGTTCAGTCATCGTGTCACATGCATGCGGATATTATTGCGGATTTATTTATCATAGTTGCCGAATTGTGCCAAATTAGGCACACTGAGATGTAGCATGTGGTGGCTGCTTAGCAAATTAACCCTCGTTTTGAGGCAAATCAAGAAATATCGGTGTTTCTGAATACAGCAATATGCACTGTACACTGTTTAAAATATCTGTGGTGTAAAGAGTAATCTTAAAATGGTGTCAAAATCCAACACCAAGTGGTGTTAATTTAACACCATGAATTATGAAATGTTATATACAGCAAACACCAAAACGGTGTTTATTAGAGTGTCTCAAAAAAACCGACTATTTTTTTTTCAAAGAACATTGAAAATTCGTCAGAGTATCTCTAGAAAATGACCCTGTGAAAGTAAGAGCTCTTAATATTAATATTTAGAGGTGGCGTTTTGTAATTTTCTATTTCATGCATTTAAATAACATGGGAAATTTTTATTTTCAAATTTGGAATTTTGTAACGTGATAACGAGCTACTTTTAAGTATGACGAAATTACTCCTTAGGAAATTTAATGCTCTATAAAAAAGGTCTGATTGACTTTTTGCGTAAGTCAAGCCGTTTCAAAGATATCGAGCCTCAAACTTCAGAATGTTTAAAATTATGCTTTTTTTTCCTTAAATACAAAAAAATCAATTTATATGTATTTAAGACCCAAAATTATTAACTTGAGAATAAATATATGCATATATTTGATGGAATCCAGATCTAAAATTCTTAATAATTTGATAAATGATAATTTTTATTGATTTTTAGCAAAAAATATTCACTTACTTAAAAAAATTTGGTAGAAGTTTACTATAAATTTATTTACATTATGTATTAATAATATATTTACTGTTTATATAGTCATGTTAATAGTCCATTTCACTTTATATCAATTTTCTTCAGTTATCTCCTGATTTAAGCAAATAAGTAATTCAAATTTCGTTAAGGTTGTTCATACAATTATTTTTTGCGCCATCTACCTGTAAAAAAAGCATAATTTTAAACATTCTGAAGTTTGAGGCTCGATATCTTTGAAACGGCTTGACTTACGCAAAAAGTCAATCAGACCTTTTTTTAAATTTCCTATAAGGAGTAATTTCGTCATACTTATAAAGTAGTATAAATTCCAAATTTGAAAATAAAAATTTCTCATGTTATTTAAATGGGAAATAGAATATTACAAAACGCCACCTCTAAATATTAATATTAAGAGCTCTTACTTTCACAGGGTCATTTTCTAGAGATACTCTGACGAATTTTCAATGTTCTTTGGAAAAATAAATAGTCGGTTTTTTTGAGACACTCTAGTGTTTATCTAAAAATATTTGAGAAGTGCACCTACACAGAAAAAAAGGAATAGTTCATTTAACTATATTAATTTAGTTGACCCTTAAGTATTTATTTTTGTATTTTTTTTATTTTTATCAACTGTGGGAAGGTTAATAATATAAACAAAGATTAGTTTGACGGTACTAAACCAGATAGTTATTTTTTTTTTAAATTGGTTAAATTAACCCAGAAAACTTTAGTGAAACCAACCCACTGTATGGTTCACTTTACTAAATATGTTGTTTGTTAAAACGATTAAAACAATTTGCCGTGCATTCCCGGTTGCATAGAGTGTACCGATCGCGGCAAAGGCGGTGTGGATCACGTGATGTTCTTAAATCTCGCCTCTGTTGACTTACATGAAGAATATATAAGCTCAGGTAGTCCTTTGCTTTGGTGTGACACTACAAGTTTGTTCGATACTAAAGAGACCTTAAATAGGTGGAAACAGCTGTCAATACTTGAAGTATTTTAAGTTAGTGGAACGCACTAAAAACATTATCTCTATCGAGTTGAAGGTTCAATTTTCTGAAATAATACCACTGGTAATAAACTTGTAATGCGTCAAGGAACTTCCTGTTACCTTTTTTTCTGTGTAGTATGATTTAATTTGACCAAAAACACATTATATTTAACACTGAAAAGGAGTTCAATTTACACCAGGTAAAATTTATTTTAATACTGTGTGAAAGTTAAATTTACACCATTTTATTTGAATTTACACTGGACCAACGAACCATATTTAACACCATTTTGGTTTGTATCGATATAGACCATGTATGTTATTAAGTTGGTGTTAAAATGGTCATGAAATTTTGAACAGTGTACAAGCAGAATTCATATTGATATTGAAATTAAAGAAAAACGCTAACGGTTTATTCGAATTTGAAGTCATTGTAAAATTTGTTGGTTCATTGGAACCAGACGCTCCCATATCGGTACAGCTTCTGATAGTGCTGGAAGACGCCGACGCATTAGAACCTTGTATTTTTTCTGCAATTTGTATTTTGTTATGCACCGATTCTTCTAGGTATCCTTCTGCTACCGTCGAGAACTTCCATCCTCCGTGACCCTTTAAAGTAGTCATGTTAGCCCCTGCATTGGCCAAAACAGTCGCCGAAGACCTTCTCAGGCAGTGACCGGTGTAGAGCGCTGGTTCCTCCAATTTCAAAAACATTGCAATTCTTGAAGGTATCTTCGACAACGTATTTATTCCCACACACTGGCTGGTACACCTCCCATTTTATTAAAAAACAAAAAAGCCGCTAGAACTAGTATTCTTTGGTCTCAAAGATACAAATTGATCGGGTTGACTGGAAATACTTCTTCAAGTATGGTGAAACTTCTCAATTTCTTGGTTTTAGTGTCTGAAAAACTACGTGAAAATGTTTGTCTTGAATATTTTCTATTATCAAATTGACCAATTCATCGCTAATCCCCATTATCAAAGCCACTTTCATCAACAGGTACTCGTCTTCGGGAGCTTCGTTCAAAAACCTTCTCTATTTCAGGTCGTTCTAATGTCTTGGACTTCTTTGGTATGTATCCCTGTGATTTGCTTTTCAAAAAGCTCGTTTGGTTGCCATATTTTGAAATGTCGATTTTTTTATAAAGGTGAATAGTCGAGCGAAGCATCGAGTATTTGGTCCATAGCGACGATGGGGCTAATTTTTTTAGCAAATAAGCCAATAGAACTTTTTCATCGATACATTTTATCTTCCGTGAATTCATCCAAGACTCAAACATTTTGAACTCCTTGTCGTAAGCATCTCGGGACTTTTCTGGCAAAATCTGCATCGCTGCTTCTTCCGCTTCCGCAAGGATATCCTCAGGAACGTAATTTTCATCGGTTTCCTCCATTTTCTATACGTTTTTTTTAAAAGCTTCCCTTTACTGCAGGGAAAACTGACGAGTGTCAAAATTTATTTAAACATTTCTTAACAATATATCATGCCCGTGGCAACCAAGCAAACAACCTACTTTGACCAAAATGTAAAAAAGTCACTGTCAAGTCATTCTGACATTTATGGGGTACTGAGACGCAGGTAGATTTGATTTGATCACAAAGCTTATTTATTATTATCTCACTTTATTCCACTTGTTGGATGCCACTCGTGTGTTATGTTGCCTGACGGCCTCG
Organism: Brassicogethes aeneus; assembly: GCA_921294245.1. Taxonomy (NCBI): domain Eukaryota; kingdom Metazoa; phylum Arthropoda; class Insecta; order Coleoptera; family Nitidulidae; genus Brassicogethes; species Brassicogethes aeneus. The sequence goes on along the minus strand of OV121142.1, from coordinate 4,404,466 downwards.
TGGTATAAATCTTTCTCGCGTGACTTATTTTCAACATAACACACTAGTACCATAAATAAAAATAACTATTAAACTCATTTGAAAACTCTAAAAATTCCTACCTGACTATCCTTCAATCCCAATTTTTCCGCCAACTTTTTCCTGTCAGGTTTGCTGATGTACTTCTGAATCTGAAACCTCCTTTCCAAACCTTTCCTCTGCAGATCGCTGAACACAGCCCTCCTCATCATTCCCCTTCTGGGCTTCCCCCTCCCGCTGTGCGCCCATGGAAACGTTCCTGGCAGGGGAAAAACAGCTGACTGCGACCCCGATACAGGGGTGGAAACTGTTGAAAAAAAGATATCGTTAAAATATTGCCACTAATAACACTATGATAATTCGATTTACTAACATTGAGTGGGCCCACCTATATTACCTAATTTTGGGCTGCTGATTTCAAAAATGCCACTCGTTTTGCTCCAGGACGTTTAGGATTCGAAATAATTGCGTAATAAAATGCTCTGCCCAATTATCTCAAAATGTAAGTTTTTGCCTTAAATCTATTTTGGATGTTCAATATATTTTTCACGTTTTTTGTCAAAACTATACAGGGACTCCATACAAAGTCATCGGTAGATAAATGTCAAATAGAAATTTTGTTTGTTCCATTGTAGCCGTATACTACCTATACTAGTATTTTATAAGGGATATTTAATAAAGCACTTTTCTGCAGAGAAGTGCTTTATTAAATACCAAAACTAAAATTATAATGTTTTTTTAGTAAAAAGAATGATTATTTGAAATTTTTGTGTCGTTTTTTTAATTACTAATTAAAATGAAAAGGCAACAAAGTAAATGGGTTTTCGTATAAGCATTACTCTTCGACTTTTATTTGATATGTTTTTATTCACATCATGCCTAAAGTACCCTAAAATTTAATCTCGATTGAAATATAAAGGCGCCTTTATCTACTTTATCGTTCAAGCACACCAAAGTGCATCTATTAATTATTGACATTTAAAATTTAAACTTTAAATTGTATTTTTACTTGAAAGTGATTTTAAGAACCAAAAATGAAAAAAGAGCAGGAAAAGGAAGTGACAGAGAAACAGAAAGGAGACGAACATTTGTGTCGTCGTTGTAAATTTGTTTTGTTTTTGTTGCGCTACATTTACTCCCAAGAAAAACCAACGCAATATTTCATTACAAAATTTTATGAGATATACCTACTAATTTAATTTTGCAGGAATATTAAATGGACCTGATATACGACGTTTAATGAAAGATCAAGCATTCAAAAATGCTCTCAAAGTTGACGAGCTTGTCGCATATGGCAGTGTTAAAGCTGTCATTGAAAATGTTCTTGGTTCATATCGGGCCTAAAATTGGCGCCAATTCATTAAAAAAATGCTTTCCATTTTGCAAAGAATTAGCGTTAATATGTCATTTAAAATACATTTTCTTTTTTTTTCATGCTGATTAATTTGCCGAACTGATGAACAAGGAGAACGATTTCACCAAGTAACTGCAATTCTAGAGCATTCGTATCTATGGGTATAGCGAAAAGAAGTTGGATTCATTGCTAGGAGACATTTGCTGGAATTTGCAGCAAAAGATGTACGACGATGATGAGGATTAAGCACAATAATACTATAATCCAATTTGATATTTGATACGATTTAATAAATTTAAGGTAGAAAAAAGCAAAATTATGCAATGCATTAAATTTTGAAGGCTTAATTTGGATAAAAAATACTGAAACTTGTTTACTTTGTTGCCCTTTCAATTTAATAATTAAAATAAACTACAAAAAATGTCAAATAATGGTTGTTTTTTTAATAAAATACATTACAATTTTAGTTTTAGTATTTAAAATGTCATGTTGTTAAGATAAATATGATCTATTTGCCGTATACCAATTACTTTAGTATATTCAAGATAAATTTAAGCCAAAATAATTTATTAAATAATTAAAATACCAGCAAAAAACTTACATTTTGAGGTGTTTGAGCAGAGCATTTACGAAATTATTTTAAATCCTAGACGTCCTAGAGAAAAACGAATGACATTTTTGAAATCAGCGGCCCAAAATTAATTAAACTAAGCTGAAGTACTTAATGTTGGGGAAAAAAGTTTGTAAAACTATCATAGTGTAATAAATGAACTAGAAAATCAAAGAGGAAAGGATAATAAACTATCTTTGAATAAAAATGTATTACATTTTTAACAAGATGGGGAACCACCTCATTATATGAGTAGCTGTTAGGGTTTAGCTGGATCAGATTTATCCAGAATAGTGAACCGGTAAAAGAGGACCAAAAGAGGACCAATAGAATGGACTTTTTTTAATAATGCTTTACGCTTGTTTTTAAATAGACACCCTGTATATATAAGTAAATCTTACCTGTTAAATACGGTTGAGGCCTACAGTGTGCTAACAGTAAATGTGGATTGAAATGTGGTCTACTGGCCACTGGTTTGGCTATCGAAGGGGAATGATTATTTAAATATGAAGATAGTCCTAGTAAGCTTGGCGGTGTTACGATTATGTGATCTGAAACAAGAAAATAATAATTAAACACTTATTTAAAAAAATATAATTTTAAGTAGGTATTTATAAATTTATAATAATAAAATTTTATTTTATTTATTAAATTCTAACCTCGCAATTTTATTTTATTACAAAGATGTCTATTGCCTCGGTTAAAATTGATTTTCGTTAAAATGGGGAATAGAGCCAAATTTACATTTTCTGCGTATTATTGGAAAATGCGGCAGTTTATTTAAATGGACTATTACCAAAAAATGGAGTGAAAACGTTTTTTATTGACAATAAAATTTGTGTAGGTATTTAGGTACACAGTAAAAAATGTATATGTATATTTAACATATTTCTTGTGTCCCAGAATATTTTAATTCTAACACAACAGAATGTGTAAAAGAAAATTAATATACACAGTAAAAAAAATCAACTCTAAGCAACACTAATTAGAGTTCACACAGGTCCACACTATATAGTGTTGTTTTATAACAATACAATTAGAGTTAATTTGTAGTGTAATTTTCCCCAAGTAAGCAAGTATGATTTAACACTATAGCACTGAGGATAAAGTAATTTTACACTGTATTAAAAAGTGTTAATTTACCTAAAATCGTGTACACTTCCTCTAATTTTAGAAAGGTACTTTTACTCTTTTAATGCAAACTTCTAGTGTAAATTAACACTATTATTTGAGTAAAACCTATTGGTGGTAGTAAATAAAACGAAAAGGTAAATAAAGAGAAACATTTATTTGGAACAAAAATCTATGACAATTATCAAAATCGGTGCCTTTTAAAATATAATTTTATATTTGAGTCGTATGGCTGGCTTAAGCAAAATGGTTCCTTAAAACGTAAAAGTTTTAGATCAATGCAATGTTTTACTGGCTGTCAACTTGTAAGCAATGAATTATCTTGAGAATTCATCAGTAATTCATTTTTCTGTTATAAAAATGGGTGATCCCATTGGTAGAGAGGCGTCAGGCGGCTGTATGTCGGGGATTTAACACACGTGTACAAATTTTCCATAATATTAATAAAAATGTATAGGTTAATATAATAACCATTACGATTGAAAATAAAAAGTAAATCAAGTGTGTATGTATTTATATTATTAATATTACAAGTACCCGACCTACATCCTTTTAACATATTGGTATTTATTGAGTATTAAGGCTTAAAGAAAAAGGAAGTATAATAATTACCAAAAAATAAGAATGTCCCCTTATGGATTCACCGTAATTAAAATCTAACTGAACAAAAATGCCACACTTCCACAACGCGATATTTCCGGATATGCACTGCGTAGGTAGATAGGTACCAACCAAACATTTTAAAACGCATTTCGGTTATTACCAGTTTTTTCAGTCTATTTTGCCACTATTGGTGTAATTTAACTTTAATTGTGATACAATGTGCACTAGTAGAGTAAAGAAAAAAGAGCTCTTAGTAACATCAAAACAGACAAAGAAATTGGCATGCACTGTAGTGTATATTTTGTCACTATTTAACACATTAAGAAGTAATAAACACTTGCATTAAGTTTTTCTACCCTTACAAATCAACTCTAACATTTTTACCCCTACACTAAAAAATTTACACGTTCAAAATTTTTTACTGTGTACATACGTATTCATTAAAATATTAATAAATAAAAAGTTTTTGATCAAATAAAAAAATCTCAAAAGTCCCTAAAATCACCGCTTTTCAACAAACAGAAAGTGCGTTGAAGCGCGATGATTTTGTAGGTGCCAAAATTTACTAGCGGCGTCGGTTAAGAAGGTAACAGCGTCGCACGGTCCGACGCCTCTCGAATAGAGCCGCAGGCGTCGTTGCCATGGTTGCAAATTCTCTCCTAAAGTGTCAACTTTAACTTCGCTACAGGAAGGTCCGCTTTTTGGATCAAATTTTCTAGCTTACGGACGCAAGGGAGACCTGTTACACATTTTGGGGTTCTCACGTACTTTAAATGGGGTGCTAATTGTTTTACACAGTGTTATACTTGTGTAGGCTAAATAGTGTAATTAATACAAGGTGCATTCTAAAGTAAACTGGACTTTTTAAAATAAAAACAAGACCCAGTAACAAAAGTATGTGTTGAAAATTGAGAACTTAAATGAAAAGAATTTTGATAAGAAATATTTCTTTATTAATCAATTTCCTAAACAGAAAAATTAACACATTCCTACATAAATATCTGTGGTGTAAAATGTAATCTTAAAATGGTGTCAAAATCCAACACGAAGTGGTGTTAATATAACACCATGAATTATGGTTGAAAATGTTATATACAGCAAACACCATTTTTTTTTAAATTTTTATCAACTGTGGAAAGGTTAATATAAACAAAAATTAGTTTGACGGTACTAAACCAGATAGTTATTTTTTTTTTAATTGGTTAAATTAACCCAGAAAACTATAGTGAAACCAACAAGCTGTATGGTTCAGTTTACTAAATATGTTGTTTGTAAAATAAGAGTTACTTCAACCTAAAGCACTCTGTTAAAAGGATTAAAACAATTTGCCGTGCATTCCCGGTTGCATAGTGTGTACCGATCGCGGCAAAGGCGATGTGGATCACGTGATGTTCTTAAATCTCGCCTCTGTTGACTTACATGAAGAGTATATAAGCTCAGGTAGTCCTTTGCTTTGGTGTGACACTTCAAGTTGTTCGATACCAAAGAGACCTTAAATAGGTGGAAACAGCTGTCAATACTTGAAGTATTTTAAGTTGGTGGAACGCACTACAAACATTATCTCTAGCGAGTTGAAGGTTCAATTTTCTGGAATAATACCACTGGTAATATACTTGTTATGCGTCAAGGAACTTCCTGTTTTATTTTCTTCCTTTTTTTCTGTGTAGTATGGTTTAATTTGACCAAAAACACATAATATTTAACACTGAAAAGGAGTTCAATTTACACCAGGTAAAATTTATTTTAATACTGTGTGAAAGTTAAATTTACACTATTTTAGTATTTGAATTTACACCGGACCAAAGAACCATATTTAACACCATTTTGGTTTGTATCAATATAGACCATGTATGGTGTTAATTTGGTGTTAAAATGGTCATGAAATTTTGAACAGTGTAAGATAATTTTTACCAAAAAAAGTGAAAAATTATTGCAGAATCGTATACAAATGAAAAATCGAACAAAATTGATTTTGTTCATTACAGCGCCATGTATTACAAATATGAAAATATTTCAAAGTTTCGAGTTAAATGAGCCCATATAAGAATATAAGCGTTGAGTTTTTTAATCAAATATATAAGGAATAATAAATCGAAATCTACTACCAAACCAAAGTTTTTCAGTTTTTACTTGCAACGCAAAACACAAATAACGTACGCGATTTAGCTGTGCAATTGAAAGTTTGCGAACAAAATTTGTTGAGTAAGACTTCTGCCTTCCTCTCTTTTGTAAAAGCATATATAGCGCAACAAATGTTAATTTACAAATTGTTATAACATTTTATAAATAATATATCCAAACGCTCATTAAATGGTCATCACAGAAGCTACTAAATTTTATCAATTTTTATTTAAATTTGATTGAAATATGCGCATTTGATACTCTTTGAGAATCCACATCGTATAAATTTACCACAATTTTTTTTCAATCACCCTAGTGCACATCTCTAATCAAGAAATCCAAACCCGTAGTGTAAGGTATTGTATTTTATGAATCGGATATAAAAAAGCAACATAAATAGTAACATATTTTACCAGGCGTATTTTCATGCAATTTCAGTAAAACATCCTGAAAATAAAATGAACAAACACGCTGAAAACATATGTTTTACACTTTTTCGCGCGTCCTGTTTTTATTTATTGTTTTTGTCCCCTGAAAAACTGAAAATTTACGGTTTTAGTGAAAAATGGCCGTAGTAAAAAAAGCGTTCAGATTTTATGCGATTTTTAGCGATAATACTGTAAAGTTATTTGTTTAATAAAAAATACAGTTTTCTGAAATTATGTTTGAATTTTTAGATGCATATGTTTTTGAGGTTTGATTTAAATGTGTCTAAATACTGTATAATTTTTTTTATAAAATTACCAAATTTGGGGAATGGTTTATTTCGTTATTTTACCTACATAATAACCTTTTTGATATACTAAGAGAGTACCGTAATAAAAACAATATAAATACCACAAATACAAAAATAACGCTATAATTACTAAATGGTTGCTCTCTCTTTCTAAAACATTGCCATTCGTAATTTCTTTGTTCTTTTAATTTATATTTTACAAAATGGTACTTACAAAGTAATAAACGCCACCCTAGAGTAATATTAACTTAAATTGTCAAAACTAATAATATTTTGCATTAAAACTCAAACGCACATTATTTTATTGATAAAAGTAGGCACAATACATCTTAAAAATTATATGCCCTCTAAGTATTTTACGGTTTAAAAAAAATTATTGCTTCGATAAAAATTCAACAAAACCTAAAACGTACAAAATTTTATAAAATCTTTTAAAAATCATTTAGTTTTAATTATTTTTTAATAACTAAAACTCTCCTTATTATATTTTAGAAAAATATTTATGAAAAGATATTATATAAATGTTACGATAAGTAATGGATGCCATCTTAAAAAACTCATAATGCGACCTGAAAAAATATTTCCCTTTGTAGTTTTATTTTTCACTTTAAGCTTATTTTTCCTTGTTTAGTAAATATTAATGGTATTTATTACTACTAATAAACCCAAAAAATACCAGGCGAATAGGAATTATTTACGGTTATAAAGTGGTCTTAGAATCGTAAAATTATGACTTATGAGCAACATTTACCATTAAGTAAAAATTCTGACGTTAAAATTACCGTTAAATTTTCCTTTAGGTGAAATACACTTATAAGTAATTTTCTTTCGTAAAAATTACGTCCCTTATAATACTTCAAAGTGTTGAAACTTATGGGTTATTAAAATAGGTAAAAATAACATAAATAAAACTTATTAAATAACTTTAAACAAAGTTTTACTTCAAAGTAAATTTTTAAGGTTAATTTAACAAAATATTTATTTAAATGCTGCTTCGCCATGATGGACATGTTCAATAATAAAAAAAACAACAAATTTTTGAAAAATATGCGCCTTTTTATAAAAAAGTACTTTTTTGGAGTTAAGATTGTTTTAATATTTTTTTTATTTTTTCCCCTCCTATCCCTGAAAAAAATTTGATTTTAAGAATCTTTTAAGAAGATATGACACGGAATAATGGAATATTCTTAGAACCTTCGCTTATTGCTAAGAATGTTCTTAGGGACTTTTAAAACATTCAATAGATACCCTTTTAATGATGCAATTAGATTCTTAAAAGCTTCTTAAAACCTTCCTAAAAAGCATCCTAAGAACATTTTAAGAATACGTTTTTGGAATGTTCTTAGAAGGTTTCTTATGGAGCTTCTAGGAAGTTTTTGAGAATATTTCCAAATATGTCAGATACCCACGTTCTAATATGTTGTATTCTACATTCGTAAAATTCTTCATTAGACGACAAATACGCCTCACTGTCATAATATGACAGTGAAATGTATTTGTCATGCCCTTAAAAAATTTTGCGATATATTAATGTATAGGTATTTATTTAAAAATATTAAATAAACAATTTGACCTCTAAATCATACGTTGTATGACATTATTTCATAAAAAGTAAAATTGGAAAATTTTGTGGGATAAGTCAGATTAGATTGAAGTTAGTTAGGATTAGTATACATAAAAATGTTAATTCAGAAATAAAAAATCGGTATACAAATTAATAAATATTTATTTTTAACATAAAATAAAATACCTATAGTAAAAGTATTTTTGTTATCGAATATTGTTTTAATTTGAAAAATAACTATAAAGAAATATTTTGGATTGTGTTTTTTACTTAGTATTTAATACTAATTACTAATTAGGTACTTAAGTATAGGTATATAACTTTACACGTAGTTTATGGTATATTTTACTATTATATAGGTAACTGAACTAAATATGCATAACAGGAATATTCCTAAATGAACTTTCTATAGCAATTACTTTCTTAACATTCTAAGCATATGTTTAGAGTAGACTAATTTTTACCACTAAAACTTTGCACCTTCTAAGAACCTGCCTATAGGCCAGTAAGAATATTCTTAGGATCATGCTATATGTCTTTTAAGCATGTTCTTTAGAAGAAATATAGCATGATCCTAAGAATATTCTCACTGAAAGGTTTAAAAAACATTCTTAGAATAAAGTGTGCTATCAGGGATAGCAACAACTTTCGTACAATACAAGTATAACAATTAGTTTCAAATTAGAAAATACATTGTGCGTAAACCACATCGCTATTATTTTAAGGGATTTTAAAACGCTGTAAAAACACGACCCTTATTTACAAAACACTTTATAAAAACATCCCTTTGTGAGCCTATCTGTATACAATGTCAAAAACACCAGTCTATTATATTCTTACAAAAGTCCGAACTCCTAACTAAGCCAAGGGATAATCCAGGGTTATTTATACAGGGGTCGCATTTAATAAAAAAAAGTCTACACCCTCCCCAATGTATTTTTTATTTTATTTTATTATTACCATCAGGCTTAATTTCGATGTTCATTTTTGTATTCGTAATAGTGGCAATATGTATCTCTTTTGTGCTCCCCATGTGAATATTTTTTTAAGGCGTCAACTTGCTATTTTTATTTATTTTTGGGCGTACATATTTTAACAATTAATATAAAAGTACAATAAAAGAAAAAAACTGTTTTTATACAGTTTATACACAGTAAAAAAACATCAACTCTAAGCAACACTAATTAGAGTTCACACAGGTCCACACTAATAGTGTTGTTTTATAACACTACAATTAGAGTTAATTTGTAGTGTAATTTTCCCCAAGTATGATTTAACACTATAGCACTGAGGATAAAGTAATTTTACACTGTATTAAAAAGTGTTAATTTACCTAAAATCGTGTACTTCTACACTTCCTGCACTGAAAGAAATTTGTTGCTTAAAGTAAATACAAATTTATACTAAAAATTTTATACTAGTGCTTTACACATTTATACTACTGTTTATTATGAATGTATGTTAAATTTTGTAATACATTTATTGTAAAGAAGATATGTTAGATCTAAATAAAAATAAACTTACCCTTACTATAAAATGTAAACTATAAGTGAATTACAGCAAAAAAATATTGCTAGAAACACATTTATATTGCTAGGGTAGCAATAGGCTGCTAACCAAACGAATATATTTGTTTTAGCAATGTATGTGGTAGTCCATATATGAAACATAAAATATATTTGCCCTAATTATTTTTTTATTTAACTTTAGTATATATTTCTTTCAGTGTGGGTAAAATCCCACTTTTGTTCAGTGTAAATTAACACTATTATTTGAGTAAAACCTATTGGTGGTAGTGAATAAAACGAAAAGGTAAATAAAGAGAAACATTTATTTGGAAGAAAAATCTATGACAATTATCAAAATCGGTGCCTTTTAAAATATAATTTTATATTTGAGTCGTATGGCTGGCTTAAGCAAAATGGTTCCTTAAAACGTAAAAGTTTTAGATCAATGCAATGTTTTACTGGCTGTCAACTTGTAAGCAATGAATTATCTTGAGAATTCATTAGTAATCCATTTTTCCGTTATAAAAAATGGGTGATCCCATTGGTGGAGAGGCGTCAGGCGGCTGTATGTCGGGGATTTACCACACGTGTACAAATTTTCCATAATATTAATAAAAATGTAGGTATAGGTTAATATAACAACCATTACGCTTGAAAAATAAAAAGTAAATCATGTGTGTATGTATTTATATTATTAATGTTACAAGTACCCGACCTACTGCCGTAAATTATTGATATATAATATAGGTCGGGTATGGACATCCTTTTAACATATTGGTATTTATTGAGTATTAAGGCTTAAAGAAAAAGGAAGTACCAAAAAATAAGAATGTCCCCTTATGGATTCACCGTAATTAAAATCTAACTAAACAAAAATGCCACACTTCCACAACGCGGTATCTCCGGATATGCAATGCGTAGGTAGATAGGTACCAACCAAACATTTTAAAACGCATTTTGGTTATTACCAGTTTTTTCAGTCTATTTTGGTGTAATTTAACTTTAATTGTGATACAATGTGCACTAGTAGTGTAAAGAAAAAAGGGCTCTTAGTAACATCAAAACAGACCAAGAAATTGGCATGCACTGTAGTGTACATTTTGTCACTATTTAACACATTAAGGGGTAATAAACACTCGCATTAAGTTTTTCTACCCTTTTGATTTGTTTTAATAATAAATAGTGTGAATGTACCAATAAATTATGTTCATATTCTTTAAATGTGTTTAATAAAGTTAATAAGCACTAAATGCTACCTAGTGTATTTTGTAGTGTAACTTTTACACTTACAAATCAACTCATATTTTTAACCCTACACTAAAAAATTTACATAGGCAAATTTTTTTACTGTGTAATAACTGCAATTGCAACCATTGGGTGACAAGTGCTGTTTCTGCGCGCCTTCATTAAATAGTAATTTGTATTCCAAACGTCCCGTTTTAAATTAATACGTGAATACACCGGATTTTTTTGACATGCCGTTTGGAAAAAAGATTTAGTCGAATTTTCCTGGATTTTAGTCCTTATAAGAACAATCCTTAGAGTTCCTGGTTGGATTTCCTGCGCTAAGTGGCGCGCCATATGACGCCACAAACCCTTGCTGCTAAAATTAAGGGAAAATAAATTTGTTCCCGACAAATTTATCCGAGTAAAATCGATTTTTATTCAGTCCTTAAAACAATGATTTTGCTTCTTTATGGTCTTTCCAAAGTGGCACTAAAACTATACTTGCCACAGTTTGAACAAATTCTGTCCTTAAAGCGATTAAACACTAAAAAGCACTAAGTTACTTACCAGTCTGTGAATTACTCCTTTGCTCCTTTTTTTCGTTGCCCAGGATGGCACTAACACTAAACTTGAGTACGGGTTTGGATTCCTCGATGACGTGTGCACTGTCACTGAATCTACACGAAAAGAAGTTGCAGTTGTACCTGCCACAGTTCGAGCAAATTCTGTCCTTGAAGCAATTGTTGAACGGCAAGAAAACGTCGTTTTTCCCCGGACTGAGTCTGTCATTTTCGTTTTCGCTGCGCGTATTTTCGTTGGGACTCATCGAGGTTTTGACGTCGCGTTTCGCCTCGAACGAATCTTCCATGCCGTCTTCCAGATTGTCCGCGGTTTTGTCGGTGATGATTTCCAGGTTTTCCGGCGATATTTTCCCGGAGCTGAGCAGACTTTCCATGGAGAAAGCGTTCGCGGCGTTGTTGTTGATGCTCTTCAACATTTTTTCGCGCTGATGCAAGAATTGCAAGGTGTGATACATGATTATCGCGCACTACAACATACTTCTATGATCACTTTTGGGTGGAGAAGGTTTTTATAAAGCAAAACTGTTTAAAAGTCCATGAATATTCGAATCTATCGCCTGTGTATTCAACATTTAACTGAACTGTTTGGTCAAGCCTCCATAAAATGATCATTTTTTTAGGATGGATCAGAGTTGTTTTGGTCCATTTCAATGGGCTTTTCTTGAGGTATACCTTTCTAATTAGGTTTTATGATGCCGATGTACCATTTTCTTTAATTTCGATGATGTATTGTCATGGTTTACTTAGGTATTAAAGACATTTGTATTGTAAGATTGACGAGATAAAAACTTGTTTTATTATAACTTATTGAAAAAGTATGGAATCAAACGAATCACTGTTTTATTTATCTATTATAATTCAAGTACCTATATATAACCCACGATATTGTGAAAGCAATATTGATGCAAAATGTGTTTTACGTACACTAAACGTTTGAGGTGTATAAGTTACTTACCAGTCTGTGAATTACTCCTTTGTTCCTTTTTTTCGTTGCCCAGGATGGCACTAACACTAAACTTGAGTACGGGTTTGGATTCCTTGATGAGGTGTGCACTGTCACTGAATCTACACGAAAAGAAGTTGCAGTTGTACCTGCCACAGTTCGAGCAAATTCTGTCCTTCAAGCAATTGTTGAACGGCAAGAAAACGTCGTTTTTCTCCGGACTGAGTCTGTCATTTTCGTTTTCGCTGCGCGTATTTTCGTTGGGACTCATCGAGGTTTTGACATCGCGTTTCGCCTCGAACGAATCTTCCATGCCGTCTTCCAGGTTGTCCGCGGTGTCGGTGATGATTTCCAGGTTTTCCGGCGATATTTTCCCGGAGCTGAGCAGACTCTCCATGGAGAAAGCGTTCGTGGCGTTGTTGTTGATGCTCTTCAGCATTTTTTCGCGCTGATGCAAGAATTGCAAGGTGTGATACATGATTATCGTGTACTAAAGCATACTTCTTTGATCACTTTTGGGTGGAGAAGTTTTTTATAAAGCAAAACTGTTTAAAAGTCCATGAACATTCGAATCTGTCGCCTGTGCTTTCAACATTTAACTTAAATGTTTGGTCAAGCATCCATAAAATGATCATTTTTTCAGGATGGATCAGAGTTGTTTTTGTCCATTTCAATGGGATTTTCTTGAGGTATACCTTTCTTATTAAGTTTTATGATGCGGATGTACCATTATCTTTAATTTCGATTATGTATTGTCATGTTTTACTTAGGTATTAATGACATTTGTATTGTAACATTGATAAGATAACAACTTGTATTATTATAACTAACTATTGAAAAAGTATGGAATCAAAAAAATCACTGTTTTATTTACCTATTATAATTCAAGTACCTATATATACCCACGATATTGTAAAAGCAATATTGATGCAAAATGTGTTTTACGTACACTAAACGTTTGAGGTGTATAAGTTACTTACCAGTCTGTGAATTACTCCTTTGTTCCTTTTTTTCGTTGCCCAGGATGGCACTAACACTAAACTTGAGTACGGGTTTGGATTCCTTGATGAGGTGTGCACTGTCACTGAATCTACACGAAAAGAAGTTGCAGTTGTACCTGCCACAGTTCGAGCAAATTCTGTCCTTGAAGCAATTGTTGAACGGCAAGAAAACGTCGTTTTTCCCCGGACTGAGTCTGTCATTTTCGTTTTCGCTGCGCGTATTTTCGTTGGGACTCATCGAGGTTTTGACGTCGCGTTTCGCCTCGAACGAATCTTCCATGCCGTCTTCCAGATTGTCCGCGGTTTTGTCGGTGATGATTTCCAGGTTTTCCGGCGATATTTTCCCGGAGCTGAGCAGACTCTCCATGGAGAAAGCGTTCGTGGCGTTGTTGTTGATGCTCTTCAGCATTTTTTCGCGCTGATGCAAGAATTGCAAGGTGTGATACATGATTATCGTGCACTAAAGCATATTTCTATGATCACTTTTGGGTGGAGTAGTTTTTTATAAAGCAAAACTGTTTAAAAGTCCATGAAAGTTCGAATCTATCGCCTGTGCATTCAACATTTAACTGAACTGTTTGGTCAAGCATCAATAAAATGATCATTTTTTCAGGATGGATCATAGTTGTTTTGGTCCATTTCAATGGTATACCTTGAGGTATACCTTTCTTATTAGGTTTTATGATGCCGATGTACCATTATCTTTAATTTCGATGATGTATTGTCATGTTTTACTTAGGTATTAATGACATTTGTATTGTAACATTGATAAGATAACAACTTGTATTATTATAACTAATTATTGAAAAAGTATGGAATCAAACAAATCACTGTTTTATTTACCTATTATAATTCAAGTACCTATATATAACCCACGATATTGTGAAAGCAATATTTGATGCAAAATGTGTTTTACGTACACTAAACGTTTGAGGTGTATAAGTTACTTACCAGTCTGTGAATTACTCCTTTGTTCCTTTTTTTCGTTGCCCAGGATGGCACTAACACTAAACTTGAGTACGGGTTTGGATTCCTTGATGAGGTGTGCACTGTCACTGAATCTACACGAAAAGAAGTTGCAGTTGTACCTGCCACAGTTCGAGCAAATTCTGTCCTTGAAGCAATTGTTGAACGGCAAGAAAACGTCGTTTTTCTCCGGACTGAGTCTGTCGTTTTCGTTTTCGCTGCGCGTATTTTCGTTGGGACTCATCGAGGTTTTGACGTCGCGTTTCGCCTCGAACGAATCTTCCATGCCGTCTTCCAGATTTTCCGCGGTTTTGTCGGTGATGATTTCCAGGTTTTCCGGCGATATTTTCCCGGAACTGAGCAGACTTTCCATGGAGAAAGCGTTCGCGGCGTTGTTGTTGATGCTCTTCAACATTTTTTCGCGCTGATGCAAGAATTGCAAGGTGTGATACATGATTATCGTGTACTAAAGCATACTTCTATGATCACTTTTCGATGGAGAAGTTTTTTATAAAGCAAAACTGTTTAAGAGTCCATGAAAATTCGAATCTATCGCCTGTGTATTTAACATTTAACTAAATTGTTTGGTCAAGCATCAATAAAATGATTATTTTTTCAGGATGGATCAGAGTTGTTTTGGTTCATTTCAATGGGCTTTTCTTGAGGTATACTTTTCTAATTAGGTTTTATGATGCGGATGTACCATTATCTTTCATTTCGATGATGTATTGTCATGTTTTACTTAGGTATTAAAGACATTTGTATTGTAACATTGATAAGATAACAACTTGTATTATTATAACTAACTATTGAAAAAGTATGGAATCAAAAAAATCACTGTTTTATTTACCTATTATAATTCAAGTACCTATATATACCCACGATATTGTAAAAGCAATATTGATGCAAAATGTGTTTTACGTATACTAAACGTTTGAGGTGTATGAGTTACTTACCAGTCTGTGAATTACTCCTTTGTTCCTTTTTTTCGTTGCCCAGGATGGCACTAACACTAAACTTGAGTACGGGTTTGGATTCCTTGATGAGGTGTGCACTGTCACTGAATCTACACGAAAAGAAGTTGCAGTTGTACCTGCCACAGTTCGAGCAAATTCTGTCCTTGAAGCAATTGTTGAACGGCAAGAAAACGTCGTTTTTCTCCGGACTAAGTCTGTCATTTTCGTTTTCGCTGCGCGTATTTTCGTTGGGACTCATCGAGGTTTTGACGTCGCGTTTCGCTTCGAAAGAATCTTCCATGCCGTCTTCCAGATTGTCCGCGGTTTTGTCGGTGATGATTTCCAGGTTTTCCGGCGATATTTTACCGGAACTGAGCAGGCTCTCCATGGAGAAGGCGTTCGCGGCGTTGTTGTTGATGCTCTTCAGCATTTTTTCGCGCTGATGCAAGAATTGCAAGGTGTGATACATGATTATCGCGCACTACAACATACTTCCAATGATACTTTTTGGGTGGAGGAGTTTTGAATAAAGCAAAACCGTTTAAACGTTCATGAATAATTCGAATCTATCGCCTGCGCATTCAACATTTAACTGATGTGTTTCTCCACTGTTCGGCCGAAGCACCCTTAAAGCGAAGGCGTGGTTTGGCCAGGCAAGGGTGGAGTTTCGCTTCTTCTGGGGTTGAGTTTAAATACTACTTTTATATCGCTGTTTTCCGTTCGAATTATGAGCCCTTAATTATTATTGTATTCCGGAATTATTGCTCCCCACTCCAGAGTGAGCCTAAGCCACGGCTCAAGAGGGAGGATTTCATTGCGATTTGAGAATTTATCCGGCTTTTGTTCTTCGCTTTGTGTTTTGTTTTTATAACGTTATCATATCGATAATTATAATCTGATTAGAATCCTTTGTTTTAAAGGGCTTTAATGATATAAATATTTAAATATCGTGACATGTAAGATTTCAAAATATTTTAGCTTTTTAAAATTATTAATATTGTTGTTATTATTATTATTATTATTATTAATTTTAGAACCAGTAGCTCATTTTAGGATGTTAAACTAGACATTAAAAACTATTTTTTTTAAATATTTTTTTTAAAAATATGTTCAAAATTGCATCTTACTGTCAAAAGGTTAAGTAGAGTCATGTGACACATCATTAAAAAGGTCTTTTGAAACTATAATTAACCAATTCATTTTTGAGATTTTATACAGGGTTTGTATAAAATAGGCAACATAAGATTTACATTTAAAACGTGTTTTTTAACCGCAATTCATTATTTTTTACAATGTTTTAAAAGTCTAAAACCTATCCTCCGTGACTGTTACTCTTTCTAGGTTAACCTATATGTTTTCAAATATCTCAGGTAGTAAAAGCATACTAAAATATCAGTTCACTAAGTAAATTAATTTTTATAACCATTTATGTAGGCGTTACAAAAATTGATTCTAACCTCCGTGAATATGTTTTGCTTTAAATTTTATGCAACGGATGGCGCTTTAATAATTTTAAATAAGCAAAAACCTCTGTTTACGACATTATAGATGCATGTGATTCCTGAAGGTCAGTTAGACTTTATATGCAGATGAGAGTGTTGTTGTTTTATAATTCAAAAGTTTAAGTTCCTTAATTTGCTATTTAAAAACCTATCCACCGTGAAGTGTAATATCCCAGTAAGTAGATTTTTTTTTATAATAATTTCATGTATGTACAGGGTGATCCCCTATAATGTCGCCCCCTTTTAACTTTTTTATTTTAAGTGTCCCAAAAAATTTAAAAGTGTGGTTATGTAGGAACTAAAAAATACTTTTTTTCAACGTATAAAGAAAATTGGAAAATTGATCAGTATACAGGGAAAAACAAAAAGTTTATTTTTTTTTCAATGGATATTTGAATTTATTTTTCGATTCCTTGTAAAATTCTGAGCATAATTTATATACAAACCATATACGTAAACTCAACCGTTTCTGAAATATTCGCATTCAAAATGTCATCATTAAATGTTTTTTTAAACTGTTAAAGTATACCAAAATTTTTATTAAAAATAAATTACTATAGTGACATTATGTCAATAAGTGTTGTTAAATAAGTAAAAATGGCGTACTCAGACAGAGAAAGACAAACTATTTCAACTTATTATCTTAAAAATAATTTAAATATTTCAGAAACGGTTGAATTTAGGTATATGGTATGGATATATGAAATATTCCCACATAACCACACTTTTAATTTTTTTGGGACACTTAAAATAAAAAAGTTAAAGGGGGGCGACATTATAGGGGATCACCCTGTACAATTGAATTTTTAAAAAATATTAAGGTGTCAAAAGATACAATAACTTATTTCAAATATACAAAGGGATGTTTAAAAAAAACATACGAAATCCTAACCTCCGTGAAGCTATCCTCCGTGAAGCTCTAATATTCAAAATGAATGATTTCTTAAAATTCTTGCATTGGTGCAGAACCACTTATGTTAGGTTATTACTAGACCTGGTGGCTTCCCAACAATATTTTTTGTTTGTTAATAAATTAACGTTTGATTTCACTGTGTTTACTTTTTTCCAAAACTCTATTTGCAAAGAACATTTTTTTAACTTTAATATTTACGGCATGATTTAGTTATTTTTTATTGGGAACCCAACAAAATAAAAATGATATTTCGTCACCACTTTTGCGACATATAATTGATACAATTTTAACAACCGTATCATTTACCTTTTATCAATGATGGATGACTTTTTACAGAGCACGATTGTGAAATTATTGTTAATATGTTTTGTGCCCTTTTTTCCTTTAACAATACCCCGATGACAAATCACTTTCGATTGCCTTTGATTGATTGTGTTTCGGGGCTTTTGTGCCAAAACATAATGAATTAATATCTACACGTATCTACGTGAAACCATTTTACACATCTTGCACAATTATTGCGAAAATTTATATAACTTGTACATTTAGGATTTTGAAAGAACCATAATGTAAATTATTATGTTACCAATGCTACCAACCTTAAGCATATACATAATTTTATATAAATATTTTCTTTGGGGTTATAATACACTGTTAAAAATTTATATTGTAATTTTACGCACCACAATATAGTAATAATAATACTCAGTTTTATAAATTCACTACACGATTCATTACAACCCAATTTGGAAAAATTACAAAAGGTTTGTTGAAATTCACTAAGCATTTATTAAAAATTTGTTTAGTAACATTACAATACTGTATTGTAATTATACTATACAATTCATTTCAACTCAGTTTAAGAAAATTACAAAATATATTTTACAATTTTACTGAACTGAAGAAAATTCCTTTCGCAATATTACAATACAAATATTTTTATTTTGTATAACAAATTACACTAAACATATTTACTAATTTACGAATGATGGTATTGTAATTATACTACGAAAAAAAAACCTGCAATTTTCTTAGTTTCTTCAAGAAACTTTCTTGACCAATTACTGTAAAGATTTTAAAAAAATTGAACCTTCACCTCGCCAGAGTTTTTGTTTTAAGTGCGTTCCACCAACTTAAAATACCGACAGACAGCTAGACAGATGGACCTATTTTGGGTCTTATCAATGTCGGGCAATTTGGTGTATTGGAACACACCAAAAACGAAAGACACCTGAGCCTATAGTCGTTTTTTCGCGTAAATACCATGAAATACTATGGTTATTAAACTTAACCTTGGTTAATAGTTAAGGCATTTTTGCGTTTAGAGTGCGTTCAAAATTCCTAACTATGACGTCACAAATACCAGACCATAAAACTATATCGCTGAGCTAGTTATTCAACGTGGTTAATAGTCTTTCTCTTTTTAATATATATTTTTCTGTTTCGATATGTCAAAAATTTGTTTACATTTGAAATTTAAAATATTTTAAGTAGGTACAATTGCTCTTAAACCGAATTTAAACTTTGTATTAAAATGGTAAACGGGGTGTTGTCAGTAAAAATAAATGATAGGGTGCTCCATATTGTGGATCTCCACAAGTGGAGGAATTATATGCAGGTTTTTTTTTATATTCTTCCTTATTTTGTATTAAACATGTAGGAGAATTGGATAACGTGTATTGAAAAAACTAGTACCTATAGAAAAAGAATATACTAGGTATAAGAAGAGGCAAAGAAATTTATTTACACCGGTAAAAGCATAGAAATTAAATATAAATAGGTAAAAACACATTTCAAAAATTATAGGTTATGAAAAAGTAAACAAATGTCAAATGTTAGAAACCTAACCATGGTTATATGAATTAACTGTGACGTCATGACTTATTTAACCGTAGTATTACATAGTATTTACGCGAAAAAACGACTTATATACTGTCCACCCAAGCAGTGATGTAATGTATCGAGATACATGTATCTAGATACTGGATCTAGATACATTTTATGTACCTAGGTACGTATCGAGATACTTAAGAAAATCAGGATCTACTTTAGTATCTAGATCCTTTTGAAAGTATCTAGATCCTTAGATACAAGATACATTTTATTTTACCCAACCTGATTGCAACTCCACACCGTGTGGGCCACACGGAAAATGAACATCCAATGGATATACTCTATGGATATCCAGGATATATACCTACATTGGATATTTTTGATATCTCCCGTAAGAGATGAACAATACGAAAACCGTAGTGCTGTGTATAGACTCCCGTACCCTAATCTATAAACTGAACTACTGTTTTCGTATTGTTCATCTTTTACGGGAGGAAGGAAAGAAGGAAGGAAGGCAATCTATAAATCCGGCTTAACGGTTTTTCCCACCCTCAATGGATTTACAGGAAAAAGCATCTGGCAACACTGTACCGAACCCAGAGACCTAACGATAATTTTGAATTTGTGCTACAAATTTTGTAGTAAGCTTTCATATGGCGCGTAAATATAAAATTTATTTCCGTTTTTCATGGATATTTCGTCAATTTTATCAAAACAGTTTTATTTTATAGTTAACACGCTTGTTTATAAGGTCCAAAAAATTTTTTTTTGTCATTTAATTTTTAAGTTTTTTTAACATAGTATCTGGAAGTAACTTAGATACTTTTTGAATGTATCTGTATCTGTACCCAGATACTTTTGGGAAAATGTATCGGTATCTGTACCCAGATACATCTACCAGAGAGTATCTGTATCGGTACCTAGATACTGAAAAAAATGTATCGGTTACATCACTGCACCCAAGTCAACCGAGGCGAGATGTAAGAACATCACGTGATTGCCGCAATCGGTACATACTGTGCATTTTACATAACATTATTGCAAATCAAATTACAAACAACGTTTGTAAATCTGAGATGCTTTTATTAGAAACTGTCAAACTGTTTGGTAAAATTACAATGCGTGTAGGATTTATACATATAGATTGTGAAATTACAACTTATTTTAGTAGATTTCCCAACATGTCTTGGAAGATTACTTAAATTGTATTATAATTTTGTATTGGTAAGTATACACTGATTTGTAATTTTACTCATAATTTGTTTTGCAAAGCAATTGTAATTTTACAAAAAATTTTAACATTGTACATGATTAAAATGATATATAGTAAAAATGCAAACAGAAGTTGTATAAAATGAATAATGATTTGTATATTTCCAAACACTTATTGTAATTCAAATAGCAAATTTTGATTAGTAATTTTATTGATTATCTTAGTAAAAAAAAATTCAAATGTGTAGGTAAAATTGTAAAATTGGAACCTGTTTAGTACTTTGGCTATAACAAAATGTAATATTACAACAAATGCGTATTAAAATTACAACATTTTGTAATTTTACAAACATTTGTGGCATTTGTGGCATTTACAACTTAAATTTTTGCTTTATATTTTTTCAACAGATGAAATGTAATAGGTAAAATCTGAAGTTGTTAATACAAATTACACTGGCATTAACGTCCTCAATATTGAATGGAAAGTATCGAATTTAAAAGTTGTAGGAAAACATTTCGAGCGATATCCATTTGTAATTCAATATTGCTAAAAGCTGGCTTTCAAATATTTGTCAGATACTCGAATTCACGAACATAGTAGAGCAGGGTAAAGGAGGAAGGGGGGTAGTCGGGAAATTTGGCAGCCTTTAAGTAACATATGTCTGCAAATATTGACTTTTATATTTCGGGGTTTCACCTTTACGCCAATTCGCGATTATCTACTACAATTTTCCTTCACATAATTTTGTACGAGGTGTGTTCAGAAAATATCGGGAATTTTCGTTTTTTGAAACAAATATTTATTTATTCGTCTACATTAATGTTGTCGCCTTCAAAATAGTCCCCATTGGATATTATGCACATGTGCCAGCTCTTCTTCCAATACTCGAAACACTTCTAAAACTCGATCTTTGGGATAGCCTTTAGTTCTTTCAGCGATGCGCTTTTAATGTCATCTATGCTTGCAAAACGACGGCCCTTTAAGGTTCTCTTTATTTTTGGGAATAGGAAAAAGTCAGACAGAGGCATGTCTGGCGAATATGGAGGCTGGGGCATCATAACAGTATTGTTTTTGGCCAAAAATTGTGTTCAAAATTTAACAATTTTAGAACAAATTTGCTGCTACGCGTTTCATACCCAAAACATTCGAAAAAATTTCATGGGATGAGCCAATCGATATACCAACATCATCAGCGACTTCTCTGATGGTTTATAACCATTTCTTCCACTTTTTCCATGTTTTTATCGGTTGTTAATGTGCTTGTGCGTTCTGGGCGTTCGTCATCTTCAACGTTTTCACGGCCATCTTGAAAACTCTTATACCACTTGTAAATTCTTGTTTTACTTATAGCAGACTCACTATAGGCTTTTGTTAACATTTCACAGAATTTATTTCATTTTTTAAGCAAAATTTGATTCAAATTCTTTGATCCATTTCTTTTAACGAACGAAAAATCGCCGAGCTCATAAAACACGTCTAACCTTAGCGGCTGCCACAGACAAAGTAAACAATGAAAACAGCTAAAGTTTTTATCATACTTCGGGGGCATGTATACCAACATGATAAAGAAAATTTTATGACAACCGGACCCTCCGAACCCGCGAAATTTAACAATTCCCGTTATTTTCTGAACACACCTCGTATTGCTTTACAACTTCTGATAAAGTTGTTGATAAATTTGATTTTTTTTGTTGCAAATTTAACAAATTATTCTCCAAAATTATACTTATTTTCACACTCGCATAAAATCATTTGTCACGAATAGCCAACTGGAATAATATCAATTTTTTATACCTTTCGTTTTAAAACCAGGGTGGTCTTTGTATACCTTAAGGGGTTGTATAAATAAAAAAAAAACGTTTAAAAAAGGTAGCCCTCTATTCATAAGAGCGATTAAGGTTTTTTATCGATACTTTTTGGTTTGATTAATTGTTATTTTTGTTATTTTCATTTGGCATTAGCCTTTTAAACTGTAACAGTATGAGAAAAAGCTTTGTTGTGTTGAGATATTGTTGTTTCAGACGTACGAATATTTTTACTAAAGAATCCATATAAATATTGTTACATTTTTTAATTCTACGTACAATTCTAGAAATACCCAAATTTTTTATTTTATTTTTATTGTCTTACTAATTCTACTGATTCTACAAAAGTTGGGCAACTTTTGACCTCATTTTGTTTATATATGTAGCTTTCGGAGAAAATTAAACAGTATTTTGTTATGAGAACATAGATAATATAATAAATATACTGTTCCAGACCGGGCCAGTCACTTTTTCAAACAGTTTCTGAAATATCTGTTTTCTAAATTTGAATGCAAGGGAAGTGACAAGTGTACCAGGGTACTAATTAAATACATAATTTATTGGAAAATATAAGATTTATTGCAACTTTGAGCATATTATACATTAAATATCTTAAAATCAAATAATACCACACATCAGTGGCGGCTGGTGGATTTTGGGTATACCGATATCTCAATTATTAGATATGGAACCCACACCAAATTTATATGAGTTTATAATGACATTAAATGCGCAAGCAGAATTTAAATTGAAGTTTGCGAAAAAAAGATAACCGAAACATCGAACATGGAACTGGCGACACGATACTGATGAATGGGATACAAATTTGAGATTATAATTCGGAATTAAGTATTTTACTGATATGTTTTATTAGTGGATGCTACTTATCAACAAATCACATATAGCCTTATATAAATTACAATGAAATATATATACGTAAGAAAATAACTACTCACCACAGTACTGAAATTTTGACTGGAACTATACGCGCATTCACCACAACTTCGCCGCTTGCATTGTTTTCAAGATGACTGTCGTGCAAAGGGCGGGCTCTGTAGGTAATTTATTACCAACACTTGAGTTAAAACGAGGACTTGACGTTTAAACTTCAATATTTCGCAGGAATTTTGAATTTTTACATTGGACACAGAACTGACGGGTAAAAGTGAGTACAAATATTATTAATTTTTTAAAAATTGCTATTATTCGAATCTATGATAAAATATGAAAAATATATTATTTAATGTTTTATAGTTTGTAGTGAAATTGAATAATTTAAGATAAATTGAATATATTTTAAAATAAAATCACTCAAATATTTGATTCAGGAGTTGTGACACGCCAAGGTACTGATGTTTTGAATATTTATTATGTTTTTCTTACAAATGTGCTTTTGAAAAAATACATTGAAATTGGGTGGACAAGTTAAAAAAACCTGGATCTTTTGTAATATACTAAAATATTTACAAAAAATATTAAAATACCTACTCTATTCATTGATGACATCAAGTTGTCCAACTTTTGTAGAATCACCCATATATGTAGGTATGTAATATATAATGTAATATATTACATTAATTACATAACACCCTGTAGATAAACAACACTTTTTAAATTTTACTGTCTATTCAACAATGGTATTAGTACCCAACTTAAACATGTTTTGTTGAATGTACCTATACATTTTTATGTGTAGAATTTATTAGTGAACCTATTTAACGCTTCAATAAATTTTAACTATACCAGATTAACAATTGTTGTGTCAAGTTTAAAATCATTCAACCCTTTGTTAAAATAAGCACCTATTTATACAATCCTTTTGTTTGACAGTGTTATTTCTCACCTTTCTATAAACATACATAATATATATATTATAAACAATACCTGATAAAATGTTTTTTTCAAAGCAAAATTTTCGAGATATGAATTTTTTGTTATTTTTAAGGCAGCTTTACAATACCGTGTTGTCAACATAGTCACTTTAAAAATCCCTAAACTTGGTTCAAAAAATCCCTAGAATGCATAATTTGTTTATACCAATAAATTATTTTTAAAATAAAAAAACATTTTTACAAAGAATCAGAATATAAAAGTTAAATGTCATGGTTTTGATTGTCCAACATTCAAAAGGGTTATTTTTGCAAACAATTGCAAACAGACCCATATTAAAATTTCAAATCAAACATTTAAATAACAAAAACGAACACAGTGGTATGCAAATAAATGTTTATTTGGCTTAAATTAAAATAAAATTAAATAATACACACAGGCATATAAAATGTATGGGCCTCCATAGAGGATGATATGAAATTAAACGTTATAAGCAAATATTTTGACAGGACAGAGGGTTGCAATCATACAGCGGTATTTATTTTAATTTACATACTATAGCGTCAAATGATATTAAGGGTGTAAAAAGGGGTTGTGGAGTTCAAAAAATTTGCTGTTCCACATTTTAAATATTAATATTTGACACAAAATAAAATATGTATTTTAAAGAACAAAACTATGTATTTTTCCAATAAACAATTTTTATTACTTATGGTAACGATTACTTATATAAATGTTATTTAAAGGTAGTGAAAGTAAATAAGAGTATAAAAAGGTTTTAAAAATCGCCATTTAGTTTACAAGTTATATAATGTTCATATAAGGTTACTGTAACCTCTAGTTATATAATTAGGTTACATAATTGTTTCCATAAACATTTTATATAACCTATAGTAACCGTTACCAGTAGGTTTGTTTAAGTTTTTAAAAAAGTTTTATACAGTTTGCGGTTACGGGTTTATAAAACTTAAAGGCTTTAATTTTTTTAATAAATTATATATGTGCAATTTTTCTTAATGTCATGTGTTTCTTAGCAAAGTGGATATCACATAAAACATGTTGGTAAATAATATTATTTGACACATCATAAAGTACAGACTATGTATTTTCACAATAAGCAATTTGTGTTACTGATGGCAACGATAAGTTATATAAATGTTATATAAAGGTAGTCAAAGTAGTAAGAGTTATATAAAATCGCCATTTTATTTACAAGTTATATAATGGTCATATAAGGTTACTGTAACCTCTAGTTATATAATTTATAAAACTTGAAGTCTTTATTTTTTTTAATAAAAATTGTGAGTTAATTAATTATTTATGTGCAATTTTTCTTAATGGCATTTCCTTATGGGTGTTTCTTAGCAAAGTGGATATTACATAAAACATATCCATAAATATTATTATTTGACACAACATAAAATAAAAAACTATGTATATTTTTAATAAACAATTTGGATTAGGTACATATGGTAACGATAAGTTTTATAAAGGTTAAAAAGGTAGTTAAAGTAAATAATAGTATAACAAGGTTTTATAAAATCGCCATTTGTTTTACAAGTTATATAATGGTCATATAAGGTTACTATAACCTCTAGTTATGTATATAATTAGGTTATATAATTGTTTTCACTAACATTTATATAACATATAGTAACTATTGTCTGCATAGTTACAATATAAATCACTTTGCACTTTAATTTTAAGTTGAATTAGGTACACTTATAAATGTTATATAATTTAATACTATTAATATTTTTGCCTTACTTTACGCGGTTAATTTATAAGATGACATTAATTAAGAAAGATAGCGTACGAAGAATTATATATTTTTTATATAGTGGTTTTCAAAACTTCTGTTACCTTTAGTAATAAAACCTACAGTATTACTTAACACAGGTAACGATAACCTTTACCTTAAATAAGCTCTTTAAGGGGTATATAAAGGTGATATAAAATATTTTTGTAACCAAATTTAAGTTTTATAATTTGGGTGATATAATATTTATGGCAACCACTATAAAATCACACGAAAAAAATGCTTATTTTTTTTTACTAAATAACGATAAAATTCAGTAAACCACCATTAAAATTTATGGTGCAATTTTTTTATTTATTAATTTATTTAACATTTGCATTTGGTACATACAGAAACACCCTGTTATGATATTAATCCTTCCTCTATAGAATCATATTTTCCAAACCGGCCCGTGCTCGTCGAAACAGGGATAATCGAGGATGCCTGGGCACATAAAAAGGAAATAAAACAAAAGAAGACCGTGTGCCACGCATTCAATCAAAGGCGGCGCCCCAGCAAAAATCCCACGATCTGATTGGTTTAAATTCCGGACCGTCTCCCACTTTTTTAAAAACCCGCTTTCGCAACTTTCCGCGCTATTTTTTCTCCGCTCGACGCAAGCGGCTTTTCAAAGGAAATTTTAATTGATTGTTTATTGTTTTTTTTCCGCTAGTTTCGCAGCGTTTGTTGTTAATTTTTTAATTTAACTTTGTTTGCCTCGCTTGCTTTAATTGTCTTGAGTTTGAGAGATTTTTAATTGGATTTAGGTTTTCTGTACACAGAGAAATAGGATTGTTTGATGCAAAGAAATTGTTGTTTGGATACGGGGAAACAAATGTTTTTTTAATTTAAATTAATGTTTTTTTAAATTAATTTAAAAATTTCATAACTACAGAATATTTATTTTATTCAAACATTCATTCATTTCAATTAAAAAATGATTTGTTTCCCCGTATCCAAACAACAATTTCTTTGCATCAAACAATCATTTTTCTCTGTGTAGGTACTGTGTTCAAGATTTAAATTAATTTTAATTTTTTCCAAGTATTGTAACAAGATTTTTTAATTATTGTTGCAAAAAAATATTTTTACAGTTAAATTAGTTTTTGCACCAGATCTATAATGCGGTATCCATTAAAATTGTCCGAGGTCAAGGCCTGAGCACAATTCAGCGCGCAGCCTTTTTCAGGTCCACATAACTTTATTTTAGTTAGTCTAGAAATTGTTTTTAAGAATCTTCTAAGAAGATATGACCCGGAATAATGGAATATTTTTAGAACTTTCCCTTATTGCTAAGAATGTTTTTAGGGACTTTTAAAACATTCAATAGATACCCTTTTAATCATGCAATTGGATTCTTAAAAGCTTCTTAAAACCTTCCTAAAAAGCATGCTAAGAACATTTTAAGAATACATTTTTGGAATGTTCTTAGAAAGTTTATTATGGAGCTTCTGGGATGCTTTTAAGAATATTTCCAAATATGTCAGATACCCACGTTCTAATATGTTGTATTCTACATTCGTAAAATTCTTCAGGAGACGACAAATACACCTCACTGTCATACTATGACAGTAAAATGTATTTGTCGTCCCCTTAAAAAATTTTGCGACATATTAATATATTTATTTAAAAATATTAAATAAACAATTTGACCTCTAAACCATAAGTTGTATGACATTATAATATATATAAATATACCTATTTCATAAAAAGTAAAACTGGAATATTTTGTGGGATAAGTCAGATTAGATTGAAGTTGAAGATAGTTAGGATTATTATACATACAAATGTTAATTCAGAAATTAAAAATCGGTATACAAATTATTAAATATTTATTTTTAACATAAAATAAAATACCTATAGTAAAAGTATTTGTGTTATCATACCTATATTGTTTTAATTTGACAAATAACTATAAAAAAATATTTACGATTGTGTTTTTTACTTAACTATAGATATACCTTTATACGTAGTTTATGGTATATTTTACTATTATTAGGTAACTGAAATAAATATGCTTAACAGGAATATTCCTAAATGAACTTTCTATAGCAATTACTTTCTTAAAATTCTAAGCATATGTTTAGAGTAGACTAATTTTTACCACTAAAACTTTGCACCTTCTAAAAACCTTCCTATAGGCCAGTAAGAATATTCTTAGGATCATGCTATATGTCATTTAAGCATGTTCTTTAGAAGAAATATAGCATGATCCTAAGAATATTCTCACTGGAAGGTTTAAAAAACATTCTTAGAATAAAGTGTGCTATCAGGGCACCAGGTCTAGTAATAACATAACATAAGTGGTTCTGCAGTGCAGAATCTGCACTAATTCAAGAATTTTAAGAAATCATACCACCCTCGCATCCCAAAAGTTATTAAATTTTTTAAATAAATTGGAGAAATTATTATAACAATGTTGTGTTATTATAATATATTTTTGCAATTTCATCACAAAATATTATATTAAAAAAGTCTCTATAATACTGATTTACTTAAACAAATTATATAAGCCCATTAGATTAAAATATGTTTAAATGTCAAATAAATTATGGATTTTTATAACACTGTATAAATTCCTATTAATAACCAATTTGCCACATTTCAGCAAAAAGCAATATAAAAGTTAATTATTCAAGTCAAATTTAGTATCCCTATCCAATACGATTACTAAAATTTAGTCATGCCATAATATTGTTTCTTCTTTTCGTCCCTTACGCAATTTTATTATTTAATGAAATAATAGAATAATGGGTGGAAACACGAGTGAAATTGACTTTAAGGGGGAGGACAAGGGGTAAAGAGATTAGAGGCGTCATGTGCTTCCATAATCTTATATTAATAATTCAATGTTCCCCCCATTATAATAATAAAGTAATATGTCATAAAGCAGCCGGAAATATCCGATGCCAGCTGTCGACAGTCAACTATTTAATATTGCGCCACCCTTGATTTCGCGATTGACACGTTCGGAGGTCTTCGGTTACTCTCGTGAGGTCGTCCTTAATACGTATACTAACAGGATTGCAATCATTGGAGTACTTTTTTAATTAATTTATACTTATTGGTTTTTACCTAAATATTATATCAAAGCTTCAAACACAACTAAACTTACTTTTATTATTATTATTATTATTATTATTTTTAATGTGCTTTCAACAGGCACCAGGCCCAATTACAGAAATACACAATGACAAACACAAATAAACAACCATACCCCTGGTGGGATTCGAACCCACGACCTCTCGGCTTGTAGTCCGCATTGCTAACTACTACACCACCGAGGGCGGTTTTAAAACCATAACGCCTATTATGGGATGTCATTCATACCCTTATAAAACCATATTTACTTAAGAGACCCTTAAGGCCTATTTAGCTTTGTGGCAGTAAGTATATTGGTTTTAAGGGTTCTTAAAAAGTGTTTTATGAAAGCAGTTAAAACCAAATTTCTGGAGGAAACTCTACTAAACAGCTAATACTTTAATCTGCTTTATTATACTCCTGTGTTCTAGCTTTTCAAGAGCAGTTTGTCCCGATGGCAATACATTAAAAGGCATTTTAGATTTAAAACCAAATTACGACATCATCTAATTGAAGGTTATAATTATAACCTATATTCTTATAAGGTGCCGACACTACTTCCCTTATAAAACCACTTTGTTTCTAAAAAAGAAATGTTGCTTTAAATTAGAATAAACACTCCAGTGATTATACCTTGTTAACTGCCTATTGGTTTTATAACATACTTTTTCGGTTTTAATAAAATATATAAGTTTTATTATTTTCTTATGCAGGAGATAATGCTCTTAAAGGCGTATGACCACAATTTTTCCATCATCCATATTTGTGTACCTACTTAAAAATGCTTTAATAAAATAATTGTAAAAAATTGCTCATGTTAATTAAAATTAATTAAAAAAACTAATGAATATATATTATATGGGTGAATCTCACGAAATGTCCCCCGTTGGTGTTACCCCGTGATATTTAATAAAACTAAATGAGTTTGATCTACACTTTTATTGTGCTTTGATCTTTTATAATTAAGTTCCAGATTTTTAACCGCAATTAATTATTTTGTACAATGTTTTAAAACTCTAAAACCTATCCTCCGTGACTGTTACTCTTTCTAGGTTAACCTACATGTCTTCAAATATCTGAGGTTGTAAAAGCATACTAAAAACATCAGTTCACTAAGTAAATTAAACACATCCAAAGCAATCGAATCAAATATAAAATATTATTAAAAATTAAAAGAAATAATTTTTATAACCATTTATGTAGGTTTTACAAAAATTGATTCTATCCTCCTTGAATCTGTTTTTGCTTTAAATTTTATGCAACGGATGCTGCTTTAATCATTTTAAATAAGCAAAAACCTCTGTTTACGACATTATAGATGCATGTGATTCCTGAAGGTCAGTTAGAATTTATATGCAGATGAGAGTGTTGCTGTTTTATAATTCAAAAGTTTAAGTTCATTAATTTGCTATATAAAAACATATCCACCGTGAAGAGTAATATCTCAGTAAGTAGATTTTTTTATAAATGTTTTATGTATGTACAATTAAATTTTTAAAAAATATTAAGGTGTAAAAAGATACAATAACTTATTTCAAATATACAAAGGGATGTTTAAAAAAACATACGAAATCCTAACCTCCGTGAAGCTATCTTCCGTGAAGCTCTAATATTCAAAAAGTATGATTTCTTAAAATTCTTGCATTAGTGCAGTTATTACTGGTGGCTTCCCAAAAACCCCATTCTAGACTAACAGTGAAACAAGCAAAAATAAAAAATAATCATGGCTTTTATAAAAATGGTGTATACTTTAGCAGAAAGAACCGAATTTATTTATATTTACGGATTTGACTCATGTGCTCGTCCTGGGAATTCAAAATATCAATAAAAGTTTTTTTTGCAAAAATTAGAAAAAAGGTAACTTAGTACATAGACTATAAATAAACACATGATATTCAAGTAACTGATACTGTGAACACTTGTATTAAAAATTAATCCAAATACTTTCTTACGGTATTATTTTATTTTTGTTCCCTTTTTAATATTAAATCCAATCCGGTCCAACTTAACTCGACCCTCCGGAAAAGGGAAGCTTCCTTCAAAATTTTAATTAAATTTAATACGAACGACTTTTTAATTTGTCGTTTTTGATTATCGAAACTTCAGAAAATAAAGTCGTTCGATTGAAAATTAATTCAAATCTCAAATCGTGAGAATCTAAATCTAATAAAGTCTTATTATTATCATCTCGCCTTTCATTTGATATTTAACGTTACGAGGGCTGCTGTTTATATTTCAATAATGGGCAAAGCTACGTGAAATTTTACATCTGGACCTTACATTTTTTGTATAGTTTATCTAAACTATTAAGGGAAAATGGTAAACCTCTCTTTTATCCGAAATCGGCAGTAAAGTAGTCAACAATCGGCAGTAAAGTAAAAGAAATCGGCGTTAAAGTAGAACTTTACGGCCGATTTAATACGAGTATTGTATGCAACCCATTATACATTTTAAGATGTGTCTACTGCTCCTCAGCAGCAACTAAATAATATTTTAAAAAAAGCGGAGGTCGATTGGACCCTTTCATAAAATGTTGTTTAATAAAAATAATAAGTTAATTTTATTAATTAGATTAAAAAATCGCCGCGGTGGTCAAATATATAATAACCTTCGCAACAAACAGTATACGTAGACACTTTCTACATTCAAATGACATTTGATTTGATTATCAATATTAATTATATTATTAAATGTGATTTCGGATAAAATTTAATATGCACCTCGGCATTAATAGTTATTTATGTACTAAGGGCATAATAAGGGTTTTATGGTCCGAGGCGCTATTTTTGTTATAATTGTCATATTATAATGTCAACCGACATCAGTCAGTTTAAAGTTTAAAGATGAATGAATTTGAGGAAGCAGCTGAAAAGGCGAAAAATTGCGGCCTGCTGCCGGAAAAATCAAAATCTTTATACGAAAAAACTTACTTCGAATATATCAAATGGTTTAACATTGTTGTTTTTAATTTTTGACGTTTCATTATAGCCCGCTGGGTCATAATAACGCCCGCAGGCTATAAAAAGACGTTTACGTCAAAGAATTTTTGTTATAATTGTCATATTATAATGTCATCGTGCATAAAGTCATTTTTTATCACTCACGTGGTTAATAACTATTATTAGGACTGTCATAAAACTGTCAAATTTCAATTTTAAGGTTAATTTTTGGGTAAAGTAAATTTGTGGGTTAAGGTAAATTAACCTTAAAATTGACATTTGGCAGTTTAATGACAGCCCTGATACAATAAGGTTTATTTTTTACAAAAGGGAAGTAAAATGGTTGTCCTTAGCACTTTTTGCAATGTCCCCCGATGGCGTTACCCCGTGATATTTAACACGTAGAGTGCCGCCATGGAAAGGTAAATTGACGGTTCATACTGGCCACTTAATTTTGGGTGGTTAGAAAACCAAAAATTAACAGTACTTAAATTTCGGCCATGGTGGACAAGTTAGAGCACCAGCGCGAAAACCAACTAAACTAAGATATTGCTAAAAGCATTCTAAATCACTCCCTATATATTTAGCATGGCTCTGGTGGACGGCTGTGATGCACCGCGGCCTGAACTTTAAAGAGGCATGGTGGACAACTTTGACCCACCACGGCCAGAATGGAAAAATAAAATCATCTCAATTGGTGGACATCGTTGACCCACCACGGCACTCTACGTGTTAATAACACTAAATGAGATTGACCTACACTTTTATTGGGTTTTGATCTTTCATAATTAAGTAGATATTACAGCTCAGGTTTCACATTTTTAACCGCATTTAATTATTTTGTACAATGTTTTAAAAGTCTAAAACCTATCCTCCGTGACTGTTACTCTTTCTTAGTTAACCTATATGTTTTCGAATATCTGAGGTAGTAAAAGCATACTAAAAATATCATTTCACTAAGTAAATTAAACACATCCAAAGCAATCGAATCAAACATAAAATATTATTAAAAATTAAAAGAAATAATTTTTATAACCATTTATATATGTAGGTGTTACAAAAATTGATTCTATCCTCCGTGAATCTGTTTTTGCTTTAAATTTTATGCAACGGATGGCGCTTTAATCATTTTAAATAAGCAAAAACCTCTGTTTACGACATTATAGATGCATGTTAGAATTTATATGCAGATGAGAGTGTTGCTGTTTA
Organism: Brassicogethes aeneus; assembly: GCA_921294245.1. Taxonomy (NCBI): domain Eukaryota; kingdom Metazoa; phylum Arthropoda; class Insecta; order Coleoptera; family Nitidulidae; genus Brassicogethes; species Brassicogethes aeneus. Next base: position 4,371,024 of record OV121142.1, on the reverse strand, counting down.
TAATTCAAAAGTTTAAGTTAATTAATTTTCGATTTAAAAACCTATCCACCGTAAAGAGTAATATCTCAGTAAGTAGATTTTTTTTATAAATATTCTATGTATGTAAAAGTGTATTTTTTAAAAATTTTAAGGTGTCAAAAGATACAATAACTTATTTCAAATATACAAAGGGATGTTTTAAAAAAACATACGAAATCCTAACCTCCGTAAAGCTATTTTCCGTGAAGCTCTAATATTCAAAATGTATGATTTCTTAAAATTCTTGCATTAGTGCAGAACCACTTATGTTATTCTAGACTAACAGTGAAACAGCCGAAAATAAAAAATAATCATTTCTACTTGGGGGACATCTCAATATATTCACCCACTTTCCTTTTAAAGGTGCTTTGGAAATATGGATACTTAAGTTAATTAATAATCATCATTATGCTAAGAAAAATAATTAGCACAAGTTAAGAGTTTATCTATTGACTGGAATTATTGTAATCCATTTGATATATCCTATAGGACCAATTATGCTTCCCGATAGGTTAAATGGTCAGATTTTTTTTCAATTTTTAAAGGGGTATATGCGAGATAGCCTAAACGCCCTTCTCCAGGCGGCAATAAGGAATATTTAGGTAGGTAACCTTTTGGTGTATCAGTACCTACGTAATAATCTGGCCATAAAACCACAATAATGGGACCTCTTTATGCAATAATCACATTTTTATAAATGGTTACTATGAAATCATTGATTTTGCTTATTGAACCAGTCACCGTATCAATGTTGCCGAATTTACGATTTTTTTTTACTATTTTTCCTGGACTTTTCAAATTTTCACCCATCTTTTTTCACCCAAGGAGGGTGTTATTTCCATCTCTCTCTTAATTATGTTCATCAATAAATAACATAACCTCTGCGACTGCATGCTCTCCCAGCCTTATCGAGACGCCCTTTACAACGAAAATGTTACTTAAAATTTCATAACGCGATGATAAAAAACAAGGAAGAGGAAGCAGAATGGATTTTCGAGGGAAAGGAGGAGGGCTCGTTTCTGGTGGAAAGAAAGACAAATTAATTTTGCTCTCGACTAGAAGTAAAGAAAATAACGCGACTCTGGCGAACGAACGGCAGCACGGAGCCCGAAAGGAAATAAAGTAAAGGAGAGGATAGATATATAAAGCGATTATTTATCAAGAGAATGAGATAAAGTCGACGGCATCTGGTCGAGGAAGAAAGAAAGCTTCTCCATCTTTATCTCCGCGCTATTCCGCATCGATTTCCTTCACTTATACGGCCTTCTTCTACGTGGCTTTTCCAAAACCTTATCTAAACTAAGAAGCATTAAATTTGCTACTTCGACATTTGCTTTTTTCATTTTCATCAGCATCTGAAGGCGATATTTAGCTGTCAAGAATTACTGCACTCTTCAGTGAAAAAGAGAAAAGCCATTTGATCTGATTTCCTTAAAATTTTGTGACAAGTGTTTTAAGATGGATTGTAAATAATAGTACATTAAAGGGAATCAGCCTTTTTAAAAATGCAAGCAGTTACTGACCAAGGAGAAAGAACAGTTTACTTACACTAGTTTACAAAATCGAAAAAAAATTCTGCCCACCATTTTTTTTTATTTTCGGAGGTGTTTTGACGTTTTTGAGTATAGCTTGAAATCCAATTGATCGATTTGGTAAAACAAGCCCTTAAATTGAAGGTATTTGAGCCCTCTAAAACTTTATTTTACATACTTTTGATATCGGATAAGTATTTTGATGCTAGCGATTTTAATAACTTAAAAAATTCGTTTTTATGGCAAAAATTGAGGTAGAAAATTTACATATCGTCCTGGGAAAGGTTTCAATCAAACAACTCCAGTTTGGATTTTTTTCGTGAAGCTGACATTTTTACAAAAAAAAAACAAGCTAATGTTGTTAAAAATACATGAAAAAATGGCGAAGATATAAATTTTTAGTGGAAGACCCAAATTCAGCTTTTTGACGATTTTTTATTTTGTAATATGTTTATTTTTTAATGAAAACCTAATTAAAGTGCATGATTGAAATTTTTTAAGTTTTGTACGTACTTTTTTCACTGAAAACATCATATAAAATTTAAATTTGACATGTCTAAATTCTTTTGTTTCTCGTGTTGGCATAGTGACATTTTACTGCTATTTTTTGATATTTTAACAGAGTATTTTTATCATGGTTTTATTTAGTTAATAAAAAGTATAAAATAAGTAAAAGAAGTGGAGAGTTCGAGTGCGTAAATATCCCGCACAATCTGGGCGACGTAAGTGATGAGCACGGAGAACGTTTTCACCAGCAAATGAAGGCTATGGAGCGACGGTATCACGGCTTCTGGGATGCAGCCATGATGGGTGATTACATTTGGTCCCTTATACGAGAAACGAAATACGAAAGCAACAAAAAAGGATCCAGATTTTTTTTAAATCTATGCTTATTACAACAAAATAAAACTTTCAATATCTTCAATGTTCAATATTGATTGTTCAATATTCAATATATAATTTAATTTAAATATTTAATGTTTAAAATAAAAATCAATGTTCAATATTAAACTTTATATAACTTAATAAAAGTATATATAAAAGTATACTCTAAAACGTCAAAACACCTCAGAAAATTAAAAAACAAATTGAAAATTCATATCTCGAAAACGCTTCCATGAAAAAAAATTTAAGTGTGATTTTCGCGTTTAGTGAGCCAAACTACACAAGAAAATAATAGTGAGACATGGTGGGCTAAATGGCTGTAAACTAGTATTATGGACGACTTTGTGTAGTACTCATTTTGTGTGCCTCAGTGTATTTGTTTGAAAACCGTTTTCTACTATTATCAAATTGTCGATGGGGTGAAAAATATCCATTTATAACCGATTGTTTGGCGGAAAAATCGGAAATATATCAGCCGATATTTCCTCCTCCCGTTTATATCATCTCTATCCCACTTGAATCTTTCATTTCTCTTACACAATTTCACATTTCCTTTCGATTCTTATATTACATCTTATCCAAGTATCACTTGAGGGCGTCTTTATTGATAAAAAAAAAAACAGTTTTATTTAACTGAAACTCTGCGTATTAAGTTTCTGATATATCAGAATATCATTATAATGATTGGGTTTGGTAATAGATTATTTAACGAAGCGCATCCAGAATTGCCTTTTATTTGCCAGGGGACTGTAAAAATGTCCCGCTTTTTTAACGAAACTTTGAAAGGAGAAAGATACTTAACTTTTAAGAAGATCTTGAACTATATTTAGCAGTTTAGTTTCCAACCCAAGTAACACATTAGGTTTTATTATCGCTGCTCTTTTAAAATTACACCTTAAAGCTATTTGTATTTTAATGTTACAGCAGGCTTAAGACTTTCTTAAACCCAAAAAGAAGCCTCCAAGGCCTATTTTTGCGTCGGTAATAAAACCTAAAGGTTTTATTATAATTGCTTTAATGAGGTTATCACAGCTTTCATAAATCCTCCTCTGACACCTCTATAAAGCTAAATGGTGGTTAAGTGAGCTTTATGGTGTTCTTAGACGAAGAGGTTGATAAAGTTAGTTAGCATGTAAGCAGTATTCTTTTTAAACATTTTGCCATAGTATATACAGTATTGCTTTGGTTTAGAATAATATTAAAACTATTATCTCTGTAGTAAAGACTTTAATATTTCATGAAGACCAAAGTACAACTTATTATTTTTGGTTGTTTCACTGTTAGTCTAGAATGGGGTTTTTGGGAAGCCACCAGGTCTAGTAATAACATAACATAAGTGGTTCTGCACTAATGCAAGAATTTTAAGAAACATTGTAAAAAATAATTAATTGCGGTTAAAAACCTGAAACCTGAGCTGTAATAAATACTTAATTATGAAAGATGAAAACACAATAAAAGTGTAGGTCAAACTCATTTGGTTTTATGTATAGATTATCCAAGAGTTTCGAAGATTTTAACAGTTTTTGTAAAAGAACCCATTATTATTTAATTTTTTTTAATTTTAATTTTTGTATTCGTATCAAAGGGCTAAGGTTAAACCATTATAGCAAATTATGATATGTTTGAATAAACATTTAACATTTAGCCCTTTGATTTTCTGATCTGGTTTATTTACATATAAGTTAGGCAATTAATCAACAATTAATCGGTTGAGTGGCTTAAAATTTGCATCCCCCTATTTGAAAACACTGCTTTGTCAATTCGATAATACACTTCGATGGGCTCAAAGTTGCTCCCTTAAGGGAAGCAACGTCACCAACATAAACATAAATTGTCCACATGTTAAAAAAATATCGAAAAAAAAACCGTGGCTCGATTTGTTGTGTTGTTGGGTGTATTTCGAGAGTAAATCCTTGGTTGAGTTTTTATCGGTTTTCCGGTTAATCCGAATGAGGATAAATTTCATACAGTCCCTGTAAATATAAATTGTATCTATTAGATACAGTAATAATCGTCAAACAAATAAGTCGTCTAAATTTAAACAGCATTTAGCAATATTAAAATAAAGTGTTCACTTAACGGTAAAATACCATTATTTGCCATGAATTCGTAGGTATATTTTGTTGTTTAAAATGCAGTTGTCGGCGTTTTTTTAGAGAACTCAAATATAAAAATGGTTGATTTTAAGGTTATGTTTGTGCAAAAATTATTTTTTACTAATTTCTTAAAAATGTCCAAACTTAAATATAAATTATATAAGTAAAGGTAAAGTTATCATTAGTCAATTCTGCACCAACAAATGTACTTACCGAATTGGATCCTTTGGCAAAGCATGAAAATGCAACGATTTAGTTCTTGAACTAACTATATAAGCGTTGAGTTTCTTAATCAATGATATAAAGAATAATCAATCGTTATCGAGTACTAAACCAGTTTTTTAGTTTTTTCCTTGCAACGTAAAACACAAATAACGTGCGCGATTTAGCTGTGCAATTGAACAAAATTTGACGAGTAAGACTCTCTTTTGTGAAAAAACAACCTATTTATTTAAAAATGATGTACAGTTCGTATGCTTTAAATGTATTGTTGACAATTCTTAAATTCACGCAATGCTTTTGAAGTCCACCAGATGGCGCGCGCGTTGCGAAAACCCGATACTTCTTTAGCGTATTATAAAATTTATATTCTAACTTAAAGTTATACTTTATTTATACGAATTATTTAAAAAGATTTCAACTCTTTTCTTGACAATACAATTATAATTAGAACCAATAAAATGCCAGTATTCCATGGTTACGCATTTTATCACAGCGACAATATTTTTTATCAACTTGTTTATACGTTGCTAAGGATTTTGACACTTTTCTTGATTTGACATTTAAATACTGTGTTTGTAAAATGATTAAAATAATGAATTATAAACTCTAAAAGATCGATGGGTTGGTGTAAACGATAATAAAATTAAGGTAAGTTTGAATAAATAAGGTTTATTAAAGTCTTTTTATATTTTAAAGCACATTTTCATTTGAAATGTCAAACTGACAATTCGTTAAATCCTAAAATTCATTATATTTTCTCACTAAATATAACTTGTTATATTATGGGTGACAATATTGTGCAAATGGTTAAATATAAAATCTTACTGTTTTCAACAAATTATAGAAAAATGACGGATTTTTGTGTATGTATTAGGTGTAGGGTTGCCAACTTTCGGGTATTGAAATAAAGGACAAATTGGGATTTTTTTTTTGGGTGCCACGTCTACTTTACAGCTTTTCCGATTTTTTTTTCGGACGAGGTGGTGTCGACTTGCATCGACGACTTTATCACCATTCATGATGATTTGATTGATGATGTTTAGCAAAAACCTGCAAATAAATAATGATTTGGCATTTAGGCAACTACTTAAGTATTGTATGTTTAAAATAGAAAATGCTACTTTTTATGAATTTGTTTAATTTAATTTTCCAATTAAAGTTTAAAAATATATTGCGACAAAAAACTGAAATCTAATATTATAATTTTAATATTGTATTTTCCACTTACCGTTTCCTGTTAAAACGTTATAAAATAAGGTTAAAAAAACACCTTACACACAGGGACTAGTCGACTACACACAAGGGCTCAACACAACGAGGAACAAAATAAAAATACAAGGTATGCTGGATAAATTGGAGCTCGGGGATTTACCAAAATATTTCAAATGTTGCCAATTTTACATTATATGGTATTTGTATGGGCCTTTTTTGAAATAATTGTGGATTTATCTGTATTTCCGGATTTTAAAGGACATTTGCCGTCCTTTGACACCTTTCAAAAGGACAAAGGACAGTATTTAGAAATAAAGGACTGTCCTTTGAAATAAAGGACGGTTGGCAACCCTAATTAGGTGTGCGGAATGGCCCCTTAAGCAAATCTCTATAGTTAATTTACATTTGGGTGGATATAAAATATGTTTCGTTTTTTGTTGCCACATACAGGTTTTGTATTAGGTTTATGTATGTACATATGTATTTTATGACTTCATAGGTACATTACAAATTTATTTAAGGTAATGAACTGTACAAATTATTTTTTTGTTTCGTATCTTTTCGAGTGAGAATTTCTAATTATCATTTTGGTATTTCAACGATTCAATATGGCCATATGGCCCCTTCGGCCAAATATTAGGATAAACCAATCAAAATTCCCAGATTTGTTGAAAAGGTTAAAAAAAGGTTAAGGTATAATAAAAAATAATGGGTTACATATATGTATTTTTATGTTTCCAATATTAACAGTAATCATGTGAAATAATTGTGTGAAACCCCTATTTTTGCGATATAATACAGTTAGTGAAATTTCAAATTAAATATGCGCATAATGTAGTATTTTTTAGGGTAAATGTCATTAAAAAATGGGGTTTGAGTAAATTTATCATCATTTGCTACGCCCATGGGCAGTACCCTGGCAAAATTACATGAAAAGGATAAAAATAAAAAAATGTTACATAACGGTTTTTTACATTTGTAAAGAATATTGGAATAACCAATTAAAATCGATAGAATCGTATAGAATCAATTTTTGTAACACCTACATAAATGGTTATAAACATTATTTCTTTTAATATTTTATATTTGATTCGATTGCTTTGGATGTGTTTAATTTATTTTTTCGCCCAGCACATATAAAAATGAATCATATCAAACCTAAAAATATGACCGAAAATAATATTTATCGTCCCTAGGGCCGCTAAACTTGATTATTTCACAATCTAGACACCTTTGACTGACATTTATGTATTTTGACCACGGTCTTATATACAGGTCCTGCAACTTTAAGCTTCGAGGTGGCTTCCTTAACGTGCCAAGCCGCTAGGTGGCGCTAAGATCGAAGGGGTAAAGTCAATTAAACTACTACTTAGTTAAATGTGGAACTACTGCATAACCATAACCTAACTTTTTAAATTCTTTTTCTATGTTTTGTTTACATTTTCAAAAATTTAATATTTGTGAGTTTGTTTCGGATAATTTACGTTAACAAAATAGGACAACAAAGTCTATACTCTATGCACAAAGTCCTCGGCCGTCACATGCCCAGACCAAACATGTTAATGTATAAAATACATACCTACGTATATCATATATATGTTACGGCTAATGTGTAAACATGGATAGTTTATAAAGTAGCTGGGTAGTTTATAAACTAGCCAAACTGTCAGCTATTTTAATTGAAAACGTATTTTTAACTAAATTAGCGGCTAGTTTGTAAACCAACCAAGGGTCTTGGCTAATTTACTTGAAGTTATTTAGGAATAGCTGGATAATTTGTAAACTATCCAATTCAATTTGGCTAATATGAAAACCAAAATTTCTAGTAACACAACTTAGCCAAGCTTTAGATAGTTTACAAACTAACCAACCAATATTCTGGCTAATTTATTAATAACCGATTTTTTTATTGTCTTGGCGGGGATGGGTTGATTGTTTATTTAAAATAATATATATTTCACCAACACGATGTGCTTAATTATAAATTAATCATACAAAATGTGAAGGTTTCAATAGTATGTTTTTTATTGCACATTGCCATGTTTTTAACTGCTCCTTATTTGTTGGCACTTTAAACATGGACCGCTTAATTTTAATGCCGGAACGATGGCTTTGCTGGTTACATTTTGGCACAACACAGGACTTCATGTCTATTAAAAAGCACAAATACAAATGTATAACAAGAACAAATATAACAAAAACAAATATAACAAGAACAAATATAACAAGAACAAATATAACAAGAAAAAATAGAACAATATAATATAACAATAACGAATATCACAATAACAATAAGTAAAAACTCCCTGTAACAAAACACACAAGCTTGTTTATAAAAATGTAGGTTATATTTCTTAACACAGCTGTGAACATAAGTAGGTAGTTCATTTGACTTTTATCCCATAGACTTTAAGGACTTAGAGCCAGTTTTACAATCGTTAGATTAAGTTAGCTTATTTGGCGGATAACTTTCATAGAAACCTTATATCCAAGAAAATTATCCACCAGAGAGCTTATCTAACGATTGTAAAACCCAAAGATAAAGAAGGTAAAAACGACCTTTAAACATCTATGGTTTACCACCCAACTCGATGCGCCATCTGGTGGGTGTCTCATTAGAGAGGTCACTTTTCCTATTGAAATTGGGCGAAGTTGCAGGACCTGTATATAAGACCGTGATTTTGACATTTGACATTTTGACATTTGAGATTTTCAGACGTTTGTGTAAATCAAAATAAAAACGGACAACAAAAGTATAAAATAACAATAAAACTTAATTTAAATTTTGTAATAAAGTAAAAATGAATGGTAACTCGGACAGTGACGAAAAATTTACGAATACTTGACCAGATTTGAAAAAGACAATGCGTTGCAACGGTACGAAAAGTGCTATGAATTATATAAAAACTGGAAAAAGGATCAAAAACCCAAAAACTTAACAGAAAATGTATTAGTTGCTTATCTATCGGAAAGATCAAAGATAATTCTAATGAAACATCAACTTCATCTGTAGAAATAAGCCTTCAAATTCTGGTACTATCCACAATTGTGATCAAGGCATAATTAACATTAATTACAACAATAAATAAATTCGTAAATTGTTACTGAAGTTTTTTATAAAATTCCGTTTATATTAATACAATTTAAAAAAATATGCTAGGCGAAAAACAGGTGTGTGTCACACATTCAGAAAACGCATTAGCAGCCCTTAGCTATCAACTGCCCTCGCTTCGCTTCGCTTCGCTTCGCTCGCTCAGGCAGTTAATAGCCGCGAGCTGCTAAAGCTAGTTTTCTGCCCTTGAGTCACAATATACTATAGTGAACTGATATTTTTAGTATGCTTTTACTACCTCAGATATTTGAAAACAAATTTGACAAACTGACGCTGATATTTTAAAACCTGGTAAAACAGATTCCTAACACCAATTTTGTTTACTTCATTGTGTCTAAAATGGCGTTTATTAAACTTATTCCATAATAATATACTAAACAGGGTGTTATGTAATTAATGTTATATATTAAAATACTGAATACCTTTTGACATAAGGAATAAAGGAAAAATATTTAAAAAAACATTTTTCCAAAGATAAAGAAAAAATATGCATTAGAAATTTTTTATATTTTTTGTGATACGCCACTGGTTACACACTTGTTTACCTCTGCACACTTGTATTTTGTGAGTACATAGATACTAACCAACAAAGCAGCTATGCGTTGCCAGATGTAAAAATTTGTTACTAAAAATTTTTCTTGCAAAAAATAAATAAAAACTCAATAAATACAAAAGTTTTATGCCCTTAAAGCTCTAATACCCTTCTGTATTTATTTACTGATCCAGCTATTAGCTTAAGCAATGATTAGAAAATTTAGTACCTTTGAAATTTGAAATCCATAACCACAAAATTAATTTTTTCATCAGTTTTTTTCTCTGTTTACTCAGATGAAATTGGGACCAGTTCACAGGTTAAACTTTAAACATTTAATTTGTGTAAATAAATCCAAAAGCACTTCCCTTAGTTAAGATATTTACAATTTGAAAACATAACCCAAAATTTAAAAGAAATGCACTAGATTCTGTCATAAAAGTTGTCAGATTTTGTTTGAATTTACCTTCAGTACAAAAATGAAATAACCAACAATTAATAAAAACGCCAAATTGACAATTTGCATTGTTAATTTTGTCATTTTTGTAATTAAGCTAAATTTAAACAATGTTTGTCAACTTTTTTGAGAGATTTTTCAAACACTGTTGTTACCAACCATAACATAATAAATCCACCAGATTAACCTAAAGTTCCAGTCGATCAGTGGCGTACTTTTTGGTAGGATAAAGGTTATTATAAATTATTTTTAGACTTTGGAATTTAGAAAAAAAAAGTTTCAGGTGCTTCTTTATGGACCCTAAGGAACAACCCATTTTAATATATAACATTAATTACATAACACCCTGTATTAATATTTAACAATTTTTTTAATTCCCTCTCTACTTAAATTAATTTCCACGTCCAACAAGTAAAAAAAAAACATAAAAACGCCCCTAATTCATTAATATCACTTAAAATTAAGGAAAACGTCAAAACTCGAGATTGAATTTCGAGCTGAAGGCGACTGGTCGACATTTAAGAAAAACGATTATAAAAATTTAATTAGAGTAGACGTTAAATGCAGGAAAATTTCCTGCTATGTGAAAGCCGGAAGTACTAAGCTTTGTCCAATTAATTTTCTGGAAAAAATCCAGGAGTTGACAGGATCTTTTATTTTAATATATGTACCTATCTGGAAAGAACACAAAAATATTAGCATGTTAAACATTTTCTATAAAGGGTGGTCCGACGAAAACAAAAAACATGATTTCAGCTTATATACTTATACACAGTAAAACATTTTGCCCGTGTAATTTTTTTAGTGTATATTAGAGTTGATTTGTAAGTGTAAAAGTTATCAAACACATTTAATGAATATGAACATTATTCATTGGTGCATTCACACTATTTTTTTATTAAAATAAATCAAAAGGGTAGAAAAACTTAATGTGAGTGTTTATTACCCCTTAATGTGTTAAATAGTGACAAAATGTACACTACAGTGCATGCCAATTTCTTTGTCTGCAGACATGTTTTGATGTTACTAAGAGCTCTTTTTTCTTTACACTACTAGTGCACATTGTATTACAATTAAAGTTAAATTACACCAATAGTGGCAAAATAGACTGAAAAAACAGGTAATAACCAAAATGCGTTTTAAAATGTTTGGTTGGTATCTATCCACCTACGCAGTGCATATCCGGAGATACCGCGTTGTGGAAGTGTGTCATTTTTGTTCAGTTAGATTTTAATTACGGGGACATTCTTATTTTTTGGTAAGTATTATACTCTTTCTTTAAGCCTTAATACTCAATAAATACCAATATGTTAAAAGGATGTCCATCCCGACCTATATTATATATCAATAATTTACGGCAGTAGGTCGGGTACTTGTAATATTAATAATATAAATACATACACACTTGATTTACTTTTTATTTTCAAGCGTAATGTTTGTAATATTAACCTATACCTACATTTTTATTAATATTATGGAAAATTTGTACACCTGTGGTAAATCCCCGACATACAGCCGCCTGACGCCTCTCTACCAATGGGATCACCCATTTTTTATAACAGAAAAATGGATTACTGATGAATTCTCAAGATAATTCATTGCTTACAAGTTGACAGCCAGTAAAACATTGCATTGATCTAAAACTTTTACGTTTTAAGGAACCATTTTGCTTAAGCCAGCCATACGACTCAAATATAAAATTATATTTTAAAAGGCACCGATTTTGATAATTTTCATAGATTTTTGTTCCAAATAAATGTTTCTCTTTATTTACCTTTTCGTTTTATTCACTACCACCAATAGGTTTTACTCAAATAATAGTGTTAATTTACACTGAACACAAGTGGGATTTTACCCAGGAAGTGTAGAAGTACACGATTTTAGGTAAATTAACACTTTTTAATACAGTGTAAAATTACTTTATCCTCAGTGCTATAGTGTTAAATCATACTTGCTTACTTGGGGAAAATTACACTACAAATTAACTCTAATTGTAGTGTTATAAAACAACACTATTTAGTGTGGACCTGTGTGAACTCTAATTAGTGTTGCTTAGAGTTGATTTTTTTACTGTGTATTTTGTTAATTTTATTTTTTTAATATTTAACGTAATTTTAGGCATCTATAAAACAACTATCAAGAGCACATGGAGAGGCCATATTTTTATTCAAAACTAGGAAGAATATTGGCGCCATAACTCATAACCGGAAAAACGCACTAGCACAAAACACACACTTGCAACTGTTCGCATAAATCAAGTACGTGAGAATGTTAACAGGTCGTAAATTAAAAATTGTAGCAGCGAACTTATTTCGAACGAACCCCTTTCGTCTATCGCCGAAAATCGATGGACAATTCGATTTCGATAAAATCTGATTTACGAACTAATAGACGGGAAAAAAGTGTTTTATTTTCCTATAAAGTGTCACATAAATTATTTTGACTGCACGCTGGGAACACCAAGAGAATCTATAGATTTTGTGTATAGGGGCTGACTTTGTGGGGATTGAAATGTATCTGTTATTTGCTACTTATTGACACGTCACTTGTTCTGAGGTGACAAATACAAGACGGTATGGGTTACAATTTATTGCTATTAGGTAGAAAAATTCCAAGGTCCCAATATTTTATTATTTGTTTTAAAATTTAGGTGATTTAAAAAAAATCCTCATTTTTTGAAATTATTTAAATATATGGATCAGTTATTTTCTACATCAAAATAAGGACTGAAATTTTTTAGTGTAGGAGTGAAAATATTAGAGTTGATTTGTAAGTGTAAAAGTTACACTACAAAATACACTAGGTAGCATTTAGTGCTTATTAACTTTATTAAACACATTTAAGAATATGAACATTATTCATTGGTACATTCACACTATTTATTATTAAAATAAATCAAAAGGGTAGAAAAACTTAATGCGAGTGTTTATTACCCCTTAAAGTGTTAAATAGTGACAAAATGTACACTACAGTGCATGCCAATTTCTTTGTTTGTGTTGATGTGACTAAGAGCTCTTTTTTCTTTACACTACTAGTGCACATTGTATCACAATTAAAGTTAAATTACACCAATAGTGGCAAAATAGACTGAAAGAACTGGTAATAACCGAAATGCGTTTTAAAATGTTTGGTTGGTACCTATCTACCTACGCAGTGCATATCCGGAGATACCGCGTTGTGGAAGTGTGGCATTTTTGTTCAGTTAGATTTTAATTACGGTGAATCCATAAGAGGACATTCTTATTTTTTGGTAAATATTATACTTCTTTTTTCTTTAAGCCTTAATACTCAATAAATACCAATATGTTAAAAGGATGTCCATACCCGACCTATATTATATATCAATAATTTACGGCAGTAGGTCGGGTACTTGTAACATTAATAATATAAATACATACACACTTGATTTACTTTTTATTTTCAAGCGTAATGGTTGTTATATTAACCTATACCTACATTTTTATTAATATTATGGAAAATTTGTACACGTGTGGTAAATCCCCGACATACAACCGCCTGACGCCTCTCTACCTATGGGATCACCCATTTTTTATAACAGAAAAATGGATTACTGATGAATTCTCGAGATAATTCATTGCTTACAAGTTGACAGCCAGTAAAACATTGCATTGATCTAAATTTTTACGTTTTAAGGAACCATTTTGCTTAAGCCAGCCATACGACTCAAATATAAAATTATATTTTAAAAGGCACCGATTTTGATAATTGTCATAGATTTTTGTTCCAAATAAATGTTTTTCTTTATTTACCTTTTCGTTTTATTCACTACCACCAATAGGTTTTACTCAAATAATAGTGTTAATTTACACTAGAAGTTTGCACTAAAAGAGTAAAAGTACCTTTCTAAAATTAGAACTTTTCCAAAGTGGTTTTAATTTACACTGAGCAAAAGTGGGATTTTATCCAGGAAGTGTAGAAGTACACGATTTTAGGTAAATTAACACTTTTTAATACAGTGTAAAATTACTTCATCCTCAGTGCTATAGTGTTAAATTATACTTGCTTACTTGTGGAAAATTACACTACGAATTAACTCTAATTGTAGTGTTATAAAACAACACTATTTAGTGTGGATATTTTTTTGATAATTTTAATTAAAAAAATACGATCACCAAAACACTTACAACAAAATATCAAAATAGTTAATGGGTGGAAATTAGGGGCAATATGCTTTAACCCATCCGTGTAATAATGCAAATCGGGCAACTATCTAATGAGCCATGTCTACCCTCCTCTAACTGTGGCTCAGTTAAAATTTCAATAGAGCAAATGTTTATGGTCCCGCTTTAATTCGATGATTTGTTACGGGTGTCTTCGGCAAAGTTTAATTCGCTTTTAAAATAGCGTCGGCCGCGGCAGAGGCCACCCCTGACTTAGTCGCCAGGGGTGGGTAGGACGGACCCGAAGGGTTGGATGTGCCTTTCAGCAACACTCTGCGTCCTTTAATTGATTGTCTTCGGGTCTTTACCAGATCATTTTTTATGTTTTGTTTTGTGTAGGATTAGAGCTTTTATTTTAAGGATTTATCTAGAGATTTATTGTGCAGGGCTTTCAATTAAAAACTAGCCAATTCTAATATTTGGTTAAAGTTAACAAATATTTATTATTTGCTTTGCAAGATCAATTTGGAGTCTTCACTGAAAAAAAGCGGTCAAATTGAAATTACAGCAAAGTGATCGTTAACACTAGTACTCTAATTAAATTTTACTACTACATGTTGTTATATAGTAACCGTTTTATTAAAACCTTTTACCACACAGTAAAAAAATCAACTCTAAGCAACAATACTTAGAGTTCACACAGGTCCACACTAAATAGTGTTGTTTTATAACACTACAATTAGGGTTAATTTGTAGTGTAATTTTCCCCAAGTAAGCAAGTATGATTTAACACTATAGCACTGAGGATAAAGTAATTTTACACTGTATTAAAAAGTGTTAATTAACCTAAAATCGTGTACTTCTACACTGTGTGTATAGATATATGTATTTATATTATTAATGTCACAAGTACCCAACCTACTGCCGTAAATTATTGATATATAATATAGGTCGGGTATACCATATATGGACATCCTTTTAACATATTGGTATTTATTGAGTATTAAGGCTTAAAGAAAAAGGAAGAATAATACGTATCAAAAAATAAGAATGTCCCCTTATGGATTCACCGTAATTAAAATCTAACTGAACAAAAATGCCACACTTCCACAACGCGGTATCTCCGGATATGCACTGCGTAGGTAGATAGGAACCAACCAAACATTTTAAAACGCATTTCGGTTATTACCAGTTTTTTCAGTCTATTTTGACACTTTTGGTGTTATTTAACTTTAATTGTGATACAATGTGCACTAGTAGTGTAAAGAAAAAAGAGCTCTTAGTAACATCAAAACAGACAAAGAAATTGACATGCACTGTAGTGTACATTTTGTCACTATTTAACACATTAAGGGGTAATAAACACTCGCATTAAGTTTTTCTACCCTTTTGATTTATTTTAATAATAAATAGTGTGAATGTACTAATGAATAATGTTCATATTCTTTAAATGTGTTTAATAAAGTTAATAAGCACTAAATGCTATAGCATACTAGGTATACCTAGTGAATTTTGCCCGTGTAATTTTTTTAGTGTAGGGGTAAAAATATTAGAGTTGATTTAATCAACTCTAATATTTTTACCCCTACACTAAAAAATTTACACGGGCAAAATTTTTTACTGTGTGTATATTATATTTGAGGGTGCTTGCATTTAAAATAATATGATAGTTTTTCTTGAAATAAAGAATAAGTTTACCGTTACACCTAACATTGAAATTATATCCAAATAAGTATAGGTTAGTTTTTGCATTCAACTCCCTATATCCTTCAAATAAATATTAATTTAAATTACAAATAAGAATAAATCAATCCTTAAATAAAAAGTATCTATACTTGAAAATGTTATAGACCAAGTCATAAAAAAATCAGATGGACAAACAACGAAACATGTTGTTTAATGAAGGACATTTGTACTTTCAAAAAGATGGAGCTTCTTCTCACTATGCTTTACCAGTAAGAGATTGGTTGAACCAAAGGTTTCCAGAAAAATAGATTGGTAGAAGAGGTGCTCACTCATGTATGGGTGGAGCATTAGAGTGTGTTATCTAGTAAGTCTGGATCATCTTAGTTTGTAAACTGAACTGCCAAAAAGGTACAAGATCTTCTTGAAGAAAATTTAGGTACTTTTCGCCATTTAGAGTTTCCTTTAAAAAGGCGGGACCTATTTCTCTATTACCATTTATGCCAGCCCACGATTAACTTTACCTTTTAAAGTAAGCGTACTTTTATCGAAAAATAGTATCCAATCCAAGGAAATCTGGTTTTCATTTATTAGGTTCATCATTTGCTCGCAAAATTGATCGTCGATCGGGATCATCCTCGGTTAGCGCATCTTAAATGGATGCTTCCTGGTGGTGTGACTTAAATTCTTCTCGCTAGCAATTTTTCAAGCTAACAGTACTATGCTCCACACCTCAAAGTCCCACCACGTGACCACGTACGGAACGCAGTATTTTGAACATTTGGCATTTAAGGCTTTTCAGGTTATGTATCTGTCAAAGTATAGTCAACGAAAGAAATAATATTATGTTTAGGCGTTAAAAATGTATAAATCTTTATAACATTACAATAACAATGGATGGTTTAAGAATTTAAGAATATAAATACTGCATTTAATGAAATTCAAAAATAAGTAATATTTTTGTGCATTTGGTCCAAATATCTGGTTTTCTCCATAAAATAATTTTAACTAAACAGCATTTATTTAAAAAAATCTAGCTTCTCTATTATGGAATAAGAATATCTGTATTAAAGGTAGTAGGTTAATATATTATAACAAAAATATCATCTAATTTTTTAATTTTAAGGTTAGAAAAATTTATTTTGACCAAAATAAATAAGTATTTTGGATTATTTAAAAGACTGTATAATATGGTATTTAAAAATGTGGTAGTTTTTCTTACCTACAAAAAGTTTTGTCAATACAAATAGATAAAAAGCTTTGACTGAACTTGATCTACATCAAAAAATCATTATAACTTTAAAAATTTTAATAAATCACATGTCATGGGAGTATTAAATATTTTCACATTGCAAGTTTCTCTAAAAATTGTTTGTTTTCTTAAAATCTAACTTAAAGTAAGTATGCCGAGAGGTATGCACAAGTTTTGCCGTTAGAAGTATAAAAGCTTCAATTTAATTTGAACTATATTCAACAATTATTTAGTATACCTATATTTATTTATGACCATATTAACACACTCTTTCCAATAATCCACTTATATATTTTGGTCAAAATAGATTTTTCTAACCTTAAAATACAAAATTAGATGATATTTTTTGTTCTTATACATTAACCTACCTTTGATACAGATATTCTTATTTCATAACACTATAAATATTATTTCTTTCATTGACTATACTTTGACAGATACATAACCTGAAATGTCTTAAATGCCAAAAATTCAAAAGACTGCGTTCCGTACGTGGTCACGTGGTGGGACTTTGAGGTGTGGAGCTAGTACATTCAGTTTTGCTTAATCTTCAACAATAGGTTGGCGTTATCTGGGAAGATTTCTTACATGACCATATTCGCGATAATTTGCTTCTATTTTATTTACAGTCCCCTGGCAAATAAGAAAAAGTATCACAAGAATTTAATTGACCTTGTTTTTGGACTTTTTTTAAATACGTTGTTTTCAAGATAAATTATTTCGTTGACAAAGTTTACGTGATTTCAAGGAGATTTTTGTTTGATAGTTTTTTAATTTACTACATTCAAGATGTATTTTACAAATTATCTATACCCGAAACCATCAATTAGCCTGGCAAACGCAAAAACAATCGCTCCATTGCTTTATTAATCGATGATGCCGCCGCAGGGGAGAGATCTCTTCTCTCCTCTCTCGAGCATTTTGCTCTTACAATGGGAGCAACGCGTTAATCGCGTTAGCGGGAAGCGTTCGAAGGCTCTGCGTCTGAAAGGACATCGGCGCGGCTTGCCATGTCTTCTCCATGGCATCCTTTGGCCGGGCGCCCGCCCGATGCGGGAAGGCCCGAGCCGCGGTCTGCAACTGACAGCTTTCTTCGAGGGTGTCGGAAAACGCCGCGGGGAACCCCCAAGCCAGTGGCGTAGGAAATGTTGCTCGGACAGGGGAGGTTGGAAACATTGCAAAGTCCCAAACAAATCGAATCAGATGGAAGAAGAATACATTTAGCGAAGCCACGTTTCAAAACAAGAATCGACTTGGCACCAATAAACGCCTGAGCATTTACATAAGTAAAGTATTCATTAAGTTATTTGTTGGGAGTGTGTTGACATAAGGCATTTAGTGCTTTATTAAACACATTTAAAGAATATGAACATTATTCATTGGTACATTCACACTATTTATTATTAAAATAAATCAAAAGAGTAGAAAAACTTAATGCGAGTGTTCTTTACACTACTAGTGCACATTGTATCACAATTAAAGTTAAATTACACCAATAGTGGCAAAATAGACTGAAAAAACTGGTAATAACCGAAAATGTTTGGTTGGTACCTATCTACCTAGGCAGTGCATATCCGGAGATACCGCGTTGTGGAAGTGTGGCATTTTTGTTCAGTTAGATTTTAATTACGGTGAATCCATAAGAGGACATTCTTATTTTTTGGTAAGTATTATACTTCCTTTTTCTTGAAGCCTTAATACTCAATAAATACCAATATGTTAAAAGTATGTCCATACCCGACCTATATTATATATCAATAATTTACGGCAGTAGGTCGGATACTTAACATTAATAATATAAATACATACACACTTGATTTACTTTTTATTTTCAAGCGTAATGGTTGTTACATTAACCTATACCTACATTTTTATTAATATTATGGAAAATTTTTACACGTGTGGTAAATCCCCGACATACAGCCGCCTGACGCCTCTCTACCAATGGGATCACCTATTTTTTATAACAGAAAAATGGATTACTGATGAATTCTCAAGATAATTCATTGCTTACAAGTTGACAGCCAGTAAAACATTGCATTGATCTAAAACTTTTACGTTTTAAGGAACCATTTTGCTTAAGCCAGCCATACGACTCAAATATAAAATTATATTTTAAAAGGCACCGATTTTGATAATTGTCATAGATTTTTGTTCCAAATAAATGTTTCTCTTTATTTACCTTTTCGTTTTATTCACTACCACCAATAGGTTTTACTTAAATGATTTAATAGTGTTAATTTACACTAGAAGTTTGCACTAAAAGAGTAAAAGTACCTTTCTAAAATTAAAACTTTTCCAAAGTAGTGTTAATTTACACTGAACAAAAGTAGGATTTTACCCAGGAAGTGTAGAAGTACACGATTTTGGGTAAATTAACACTTTTTAATACAGTGTAAAATTACTTTATCCTCAGTGCTATAGTGTTAAATCATACTTGCTTACTTGGGGAAAATTACACTACAAATTAACTCTAATTGTAGTGTTATAAAACAACACTATTTAGTGTGGACCTGTATGAACTCTAATTAGTGTTGCTTAAAGTTGATTTTTTTTACTGTGTACAAAATAGAGTTGGGTACCGGTCCGTTATCGCTATTTAAAGATTTATTTCTATTCTTATAGATGTATAAACTTTCAGAACTATCTAGCAGACTTGGTTCCCTACCTTCCTTAATAAGTTTAAGCTTGTCAAATCCTATCCCATGACCATCATCAAGTATATGCTGGGTAACACTCGATTTCTCTGTCATACCAAATCTAGCATGGGCCAACCTAACTTGGATGGATCGTTTAATTAGTTCAACATATTTCTTGTCACAATCTTAAAAGTTTAAAAAGTTTATTTTGTATATCTTAAGGGTTGCCTAGAACAACCATTCGCTCTAGCAATTTCTTTTATAAAACTGAGCTATTTCTTGTATCTACTGTTACTAAGTGGAACGTTCACCAACCTACGAACAAGAAGATTAAAACTAGCCTGCTTTAAACATGTGTAAAAGCCAAAAATATGCATCCATATAAACTACAACACGTACAAGAATTGATTGACGATGATTCTGATTGAAGATTGCAATTAAACAGCAGATATTGTTATTTCTGATGAATCAATATTTCTTTTAAATGGCGAGGTAAAAAGGTAAGATTGCAGATTCTGGGCAGTAGAAAACCTCCATTGGGTTGCGACAGAGTCATACCCAACGTCCCCAGAAAATCAACGTTTGGGCTGGTATTGTTGGTGATCATGTTGGTGATCATGTGGTCCCAACTTAAGCATTGGAACCTAATAATCTTCCCAATGAAAGAATATGGCTTCAACAAGGTGGATCGGAAGAAGGGGTTTTATAGAATGGCCAGCAAGATCACTAGATCTTAAAAAACAGGGTATTTAAAACACAACCTGCTAATATAGATGAAACAGGAATTGTATGCAGGTATGCTTAACTAAATATAATACAAATTAATAGTCAAAATTAAAACTAGCCTGCTTTAAACATGTGTAAAAGCCAAAAATATGCATCCATATAAACTACAATAAGTACAAGAATTGATTGACAGTGATTCTGATTGAAGATTGCAATTAAACAGCAATGTTAACTCTTCAGCAGATATTGGTATTTCTGATAAATCAACATTTCTTCTAAATGGTGAGGTAAAAAGGTAAGATTGCAGATTCTGAGCAGTAGAAAACCTTCATTGGGTGCGACAGAGTCATACCCAACGTCCCCAGAAAATCAACGTTTGGGCTGGTATTGTTGGTGATCATGTTGGTGATCATGTGGTCCCAACTTTAGCATTGGAACCTAATAATCTTCCCAATCAACAAGGTTGATCGGAAGAAGGGGTTTCATAGAATGGCCAGCAAGATCACTAGATCTAACACCTCCAGACTTTTTCCTATGAGGTAATCTAAAAAATAGGGTGTTCAAAACACAACCTGCTAATATAGATGAAACAGGAATTGTATGTAGGTATGCTTAACTAAATATAATACAAATTAATAGTCAAAATTAACGAGAATAATTCAAAACGCCGATCAAATTAAATAACAAACGCTCATTCCGTCGAATTCCATCGAGTATCGTCAAATTAGTATTAAAAGCTCTATTAAATTCTGGCTCACATGTTTCACTCCACACAACTCGAACAATATTGCCCTCTATCTCCCACTTTATACAGAAATATTTCGTCATCATGCAGCGTACACTAAACTTGTCTCGATGTTGACCTTGACTTGACGTCATTATGGGAGGGGCTAATTAAGCATCTTAATCCTTTGTTGCCACATATTGCCCTAGTGGTTTCATATTGAACAAGACTTATTATACAAAAGGAAATGTGCTTAAGCCAGTCTGAGCTACTTTAAAACCTCAATAAAACCTAAATAATAAGATTTGCTTGATTTAAAATTAAAACCCGTATGGTCTAGGGGCCAAACTATAAAGTGAGGTTAGTTAGAGCTTTGATAGGTCCTAACGGGTTTTTTTACGTACTGGGACATCAGAAATATCGTATTTTGGATCACCGTGCATCGGCAATGATTGACATCAGTCGAGTCGGCCGGGAAATCGAATCAACTGGAAACAATTGAGCAGCGTTGTTTATTCGCCGCTTTCCATGGAGATTTTGCTCATATCATTACGGAGTGACAGGCTGTCTGCTGCAGCCGCCATTTCCATGCCCGAACAGTTAAAAGCCCGAAAAAGTCGATTTTTCCCCGTTATTTTCATATAATTTTTGTCCGTTTGTGCGAGCAGGGCGCGCTCGATTTTTATTAAATGATTGGCGTGGGTTTTAATTGTTTTTAGACCCGCTTACTTGATGAAAATGACACTTTGTTTAATGCCTGTTCTGTTTGTTTTTGGTTGCCAAATGCAGCACATAAACTGTTTCTTTGTTAATATGTTTTTTTTTTATTTGGTGCTTTACATTTTAAAATAGACCAAATTTTATATGCAAAAGTAAAAATTTTATGTAAATAAAATTATAATTTTATAAATATGTTTTATAAGTAGCTCAGGCGGGCTTGAGCACAATTCCGCGCGCGTTAAATTATCCCGTTCCACAATGACGTCACAACTTTCTGATCTGATTTCGCAACGCGCGCGCCATCTGGTGGACTAAATTTTGTTCAATTGCACAGCTAAATCGCTGATTAAGAAACTCAACGCTTAAATGATTATATAGTTACGTTAGTGTGTGTATTTTATCTAAGGGATCATGGTGAATTATTTTGTTTTTAATTGTAAATAAAATTCAAGAACTAAATCGTTGCGTTTTCATGTTTTGCCAAAGGATCCAATTCGGTAAGTACATTTGTTGGTGCAGGATTACCTAATGATAACTTTACCTAATATAATTTATATTTAAGTTTGGACATTTTTAAGAAATTAGTAAAAAATAATTTTTGCACAAACATAACCTTAAAATCAACCATTTTTATATTTAAGTTCTCTAAAAAACGCCGACAACTGCATTTAAAACAACAAAATATACCTTCGAATTCATGGCAACATAATATTATATATAATACGACGTATTACGTATTAAATACGTAATATAATTTTATTTTACCGTTGAGTGTAGACTTTAAAGAATTCTTAATCAACGCTTTTAATAATGCTAAATGCTGTTTAAATTTAGACGACTTATTTGTTTGACGATTTTTACTGAATTGGAATGTTTACACTTTTCACGTTAATCATTACTAAAATGTGTATTTATTGTATCTAATAGATACAATTTATATTTACAGGGACTGTATGAAATTTATTTCTTCATTCAGATTAACACTGTTTATGAAAAAACCGGTAAAAACTCAACCCAGGATTTCCTCTCGAAATACACCCAACAACACAACAAATCGTTCCACGTTTTTTTTCGATATTTTTTAACATTTTCCGGCTTTATTCTCAAAAACACTCGTTTGTAACACACGCGTTTGACAGCTGATTATCAAAAGTTCTACTTTTTTACAACAAAACACTCATCTGTCAATAATTCCATTGAGGTTAAGTTGCATTTATATTTATTTATTTAATTTGTTTGTGGAACAAAACAATATGTGCAACTCGTGGAGAATGGTCTACTCCCACCTGAAAACGCCTATTTTGGTTAATGTTTCCATAACACTAAGTGACTTTTTAAATACACATTGACAAGCTGTGGCTTTATGGCGCTTTAGTCACGGGCAGAAGTTAATTTTAAGTTAGTTGACAAGACAACTTAAATCGTTAAAAATTTTGAGTACAGTGCCCATAAAACATTCTCTTCTCTTTTACTGTGAAAAAATGCTTCTACACTCACAGGCAAAATAATAAATCCACACAAATTTTAGATGAATTTCAATGGCAAATAACTTTTTTATTTGATTTCGGATTTAAACAAATATTAAAGAATATTGTAGATACATTAATGGAGAATCACTCACATTTTAAAAATTACTAAAAAATACACGTACATTTATAATATACAGGTTTAAAAAAAAGATGTTTTTTAACATATGTTTAAGACACTCTATAGAGTGGCAAAACCGTATATTGTTCTAAATTAAGTTTTAATTATCAAGTCACATCTATTTTTAACAGTTTTGTATTTGGTTCAGCTTTATATATTTATTTTTGTGGAAAATATGGATTTAAACAAAAAACATTGCAATTTCCAATATTTTTCCTGTATGAAGAACTAAGGTTGCTATGGTCCATCCGTAGCCTACGGAGGATGACAGTGACAGTTTTGTTGAATCATCCCATACTTGGACATGTCATATACAGCTTTCAAAAGCTATCAAATTGTATTTTGTAAATTAATGTGTTAATTTTGAGGTGTCTTCTTACTTTTAAAAATGTCTCCGACTGATGTTGCCCTTTGTACTTTACTTCTTGTGACGTTTAAAACACTTGCCACGTAATACTTTGACCGTCCATCCTGGATTAAATTAATGGCTCTGGCAACATCAGTCGGAGACATATCCATTTTTTAAAGTAAGAAGACACCTCAAAATTTAAACATTAATTTGCAAAAAACAATTTGATAGCTTTTGAAAACCGTGTATGACATGTCCAAGTATGGGATGATTCAACAAAACAGTCACTGTCACTGTTAAGAATAGATGTGACTTAATAAATAAAACTTAATTTAGAACAATATACGGTTTTGCCACTCTGCAAAGTGTCTTAAACTTACGGTAAAAAACATCTTTTTGTTTAAACCTATATATTATAAACGTACGTCTATTTTTTGTAATTTTTTAAAATGTGTTCGATTGTCCATTAATTTATCTACAATATTCTTTAATATTCGTTTAAATCCGACATCAAATAAAAAAGTTATTTGCGATTGAAATTCATCGAAAATTTGTGTGGATCGATTATTTTGCCTGTGAGTGTATATCGATTTTTAAGGGATGAATTTTGATTTACACTCATATAATTAATACTAACTAAGGTGTTTTTTATTTTTCACTAAAACGATTTTACCTCAAAGTTAGAGGCATACTACATCACCCACTTGGAAATGACATCCCTTTACAAAAGCCCACACATCTCCGAAAATAATCGACCCAAAAACAAAATCTACATAAATTCTGAAGGCCCTTTAGACAGCCTTCCACCCAAATCGCAAATCGTAAAATTCCATTAACAAACAAAAAAGCCGCAGTCCTTTAAAACCAGCGGGCTTGGAAATCCCATCATTTCCTTGAAGCTCGAGCGTATAAACAATCGAATGAATATTTCCGGAGGGGTGGGGTGGGGGACGGGTTGGAACGGGGGCGGCAATCGGCAGAAAACGAGCCAATAGTAAAATCGCGGAGCCCAAGCAAGGCAGAAAAACTAAAACATATATTCCGCTGGTTTCAATTTCTGTCTATGGCAGATCCTAACGTTCATATTATATGAATGCTTTAACTTGCCTCCAACGCTAACCCAAATAAATATTCGAAAGCCGAATCGAGGAAGAATGATATCAAACGAGGTGGGCCACATTATAATGCATATATAATGTTATATTGCAAAAAAGTTCGCTGGATGTGGCCCAATAATATTTCAACTCAAAGTAGTTAAGATGTTAGAATGACAAGGTATTACATTTTTATGGATAACTTTCACAAAAATGAAGATTTTAAAATTTTTTAAAAATATTATTAAAATATATTAATCAGGCGTCATTTTGATGTCAATAAGTTTAAAATCTATGATAAATTTTAAAAACATTTAGTACTTTAAAGTTGAAGTTAAATTTTTTTTGGATCTATTGTAATGACTTCACTTTTTCCGAAATATCTCAAACTTTATGTGGTCATTTTGAATGTTTTTCATAAAATATACATTGTTTACCAATAAGGCTACAATTTAACATCCACGTCATATTTTTATGTCAAAAACTAAAAAAGTTATAGCACCTTAAAGAAAGTCAAACTCAGTGATTTCTCTAACTTCCCCACTACTGTACTTTTTTCATGATATATCCAAAAATATTTGCGACATTTACACAATTTGAGAAAATTTAGATTCTTAAATATACATTCTCTAAAATAAAGTAAATTTTTTAAAAATCCGTCAAAAAATATAACAAATATGGCGCCTCGAACTTCGACGTCTCGAAAATCAATCGTAGAAAAACACGTCATCGCAAAACCATCAACATCTCCCAAACCGCAAGAGATATTTCAACATGGTGGCAAAATTATAAATAAATATTCGAGAGCTGAATCGAGGAAGAATGAAATTAAACGAGGTGGTCCACATTGTAATGCATATATAATGTTATATTGCAAAAAAGTTCGCTGGATGTGGCTCAATAATATTTCCTCTTAAAGTTGTTAAGATGTTAGAATGACAAGGTATTACTTTTTTATGGATAACTTTCACAAAAATGAAGATTTTAAATTTTTTTAAAAATATTATTAAAATATATTAATCAGCCGTCATTTTGATGTCAATAAGTTTAAAATCTATGATAAATTTCAAAAACATTTAATACTTTAAAGTTGAAGTTAAAAATTTTTTTGGATCTATTGTAATGACTTTACTTTTTTCAAAATATCTTAAAGGTTATGTCGTCAATTTGAATGTTTTTCATAAAATATACATTGTATACAAATAAGGCTACAATTTAACATCCACGTCATATTTTTATGTCAAAAACTAAAAAAGTTATATCACCCTAAAGAATGTCAAACTCAGAGTTTGACATGACTATATTTTTTTCATGATATTTCAAAAAATATTTGCGACATTTACACAATTTGAGAAAATTTAGATTCTTAAATATACATTCTCTAAAATAAAGTAATTTTTTTAAAAATTCGTCAAAAATTGCAACAAATATGGCGCCTCAAACTTCGACATCTCGAAAATCAATCGTAGAAAAACACGTCATCTCAAAATCATAAACATCTCTCAAACCACAAGAGATATTTTAACATTGTGGCAAAATTATAAATAAATATTCGAAAGCTGAATCGAGGAAGAATGATATCAAACGAGGTGGGCCACATTATAATGCATGTATAATGTTATATTGCAAAAAAGTTCGCTGGATGTGGCCCAATAATATTTCAACTCAAAGTAGTTAAGATGTTGGAATGACAAGGTATTACATTTTTATGGATAACTTTCACAAAAATGAAGATTTTAAATTTTTTTAAAAATATTATTAAAATATATTGATCAGGCGTCATTTTAATGTCAATAAGTTTAAAATCTATGATAAATTTCAAAAACATTTAGTACTTTAAAGCCGAAGTTAAATTTTTTTTGGATCTATTGTAATAATTTCACTTTTTTCGAAATATCTCAAACTTTATATTGTCATTTTGAATGTTTTTCATAAAATATACATTGTATACAAATAAGGCTACAATTTAACATCTACTTCATATTTTTATGTTAAAAACTAAAAAAGTTATAGCACCTTAAAGAATGTCAAACTCAGTGATATCTTTGGTTGACATGACTATGATATTTCAAAAAATATTTGCGACATTTACACAATTTGAGAAAATTTAGATTCTTAAATATATATTCTCTAAAATAAAGTAAATTTTTTAAAAATCTAACATCTCCCAAACCACAAGAGATATTTTAACATTGTGGCAAAATTATAAATAAATATTCGAAAGCTGAATCGAGGAAGAATGATATCAAACGAGGTGGGCCACATTATAATGCATATATAATGTTATATTGCAAAAAAGTTTGCCTGGATGTGGCCCAATAATATTTCAACTCAAAGTAGTTAAGATGTTAGAATGACAAGGTATTACATTTTTATGGATGACTTTCACAAAAATGAAGATTTTATTTTTTTTTTTAAATATTATGAAAATATATTAATTAGGCGTCATTTTGATGTCAATAAGTTTAAAATCTATGATAAATTTCAAAAACATTTAGTACTTTAAAGTTGAAGTTAAATTTTTTTTGGATCTATTGTAATGACTTCACTTTTTCCGAAATATTTCAAACTTTATGTTGTCATTTTGAATGTTTTTCATAAAATATACATTGTATACAAATAAGGCTACAATTTAACATCTACATCATATTTTTATGTCAAAAACTAAAAAAGTTATAGCACCTTAAAGAATGTCAAACTCAGTGATATCTCTGGTTGACATGACTATACTTTTCTCATGATATTTCAAAAAATATTTGCGACATTTACACAATTTGAGAAAATTTAGATTCTTAAATATACATTCTCTAAAAAATCCGTCAAAAATTACTACAAATATGGCGCCTCAAACTTCGACATCTCGAAAATCAATCGTAGAAAAACACGTCATCACAAAACCATCAACATCTCCCAAACCACAAGAGATATTTTAACATTGTGGCAAAATTATAAATAAATATTCGAAAGCTGAATCGAGGAAGAATGATATTAAACGAGGTGGGCCACATTATAATGCATGTATAATGTTATATTGCAAAAAAGTTCGCTGGATGGGGCTCAATAATATTTCCTCTCAAAGGTGTTAAGATGTTAGAATGACAAGGTATTACTTTTTTATGGATAACTTTAATTAAAATGAAGATTTTAAAATTTTTAAAAAATATTATTAAAATATATTAATCAGGCGTCATTTTGATGTTAATAAGTTTAAAATCTATGATAAATTTCAAAAACATTTAGTACTTTAAAGTTGAAGTTATTTTTTTTGGATCTATTGTAATGACTTCACTTTTCCGAAATATCTCAAACTTTATGTTGTCATTTTGAATGTTTTTCATAAAATATGCATTGTATACAAATAAGGCTACAATTTAACATCTACATCATATTTTTATGTCAAAAACTAAAAAAGTTATAGCACCTTAAAGAATGTCAAACTCAGTGATATCTCTGGTTGACATGACTATACTTTTCTCATGATATTTCAAAAAATATTTGCGACATTTACACAATTTTAGTAAATTTAGATTCTTAAATATACATTCTCTAAAATAAAGTACATTTTTTAAAAATCCATCAAAAATTGCAACAAATATGGCGCCTCAAACTTCGAGATCTCGAAAATCAATCGTAGAAAAACACGTCATCACAAAACCATCGACATCTCCCAAACCGCAAGAGATATTTTAACATTGTGGCAAAATTATAAATAAATATTCGAAAGCTGAATCGAGGAAGAATGATATTAAACGAGGTGGGCCACATTATAATGCATATATAATGTTATATTGCAAAAAAGTTCGCTGGATGTGGCCCAATAATATTTCAACTCAAAGTAGTTAAGATGTTAGAATGACAAGGTATTACATTTTTATGGATAACTTTCACAAAAATGAAGATTTTAAATTTTTTAAAAATTTTATTAAAATATATTAATCAGGCGTCATTTTGATGTCAATAAGTTTAAAATCTATGATAAATTTCAAAAACATTTAGTACTTTAAAGTTGTAGTTAAAAGTTTTTTTGGATCTATTGTAATGACTTCACTTTTGCCGAAATATCTCAAACTTTATGTGGTCATTTTGAATGTTTTTCATAAAATATACATTGTATACAAATAAGGCTACAATTTAACATCTACGTCATATTTTTATGTCAAAAACTAAAAAAGTTATAGCACCCTAAAGAATGTCAAACTAAGAGTTTGACATGACTATATTTTTTCATGATATTTCAAAAAATATTTGCGACATTTGCACAATTTGAGAAAATTTAGATTCTTAAATATACATTATCTAAAATAAAGTAAATTTTTTAAAAATCCGTCAAAAATTACAACAAATATGGCGCCTCAAACTTCGACATCTCGAAAATCAATCGTAGAAAAACACGTCATCACAAAACCATTAACATCTCCCAAACCGCAAGAGATATTTTAACATTGTAGCAAAATTCTGAAAGCCAAAATCTCGCTCAATAAAACCCGAACTGCATATTCGGGTTTATTATTCGAACACAGCCCCAAAATATACGGCAGAAAGCATGATATTAATCTTAGAAGTCTGCGGTTGATGTATATTATATTGGATATTACGGAGCGGGTAAAAAGCGAGTCCGCAAGCTTTAAATGCATTTAATCGGCGAAGGCGTGCTCCCCCCCCCTTCCTCCCCCCCTCGCCCCCGGTTTCGCCGCCCCCGACTGCCTCCTACCACTCCCGCTTTATGGGAGCGGGAGTTATAGTTTTATTAGGGTTAATATTAATTAACAGGGCGGCGCGGGCGATTTTCTTTTGTTTTTGCCGAGGAATGGTTGATTGTTTTTGTTCTATGGAGTTTTGGCCACGTTTTGGTGTATTGTTTTTGTTTTTATTTAGGAAATTTAGAAAGTTGTAAGGGTTTTAAGTTTTGTTTTTTAGAAGCATTTTTTGCTGGGTTCATCCTATAGAGTTTTAATAATTTAAGGACCTTTGCTTCCGCTTCCACCAATGCGGAAGTTCTGCTCACTTTTTTACATCTGCCTTTGCGTATGGTTTCACACGCCGATATCTTTCCGTCACCGTAAAAAATTGTCATTTTTTTAGTATTTATACTTCCACTTCCGCTTCCACATCCGCTATGTTCCGCTTCTGCATCGGTTATGCACACTTATAACGTAGCTCTCATACACTGATTTTAAAAATGTCATTTGTTTTTCTCTACGACTCTAGGATTTAAAATAATTTTGTAATAAAATGCTCTGCTCAATCAGCTCAAAATGTAAGTTTTTTGAAATTATTTTAATTATTTATTAAATTATATTCGCTTAAATTTATCTTGAATGTACTGAATTAATTGGTATACGTCAAATAGATTATATTTATGTTAACAATATAATATTTTAAATACTAAAACTAAAATTGTAAAGTATTTTATGTAAAAAAAACATAATTTGACATTTTTTGTCGTTTATTTTAATTATTAAATGGCAACAAAGTAAACAAGTTTCAGTATTTTTTATCCAAATTAAGCCCTCAAAATTTAATGCATTGCATAATGTTGCTTTTTTCTACCTTAAATTTATTAAATCGTATCAAATATCGAATTGGATTATAGTATTATTGTGCTTAATCCTCATCATCGTCGTACATCTTTTGCTGCAAATTCCAGCAAATGTCTTTCAGCAGTGAATTTAACTTCTTTCCGCTATACCCATAGATATCTACCAATGCTCTAGATTTGCAGTTACTTGGTGAAATCGTTCTCCATGTTCATCAGTTCGGCAAATTTATCAGGATGAACAAAAAGAAAATGTATTTTGAATGATATATTAACGTTAATTCTTTACAAAACGGAGAGCATTTTTTCAATGAATTGGCGCCAATTTTAGGCCCGATATGAACCAAGAACATTTTCAATAACAGCTTTAACACTGCCATATGCGACAAGCTCGTCAACTTTGAGAGCATTTTTGAATGCTTGATCTTTCGTTAAACGTCGTATATAAGGTCCATTTAATATTCCTGCAAAATTAAGGTAGTAGATATATCTCATAAAATTTTGTAATGAAATATTGCGTTGGTTTTTCTTGGGCGTAAAGGTACCGCAACAAAAACAAAACAAATTTACAACGACAACATTAAGGTTCGTCTCCTTTTTCTTTTTCTGCCACTTCCCATTACCACTTCCATTTCCTGCTCTTTTTTCATTTTTGGTTCTTAAAATAACTCTAAAGTAAAAATACAATTTAAAGTTTAAATTTTAAATGTCAAAAATTAATAGATGCACTTTAATGTGCTTGAACGATAGTGTTATTAAAACAATAATATTATATTTTATTAGCTTTTGTTGTCAATTTGTCAAAAATATTTTAATTATAGGAAGAATATTTATTTTCAGAAGGTTTGATTCATCGCGCATTTGTAACGTAGCATTAAATTTGTTTTAAATGGCTGCAGTAGCATCAGTTTTTATCATAAAAAGTTTTTATTTTGTTAATTTATTGTTTGTTCTGTGATTTATTGGCTTTATTTATTTGTTACTGAACAACAGGTAAGTCGATTAACCTAAACAAAGATTTTTTTTTTAAATTGTGTCTAAAGGTCTTAATTAGAACATTCAGGGTTGCTATGAATTGTCCTTCGTTTTGCAGCGACATCTATTCCATTCTTAAATGAAATGGACTATAGTAAGAAGCTACAACGCCCTTTAAAATCTATTTTTATTTTCACCCACATTAAAATTAATTTTAAACCTAACCATCAAGAGAAAAAACTGCTTTGATTATCCATATACATATACAGGGTGTTATGTAATTAATGTTATATATTAAAATGGGTTGTTCCTTAGGGTCCATAAAGAAGCACCTAAAACTTTTTTTTTCTAAATTCCAAAATCTACAAATAATTTATAATAACCTTTATCCTACCAAAAAGTACGCCACTGATCGACTAGGAACTTTAGACTAATCTGGTTGCCTAATTTAATTTATTATGTTATGGTTGGTAACAACCAAATTCTGTCAAAAAAGTTGACAAACATTGTTTAAATTTAGCTTAATTACAAAAATGACAAAATTAACAATGAAAATTGTCAATTTGGCGTTTTTATTAATTGTTGGTTATGTCATTTTTGTACTGAAGGTAAATTCAAACAAAATCTGACAACTTTTATGACAGAATCAGTGCATTTCTTTCAAATTTTAGGTTATGTGCTCAAATTGTAAATATCTTAACTTAGGGAAGTGCTTTTGGATTTATTTACACAAATTAAATGTTTAAAGTTTAACCTGTGAACTGGTCCCAATTTCATCTGAGTAAACAGAAAGAAAAAAACCGAGGAAAAAATTAATTTTGTTGTTGTGGATTTTTTAAAATAGGTACTAAATTAATTTTCTAATCATTGCTTAAGCTAATAGCTGGATGAGTAAATAAATACAGAAGGTATTAGAGCTTTAAGGGCATAAAACTTTTGTATTTATTAAGTTTTTATTTATTTTTTGCAAGAAAAATTTTTAGTAACGCGCAGCTACTTTGTTGGTTGGTATCTATGTACTCACAGAACACAAGTGTGCAGAGATAAACCAAGTGTGTAACCAGTGGCGTATCACAAAAAATATAAAAAACTTCTAATGCCTATTTTTTCTTTATCTTTGGAAAAATATTTTTTTAAATATTTTTTCTTTACTCCTTATGTCAAAAGGTATTCAGTATTTTAATATATAACATTAATTATATAACACCCTGTATATAACATCCAAAACCTATTTTCAATTTGACACAATTTCGCGAAACAATATCAAAGCTTTAGCCTGCAACGAAATAAATGGAGCGGTGTTAAAAACGTTATTCAGGACAAAGGTATTGTATGTGTTTGTTCGGTCAAACGCCCGCTGCGAACTTCACGTTTTGAAGTCCCGGACTGCAAGTGTTTTTGACGAGTGCGTGATTTTTCACTCCTCTACAGTGACTGCAGTACAGTCCGGTCCGGTGGAAAGGGCGCGATCAAAAAGAAAGCGACGCGTTCGCTTTGCTCTGTGTGTGTCCCTCTGGACATTTGACACTTTGCCAAACAGGGGTGCCAACGGTGTACAAACGCAGACGTTTCTGATAGAAATCGCTTTATTTGCGGAGCTTTAGCAGGACCAAAGTTTTGTTTCAAATAATAAATTAATCATCGAGAAAACTATGCTCTCTAAAAATGAAATAGTCAAAATTCTACTAGTTGAATTAGTACCAGTATTTTTTACTAATAAAATAGTCGTTTTCACTTTTAAATAGTTATTTTTTACTACGTAAATAGTTAAAGTTTGACTAATTTAAGATTAGTCACCATATTTGACTATTTCTGACAGTTAAAAGTAACTAATTTCTTTAAACGCGTTTACGCCCAACAACAAAGTATTATTTGAATTAAATGCATATACCTCTCCATGGTTAAATGACCCATAAAACAAATAAAGATGCAAAAAGTTTAGCTCAAAACAGCAACACAAATAATATATTAAACTTTAAAATATTATGAACAATATTTATTGACAAATAAAATTGATTTTTATAAGAGCGGCTGACAGCCGAATGCGTTATGAGGTTAGCTTGACAAACTTGTCAAGTGACAGACCTGAGTTCAATCCCAGGCTGGGTCAAAACTTTTTTTTAATTTAAATTTACTAATTTGACTATTTCATTCAGTGGAATTTGACTAATTATTAGTGACTGCTTTTTCGCTATGACAATTAGTCAAATATGACTTATAATTAGTTATTTTTGACTAATTCATTTTAAGAGAGTGCAATATGGTCCGAGTGGTTTAGAAGGGTTTAATTTTTTTGTTTGTGATTAGAATTTTACGATTTTTGATTTGCGCGAAAGGTTGTCTCAAGCAGTGGCGGCCCGTCAGGGGAGGCAGGTGAGGCAGTGCCTCATCATAGAGAATTAAAAAATTAAGTATAATTTAAATATTTTACTTTCTATAATATACTATAAATTTTTAATATTTGGATTACATAAATTGTGAAATAGTCAATAAAGTTGATTGATTTTTTACGTGGAATACCCAGCAACATTTAAATTATTTGAATTTGAAACGACCGCAATTTAAACTAATATTTATAGCTAGATGATTGGCTCAGAAGCATGCCTGAACTAATTTAGACTCACGATTGGCGTTAGCCTTGTTGTCTCGTTCTATTACAATGCGATATCATAGTTGTCTCCTTCTCTCGTATTAGCATACGCGAGGCAGGCACGCCTACATCCAAGGAAATAAGCAGGTGTTGTGGCAACACTGTTGCGGAATTTTAGATAAATTATACTTCACACGTTTTTCAAAATTCAATAATAATAATTGGTATTATTTTTCTTATAATAAATCGATTTAATCGAAATTATATTTCTATTCTAAAATAAACATATTTTAACACATCTTGTAGCCATCACAGTAACCAATAAAATAAATACAGATTCCTTCTTTAGGTTTGTTTTGGTATAAAATTCTGAACTGTTTAAACAACAATTCTGTGGTTATTTACGCAATATTTAGTTTATTCTTTTTCTATGAGTTTGTCTATTTTATGATTCTTTTGTAAGTGGTTTATTCTGTTGGTTTAGTTAATTGAACTTGGTGAAAGAAAATTATAAAAATTCCTTAAAAAGTAAGAAAAAACATAATTTTTATTTCAAAAAAGGTTTTTTCTTACTTTTTTACCCTTCTAAAGTTTACCCAAATTTTCAAATTTCCCAAGCAGCATTTTAAGTAAAAGCGTAGAGCTACGAGGCAATATTACTTAATTTAAGTAAATATTTTGTTAAATTACCTTAAAAATTTACTTTGAAGTAAAGTTATTTAATAAGTTTTATTTATGTTATTTTTACCTATTTTAATAACCCTTAAGTTTCAACACTTTAAAGTATTATGAGGGACGTAATTTTTACGAAAGAAAATTACTTATAAGTGTATTTCACCTAAAGGAAAATTTTACGGTAATTTTAACCTCAGAATTTTTACTTAATGGTAAATGTTACTCATAAGTCATAATTTTACGATATTAAGACCACTTTATAACCGTAAATAATACCTATTCGCCTGGTATTTTTTAGGGTTATTAGTGGTAATAAATACTATTAATATTGACTAAAAAAGGAAAAATGATTAAAACTAAATGATTTTTAAAAGATTTTATAAAATTTTGTAGTTTTTAAGTTTTGTTGAATTTTTACCCAAGCAATAATTTTTCTTAAAACCGTAAAATATTTAAGATGTATCGTGCCTATTTTTATCAATAAAATAATGTGCGTTTGGGTTTTAATGCAAAATATTATTAGTTTTGACAATTTAAGTTATATTTTTTAATTTTACTATAGGGTGGCCTTTACTACTTTGTAAGTACCATTTTGTAAAATATAAATTAAAAGAACAAAGAAATTACGAATGTGAATGTTTTAGAAAGAGAGAGCAAACAGTTAGTAATTATAGTGTTATTTTTACGTAAATTTGTGGTATTTATATTGTTTTTATTACGTTATTCTCTTAGTAGATTAAAAAGGGAATTATGTAGGTAAAATAACGAAATAAACCATTCCCCAAATTTTGTAAATTTTCGTATCTATACCGTTATAAAACCGTTTTGGTTACTTAGTAGTAAATTTGTAGTTATTTAAACTTTAAAACGTGACTAAAATGGCGTTTATGAAACTTCATACATAATATACTATTATTCGTTTAAAGGTTTTATTAAAAAACAACATACCCTCATACCCTAAAACTACAATCAATTTTTTATAACCAAGGCCTGATTCTAATAGCTATCCTTTGACACAGCAATGAATCCCATTACCTCGTCCGCGCCACATAAGTCCTGTCGCTTGCAGGACACCGGCTCATTATCCTGCGGGCAGCTCAGGAAAATTTCCCGGCCGCCCTCTTAAATAAAACGATTACATGTCGGTGACATTTATGTCTGCGATAGATTCAACAGTCAAAGAAGCGCGTACGTTCGCGCACGTGGCGACGCAAAATTAACAGTTGTGACGCTGCGTGCAGGGGAAAGAGTCCTTGTCAATGATTTAATGGGAATTTATGGTAAATAATCCTGCAAAAAATGTAAATGATGTACCGCAAATGTCCCACAAACATAGTGAGGAAGTTGGTCAATGTTATAGGTTAACATTTTTCATTCTAATAATAATAAAAATCATGTGCAGCATCGTACCTACACGTGGTAGAAGTGAAACTTCTATAAAATTTGTGTCAAAAATATTTTTTGATTAATTTCATCTGAAATAAATTGTCTTTTGTCGGCGTTATTACAAATAAGCCGCATTATTATAAAATAATAAAAACGGTAGAATATTCGCTACTCTACCGTACTCATAATTGTTTATTTGATTTATTTTTGGTAGAAATAAACCATTTGGCAACAATTTTTATTTTTTTAAATAATTTTGCGCTAGAATACCTATCGTTTATTTCACGAAAATGTACATTTTCCAATAAACGCGACTTAAAAATAATAAAATTTGTCTCGGGTTCACTCGTATAGCTCTCTTTCCCCTTCTCTCTATAGATATAACGTACACGCATATCTTTTTTCTCTCTCGTGTAACGAAATCTCGGAACGTTACATTTTTCACAATTCACTCTCCATTCTCGTCAAATATCAGAACGCCACCAAAGAAGTGTCACCTAAATAGTAATATTTATTTTCAAAAACAACAATTTACAAAATTGTATAGGAAAACGTCAAAAACGCAATATAAAATACATATAAAATTGTAAACATTTAGGGTAAAGTAGAGTAGTTATCGGACACATACTGTAAAAACAAGAGTTATATAAATAGTTAGATGACGCTGTATACAAAAAAAGTGCTCTTTTAGTTCCACCCTTACATCCTAAGAAGTCCCAGAAGCCTACTGAATGGCTTGAGCGGGTTAGGGGTAGGAACGGACCGCGGGCTTAAAGTCCCCTCCGAAGGACTATTACACAATAGGACAAACACAAATAAACAGCCATACCCCTGGTGGGATTTGAACCTACGACCTCTCGTCTTGTAGTTAGCAGCACTAACCACTAGTCCACCGTCGGCGGTTATACAATTATAAATATCTCAGTCGGTAGTAATATAGAACAACTTCATTTTGGGTCCAATATAGGACAAAAAAGTTCGCACGTTACTTTGGTGGTAAGATTTTTGTTTTTTTGTTAAGAGCAGGGCTGTGTTTAAATTACAATCAAAAATGTTTCTAAAAAGTGTACAGATCAGTGTGTGGTATAAATGTGTTTCTCATGGTTTAAACATTGTCACTTTAATGCGTTTTAATTTTAATTATGAAATCAAACAGTAAAATGGCCAGTGTCCAATTACTGCAACCATGGTTGGTAAAAAAAGTAAATTTCTATTATTGGACATACGTCCAATAAATGGATATGTCTCCGACTGATGTTGCCAGAGCTATTAATTTAATCCAGGATGGACGGTCACAGTATTACGTGGCAAGTGTTTTAAACGTCATAAGAAGTAAAGTACAAAGGGCAACATCAGTCGGAGACATTTTTAAAAGTAAGAAGACACCTCAAAATTTACACATTAATTTACAAAAAACAATTTGATAGCTTATGAAAGCTGTATATGACATGTCCAAGTATGGGATGATTTCACAAAACTGTCACTGTCATTCTCCATAGGCTATGGAAGGACAATAGCAACCTTAGTTTTTCATACAGGAAAAATATTGGAAATTGCAATGTTTTTTAAAAAAATCCATATTTTCCACAAAAATAAATATATCGAGGTGAACCAAAAACAAAACTGTTAAGAATAGATGTGACTTGATAAATAAAATAATTTAGAACAATATACGGTTTTGTTTAAACCTGTATATTATAAACGTACGTCTATTTTTTAGTAATTTTTTAAAATGTGAGCGATTGTCCATTAATTTATCTACAATATTCTTTAATATTCGTTTAAATCCGACATCAAATAGAAAAGTTATTTGCGATTGAAATTAATCGAAAATTTGTGTGGATCGATTATTTTGCACGTGAGTGTATGTTGCAAGAAAATTATCTGTTTTTCAAATCAAATGAATAAAATGACAAAATAAATTTAAATAAAACTAGCACCTATACATAGGTTTTATATTTTATATAGTTACATTTTTGATGATATTTAAAAAACCAATGAAGATTTTTACAAAATTCAAAAACACTGAATATAAACAAAACCCAAGCTTCAATTAAAACCCAAAACCTTATACTTTCGCAATAAAACAACAATTATACAGGGTGCTAACTACCACCCTTACTTTCTCCACTAGTTACTAATGACCATAAAATTCCAATTCAACCATAACAAAATAAACCATTACTACAATCGTGGCCGTAAAAAATTAAATTTAAATTGTATAGAAAAATAAAATGCAACTAAAAGGGGTGGCATTATTAAAAAAAAGGGATCCACCACAGCGAATCGCAAAATTGTTTTGTTGAACAAAATGAATAAAATAAAAAATGGGATGATATATAGAACAAAGCTAAGCGTGCCAATCTACCCTCAATAAAATATTTATTATAAACCGTTTAGTTACGGGGTGTTAACTTAAATTATGGCGAGTTAAAATTAAAAAAAAAACGTATTCTTGTAATGTACCTAAGCTTAAATAATAAATTATTATTATACATACTTGGCAGTAACACTATTCCATTTAAGAATAATTTAAGAATGGTCAACAATACATTTAAAGCATACGAACTGTACATTATTTTTAATTAAATAGGTAATTTTTTTACAAAAGGGAGGAAGGCAGAAGTCTTACTAAGTTTTACGTTGCAAGGAAAAAACTAAAAAACTGGTTTAGTAGACCAGTGCCTTTAAAAATGGTAAAAAGAGAAAAAAATAACAGTAGGATGAAACCCATTGGAAAAGGAGGGGAATATAATAAAAATTAAAGGAAAAATAAATTACGGGCGATCTGAGTTCGGGAAGTGGGAGGGGGGGTTTAAGGGTAAAAAATGGTTTATCTCGATTTCCGGCAAAACTACAAGTCCTATGGAAAAAAGTTAAATGTCAAAGTTGTAGGTAATAAAAAGATCTACAACTTTTGTATTTTCAATTTTTTCACATAACCTCAAAATTTATGTGAAAAATTCAAAAAACCAAGTTTTTGGTTTTTTATTTTTATCTTTTTAAAAAAAAAATTTTTTCTACGAAATTTGGTGAAAACTTACCTTTTTATGTCCCAAATACACTGTAATTTATTTGATTTGAAATATTTATTATTTCGCCTTATTTTGACTTAATATCAAAAAACCACCCTAATTTTCAATCGAAAATTCTCGCGTCAAAATATCAGCTTTTTTCAAAAAGTCGGTGTGCTTTTTGTTCGATGAACTCTCTACTTTCTGATGGTGTAATAAAAATATACATTACTATGGTAAATGTTGTTGTTGGTAAATACAAAAAATATTATAATGAATAACGTAATCAAAATGAAGTATCTAAATTCAATAGTATGATTTACATGTATTTTTATATTTTATGAGATTTTCTGACATAAATGTTATTAGAATTTAATAAATAAACTTTTTAACTAAAAAAATTGCAACAATCACATTTTTTTGATGAAATTGTACATAATGATTAAAATAAATTTTCGAATTCGAGTTTTTTTCGTTATTCATTATTATTTTTTGCATTTTCTGAGAAAATTTGCCATAGTAATGTATATTTTTTTACACCATCAGAAAGTAGAGATTTCAACGAACAAAAAGCACACCGACTTTTTGAAAAAAGCTGATATTACAGTGTATTTGGGACATAAAAAGGTAAGTTTTCACCAAATTTCGTGATTTTTATATTGGAGTTCTCTAAAAAACGCCGACAACTGCATTTTAAACAACAAAATATACCTACGAATTCATGGCAACATAATATTATATACAAAATATAATGGTATTTTACCGTTGAGTGGAGACTAATCAACTTTTCAAAAAATGTGTATTTATTGTATCTAATAGGTACAATTTATATTTACAGGGACTGTATGCAATTTATTTCTTCATTCAGATTAACACTGACATTCACTCCATTCTTAAATGGAATGGACTATACGTAACATGTAAACGTAACCCCTGTATATGCAGGCAACTTTATT
Organism: Brassicogethes aeneus; assembly: GCA_921294245.1. Lineage (NCBI taxonomy): Eukaryota > Metazoa > Arthropoda > Insecta > Coleoptera > Nitidulidae > Brassicogethes > Brassicogethes aeneus. The sequence goes on along the minus strand of OV121142.1, from coordinate 4,330,871 downwards.
AAAATGAATCAAAACACGAAAAGGTTTAAAAGAGAATTAATTCAAACATTTTGTATTTGGCAGCCGAATTAAGCCAGAGTTGATTTAATAATTCTTTATTTTTGCCCTGAAGGGGAGAAAAATTAATTTACTTTCCACCCACAAAATTCCCCGGTTTTCCTGCGTTATCCGCGTAATTCTTGAATTTTTAAACGAAACACGATTTTTTCTTCTCATTGCCATTTTTTAATTAAGATTGTCAAGGGGTGAAATGAAAATCTGTTAAGTCAAGACAAGACGTTTTATTTTATTTTTTACATAAAAAATTAAATTTTTTACTGGTGATTATGATTTAAAGGCTCCATAGCCGTAGTAGTGTAGTCCAAAGAAATGATTATAACATTCTGAAAAAAAATATATATAAAAAATTAGGAAATATTTCTTGTATTTGTAATAAATTGTAAAATAGGTAGATTTTGTCCAAAACATTTTTTCATATTTGTAATAGATAGCGCTGTAATGAAAAAAATCAACTTTGTTCGATTTTTCTTCTGTATACGATTCTGCAATAATTTTTCTATAAAAAAATCACTTTATATGGAAATAATTATCTTATTAAATTAAATATGATTTTTTTAAGTACCCAGGAATTTTTAACTAAAATTTAAGTTTCCTTTGGTTTAAGTTTTATACATTATTTCATTCGGTGATAATTATCAATTGCGCACCAAAATACCTCATTTAAGGTAAAAAAAACATTATTTTGTCAATTAATTAATTTAATCCTAATTGAGGTATAAAAAATGGTATTTAGTTATAAATAATAATTATTATTAAGGTATAAAGAAACTATTTATAGTTTCGCATTATTTAATCAATTTGCAAACAAAAAGACCTCCTTTCGTTAAGCGGTTATTCATAATGGATTTTTTAACAGTGGAAGAAAAAATAGAAATGATTTTGATTTATGGGGAAGCAGGCAGGAATCTTGATGATGCTGTTAATATCTACGCTCAGCGTTTTCCGGAAAAAATTCGATCACGTACTTCATTTCACCGTACAGTCAAGCAGTTTACTACAAACGGGAGTGTTCAACCGAAAAAAAAAGTTCGTGGGGCAAATATTTAATATTGTTATTTTGAGCACCTACTTTAATTAAAATTGATTTTTTTTCATAACAGCGCCATCTATTACAAATATAAAAAAATGTTTTAGATAAAATCTACCTATTTTTAGTCGAATGATCCGAATCTGCAATAAAAAATAGTTAAAGTTAGTTTATGTACGAGGTGCGTTCAGAAAATATTTTGAAACAAATATTTATTTGTTCGTCTACATTTATGTTGTCGCCTTCAAAATAGTCCTCATTGGATATTATGCACATGTACCAGGTCTTCTTCCAATACTCGAAACACTTCTAAAACTCGATCTTTGGGATAGCCTTTAGTTCTTTCAGCGATGCGCTTTTAATGTCATCTATGCTTGCAAAACGACGGCCCTTTAAGGTTCTCTTTATTTTTGGAAATAGGAAAAAGTCAGACAGAGGCATGTCTGGCGAATATGGAGGCTGGGGCATCATTACAGTATTGTTTTTGTCCAAAAATTTTGTTCAAAATTTAACAATTTTAGAACAAATTTTGCTGCCACGCGTTTCATACCCAAAACATTCGAAAAAATTTCATGGGATGAGCCAATTGATATACCAACATCATCAGCGACCTCTCTGATGGTTTATAACCATTTCTTCCACTTTTTCCATGTTTTTATCGGTTGTTAATGTGCTTGTGCGTTCGGGGCGTTCGTCATCTTCAACGTCTTCACGGCCATCTTGGAAACTCTTATACTACTTGTAAACTCTTGTTTTACTTATAGCAGACTCACTATAGGCCTTTGTTAACATTTCACAGAATTTATTTCATTTTTTAAGCAAAATTGGATAGAAATTCTTTGATACATTCCTTATACGAACGAAAAATCGCCGAGCTCATAAAACACGTCTAACCTTAGCGGCTGCCACAGACAAAGTACACAATGAAAACAGCTAAAGTTTTTTATCATACTTCAGGGGCATGTATACCAACATAATAAAGAAAATTTTATGACAACCGGACCCTCCGAACCCGCGAAATATAACAATTCCCTTTATTTTCTGAACACACCTCGTACACAAATTTGGGAAAAAAATTTAAACTATAAGTTCTAGAAAATATTTTTTAAAAACAGTTTGTTATTTTTTTAGGTATTACACGAGCCACACATTCGCTTAGTTTTGTTGCTTTAGCTTATACAGGTTGTTCACAATTTAAGGTCAAAAACTATAAACAAATAATTGTATTTTAAACAGTATTTTTTTTAATAATTTTTGCCCTTAATTTGCACGTACGTGTACGTTTAGGTACACAGTATACTCACGTTTACAGTATATTTCTCCACACCCTTCGTAAACATTTATAATGTCCAAAACTTTATTACAACAGTGACATGTAAAGCAATTATTATGAAAAACGCCATCCTTAACTAATATTTGTTCGGCTGCGTACACCTTAAACAAAAAACAAAAAATATTTTTCCAAGCAAGATTTATGTTAACCTAGTTTAGTATAAAGTTCATTAGTTTTGGCCTCTTTGTAATATAAGGGGTTGCTGTTTATATTTCAATAATGCGCGCCCAAGCAACAATTTAAGTATTTGTTACGTATATGGGACTATTGAAGAAACTTTAAAGTTTTGCGACAGTCGCCGGTCTCTTTATATTACTCTTTTATTACTAAGTTACGACTAAAGTGGGGAACAATTATTGAGTTCCAAAAAGGTAACAAATATGTCACTAGCTATAAACCCTGCTACTATTTGGAACGTAGCTGCTACGTTACTAGAACGTTTCAATATCGTTGCTAGAGCGTTATAATTACTTTTATCTCCACGCGGTCTATAATTTAAACTTTATTGTTGTCAACATTCGATAAAGAAATACCTTCTTATGGCCTAGGCCGATAAAAATTTTTATGAGGCAAGTAATTAGTTCGATTTTTTCTCGCTAGGGGTATTGTTTTGACAAATTAATCCTTTTCTATGAAATTAACGTACTAAACTGGTTTAATTTATTTAAAATAAGCACTAATTTGTTTGTTTTACTGTTATAACATTATAATGTTTAATATTTTTCATTAAATTATTGTAAAATTAAATATGAATAATAAAACAAAAAGTGTGGTTAGGACATTGCAATTTGACGTTTCTGTGAATTTCACAGTTGTTTTCTTTTTCTACGATTTAAATTATCTTCAAATTTTAATTTGCTTTAAGTTTTCAGTGAAATTAAATGTTAAATACAGCGTAAACATTCCAAACTACCTATTTTTTTAATAAAAATGCAAACAAATTGAAATTAGATACCTATTTATTAAACAATTCATTGAATTCAATGTAATAGCAATAGGGTAAGTAAACCATTTTCTTACAAAAATCCATTTCTACTTAAATCATGTAGCTAGGTATTGTCAAACTATTACTGCTTCTAAAAGGAAAAATAATTATTGTACATTTAATGTAATCTTTAGCTAATAAATAAATGAGGTTCTAAAAAAGTGAGGTTAGGCCGCTTTCATGTTAAATTAAATTGACCTATATAAAGTGCTTTGAAGATAAAATGTTGTATGCCATTCGGCCAAGAAGTGTCTTTTTGTGCTTCGCTCAATTGTAGGCCTCCGCTACGCGTCGGCCTTCAAACTTTGAGCTTAGCACAAAAAGCCTTACTTCTTAACCTAATGACATAAATAACTATTATTTATTTGTTTATACTTCTATATTAACTGTCTTTGTCAAACTTATATTAGATTATACTATCCCTCCTTTTTTAAATGGAACCACCACGGACTTGGCTTTGTCGTCGTTTATTAAATATGTACTGGTATACCTATAGTTTATAACTTCCAGAATAACAATATAATGTTTAATTAGCAGGTAAATTTATAAACCCTTTAAATTTTACTGTTGAGCTTATGAATGTAGTTTTTGTAAAATAAATGCGCTTCATCAATATTTAAGTATAAACATATTATTTATTTAATAATGTTTATAACTAAAAAAATCTTAATATTTATTATTAATTTTTTATTTTATTCTTAATACCGAATATTACCAACAAAATTACTATTTATTAAAAAGTGAAAAACCATTTACAAACAATTAAAATAATTTATTATTTACATTACCACGTGGTACTGTACGGTAAAAAATGGCCGATAAGAAGCATTTTCCTTTGAAGTAGTTTTCGCTACTTTAAAGTTTTTTCCACCTTAATTTACTTTACGGTAGTTTTGGTTAGTACCATAAACGTTCCAAATACTAAAATAATAACTTTTAAGTTACTAACTTTGTAGTTTTTAACTCATGTTCCAGTTTCGAGATTTTAACTTGCAAAGGGACTACAAAGTAAAAATAATTATAATGTAATCTTTAGTTAGCAACCGAAAGTAACTGCTACAAATTAAATTTACTTGAAAGTTTTTTTTACTTGTAACACCTTTTTTAAAGTTGCAAAGTCTTCTTGGGGGCAACCAAGTTTTACTTAAATGTTTATTACTTTATAGTAACAATTTAAGGAAAAATTAAGTTTCTGTTACAAAATATTGCTATTTAAAAGTTAGAATTACTTTTAAGTAAAAATTAAAGTAGCTGTTTAGTATACTTAACTAATTTAAAGTTATCACCACTTTGGTAATGGTTTTTGGAACCAAAAATGCTGCTTGGGCGTGCGCGAGTCTTGTGGGAGGAGCTTATCAACGCATTGTTGCCACATTGCAATCCAACGTTTATTTAATTGAATTGCAACTTCTACACTGTTTAAAATATCTGTGGTTTGAAGAGAAATCATAAAATGGTGTCAAAATCCAACACCAAGTAGTGTTAATATAACACCATGAATTATGGTTGAAAATGTTTTATACAGTAAACACCAATACGGTGTTTATCTAAAAATATTTGAGAAGTGCACCTACACAGAAAAAAAGGAATAGTTCATTTAACTATATTAATTTAGTTGACCCATAAGTATTTATTTAAATCAACTGTGGGAAGGTTAATATAAACAAAGATTAGTTTGACGGTACTAAACCAGATGGTTATTTTTTTTTAATTGGTTAAATTAAACCAGAAAACTTTAGTGAAACCAACCCGCTGTATTGTTCAGTTTACTAAATATGTTGTTTGTAAAATAAGAATTACTTCAACCCAAAGCACACTGTTAAAACGATTAAAACAATTTGCCGTGCATTCCTTGTTGCATAGTGTGTACCGATCGCGGCAAAGGCGGTGTGGATCACGTGATGTTCTTAAATCTCGCCTCTGTTGACTTACATGAAGAGTATATAAGCTCAGGTAGTCCTTTGCTTTGGTGTGACACTACAAGTTGTTCGATACTAAAGGTGGAAACAGCTGTCAATATTTGAAGTATTTTAAGTTGGTGGAACGCACTAAAAACATTATCTCTATCGAGTTGAAGGTTCAATTTTCTGGAATAATACCACTGGTAATATACTTGTAATGCATCAAGGAACTTCCTGTTTCCTTTTTTTCCTTTTTTTCTGTGTAGTATGATTTAATTTGACCAAAAACACATTATATTTAACACTGAAAAGGAGTTCAATTTACACCAGGTAAAATTTATTTTAATACTGTGTGAAAGTTAAATTTACACCATTTTAGTATTTGAATTTACACCGGACCAACGAACCATATTTAACACAATTTTGGTTTGTATCGATATAGACCATGTATGGTGTTAATTTGGTGTTAAAATTGTCATGAAATTTTGAACAGTGTAGCGCCCAACTGAGCAACTTCGTACCAAGCTAAATCAACTTGAATTCACTACTTTCGCGTACTTTTTGTTTACATCTTATGCACCTAGGCGTTACAAAAGGACAGGGCCGGCAACTGGTGCAACCTGTGCAGACGTCTTTGTCACAGCAGTCGGCTCCTTCGTCCTGGCAGCAAACCCTCAAATTTTTCTTGCAATTCTTCGTTTGACAGTCCTTGTTCACTCTGGCCATCCTTTCCAACTTTTTACGGACCTCGTCCGGAGTCATCAAACCGCACGGTTCGCATTTCACCTCGCAGCACTCACGGCAGCCTAGGGGCTCCAAAGGCTGAAAAATTTTTGTGTCAAACAAAGATATACCTACCGGGTGTATCTGAGAATAGGCGCACCCCTGTAACTTTTTTATTTCTAAAGATAGACACATAAAATTTGGCATGGTTAATTAGGATATAAAATGCCACTTATAAGAGTACAAAATGGATTTTTTGAACTTCCGGTTTTGCCGGAAATTTTATCAACTTTCGATTTTTAAATGGAATGCCCTATATATTTTTACACATTTGGAATCCTGAGGAAATTCTGAGTCAGACAGCATCCTCAAATTTACCTTTTGACGTTTCGTCATCAGAAAATGTATCATCATAAAGATCAATCTAGAGTGCTTTGAACTATCTTATTTTCTTCTCAAGGATTCACACAATGCCTGAAAAATGGAACTTGCCTTAGAAAGTTGTTATTCAGCTATTTCCGGCAGTCTAAGCTTGTCAAAATTCGTTTTTCTCAAATAGTTCAAAGCACTCTAGATTGATATTTATGATGATGCATTTTCTGATGACGAAACTTCGAAAGGTCAATTTGGGGATGCTGTGCAACTCAGAATTTTCTCAGGATTCTAAATATGTAAAAATATATAGGGCGTTCCATTCAAAAATCGAAAGTTAATATTATTTCATTATTAATAATTGAGGGGCTTGGAAGTAAAACGGTTCAAGTGCACTTTTTTAAATAAATGGTCTAAGTGCAGAATATCACACCTAAAGAATATTCTAACTTGGTGGTAAAATTATATAAGTACATTTTACATTCCCTGGCGCCATTTCTTATCGTCTTTAAAAACCTGTCAAAATATTTTAAAATATATCTTTGGTAAAACGATTTAAGGGCACCTAAACATAGGGCACGGTGCTGTTCTGAGAGGTGATTTTGGACTTTCTGTGAAACCTAATTTTTTTTATATTCTTGCTAATTAGGTCATAACTTAAATTTTAAGAGCAAAATAAAAAAAAATTGACGGTTAATTTTGTTTTAATTGGATGTTTATTAAAAATATGTATGCACACTTTCAATTCTCCAATTAAAACTTGCGATTTTATTTAAATATTATCATAACTTTTTAAATCAGATTAAAGATTAGTTAATTTCCTAAAAAAAGGTCTATACATTTTTTATATCTTTTACTGTTTTGTTGTAATACACGTTTAAAGTTTTAATTTAAGGTTAAATGTAGTATACATTTATTAAACAATAATTCTAAGGGTGCCACATTTTATTTAGGGCCGATTTATTCATTTTTAATTTATTTGACGAATAATTTCTTTGGATACTAGATATTGCCAAGACATAAAAGTTATCGGCCCGATAAACTTTACTAAAGATGAATAAACCGGTCCTTAGTTAAATTTCATGAATTTCTTCGTAACTTTTACTACAATTTTTCATTTTTGTTTATAAAAAACACTTTAAAAAACTAAACAAAAATTATAGAATACGTATACTGAAAATGACAATTCAAACGTCAAATAAATTTTTAATAGATCTAAGTTTCCTGGCAACCTTTAAGGATATATTAATTAAGGGAACATAAATGTATACGTCAAAGGTTAGATTAAAAGTTTGAACGTTTATTGCAACAAAACAGTAAAATATATAAAAAAAAATGTAAAAACCTTTTTTTTAGTTATGCAAATATTAAATATTTAAATTAAATCGCTAGTTTTAATTGAAAGAGTGCATAATATTTTTAATAAACAGCCAATTAAAACAATTCAAACCGTCAATTTTTTTTTATTTTGCTCTTAAAATTTTAGTTATGACCTAATTAACAAGAATATAAAAAAAATAAGGTTTCACAGAAAGTCCAAAAATCACCTCTCAGAACAGCACCGTGTAGGGCTATTATCTATGCTGCTAAAGCCTTGACAAGTAGCTCGTTTTGACATAGTGTGACCGGGGTCGGAACGGTCCAGACTGATGAGGATTCAACATAGTAACTATGTTCCTAACATCAATGAAAAAGTAGAAGAAGAAGGCCATGTAACTCCAGCAAAAACTAAAAAAAAGCCGCTAAGCACAAAAATTTACTTAGGTACCTTATTGGACTATATTCCGCCAATTTACCACTTATTTTATAAAAACATGGAGCACGATCGAGATCCATCAGAAAAAAAGAAAAAAAAGAAACAAACTAAGACCATAGTATTGAGCCAAAAAAAATCCTATTTAGGTCAACCCCAACCAAGACCAGCTAATTCAGATGAAGAAAACGTTGTATTAGATTCTGATTATGAATAATACTTTTTGTTGTAAAACTTAAGTTTAGTAATTATAATTACCCAAATTTTAAAAAATAAAGTTTTGTTCTAGTACAGTAAATCATTTTACCACTAAATTTTGTCTTACATGCATGACGATTCAAGTACATTTTTGTAAAAAAAATTAACAAAAAAGCCAAATTGAAAAATTTCTTTTTCTTTATAATCCTTTTTAGTCTTTAAACAAAACTAAAATATTCACACAGTTTTTTAAACTCTTTTCTAGAATTTTAAAATTCAAGTTAACTTTAAAGCCATTTATCTCAGAACCAACAAAAATGCACTTAAACCCTTTTACTTCTAGGCCCCTCAATTGTAATCAAATAAAGCTGGGTGAATCTCACGAAATGTCCCCCGATGGTGTTACCCCGTGATATTTAATAAAACTAAATGAGTTTGACCTACACTTTTATTGTGTTTTGATCTTTCATAACTAAGTAGATATTACAGCTCAGGTTCCAGATATTTAACCGTTATTAATTATTTTTTACAATGTTTTAAAAGTCTAAAACCTATCCTCCGTGACTGTTACTTTTTCTAGGTTAACCTATATGTTTTCAAATATCTGAGGTAGTAAAAGCATACTAAAAATATCAGCTCACTAAGTAAATTAAACACATCCAAAGCAATCGAATCAAATATAGAATATTATTAAAAAATAAAAGAAATAATTTTTATAACCATTTATGTAGGTGTTACAAAAATTGATTCTATCCTCCGTGAATCTGTTTTTGCTTTAAATTTTATGCAACGGATGGCGCTTTAATCATTTTAAATAAGCAAAAACCTCTGTTTACGACATTATAGATGCATGTGATTCCTAAAGGTCAGTTAGAATTTATATGCAGATGAGAGTGTTGCTGCTTTATAATTCAAAAGTTTAAGTTCATTAATTTGCCATTTAAAAACCTATCCACCGTGAAGTGTAATATCTCAGTAAGTAGATTTTTTTTATAAATTTTTGATGTATGTACAATTGTATTTAAAAAAAATATGAATGTGTCAAAAGATACAATAACTTATTTCAAATATACAAAGGGATGTTTAAAAAAAACATACGAAATCCTAACCTCCGTGAAGCTGTAATATTCAAAATGTATGATTTCTTAAAATTCTTGCATTAGTGCAGAACCACTTATGTTATGTTATTACTAGACCTGGTGGCTTCCCAAAAACCCCATTCTAGACTAACAGTGAATCAACCAAAAATAAAAAATAATCATTTTCACTTGGGGGACATCTCAATATATTCACCCAGCTATAGCTATAGGACTGGTTTTTTATTATGGGAAACTCTGTATAGTACTTACACAACATGGTTCCCCACATTTATTATAAGAAAACCCTTTTCCACAGCATTTTATTTCAGGTAAACAATTTACTGGTCTTTTTAGAGGTTTGCAAAACTTGTGGCAGTTTGTGAACTCCTTTGCTATGCAGCAACATTTTTTTTCTGCGCAGGGATTTCTATTCATAAAAAACATAACTGTTATTTTTATTAAACCATGACAAAAATTCCATCTTGAAAACTGGGTCCACAAGTTGTCTTCAGGCATCTAGCAAGGGCTTAGCCCATAGATAAAGGCTAAAAAGTGTAGTGGTCGACATGTTAATGTAACTTACTTTTGGCAATCTTTAGGTGGACATTTTGATAGACAGCAAAAATTTTGACAGTCGTCCAGAACCAATCTTTTGCATTTTGGGGAGGCTGTAGTACATTTAGGTGAGCAGTTTCTAGGTCTACATCTGGGCTTGTAGCATGGGTTTTTTTGGGGACAACACGGTGGGGGGGCGCAAGATTTTTTAATATTCTTACAGGGATCGTAGCACCTATAATTTTAATAATAATTTTAAATACATATATTGAATATACATAAGATAAATACAAATCTGTTGTTTTATTCAAAAAAATCAAAAATTAAAAACAGAAATTATTAATTATATGTATAATTAAAAAAAAATATTATTTTTATTAAGTATAATTTTTGAATTGTGTAAAAACATAATATTTAAAGAAAAAAAATGATTTATAACAAAATAGAAAATTAAAAATCTGTTTAGGTTAAAATAATAAGAATGACGGTATAAAATAACTATGAAAACTATAAAACTGAATTTATTAAAATCGCTATTTGGGACGAGAAAACATTTTTACGATAAAATTGAAATTAAAAAAAAAACATTACCTGGGACCTTCTCCGCATTCATTTGGGGGGCAACATACTTTTCTCGGGGGGCATCTTATAGGGGATCCGCAACCTCTATTTTGACAAGGGGGAGGGGAACATCCCCTTGAACAACCTCTGGTACTAGGAACGCAACTGTCACTGCAATTTTTTATCGTGCAGTTGAAAATTGAGCAACACTCTTTTGGGATACATTCGTTCTATGAAATAATATACTTTTTATTGTTTTTAACATTCTAACTGTTTTTCATTAATTTACAAATTTTTAAGGTAGTTAATTTTAATTTTGATTTTGATTTTGATTTTGATTTTGATTTTGATTTTGATTTTGATTTTGATTTTGATTTTAATTTTATTTTACAGAATACAGAATGTTTAAATGCCAATGGAAGATTATTAATAACTAAATACTCACAGGGGTAGGTTTTTTGATGATCATAGGACATTTAGGAACTTTTTTACATTTTCTCCCACAACAATCTTTTAGTTCGTTGCACCCACATTTTTTATCGAATCTTGTACAGCAACTAAAAAAAAATGTGTTTTTACTTTGTCTAAAAAAACACCCTTTTCAAAATCACTGACCTATCCTATGTTTTTAAAAATCTGAGGTAGTAAAAGCATACTAAAAATATCAGTTCACTAATAAATTAAACACATCCAAAGCAATCGAATCAAATATAAAATATTATTAAAAATTAAAAAAAATAATTTTTATAACCATTTATGTAGGCGTTACAAAAATTGATTCTATCCTCCGTGAATCTGTTTTTGCCTTAAATTTTATGCAACGGATGGCGCTTTAATCATTTTAAATAAGCAAAAACCTCTGTTTACGACATTATAGATGCATGTGATTCCTGAAGGTCAGTTAGAATTTATATGCAGATGAGAGTGTTGCTGTTTTATAATTCAAATGTTTAAGTTCATTAATTTGCTATTTAAAAACCTATCCACCGGGAAGTGTAATATCTTAGTATGTAGATTTTTTTTTATAAATATTTTATGTATGTACCTACAATTGTATTTTTAAAAAATATTAAGGTGTCAAAAGATACAATAACTTATTTTAAATATACAAAGGGATGATAAAAAAACATACGAAATCCTAACCTCCGTGAAGCTCTAATATTCACAATGTATGATTTCTTAAAATTCTTGCATTAGTGCAGAACCACTATGTTATGTTATTACTAGACCAGGTGGCTTCCCAAAAACCCCACTTTAGACTAACAGTGAAACCAAAAATAAAAAATAATCATTTGCACTTGTAATTTTTAATGAATGTAGATTATTGCCCACTGTGCAAGAATGTTTTGCGTCAGGAACAACCGGTGGCTTCCCAAAAACCCCACTTTAGACTAACAGTGAAACCAAAAATAAAAAATAATCATTTGCACTTGTAATTTTTAATGAATGTAGATTATTGCCCACTGTGCAAGAATGTTTTGCGTCAGGAACAACCGGTGGCGGCCCAAATATTCTACTTTACTTATAAAAATTTTAAAATGGCACTAATTCAAAAATGATTAACTTACTTGTCAAACAAGTTGGGTCTATTGTGATTTCTATTATAAAAGTTTGCTGTTTCTCTAGGAATTGGCCAGTTCCATGTTTTTTGACTGGGAAATGCACAGCAAGACCTTGTCCTCTAAAATACTTAATTATAAAAATAAAAAAAATAAAAAATATATGGGTGATTCTACAAAAGTTGGGCAACTTTTGACCTCATTTTGTTTATATAGTTTTCGGAGAAAATTAAACAGTATTTTGTCATGAGAACATAGATAATATAATAAATATACTGTTCCAGACCGGGCCAGTCACTTTTTCAAACAGTTTCTGAAATATCTTTGTTTTCTAAATTTGAATGCAAGGGAAGTGACGAGTATACCAGAATACTAATTAAATACATAATTAATTGATAAATATAAGATTTATTGCAACTTTGACCATATTATACATTAAATATCTTAAAATAAAATAATACCACACATCAGTGGCGTCTGGTGGGTTTTGGGTATACCGATATCTCAATTATTAGATATGGGACCCACACCAAATTTATATGAGTTTATAATGACATTAAATAAACAAGTTCTGCGCAAGCAGAATTTAAATTGAAGTTTGCGAAAAAAAGATAACCGAAACATCGAACATGGAACTGACGACACGGTACTGATGATAAGATACAAATTTGAGATTATAATTCGGAATTATTTTTTATTAGTGGATGCTACTTATCGACAAATCACATATAGCCTTATATAAATTACAATGAAATATATACGTAAGAAAATAATTACTCACCACAGTACTGAAATTTTGGCTGGCACTATACGTGCATTCACCACAACTTCGCCGCTTGCATTGTTTTCAAGTTGACTGTCGTGCAAAGGGCGGGCTCTGTAGGTAATTTTTTACCAACACTTGAGTTAAAACGAGGACTTGACGTTTAAACTTCAATATTTTGCAGGAATTTTGAATTTTAACATTGGACCCAGAACTGACGGGTAAAAGTGAGTACAAAAATTATCAATTTTTTAAAAATTATTTGAATTTATGATAAAATATAAAAAATACATTATTTAATGTTTTATAGTTTGTAGTGAAATTTAAGATAAATTGAATATATTTTAAAATAAAATCACTCAAATATTTGATTCAGGAGTTGTGACACGCCAAGGTACTGATGTTTTGAATATTTATTATGTTTTTCTACAAACGTGCTTTTGAAAAAATACATTAAAATTGGGTGGACAAGTTAAAAAAACCTGGATCTTTTGTAATATACTAAAATATTTAAAAAAAATATTAAAATACCTAGTCTATTGACTGATGACATTAAGTTGTCCAACTTTTGTAGAATCACCCATATAAACCTTTTTTTACCTTCATACAACATTGCGACTCAAAAGCCTTACAACCAAAATTCGAATTATTATTTTTGCAACATGGCACACTGATACTTCTAGATGAGCAAATTTTGCAAAATTTTATTCCATCGCAACATGGGTCTATACACTCCGGTTTGCAACTAGAACAAAAATACTCACCCAACCAGCATATGGCCGTCTCTTTACAAAGAGATTGACCACATTTACCTAAAAAAATAATTTTATTCACGATTTATTAAAAAAAACATTTTTTTACCAGGAACAACCCTTTTTGCTACTAGCGCCATCTAGTGATGAATTTGTATACTAAGAGTTTAAGTAAGAATACAGGTTCCTGTAATTTGTAGTGACGTTTTTTTAGTTCATCTATTTACCACTAGATGGCAGATAATATCGTAAAGTATATTTTGATATAATGTGTATATTTATATAGCTGTTTTATTTTGATTTATGGGGATTTTAAAACCAAAGTAACAAAGTTAATACTCACAACAACAAATGTAGCTTGTATAGCAAAATTTTTTTTCATTTCCACAATTGTATCCGCATTTTTTGCATGCCATTTTTTCAAAAAATAATATTCTCACAATTAATTTTTGATGATGATCCCGATTTCTCTTAAATTTTGATCTAATTCTTCATTTAAAATTTTGAAAGTGTCATTTTTGACTTAATTGTCCATTGTTCGGGTCTTATAAATAATTAATTTTATTGTTTATGTGGTGAAGGTGGATTTAAATAAAATTATGGTGTGAATTTTATTTGAATGGGACGCTCAATTTAAATATTGCGCTTGAAACCATCGAGCTTAAAGAAAATAGAGAGAGTAAATCAAAGATTAAAAATGTATCATGACAAAGCTTCGTTATGATAAAACAAAAAACTTTTTGCCTAAATAATGATACTTGAAATTATTATTTTAATTTTATTTACATATATGTATAGGTAATAAAAACACATACCTATAGGTAATAAAAACTTCATTTTCATTTATTTTAAATTTTGACATACGATATTTTAAGAAATCATCCATTTTAAATATTAGAGCTTCACGGAAGATAGCTTCACGGAGGTTAGGATTTCGTATGTTTTTTTTAACGATGTGGCTCCCGTCCCGAGGCGGGACTTAACTTCGATCCCGACAGACGTCACACACTGTAAATCCGTTTTTATTCCCCGAGCTTTTATAATTGGTGTCAAGCTGGATGGCTTAGATGGTAGGGCGGTCGCTTGGCATTCGAGAGGTACCGGGTTCGATCCCACTAGAAGTTGTCAAACTTTTTTTATTTTTTTTATTTTATAAATTTGTTGTTTCTTTGTTAAAAAGTGTTTTATTTTTATCGTAACATAAATTTGCCCATTTTAGTTGGGTTTTTTGCTCAATGGGGCGGGGGGGGCCCAATGGGGCGGGGTCGGTTGGGTTGTGTTGTTGAGTTTGGGTTGGTTTGGTTTTATGACGTAACTAAAGTGCCCTTAACATGTAAGGTACAATTTATTATTATTATTATTTTATTATAACATAACAAATCTTAAAATTATGACGTCAATCGGGACTGAACTTAAGTCCCGCCTCGGGACGGGAGCCACAGCGTATAAAAAATCTACCTACTGAGATATTACACTTCACGGTGGATAGGTTTTTAAATAGCAAATTAATGAATTTAAACTTTTGCATTATAAAACAGCAACACTCTAAATTCTAACTGACCTTCAGGAATCACATGCATCTATAATGTCGTAAACAGAAGTTTTTGCTTATTTAAAATGATTAAAGCGCCATTCGTTGCATAAAATTAGAAGCAAAAACAGATTCACGGAGGATAAAATCAATTTTTGTAACACCTACATAATTATTAATTAACCACTTAAGTGGTTAAAAATAATTTCTTTTAATTTTTAATAATATTTTATATTTGATTCGATTGCTTTGGATGTGTTTAATTTACTTAGTGAACTGATATTTTTAGTATGCTTTTACTACCTCAGATATTTGAAAACATATATGTAGGTTAACCTAGAAAGAGTAACAGTCACGGAGGATAGGTTTTAGACTTTTAAAACATTGTAAAAAATATTTAATTGCGGTTAAAAATCTGAAACCTAAGCTGTAATATCTACTTAATTATGAAAGATCAAAACACAATAAAAGTGTAGGTCAAACTCATTTAGTTTTATTAAATATCACGGGGTAACACCATCGGGGGACATTTTGTGAGATTCATTCATATACATATTATAATATTTTTAGATAGAGAACATTCTTATGAGAATGTCAACTTAAGCTAGATACCTATAACCTATTTAAAAAATGTAGACTCAATTTTATATTACACGCATCAGTAACCATATTTTAACACGTCTTAACAAAAACAAAATACCAATTGAGATTTATTTCAGTTTTTACTAGATCTATCTATTCTTTTTGGCTCTATGGAATAAATGCATCGATATGGAAAGCGCCACCCAGCGGCGTCTTTAGTAAGCCTCGCTAATTTGACAGACTAAAGGCCCTAACCAAAAAATTTGGGGAAAAAATCGGGAAAATACAACAAAATTGTGTTATATAACTGATATACAGCGCGTTTAGTGAATCCTGGACACTCCGTGCCTATTATTTAAGTGAGTTTTTGTTAATTTTCGCCGTTTTTGACTGATTTAATACTAATGTGGGTGTTATGATGTTCAGGTATTTTTAGATGTATTTTGTTTTTTGGATTGATGTAATTTCTGTCACTTTTATTTGTTTTTTTTGTGTTTGTTTCGATGTTTACGCGATTAACCACAAAAAACAACATAAACAAAATATTAGTCATGTTTATGTTAAGATAGTATTATCAAAGTTTTATTAATACAACCAATTGATTCATAAAAATATTATCATAATTTACAATACTACCTACTATAATTTGATTATATTTAATTATTCACAAAAGTTATTTACATAATTTTGGGCTAATTTAAACACTTGGAAGAGTTTCTTACACCATGAGTCATGGTTGACCTTAAAAAATTAATTAATTCCTCATATAAACTAAATTTTCATTTATAACTGTATATGTAACAATAATTATTATCTTACATCGCCTTATAAATTTACAAGCCTATATTTAATATAAAAAATAACAAATACAATAATAGGTTTTTTTTTAATTTAGGTAATTTTTACTGAAATTTTTGATGCTTCTGTTACTATTTTACAATTTTTTTTATTTCATAGATTTTTCTAATAATTAACTTTTTTATTATGAATTGATGGTCATTTTTTTTAATTACAGACGTTTATTTTTTAATCGGATTTGTTTTAAAGTGTAGATCTTGATAAACTGTATTTTTGGAAGAAAAAACGCCATATTAGTACAAAATACAAGGCCTACTATAAACATGGTACTAATACTATTTAGTTTAATTTTATTTGAATCCAGTGCCGTGCTTAGATTTTGTTTAAAAAATCGCTAATATGAATTCTTAAAAATTTACTCGTAAAAACTGACATAGTAGACTTTGTATTTTGTAAAAATATAGCGTTTTTGTTTTAAAAATACAGTTTATCAAGATCTACACTTTAAAACAAATGCTGTTAAAATCTCACAAATAATAAAGATTTTACAGGGGTGAGTCGCAAACAAATGGGTCACACTGCATCTAATGATTTATAAAAGCACCATTATGTAACTATATTTTTTATTTTGAATTTTATTCCCAAAATACCAATGCAGGATAGAAAAAAAATTAAAATAAAAACATACAAATTAATATGATATGTATATACCCCATAAACACAACTGTAAAGGTTCTATAACGGCCCTTTATAAACCTTTAATGAACTAAAGGCCATATAAAGGCTAAAAATGCCATGAAACTATGTAATACATAATCAGACTTATGATTTTGCTGGTTACATACATATTATGTAGTTTGTTACATAAATATGGCAAACCTTTGTAATAAAAAATCAAAAAAAATTAAAAAAAGTTCATATTCATATTATTATTTTCAAGGAATTAGGCAAAACAAGAGAGGTTGATAGATATATATTATGGTTCTTTTAATCATTAGGTATAATAATTTCTTGACACCATTATAAATTGCTTTTTGTCTTATGAGTAATTTAGAATCGAAAGCGGACATATTACACAAATGTTGTTTCTATAAAAATAGAAAAAAACTGCAAAACTTTTTAGGTAAAAAAAAAATTGTTAAATTGATGTATTATTCAATTTATTTATATTTATACGAGGTGTGTTTAGAAAATATCGGGAATTTTCGTTTTTTGAAACAAATATTTATTTATTCGTCTACATTAATGTTGTCGCCTTCAAAATAGTCCCTATTGGATATTATGCACATGTGCCAGCTCTTCTTCCAATACTCAAAACACTTCTAAAACTCGATCTTTGGGATAGCCTTTAGTTCTTTCAGCGATGCGCATTTAATGTCATCTATGCTTGCAAAACGACGGCCCTTTAAGGTTTGTTTTATTTTTGGGAATAGGAAAAAGTCAGACAGAGGCATGCCTGGCGAATATGGAGGCTAGGGCATCATTACAGTTTTGTTTTTGGCCAAAAATTTTGTTCAAAATTTAACAATTTTAGAACAAATTTTGCTGCCACGCGTTTCATACCCAAAACATTCGAAAAAATTTCATGGGATGAGCCAATCGATATACCAACATCATCAGCGACTTCTCTGATGGTTTATAACCATTTCATCCACTTTTTCCCTGTTTTTATCGGTTGTTAATGTGCTTGTACGTTCGGGGCGTTCGTCATCTTCAACGTCTTCACGGCCATCTTGGAAACTCTTATACCACTTGTAAACTCTTGTTTTACTTATAGCAGACTCACTATAGGCCTTTGTTAACATTTCACAGAATTTATTTCATTTTTTAAGCAAAATTAGATACAAATTCTTTGATCCATTTCTTTTAACGAACGAAAAATCGCCGAGCTCATAAAACACGTCTAACCTTAGCGGCTGCCACAGACAAAGTAAACAATGAAAACAGCTAAAGTTTTTATCATACTTCGGGGGCATGTACACCAACATAATAAAGAAAATTTTATGACAACCTGACCCTATGAACCCGCGAAATTTAACAATTCCCGTTATATTCTGAACACACCTCGTAAACACCTAGCTACAACCCTGCCAATACTTATTAACAAGCAAAACTAAATTATTTTGATCAGAAAAAATCTTGTTTGTTTCAGAAAATGCCGTAAACCAAAAAAATCAACCTAACACCAACCAAAAAAATGCATAAGAAGCCTTAAACCAAACCCGTAACGTCCAAAACAGTGATATAAAAATGTCTCACTCCGAACACTAGAAAAAAGACTAAATCAAAAAAAAAAACAACAAATGAAGATGTCTAGCGGGGAAGACAAAAAAAAGTTCTACTGCAGAGACTGGGCCTTCCAAAAGTTATCGCACTGTCTCGATCAAAGAACGGTGTCGAAAACTTGCGGAGTTTTACTCTTGGGTGGAAGTGGTTGCGGAAAAACCACATTATGCACCGAGTTGGCCTATCCTAGCAGCGGTCCGACCGGTAGACAACAGAGGGCTCTGAACCGCAGATTGCTGTGCTACCACTTCCTGCAGGGTCATAACGAGAAAAGTTTATCTTTGAGCGAGTTCGTTAGGTCTTTGGTGACGCAGATTTTAAACCACAGCACGGAAAGTCACAAAGAAAGATCCATACGGCGTAAACAAGCCGCTAAGGTGCTTGAAGGGGGGTCAAACAACATAGGTTACGAGCAAAATATCACAAGCAACTCTGAAGGTCTTTACAGCAACATTTCACCCAATACAGACACCAAAAAATCCATAGACTTACCAATAAACCCCAGAACTACAATTGCAGATGCCTATTTGGAGAAGTTAAAGTTGGACCCCGAGATACAGATAGCGCTAAGGGCCAAAAACATAGAGCAGAACCCTGATGACTGTCTCAAGAGAGCTCTACTGTTTCCTCTGCTGGAAATTGACCCCCCAAAACAAAGCCTCTTCATTTTGATCGACTCCATCGACGAGCATTCCTTCGTTTACTCTAATAGCACCCTAACGCGGTCTAAACCCAGAGAGAGGTCCAGCCAAAGCAAGACAATTGCGGAATTACTGGCCAACCACCATCATCTACTGCCGCAATGGTTACTACTGGTTTGTACCGCCAAAAAGCAGTCAAAAAGCATCGCGAAGATGTTTACAGGCTTCAGAAAACTATCCCTGGATGATTTGAGAAAATCTCAGGTGGTTAGAGATGTTCAGCAGTACATTTTGGCGCGGTTGGACCAAGAGAACAGTCTCAGGCAGCATATATCGCGAGATACGGCTGAAATGCTCAACCAACTGCACATAAAATCCAACGGTTGTTTTTTGTATCTGGAAAAAGTTCTGGATGGGGTGTCGGATAACTTCATAGTCCTCAGAGAGGTCAGGGAAATCCCCGGGACGTTAAACGGTTTGTATCTGTGGTTATGTCAAAGATTGTTCAACAGAAGACAATTCTCTAAAGTTCAGCCACTTCTGAATGTTATATTGGCGGCAAAATGCGCATTAAGCGAGACGCTACTCTTTGACATTATTAAAGTGTACAACCCAAAAGTAACCTCGGAAGACTTCAAGAAGAGATTCTCGCTGCTAAGACGCGTCATCATCATCAACAAAATCGGCGTCATCTCGCTTTTTCATCACTCCTTCGCAGACTGGTTGCTCGACATCAAACATTGCACGCAGAAATTTTTGTGCAACATTTTTAACGGGCACTGCATCTTGGCGATGTACTACACCTTGCACGCCAAACTTTTGAACGTCCAGGAGATTTACGACTACGCCTTTCATTTGACCAGGATGGAGCAATTTTTGAGCGAAAAGCCCAGCCAGAAGTGCCCAACGTTGTTTAAATTGACGCAAGATGGGAAGAATACTAGTACTTTGGGTGAGTATTTTTTAAAACCATTATAATCACATATAAAATGTTTACGTTACTCTGCTGGTGAAAACGTTCTCCGTGCTCATCACTTACGTCGCCCAGATTGTGCGGGTTATTTACGCACTCGAACTCTCCACTTCTTTTACTCATTTTACACTTTTTATTAACTAAATAAAACCATGATAAAAATACCTTGTTGAAATATCAAAAAATAGCAGTAAAATGTCACTATGCCAACACGACAAACAAAAGAATTCACCTTTGCGGAGTCATGTCAAATTTAAATTTTGAATAATGATTTTGATGAAAAAAGTACGTAATAAACTCAAAAAAATCCAAACATGCACTTTACTTAGGTTTTCATTTTCAACTTCGCCATTTTTCCATGTATTTTTATCAACATTAGCTTGTTTTTTTTGTAAAAATGTCAGCTTCACAAAAAAATCAAACTGGAGTTATCTGTTTGATTTAAACCTTTCCCAGGACGATATGTAAATTTTCGACCTCAATTTTTGCCATAAAAACGATTTTTTTAAGTTATTAAAATCGATAGCGTCAAAATATCAAAAGTATGTAAAAGAAAGATTTAGAGGGCTCAAATTAGAGATGTAAAAAAACGGTTTTTTTCAGATGTGAAAAAAAACATAAAAAAAACCTAGAAAAAAACGGTTTTTTTTGTTTTTTTTCAAAATTAAATTTTGAGTAAAATGTATATTAATAATAAAGAGAAATGTAGAATATAGTACATTTTTCATTATTGAAAATTTTGACCAAAAAATCTGATTTCTTATTATTTGGTAGTTTCCACATTAGAAACCAATAGCAATGTAAAAATTCTACACTAATATAAAAAATTAAAGGATACATTTTTGTTAAAAATGGTCGTATTGGAGCCGTAAAAAAAGCATTTTGAAGCTTAAAGTTTCTAGTTTTGAGATTTTTAGATGAAAAATGTGCAACGCTCAATTCTAACAAATACCGTAATAAAAAAAATTGATTTTTTTTTGCTTTCTTTTTTGGTCCACGGAATGTTTGGACTTAACCACCAATGAATAAATGTTCTATAAGAATTTGCTATTGTTTTTTTGAAAAAAAATTCCATATATGTATACTCTACATGAATTTGAAAAATCATGAAAAAAGTGCTTTTGGTAGTTTTTTGAAGAATAAAGCCCTAAATCAAAAATATTAAATATAGTTACTTTTTTAGGACCAAATCAAAACAAGCGCGGCCCTTATTGGTCAATTCAGTGGTGGTGGCGCGTGCATAGCGCGAGACTGTATTTACATTAATATTATAATTGTCATTTAGTGGCTAATTTTAGTCCATGGAAACATAAAAAATTAGGCAAATGGGACTAATTTTGAAAAAAAACCATTTGAAAAAAAACAATGAAAAAAAAACGGACCGTTTTTTTTCAAGTCGCATCTCTAGCTCAAATACCTTCAATTTAATATGGCAAGCCGTTTTACTATTTAATGTACAATTTTTGGGCTAGGGATATAAAATTCACCGTATTTAAAATGGTTAAAATTTCCATTATGTTTGATAAATAATGGATTATTTAAAATTTAGTTGTACATAAATTTAATTAAAAATACATTAAATAATAAAAGGGCTTGCCAACTTTGTGAAATTAATTTTAATTTATTTTTAATTTGTCCAAATCTTTGGTTTAATTCGGTTCAATTTTTATGATACCTTATTACAATTACATCAATTTTTCTGAAACAATACATGCCTTGCACATGTTGAATTCATCGTCAAAAATTATTGTAACTGTATGAAAATGATATGTTACAAGAAATAACTCCATATTGCAAAGGTGTTGATATTAAATTACAATTCAATGAATTATTTTTTAATAGGTGCACAAATATTTTAATTTTTATTTGAAACTTATTTTAAGTTGCAATGTTTTTTATATAATAATGTTAATTTAATTATTTAAAACGATGTAGAATATAATTTTTATTGCTTGAATTAAAATGGTGTATAACATCATTTTAATTTCTGGAATTAAAATGATGTCGAGTATAATTTTAATTCGTGATTTAAAATTATGTAGAGTATAATTTTAAATGAGCGTACTAAAATGATGTGTACATAATATTAATTCAATTAAGATGATATATAGTATAATTTTAATTATGTAAATTAAAACCATGCACATATAATTTTAATTCCAGAATTAAAATTATACACACATAATTTTAATTCACAAAATTAAAATGATACTATCCATCATTTTAAATGAATTAAAATTATGCTACACATCATTTTAATTGAATTAAAATTATACTTTACATAATTTTAATTGAATTAAAATTATGTACATAATGTTAATTCGGCAACGCCGCAATCTCGAAAGCTAACGTTAGAATGTTCCTTTTTTGGTAACTTTTCGTTTGGCTAGTGTGGTAATATGTCAGGCGGTATTTGGTGGGAAGTTCCCACCAAATACCGCCTGGCAACAGTGTTCCCACTGGGAACACTGTTGCCAACAGTCTGTTGGTGGGATTACAATTAAACAATTTAGGGCCGGTTCTTCAATATCAAATAAACTTAAGATTATCTGCAACCTTGAGTTAACCTTTAGTTTATGTAAAATAAATGTTTTTCAATTATCAGTTAAAAGATTATCACATGTTTATTGTCGGTTAATCGCTACTAAGAGCAGAGGTAAACTCCAATTCATAACCTCAAAATCTTAATATATTTATAAACATCTGTATTGTTTAGAATTTATCTGGTGAAAATGAATTTTGATCCCCTTAATTTAGATCTTATAAACGCGTTTAGCGATGATGAAGAAGGTCCCGTAAGGCGTTCTAAAATTATAAGAGTGCGTCCAAACTTTTATGAAGAATACGAATAAATTGACTTCTTTCGGAGATTTCGTTTGTCGAAAGGAGTTCCCTGCTTAAAATACCCCATAAAATACAAAATAATCTATCGGGCACTACCGGATTCAATATGTGCATTTTCCATGTTTTTTTTCCGGTTTCAGCCCGATAGAAAATGTATAGGAAATTACCCATAGGCACACCATAACTTTTACATTTTCCCTATTGAGACCGATAGCAAATAACTCAATGAAAGATATATGGGGATATCCCTATAGAGCAACCATAAAACATTAAACAAAATTTTATTAAAACCTATGGGGCCCTATGGGGAAAAACTAATTTCTACATTTATGTGTATTTTCCCCATTGAAACCAATAGAAAATAAATCAAGGGTGGATATCCCAATAGAACAACCATAAATCCCAACTATGGGTCCTATACATACCGATACACCCTATAGAAACACCATACATTCCGATACAAATATCTATCGGTTTGAACAGGGTCTCTATGGGGTATTTTAAGCAGGGTTGTCCAAAACAGAAATTGAAGACACAATCCTACTGAAAGGTATATAAATAAGTGTACCTAATATGGAAATCATATTTTTTAGAAATGAGTCCCACAAATCAAGTTTTAATTGCCTTAAGATTTTATGCCACTGGATGTTTTTTAAGTGTTGCTGGTGATTTGGGTGGTGTGTCAAGAACAGCACTTATATTTTATTATTCTACAAATGTAGAATACATTTTTGTTATTATTTTTTTTATTAAAAATACAGCGAAACTTCAGATTTTGATTTATCATCTATGTTTTGGAGGTTAAACACAATACAGTAGCACAAAACTAGTTTTGTGTACAGTAGTTCAAATTCACGTTTTTTTATTGCCAACCTGACAAAATATATAGCTAACCGATGTAACATCGGCGATGTTTAGTTTACTACCGTTAAAATTTATATTGAAAAACGCTCGTTGTTTTAACTTACAATTAACTTCAAGGTGAAGGTTTGTTAATTAGAAGTTTACATTGAAAAAGTAATTTAAGCACAGAACTATTCTGTGATTTAAGTGCCACATTACCAACTAGCCAAACGAAAAGTTACCAAAAAAAGGAACATTCTAGCGTTAGCATACCTTTCGCGATTGCGGCGTTGCCAAATTAACATTATGTAGATAATTTTAATTCAATTAAAATTATGTACAGTATAATTTTAATTCAATTAAAATGATGAATGGTATAATTTTAATTGAATTAAAATGATGTATAGTATAATTTTAATTATGTAAATTAAAATGATGTGTGTATAATTTTAATTCAGGAATAAAAATGATGTGTGTACAATTTTAATTCTGAAATTAAAATTATGTGTGCATAATTTTAATTGAATAAAAATTATGTACACTTAATTTTATTACGCCTATATAAAATTATACTCTACATAATTTTAAATCACGAATTAAAATTATACTAGAATATAATTTTAATTCTAGAAATTAAAATTATATTAAACATAATTTTAATTCCAGCAATAAAGTTATTTTCTGGATCGTTTTAAATACTTGAATTAATATTACCATAGGAAAAACATTGCAAGTTAACATAAGATTCAAATAAAAATTATAATATTTATAGACGTATTAAAAATAATTTATTGAATTAAAATTCAACATCAACACCTTTCCAATATGTAGTTATTTTTTGCAACAATTTTCATTATATTATTTTCCATGATGTTGAATAAAAATTGTGTTGTTAAATGGCAAAACGGCTTGCCATAATTTAAGGGCTTGTTTGACCAAATCGATCAATTAGATTTAAGCTATACTCAAAAATGTCAAAACACCTCCGAAAATTGAAAAAAATCCAATTGAAAATTCATATTTCAAAAACGCTTCCATAAAAAAAATTGAGTGTGATTTTCGTGTTTAGTGGGTCAAAATACAAGGAAAAATTATAATGGGATATGGTGGGCAGAATTTTTTTTCGTTTTTGTAAACTGGTGTAACTTTTCCATCAGGTTTAGGACCACCATTTACATTTTAGGAACTAATAGTAATTTTCACTCATATTCCACAAAAAGTGGCTCAAGATTATGTGCTCCGAGACACACAACTTCTTTGTTTAAAAAGTCACCCTATTTTTCTGGCATCAAAGTTTTTAACAATTTGCCAAATTATATTAAGGAAACAAAAAATTATAATATTTTTAAAAGAAAACATTTCAATTCAGTAAAAATCGTTAAACAAATAAGTCGTCTAAATTTAAACAGCATTTAGCATTCTTAAAAGTCTCCACTTAACCGTAAAATACCATTATACACTCACAGGCAAAATAATCGATCCACACAAATTTTCGATGAATTTCAACCGCAAATAACTTTTTTATTTAATGTCGGATTTAAACGAATATTAAAGAATATTCTAGATAAATTAATGGACAATCGCACACATTTTAAAAAATTTCTAAAAAATAGACGTACGTTTATAATATACAGGTTTAAACAAAAATATGTTTTTTACCATAAGTTTAAGACACTCTGTAGAGTGGCAAAACCGTATATTCTTCTAAATTAAGTTTTAATTATCAAGTCACATCTATTTTTAACAATTTTGTTTTTGGTTCACCTTGATATATTTATTTTTGTGGAAAATATGGATTTTTTTAAAAAACATTGCAATTTCCAATATTTTTCCTGTACAAAGAACTAAGGTTGCTATGGTCCATCCATAGCCTATGGAGGATGACAGTGACAGTTTTGTTGAATCATCCCATACTTGGACATGTCATACAGCTTTCAAAAGCTATGAAATTGTTTTTTGTAAATTAATGTGTTAATTTTGAGGTGTCTTCTTACTTTTAAAAATGTCTCCGACTGATGTTGCCCTTTGTACTTTATTTCTTGTGACGTTTAAAACACTTGCCACGTAATACTGTGACCGTCCATCCTGGATTAAATTAATGGCTCTGGCAACATCAGTCGGGGACATATCCATTTTTTAAAGTGAGAAGACACCTCAAAATTTAAACAATAATTTGCAAAAAACAATTTGATAGCTTTTGAAAGCTGTGTATGACATGTCCAAGTATGGGATGATTCAACAAAACTGTCACTGTCATTCTCCATAGCATATGGATGGACCATAGCAACCTTAGTTCTTCATACAGAAAAATATTGGAAATTGCAATGTTTTTTTTTTAAATCCATATTTCCCACAAAAATATATATATCGAGGTGAACCAAAAACAAAACTGTTAAGAATAGATGTGACTTGATAAATAAAACTTAATTTAGAACAATATACGGTTTTGCCACTCTACAGAGTGTCTTAAACTTATGGTAAAAAACATATTTTTGTTTAAACCTGTATATTATAAACGTACGTCTATTTTTTAGTAATTTTTAAAATGTGAGCGATTCTGCATTAATGTTTCTACAATATTCTTTAATATTTGTTTAAATCCGAAATCAAATAAAAAAGTTATTTACGATTGAAATTCATCGAAGATTATTTTGCCTGTGAGTGTAAGCATTTAAGCGTTGAGTTTCTTAATCAATCATTTATAATTATATTATTCCAGGAACTGATTCACTCGAAAAGACCTCCACCGAAATCTATGCAGACTTAAAAGCTTTGCAAGAGCTGACGAAAAATTACGAAAAAGATTTGAATTACGAACTGGAAAACCTCCAGTTGGATACTAGTTTTATAGAAACAGAACCTAGCACCCAACAGTTACAGTTGGACTTGGAATTGGAGAAAAATGATTTGAATGTCAACGTCAACGAAATAGTGAACTTGGTGAATGCTAGAACCCCCGCATCCGATAAAGATCCCATCTACGCTTCAGTTAACAAAATAAAAAAGGTCGAAACCAACAATGCGGATGCGGTTGCTGTCAAGAATGATCTGGATAATAAAGAACCTAAACTTCAACAAACAAATTTGGATCAGCTCCACAAGATGTCGGATTTGACCCAGAAAAACACCGACATCAACCTAAAAACCAGTACTACCAACGATTTAAACCTAACCTCACTTACGTCCACCACCACCATAAACACGCTTGCCAACCCTCAAGAGCAAAACAAAAACACCTCGAACGGTTTTGACGTGCACACCTTGACGGTTCTCTGGCTGATTTACAGCGGTGCCAACGTGGAGGAGTGTCTTTTGGAGGGGAACGAAATGTCCGGGGTAAATTTCGGAGCTTTTTTGCCCACCGATCAAAAAGTCTTGAAGCTTTTGCTCGAAGCTGGCGCTGTCGAGCAGCAAGACGGCGAAGGCTGCGGTTACGAGAGTCAGGTTGGTACTTTGTTTGTTTTGTTTTCTAAAAATTTCGGAATTGGAAAAAATAAAAAAATTTGTCCTACCATTTTTTATATTTTTACTACTGTGCGAATTTTGCCACAATTTATTAAAATTTGAATCACTGTGCGATATTATCCTACCTTTTTTTTTTAATTTAGCAAATATAGACCAGGGTCGATAATTTTTGAAACCAAAAAAAATAACAGTAGGATGAAACCCATTGGAAAAGGAGAAGAATATAATAAAAATGAAAGGAAAAATAAATTACGGGCGATCTGACTTCGGGAAGTGGGAGGGGGGGGTTTAAGGGTAAAAAATGGTTTATCTCGATTTTCGGCAAAACTACAAGTCCTATGGAAAAAAGTTAAATGGCAAAGTTGTAGGTAATAAAAAGATCTACAACTTTTGTAATTACTATTTTTTTACACAACCTCAAAATTTATGTGAAAAATTCAAAAAAACAAGTTTTTGGTTTTTTATTTTTATCTTTTTCAAAAAAAAAATTTTTTCCACGAAATTTGGTGAAAACTTACCTTTTTATGTCCCAAATACACTGTAATTTATTTGATTTGAAATATTTATTATTTCGCCTTATTTTGCACCCTAATTTTCAATTGAAAATTCTCGCGTCAAAATATCAGCTTTTTCAAAAAGTCGGTGTGCTTTTTGTTCGTTGAAATCTCTACTTTCTGATGGTGTAAAAAAAATATACATTACTATGGTAAATGTTCTCAGAAAATGCAAAAAATATTATAATGAATAACGTAATCAGAATGAATGAAGTAATAATGTTAATTGTCCAATAACAAGCAAGAAAAATGTAAACAACATATTCTTTCTATGTTTGGTTCTTAAAAGAACCGTATGTCTGACGACGTTTCGGTAAAATCTCATGTACCATCTTCAGGTCTTGTCTGCTGGGCTGCTGTTGCTGCTCTGCTGCGAATTTTTGAATTATTAAGAAATATATTTTGGACCAAATTTAATTTAATATTTGTATTTTAGGTACATTTTCTTCTGCATGCAAATTTCTTGAAATAAATAAACATTATTATCATTACTTTGCGAATTTTGTTCCAAGTTGTTTTTTTGTAATAATTTTAAATTTTTTTTGCGATTTCTATTAATTTAAATTTTAAAATATTACAAATTTTCTAATCCTGTATGTAGATACTACTAAAAATGAGTATTCCAAATAACTAAGTCATTTACGTAAATATTATGAAAAATGATTCATGCTATATAAATACCTTTTAACTAAATATTTCTTGAAACATTCAACGCATTGCAATATAAATTTTACACTAATCATTAAGGTAGTTTTCAAACCAGAGTTCACTTATTTTTTATTAAAAAAAAGGTAAATTTTTAGATTTAATTTGTACCTTTCACAAGCTAAAATTATTTTATTTAAGATGTCGCTAGCATCGACATCTAGTGAGCAAAGTCCTGAACCATTGTTTGACCTTCAAGACATTCATGGGCAAGCGGCTTTACACGTTGCAGCAAGACTGGGTCAGGCCCAAGTTGTGAAGGTAAGAAGATCTACAGCATCCCCTGTATAAAGTTTTAGTTCCAGAAATCGTAACCATAATATTACTTCTTTATTTTTAGGTGCTTTTAGAAGCAGGTGCAAACGCCGATCAGGCTGATGTCGACGGATGGACGCCCCTCAGAGCTGCCGCCTGGGGCGGCCATACTGAGGTAAGTTTCTTAAATAAAAAAAGAATAACGTCATCAACGGCATATGACGTCAGCGTTAAGGTCTATTCATACGTGCCCAGGCACAATCTAACGCTCGTTTATTGTTGACTGTTTATAGCGGTGGGGGCTGTTTATTAAGATGGAATTATAACATCATTGTTATAATCTTCTACACTTACTAATTAGGAGTTTGTTAATTCAATAGAGTAATTGCAAAATTTTTAATATACCTTTTTTTTATTGAATTTCAAAGATTAGGCAATTAAAATCATAAAAGCAATAAATATATTGTTTTTTTATTGCTCAATTTTAAATAATTTAATATAAAAACTCCTAAAAATTAGCCCGCATTTAAAACGCGACGTGATTGATTGAAGTGTTTGTGACGTCATTAGCCTAGCTGTCAATGTTTTTGTATACAAGTTTCAGTTAGAAGAACTGATACAAACCTCAAAAAATAGTGAAAATGAGCCGAAATCCGCAAATTGGTTTTGTGCCAGCGAAGTCGGACAATCTTCCTATTGTTGACGTACAAATGGTATGATTTTGCTGGAAACGATTGTTTTAACCCTGCCCTACACTGAGAGCTGTTACGGCTCAGCCGGATTTTCTTGATTTTATTATTATTTAACATAACTATTCCAATCATATACCTAGTAAACGACATTATATTTTACTTACATTCAAATGATCCTCGCAGCAATAAAATGTTGACTGCGGTGACGATGTTTTGATATCGCGCCGAGCTATTTTAATCCATTTTATCCTTATTTATCCTTTTGGTACGGTGATAAACCTTTTCCCAGGAGTTTTCCAGGTTGTATTTGTACAACAAGGCACAAAACAATATTTACAACCAATTTTTGTTTTCGCGTTTTCCATGATAAACATAAACTTTATCGGTGTTTATTATTTGTTGACATCTTGATTTCTGACACTGGTGTAGGTTTATGACGTCATGCAATATGGCGGGAGTTCGGGAACGTTTGAAAAGTACCTTTTTTTCAATTTGATATTTTGGGGCCGGGTTGAACTTTTGAAATATAAAAAAATATTTTCGTAATGTGTTTTTACCTCTAGATTACATTAAAAAGGTTTTTAGGGATTTTCATTTTTGATGCAATTACTCTATTACAATTTTTCAATTATTTTAATTCAATTAAGGTTAACAGTACTATGCTCCACACCTCAAAGTCCCACCACGTGACCAAGTACGGAACGCAGTCTTTTGAAAATTTGGCATTTAAGGCTTTTCAGGTTATGTATCTGTCAAAGTATAGTCAACGAAAGAAATAATATTATGTTTAGGCGTTAAAAATGTATAAATCTTTATAACATTAGAATAACAATGGATGGTTTAAGAATTTAAGAATATAAATACTGCATTTAATGAAATTCTAAAGTGTATGGTGCCAAATAAGTAATATTTTTGTGCATTTGGTCCAAATATCTGGTTTTCTCCATAAAATAATTTTAACTAAACAGCATTTATTTAAAAAAATCTAGCTTTTCTATTATGATATTATAACAAAAATATCATCTAATTTTGTAATTTTAAGGTTAGAAAAATTTATTTTGACCAAAATAAATAAGTATTTTGGATTATTTAAAAGACTGTATAATATGGTATTTAAAAATGTGGTAGTTTTTCTTATCCAGCTTAAAGTGTACCTACATAAAGTTTTGCCAATACAAATAGTTAAAAAGCTTCGACTGAATTTGATCTACATCAAAAAATCATTATAACTTTAAAAATTTTAACAAATCACATGTCATGGGAGTATTAAATATTTTCACATTGCGAGTTTCTCTAAGTTTGTTTTCTTATAATCTAACTTAAAGCAAGTATGCCGAGAGGTATGCACAAGTTTTGTCGTTAGAAGTATAAAAGCTTCAATTTAATTTGAACTATATTCAACCATTATTTAGTATACCTATATTTATTTATGACCATATTAACTCTTTTAAATAATCCACTTATTTATTTTGGTCAAAATAGATTTTTCTAACCTTAAAATACAAAATTAGATGATATTTTTTGTTCTAATACATTAACCTACCTTTGATACAGATATTCTTATTTCATAATAGAGAAGTTAGATTTTTTTTAATAAATGCTGTTTAGTTAAATCTATTTTATGGAGAAATGTAGACCCAATGCACAAAAATATCACTTATATTGCACCTTAAACTTTAGAATTTCATTAAATGCAGTATTTATATTCCTAAATTCTTAAACCAACCATTGTTATTGTGATACTTAAACATAAGCGGTAACACTATAAATATTATTTCTTTCGTTGACTATACTTTGACAGATACATAACCTTAAATGCGAAATTTTCAAAAGACTGCGTTCCGTACGTGGTCACTTGGTGGGACTTTCAGGAGTGGAGCGCAAATACGTGTTTTTTTTTAAGAAAAACACTTGACAACAATTGTTTTTGGTTTGTTCAGGTGGTAGAACTGCTCGTCAAACACGGTTGCTCGCTGGACAGTGTGGATTCTGAGAATCGCACTGCACTAAGGGCTGCCTCTTGGTCGGGACACGAGGAGATTGTGAGGAACTTGCTGCATAACGGTTCGAACGTGAACTTGACGGATCACGAAGGCAGAACGGCCCTCATAGCGGCCGCTTATATGGGTCATTCCGAGATTGTGGAGCATTTGCTGGAGTTCGGGGCCGATATTAATCATCCGGATGCCGATGGGAGGACGGCCTTGAGCGTCGCGGCGCTCTGTGCACCTAGGTGAGTGGAAAAATTTTAATTTAAGAAAATTTTTTGGCAACAATTTTAAAAAATTTAGTAATATAAAAAATTTTAACTTTTGAAAATTTTAAAAATCTCAAATTTACGGAAATTTTAAAAATATTTTCTTAGTTTTGATATTTGGAAATTTTAAAATCTTAAAAATTAAAAAATTTTGAAAATTTTGGACATTTTAAAAAGTTTCAAAAACCAAATTTTTTGATTTAAAAATATCTTAATATTTTAAAAATTTTGAATATTTGGAAATTTGAAAAAGTTTAAATTAATAAAATTGTTAAAACTGAAAGTTTAAAGTTTTGAAAATTTTAGACATTTTTGAAAAAAGGAAAATTTTGTAATTTTTGAAAATCTTAAATATTATGAGAATTTTTTTAAAAAATTTAAGAAATTTGGAAATTTTGAAAATCTTTAAAACCTTGGAAATTTTAAAAATTTGTTAATTGGGAAATTTTGAACATTTTGTGCATTTTATAAATCTGTAAAATTTGTAAATTGAGGGAAAATTTTGATCACGGAAAATTGTAGTTTTTTAAAATTTCGGAAATTTAAAAAATATTTTGATAGTTTTAAAAATTTTGTTATTTTCGAAAATTTTAAAAAAATCGAAATCTTGGCTGGTACGAGAAAAAATTAAAAACTTTTGTTTTTGTTGTTTTGAAATTTTAAATATTTTGAATACTTTAAAAATGTAAATTTAAAATTTTGAAAATTATAGACATTTAAAAATTATGAGAATTTTTTTAAAAATTTAGAAAATGTAAACACTTCAGGGGAGTTTTTGAATATTTAAAACCTTGGAAATTTTAAAAATGTGTAAATTGGAAAATTTTGGGCATTTATAAAATCTCGAAATTTGTAAATTGTAGTTTTTGTAATTTTCAAAAATTAAAAAAAAAAGTTGGAATTTTTTTTTATTTAAAAATGTTTTAAAATTTGGAAATTTTAAAAAGTATAAATTTAGAACATTTCAAACACTGGAAATTTTAGACATTTTTGAAAAAAGGATAATTATGAGAATTTTTTTTTTAAAGTTGAAAAAAGTTTTTGAAAATTTTTAAAATTTGTAAATTGGAAAATTTTGAAAATTTAAAAAAAATTGAAAATTTTGGGCATTTTTAAAATCTCTAAATTTATAAATAAAGAAAATTTTGAACACTGGAAAAATTTCGTGTTTTAAATTTTTTTTTAATTTTCTAAAATTTAAAAAAAATGGAAATCGTTGCTGTTAAAAAAAATTAAATTTTTTGATTTAAAAATGTTTTAAAATTTTAAAATAATTGAATAATTAAAAAATCTTGAAAATTTGGAAATTTTTAAAAAGTAGAAATTTAGAAAATTTTAAACACTGGAAATTTTAGACATTTTTGAAAAATAGGAAAATTTTGTACTATTTGAAAATTAAAAAAAAATTGGTTATTGGGAAATTTAAAAATCTCGAAATTTGTATATTAAAAAAAAATTTGAACACTGAAAATTGTACTTTTTGAAAATTTTGTAATTTTCTAAAATTTAAAATAATTTCGAAATCTTGTCTGGTTTAGTGGGCGAAATAAAACAATTTTGATTTAAAAATGTTTCGAAATTTAAAATTTTTTAATATTTTAGTCATGAAAATTTAAAATTTTAAACCCTGAAAATTTAAAAAGTTTTGTAAATTTTAGAGCTTTAAAAAAGAAAATTTTGTAATTTTAAAAATCTTAAAAATTATTAGTTTTTTAAAAAATTTGGAAATTTTGAACACTTCAGTAAAGTTTTTGTAAATTTTTGAAATCTTGGAAATTTTAAAAGTCTTAAAATTTGGTGCTTTTAAAAGTTTCTTGAAAATTTTGAATATTTTGGAAATTTAAAAAATCTTCCAAATTTTGAAATTTTTATAAATTTTGGACATTTTAAAAATTTGTAAATTTGAATTTTTTTTAAAAATCTTGAAATTTTGGTAATCGCAGGAATTCACCAACCTTACCGTTTTCTACTCGTCAAACTCTTTCATTTGATACTCAAGATCAAGGAAATTTTGGTTTAATTTATTTCTATCTCTCTCTTGCTTAAGCACAGCCACTAATTTCTTACGCCACTTACGCGTTACGCTCAGTCTTCCAGGAAGCTCGTACCCCAGAGCCATGGCATGTTTTACACATCAAAAATGTTTTTCTTATAGGATTATATAGAACATTTGGTTTCGAAAGCGGATAAATCCATGTTTATGTTTGTTGTGTGGGAAGAGTTAAGACAAAATGATCTGTTTTTCTAAAAATATTATTATTAAAACCATAAAATATAAAATTTGAGTATGGGAACCATTTAAAAGAATAGTAAATTTAAAAGTAAACTACGTACACGTCATCAATCAGCTGATCGGGCACGGTTGTCAATGTGATGCTAAAATCCTTGCATCAAGGGAAAGTGGTAGTGCAACTACAGGGCGATAGATGGCGTTTACATGAATAATACCAAAATGTCAAAAGTCTGAGTTTTTATAACCTATATGATGCACCGCCAAAAGTATGTTTTTAGCCATTTTTAAAGACATTTTCTGATATAAAACCCAAAAATTTTGCCATCTAAAGTCAGTCTCTGGTATATATATATTATTATTTCATGTATCCAACATATATTTTGTTAAATATTCTAATATATAATTAATAATAATCCTATTTACCTCTCTAACAGCTGTTAAAGGTAACAAAGGTCCATTATTATCCCGTTCTGCCTCAAAATAGCGTATTAAGGATGACACCAACTCTTGACTCCGACTATTTAAATGCTTCGGCATTTTAAATATAGGAAACACAAAAAAACGACAAACACAAAAACGGCAATGAAAACTTAAACGATATAAAATAACACAAACAACAAACAAAATAAACGAAATAATACACGAATTAAACGAAATATTCAAAAACACAACTGACAGCTTCGAAATTCTAAAACGTCAAATTTTTTTTTATGTGTCATTTAAATATGAAAAATTTGAATGTAAACATGACAACATCGCAATTGTTGCCAACTTAATTTGGTTAAAATGCATTCAAATATTCAATTACAGACTTCGATTTAGTCATTTAGTGTTGGTACCAATGCGTAAAATTTTTGTTTTATTGATGACGTGTACTTTCTAACATGCAATCTCTCTCAGATCCCCCGGCACGAGCGTAGTATCGACTCTGCTCGAGCGCGGCGCCAGCGTCGATCACCAAGACAACGAAGGCATGACGCCTCTTTTGGTGGCATCGTTCGAAGGTCACCGAGACGTGTGCGAAGTTCTGCTGGAAAACGAGGCGGACGTCGATCACTGCGACAGAGGCGGGCGCAGCCCCCTGTGGGCCGCCGCCAGCATGGGCCACGCCCCCGTCGTGGCCCTCTTGCTGTTCTGGGGCTGCTGCATCGACAGCATGGACGCCGAAGGCAGGACCGTGCTGTCCGTGGCCGCGGCGCAAGGTAAGTCTCGCTTTTCGAAGTTGGCAATGTTCGTCTCGGAAAGTTTCACTCATTATGCGCTAAAGAAGTATCGCTAGTAGCGCCACCACTCGACTAATATCATCGTAACAAAAGTACGACTTTTAATAATCAGCTGTCAAACGCTTATGTTACAAACGAGTGTTTTTGAGAATAAATTTAGAAAATTTTAAACACTGGAAATTTAAAAGTTTTGGAAATATTGACATTTTTTAAAAAAAGGAAAATTTTGTAGTTTTTCAAAATTTTTAAAATCCTAAAAATTTTGAGAATTTTTGTAAAAAAGGAGTTTTTGAAAATTTTAAGTTTGTAAATTAGCAAATTTTAAAATTTTTGAAAATTTTGGGCATTTTAAAAAAATCAATCTAATCTAAATTTCTAAATTAAGAAAATTTTGAAAACTGAAAATTAATTTAAAAATCTTGAAAATTTTGAAATTTCGTAAATTTTTAACACTGTAAATTTGAAATTTTAGACTTAAAAAAAAGGAAAATTATGTTATTTTTGAAAATCTTTAATTTATGAGAATTTTTCAGTGGATTTTTTGACATAATTTTAAGCATTAACATTGCCCGTTATTATTTTAATTAAACCTAACAATTATTGGTACTTTAAAATATTAAAAAATATGATTTTGTTAAGAAAACATTTTATCCTTTGATTTTTTTTATTACTATAATTGCAAAATATTATCACAAAGTATAAAAAATTTGTAAATTAAATTTTAAACACTAAAAATTGTAGGTTTTGAAAATATCGAAATTTAAAAAACATTTTCGTAGTTTTAAAAATTTTGTAATTTTTGAAAATTAAAAAGTATATCGAAATCTTGGCTGGTACGAGTTTGGTAGGCGAAATAAAAAAAAATTTAAATATTTTGAAATTTTAAAAATTTTGAATATTGTAAAATCTAGAAAATTCGGAAATTTTAAAAAGTGGAAATTTAGAAAATTTTAATCACTGGAAATTTAAAAAGTTTTGGAAATATAGACATTTAAAAAAAAGAATAATATGTTTTTGAAAAATCTTAAAAATTATGAGAATTTTTCTAAAAATAAGAAAACTTTAAACACAAAAACAGTATTTGGAAATTTAAAAAATTTGTAAATTAGCAAATTTTGGGCATTTTAAAAATCTAATCTAATTTAAATTTCTAAATTAAGAAAATTTTGAACACTGAAAATTGTAGTTTTTAAAATTTTTCGAAAATTTATAAAAATTCGTAATCTTGGCTGGTACGAGTGGTCAAAATGAAAATTTTTTGTTTTAAAAATGTTTTAAATCTTGAAAATTTTAAAATTTCTTTAATTTTTAACACTGGAAATTTGAAAAGTTTAGTAAATTTTAGATCATTAATTTTTAAAAATCTTAAAAATTATGAGAATTTTTTTAAAAATTCGAAATCTTGGCTGGTACGAGTTAAATCTACGACGAACAGAAAAAAAAATGTAAAGCTAATTTCATTTGTTAAACATTTGACATCTGTCAACTTTTAACGGATTTAACCTCACTTTTCGCAATTTATAATAAAGCTAACTTCAGCCCGTGACTAAAATGCAATAAAGTCGCAGCTCTTCAATGTAGGAGTAGATAAATATTGTTATGTTTAAAGGGTGCGTAGAGGTGGTGCGTCAACTCTTAGACAGAGGTTTAGACGAACTGCACAGAGACAACTCCGGATGGACACCTTTACATTACGCAGCTTTCGAGGGACACCACGATGTGTGCGAAGCTTTATTGGAAGCTGGGGCGCGAATCGACGAAACCGACAATGAAGGAAAAGCTCCTTTAGCTTTAGCAGCACAAGGGGGGCACACAGTTTTAGTCAACATGTTTATCGATAAATATGGCGCACCCGTTAACCAACGGCCTCACGACGGCAAAACTGCCTTAAGGTAAATAACACTATGATAGTTTTAGAAACTTTTTTTCCTAACATTAACAGGGCTCCCACACCTCCTAAAACTCATAAAATTCCTAAAATTTTGCTTAAATCTTGAAAACTCCTAAAATTGCCTTCAATCTCCTAAAACTCCTAAAATCCTAAAAATTTAATTTAAATAGGCCAACCTGACTGCGTTTAATTAAGTTAGTGCTAAAAAAATTCTTTTTTAAAAAGTAATTTAAATATGTATATTAGGGCGATTCATTTCCGCAAAGTTTTTGTTTTTTTTCGGTGCTCAAGCAAAATATTAATCTGCATATATAAAAAAACATTCTCACCAAGTTTGAGCTCTTAATATTAATTTTAAGCACTTACTATTTAAATTTAAAGTTTTACCGTTTAAAATGCATGTAAAAAATATATATATTTTTTTCAAATTTCTAATGCTTACCCACCTTTGACAATATTGCAAATCGGTTTAATACACCTTATGGGGAATTTCACGCTCTTTAAAATTGCTTTTGAGTTTTTTTTGTAACTCGCATTGGTTCACCAGTAGGAGTCGTCAAAGGACAGTTTTAAAAAAAAATCGTTTTTTTTTTTATTTTTTCGAGCAAATCGCCAAAAGTAGTGAGAAAAAAGGGCTGATTCATAAAAAAAAAGTTATCCAACCAATATTTAATGAATTTACTGCCATTTTTATAACTGAAAACGTAAGAAATTGATAAATACCAACCCATAATGTTATTTAGATTGATTTTTTCTATTTATTATCATTATATTTCCCTACACTAAGAACTTTTTTAAAATTAATATGATTTCTCACTCATAATGAATATGAAAACAACACATAAATTCATAAAAAAAAACAACAAAACTTTAATCGGAATATACAGAAGTTTATGTAACATATTTCAAATTTCGCTTCAAAAAACTAAATAATCTTCATTTATATTTTTTTGCTATATGACAGAAATGTTGAAAAATTGCAAAATCCACGTTACAATTTTCTTATTGTTTTTTTTTATGAATTTATCTGTTGTTTTCATATTCAATAATTTAAAAAAACTTCTTAGTGTAGGGAAATAATGATAATAAATAGAAAAAATCAATCTAAATAACATTATGAGTTGGTAATTATCAATTTCTTACGTTTTCAGTTATAAAAATGGCTGTAAATTCATTATATTGGTTGGATAACTTTTTTCTATGATTCAGCCCTTTTTTCTCCTTACTTTTTGCGGTTTGTTAAAAAACAATAAAAAAAAAAACGATTTTTTTCAAAAACTGGCGACTCCTACTGGTGAACCAATGCGAGTTACAAAAAAAACTCAAAAGCAATTTTAAAGAGCGTGAAATTCCCCATAAGGTGTATTAAACCGATTTGCAATATTGTCAAAGGTGGGTAAGCATTAGAAATTTAAAAAAAAATATTTATTTTTTACATGCATTTTAAACGGTAAAACTTTAAATTTAAATAGTAAGTACTTAAAATTTATATTAAGAGCTCAAACTTGTTGAGAATTTTTTTTTCTATATGCAGATTAATATTTTGCTTGAGCACCGAAGAAAACAAAAACTTTGCGGAAATGAATCACCCTAATGTATATATTTAGGTTCTATTTTATTAAATTCTTTTTAAAATGATATAATATGACAACTAAAATTTTTCTTAAAAAACAACATAAAAACTTCTACAAAATTGTCTTTTTTAGCGATATTTCATTTTTTAGTCAAAAATATACCGTGTTATATACCAAACAAAAGGATTTTTAATTTTCTTTTAAATGACAGCTAAAATAGTAAACAATCTAAAGAATGTTTTGCTGTATTTTGCAAACTTCATATTTTGTTATGAGATTTTTAAGTTGTGCCTTAATACTAGTATTTTAAAATTTATCTATTTAACAACACATTAGTGATAGTTGAAATTTGTATCTGTCAAAAATTAGGGCTGCAACTTAATTGCAGCCCATGTCTATTGAAAAGGTCATGGCGAATGTAAGTCATACTGGCGACTCCACTACATGCTTTAAATGTAAAATAATATTTGATGATCCCAAATCTATGGTCCAGTGTATAGAGTGTGAAAATTACTACCATGTTAAATGTGAAGAAATTGATTTGCGTGGATTTCATCTAAGGAGAAGTTCATGGAAGTGTTCGTTGTGCCAACCTAAAATTGATGAACCAAAAGCCAGAAAAAGAAGTAGATTAGAAGACTTTCCAATGGATCAAAATGGTTTGGAAGCTATCCAGTCTATACTACAATGTCTAGTTGATAAAGTTAATGACTTAACGTTCAAAATGGATATATTACTGAAGGAAAATAATATACAGAAAGAGGAAATTAAAGCTCTCAAAGAAGGAAGTAATAAACCTATTTACTTAAATCCACCTCCGTTTATCAACACTCCTTCAACATCTTCCCAAACACCATCATTTGCTTCCGTCATAAAAAATGCGAATAAAGTATTAGTTGTAAAACAAAAGGGTATAACTGATGCTAAGCAAATCAAGGATCAACTAAAGCAGAAAGTGAATCCGACTGAGATAGGTGTAGGTATTTCCATTGGCAGAACAACAAAAACTGGAGGACTTATCATAAATTGTGGAAACGAAAAAGACATTACTAGTGTCCAGTCCCTGATACAGAAGAAAATGGGTGATGATTATAATGTAGTGAAACCTAAAACCCTTGAGAATAGATTAAAAGTAGTAGGAATAAGCAATGATGAATCAAACAATACTGATGATGAAATTATTGCAAAAATAATAAAACAAAATGAGCTAAATAGTGAAGCCAAATTAAGGATTGTACACCGCACAAAGATTGTAAACAATAGGTTTAACATAGTGTTTGTGATGGATAGCAGCACTCATACATCATTTATTGAAAAGCAGAAAATGAATATAGGGTGGAACAGATGCTGGGTTTACAATGATTTTGGTGTAATAAGGTGCTTCAAGTGTTGCCAATATGGTCATCAAGTTAAAGACTGCAAGGAAAATCAGGTCTGCCAGAAATGCAGTGGAAACCACTACCATACTGACTGTTCAAGTACGTTTACTAAATGCTCTAATTGTGTATTATCAAATGAAAGATATGGTATGAATATGAGCACAGATCATGAGGTATGGGAGGTAACTAAATGTTCAACTTTTAAAAGAGTGGAACAAATGCAGAAGAACAAGTTCAGCACATAGCAACCACTGGAATCGTACGTCCCAAGTATAAGGTTAAGTAAACAACAAAAACAAGATCTCAATCAGAACCCTAAACAAGAATTACATATGTACTACCAAAATGTTAGAGGACTTCGAACCAAGTTAATTCCTTTAATGCAATCAGTAGCAATGACTGAGTTTGATGTCCTAATATTCACAGAAACTTGGCTAAATGACACTATAACTAATGCTGAACTTTCCCTTACTAACTATCACATATATAGATTTGACAGAAATCAACAAACTAGTCACCATAGTCGAGGGGGCGGGGTCCTAATTGCTGTAAAAAAATCCATCGCGTCATATCAAATTCAACTGACCCCAAACATTGTCGAACAGCTATTTGTAATGCTAAAACTTGGTTGTTTACAAATTATTGTAGGTTCAGTATATATACCACCAAATTCACCTATAAATGTTTATGAATGCCATTGTACCACCGTAGAGTCTATTGTGGATGAGCTTAAAATTGGTAATAATCTAGTAATTTGTGGTGACTACAATCTACCTAACATTAGTTGGTATAATGATTTAAATGGTCTTAATATAACTGGAAATTTAAATGATAAATCTCTAGCAATTCTAAATTCCTTCAACTATTGTAACTTTTATCAAAATAATGTTGTGCCCAACCATCTTAACCAATGTTTGGATCTTGTATTTTCAAATTCAGTAAACTTACTAGTTAATAGTGCTGATGAAGAACTCTTACCCATAGATAAATACCACCCCCCTCTTCACTTACAATACTCAATTGAGGCAAACCAACAATCAAACTTTAATAAAACTTATTTTGACTTTAAAAATTGTGACTATGAGTCTTTAAACTATTTCTTGGCTGGCATTAACTGGGATACCATTTTCAGTTCTGTCAATGTTAATGAATGTGTTGAGAATTTTTATAATGTTATATATTACTTGTTTGATTTGTTTGTTCCTGTAAAAAGTGTTTCTAAATTTACATATCCAGTCTGGTTCTCTTCAGAGCTAAAAAAATTAATAACTGCTAAAAAACTGGCTCACAAACATTACAAGCAATTTGTATCTAATGAAAACTATAGTAAATTCTCAGAAGTGAGGAGGCATTGTAATTTACTTACCAAAGAATGCTACTCAAACTACATAAAAAATATGAGCAATAATATAAATAGTAACCCAAAATATTTTTGGCAATATATAAGATCGAAAAAACAAGACTCAGCATTGCCAAAAATAATGAAATCGAACAACGAAAGTATTTCTGATCCTACAAACATAGCTAATTTATTTGCAAATCACTTTGCTTCTGTATATAGTCCAAAACATAATAATGCAGTACCTGATTTTAATTATGAAAAAACAATTGATAATTTTAATTTTGTATTCGGTGATTGTGACATATTTAAAGAACTTTCTACTCTTAATAACTGGAAACCTTCAGGTCCAGATTCCGTACCACCATCTGTACTTTATTATTGCAGATTCACTTTAGCTAAGCCAATAAGAATGCTTTTTAATATGTCCTTAAAATGTGCCACATTTCCTCATATCTGGAAGACTAGTTATGTAATTCCTGTGTTGAAAAGCGGCGATAAAACTAATGTAGCTAATTACAGACCAATCTCCAAGATATCAACGATACCCAAATTAATGGAAAAAATACTTTGCACACATTTGTCAAATTTAATTTTGCCTATACTAAATGAACAACAACACGGATTCTGTCGCAAAAAATCTACAACCACAAACTTACTTGAATATGAACAATTCCTG
Source organism: Brassicogethes aeneus (assembly GCA_921294245.1). NCBI lineage: Eukaryota > Metazoa > Arthropoda > Insecta > Coleoptera > Nitidulidae > Brassicogethes > Brassicogethes aeneus. The sequence continues at coordinate 4,288,506 of OV121142.1, read as the reverse complement.
TTGAAGGCCATTGAAAACCATGGCCAGGTAGATGCTATCTATACTGATTTTTCGAAGGCCTTCGACAAGGTTGATCATACTATACTGCTTCAAAAGTTAGAGGCACTGGGAATTGGAAGGAATATGAGTGATTGGCTATCTAGCTACTTGGGTGATAGAAATCAAATTGTGTTAATTGATGGGAAAATTAAATCCTCTTCTATCGCAGTTACATCCGGGGTTCCTCAAGGAGGTCATTTGTCACCTTTACTATTTAACTGCTTTATAAATGATATAGTCTCATGCTTTCAACACAGTTACTGTTTAATGTTTGCAGACGACCTTAAGTTATTTAAAATAATAAATACTCAATACGATTGTAAAAAATTACAAGAAGACCTAAATCAGTTACAACACTGGTGCGATGAAAATAAAATGACACTAAATACTACTAAATGCAAATCTATAAATTTTACCAGGAAAAGAAATAAAATTTGTTATGAATACAAAATTAAGGATAATCCTCTTGAAAATGTATCCAAAATCAAAGATCTGGGTATAATTTTTGACAATAAACTTACCTTTAATGATCATATAAATGTAATCATAAACAGATCATACCGTATGTTGGGGTTTGTAAATCGGCAATTAAAAGATTTTGATATTTCGTGTCTGAAAACGGTATATATAAGTTACATTAGATCTATCCTGGAATTTAATAGTATCATCTGGTCACCTTACTATAACATCCATATCAATCGAATTGAAAGAGTCCAAAATAAATTCTTAAGAACTTGTGCTTATAAACTAAATATTCCAATTCCAGCGGACATATGTGACATAAGGCTAATAATAAATTTACCCTCATTAATAACTAGAAGACAGGAAAATGACATATTATTTCTGTACAAAATTCTAAATAATTTAATTGATAGCTCCTCACTTCTGGCCGATATTAGATTACATGCACCTCTAAGAGTAAACCGACTGAATACTTTATTTTACACAAACTCACATAGTACAAATTATTCATACAATACTCCATTGGATCGTGCATGCAGACTTGCAAACGTAGTTAATATTGAATTTTTTGTCAGCACACTTCATACTTTTAAAAAACATCTTCAATTAAAAATAAATTCAGCTGGGATCTAAGCATTGGTACGGATTTTAATACAATGGTATTTATTTGTTAACTGTTATTTTTTATGGACATTTATTTATTTATGTACTATTTATTTTTGTCTTACTTTTTTTTTAATTTTATATATATATATAACTATATTTTATACATTTTTTATGTTCTGTATGCTGTAATATTTTTGTAATTATACTCATGGCCTTGTGCCGTAAATAAAGTTTATTATTATTATTATTATTAAGTATTAAGATCCACATTACAATTGAATTGGTGAGAATAAAAACAGTCCAAAAATTTAATTTTGACAATTTATTTTCTAAAATAAATTTTAAAGTTTAAAATACATTTTTGTCAGAAGATATAAATTATTTTACAGAAAATGAATATTATATTTCATAAAATAGTTAAAATATTCCAACAAAAATGCATTTAGAACTATAAAACTGATTTTTTGAAATATTTTATCAAAAATTTTACTTTTGGACTTGTACTATTCTTAACCTTATCGATTTAATTACTGTTAGTTATTAACTAAACGGTTAACATGTTTTTTCTTAAAATATAAAGATAACATCATTTGATTTTGGCATTAACCAAATCTATCGACGCATTTTTTTAAATAAAATTAAAAGTGTGGTGAAATTTATACTTGTATATATATGTACCTCAGATATATACAAAAGTAGTAATTTTACCTCACTTTTAATTTTATTTAAAAAAAAACTCGTCGAGCGATTTGGCTAAAAAACTAGTCAATATAACTTATTGTTACAATTAATTTTTTTTTATTTTTAAGTAGTAAAGAGATATTTTTATTTAATTAAAGAAATTCATTTCCATACTTTATTTCTCCTAAAATTTTACAAAAAACCTCCTAAATTCCTAAATAAAATTTGTAATTTTGCCGTGGGAGCCCTGCATTAAGTACTCCAGCTTAGTTAACTAATTTTGGGCCGCTGATTTCAAAAATGTCATTCGTTTTTCTCTAGGACGTCTAGGATTTAAAATAATTTCGTAATAAAATGCTCTGCTCAATCACCGCAAAATGTAAGTTTTTTGTTGGTATTTTAATTATTTATTAAATTATTTTGGCTTAAATTTATCTTGAATGTACTAAAGTAATTTGTATACGGCAAATAGATCATATTTATCTTAACAATATGACATTTTAAATACTAAAACTAAAATTTTAATGTATTTTATGTAAAAAAACAACCACTATTTAACATTTTTTGTCGTTTATTTTAATTATTAAATTGAAAGGGCAACAAAGTAAACATTTTCAGTATTTTTTATCCAAATGAAGCCCTCAAAATTTAATGCATTGCATAATTTCGCTTTTTTCTACCTTAAATTTATTAAATCGTATCAAATATCAAATTGGATTATAGTATTATTGTGCTTAATCTTCATCATCGTCGTACATCTTTTGCTGCAAATTCCAGCAAATGCCTCCCAGCAATGAATCCAACTTCTTTCCGCTATACCCATAGATATCTACCAATGCTCTAGATTTGCAGTTACTTGGTGAAATCGTTCTCCATGTTCATCAGTTCGGCAAATTTATCAGGATGAGATAAAAGAAAATGTATTTTAAATGACATATTAACGCTAATTCTTTGCAAAACGGAAAGCATTTTTTCAATGAATTGGCGCCAATTTTAGGCCCGATACGAACCAAGAACAGTTTTAATGACAGCTTTAACACTGCCATATGCGACAAGCTCGTCAACTTTGAGAGGATTTTTGAATGCTTGATCTTTCATTAAACGTCGTATATCAGGTCCATTTAATATTCCTGCAAAATTATAGTAGTAGGTATATCTCATAAAATTTTGTAATGAAATATTGCGTTGGTTTTTCTTGGGCGTAAAGGTACCGCAACAAAAACAAAACAAATTTACAACGACGACATAAATGTTCGTCTCCTTTCTCTTTCTCTGCCACTTCCATTACCACTTCCATTTCCTGCTCTTTTTTCATTTTTGGTTCTTAAAATCACTTTAAAGTAAAAACACAAGTTAAAGTTTAAATTTTAAATGTCAATATTTAATAGATGCACTTTAGTGTGCTTGAACGATAAAGTAGATAAAGGCGCCTTTATTCTTCAATTCGATATTAAATTTCGATAAGACTTAATAAATAAGATTCGAGATTAAATTTTTGGGGTACTTTAGGCATGATGTGAATAAAAATAATAGTCGAAACCCATTTACTTGCCTTTTCAATTTAATTAGTAATTAAAAAAACGACACAAAAATTTCAAAAAATGATACTTTTTTACCAAAAAACATTATAATTTTAGTTTTGGTTTTTAATAAAGCACTTCTCTGCAGAAAAGTGCTTTATTAAATATCCCTTATAAAATACTACTATAGTATACGGCTACAATGGAACAAACAAAATTTCTATTTTACATTTATCTACCAATGACTTTGTATGGAGTCCTTGTATATTTTTGACAAAAAACGTCAAAAATATACAGAACATCCAAAATAGATTTAAGGCAAAATAATTTAATAAATAATCAAAATATTAACAAAAAACTTACATTTTGAGATAATTGGGCGGAGCATTTTATTACGCAATTATTTCGAATCCTAGACGTCCTAGAGCAAAACGAGTTGCATTTTTGAAATCAGCAGCCCAAAATTATTTAATTTAGGTGGGCGCACTCAATGTTAGTAAATCGAACTATTTTTGACAAGGCTCTTCATGACTAATATTTTTAGACTTGCCGCATTGGAGGGACACTACGATATCGTGCAAATTTTGATTGCAAACGGGGCTGATGCGGACGTTAAGGACGCGGATGGCAGGAGCACCCTGTATGTTCTGGCTTTGGATAACCGGTTGGCTATGTCGAAGTATTTCATACAGCAAGGGGCGGATGTGGAAACTAGGGACCTTGAGGTGAGTTGAATTAACAAAAAAATACATTTTTAGCCAAAATTACACCAACAATTTTTGTGCGATTTTCAAGAAGTTTTAACGCAAATAAACAATTTTTATATAAGTATTGTATCTATAGTTTTTGAGATTTTTAAGTCTTTTTTGGTTTGACATTTTTTTCACCTTTTTATAACTTTTTTATTTGTTTGTTGATTTCTAAAATTGATATATCAAATTATTCCTTGTTTTATCTAGTTTTTTAAATTTCTCACACCCAAATTATTTATTTTATACATTTTGAGATATTAAGGGGAAATGTAAAACCTTGTCATTTTGGTTTAACATTTTTTCACCTTTTTGTAACTTTTTTATTTGTCATTTGATTTTTAAGAGTGATATATCAAATTAAACCTTGCTTTATCTTGTTTCTAGCAATTTTGATACTAAAATTTTATCGTTTTTGGTTTTTGAGATTTTTAAGAAAATATAGAACCTTGTCTTTTGTTATGACATTTTTTCACCACTTTGAATATTTTGTATTTGTTATTTGATTCTATCAAATTAAACCTTGTTTTATCTAGTTTTGAGCAATGTTTATACCAAAATTTTATCTTTGATGGTTTTTGAGATTTTTAAGAAAATTATGAACCTTGTCATTTGATTTGACATTTTTTCACCTTTTTGTAACTTTTTTATTTGTCATTTGATTTTTTAGAGTTATATATCAAATTAAACCTTGTTTTATCTAGTTTCTTACAATTTTCATACTAAAATTTTATCGTTTATACTTTTTGAGATTTTTTAGAAAATGTAGATTTTTTTTTTGGTTTGACATCTTTTTAAGTTTTTGTAACTCTTTTATTTGTTACTTGATTTTCAAGAGTGATATATTAAAATTTTATCTTTGATGGTTTTTGATATTTTTAAGAAAATATAAAATTTAGTCTTCTGGTTTGACATTTTTTCACCTTTTCGTAACTTTTTTATTTGTTATTTGATTTTTAAGAGTTATATAATTTTCAAGAGTGATATATTAAAATTTTCACCTTTTTGTAACTTTTTTATTGTTTTTTGGGTTTTAACAGTGATATATCAAATTCATTCTTGTTTTATCTTGTTTGAAACAATTTTCATTAAAAAATTAAATCTTTAATAGGTTTTAAGATTTTTAAGAAGATACCTACATATATGACCTTGTCATTTTGATTTGACATTTTTTCACCTTTTTGTAACTTTTTGTTTGTTGATTTCTAAAATTGATATATCAAATTATTCCTTGTTTTATCTAGTTTTTTACATTTCTTACACCCAAATTATGTATTTTATACGTTTTGAGATATTAAGGGGAAATGTAGAACCTTGTCATTTTGGTTTTACATTTGTTCACCTTTTTGTAACTTTTTTATTTGTTTTTTGGTTTTTAACAGTGATATATCAAATTCATCCTTGTTTTATTCTGTTTGGAACAATTTTCAAAATTGTATCTTTAATAGGTTTTTAGATTTTAGAGAAGATGTATGACCGTGTCATTTTGGTTTGACATTTTTAACCTTTTGGTATCTTTTTTATTTGTTTTTTGATTTTTATGAGTGATATATCAAATTAAACCTTGTTTTATCTAGTTTTTAACATTTTTACACCAAAATTGTAACTTCGATGGTTTTTGAGATTTTTAAGAAAATGTATAACCTTGTCATTTTGGTTTGATGTTTTTCACCTTTTCCTAACTTTTTTATTTGTTTGTTGATTTTTAAGAGTTATATAATTAATTCAACTTTGTTTTATCTAGTTTCTTACATTTCTCACTCTTAAATTATATATTTTATACCTTTTGAGATATTTAGGGAAATGTAAAACCTTGTCATTTTGGTTTGACATTTTTTTACGTTTTCGTAACTTTTTTATTCGTTTTTTTGATTTTTAAGAATTATATATCAAATTTAACTCTAAAATTTTATATTTCACTTTGCTTTAATTTTTTTCAGCTTTTCCTAACTTTTTTATTGTTTTATGAATTTTAAGAGTGATATATCAAATTCAACCCTCTTTTATTTAGTTTTAAACAATTTTTAAATCAAAATTGTATCTTTGTAAGTTTTTGAGATTTTTGGTTTAATGTTTTTACACCTTTTCATAACTTATTGATTTGTTTTTTGATTTTTAAAAGTGATATCAAATTAATCCTTGTTTTATCTTGTTTCTTACATTTTTTACACCTAAATTATATATTTTATACCTTTTGAGATATTTAGGAAAATGTATAACCTTGTCATTTTGGTTTGACGTTTTTTCACATTTTGCAAACTTTTTTATTTGTTTTTTGATTTTTATGAGAGATGTATCAAATTTAACCCTCTTTTATCTAGGTTTGAACAATTTTTATAAAAAAATCTTTGACGTTTTTTTACCTTATCCTAACTTTTTTATTTGATTTTTGATTTTTCAGAGTGATATATCAAATTCAACCTTGTTGTATCTAGTTTTGAACAATTTTTATAACAAAATTTATAACAAAACTGATAGTTTTTGAAATTTTTTGAAACATGTATTATTGAAGTTTTTTCATCTTTTTGATACTTTTTTTTTTTTGATTTTTAAAAATTTAAACCTTTTTTATCTAGGTTTTAACAATTTCCAAACCAAAATAGCTTGTTTAATGTTTTTTTAAGATTTTTAAGAAAACCATTTTGGTTTGACATTTTTTAACCTTTTCCTAACTTTTTTTATTTGTTTTTTTTTAAGAATGATATATCCAATTAAACCTTGTTTAATCCAGTTTTAAATAATATTTACAACAAAATTGTATCTTTGATAGTTTTTGAGATTTTTATGAAAATGTATAAACTTGTCAAAATATGAATGTTTTTTAAGATTTTTAAGAAAATCATTTTGGTTTGACATATTTTCATCTTTTCTTTTCCTAACTTTTTTATTTGTTTGTTGATTTTTACGAGTGAAATTTCCCATTTAACCTTGTTTAATCCAGTTTTAAATAATATTTACAACAAAATTGCATCTTTTATAGTTTTTTAAATTTTTAAGAAAATGTATAATCTTGTCGTTTTGGTATAATATTTTTTCACCTTTTTCTAACTTTTCTATTTGTTTATTGATTTTTAACCTTGATTTATTAAAATTGTCTTTTCATGCAGGGTCGTACTCCGCTTCACGTTTCTTCCTGGCAAGGCCACACGGAAATGGTGTCCCTTCTTTTGACCTACGGAAAAGCCCAAGTGGACGCCACTGATTTAGAAAACCGCACCGCACTGCACTCCGCCTCTTGGCAGGGCCATTCCGACATCGTCAAAATGCTTTTGGATCACAGGGCCATGCCCGATCACACCTGCAACCAAGGCGCCACAGCGCTGGGTAAAATTACACCTTAAAGCCTGAATTATAGATTGCCTTCCTTCCTTCCTCCCGTAGTCGTGCCCGTACGATTTGTGCGTCTTGTAAAAAGTCAATTTATAGATTTCCGTGTAAAATTCCGTAACCATGCGCGATGACACCTAAAATGGTTGACATTTGTTTTTGTCTATATTCTGCGTTTTACCCATTGTGTGTAAATATGAAAGATAATCATTTATATATAGTGCAGTGATCACAATTTTAATTGCCCAGGCAGCTTGTTGTATACTGCCCAACTATGGAGAAAGGCAGAAACTGCTAAACAAGAAATTTGTGGGAAATTAGCATAAACTACATTTTTATAAAAAGCAGTAGGTATTTAACTGATTTATTTAACTTAAAAGATAGTTTACTGCATTTCTTTGTCGAATTAAGATACAAAATGTCCATAGCTTTATCATAGCACAAGAAAACGCATTTGTAGTTACTGCCTTTCTCCATAGTAGGGCAGTATAATGAAAAAAAAAACATCGAACAAGACGTTGGAAGACTCGCCCACTTTACCAAGACCGGGAAACTACGGGGTTTTACAAAGCAACGTTTCCAAAAATGAAAGACATTGATCACAAACAATATCTAAATATCCTATTTAGAGACACAAATTATTTAATAAACTGAACACCTATCTTAAATAATACGAAACAATCATGTATTTTAAATATTTTGTGCCTACGCGCTGTCACCCTACAGCGCATGTCCATAACAAGCATTGTGATTGGTCATGTCAAAGACCTTTACGGTGAAAGATAAAACTTAAAAATTTCTACGGGAGGAAGGAATGCCGTCCTTACGGTACGGGAATCTATAAATGGCGCTACGATTTAAATAAACATTTTTGACGTAATTGTCACCATTAACATTGCCCGTTATTAATTTTAATTAAACTTAACAATTATTGATACTTTAAAATGTTAAAATAACTTCAAAATATGATTTTGTTAAGAAAATATTTTATTCTTTGATTTTTTTTATTACTTTAATTGCAAAATATTATCACAAAGTATTAAAAATTCCTAATGGTGACAATTACGTAATGTTCATCTTCTACGGGAGGAAGGAAGGAAGGCAATCTATAATTTAGGCTTAACCCTTAATTTGCAACATTTTTATTATTTTTTTAACTTAGGTATAGCTGCTCAGGAAGGCCACGAGTTGTGCGTAGTTGCTTTGCTGGAGCACGGGGCGGACCCCAATCATTCGGACGCCTGCGGGCGGAACGCGATGCGGGTTGCCGCCAAGAGCGGCCACCGCGGCGTTGTCAGGTTGCTCGAGGACTACAACGCGAGGAGCCACCAGAAGGTGGCGCACACGAGCAGCAGCGCCAACTCGATCACGTCCGGTAAGATATTTTTGTCGATTTTCGATGCGGTGTAACTTTTTTGTTTGTTGTTTGATTTTTGCGAGTTATATATCAAATTAAACCTTGTTTTTTCTAGTTTTTAAGAATTTTTATACCAACATTTTATCTTTGATGGTTTTTGAGATTTTTAAGAAAATGTAGAACCTTGTCTTTTGGTTGAACATTTTTTCACCACTTTGTAACTTTTTTATTTGTTATTTGATTTTTAAGAGTGATATATCAAAATAAACCTTGTTTTATCTAGTTTCTAGAAATGTGTTTACTTAAATTTTATCTTTGATGGATTTTGAGATTTTTAAGAAAATGTAGAACCTCGTTATTTTGATTGTCATTTGTTTACCATTTTGTAACTTTTTTATTTGTCATTTGATTTTTAAGACTGGAATATCAAATTAAACCTTGTTTTATGTAGTTTCTAGCAATTTTCATACTAAAATTTTATACTTTTTGAGATTTTTTAGAAAATGTAGAACCTTGTCTTTTGGTTTGACATGTTTTCACCACTTTGTAACTTTTTTATTTGTTTTTTGATATTTAAGAGTGATATATCAAATTAAACCTTGCTTTATATAGTTTTTAACAATTTTCATACCAAAATTTTATCTTTGATGGTTTTTGAGATTTTTAAGAAAATGTCATTGTCATTTTGGTTTGACATTTTTTCCCTTTTTCGTAACTTTTTTATTTGTCATTTGATTTTTAAGAGTTAAATATCAAATTAAACCTTGTTTTATGTACTTTTGAACAATTTTCTTACCAAAATTTTATCTTTGATGGTTTTTGAGATTTTTAAGAAAATGTGGACATTTTTTCACCACTTTGTAACTTTTTTATTTGTTATTTGATTTTTAAGAGTGATATATCAAATTAAACCTTGTTTTTTCTAGTTTTTATAAATGTTTATACCAACATTTTATCTTTGATGGTTTTTGAGTTTTTTAAGAAAATGTAGAACCTTGTCTTATGGTTTGACATTTTTTCACCACTTTGTAACTTTTTTATTTGTTATTTGATTTTTAAGAGTGATATATCAAATTAAACCTTACTTTATCTAGTTTCCAACAATTTTCATACTAAAATTTTATCGTTTATAGTTTTTGAGTTTTTTAAGAAAATGTAGAACCTTGTCTTTTGGTTTGACATTTTTTCACCACTTTGTAACTTTTTTATTTGTTATTTGATTTTTAAGAGTAATATATCAAATTAAACCTTGTTTTATCTAGTTTCTAACAATTTTCATACCAAAATTTTATCTTTAATAGTTTTTGACATTTTTATGAAAATGTAGAACCTTGTCATTTTGATTTGACATTTTTTCACCTTTTCGTAACTTTTTTATTTGTCATTTGATTTTTAAGAGTGAAATATCAAATTAAACCTTGTTTTATCTAGTTTTTAACAATGTCTATACTTAATTTTTTTCTTTTATGAGATTTTTTAGAAAATGTAGAAACTAATTAGTAATTTTTAATATTTTTTCATTTTTTCTTCTTTTGTAATTTGATTTTTAAGAGTGAAATATCAAATTAAACCTTGGATTATCTAGTTTTGAGCAATTTTCATACAAAAATTTTATCTTTGATTGTTTTTGAGATTTGTAAAAAAAATGTATAATCTTGTCATTTTGGTTTGACATTTTTTCACCACTTTGTAACTTTTTTATTTGTTATTTGATTTTTAAGAGTGATATATCAAATTAAACCTTGTTTTATCTAGTTTCTAACATTTTTATACTAAAATTTTTTCTTTGATGGTTTTTGAGATTTTTAAGAAAATGTGGAACCTTGTCTTATGGTTTGACATTTTTTCACCACTTTGTAACTTTTTTATTTGTTATTTGATTTTTACGAGTTATACATTAAATTAAACCTTGTTTTATCTAGTTTTTAACAGTTTTCTTACTAAAATTTTATCTTTGATGGTTTTTGAGATTTTTAAGAAAATGTCATTGTCATTTTGGTTTGACATTTTTTTCCTTTTTCGTAACTTTTTTATTTGTCATTGGATTTTTAAGAGTTAAATATCAAATTAAACCTTGTTTTATGTAGTGTTGAAAAATTTTCATACCAAAATTTTATGTTTGATGGTTTTTGAAATTTTTAAGAAAATGTGGAACCTTGTCTTTTGGTTTGACATTTTTTCACCACTTTGTAACTTTTTTATTTGTTTTTTGATTTTTAAGAGTATTATATCAAATTAAACCTTGTTTTATTTAGTTTGTAACAATTTTAATACTAAAATTTTATCTTTTATAGATTTTGAGATCTTTAAGTAAATGTAGGACCTTTTCTTTGGTTTGACATTTTTTCACGCTTCCGTAACTTTTTTATTTGTTACTTGATTTTTAGGAGTGATATATAAACCTTTTTTTTATTTAGTTTCTAACAATATCTATTCTAAATTTTTTTCTTTGATGGTTTTTATGATTTTTAAGAAAATGTAGAACCTCGTCATTTTGATTTGACTTGAACTTTTTATTTGTCATTTGATTTTTAAGAGTGAAATATAAAATTAAACCTTGTTTTACGTAGTTTAGAAGAAATTTCATACCAAAATTTTATCTTTGATGGTTTTTGAGATTTTTAAGAAAATGTGGAACCTTGTCATTTTGATTTTACCTTTTTTTACCTTTTCGTAACTTTTATATTTGATTTTTAAGAGTAGTACATTAAATTAAACTTTGTTTTATCTAGTTTCTAACAATTTTTACTCTAAAATTTTGATTTGACATTTTTTCATCTTTTCATAACTTTTTTATTTGTAATTTTATTTTTAAGAGTGATATTTCAAATTAAACCTTGTTTTATTTAATTTAAAAACAATTTTTATAGCAAAATTGTAAAGTGAATAGAAAGAAATTGCAAAATCTTGTCATTTTGGTTTGACATTTTTTCACCTTTTTGTTTGATTGTTGTTTTTAAGAGTTATATATCAAATTAAACCTTGTTTTATCTAGTTGTAAACAATTTTTTTATAGCAAAATTAAATTTTTGATAGTTTTTGAGATTTGTAAGAAAATATATATTGTTGTCATTTTAGTTTGACATTTTTCACCTTTTCGTAATTTTTTTATTTGCATTTGATTTTTAAAAGTGATATATTAAATTAAACCTTGTTTTATTTAGTTACTAACAATTTTTACACTACAATTTCATCTTTGATGTTTTTTGAAATTTTTAAGAAAATGTAGGATCTTGTCTTTTTGATTTCACATTTTTTCACCTTTTCGTAACTTTTTTATTTGTCATTTGATTTTTAAGAGTGATATATCAAATTCAACCTTGCTTTATTTAGTTTCTAACCAGTTTCATACTAAAATTGTATCTTTTATAGTTTATGAGATTTTTAAGAAAATGTCATTTTGGTTTAAAAAATTTTCACCTTTTTGAAACTTTCTTATTTGTTTGTCAATTTTAATGTATAGTACATCAAATCAAAGGTAATTTTATCTATTTCAAGCATCAACTGCGGAAACAAAACCATCGTGCGCCGTATTATACCCAGGCTCTTCGGAATGGCCCGAACACCAACGTCGTTCAACTATTTCTTTAGGAAATCACAGTTCCAACTCTAAATCCAGTTCAAACTTGACGAATTCGAGTCATTCTAGTCGCCATGGTGACCGACAAAGAGGAGAAAACGCGCAAAATACACAGGTGAGTGAGTTTCAAAACCGGACAAATCCATATACAAGGTGTTACGTAATTAATGTAATATTTTCCCAAAGATAAAGAAAAAATATGCACTTGTGTTGTGTGAGTACATAGATACCAACCAACAAAGTAGCTGCGCGTTGTCAGATGTAAAAAATTTAACTAAAAATTTTTCTGGCAAAAAATAAATAAAAAATCAATAAATACAAAAGTTGTATGCCCTTAAAGCTCTAATACCCTTCTGTATTTATTTACTCATCCAGCTATTAGCTTAAGCAATGATTAGAAAATTTAGTAGTAAACCACATAGTTGTTTAAAAGATTTTAGTTTTTTCCTTATAAATATATAAAAAGGATAGTTTGTTTAAACTTTATTTACGTTTACTTAAAAATAAGAATATTTGAATTTTTATTATTAGTTTTATAAAAACATGCAAAAAAGTATAGTAATTGGACATTTTATATAGTAATTGGACACATGGACCATAGTTATTTTTAAAGATAAATTGCTGTTTTAGGTAATTTTTTTTATTTCGTCTTTGTAAATATCATATAATTCATATATTTCTTTCTCGGATTCCTCATCCCTTTTCTGGACTCTGAAGGTAACTACTAATTCCTTGGTCTGACTTCTGAAATAGTTTGTTGCAAATATCATTAAGTGTGGTATCTCTAGTTTGTGAAGCATTTATAATGTTTAGGCAGGAACAGGATGATTTATACATATCTAATATTTTTTCGGGTGGTATGTTAAACATATTTTCCGAATTTATTAATTTTGTTGCCATTAGTTTTTATGTTCTCTATCAACACTGTTATTCTGCAAGATGTCCTGTGACGAAGAAATCACTATATAACTTACTCTCTAAAAATGAATTTGTCAAAAATGTCATAGCGAAAAAGCAGCCACTAATAATTCTCGTCGACAGTTTGTATCCAGGACATTTAGCAGTCAATTCCTATGAAATATTATTCGCTGAATCCGAAAATGTCGTCAAAAGTTATAAAAGTAAAACAGTTTTTGAAATATAATAAATTTTACATTTAATATGAAATTGACTATTTCTGAAAAACTGCTTAACTTTTATAGTTTTTGACGGTCTTTTCGCATTCAGGGGACAATTTTACATAAGAATTGGCTGGTAAATGTCCGGGATACAAATAGAGTATTATATTGGACATATGTCCAATAATAGAAATTTACATTTTTTACCAACCAGTAATTGGCCATTTTACTGTTTGTATTCAGAATTAAAATTAAAACGCATTAAAGTGACAATGTTTAAACCAAGAGGAACACATTTATACCACACACTGATCTGTACACTTTTTAGAGACATTTTTTATTGTAATTTAAACACATCCCTGCTCTTAACAAAAAAACCAAAAATCTTACCACCAAAGTAACGTGCGAACTTTTTTGTCCTACATTGGACCCAAAATAAAGTAGTTCTGTTTTATAACCTACCGAGATATTTATAATTGTATACAGCGCCATCTAATGATTTGACTTTAAGGTAACTATTTATAGAACTTTTGTTTTTACAGTATTAATGTTAATTGTCCAATATCTATAAACTGACTACTTTACCCTTCCTATTTTAAAAACTCCATAAGCACAAAATTAATTTTTTCATCGGTTTTTTTCTTTCTGTTTACTATTAATTAAGTTAGGCAACCAGATTAGCCTGAAGTTCCTAGTCGATCAGTGGCGTACTTTTTGGTAGGATAATAGTTTGTATTTATGTCATTTGGTTAAGAAGTAAGGCTTCTTGGCCGAATGGCATACAACATTTTATCTTCAAAGCAGTTTATATAGGTCAATTTAATTCAACATCAAAGCGGCCTAACCTCACTTTTTTAGAATCTCATTTATTTATTAGCTAAAGATTACATTAAATGTACAATAATTATTATTGCTTTTAGAAGCGGTAATAGTTTGACAATACCTAGCAACATGATTTAAGTAGAAATGGATTTTTGCTATAACATTGAATTCAATTAATTGTTTAATAAATAGGTAGGTATCTAATTTCAATTTGTTTGGATTTTTATTTAAAAAATAGGAAGTTTGGAATGTTTAAGCTGTGTTTAACATTTAATTTCACTGAAAACTTAAAGCAAATTAAAACTTAAAGATAATTTAAATCGTAAAAAGAGAATCGTGCGTTTTCTTGGTTGCCTAACCTGACTTTTTGTTTTATTATTCATATTTAATTTTACAATAATTTAATGAAAAATATTAAACATTAACAGTAAAACAAACAAATTAATGCTTATTAAAAATAAATTAAACCAGTTTAGTACGTTAATTTCTTAAAAAATTATTAATTTGTCAAAACAATACCCCTAGCGAGAAAAAATCTAACTAATTACTTGCCTCATAAAATTTTTTATCGGCCTAGGCCATAACAAGGTATTACTTTATCGAATGTTGACAACAATAAAGTTTAAATTATAGACCGCATGGAGATAAAGGTTATTATTACACTGTTTTTTGTTATTTTTAGCCAATGTCATTTACACAACAGCTACAGCAATGCACAAGGGGGGCAAAAACGCGCCCCCTCAGTAAACTATTGTCCCCCCTACAAAGTGAACCGCAAAGTCCCATTTACGCATCCCCACCTTTATCTCCGGTCCACGACATTTCAAGCAATATATTTGGTGAGTACTTATTTTTTTTGTACTATGCTCCACACCTCAAAGTCCCACCACGTGACCACGTACGGAACGCAGTCTTTTAAAAATTTGGCATTTAAGGCTTTTCAGGTTATGTATCTGTCAAAGTATAGTCAACGAAAGAAATAATATTATGTTTAGGCGTTAAAAATGTATAAAATCTTTATAACATTACAATAACAATGGATGGTTTTAGAATTTAAGAATATAAATACTGCATTTAATGAAATTTTAAAGTGTACCTATGTTGCCAAATAAGTAATATTTTTGTGCATTTGGTCCAAATATCTGGTTTTCTCCATAAAATAATTTTAACTAAACAGCATTTATTTAAAAAAATCTAGCTTCTTTATTATGGAATAAGAATATCCGTATTAAAGGTAGGTTAATATATTATAACAAAAATATCATCTAATTTTGTAATTTTAAGGTTAGAAAAATTTATTTTGACCAAAATAAATAAGTATTTTGGATTATTTAAAAGACAGTATAATATGGTATTTAAAAATGTGGTAGTTTTTCTTATCCAGCTTAAAGTGTACCTATATAAAGTTTTGTCAATACAAATAGTTAAAAAGCTTCAACTGAATTTGATCTACATTGAAAAATCATTATAACTTTAAAAATTTTAGTAAATCACATGTCATGGGAGTATTAAATATTTTCACATTGCAAGATTCTCTAAAAATTGTTTGTTTTCTTATAATCTAATACCGAGAGGTATGCACAAGTTTTGTCATTAGAAGAAAAGAAAAAGCTTCAATTTAATTTGAACCATATTCAACAATTATTTAGTATTTGTTTTATTATGCAAGCAGGGAAGTGCCTTATTACTTTAGAAGAATCTCCTTAATATAATTATTTAGTATACCTATATTTATTTATGACCATATTAACACACTCTTCCAAATAATCCACTTATTTATTTTGGTCAAAATAGATTTTTCTAACCTTAAAATACAAAATTAGATGATATTTTTTGTTCTAATACATTAACCTACCTTTGATACAGATATTCTTATTTCATAATAGAGAAGTAAGCTTTTTTTAATAAATCCTGTTTAGTTAAAACTATTTTATGGAGAAATGTAGACCCAATGCACAAAAATATCACTTATATTGCACCTTACACTTTGGAATTTCATTAAATGCAGTATTTATATTCCTAAATTCTTAAGCCAACCATTGTTATTGTGATACTATAAAGATTTATTAACTTTTAACGCTTAAACATAAGCAGTAACACTATAAATATTATTTTTTTTATTGAATATACTTTGACAGATACATAACCTGAAAAGCCTTTAATGCCAAATTTTCAAAAGACTGCGTTCCGTACGTGGTCACGTGGTGGGACTTTGAGGTGTGTAGCATAGTACGTGTTAAAATATTTAGTATCAAAAAAAATTTTTTTTAGGTGCAATGAATATTTACCAACCTGTTTTGCGTCACAACAACTTTGCTAAAGCTCCGGACACGCATTTTGCCCGTGACACGCACATGCGTATTATTTTGGGCAATTCGGGCAATTCTTCCGCGTTCGGGTCAAAAACGGACAAGAAATCTGACAACAATGCAGATAACAGCAACTCGAAAAGCAGGTGAGTTGATTTTGCCTTTTACGCGGTGTTTCTTAAGGGGTCGTTCGGTGTGGAGTTTTTGGGCTTTTTCGAGATTTTTTTATGACTAACTATATAAATTTTCAAGTCAAAATATTGCGTGGAATTTTACCTTTTTGTAACTTTTTTATTTAACACACATGGTATACAAGTCAAATAATACAGTTTACTTTTTTATTTGTTATTTGATTTTTAACAGTGATATATCAAATTAAACCTTGTTTTATCTGCTTTTTAACAATTTTCATACCAAAATTGTATGTTTTATAGTTTTTGAGATTTTTACGAAAATGTCGAATCTTTCTTTTGGTTTGACATTTTTTCGCATTTTCGTAACTTTTTTATTTGTTACTTGATTTCTAAGAGTTTTATGTCAAATTAAACCTTGTTTTATCTAGTTCTAACAATTTTTATATTAAAATTTGATCTTCGATGGTTTTTGAGATTTTTAAATATAAATATTGCTTTTATTGTTTTTTCACCTTTTCTCAACTTTTTTATTTGTTTGTTAATTTTTAAAGTTGTACATCAAATTAAACCTTGTTTTATTAAGTTTCCGACAATTTATATTTTAAAATTTTATCTTTAATGTGAATTTTAAGAAAATGTTTTGTCTTTTAGTTTGATACTTTTTCACCTTTTCGTAACTTTTTTATTTGTTACTTAATTTTTGCAAGTGATACATCAAAATAAAACTTTTCATCTAATTTTCAAAAATAATTATAACAAAATTACATATTTTATAGTTTTTGAGATTTTTTATAAAAAGTTGTACCTTGTCTGTTGGTTTCACATTTTTGTAACTTTTTTATTTGTTTTTTTATCCCAAAATTTTATAAATTTGATAGTTTTTGAGATTTTTACGAAAATGTCAAATCTTGTCTTTTGTTTTGACATTTTTTCACCTTATCGTAACTTTTTTATTTGTTACTTGATTTTTCGGAGTGATTTATCAAATTAAACCTTGTTTTATTTAGTTTCCAACAATTTTTATACTAAAATTTTGTCTTTGATGTTTTTTGAGATTTTTAAGAAAATGTAGGATATTGTCTTAAAATTTTCATTTGACATTTTTTCACATTTTCGTAATTTTATATTGAGTGATATCAAATTAAACCTTGTTTTATCCATTTCCTAACAATTTTCATATTAAAATCTGATTTTTAATTGGTTTTGAGATTTTCAAGAAAATGTAAAGTTTTGTCTTTTGGTTTGACATTTGTTCACCTTTTCTTAAATTTTTTATTTGTTACTTGATTTTTAAAGGTGCAATATCAAATTAAACCTTGTTTTATCTGGTTTATAATAATTTTTATTCAAAAATTTTATCTTTAATGGCTTTTCAGATTTTTAAGAAAATGTAAAATTTTGTCCTTTGGTTTGACATTTTTTACCTTTTCAAAACTTTTGTATTTGTTTTTTTTATTTTTAAGAGTGATATATAAAATTAAACCTTGGTTTAGCCAGTTTCCAACAAGTTTTATATTAAAATTTTATCTTTAATAGGTTTTGAGATTTTTAAAAAAATGTATAACTTGTAATTTTGGTTTGACATTTTTTGACCTTTCTGTAAATTTTGTAGTTTTTAACAATTTTTATCGTTTTTATCGTTTTTGAGATTTTTAAGAAAATGTTGTATTCAGATTTGACATTTTTTCACCACTTTGTAACTTTTTTAAGAGTGATATATCAAATAAAACCTTGTTTTATCTAGTTTCTAACAATTTTCTTACTAAAATTTTATCCTTTATAGTTTTTGAGATTTTTAAGACAATGTGAACCTTGTCTTTTGGTTTGACATTTTTTCACCTTTTTGGAACTCTCTTTATTTGTTACAAGATTGATATATCAAATTATTAAACCTTATTTTATCTGGTTTATAACAATTTTCATGCAAAAATTATATCTTATAGTTTTTGATATTTATAAAAAAATGTTTCATTTTGGTTTCACAATTTTTACTTTTCTTAATTTTTTTTATTTGATTTTTTATCAAGCTAAACCTTGTTTTATCTATATATAATAATAATAATAAATATTAAAAGTAATTTAAAAATTCATCAAATGGTTTGTTAAAACGTATTTTATCTTCTTTTTAAAATCTTTAGGTGCTAATATTTTGATGTCATATATTTTATATGAAAATTTTCTCTTATAGTTTTTAAGATTTTTAAGAAAATGTATAACATTGTAATTTTGGTTTGACATTTTTGACCTTTCTGTAAATTTTGTAATTTATAACAATTTGTATCGTTTTTAGTTTTTGAGATTTTTAAGAAAATGTAGAACCTTTAACCTTAACTTTTTTATTTGTTTTTTGATTTTTAATAGTGATATATCAAATTAAACCTTGTTTTATCTAGTTTCTAAAAAATTTTTACCAAAATTTTAGCTTTTATAGTTTTTGAGATTTTTAAGAAAATGTAAAGTATAATCTTGCCATTTTGGTTTGACATTTTTTCTCCTCTCCGTAACTTTTTTATTTGTTACTGGATTTTTAAGAGTTATATATGAAATTAAACCTTGTTTTATCTAAAAAAATTTATATTAAAATTTTCTTTTATGTTTTTGAGATTTTTAAGATAAAGTATAACCCTGACATTTTTTCACCTTTTCGGAATTTTTTTATTTGTCATTTAATTTTTAAGATTTATATATTAATAAATTAATCCTTGTTTTATCTGGTTTTTAAAAAAAATCAAAATTGTGTCTTTAATAGTTCTTGAGATTTTTACGAAAATGTAGAATCTTGTCTTTTGGTTTGACATTTTTTCACCTTTCCGTAACTTTTTTATTTTTTATTTGATTTTTAAAAGTGATGCAGCAAATAAAACCTTGTTTTTTGTAGTTTCTTAGATTTTTTATATGAAGAAAATATTGTTGATGGTTTTTGAGATTTTAAGAAGTTGTCTAACCATGTCTTTTGGTTTGACATTCTTTCACGTTTTTCGTAACTTTTTATTCGTTATTTGATTTTTTTATCTAGTTTACGAGATTTTTAAGAAAATGTGATTGGGTTTGAATTACTTTTCTTATTTCAGCAATCAAAAACCAAAACGAAACGGTTTGGTTTCCAATCTGAACCCCGCTTTACGCCTCGTTGCCAACGTTAAAAACGGCTTGGATTCGGCAGCACAAAACTTGAGAAAATCCACATCCGGAAACAATCCCAGCACCAAAACCAACAGTTTTCACTGGAGAAAGGAAACCCCGCTTTAAAAAACCTTTTTTATCTGGTGCAAGAAGGTTTTTTCGGACATATGCTAGTCAATATTAAGGTTGGTACTTTTTAGTTTAATTTATTTTTACTTTTGACGGTAACGTTGTATTTATTTATTTCAGGTTTAACTAATAATATAACACAAAAAACACAACACCATACCTACCTAGTCTTACTTATATCAAAGATTAATTTTCTAAAAAAAAACACTGCAAACTATAACAAATTAATTAACTACTCATATATTTTTTTTAAGTTGTTAAAATTAATTTAAAAGTTCGATAAACATAAGTAGTAAAGTATTTTTGATTATTAACAGTATACAGGGTGTTTAGCACTGTTATAACCATCAATAACTAGAGTTGTTAGTTTTATTTAAATTATCGTTTTTTTTATTTATTTAACAGTATAAAACGTGACACCCTGTATATAAAAATTAGCCTGGGCCAAAAAAATCAACTATTTTTAATAATAATTTTTTTTGTCACCCCAAACAATATTTTCGATATACTTTACAAAAAAAAATAGTCGATTTTTTTGGCCCAGTCTAATAAAAATGTATCTATATACTAGTTTGGGCCTAATTTGATTTAACTGTTTTTGACTTTTGTGAAGTTCTTGTTTTTGTGGATAGTTTATATATTTAGTAAAGCAAATTTTGGAATAAATCAAGGGTACTAAAAAAATCTAGCAATACCTACACAAAAAAAAATAAATGAAGTCAGTATTTTTATTCTAAAATTTGCCGGTTAGTTTAATATGTAATATTGGAAAATATTATGTAGCAATGCAATATATAATGTCTACAAATTGATTTTTTGTAGTGTATTCTTTTTTGCTTTAAAATAATGCATACAAATGCAGGGATCTGTAATACTTAGTTAAAATAAACACCCGGTATAAGATTTCTTCTTGATTTATCTATCTAACCAATAAAAAGATCCCGACAAACAATTTTCTTTTGTTTAACAAACTACTAAGATCTCATGCTGTAATAATAATAATAATTATTATTATTATAAAGTAATATTTTTGTATTATCTTCACGAACATATTAATTGATAATATTAGTTTTTAAGGTCTGTATAATTTTGAGTGACTTTTCTTTTTGTTTTACTTTTCGATGTTTATTTATTTTTTCGTTCTAATTAATACCTTAAAGTTTTTTTCGTTTGTATACAGTTATTTTGTGCACTGTATATTTAAAAACAGTATTAAAATAAATATATATTATACTTGAATTATAATTTGTTTTATTGTCTTAAACTTCGTTAACTTTATAGGAGAAATCTTGCAACATTGCATTGTATCGGCCATTTTAAAAAATGGTTGAAATTTTGAAGAAATTTACAGGATCTGGTATTTTTTCAGAAATCTGGCAACATTGCATTGTATCAGGAGATATTCAAAATCCGAAAATCGCAAAAATTTTAACAAATGGTTGATTTTTTAAGAAATTACCAGTATCTGGTATTTTTCAGAAATCTGGCAACGTTGCATTGCATCATCGCTTTTCTGTGATCCTAATACAAAATCCGAAAATCGCAAAATTTTAACAAATGGTTAAATTTTTAAGAATTTACCAGGATCTGGTATTTTTCAGAAATCTGGCAACATTTCATTGTATCGGGGGTAATACCTTCTCGCTTTTCTGCGATCCTAATACAAAATTCGAAAATCGCAAAATTTAACAAATGGTTAAAATTTTTAAGAAATTACCAGGATCTGGTATTTCTCAGAAATCTGGCAACATTGCATGGTATCAGGAGTAATACCTCCTCGCTTTTCTGCGATCCTAATACAAAATCCGAAAATCGCAAAATTTTAACAAAAGGTTGAAATTTTTAAGAATTTACCAGGATCTGGTATTTTTCAGAAATCTGGCAACATTGCATGGTATCAGGAGTAATACCTCCTCGCTTTTCTGCGATCCTAATACAAAATCCGAAAATCGCAAAATTTTAACAAAAGGTTGAAATTTTTAAGAATTTACCAGGATCTGGTATTTTTCAGAAATCTGGCAACATGCATTGTATCAGGAGCAATACCTCCTCGCTTTTCTGCGATCCTAATACAAAATCCGAAAATCGCAAAATTTTAAGAAATGGTTCAAATTTTTAAGATATTTTGTGAAATTACCAGGAAATGGTATTTTTCAGAAATCTGGCAACATTGCATTGTATCAGGTGCTATACCTCCTCGCTTTTCTGCGATCCTAATACAAAATTCAAAAATCGCAAAAATTTTAAGAAATGGTTCAAATTTTTAAGATATTTTGTGAAATTACCAGGAAATGGTATTTTTCAGAATCTGGCAACATTGCATTGTATCAGGAGCAATACCTCCTCGCTTTTCTGCGATCCTAATACACAATCCGAAAATCGCAAAATTTAACAAAAGGTTGAAATTTTTAAGAATTTACCAGGATCTGGTTTTTTTCAGAAATCTGGCAACATTGCATTGTATCAGGAGACATACCTCCTCGCTTTTCTGCGATCCTAATACAAAATCCGAAAATCGCAAAATTTTAAGAAATGGTTCAAATTTTTAAGATATTTTATGAAATTACTAGGAAATTGTATTTTTCAGAAATCTGGCAACATGCATTGTATCAGGTGCTATACCTCCTCGCTTTTCTGCGATCCTAATACAAAATCCGAAACTCGCAAAATTTTAAGAAATGGTTCAAATTTTTAAGATATTTTGTGAAATTACCAGGAAATGGTATTTTTCAGAAATCTGGCAACATTGCATTGTATCAGGAGCAATACCTCCTCGCTTTTCTGCGATCCTAATACAAAATCCGAAAATAGCAAAATTTAACAAATGGTTGAAATTTTTAAGAAATTACCATGATCTGGTATTTTTCAGAAATCTGGCAACATTGCATTGTATTAGGAGCAATACCTCCTCGCTTTTCTGTGATCCTAGTACAAAATCCGAAAATCACAAAATTTTAACAAATGGTTAAAATTTTTAAGAAATTACCTAAATCTGGTATTTTCAGAAATCTGGCAACATTGCATTGTATCAGGAGTTATACCTCCTCGCTTTTCTGCGATCCTAATACAAAATCCGAAAATCGCAAAATTTTAAGGAATGGTTCAAATTTTTAAGATATTTTATGAAATTACCAGGAAATTGTATTTTTCAGAAATCTGGCAACATTGCATTGTATCAGGTGCTATACCTCCTCGCTTTTCTGCGATCCTAATACAAAATCCGAAAATCGCAAAATTTTAAGAATGTTTCAAATTTTTAAGATATTTTGTGAAATTACCAGGAAATGTATTTTTCAGAAATCTGGCACCATTGTATTGTATCAGGAGCCATACCTCCTCGCTATTCTGCAATCCTAATACAAAATTCAAAAATCACAAATGGTTGAATTTTAAGAAATTACCAGGATCTGGTATTTTTCAGAAATCTGTCAACATTGCATTGTATCAGGAGCAATACCTCCTCGCTTTTCTGCGATCCTAATACAAAATCCGAAAATAGCAAAGTTTAACAAATGGTTGAAATTTTTAAGAAATTTCCATGATCTGGTATTTTCAGAAATCAGGCAACATTGCATTGTATCAGGAGACATACCTCCTCGCTTTTCTGCGATCCTAATACGAAATCCGAAAAATCGCAAAATTTTACCAAACGGTTAATTTTTAAGAAATAACCTTGATCTGGTATTTTTGAGAAATATTGCAACATTGCATTGTATCAGGAGCTATACCTACCTTCTCGATTTTCTGCAATCTTAATACAAAATCCAAAAAATTTTACCAAACAGTTCATCTGGTACTTTTGAAACATGATTGACTACACGAAAAATACAGGTAAGGCAGTTGTTTTTGAAATAAAAATCCAATAAATAAGCTATTTTTTATATTGAATATCCTTATATGATACAAATATATTACAATTTACACAGATCATTTTGTATAAGAAATATTAAAAATGTCTGACGAGGGCAAAAAACGGACTTTTTTGTTTAATAATGTTACGGGGGATTTTTTTGCCCTCATCAAATAATCAACTCTCACAAACATTCATACAAGTAGGCGCACATCTAGAAAAAAACAAAATCAAACAAAATATCGCAAAAAATATTTTTGTATACTTATTGTGCAAGAAGTGCACAAGTTTCACAAATTTTTGTCCCATTAATCTATTATTTCTTTTTTTTCATTGATCCACTAGTTATTTAAGTAGTGTAACAACGAATGTATGAGACGAAAAATATTTTTTATGAATTTTTTATTTTTTTTTAAGGGGGTTAAATAAAGAAAATAGCTGCTATAGGATTAATATACAACATAACCTGGAATGTTTTGTTAAAGTTGCATGGCAGGAAATAGTTTTGTGTTTTACAAAATTTTGTACTGGTTTTAGAAGTCTCTTTTAACTGAATTTAGAATATTAATTATATAAAAATTATGTTTAATACTTTGGTAATTATTATAAGCAAAACGTATTTAATGTCATGTAACTTTTTTATTACTGTAAATGTATAATTTTGGGTAAACAACTTTCATTTAAGTGTAACTGTAAAAAAGCGTATTCTGTAGTTAGTTGAGTTATTATTGTAAAAAATATGGACCATAATATCATAAAAACTATATAATGCAGTCTTGTATTGTATTGTAATGTGTTAAATAAAACAACCAAAAAGCAATTTTACCCAAAAATCAACAAAATTCATAAAATCAACTATTTTATTGATTAAAGTATACAAATTTATCAGTCGATTATAAATATATTTATAAAAAATGTAATAGAATTATTTAGGCGTTACCTTAATATTTTGAGCATATAAAAATTAAGTACATTTACAATTTAAAGATTGTACACTTCGTTTAACTCTATTTTCCGTTTAGAAGAGAACATTGCAGAATTAGAGCCTCTTAAAAAATATTACACCACAATGTCCAAATCTACGTATCTCGAAATTCGCCTCAAATAACCGAAAATGAGACAAAAAGTGAAATTTGTACGTCGAATATAATACGGGAACATTTTCTAAAATGTTTTCAACATGATCTAAAACCTTTAAAACAAACTAAAACGCATAACCTTTGGAACATGCTCTAAAACCATTTTAAACGCGCAAAAAACATGTTCTAAACACTTTGGAACATGATCTAAAACTTTTTTCGGGTTATTTTCGGCGAATTCCTAGTAAATATATAATTATATAGCGAAAAACATTTATTTATTATTGCTATTTTTGGATTATTCTCGACCCCACACATTGGAAGCCTTTTTATTTTAGAATAAGTATTCTAGACATATATTTTCTATCTAGTATTCTTAAATTTCAGTTTCGAAAAAAATTATAACAATAGAGAGAACAAATATGATATGTGAAAAATATAACACTTTTAATTTAATTAAACCTCTCTTTTTTTCGAATCGTAAACAATTTGGTGTTACTCCTTTAAGTATACTAAAAATCGCAGAGAACATTGTCTAATTTTTGCGATGATCAGTACGTGTCATAATAAATAACTTCTATTAAATTATAAAACACAAAAAATAAATACAAAAAGTACATAATATATAATAATAATAATAAAAACTTATCTAGTCGTAGAAGTAATATAGTACAAAAAATAATATTATTAAAAAAGAATATTTTTAGATCACAAAAAATTATAATAACTGCACTTTTAAGTCCGTTTTTTTTCAGCACAGTCCTTTTGATTATGTTCGTTTTTTTATTTAAATAAATAAAGCTTTTCATTAAGTATAAATTAAGTCACTTTTTAGTTATTATTCGAGTCCACGATCTTGTCGAGTTTCGAAAAAACGGGTTTAGACAATGTTCTGTCATGGATGAATAACAAAATATTGCTACCGGGGAATGCTTTCAACGACATTTAGAATCGGAACATTTTCTAAAGTCATGGAACATTATCTAAAGATAATGGAACATTTTCCAAAGATAATGGAACATTTTCTAAAATCATGGAACATGATTTAAAGAGAATGTAACATTTTCTAAAAGCATGAATCATGATCTAAAGAGAATGGAACATTTTCTAAAATCATGAAACATGGATTAAAGATAACGGAACATTTTCTAAAGATAATAGAACATTTTCTAAAGTTAATGGAACATGATCTAAAGATAATGGAACATTTCCTAAAATCCTGAAACATGATTTAAAGATAATGGAACATTTTCTAAAATCATGAAACATGATCTAAAGATAATGGAACCTTTCCTAAAATCCTGAAACATGATCTAAAGATAATGGAACATTTTCTAAAATCATAAAACATGATCTAAAGAGAATGGAACTTTTTCTAAAATCATGGAACATGATCTAAAGAAAATGGAACATTATCTGAAAATCTGGAACATTGTCTAAAATCATGGAACATGATCTAAAGATAATGGAACATTGTCTAAAGATACCGGAACATGATCTAAAGTCTTGGAACATTTTCTAAACGCCGATTCCTTGCACCGCGCACAGTTTTTTTTTGTTACTTACACTAAAAATCCTTCGGCACCGTTTACGCGCAGCTGCGCCCTTATGTTTTGGACAGAGTTCATGATTTTCTTTTGATGGCCTACGAGGGTTATGCCGACCTCGGTCAGCTCTTTGACGGTCAAATTGACGACGGCGTCCATGTTATCGAAGCCGCCTTCGAGAAAGTTTTGCAGGTATCTGGCCATCTTGATGGAGTTGAGCCACTCTTCGACGGACTGGAACTGCGTCAGATCCGGCGCGTCTGCCGATAGAGGGTTCGCGCATCTATAAAAGGGTACGAGGAAAAATGGAATAATTTTAGAGGCGCATTATCGAACATCGAAAGCGGCAAAAACGGTATAAATTTGGTTAGTTAGTGTGTGCAGTTTGTGTAAAGTTAAGCCAAAAAACCTTTACAAATTATCGCATGCGGGTTAATTAAACGAGAAATAGTAATAGAAGGGAACAAAGTTGCTACAAAGGTCGTGGTTGTTACAATAATAAGTCCAAAGTTAAACATAAACTTTTTTAATACGAATGAACGGAATGTTTTTATTAAATCGTAGAATCGGAACATTTTTAATACCATGGAAAATATTGAAACATGATTAAAAACCTTTAAAATACAAAACATATCAAATTAAACCTTTAATAGTTCTTTAGATTTTTAATAAAATGTAAAACCTTGTCATTTTGCTGTGACATTATTTGAAATAAAATTAATTTAGAATCTGAACATTTTCTAAGACGTAGCATTAAAACATTTATACCATTAGGTACGTGGAACATTTTCTAAACTTTCAAAACATGATCTAAAATGTTAAAAAACTACTTATCTTTTAAATCCTTTAAATTTCAATCGTTGTCTTTTACTATAAAAA
Source organism: Brassicogethes aeneus (assembly GCA_921294245.1). Lineage (NCBI taxonomy): Eukaryota > Metazoa > Arthropoda > Insecta > Coleoptera > Nitidulidae > Brassicogethes > Brassicogethes aeneus. The sequence continues at coordinate 4,261,195 of OV121142.1, read as the reverse complement.
CACAAATTATGTTGAAAATAATTTAAACATCCTATAAAAAGACATATGGTATTAAAATTTCAAAAACCTACTTGAAATATGTTCCCAATCCTTTAAAATACGGAACATTGTCTAAATAATTTAAATTGTTAAAAACGCAAAACTATGTTGTTGAAACATTTTTTAAACTTTCGGAACATGATCAAAAATTTAGAATTTTCTGAATAAAATGTCCAAAATCAAAGGAAAAAATCTTAAAAATACGGAACATTGTCTAAACAATTTCAATTGTTAAACCGGTTTTTTTAAACCCAACAAAATGATAAAACTTCTTTTAAAATATTAAAATTTCTTTACTTTAAAACACAAATTATACTGTTAAAATATGTAAAAATCCGTTTTAAAAATAAATATGTTCTAAATATTTGGGGAATACGAGTAAATGGAATATTTTTATTGAATTGTAGTTATTTAACTTTATTTTATATTCAAATCGGTAGCATTAAACCCGGAACATTTTCTAAGCCTTTGGAACATAATTTAGAACCTTAAAACATTGCCTAAATGATTTAAAATCTAAGTATTGATATTAAAAATGTCAAAAAATTACTTAAAGTACCTATGTTCCCAATTTTTTTTAAATACGGAACATTGTCTAAATATTTAAATTGTTAATAAACAGATTCTCGAAACTTGTTTAAAATGTTAAAATTCTTGAATATTACAAAACATGTTCTAAAGACTTTGGAACATGGTATTGAACTTTATATTAATATTGGTAGAACGGAACATAATTTATAATCTTAAAAAATTAATATCTAAAAATAATTTAAACCCCTTATAAAATTGGTCTGATCAAAACTGTTAAAACATGTTCTAAAATTTTTGAAAAACGTGTAAATTGAATGTTTTTATTGAATAGTCGAAACATGCTATTAAACTTCATATTATTATCAGTAGCATTAAACACGAAACATTTTTTAATCATTGTCTGAATTAATTAAAATAAAAAAATATGGTATTAAAATGTCCAAAAACTACTTAAAGAAGGTTCCCAATTCTTTAAAATAAGGAACATTGTCTAAATATTTAAATTGTTACAGTTTTTTAAAGTCTAAAAAAATTTTCTAATAATCTCGAAACTTGTTTTAAAATATTAACATTCTTTAACATCATGGAACATCTTCTAAAGACTCTGGAACATGTTCTAAAGGACTCTGGAACATGTTATCAAACTTTTTATTATTAACGGAAGCATTAAAACATTGTATAAATTACACAGGGAATTTTCTAAACTTTCGGAACATGATCTAAAATCTCCAAACATTGTCAAAATTATTTAAAATCTAAAAATGTATTAAAATGTCCAAAAAATACTTTAAATATGTTTTAATTCCTTTCAAACACGAAAAAGTCTAATTTAATGGAAAAACATTTCTTTTAAACACTAAACATTTGGAGCAGTCTAAAACTAAATGAAAATTGTCCTAAACACCAAATATTTTGAAATACGGTTTAAACTGTAAAAAACATGTTCTGAAAGGAACACGATTTTACGTAATGTAGAACGCGAATAAAAAAGTTGGAAAATTTTTCAAACATTTACGAATATGTTCTAAAAATCTTGTTTTAAAAATTTGAAATATGATTCAGAAATATTATTAGACTACAAAAGTTTAGAACATGATCTAAAATATTTGGGCATTTTGTAGTCGCTTGTAAATTTTTTAAACAGGCGATTCAAATATCTAAACATTTTAAAACAGAATTTAAAATGTTTTACAGACTTTAGAACATTATCTAAAATTTAAGAATATGTTCTAAACCCTTTTTAAAATGTTCTTAAAACTTTGGAATTTGATTTATAATACAGAAATATTATTAGACTCCAAAACATATTCAAAACTTTAGAACATGATCTAAAATATTTGGAGGTTTTTTAGGCGCTTGTAAAATTTTTAAAAGGCGATTCAAATATCTTAACATTTTAAAACACAATTTAAAATGTTTTACAGACTTTAGAACATTATCTAAAATTTAAGAATATGTTCTAATGTTCTTAAAACTTTGTAATTTGATTTATATTATTGTAACATTTTCTGCATTCACAAACCACAACCTTTCGTTACGTGGGACAGAAAGCTACGCATTCCACTACCAACGAAGAGAGAGTTAATAATTAATAATAAAATAAAAAGCGTAATAAAATACCTAGGCAAACACATGAAGCGTTTCGGGGGATGGAATGTGATTTTATTTTTAGATTTTTAAAGGTTGTTAAAATGCACCCAAGCCCTATCTTGTCCATCGAATTGGCGGGTGTCGTCATCGTTTGTCATGTGGGCGCCAAGGTCGGACGTATGCGACGTTGCCGGCTCGTACTCGTGGATGTTCGACAGGTGACGCGCGTTTTGCAGCTCGAACGTGTCGTAGAGGTTCAGTTTCGATCGTCTACTGGGAGGTCTATCTCCTGGTAAGTTTTGCAGGTAAAAACGTTGCTTCAGAGCCTCCGGGTCGGTCTCGAAGTTCTCCACGTCGTCGAAGAAGTTTGGGGGCGCGTTTTTTCGTGTAGTACTGCCGCAGCTGCGCGTGCAACTCCTTGGGATTCCCCCGGTTCATCGTGCACGCCCAAGAGTCGGTGTTCAGCTCTTTAACCGGCCCTTCGAACATCTTACTTTCCTCCCTGATGTTCAGCAAACTACTGAACCTCCGTTTCAACTCGTGGTTGACCACGGCGTTCAAGTAATCACTCCCGCCCTCCTCAATGCCATATTTTATTACATCCGGCAACCCGTACGCGTTGTAAGGCGGATTGTCGGTTATGTTCGGCCTGTACGTGTGATTATTTCTGCGCTGCAACGACCCGAAACCCGACGATTTACTGCGCGACGTTGCCGCACGTCGCTGCAACGTCGCATTGTCCGACAAAGGCGCCGCGTCTAGCTGACAGGAGTACGGAAAGGGCGAGCTAAAATTGCACAGGGAAGAAACATAAGAAATGACTCTTGTTACGATAATTTTTTTTTTGTGATGAATCAGCACGCGAACATAAAACGACAAATCAACTTCGCTATGATGCAAACAGATCCAAAATCGGTCCATTATTAACCGCCATTGTACCTACTTTTTTCAAAAATCTAAATACTAACTAAATCTAATTTTACAGTGTATAAAGTGTTCATTTTGTCTTTTTATATTCGCGATCATAATCTCTTTGAATTAATCAATAAAAACGACATTAATTAAAGTATAAAGCGTGTGTAGGCAAGTGATGTTAAGCATGCAAAATTTTGCTTTATATTTACCGATTTTGCGCTATTTTCCTCAAGGTTTCCGGTACTCTTATTAATTTATCTAGAGTTTTAACTATGGATTGGAAAGACGGCCTGTGTGTTCTTTCTTTTTGCCAGCAGTCCAGCATCAGTTGGTAAATGGCTTCGGGGCAGTCCATCGGAGCTGGCAATCTAAGAAGGAAAAACAAAAAAAGTTAAAATTTGGAACATTTTCTAAAATCACGGAACATGTTCTAAAAATACGGGAAAATGTTCCGAAGCAATAAATATGTTTTAAACATTTGAGAAGTGTTTTTAAAACTTTGAAAAACAATATAATTAGTATAGGAACATGATCTAAAATAAAATAATGAAAAATATTCTTTAAATTTAGAAAATGTTATTTAAGCTTTGAAACAATATACCTAATTCGTTTGAAATATGTACCAAATTAAATTAAAAAGTACTTGTAACTAAAAAACAAAATTTATTTAAATTATTATTTTACATTTCTTAAATAAGGAACATTTCCTAAAATAACGGAACTTGTTCTAAAAGTACAGGAAAATGTTCTAAAATAAAGGAACTTGATCTAAAAACACAGGATTATATTAAAAAATAATTAAAAATGTTTTATAAATTTGGAAAATGTTATTTAAACTAAAAAGCAACATATAGTATGAAATAGGTTTTAAAGACTTCTAAGAAAAACAATAAAAGTTAAAATTTGTCGAAGTTATTATTTTACATTTCTTAATTACGGAATATTTCCTAAAATAATGGAACTTATTCTAGAAGTACAGGAAAACGTTCCAAAATAAAGAAACTTGTTCTAAAATTACAGAATAATGTTAAAAAATAATAAAAAATTAAAAATGAAAAATGTATTTAAACTTATAACAATTTATAATTCGTATAAAACTTTTTTAAATCAAATTAAAGATGTAAAAAAATGTGTCTAATTTAATATTTTACATGTTCTTAAAACACAATATTTTTTCCTAAAATAATAAAAAATGTTCTATAAATATATAAATGTTTTTAAAACTTTAAAACACAAGGACATTTGCCATTAAAGACTTATTTAAAGTCAAATTAAGAAAGTAGAATTAAAGAAGTAAAAATTTGTCTAAATTATTATTATATTATTTTTTAACTAGGAACATTTCCAAAAATAACAAAGCATGCTCTAAATGTACGGAAAATGCTATAAATGTACAGAAAAATGTTCTAAAATAATGGAACATGTTCTAAAAATTAAGAAAATACATAGTTTTAAAACTTTTAAACATAATTTAATTAGTATTTAGAATATGTTCTAAAGACAAATTTAACTCCGAAGAAAACAAAACAAGAAAGTCAAAATTGTTTTAAATGTTTCTTAAATAAGGATCATTTTCCTAAAATAACGGAAATTTTAAAAGTACAGGAAAATGTTCTAAAATAAAGAAACTTGATTCAAAAATATCGGATAATAAAACATAATATAAAATGTTCTATAAATTTGAAAAATGTGGTTTAAACTTTAAAACATAATATAATTATTATAAAACATGTTCCAAAGACTTCTTTAAAATTAAACTAAAAAGTACAACTAAAAAAGTCTAAATTATTATTTCTCATTTCTTAAATGCGGAATATTTTTTACAGGAAAATGTTCTAAAATAAAAATACTTGATCTAAAGATACAGGATTTTTATTATTTTTTAAATTGTTAATTTTTTTAAATATGGAACATTTCATAAAATAACAGAAAATGTTATAAGAGTAAAGGAACATGTTTTAAAATAATGAAATATGTAATAAAAAATGTAAAAATTTAAAAATCTTCTTAAGACTTATTTAAAATTAAATTAATGTAGCTTACCTGTATCCCTTTTCTATACTCTTTATTACGTCTTGATTGGACCAGTTCCAATACGGCCTTTCACCATACGACATAACCTCCCAACAAACTATACCCATGGACCATACGTCCGATGCGGAAGTGAACTTCCTGAAAGCTATTGCCTCGGGGGCTGTCCATCTTACCGGAATTTTGCCCCCCTGAAAAATAAGAACCGATGTTAAGTAAGGGAACATTTTCCGAAAATAAAGGAAAATGTTCCCGAACGGGGAACATTTTCCGAAAACTTAGGAAAATGTTCCCGAATGGGGAAACATTTTCCGCAAACGTGGGAAAATGTTTCCTTATTATTTTCCGATGCTCTACTTACTCGTGTAGTGTAAGCTCCCTCTGTGGCACTCTCGATTTCTCTACTTAGACCGAAGTCAGCAATTTTGCAAACCAACTGCGAGTTGACGAGAACATTTCTTGCTGCAAGGTCTCGATGGACGTAATTCATTTCGGCTAGGTATTGCATACCGGATGCGATGCCTCGTAGCATGCCTGTGAGCTGGATAACTTGGAATTTGCCATCGTTTGCCTAAAAAAGTTGAAAAGTTATTAATTTGTAGAACAAACATTAATCTAAAAACACTTACTCGTAAAAATGTATCGAGGGAACCGTTTTCCATGTACTCTGTAATAATCATTACTGGGTTGGACTTGGTCACTACACCTTGCAAGAAAATTACATTTGGGTGTTCGAATTGTCCCATTATCGAAGCTTCGGTGAGAAAATCGTTTCTGGATTTGTCCAAGGACCCAGCTTTAAGAGTTTTTATAGCAACATCGATATCAACGCCATTTATTTTAAGCTTCCCCTTGCAAACGTCTCCGAATTCACCACCGCCAATTATAGCTTCGATTGTTATATAACTTGCATCGATTTCCCTAGCGAATTCTTTTACGGCTTGGTTAGGGTCTTCGTAGGTATGCGGGTCAATGTAGGTTCTCGAGGAACCGCTGATTCCGGTAAATAGAGGTGTGGTCACTAAAATTATACGAAAACATGTGGAACTACCCCAAACATAGTTCAAGTTTCAAACTTTTATATTCTTCCTATAAATTTTCTTAAAACAGTGTTCACGAATAAATTGGGAACATGATCTAAAATGTTCTAAAATTTGATGCAACATTTTCTAAACCATTATTTAAAATGTTAAAACTTCCATTAAACACTTTGAAACATGATCTAAAAAAATTGGAACATGATCTAAAATGTTCTAAAATTTGATGCAACATTTTCTAAATCATTATTTAAAATGTTAAAACTTTCATTAAACACTTTGGAACATGATCTAAAAAAACTGGAACATGATCTAAAATGTTCTAAAATTTGATGGAACATTTTCTAAATCATTATTTAAAATGTTAAAACTTCCATTAAACACTTTGGAACATGATCTTAAAAACTGGAACATGATCTAAAACGTTGGAACATTTTCTAAACCACTTTAAGTTTCAAGATTTATAAGAAAAATACAAAAGTCTCCAAAAACGCTTTAAACGAAAAACAAATTACCATTTGTATGGGTTGTTACTATAGGAGGATTGTCTAAGGGGTGGACTGTAAAAAAACAAAAACAAATGATACATACGTAAAAACAAAGCACAAAAAATACACAAAAAACATTCGAAAACAAAAAAAATACACAAATAACACTTACTGTACGTGACTACCAATCCTGGGTATTCGTGAAAAAGGGGCGTGAAAAAATTAAAGGTGTTATAGATAGGGTAAGAAAAATATTACTAGTCAAATAATTTTGTTTGACAAGCGTTTCTTACATTTAACATATATTACGAGAAGGTTCTCTAATATTAGGTTAACTAATGTGCTCTCTAGTCAAGCCACTATTTTAGTCATATTTTTACATTTTTAATCTTGTAGTTCAGTGTTTATATTATTATTATTATAAAAATATAACATACCTTCGCCGTTTCTGTATTCCAAAGTGTCGCAATCGCTCGGTTGTTTTTTGTTACATTCGTCATTTGTTCTGGACCTCAGGAATACCACCGTAAGAACAATAACGCCAACTAGTATTACTACTACTGCCACTATACCCCCCCGCCACTAGTTGTATTCTAAAACCTTCGGCATCGTGGCTGTAAGCTGAAAAATGTTTGTTATAATAAGGGAACATTTTCCTAAAATAGGGAAAATGTTCACGTATAAAGGAACATTTTCCAAAAAAATTAGGAAAATGTTCCAATATAACGGAAAATTTTCTAAACATGCAGGAAAATGTTCCAAAATAGAACATTTTCCTAAAAATATAGGAAAATGTTTCACATGTTCAAAACGTGACCAGTGGTCTTGTATTTTGTTTTTCTATAAATGGGAAAAATGTTCCCGTGTATTGGAACATTTTCAAAAATTTTGGAAAATTTTCCAAACTTCCCAATGTTCAAAATCTCTATAGAAGTTTTTTATATACAAAAATGTTTTTTTATAAATTTATAATTATTATTATTATTATTATTATTATTATTAGTATGGCACGCCGTTTTAGCATTTATTGGATAATAGTTTGAGGATTAAATTTTTTTAAACTCAAAACAAATGATAGTCAAAAAATATTTTAAATATAAAATAAAACTATTAAACTTTAAGCTTAAACATATTGATTTTTAAAAATGATGGTTAAAATATTTTATTCTACAAAATTATCGGTTTAAATTTGCGAAGAGTCATTTAAATGATAATTTTTTAATACAAAAATTACCACTTTAAAATTTAAAACTAGCATTTAAATGTAATGTGAGAATTACAAATTTATCGACTATCATTTAAATGAATCTTTATAAATTTAAACCAATAATTTTGTAAAATAAAATATTAAAACTAAAATTTTTAAAAACCAATATTTTAAATGCCTCGACACTATTTTTAAATGCTAAAAAATTTAACTAATAATTTTATAAAATATTTATTTAAGATTTAAAAAATTCTACCCAAATAAATTATAATATAATTATGTTAGTCAGTAAATTTTAAATTAAAAAATTATTTATTAAATGTTAAAACGGCGTGCCATAAAAAAGGGAACATTTTCCGAAAATGGGGAAAATGTTCCAATATAGCGGAAAATGTTCTGAAAATGTTCCAACTAAGTGGAACATTTTCCTGAAAATATAGGAAAATGTTCTAAACTTACCGGTGTTCAAAACCTGCCCAGTAGTCTTGTAAATAACAGGTGAATAATCTCCCCAGCCGTTGGCGGTTTTAGCTCTCACTTGAACTCCATACTCAGTCCTTTGATTTAAGTCCATAATTGTTAATTTCAAGTCGGAGGTCAAAATGCTTGTCGAATTGTGGTCGACGTCATTTTTAACATACCATCGAACCTAAAAAAATAATGAATTATATATCAATTCAATAATATCAAAACAAAAATATAATATATCACCTCATACGACTCAACGTAGTCATTTTCCATGTCCAAATTATCATTATTTGTAGGTGCATCCCATGCCAAAGTAATTTCGGTACTTTTGACAGATAAAACCCTAACATTTGGTATGTTACTAGACACACTGGCCTCTGTAGTTACTGCTATATCTGCATAGTTCATATTAGCTCTTGTTACTAGCTGGGATACACCATTTTCGGCAAATATTTGGAATCTGTATGTTGTGACAGCGTTTAGGCCACCAATGGAGACTCTGGTTTCGTTAAAGGTGTCCTAAAAATTCATAATAATAATAATAATAATAAGTAAGTACTAAAAACTTACTGTTGAGGGGTGATATTGAACCAAACCATGTACGCAGGCGTCGCATTTTATTCTGTACACAATATCAGTTCTGCCACCCAAATTATCTGGTGGTAACCAACTCAAGGTGACGTGAGATTGATCCACGAAAGTCACCGTTAAGTTTTGAGGGGCCGACGGAGGCTCTAAAGTAAAAAAATATACACAGTTAAATAAAAAGTGAGATGGTGTAAAAACTTACGAGTGCAAGACATATTTTTAGGGTCCGTTGGCGATCTGTAGTAACCGCTGTTGCATCTACACTCTGTGAGACCGTAGTCCCTACCTACTGAGTGTTCTGGGCATGGTAGACATGGCCCATCGCCTGTTTCGGCCTTATAAGTTTCAGGTTGACAAACTAAAAAAAAAATTTAATGTAAGAGTCAATCCAAATGAAAACACCAAAAATGAATTTAAAAGTGCGCTGCATGATTTTTTATTTTATTGAAAAAATTTGAGGATGATCTCTTAGGTATCATATATGAAAAACCGTTGCCTTTTTAATTTTTAGTTGCTTTATTTTTAATCGGCACCCTTTAGAAACCTGAAATCGTGTCATTTTCTTACTTTCTTATAAGAGGCTAAAACTTTTTTTCTGTGGCAATTATTGAAATGATTGTAATTTTATTTTACTGCCTAGTAAGTATGTTTTTAATATTATTTATTATTATCTAATTAGTTCATCTCATAAAAGAATGGTAAAGATTTGTAATAATTTGCCAATTTTTATGATTTTTGTCTGGCTCCTGTGCCTATTCTGCTAAATCTAGAAAGTTGCTTTTTTTCAGGTATCAAGTACTTATACAATAGAAAACGTAACTATTATTTTAAGTTTCTAGACCATCATTTTCTTTATTAAAAAACTTATTGAAACTTGATAATTTTCAAATTTAGCCAATTTTGCCCTCAGAAATCATTATGTTGAGGAAAAAATAAAAATCTTAAACTTTCAGGAAATGTAGTCCCCACCTTCATCTTTTCAGTCTAGTTAGTTTTGTTTTGTTATTTTTATCCATGTAAAAGATATAATAATTTTTTTAATGCAGTTAAGAAGCGATATTGTTAGTTTTATTTATAATTTAAAATTTAGATGGCTTTGAGTTAGTCAATTCATGTTTGGTAGAGAAATGTCAGAACTGTCAAAAATATTTCATAAATATTATTTGCGCGTATTTAAATTGTGATTTCAAAAAGTTTGCAAGTTTGCAAGTGTAATAAATGTTCGAGATTCATGAATTTAATTGCAATTAAAAATGCAAGAACATATCATAATTTTGTACCTTTTTCTCATAGAAAATATTCAAGTTCTGAGAAGTTTTTAAATTGTTAAAAATAAGCAAAAACCAAAAAATATTCTAAATAAACCCCTTTATTATAACAAGTTTTATTTTAACCATTTACCTAAAAACTAAAATTTAAAGAAGTATTTACAGATTGTGTATTTTTTTTCCAACACTAACATTTAAAATACATACATTTAACTTTTAACTATTCAGCCTTACTAAAGGGATCAAAATAATAGAACAAGACTAACTTGGTTTAAATTGTGAAAGAAACCGACAAAAAACACTTCTCCACCAAATATGAAAGACATCTAAATTTTAAATTATAAATAAAACTAACAATATCGTTACTAAACGGGCATTAAAAAAATTAATATATCTTTTAAAGGAATAAAAATAGCAAAACAAGACTAACTGGACTGTAAAGATGAAGGTGGGGACTACATTTCCTGAAAGTTTCAGATTTTTATTTTTTCCTCAACCTAATGATTTCTGAGGGCAAAATTGACTAATTTTAAGAATTATCAAGTTTCAATATTTTTTTTTAATAAAGAAAATGATAGTCTAGAAACTATTGTATAAGTACTTGATTCCTGAAAAAAAATAACTTTCTAGATTTAGTAGAATAGGCACAGGAGCCAGACAAAAATCACAAAAATTGGCAAATTATTATGAATCTTTAGTGGTTTACCATTCTTTTATGATATTAACTAATTGGATAATAAATAATAATTTATATCGAAAACACACTTACTGAACAGTAAAACAAAATTAAAATCATTTCAATATTTGTCACAGAAAAAAAGTTCTTGCCCACTATTATAATAAGAGAGTAAGAAATTGACACGATTTCAGATTTCTAAAATGTGCCGATTAAAAGTAAAGAATCCAAAAATTAAAACGGCAACGGATTTTCATATTTGATACCTAAAAGATCATCCTCAATTTGATTTTATCAAAATAAAAAATCAAGCAGCGCACCCCATTTGGTGTTTTTATTTGGAATGACTCATAATACAAATGGGGTAGTTAAATTTTTTCTGACAGGTCCTATACTTTTTATGGTTTTATTCAAGGCGTTTTGTAATTTTAAACATTTCTGTGAAATCGGAATTTCAATTGAGTTTACCGTTTTCGAGATATTTACAAAAAAAAATCTCCTAATTACGTCACTAGGTTATTGACAACGTTGCCCAGCTTTTTCTATGGTTGCCAGTGTGTTTAGTTTAAGATTCTTACGATAGATGGCGCCACGTTATAATATTTTAGTTTTAAAACCACTTGATCTATAATTTTAGTTGAGAAGAAGAAGAAGAATTGATTTTTTTACGTTTCTTTTTTTCGGGTTATGTTTTGTTTTTAATTTAGATTATTGAAAATCAATGTTATTGTTATGTTATTTGTAATTGATATTAGATAAGTGATTTATTAATAACGGACTCCAAAGCAGAGGAATCTTGTGGAATGGTTGGTTACATTGAACATTGGAGCTTTTAAACAAATAAAGTAAGTACCTATAATTATATTCATATTTTGTCGTAAATGCATTTCATTAGTATAATGCCTAGTTCTTTATATTCTTTTAGATATATCTTGGACTCTAAAATATCAAACAGTAATATGATACCTCGTAATAAGGAAGATAGGTACTTAATGAATTTGGTGACCATCTTTCACTCAACTGACAGTGACAGTATTTGTACATAACCTCTTCGGGTATTTTCTGACATAACCGAATGAAATCATTAACAAGACAATTTGACAACAGGGTAATTTTCAACCAATAGAAATCTTAGAATGTTGGTCACATGGCGAGGTTTGTGACGTCATAAAAATTTATATTTTTTGTAAATATCTCGAAAACGGTAAACTCAATTGAAATTCTGATTTCACAGAAATGTTTAATATTAAAAAATGCCTTGAATAAAACCATAAAAAGTATAGGTCAGAAAAAATTTAACTACCCCATTATATTGTTTATTTTATTATGCACTTACCATTGCATGTTTGTTTATCCATGTCAGGTTGGAACCCAGCCTTACATTTGCAACCGTAGGTTGGTAAGGTCCATTTACCATCCCCCTTACATAGATATGTAGGGGTACCACCCACCATTTCAGCATTGCTCACACAAGTACCTTGGGCTTGCTCTATAATTGTGATCTCCTTTCCAGTGGGTGTGGCCGGAAACCGCGCGAAATTGATGGTCACTTCCGGGCAAGTTATGTAATAAATCTAAAAAATAATCAAACCTTAAAATAGTCCACTAAAATGTACGAAAAAACCTACTTTTATGGCCAAGAGAGAGATGCAAGCACCTTGGTCTCTGAAAGCAAAGTACACGCCTTTTTTGGTGACGGGGATGCTTTTTACTTCCGTGTTGATGTTCACCTCGGAATTCGTGTTGAATCGGCCATCTCCGGCTGCTATACGACCTGTCAAAAATGTTAAACTAGTACTCCGCATATACATTAGACTGGGACAAAAAAATCGACTATTTTTTTGTAAAGAGTTTTTGTCTCAGAACTCCCAAACCATTGAGTTTAACAAAATTGACTTAAAAATATTTTTTGAAGAAAATTGAATGCTCTACAAAAAAGGTTTTATTGAAATTTCCCGTCAGATTAACCGTTTTCTTACAATCAGGCCTTAAAAATTGGTATAGTGTTACAATTTGATTTTTTAACTTTGGAATTTTGTAATTCATGTAAAAATCATTACCCGAAAAAAAATAATTCTTATGACAAATCAAATGCTCTACAAAAAAAGCCTTTTAACATTTTTGGCTAAATTCACTCCATCAAAAGTTATTCAAGGTTACATTTGAAGTCAAAACGAAATTCTTGTTTTTTTTCGCTCGATTTTTTTTTTGGGTCAGTTAAAAACTTGGATTCTTTTATCGATGATAATCTTTATGTTATTGATAAAATTACTGAAAATTAAAAAAAAATAACACACAATTTTTTCTCTTCAAGAAGCTATTTTCTTTAGAAAATATTATTTTCACTGTTACCTATTTCATCGTTTAAATAATAAAAATCAAGTTGTTTATTTATTGGAAATTGTTAATTAGTTATATAATACACATTTATAAAGAAAAAAATCAAATTATCATCCATAAAAAAATAAATCTACAGAGGAAAAAACAAGAATTTCGTTTTGACTTCAACTTTAACCTTGAATAACTTTTGATTGAGTGAATTTAGCCAAAAATGTTAAGAGGCTTTTTTTGTATAGCATTTGATTTCCCATAAGAATATTTATCGGTTTTTTATGGGTACTGATTTTCACATGAATTACAAAATTCCAAAGTTAAAAGATCAAAATGTAAAACAGGCATGATTTTAAGGAAACGGGTCATCTGACGTAAAATTTTATTTTAACATTTTTTGTAGAGCATTTCATTTTCTTAAAAGTCCATTTTGTTTGAGACTTGCTGAGGAAAAAAAATTTAAAATTGCGATGATAGACCTCTTAATATTAATATTATGGACTCAAACTTTCACAATAATTTTGTTTTGTCACCCCAAACCATATTTTCGATATAGGTATTTAAAAAAAAATAGATTTATTTGGCCCAGTCTAATATACATAAATTTACCAACAAAATATAGCAAAAAAAATTGTTACTTTTAAAAGATAAATAAATTTTGTGAAAAAAATCTATGAAATTACAATATTTACGTCAAAATTGACCTTTTTTGTAGGCAATTAAATTTCCCAACAGATGGCGTGACGTCTGAGCACAATTCCGCGCTCTTATTTTCAGCTTTAAAAGTTAAATAACTTTACGATTTCAGAAAAATGGTTGGTGACAATTTTTCGTGGAATTTCCCAATTTTTGGGATACCCTGTATATAATAATAGATATTATACTTAAGTCCGTTTAAAAGATTATTTTTATTATGCCACGCCTTTTTAGTATTTCCATCATATAAAAATACCCGTTACAAGTATATTATTTATAAAAAAACTAACTAAATAGATCAACTTTTTTTGTATTAAAAGCATTTATCTACCATAATGGATTTTAATCTAATTAAACTACTTTACTAAATAGTATAGGTGGGCAGAAAACTGTTATTGTAAATTATTGTAATAAATTAAGTAACATTAGCACAAGTTCAAATATTTAAAGAAAAAAAATTGTCATTTTATTATAAAAAAAGAATAAATTTTTTTATTGAAAAGCTAATATTTTTAATTATTAAGGGTCATTCCATCGTTTCGGGTGTTAAATTTGTTCAACCAAAGTCTAAATTTGTATGTATTTTGAAATAACATTTTAGCATTTTAGTGCCTTATTCTCTACGTTTTTAGTTGTTTTATCTAAATTGTAAAATTGTACAGTTTAGCATAAACGATTTTATAAGTCAAAAAGTGTGCGTTTCGGGTGTTTTACTATTCTGCCTCTATGTCCTGAATTTTCTTAGGGAAACATTCCTAAAAATTACAGGCCTCCAAAAGTATAATATTTACTAACCATCTATCACAAAATCACTGTCACAAAAACATGGCAAAACGTTTGACAGATTGACAGATTTTTTTTTTCGTATTTCCAATAGTTAAAGGCGCAATGGTCATTCAGCCATTCGCATTCGCACATTATAATTTGGAATGTTTTTTTTCAATGGAATGACCCTTATATTAAAAAACTACACGCCACTGCTCGTACTATTACAATCCATTTAATTGTATGCACATGCCCTTTGGCATATGCTGCACAATTTTTGCACAGAACACAAAGTATCAAAGCGTAGGTTTGTGCAGGAAAAAATGTATATAGGTAATATCTAATCGCTATTAGTGTATAATTTATACCAATAAATTAATAATTAAACATAATCTAATAAATGTGTCAATGTTATGCCTTTACAATACTAATTATGTTAATGTAAAAAATCTGGCCCCATATCTAGATAATTGCGAATGTATGTAGACAGATTATTTCTGCATTGTTTATTTTTAGCATTTTTATTTATAGAAGAAACTATAAAGTATGATGTGGTAATATTGAAACTATCATGTAAAATGACTTTATAGTGACCTAATTGTGTTAAAGAACAAGTGGTGGCAACAACGCATTTTTTTATGGCCAACATATTTGCTCTCAATAGATTTGTTAAAAACAATTTTTTAGTAAATTAAAAGTACTACAAAACTGTTTTTTTTTAATAATTTACTTTAAAAACGAAATCATGTTCATAATCCAGTGTTGCCGGATGTTCTAGACTAGAATGACAGATTGATAATTTTGGTTGGTGAGTAAAATCATATAAAAAAGTAGTTAAATGTAGGTGACTACTAATTTTGGGTAAAATTTGCTATTCAATTCGAAATTAGAAGGGGTACAACTTTTTTCTTACCTATCAGTTTGTATCTTTCAGCATCCCATGGCGGGGGTTCCCTGGTAGCAGCATCGAACTCATAGTAAAGAAGACTGAATGTTTCCTTACAAGACAGAGCATTTCCTGAAAGAAAAAAAGTTATAATAATGCACTCTGGAGACCATTGCAATGCTATAACAATGTTAAAAGTTATTTTGAAATAAGTCTATTAAATTTTTCTTAAAAAATGGGGTAAAGTAGACAGTTATCGGACACTTTATTGGACAATTAACATTAATACTGTAAAAACAAGAGTTCTATAAATAGTTACCATAAAGTCAAATCATTAGATGCCGCTGTATACAATTATAACTATCTCAGTCGGTAATAATACAGAACTACTTTATTGGTGGTAAGATTTTTGTTTTTTGTTAAGAGCAGGGCTGTGTTTAAATTACAATAAAAATATTTCTAAAAAGTGTACAGATCAGTGTGTGGTATAAATGTGTTCCTCATGGTTTAAACATTGCCACTTTAATGCGTTTTAATTTTAATTCTGAAAACAAACAGTAAAATGGCCAGTGTCCAATTACTGGTTGGTAAAAAATGTAAATTTCTATTATTGGACATGTGTCCAATATCACACTCTATTTGTATCCCGGACATTTACCAGCCAATTCTTATGTAAAATTGTCCCCTGAATCCGAAAAGACCGTCAAAAACTATAAAAGTTAAGCAGTTTCTGAGATATAGTCAATTCCATATTATTTGTAAAATTGATTATATTTCAAAAACTGTCCTACTTTTATAACTTTCAGCGAATAATATTTCATAGAAATTGACTGCTAAATGTCCTGGATACAAGTTGCTGTTGACGAGAATTATTAGTGGCTGCTTTTTCGCTATAACATTTTTGACTAATTTATTTTTAGAGAGTAAGTAATATAGGGATTTTTTCGTCACAGGGCATCTTCCAGAATAACAGTGCATGATAGAGAACATAAAAAACTAATGGCAACAAAATTAATAAATTCGGAAAATACTTTTAACATACCACCCGAAAAAATATTAGATATATATAAATCATCCTGTTCCGGCCTAAACATTATAAATGCTTCACAAACTACAGATACCACAATGATATTTGCAAACAAACTATTTCAGAAGTCAGAGCAAGGAATTAGTAGTTACCTTCAGAATCCAGAAAAGGGATGAGGAATCCGAGAAAGAAATATATGAATTATATGATATTTACAAAAATGAAATAAAAAATAACCTAAAACAGCAATTTATCTTTAATTTCTTTAACAATTTATGTTATTTGATGTCCAATAACTATGTTCCATGTGTCCAATTACTATATAAAATGTCCAATTATTATACTTTTTCATGTTTTTATAAAACTAATAAACTATCCTTTTTATATATTTATAAGAAAAAAACTAAAATCTTTAAAACAACGGCATATATAAATTTAAAATAAATAATATTCCTTAAGTGTCCAATAACTATGTGGTTTACCCTATCAACAAAGTAATCAATTATACAAAAAATGTAAAAAACTATTTTGAAAAAAATAAAAAAATTTTAATGAAATAAAAAATTATTTATTAATTTTTTCAAGCAGTGGCCGCCTAGATGACCTGATTTGACGCGTTGGACTATTTTTGTGGCGTTATGTTAACTTTATAATAGAATGTATTTTACATTAAACTTTCTTTGGCATACTTAGTTTAATTTTGAATTTTTTAACGATTTCAGTAATAACCACTTTTTTATTAATAAAGGAAAATAATAAAAAATAAATTAAAGATTTAATACCTATAAACTTTTTACTGCCTTGCAACTATTGAACAGTAAAATCATTATAAAATTTAATAGAATCTACACTTTTTAATTAATGAAGTTTTTTACAATTTCTTACATAAAAATACGCGATTTTCAGTGAGTTTTGTTTAATTTAATTTATTTTACGGTACATTAAAATTAATTAAGAAAATCATTACCTAGTTATAATTGCCTATCGATTTGGTTTAAATTTAAATTAAATTTTATCAAATTTCATCATGACATAGCGTAAAATTACTCGTATATAGTATACAGGGGCCATGCGAAACAAATATTGCGCAAATTCTTACCTGGAAACAAGCTGCAATCTCTGATAGTAAATTTTATCTCAATGTAGATTCTATTGGCTACACCTCTGTCGATAAAGGGACTCCATAGCCAATTGTTCACGTTGTTATAGGCAACGTCGCAAACAACGTACGATCGCCAGTTGATACCTTTTTGAAAATTCGTGAAACTTTCCTCAACCCACTAAAAAAAAAGAAAAAAAATTAGTTAAAAATTTACGTTTTTATTGGGTCGACTTCAACACCCTGTATCTTTTTTGCGTGTGGTTTAATTTTGATGGTGTATTTAAGAGTTGTATGTAATTTTACTAGGTTTATTATAGTGTAAACCAATTTAAGATATCTTAAATGGTTTTCGAGATATAACCCAAAATGTTGCTTACTGCACTTTTGTTTACTTGAAATTCTTTATTTTGTTGGTGTCCAATTTTTATATATTTTTAGGTTAAATTGTAGATGAATAGATAACGATTAAACAAACAAAAACTATTATAAAATATCTTCATAAATTTTTGAGATATAACCAAATATATCGTTTAATGCAAACCATAATTAATGTCGAAGTAAACACCCTGTATCTTTTTTGTGTGTGGTTTGATTTTGATGGTGTAAATTTAAGAGTTGTAGGTAATTTTACTGGGTTTATTATAGTGTAAACCAATTTAAGATACCTTAAATGGTTTTTGAGATATAACCAAATATATCGTTTAATGCAAAACCATAATTAATGTCGCAGTGAATATAAAGCCCTGTACATTTTTTATTATTATTTAGTTTATTTTTAGTAAGTCTTTTTAAAACTGTAAACCATTGTATACTTTTTGGGTTATCGTAGGCATCTTATCAGTTTTAAAATAAGGCAGATCTTTAATACCAAACTTACCCTTAACTTTAATAATTTCAATATCATATTAATAGTTATTTTATGGAGAAGTTCACAAACTTTCCGAAAATCCAAACCGTTTTAAAATCGCATTAAAACTACCAAAGTTACAACGAAAACCACAGAACCCTGTTTACTTAGCTTAAAAACCACGTGTAAATTAACGTTAGAGCTTTATTAAACATTTAATATCATCCAAAACCAAATAATGCCGGATCGTTTAGCAGCAAACACGAATAATTACTGCGAGCTCGAAGATATTAAATATTAAAGTAGTTTATTAATTATTAAGATCTCGGAGAGATTACCGCGCCCCCCCCCCCCCCCCCGCTAAACGTAACTATGTTAATGTTGCCCCTTTTATCTCGGCAACCCCTTTAACTTCCTGTTGTAGCTTAAGAGCATCGGAATTTAATATTCTGTTTTTAAGTCTCTGTGCGCTTATCTTGACTTAACACGGGCGCCTTTTCAATTAACCTACCGGTTATTAATTGAGCGGATTAGATTTTTTGTTTGCGTTGGCATTAAGGCGGGATTAATGGCGGTAATAAATTTCGGTACCACAGGGGTCCGAACTGTGACCTACGTGTTCGAATCATATTTGTATGTTTGTAGGGGTGTGACGTTTACGATTTTATCTCGGAAAGTATTATGAGTAATTAAAAAGTGTGAAAGGTTATTAATTTAATTTCACATATTATTTTGCCACAAAATAAAATCGTGGTAAAGTTTAAGCCTAACTTTAAGTTTTATTATAAGCTTGAGTTTTATATTTAAGCTTAAGTCAAGCTTATGTTTAAGCCTATGTTCAAGTTTAGCTAAAGTTGGTTTTTAAGCTTACCTTAACCTAAGCTTTTTATAAGTGTTTCACAAAATCACAAAATTTAAGCTTAAGGCAAGCTTATGTTTAAGCTTATATTCAAGTCAAGCCAAAGTTGATTTTTAAGCTTGGATTAAGCTAAAGTTGGTTTTTAAGCCTGGCTTAAGATTTATTTAAGCTTGGTTTTAAGCTTGGCTAAAGCAAAGCTTGGGTTTAAGCCCAGCTTAAGTTAAGCCTAGCTTAAAATAAGCCTAGCTTAAAATAAGCCAAGCTTAAGCCGAGCATGGCTTAAGTTAAGCCTAGCTTAAGCTAAGCCTGGCTTAAGATAAGTTTAGCTTAACCTTGTTCGACAGGTTAGGACCTAAGCCTAGCTTAAGCTAAGCATGAATTAAGCTAAGCTTGGCTTAAGCTAAGCTTAGCTTAAGCTAAGCCTGATTTTTACTAAACTTAGTTTAATCTAAGCCTAGCTTAATGCTAAGCTTGGCTTACAACTAAGCTAGGCTTTAGTTTATGTTAAGTTTAAGCTAAGCTTATGTTTTATCTACCCTTAAAACCCAAACTTTTCCTACATTAACAATGTAAAAACCTAAAAAATTGTTAAAATGTTTCATTATTAATATTATTATTAATGACATTTTACTCCAATTTTTCTTACATTAAGTCCAACAAATGCATGTTTGGAAAATCCATAACTTATTTTCCATCATCTTGATTCCTTGACAAATAAAAAGTTACATAGGTCAATGTTATTAATGACCGAGCGTAAAGTAAAAAAATCCTTATAAAGTTGATCTATAATTTTTTCCGACACCTCATTTTAACCCCGACTTAACCTCGTGATTTATATGTCTCGCTGAAACGACGTAACGATTTTTTATTATGTGGTAGTTTCTACGCAAGAGAGAGAAAAGAAAAAAAGAAATGCACCCAATATACACACAAACTGACAGGAAGTGTATAATTTTGTAACTATGGTTACTAATCATTTCTGATCGGACTAAGAAGAGTTTTCGCCCCCCTGTAATACGTGAGTTGGGTGAAAATAATTTCAGGACACGTTTTTTATCGCTGCACGGTGGGACAAAGAAAAATTTTGAGGGATGCAACCACAGCAACTATTTTATTGTTTATGTTTTATGGATCAAATTGTAAATATATTTTAATAATTTACAAAAAATATAAACACTTCTTTAGATATCGATAAAAAACTACAATACTGTTCAGGCAATAAAAACTTAAACACCCTGTAACTTTTATAGTTCTGGTTAACTTTTATAAAATGATATACCAAAATGTATTCCTTTTTTCAATGGTTTTTGAAAAATTAAAAAAATTTAACCCATTTGTTAATTATTAACAAAATTATAATAAATGTTAATCGTGCTTTAGTTTCGTCACACTGTGCCGAATTAAGAAATTCCTTTTTAATGTAAAAGACCCATTTTATTTGTCTGTACGCTTTATACGTGCCAAGAATGTTTTTTACATCTTTCCAAAGCATATAAAAATATCATCCTGCATTACTTCATAGTATTTTTTTATTATATTACGTATTCAACATTGACTGAATAAACAGAAATACAAATTGTAAGGCGGGGAATTGCTTTTTTTATATGCGTGTGTTAGTTTAAAGGCTATGGAGGGATGCATTTTTATAGTAAATGTAAAACAGGGAATAGTGAAATAAAAACAAATCGACCGGAAAATATGGCGCTATTTTTGAACGTCGATTGTAGTGTTAGTTTTTATCTGATTTGGAAGTTGAAAGTAGAAAAATGTAGGGGAGTATTTTGGGTTTAACGTTTTAAAAACCATTTATGAATATATTTATTTGTTTTGAAGATATCCTTAATATAATAAAGTCTTGCAAATGTACTATGAAATTAGCAATATATGTCAACGTATGTATCTTTTTTGTTTATCAATGTATTGTTTTCATCTTAAAAAAATGATATAGTAAATTTTACTGACTTCTTAAAAATTTAAACCGAATTTAAAAATCTTTATTGGTTTTTAAGAAATCGTCAAAAATGTCAAAATGTAATAAGTTTGTTTGGGAGAAAATTAAAGGTGTTTTTGTAACCTCTGTATTTTCTTTATTTTTAAAATTATTTTATCATAGTAATATGAAAATGAAAGTAAATTTACTTAGTTTTAAGATTATATAAAATTTTTTTATTTATCTACAATATTTTTCCCGTTATAATAAAAAATGTGTCACGGTGTACCTGAAGACATTTTTCTTGAACAATAACTTATTTAGGCGGTATTTTCGAGTGGAAAATTCTAATCTGGCGAATTTTCCGAGACACTAAATTTGGAGGGCGTACCACGATGGGAAAAAATAATCGTATTTTGCGCGATAAATAAATCTTATTTCGTCGTCTATACGTGACAACCTCTAGCTACGATAAGAAAATGTATTTTTAGAGAGACGTGGGAAAGCGGCGCTCATTGATAAAAATTGACGCCGTCGAAGAAAATTGCGGAAAATAAAGAAAATACAGAAAAGCGAAAGAATCTGCGAAAATAAGCCGGAATAATGACGCGAAAACACCGGGAAATTGTTTAGTTTTCTTATGTGTTGGTAAACATGCTTAAGGCTTAGGAAACATTCTAAGCTAGAAGATATACAGGGTGTATAATGTAATGTGTTTTTTCTCGGAAAAAGTCGTAGAAATTTTGGGCCGCCACTGGTTGTTCCTGACCTATGACAACTGACGCAAAATAGGCTTGCACAAAGGGCAATATTCTACATTCATTAAAAATTTACATTTTTGTTATCATTGATTACTTTTAAAACGTTTTAAAAAGTTCGCTCAGTGGTATAAATATAAAAAATGGCAGGACAAATAAAAAAAAATCAAATTTTTAAAATTTTAAACACACGGACACACCTGATTTTATTTATTAAAAAAGTAAAAATTAGGACAAAAATGCACAGTAGGTAGTATAAATACAAAAAATGGCAGAACAAATTAACAAAATTTTTAAAATTGTCAAATTTGAAAAATTTTAGCTATTTTTACCTAATTACAAGCATTTGGAAAATATTTTTACTTTCATTTTGTGCTTTAACAAATTTTAAAAATTTTAAAAAATAAAATATTAACATATTCTACTGTGCGAATTTGTCCTTCCATTTAAAAATGTACCCCACTGTGCAAATTTGTCCTACCATTTTTTAAATTTATCCCACTGTGCGAGTTTTTCCTACCTACAGGTAACTGTAAATTGTACTTCGGTAGCTACGCACTAGATGGCAAGTTGTAAATGATTTTTTTTTATAAACAATGCAAAAAACGTTTTAAAAAGTTCGCACAGTGATATAAATATAAAAACAAATTTTCAAAAAATTGTTGAATTTTTAAAAATTTACAAAATATTCAATTTTTCTAAAATTTTAAAATTTTTTGGAAATTTTGATATAATTTTCAAATTTAAAAATATTTAGCCATTTTTACATACCTAAAACCTTTACATTACCTAATTACAAATATTTGGAAAAAAATATTCACTTTCATTTTGTGTTTGAACAAAATTAAATTTTTAAAAAAAATATATTATTTACATATTCTACTGTGCGAATTTTTTCTATATTTTTTTAAATTTTAAACCACTATGCGAATTTGTCCTACCATTTTAAAATGGACCCCACTGTGCAAATTTGTCCTACCATTTTTTAAATTTATCCCACTGTGCGAATTTTTCCTACCTAACTGTATTTGCACATCAAAAATGGCAGGACAAATTTAACAAATTTTCAAAAAAAATTGAAAAAAAAAATTAAAATTTCCAAAATTAAAAATTTTTTGAAAATTTTAATATACAGGGTGTTATATATTAAAATACTGAATACCTTTTGACATAAGGAATAAAGGAAAAATATTTAAAAAAATATTTTTCCAAAACTAAAGAAAAAATATGCATTAGAAGTTTTTTATATTTTTGTGAAACGCCACTTGTTTATCCTTGCACACCTGTATTTTGTAAGTCATAGATACCAACCAACAAAGTAGGTATGCATTGCCAGATGTAAAAAATTGTTACTAAAAATTTTTCTTGCAAAAAATAAATAAAAACTCAATAAATACAAAAGTTTTATGCCCTTAAAGCTCTAATACCCTTCTGTATTTATTTACTGATCCAGCTATTAGCTTAAGCAATGATTAGAAAATTTAGTACCTTTGAAATTTGAAATCCATAACCACAAAATTAATTTTTTCATCAGTTTTTTTCTCTGTTTACTCAGATGAAATTGGGACCAGTTCACAGGTTAAACTTTAAACATTTAATTTGTGTAAATAAATCCAAAAGCACTTCCCTTAGTTAAGATATTTACAATTTGAAAACATAACCTAAAATTTAAAAGAAATGCACTAGATTCTGTCATAAAAGTTGGCAGATTTTGTTTGAATTTACCTTCAGTACAAAAATGAATTAACCAACAATTAATAAAAACGCCAAATTGACAATTTGCATTGTTAATTTTGTCATTTTTGTAATTAAGCTAAATTTAAACAATGTTTGTCAACTTTTTTGAGAGATTTTGGAAACACTGTTACCAACCATAACATAATAAATCCACCAGATTAACCTAAAGTTCCTAGTCGATCAGTGGCGTACTTTTTGGTAGGATAAAGGTTATTATAAATTATTTTTAGACTTTGGAATTTAGAAAAAAAAAGTTTACCGGTGCTTCTTTATGGACCCTAAGGAACAACCCATTTTAATATATAACATTATAACACCCTGTATTAAAATGATATATCATAATTTTCAAAATTTCTACGATCTTTAAATTTCAAAATTTTTGAAATAAAATGCGTCCACTTCCCTATTTAAAATGCAAAAACCTTTAATCGAAGCATAGAAAAACTTACATTAATTTAAATAATATTTACATATCATGTACGATTTTACAGCATAAACTCTTTACACGTTATACCTATAAAAAAATATATTCAAACCAATTAATTTTTTGGCTTAAAAGAAAAAAATGATTAATGATAAAGGAATGTTAATACATTTGAGTGAAGTGCCTAAATAAAGTCCCGAGATGTACAAATATTTGGGTCTATGAATATTCAACCATTGAAAAAATGTTAAATGGCTTTTTTGTTAAACCGGTTCGCATCAAGGGGACTGAATTTTATAATATACGGTATTTAAGAGTTTTTTGAATGAATAATACAGTTGCAGGTATTTACGTACTAAAACATGCAATAACGAAAATTAAAAGTGATATTTAAACCTCAAAAAATTCCAGAGGACACAAAAGAAATCTTTGACCGGAAAGAATTATTAAATGCTGCATAAGCCATCCTTTGATGTGCCTAAAATGAAGCAAAGGGCAAAAATTAACTTAACTTAAATATGCCTTTATTTGGTGAAATCATTCCCAAAAGTGACCCTTTTGTGAAGGAAGACTGGGATTTAATTTAATAAACTTGTTGTTGGCCGAAAATAATGAATTATAGGGGTCCCAAACTCGCACAAACCTACTAGGCATATTTGCTTTAATTTGTTACAGCTGTTGATGCAACAAAAAGTTCCTTTTGTAAACATCAGTTATAATGAAATAAATAAAGGATTCGTTGTACGAACAATGATGGATCGCTCGTTCGGAAATTTAATAAACACTTTATTTTATATAAGGGCGAAATAATTTGTTTAATATAAGCTGGAAATGTGTTTTGGACATTTAAATATGTAAAATAATTTCAATATCAAAAAATACTTTTATCTATTTTGCGTTCATAATGACTTCATTCTAACACCGATTTCGGTGCTTTAATGAGATACTTTATCCCACCCAAAATTTTGATTTTATAGGCTGGCTATACTTTAAACAGCGTAATATTTTGCATATTGGTTATAATATTTTTATGATTTTCATAGTACTTACGAGACTTTTCTGGCAATAAATTTTGTTTAACACCAAAGAAAACCTTTTTTTTCTTCTTTAACATTAACAGTAAATAAGTAAATTAAGAACGGCATGGCGAATCGATTTTGACATTAACTGTCAAACCAATGACTGTGATACCAACTATCTAAAGTAAAATTCGACCAAATTAAATTTAAGGTATAAAATTTATTTTTTTATAGAATTTTTGCAAAATAGATAAAATAGCATAAAGAACTCATGTCATAAGACCTTTTGTCGCACCCGTCCATTACAAAATTCTCCTCGTGAGACAAAATGACGTCTTATGACATTAGTTCTTTAATATACTATTTATTTCAATAAATTTTCTTAATTTGACATAGAAAAACCACCCATTTTCAGCTCGACATCTAGTGCGGAAGTGGTAAACTACAAATTAAAGTTACCTTTAGGTAACTCGCTCAGTGAGATGAATTAAAAAAAAAATGATCGGACAAATTTGCACAGTGGTTCAGAATCAAAATAAAAAGGAAAAATCCGCACAGTGGGAAAAATATAAAAATGGGGGACAATTTTTTAAGATTTTAAAATTGTCAAAAATTAAAATTTCCAAAATTATCAATATTTCCGAAATTTTCATATTTTTTTAAATTTTTATAATTATCACCTATATTAAAGTTTCCAAATTTTCAAAATTTTCGAAATTAAAATCGTTCTGTCATGTCCACCCACCGACATACCTGATTTTTTTATTAATAATGCAAAAAACGTTTCAAAAAGTTTGCACAGTGGTTTAAATATAAAAAAGTGGTATAAATTTATATAAAAAAGGAAGAAATTTAAAAAAAACTGGCAAAATTTTAAAATTTTGAAGATTTACATATATAAACAACATTTTTGATTTTTTTATAATTTAAGTACAAATTACAGTAGGTAGGACAATCGCACTGTAGGATGAATTTTAAAAAAATGATAGGGGAGAAATTCGCAAAATAAAATAAAATGGAAAAATTCGCACTTTAATATAAAAATGGTGGGACAAATTTTCAAGATTTTAAAATTATCCAAAAATTTAAATTTTAAAATATTTTTTCTACTCCCACCTTTAAAACGCCCTTTATCGTACATGTTTCCATGACACTAAGTGACCTTTTAAATACACATTGACAAGTTGTGGCTTTACGGCGCTTTAGTCACGTGCTGAAGTTAGCAACAGGTTTTTAGTCACGGGCTGAAGTTAGTTTTAAGTTAGTTGACAGTTGTTAAATGTCATACAATCGTTAAATAAAGTGCCTTTCTTGTAAAATAATACTAAATGTGAAAATTATTTTATTATCTCAATACAAAAATACAAAAATATTAAATAGTTTCTCAACGCCAATATTTGAAAAGTTTATATGAATATTGTACTGACCTTTTAATTTCGCCGGCAGTAAACTATAACTTAAATTCGGGCACGGACTCTACTGTAAAGTCCTTATAAAACATTTCCTTTACTTTCACTGTGAAAAAGTGTCAATTTTCAATATACATTTCTATTTATAACCTTTATAATTAATTGTGTCTATAAAATGTAAAAATGTGACATTTGACAGTTTCCCCTGTTGTTTCATAGATGGCGCTCTATACATATTTTTGATTTAAATCATTTTAAGATAATAATTAGTATTTGTCGTAGAAAAAGTATAGTATGCACCTCGTTTATAAACTTTTCTATACACTCATTAATCTAAGCACTCGCTCGCAAGCTCGCTCATGCCTAAATTAAATTCGTGCATAAAATGGCGTTTATCAAACTTGATACATAATATAAGTATAGTATATTATAATCTTCTTTAAATTTTTATAATATTTAAAAATTCTAAAACTGATTTTTTTAATTAAAAATGCAAAACACGTTTTAAAAATTTCGCGGTGGTATAAATATAAAAAATGGCTGGACAAATTTAACAATTGTTTTTTAAATTTGCAAAATTTTTCAAAATTTTTAAGGATTTTTTAATTTTTTTTAAATTAAAAGTGTAATTAAGTAAATAAGATAAAATGGAAAAATTTGCACTTAAATATATAAATGGTGGGACAAATTTCAAGATTTTAAAATTGTTAAAAATTCAAATTTTTTATAATTTTTAAAATTTCTATAATTTTTAAAATTTTTGTAATTTTTAAAACTTTTTGAAAATTTTGCGGTTGTATAAATATAAAAAATGGCTGGACAAATTTGAATTTTTTTTTTTTAATTTACAAAATTTTAAATTTTTTTTAAATTTATATAAATTATAATATCAAAATTTTCAAAATTTACAGGATTTTTAAATTTCAAATTTTTTTTAAAATTAAAAGTGTACCTAAGTAAATAAAATAAAATGGAAAAATTCGCACATAATATGTAATAATATGTAATAAAAATATAAAAAGTGGCTGGACAAAGTTAACAATTTTTTTTTAAATTTACAAAATTTTGTGTAATTAAGTAAATAAAATAAAATGGAAAAATTTCCTGTATCAACATTTCAACAAAAATTACTTTGAACCAGTATAACTTTTTTATGTTTTGATATAATTTTAAAAATTATACAAAAAATAGTAGATCAGAATGTCCATTTTATAAAAATATGACACTTATTTAAAAATCTCTTACAGTTTTGTAATTAGAGATTTTTCGTTTAAAAGTTATAAGAATTTTTAACTTAATGTAACTTTTTTGTCTTTGATATATATATATATATAAATAAAGGAAGTCTAAAGTAGAATGCAAAAATGTATTTTATAATTAAACTGAAATAACTTTATAAATGTAAAACATATTTTTAAATATTAATATTAAAAATTAAAGCTTAAAATGTGTAGTTTTCATAAATGTCACAGAAATTAAAAAATCTGCAAAAATGTATTTTATAATTAAACTGAAATAACTTTATAAATGTAAAACATATTTTTAAATATTAATATTAAAAATTAAAGCTTAAAATGTGTAGTTTTCATAAATGTCACAGAAATTAAAAAATCTGCAAAAATTATTAAAATATACAAGGTCCAACGAAATCATGTTATGATAGCAAAAAAATGTGATATCTTTTTTGTTTCTTAATATTTTGGGACGTTTCAAAAAACAAATTAAAGCTAAATATTTTCTCTAAAAGAAAATATAACACCCAACCCGTTAAAATTTATAGCTTCTTAGTTATACGCCGCCAAACCGAGTGATGTATGCGTACAATATACCGTTTACGTAGCCCGCCATTTTAACGCATGAAGGTGTAAAAATAATGATAAACAACCCCTTATTATTACGTTTTATGCTTCTTTTTCGCATCCCACACATAAAACCAATTGCCGTTTTACCAATATAAGCGGAATTTTCATACATTCGCCTTTAAACGTAAATCAAACGCCAGCGGGGGAGCAGGCGGTGGGGGGGGGGTTAACACGGTAATCGTATTATTTCTTCCCCCCTAAATAACACGTTTCGCACAAGGGCGGCTCTCGTAAATTCAGCGAAACGTTTCAGCGTTTCAGGGTTTCAGGATGTCGCCAGACAGAATGTTATGGCCGTTTTTATGAAAGGGCTACAGTAGTTTAGTTTAGTCGTGGAATTCCTTTCGACGACTGTGGGTCACTTTTTTGAGTCTATTTAGGTCGTTTATCTATAAGTTATGCATTTTTTGCTGGGGAAAAGTTTTGGCTTTAATTTGGTTTACTTATTTTCAAAAAAATATTAAGAAACAAAAAATATACGATGCCTCAATCGCATTTTTTTGCTGTTATATTAATATATTTTGAAAACTACACATTTTGAGCTTGTATATTATTTTCCATTATTTTTAAAATATGTCATATAATAATTAAAAAATTATTATTAATTGACAAAATAATGTTTTTTTTTTACTTTAAATGAGGTATTTTTATTAAAAATAGTACAATAATTCTTTAAATTAAAGGATTTAATGCTGGCAGGTAAAAAGTGACCATGGTGCGCAGTTGATAATTGGGTCATTTCAGGAAAATGAAGATCAAAATTTTTTTTTGCTTAAAAGTAAAAAAAACTCTGAACATTTATAAAAATCCAAACAAAAGTCAATTTATAAATTGTTTACTTACATTTAAGACAGGCAGTGCAATCACAAATAATTTTAAATTGGTTTATCATAAACTACTTTTAATAAAAGCGACGGTAAATATCCACTTTGTTGTCGAAAAATTATATTGCGTTACCCTAAATTCCATTGCGTTACCATAAGGTAACGTAATGGACTCGGTAACGCAGTGGACAAAGTTTTGTGAAACCATATTTAAAAAATAATAATAAAACAGTCATTAATTACTCTCAATGAGCTTTAGTGCCCTAAAATAAAAATAAACATTAAAAATAGTATTTTTTCTTACCTTATTTTTATTATTTTTTTGAGTAACTTAGCGGAAAAACAATTATTACATTCGCGTTACCCTCACCTGTTTCAACCGATGTCTTCTTCCTGATTGAATAAATAAATTCAGCTGGGTAATGTGTACGTCCGATCATCATTTGTTAATCACGTGAGTGCCAAAAAAGTTGCCATATATATGTTTTTTAAATATTCTATCGGTAACGCGACGGACGTAACGCAACGGAAAAAATGTCTGGGACATAAGTCAAATTTAAAAAAAGTAGATTATAATTAATTAATTTATATATCTATAAATTGTTTACTTTATTAACTAAGGATGTTATGGATTGCTATAAAGCAACACAAAGTTCTGGTTATTAAATATTTAAAAAAATAATGTATGTAAGTTTTATAAAACGCTAATGGGACATGCGAAAAAATGTGTTTTACATGTTTCAAAATTAAAAAAAATTATTCTGAAATAACTAAACAAACATTTTCTGAATTGTTTTAGAAGTTAACTTTTTTATTTTCATTTTGTATTATAACATAGTAGAAATTCCAAACAAATGCCGAAAAATATTTACATTTAACAGTATTTCTAAAAAATAACGTTTGAAAAAGTCAAAAGCAATGTGTCATAAAACGTTCAGGAAGATGCGTTAGGAGGACAATGTTTCATTTCTTCCTTGCGTTCCTTCCCTATTTCAGATTAACCCTATACGTTTTATTTCTTTAAAGTTTATTTTTGTTATTTATAAACTTTTTTGCAGTATATTACACTGTTCACAGTGCTGTTCTGAGAGGTGATTTTTGGACTTTCTGTGAAACCTAATTTTTTTTTATATTCTTCTTAATTAGGTCATAACTAAAATTTTAAGAGCAAAATAAAAAAAATTTGACGGTTTGAATTGTTTTAATTGGCTGTTTATTAAAAATATTATGCACTCTTTCAATTATCCAATTAAAACTAGCGGTTTAATTTAAATATTTAATATTTGCATAACTAAAAAAAAGGTTTTTACAATTTTTTTTATATATTTTACTGTATGTTGCAATAAACGTTCAAACTTTTAATCTTACCTTTGACGTATACATTTGTGTTCCCTTAATTAATATATCCTTAAAGGTTGCCATGAAACTTAGATCTATTAAAAATTTATTTGATGTTTGAATTTTCATTTTCAGTATACGTATTCTATAATTTTTGTTTAGTTTTTTAAAGAGTTTTTTATAAACAAAAATGAAAAATTGTAGTAAAAGTTACAAAGAAATTCATGAAATTTAACTAAGGACCGGTTTATTCATCTTTAGTAAAGTTTATCGGGCCGAAAACTTTCATGTCTTGGCAATATCTAGTATCCAAAGAAATTATTCGTCAAATAAATCAAAAATGAATAAATCGACCCTAAATAAAATGTGGCACCCTTAGAATTATTGTTTAATAAATGTATTCTATACATTTAACCTTAAATTAAAACTTTAAACGTGTATTACAACAAAACAGTAAAAGATATAAAAAATGTATAGACCTTTTTTTAGGAAATTAACTAATCTTTAATCTTATTTAAAAAAAAATGATAATATTTAAATAAAATCCCAAGTTTTAATTGGAAAATTGAAGTGTGCATACATATTTTTAATAAACAGCTAATTAAAACAATTCAAACCGTCAAATTTTTTTTATTTTGCTCTTAAAATTTAAGTTATGACCTAATTAACAAGAATATAAAAAAAAATTAGGTTTCACAGAAAGTCCAAAAATCACCTCTCAGAACAGCACCGTGTGTTTTATCACAAAGGAAAAAAATCGATCAAATTGACCTGCCTGGACAAAATATACATATATACAAAATGTACATTTAACGAAAATTCGCCCAGCTGTCAATTTAATGGTATTGTCAAAAAAAATCTGGGCCTTCTAGATTTTGAGCAACGATTAGTAGTTTTTTCTCAAAGAAGTCGACATAATTTTGAAGCCAAGACTTTAATCTTCAATTCCCTTAAAAATGCCACAAAACTCTCCTGGAGAGAAAAAGTTGTATCAATTTGAATTCGTATTTGTTCGTAATACCTTTAACGGCCTTTATCCATGATTAGGCTCCGTGTATAACGCGTCGGACGACCACTGGGGGAATCAGGCGAAATTCAAATCAGGTGCGTGCGGAGAGGGGCAAGTAAGGGGGAGATATAATGGAATTTCGCTCCCCAACTAGACGTACAGATCAAAACTGTCGGTTTGATTAGGAGGGACGAGTCTTGCGTCAGGACTTGTCGAAACACCGTCAGAATTCGGAATTCGGGGCGAAATTAAACTTTAAGAGGGGCGGGGTGGGACCGAAGTTTAAACAAAACTCGAGCCGCAGAAACCGTAAAAAAGTTGCCGAGGAAATAGAGCAAATCGGCGGTGACGGAACAAAAACACAAAACTTCGGCGCTTAGCGGTTCGATTGTGTTTTGTTTTGTTGTTACTTTGATTGTTTTGTTTTATCGAACGTTTTCTAGGCTTTCTTTTGCCGTATCGTATGTTCGAATATGTCGGGTTGTTTTCAAGTTATTAAATGAAATGTGGAAATATGTCTTATACCAAACATGTTTTTAAAAGCTTTTTAACAGTTTTATTAATAGTGATAAAATAATGCTACATAGATCAATTTAGATGTAACTTAATGTATAGAAAATTAAATATACACTGCATATTATACAGGGTATAATATAAAACATTTACAATTTTAGCTCTAAAAACTATGAGCAACCTTAACACCCTGTGTAACACTTTTACATCAATTAAAAATTATTTACCATAATTTTCTTAATAACTAACTTTTAAAATACTTGTCCACGATATTTAAAAAATATAATAATAAATAAATGTAATAATATGAAATAATACTACATAGATCAATTTATATCTTACGTAATGTATAGAAAATTAAAATTTATCCAGATTTCTTAAATATACCCTGCATATTATACAGGGAACAATATAAAACATTAACAATTTTAGCTCTAAAAACTATGAGCAACCTTAACACCCTGTGTAACACTTTTACATCAATTAAAAATTATTTACCATACTTTTCTTAATAATTAACTTTTAAAATACTTGTCCTCGATATTTAAAAAATATAATAATAAATAAATGTAATAATATGAAATAATGCTACATAGATCAATTTAGATCTAACTTAATGTATTGAAAATTAAAATTTATCCAGCTTTCTTAAATATCTGCATATTATACAGGTTATAATATAAAACATTAACAATTTTAGCTCTAAAAAGTATGAGCAACCTCAATAACACTTTTATTTCAATTAAAAATTATTTTTCATAATTTTCTTAGTAATTAACTTTTAAAATACTTGTCCACGATATTTTAAAAATGTAATAATATATAATGCTACATAGATCAATTTAGATCTTACGTAATGTATAGAAAATTAAAATTTATCCAGCTTTCTTAAATATACACTGCATATTATACAGGGTATAACATAAAACTTTAACAATTGTAGCTTTAAAAACTATGAGCAACCTTAACACCCTGTGTAACACTTTTATAAGAATTAAAAATTATTTACCATAATTTTCTTAGTAACTAACTTTTAAAATACTTGTCCTCGATATTTAAAAAATGTAATAATAAATAAATGTAATAATATGAAATAATGCTACATAGATCAATTTAAATCTTACGTAATGTATAGAAAATTAAAATTTATGCAGCTTTCTTAAATATACATTGCATATTATGCAGGGTATAATATAAAACATTAACAATTTTAGCTCTAAAAACTATGAGCAACCTTAACACCCTGTGTAACACTTTTATATCAATTAAACATTATTTACCATAATTTTCTTAATAATTTACTTTTAAAATACTTGTCCTCGATATTTTAAAAATGTAATAATAAATAAATGCAATAATATGAAATAATGCTACATAGATCAATTTAGATCTTACGTAATGTATAGAAAATTAAAATTTATCCAGCTTTCTTAAATATACACTGCATATTATACAGGGTATAATATAAAACATTAACAATTTTAGCTCTAAAAACTATGAGCAACCTTAACACCCTGTGTAACACTTTTATATCAATTAAAAATTATTTACCATAATTTTCTTTATAATTAACTTTTAAAACAATTTTTAAAGTGTTGTAACGCTTTTAATAGCAGTTATAAAAAAATGTTACTTATACCATTTTAAAGCTCACTTATTTGTCTTTAATTTTTTCCATACAAAACCCATATACCCCCATCATTCTTAAATATACGGGGTATAATAAAAAACCTTGCTTAATTTAGCTTTAAAAAGTAAGAGTAAGTTTAACACCCTGTAACTTGTAAAAAATTAAAGATATTTTTAAAATTTTAAACCAAATTGTAGCTGAATATTTTACCTTTAATTTGACATGAAAAACATAAACATACAACCACCAATTTTGGCTTGCGAAATGTAAATGTAAAAAGTTTTCGATCTTTATTGCAAACCGTAAACCCTTGTCAATTTGTACTGACAATTTGGCCCTTTGTGGTGGAAAAAACTTGTTATTTCGGCATATTTTGTCTGGATAAGGGTCTGTAATTTTGCCTTCAAGAAAATGCGATTACCATAATTTTTGTCTGCACACTGTCATACATTTTTTTTTTTTCGGTTAAATGGAATAGAATATTTTTAATTATAATTCAAAGGATCAGAAATGTCAAAGGAAAACTTCAAACAAAAAGTCGCCAAGAAATTCCGGGTTAATTTTTGTTTACTTTTTCGTCTTGTCCCGAGAAAGGAAGCATAAATTTAATATGTACCTAAAAACAGTGTCGTGTTATGTTTTATCAAGATTAAAGTCTAAACTTTGTTTGCCATCTAATTTATCAGGGTAATTTAGGTTAATTCAACATCACTGTTTCTCGAAAGCATGATTATTTTTAATTTCAAAAAGCAAAAACTACCCTTTTTACTTAACGAAATTAAACAGACTAATTGGACGGGTTTAAGCTTAATTAATCACCCTGTATATTAATTAGGCACTTATGTTACCATGTTATTTTGAAGCCTCATTTTTTAGCTTTCCAACGAGGTGCTATATGTAAAGTTACTATAAATAGTTTAGGAGTTATATGGAAAAATATCTAGTCTTGTTAAAAGTACAACACGCATTAATTATGGTAACGACAGTTTGTATATTGGATAACTTTTTTGATTTTTATCCTATTTAAATAAATTTTACACCATCTTGTAGCCTATTTATTAATCTTTTAGTCAAAGTACAAAACATATTTTTTCTGTTAATACCCTTAAATATACAGAGTGTAATATAAATCCGTAAAAAAATATTTCGAATCGAATATGTCTAAGCTTTATAAATCACCCTGTATATTAATAAGGTAGTTAAGGTAGCATATCATTTTGAAGCCACATTTTTTAGCTTTCTAACAAGGTGTTATATGTAAAGTTACTATAAATAGTTTAGGAGTTATATGAAAAATTATCTAGTCTTGTTAAAAGTACAACATGCATTAATTATGGTAATGACCGTTTGTTCATTGGATAACTTTTTTGATTTTTATCCTATTTAAATAAATTATACACCATCTTGTAGCCTATTTATTAATCTTTTAGTCAAAGTACAAAACATATTTTTCCTATTAATACCCTTAAATATACAGAGTGTAATATAAATCCGTAAAAAAATATTTCGAATCGAATATGTCTAAGCTTTATAAATCACCCTGTATATTAATAAGGTGGTTAAGGTAGCACATCATTTTGAAGCCTCATTTTTTAGCTTTCTATCAAGGTGTTCTATGTAAAGTTACTATAAATAGTTTAGGAGATATATGAAAAAATATCTAGTCTTCTTAAAAGTACAGCATGCATTAATTATGGTAACGACCGTTTTTATATTGGATAACTTTTTTGATTTTTATCCTATTTAAATAAATTTTACACCATCTTGTAGCCTATTTATTAATCTTTTAGTCAAAGTACAAAACATATTTTTCCTATTAATACCCTTAAATATACAGAGTGTAATATAAATCCGTAAAAAAATATTTCGAATCGAATATGTCTAAGCTTTATAAATCACCCTGTATATTAATAAGGTGGTTAAGGTAGCACATCATTTTGAAGCCTCATTTTTTAGCTTTCTATCAAGGTGTTATATGTAAAGTTACTATAAATAGTTTAGGAGATATATGAAAAAATATCTAGTCTTCTTAAAAGTACAACATGCATTAATTATGGTAACTACAGTTTGTTCATTGGATAACTTTATTGTTTTTTATCCTATTTAAATAAATTATACACCATCATGTAGCCTATTTATTAATCTTTTAGTCAAAGTACAAAACATATTTTTTCTGTTAAAACCCTTAAATATACAGAGTGTAATATAAATCCGTAAAAAAATATTTCGAATCGAATATGTCTAAGCTTTATAAATCACCCTGTATATTAATAAGGTAGTTAAGGTATCATATCATTTTGAAGCCTCATTTTTTAGCTTTCCAACGAGGTGCTACATGTAAAGTTACTATAAATAGGTTAGGAGTTATATGAAAAAATATCTAGCCTTGTTAAAAGTACAACAAAATTAATTATGGTAACGACCGTTTTTATATTGGATAACTTTTTTGATTTTTATCCTATTTAAATAAATTTTACACCATCTTGTAGCCTATTTATTAATCTTTTAGTTAAAGTACAAAACATATTTTTTCTGTTAATACCCTTAAATATACAGAGTGTAATATAAATCCGTAAAAAAATATTTCTAATCGAATATGTCTAAGCTTTATAAATCACCCTGTATATTAATAAGGTAGTTAAGGTATCATATCATTTTGAAGCCTCATTTTTTAGCTTTCCAACGAGGTGCTATATGTAAAGTTACTATAAATAGTTTAGGAGTTATATGAAAAAATATCTAGCCTTGTTAAAAGTACAACATTCATTAATTATGGTAACAACCGTTTGTATATTGGATAACTTTTTTGATTTTTATCCTATTTAAATAAATTTTACACCATCATGTAGCCTATTTATTAATCTTTTAGTCAAAGTACAAAACATATTTTTTCTGTTAATACCCTTAAATATACAGAGTGTAATATAAATCCGTAAAAAAATATTTCGAATCGAATATGTCTAAGCTTTATAAATCACCCTGTATATTAATAAGGTGGTTAAGGTAGCATATCATTTTGAAGCCTCATTTTTTAGCTTTCTAACAAGGTGTTTTATGTAAAGTTACTATAAATAGTTTAGGAGTTATATGAAAAAATATCTAGTCTTGTTAAAAGTACAACATGCATTAATTATGGTAACGACCGTTTGTATATTGGATAACTTTTTTGATTTTTATCCTATTTAAATAAATTTTACACCATCTTGTAGCCTATTTATTAATCTTTTAGTCAAAGTACAAAACATATTTTTCCTGTTAATACCCTTAAATATACAGGGTGTAAAATAAAACTTTGTCAAAATATTTCAAATCGAATATTTCTAAGATCTATAAATCATTCTGTAAATTAATAAGGTAAATGTATCATATGTTAAATTGCCAATAATGTTTTTCATAAACTTTTATGTTTTTTATTCTATTAAAAAAATTATACACAATTTTTTAGCTCACTAATTAATTATCATTCTATTAAGATATAAACCATAATTTATCTATTAATACTTTTAAAGATACAGGGGACAATAAAAACCCATACCAAATTACTTATACCATCTTATCGTCCCTTCTTATATAATTTTAAGTATAATAAAGATACGCTATTAAATTTATTACCTTTTTTACTCAGACATCAAAAAAGCGCAAGATAAGCCCAATTACGCGAGAAAGTGGGGTTATGTTTGCTCAACCAACTAATTAATCAAAGAGCGTATATAACAGAGATCACTAAATCAGAGGTATAATCCCCCCAAGACGATATAAAATAATAAATCGAGAAAAATATTTTCGTTATAAACGGCGAATTCTCGGCACGTAACATTACACTTAATTTTATTTTAACAAATTTGCTGTTCCTATAAATTGTTAGATCCACAAATGGGGTGCGTCATCCAAATGCAGTGCCGGACTTAGGCAGAGAGGTTTTTGATGTCGTTTAGTTTATTTGAGGTTTTATTGTTTTTAGTGTCATTTTATAGTGAATTTTATTAGCTTTTTAATGCTGCTTTACAATGTAAAATTCGATTATTGGTTTTTAAGATACAAAGTTAAATACGGAGTGGTGTTATGAAAAGTACTATAACTTCTAAAGTTTTTGTTACTTTTTAGTATACTATACGTATATTACGTCATTTTAAAATGACGTATATTACGTCATTTTAAAATATTATTTACTTTTAAAGATATCTTTATATTTTTGACTTTATGTCAAAAATGCACTCGTCAAATTTTGACACTCAGTAACTTTTTTATCTATAATTATTTTTGCACGTTCTTTACGTCCTATGATAGCCCATTTACAGGGCTTTAAAATTTTAAAATCAATTTAAAAAAATTAACATTACAGAAAAAAAATTCTGTCATTCTCTTTAATCATCATGTTGGTTGAGTTTAAAGTGGTATAACTTCCAAAGTTTTTGTTACTTTTCGGTAAATGTGACGTCACTTTGTAGCCTATTATGTCAACTTTCAACACAGTTAAAATCATTTAAAAAGATTCAGTAGTTTTAAAGATATCTTAGTGTTTTCGGTTACTCGTCAAAAAATCACTGTCGTAACTTTGACCCGGCATAACTTCCTTATTATTTAATATATTCGCATGTTCTCCACGTCATCTTACAGCTTAGATAATAAACTTTAAATCATTTTTTAAACATCCAAAATCCATCAAGGTGTTTAGATTTTATGGGGTAAAACGTCAAAAGGACTTGTTATCGTAAAGTTTAAAGTTTACTATAACTTCTAAAGTTTTTGTTACTTTTTAGTAAATATTACGTCATTTTATAGCATCATATTTTAACTTTAAGCACAGTTAAAATCATTTAAAAAGATTAAGTAGTTTTAAAGATATCTTGGTGTTTTCGGTTACTCGTAAAAAAATCACTGTCCTAACTTTGATCCCGCATAACTTCTTTATTATTTAGTATATTCGCATGTTCTCCACGTCATATTACAGCTTAGATAATAAACTTTAAATCATTTTTTAAACATCCAAAATCCATCAAGGGGTTTAGATTTTATAGGGTAAAACGTCAAAAAGGCTTGTTATCGTAAAAAGTTTATCTCCCGAATGATCGTTTCCGGGGTGTTTCGGCTGAGTGCGGGCCTTATATGAAAGGGCTGTTCCCCCCCCCCTTCTGCCCCTTTTTGCCATCGTGAACGCCGCCGCCTAGGTTGAGGGGCGGTTGAATTGTCACTCGGCTCACGAAAGTCCTTTATTGTGTGCCCGAAAAGATAAAAGGTGAAGCAATGAAGAATTTAGTTTTTTCTTGCTCTTGCGCTGGCAACACTGATGATTAATTCGCGGAATTTATATCTGCCTGACGCAGCGACTTTGATGTCTCGCGAATTTTCTTCCCGGCAGAGGCGTATTTTCAACCAGAGAGAGAGAAGCTTTTGTACTTTGTACTCTTCAAGTTTAAATCGCAGCAACTTTTTGGCCCTCCAAGGGATTTATACGTTTTGGGAGGCGAATTGGGGATTAATCTTTCGGCTTTAAAAATATTTTTCATTTTTTAATGCAGCTCAAGCGGTTTTCAAGATACAAGCCCAAATGTGTGTTGTTGCAAGAATCATCAACTTTACAGTTCTGTAATTCTTAGAGTTTTTGGGTGTTTCATATAAATACAAAACCTAAATAAAGCTTGACTTTAAACTTTAAAAAACATTTTAAAACTAAAATATTACTACAGTGGTTTTTAATAAGGCTAAAACTAACATTAAACTAAATATTAATCTTTCTTTAAACAGCCAGATCATATTCTTGCATTCTGCATTTTGGAAGATTGTTTCTTGTGTTAGTTAATATTATGGACTCAAACTTTCACCATAATTTTTGTTGTCACCCCAAACAATATTTTCGATATACTTCAGCGTCATTTTCAAGAAACACCCGCTTTCAGGAAAATGAGGATCAAAATATTTTTTTTGCTTAAATTGAATTTTGGTTGGATTTTTATAAATGTTTAGAGTTTTGTTTACTTACATTTAAGACAGGCAGTGCACTTTTTAATTTTTTTTTACGTTTTTTTCAGAAAAATGTGTTTAGCTAGCTTTATATATCTCCACTGTGTTACCAATTTTATTTTTTATTAAAAATTGTATGCTTTTTTTTAAATATGTATGTTCGTTAAGTTACTTTTTAAAAGAAACCATTCCGATTCTTTGTTAAAAAAACAATACCATTAATATTTTCTTTTAGTCACTATATTAGTGAATTAACCTCTAATTTATAAACACGTATTACCAAGTGATAGTGTATAAAAATCATTTTAAATATTTTTTTTAACAAAAACTAAAAAAAGCAACGAAATAGACATTGGTATCACAACGGACAGGGGCACACAAAGGACTTAATCAGATAACGTAAAAAAGAAACTATATAGGGTGGTACGATTTTAGAGTAATGCATAAACAAAATCCCTTGTAGTGGTGCTCACTTGCAGAATAACAACTTAGATTTCTAAATTATAGACACCCTTTTTCTTTGACTATAAGCTGGTGTCTTTTAGTACTTGTATATTGCGTGGAATTTTCCCTTGGATGTAATCTATATCATGAGTTGTAATCACAAATAATTTTAAATTGGTTTATCATAAACTACTTTTAATAAAAGGGACGGTAAATACCCACTTTGTTGTCGAAAAATGCTATTGCGTTACCCTAAATTCCATTGCGTTACCATAAGGTAACTCATTGGACAAAGTTTTGTGAAACCATATTTAAAAAATAATAATAAAACATTACAGTCATTAATTACTCTCAATGAGCTTTAGTGCCCTAAAATAAACCATAAACATGAAAAATAGTATTTTTTCTTACCTTATTTTTATTATTTTTTTGAGTAACTTAGCGAACAAACAATTATTACATTCGCGTTACCCGCACCTGTTTCAACCGATATCTTCTTCCTGATTGAATAAATAGATTCAGCTGGGTAATGTGTACGTCCGAACATCATTTGTTGATCACGTTAGTACCAAAAAAGTTGCCATATATATGTTTTTTTAATATTCTATCGGTAACGCGACGGACGTAACGCAACGGAAAAAATGTCTGGGACATGAGTCAAACTTAAAAAAAGTAGATTAAAATTAATTATTTTATAAATAAATTGTTTACTGCAACACAAAGTTCTGGTTATTCAATATTTAAGAAAAACATGCATGTAAGTTTTATAAAATGCTAATGGGACATGCGAAAATGTTTGTTGTACAATTCGTGTTAAATTGTAATAAATAGTGCAACAAAATTTTCCCTGATTATTCCTTTTTCAATTACTTTTTGAACAAAACAAAAATCCCAAGCCATTCCGAAGTTATCCACTAAATTATGCCCCATTGTTCATCTTGTTGTATTACACGTAAATGTCAAATTAGATAACATTTTCAGTTCATTTAAAGCCGAAAATCCAACAACAAAATTATTAATCAACCCTTGTATTTGGCGTAATTCGCGAAATTTTCCCCCGAAAATTAAAATAAATGAACCCGAAATTATTTCGCGCGCCTCTCGTGAAAGCTATAAATCACTTCGCACTGCGTTGTAGTTTCTTAAATTAGACGTCGAAAGTAAAATAAATTTAACCCAGAGGTGGAAAAAAATACCCAAATTTTTTCTTAAACTTAAAATTCTCGTCACAGTTCTTAATCCAAAGTTTATTTCTCACTTCACCTCCCGTGTGCATGCTAAAAATTCTATTTTTCATAAATAGTTTTCCCAAAAGTCTTGTTCAAAAGTAAAACGACACCCTTTTGTGCTGTTTAACAGTTCCAACATTAAAACAAAAAAGATTACCCTGTAATATATTTATTTGGCTGTTAGGGGAGGATGGGTAGTAAATTTTAAATTATAATTAGGGGTGGGAAATGGCAAATAAATGTGCGATAATGCGATAATGGGATGAGATAATGTGTTGGGGATATTTTAAGTTTTGACATTGCATAACCTTTTTGCCCCTAACATTAAAGATAACGTTTCTATTTTTGTGGAAATATACACTGCACTACATTTTTCCTGATAACTCATAAACAAAAAATAATATTAAAAATCGTGAAACACACATTTTCGCATGTCCCATTAGCGTTTTATAAAACTTACATACATGTTTTTTTTAAATATTGAATAACCAGAACGTTGTGTTGCTTTATAGCAATCCATAACATCCTTAGTTAATACAGTAAACAATTTATATATAAAATAATTAATTTTAATCTACTTATTTTAAATTTGACTCATGTCCCAGACATTTTTTCCGTTGCGTTACGTCCGTCGCGTTACCGATAGAATATTAAAAAAAACATATATATGGCAACTTTTTTGGTACTCACGTGATCAACAAATGATGTTCGGACGTACACATTACCCAGCTAAATTTATTTATTAAATCAGAAAGAAGATATCGGTTGAAACAGGTGCGGGTAACGCGAATGTAATAATTGTTTGTCCGCTAAGTTACTCAAAAAAATAATAAAAATAAGATAAGAAACAATAATATTTTTCATGTTTATGTTTATTTTAGGGCACTAAAGCTCATTGAGAGTAATTAATGACTATAATGTCTTATTATTGTTTTTTAAATATGGTTTTACAAAACTTTGTCCACTGCGTTACCGAGTCCACTATGTTACCTTATGGTAACGCAATAGAATTTTTCGACAACAAAGTGGATATTTACCGTC
Source organism: Brassicogethes aeneus (assembly GCA_921294245.1). Lineage (NCBI taxonomy): Eukaryota > Metazoa > Arthropoda > Insecta > Coleoptera > Nitidulidae > Brassicogethes > Brassicogethes aeneus. Next base: position 4,218,716 of record OV121142.1, on the reverse strand, counting down.
GCTTTTATTAAAAGTAGTTTATGATTAACCAGTTTAAAATTATTTGTAATTACAACTCATGATATAGATTACATCCAAGGAAAAACTCCACGCAATATAAAAGTACTAAAAGGGACCTTCACCAGCTTATAGTCAAAGAAAAAGGGTGTCTACAATTTAGAAATCTAAGTTGTTATTCTGCAAGTGAGCACCACTACAAGGGATTTTGTTTATGCAGTACTCTAAAATCGTACCACCCTATATAGTTTCTTTTTTACGTTATCTGATTAAGTCCTTTGTGTACCCCTGTCCGTTGTGATACCAATGTCTATTTCGTTACTTTTTTAGTTTTTGTCAAAAAAAATACTTAAAATGATTTTTATACACTATCACTTGGTAATACGTGTTTATAAATTAGAGTTTAATTCACTAATACAGTGACTAAAAGAAAATATTAATGGTATTGTTTTTTTAACAAAGAATCGGAATGGTTTCTTTTAAAAAGTAACATACATATTTAAAAAAAAGCATACAATTTTTAATAAAAAATAAAATGAAAAATTGGAGTCAAAAGTTTGTGAACTAAGTACATTTTATTTCAAATTATTTTTATAACAACTTTTTTTATTGAATTAAATTTTGGATTTCAAATTAGTAACACAGTGGAGATATATAAAGCTAGCTAAACACATTTTCTGAAAAAAACGTAAATAAAAATTTAAAAAGTGCACTGCCTGTCTTAAATGTAAGTAAACAAAACTCTAAACATTTATAAAAATCCAACCAAAAGTCAATTTAAGCAAAAAAATATTTTGATCTTCATTTTCCTGAAAGCGGGTGTTTCTTGAAAATGACCCACCAACAAAATCCCACAAAACACAAAAAAGTTACAGCCCCTTAAAAAATTTACAATCAAGGAAATTACATCGTTTGCAATTTTAGCGATATCTCAAAAAATAACAAGGTTATCAAACCTAGATTTTTTTATTCGTAATCTTCATTAAATTATCTAAAACATGACTTTTACAGTTATAAAATACTTTAAGAAACCACAAAGATACATCCAATTTTATTTGTTGTTAAGTAGAGATTTTTTAAACTTCTGTATATTTTAAACGGCTAAAGTAAAAATTATGCTTTGTATACGAACATATTCCTTATTTATTAAGGATTAATAATTTTCTCACAAGTTTATTTTATCTTTATAACTTTTTCAGAAAATCTTGTTTAACTGTAACCTTAACAACTGAGAGCAATAACCTTCGAGGTACATCAAACACTTTAACCCCCTGTATATTCTTACTGCGTGAAGTAAAAAATAAGTAATTCATACCGTTTTATTTCTTAATAAATGTTGAGTATTTTTTGTTTCTGCAATTTTTTTGTACCCCTTATGGTTTTTATGTAAAATTAATGAACGTAGAATCAAGTGAAGATTTTTTAAAACTGCTGTATATTTTTAAAGGCTGAAGTAAAAATTGTGTTTTATATACCAAAATATTTCCTTTTTAATAAGGATTTAAAATGTCAAAATAATTTTAATTTAATTAATAATAAAAAAGTTATACGTGTAGAAAGTAAGTCGAAGAATAAACACCGCACTACATTTTTCCTTATAACTCATAAACGAAAAATGATAATAAAAATCTGTTTTCATATACTTAAACCTTGTAAAATTAGCTAAAACTTTTATTATTGTATCAACAAAATCGCATGAAAAACAAAAAAGTTACAGAGGCTCAAAAAATTTATCAAATTTGCAATGAAGGAAATGACATCGTTTGACATTTTAACCGATATCTTCAAAACTAACGAAGTTATTAAAATGCGGTTTTCATATTCGTAATCTCCATTAAATTATCCAAAACATCCTTTTTACAGTAATAAAATTCTTTCGGAAACAAAAAAGATACACTCAATTTTATCGAATCCCGACAAATTACCAAACTCAATATCGTATTAGTCAACCACAATTATCCGCAATAAAAGGGGGAACCCCGAAATTTAAAAAATCGTTTCGATTAAAATATAAATTGAATTTCCCTAAGAAATCTTGCAAACTTCACCCCCCTAAAGCCTTCCATACCCGACATAAAAGGTATGGATTTTAAAGGACTTTAGTTAATACTCAAGACTTTCTATTTATACCGATTCCAGTATATTATGGGATTTGCAAATAGACGGAAATTCGCGCCTTCTGAATTTGTTAAGGGGGACAAATACCTTTAAAACTACAAGGGGCGATGTGATTTATTGGAAAAATATACAGAGTGTAATAAAAAGGAGCTTAAATACAGATACCTAATTTGGGGAGGAAAGCGCAGTTTTACATTTATAAAGAAATTGTAAGAAATAAATAATGCATTGTTAAAATGTCAGACTGAAATTGAAATTTGGGATCAAAATTAAAATTTAAACCTAAAAACAAATTTTTATTTTGCTATGAACATAAACATAAGAAGAGTATAGGTGGATTCAGCTACTCTTACCAAATACTGACTTCAAAGAAGATTCAGCCATTTTAGCAAGTTGTCGAGAATTATAAATGATATTAAAACACGTTTTCATTTTTATAAACCTTATAAAATTATATTAAGCTTCAAATTCAATATTAAAAAACCCACTGGTATCAAAAGTGACAGAAGTAACGAACGTCATTTTACATTTCTCCTCGTAACACAAAAAGTAAAAACGATAACAAAATGCGGTTTTCATTGTTTAAAACCTTACAAAATTCTCTAAAACTTTTATTCATACACCATCAAAATCCTCCCATGAACGAAAAAGATACAGGGCGTTGAAAAAATACGAACGACAAAAACATATTCCAAGCTAATCTGACTTACCCCTGGGGTGTTGGCTTGCGGACCGTAAGGATAACGGGTCCAATCAAGGCTCGCCTCGCCTGTAGTATCCAAAAGGACAACTGAAAAATAAAAACATAAAAAATGTTAATTTTTTGACCTAATAAAGTATTACTTAAACTCGAGAGTTGAGTTATTTTACTTTGCATACCAGTCATGGTTTAATGCAGACAAATGCCGACCAACTCTTGGTGTTAAGTGTAATACATATCAATATGTCAAGTCGATATAATCTGAATTATAATATGAATAATAAGTAGCGTTTCTATGAAGCGTTCGTAATTCTTATTTTAATGCTTTCTCTGTATATTGAAACTAGAGGGATTTAAATAATTTGAGTAACACCGTTTTTTCCCTCAATTCATAAGGAATTATTAACTGTAAAATCAAAATTTTTCTTGAATAGGGATTTTTATAAACCCTTGTATATTTTTATGGTTTGATGTTTTGAAAAAATCTTGTTAAATCATTACCTTAACATAAGAGCAGTAACCCTAGAGATACACAAAAACGGTTTAACCCCCTGTATATCCTTACTGCGACACGTAAAAACTAACTATTACATGCCATTTTATTCCTTATTAAATTTAAAATAATTTTTATTTTTGATAATTTTTTCTATCTTTTATACTTTTTCAGTAAAATTAATAAACATGGAATCAACATTTTTTCTTAAGTGACAACTTTTAAACTCCTGTATATTTTTAACGGCTAGAGTAAAAATTATGTTTTATATACAAAAACATCCCCTATTTATTAAGGATTGATAATTTTCTTATAATTTTATTATATATTTATTACTTTTTAAGAAAATCTTGTTAAATCATAACCTTTACAGCTGAGAGCAATAACCCTCGAGGTACATCAAACACTTTAACCCTCTGTATATCCTTAATGCGTGAAGTAAAAAATTGGTATTTCATACCATTTTATTCCTCATTAAATTTAGAATATTTTTTGTTTTGGAAAATTTTTTATACCTTTTATAATTTTTGTGTAAAATTAATAAACGTAGAATCAAAGTTTTTTGTTAAGTAACGATTTTTTTAAATTCCTGTATATTATTAAGGGTTAAAGTAAAAATTATGTTTTATATACAAAAGTATTCCTTAGTTATTAGGGAAAAATATTTTTTCACAATTTTATTATATCTTTATAACTTTTTGAGAAAATCTTGTTAAATCATAACCTTAACAGCTGAGAGCAATAACCCTCGAGGTACATCAAACACTTTAACCCCCTGTATATCCTTACTGCGTGAAGTAAAAAATGGTATTTCACACCATTTTATTCCTCATTAAATTTAGAATATTTTTTATTTTGGCAAATTTTTTGTACCTTTTATACTTTTTGTGTAAAATTAATAAAAGTAGAATCAAAGTTTTTTTTAAGTAACGATTTTTTTAAATTCCTGTATATTTTTAACGGTTAAAGAAAAAGTTATGTTTTGCATACAAAAATATCCCCTAGTTATTAAGGATAAATAATTTTTTTACAATCTTATTATATCTTTATTACTTTTTGAGAAAATATTGTTAAACCATAACCTTAACAGCTGATAGCAATAACCCTCGAGGTACATCAAACACTTTAACCTCCTGTATATCCTTACTGCGTGAAGTAAAAAATTGTTATTTCATACAATTTTATTCCTCATTAAATTTAGAATATTTTTTGTTTTGGCAATTTTTTTGTACCTTTATAGTTTTTGTGTAAAATTAATAAACGTAGAATCAAAGTTTTTTCTTAAGTAACGATTTTTTAAACTCCTCTATATTTTTAACGACTTAAGTAAAAAATATGTTTTATAATCCAAAATATTCCCTATTTATTAAGGATTAATAATTTTTTCACAATTTTATTGTATCTTTATTACTTTTTGAGAAAATCTCGTTAAACCAGAACCTCAACACTATAAGTATTACACATCATTTTAATTCTTATAAAATAAGGAACAAATTGACGTACAAAACAATATATTATACATCTCACAACTTAATATACAGGGTGTGGAAACACAACAATACCATTATACCGAAATCACAACCTTTTATAAATCGTATTTTATCGACTTGTTGACACAATTGACAACAAAAACATACAATTAATAAATGTCAAGAGGTATTAAAGCCGAAAAGGATAATAAATAATGTTCAAAAAAATAATTAAACTTCGTTCGATGGCGTAGATAACCCGAGGAGTGTGGGAGGCTATACACATACGACTGTTGAAAAATGTAAATAAGTTAAAGCCGATCATACACCCAGAAACCCACGAAAATTCTTTGTCCCTTGGTCTAAACTTAACTTTAAAACTCAAACAAAAACTTAAAAGATACAGTTTTTCGTATAGAGAGTTGAACTTAACATCTACTACCTCTTCAGAAACCCTGTATTTTTATAAAGAATGGTTTTAGTGAAAATCAAATAAAACTCTCATAAACCACTTGAATAGATTCCTAAGTAAACCGAGTTTGAAAATGTGCAAATATTTAAAGTAAATTTCAGTCCAAGTTGTTTGATCAACAACAATTGATATCGGTATAATTCCTATTGTAGCGGTTAAATCTACTTTTTTTCGGGGGTTCTTTTTAAAGCAAACAATTTTTAATCCTACACTGACAAAAGGAGGGTAAAAATGCCGTTGAATAAAGTATCCACAATGATTTTATATAAGTAAACAAGACGCACTTTACAGCTCTGAATTTGTCATTTCTGTAGAATTTTTAATAATTATTGTAAAAATAATTTGTTTACGCCAAATTGTTCATAATTTATCAAGGAATAAGCTTTATATTATAAAATTTTAATATCATCTATAGTTTTAATTAAAACCCACAAAAACTAACACCATCACAATCAAAGACATTGGCACTCTCATACAAGCACAGACTTTAACACCCTGTATATACCAAGTCTTTAGGCGTTAAATTCCGCTACAAAGCTCATTTTATTCCTTATTCATTAAAGATTAACATGATATTTTCAAAAAAATTATAACTTTAGTACTTTTTAAGATATCAATAAAAATGTGCGCTTGTTAGAAAGAAGAACAAACACACTTACCGGTTAAGTGATAGTTTGACTCCCTGTATATTTTTATTGCGATTAGTTTTAAGTATGTGTGATACATCATTTTGTTTGTTATTTTATTTGGAATATTTTTTGTTATTACAAAATTTATGTACATTTTCTACTTTTAAAGAAAAACCTCATTAAGAGAGTTTGTTATGTTGAGTAGTTAAATTGCAGTATATTGACGTCCTGTGTATTAATATTGCGATAAGTTGTCAATATGTGTGATATACCAATTGAACCCTTACTTTATGGAGAATAATTTTTGTATTTAAAACATTTTTATACAATTTTTAATTTTAAAGAAAATCTTAAAAAACAGTAATGATTACATTTTTCAATACTTCTAAATGACTCGCTGTATATTTTTAACGGGTTAAGTTATAAGTAAGTATAATACACCATTTTATTCGTAATTTTGTAAGGAATATTTTATTGTTTTCGCAGTTACAAATGAAAATTGTAAACTAAACTTTGAACTTGTCAAATGTATATCTGAATTTTCCATCGGGTAAAGTCGCTGCAAGTTAAGTCAAAAGTGTTCAGAATTCAGTACGAATTTGTCATGGGTTTTGCAACAAATTTCCGTACTAGCATCTATCTCTTCATTCTAATTTCAACAAACAACTTGCCAAACTTTATGAATATAGAATAGGCAAGATATGTTTCTTGTTAGCCTCATCGCCAAGATGCATTAAACTTTTGATATTTTAGTTGTATGTAATTTCAAGAAACATGATTTTGAGCTAATGGCTTTCTAAGAACTTCAAATATAGACTTCATTTTTGTTATCGTGTATATTGTAAACGAGAATATATTTTACACCATTTTGCTCCTTATTTAATGGTGAATAAACTTTGTTCTTAAAAGATATTTTTTCAAATTCACTAAGTAAATTAAACACATCCAAAGCAATGTAGGTGTTACAAAAATTGATTTTATCCTCCGTGAATCTGTTTTTGCTTTAAATTTTATGCAACGGATGGCGCTTTAATCATTTTAAATAAGCAGAAACCTCTGTTTACGACATTATAGATGCATGTGATTCCTGAAGGTCAGTTAGAATTTATATGCAGATGAGAGTGTTGCTGTTTTATAATTCAAAAGTTTAAGTTCATTAATTTGCTATGTAAAAACCTATCCACCGTGAAGTGTAATATCTCAGAAAGTAGATTTTTTTTCATAAATATTTTATGTATGTACTATGCTCCACACCTCAAAGTCCCACCACGTGACCACGTACGGAACGCAGTCTTTTGAAAATTTGGCATTTAGGGCTTTTCAGGTTATGTATCTGTCAAAGTATAGTCAACGAAAGAAATAATATTATGTTTAGGCGTTAAAATGTATAAATCTTTATAAAATTACAATAACAATGGATGGTTTAAGAATTTAAGAATATAAAAACTGCATTTAATGAAATTCTAAAGTGTATAGTGCAAAATAAGTAATATTTTTGTGCATTTGGTTCAAATATCTGGTTTTCTCCATAAAATAATTTTAACTAAACAGCATTTATTAAAAAAATCTAGCTTCTCTATTATGGAATAAGAATATCTGTTTTAAAGGTAGGTTAATATATTATAACAAAAATATCATCTAATTTTGTAATTTTAAGGTTGGAAAAATTTATTTTGACCAAAATAAATAAGTATTGTATAAGTATTGGATTATTTAAAAGACTGTACAATATGGTATTTAAAAATGTGGTAGTTTTTCTTACCCAGCTCAAAGTGTACCTACATAAAGTTTTGTCAATACAAATAGTTAAAAAGCTTCGACTGAACTTGATCTACATCAAAAATTCATTATAACTATAAAATTTTTAATAAATCACATGTCATGGGAGTATTAAATATTTTCACATTGCAAGTTTCTCTAAAAAATGTCTGTTTTCTTATAATCTAACTTAAAGTAGGTATGCCGAGAGGTATGCACAAGTTTTGTCATTAGAAGTATAAAAGCTTCAATTTAATTTGAACCATATTCAACAATTATTTAGTATACCTATATTTATTTATGACCAAATTAGAGTAGTTAGATTTTTTTTAATAAATGCTGTTTAGTTAAAACTATTTTATGGAGAAATGTAGACCCAATGCACAAAAATATCACTTATATTGCACCTTACACTTTGGAATTTCATTCAATGCAGTTTTTATATTCCTAAATTCTTAAACCAACCATTGTTATTGTGATACTATAAAGATTTATTAACTTTTAACGCTTAAACATAAGCGGTAACACTATAAATATTATTTCTTTCATTGACTATACTTTGACAGATACATAACCTGAAAAGCCTTAAATGCCAAATTTTCAAAAGACTGCGTTCCGTACGTGGTCACGTGGTGGGACTTTGAGGTGTGGAGCATAGTACAATTGTATTTTTTAAAAATATTAAGGTGTCAAAAGATACAATAACTTATTTCAAATATACAAAGGGAAGTTTAAAAAAAACATACGAAATCCTAACATCCGTGAAGCTATCTTCCGTGAAGCTCTAATATTCAAAATGTATGATTTCTTAAAATTCTTGCATTAGTGCAGAACTACTTATGTTATTACTAGACCTGGTGGCTTCCCAAAATCCACATTCTAGACTAACAGTGAAACAACCAAAAATAAAAAATAATCATTTTCACTTGGGGGACAGCTCAATATATTCATACATATATAATTTTAATGGTTATTGTATAAAAAATAACAAAAAATAAAAGTTATTTAAAGAAAACCAAATCATCAACATATTATACGACTGTATTCCTTATTTATTACAAAACAAACCACCTCTCACCGACTCTGCTTTATTTTTATGGCTACCAAATTAAATTTAAAAAAAAAACAAACATCCGCTTCTGAACTGATTCGATTTTTTTACTGTTTATTTCGGGACTGACAAATTTTCTCACTAATTAAACATGCGTCCCAATGAAAAAGACGTATTGAATTTCTAATTATCTGATGGTGACAGCTCGATAAATTCAACTTAATTGTTTCTATTTTTAAAAATAGATTGCATAGTGAAATTTCAAACCCATGTTCACGAATATGTATAATGTATATCAATTATCACACGAAAAATGTGGAGGGTAATTCGAGAATATATACAAAAATAAACCGAATAATTTATTTTCAAACAATGAAATTTTAGATGGAGCACTTCAACCATTTTTGAAGTAGTCTGTAACATTTATTAATTATTTTAATAATATGATTTATATATCTTTTTGTAGCGAATTTATCAGGAAATAAAACAATTTTTTTACATTTTTTGTATCATTATTCACTTTTAAGATATACAGAAAAAACTACAGTGACCCCAATCAACAACACAAATTGCTCTTAATAGCAACCATACATTTTAAAGGACTGTAAAACCCAATTATTTAAAATTTAAAAAATGGTCACATAGCTCATTGTGTTCCTTATTTCATAAGGATTAAATGTAATCTTACATTTTTTTAATATATATTATACTTTTAAAGATATTCATGAAAAACCACAAGTATGACATATAACAGTGAAATCACTTTCTGGATTGGTGAAGCTTTATCCCCCTGTATATTGTTACCGGGTTAAATTAAAAATATGTATTATACATCATTTTAATCCTTCTTTAGTAAGGAATAATTTTTGTTTTTGTAGTTTTTATGTATTTTCTCAAGTTTAAAAGATATTTATAAAAAATACCAATCACTACATTTCACTACCTTATCGTCCCGTATAATGGGGTAGTTAATTTTTTTCTGACCTATACTTTTTATGGTTTTATTCAAGGCGTTTTGTAATTTTAAGCATTTCTGTGTGAATCGGAATTTCAATTGAGTTTACCGTTTTCGAAATATTTACAAAAAAAAATCTAATTACGTCACTAGGCTATTGACAACGTTGCCAGCTTTTTCTATGGTTGCCAGTGTGTTTAGTTTAAGATTCTTACGATAGATGGCGCCACGTTATAATATTTTAGTTTTAAAACCACTTGATCTATAATTTTAGTTAAGAAGAAGAAGAAGAATTGATTTTTTGACGTTTTTTTTTTCGGGTTATGTTTTTTTTAAATTTAGATTATTGACAATCAATGTTATTGTTATGTTATTTGTAATTGATATTAGATAAGTGATTTATTAATAACGGACTCCAAAGCAGAGGAATCTTGTGGAATGGTTGGTTACATTGAACATTGGAGCTTTTAAACAAATAAAGTAAGTACCTATAATTATAATCATATTTTGTCGTAAATGCATTTCATTAGTATAATGCCTAGTTCTTTATATTCTTTTAGATATATCTTGGACTCTAAAATATTAAACAGTAATATGATACCTCGTAATAAGGAAGATAGGTACTTAATGAATTTGGTGACCATCTTTCACTCAACTGACAGTGACAGTATTTGTACATAACCTCTTCGGGTATTTTCTGACATAACCGAATGAAATCATTAACAATACAACTTGACAACAGGGTAATTTCCAACCAATAGAAATCTTAGAATGTTGGTCACATGGCGAGGTTTGTGACGTCATAAAAATTTATATTTTTTGTAAATATCTCGAAAACGGTAAACTCAATTGAAATTTTGATTTCACAGAAATGTTTAATATTACAAAACGCCTTGAATAAAACCATAAAAAGTATAGGTCAGAAAAAATTTAACTACCCCATTTAAAACCCTGTACAACGTTTTTAAGTAAAACTATTTGTATATAAATTCAATCAATGAAATTTAACAGGAAGCTCATGAAATGTTTATATTGGAGCGTTGCATATCTTCGAGCTAGGTCCATATAAAAATGCCATAACATTATTAACGATTAACTTCGTCGATAAGGCGGGCAGCTAACTTCTTAATTATGCGACCCAAGGGTACACCGGCGATAAAAACAACCAATCCAGGTAGTGCCACACTTGAGAACACGGTTGCCAAACGTACACAGTCCGAATCACTGCTGTGGAAGACTTAGGTGCAACTTTTAAGTGATGTAGAAGTTATAGGAATAATTTTTTTTTAAATTGTTGTATATCGTTTTGTAGGAAATTTTATGGAGAATGCATTGCCGTATTAACATATTTTGTACTGTGAATGGTTTTTGAGATAATCACCAAAAAGTGCAGTCTCTACAAACAATGCAAATAGCATTGTACTCGCACCATGGTTTTCGTGGCTCTGTATATAATAAATCCCGAAGATTTAAAATATGTTACATATGTCATTTTATTCCCTATTTAACCAGTAATACAATGATGTTTACAACTTTGTAATATCTATAACAGTTTTGAAGATATATCTTAAAAAACACAACCATGACATAGGAGGGTAAAATACTTTCTGAAGAAGAAATGTTTTAAAGTGCTGTAGAACTTTTTAATAATTATTTTTAAAATATGTGGTGTACATCATTTTGTTGGGAATGTATTAAGGAATAAATTGGTATTTTATATTTTTTTACTCGTGAATAGTTTTCGAGATAATTACAAAAAACTTTAGTCTACAAACAATGCAAATTGACTTGTAATATCACAATGGTTTGTGTGGCCCTGTATATCTTAAATCCCGTGGATTTAAATATCTTACATATTTAACAAGGAATAATATAATCTACAGTTAATTTTTATTTATTGTATTTTTTGAGGTATAACCGAAAAAACACAAGTATGATGTAGGAGAACAAAAACACTGTTTAGACAAGCTATGCTTTAACACCCCATATATTTGTACTGTATTAAGTTGGGAATATGTATGAAATATCAATTTAATCCTTGTTTTATGAGGAATATTTTTTACTCCCTTCAATTTTTTGTAGCTTTCCTACTTTTGGAAATAATCTTCAAAAAACTACGACCACTACATTTACAGTACAATCAAATGACATCTCTCTTATAAAGGCGTTATATAATTTGTACGAGTTGAGTTAATAATGCAAATATACATTATTTAGTTGGTAAATAAACAAGGATTAAAATGCATTGAACAAAATTTTCGTATCCTGAATACTTTAAGAGACATCCTCATATAACATATAGGAGAGCAAAAACTCTGTTTGGACAAGCTATGGTTTAACACCCCATATATTTGTACTGTATTAAGTTGGGAATATGTATGAGATATCAATTTAATCCTTGTTTTATGAGGAATATTTTTTATTCCCTTCAATTTTTTGTAGCTTTTCTACTTTTAGAAATAATCTTCAAAAACTACCACAACTACATTTTACAGTACCCTCAAATGACATCATTTTTATAAAGGCGTTATATATTTTGTACGATTGGAGTTAATAATGCAAATATACATTATTTAGTTGGTAAATATACAAGGATTAACAAGCATTTAACAAAATTTTCGTATCTTGAATACTTTAAGAGACATCCTCATATAACATATAGGAGAGCAAAAACACTGTTTGGACAAGCTACGTTTAACACCCCATATATTTGTACTGTATTAAGTTGGGAAAATGTATGATATATCAATTTAATCCTTGTTTTATGGGGAATATTTGTTATTGTCTTTAATTTTTTGTAGCTTTCTTACTTTTGGAAATAATATTCAAAAACTACGACAACTACATTTTACAGTACCCTCAAATGACATCCCTCCTATAAAGGCGTTATATATTTTTTAAGAGTTGAGTTAATAATGCATTATTTAGTTGGTAAATAAACAAGGATTAACATGCATTTAACAAAATTTTCGTATCTTGAATACTTTAAGAGACATCCTCATATAACTGTATTATACTTTTTGCGAGGTCTGACAACATAGCCGGGTCGTTTATAAAGTGTCTTCTAGGCGGCAGCATTCGTGGAGGTCGAATACAGCCGAACAAAGTTCTTATCTTGAGCATTCGAAAGGTTTTAAAGGTTTTCCTACTCCTCTTCGGCTTCCAAATTACAGAATGAGTGGCACGGTGAAAAATGGGCTGCCCAATAAAATTTCAGTAGTCGATACTGTAGCGAGCGAACTCTTGTGAAATATAACATTCTATAGATTTTATTTCGAATTTGTTAACTTTAAACTGCCTTTGTTTTCGATTACGGCCTATATTCGGAGTATTTAGTACGTTTAAAAGGAAAAAATTTAAAAGTAAAATTTCTTTTTTTTTTCTCATTTCTTTAAAAGCCACTTAGGCAAAAGTTTTTGCATAACCAATAATTGCTAATTTAAACAAAGGGAATAAAGAAAAAGCCAAGCATTGATTTCCATTAAGTAAACTGTATATTTATAACCGCACAATAAAATTTTAAACTTTGTTGAATTGTTTCTTGGACGCAGCTCTACGGTTTTCAAGATGTTAAGTTTAAACTTAACTCTAGATTTTTTAATAATTATTCTAAAAATAATTTGTTTACGCCAAATTGTTCGTAATTTGTCAAGGAATAAGCGTGATTTTATAAAATTTTAATATCATCTATAGTTTTAAATAAAATCCACAAAAACTAACACTATCACAATCAAAGACATTGGCACTGTCGTACAAGCACATACTTTAACACCCTGTGTATACCAAGTCTTTGGGGGTTAAAATACGCTACAAAGCTCATTTTATTCCTTATTTGTTAAAGAATAACATGATATTTTCAAAAAATTTATAATTTTAGTACTTTTTAAGATATCAATAAAAATGTGCGCTGGTTACAAACAAGAACAAACACACTTCCAGGTTAAGTGATAGTTTGACTCCCTGTATATTTTTGTTACGATTAGTTTAAAGTATGTGTTATACATCATTTTGTTTGTTATTTTATTTGGAATATTTTTTGTTATTACAACATTTATGTACATTTTCTACTTTTAGAGAAAAACTTCATTAAGTAAGTTTGTTATGTTGAGTAGTTAAATTGCAGTATATTGGCGTCCCGTGTATTGATATTGCGATAAGTTGTGAATATGTGTGATATACCAATTTAACCCTTACTTTATGGGGAATATTTTTTGTATTTACAACATTTTTGTACAATATTTAATTTTAAAGATAATCTTAAAAAACTGTAATGACTTTGTTGAATTGTTTCTACGGTTTTTAAGATGTTAAGTTTAAACTTAAAGTAAAACCAATAATGATAAATTAAGAAATATAAATTTTGTTTATTACAAAACATCCCAAAATATTACCTGGCTAATATTATACAGAGTGTTGAAAAGAAGGTTCAGTGCATAGAAGCCTTTCTCTTGAATTTACTGAAAAACTAATAAAACTTGGATACATTTTGTAAACATCGTTTTACCCCCTATAAAATTCTCTATCGATTGACACATATAGCGCATTTGTATTTTTATTATTCTAAAATATACAGTCGCCGGAATTCAATCAAGCAATTTTTCTCTCAGATGGTTTAGTTTTTTGCAATTTACTCAGGAACTAAGCTAGATAGGCTAAAATGTCTGGGGAGCTTTTATTTGTCGTAAAATTGCGGACAGAATGATGTATAATAAAATATGCCATCGCGCTTCGCAAAGTAAAGAACGAGAACTTTTTCCTCGAGCAAACATTCAATCTTGTTAGATGTCTTGAACTGGCTCTCCTGTGGGATCGGCCCGGCATTGTCCCGGCAAATAAATAAATAAATCATCGGCCGGGACTTAATATACATGCTCTTACAGGTAGAGGCTTACAGTTTCCGCCTATCACGCGCCATAGCGGGTAGCGGAACTTCAAAGCATAAGGGTTGGTTCCACTCTCAAAGTGCTGTAGACGAAAATGCGGCTAGGAACGGTCCCCAGGGGCACCCCGGCGAATCGATACATGCAAGCTTGCCAACGCACCGGAATAAAAGACCCCAAAACTAAAATTCGCACTTCCACAGAAGCCTAAGATACAGATATATACAGATATCTTTTTTATTTATACAAATACAACAAAATTGTAAAAATATTTTAAAACCTTGTTAAATTCTCTTCAAAATGATGTATAAAAGTATTTTCGAATAAGATATACAGGGCCTAAAACATTGCCACGACACTTACCATCCTCCAAAATGTAGTCATTACAGTTCATCAAAATTAACTCAAAAATTATCAAACATACAAAAAAAATCCCAACACAAAAAATATTCCTAACAAAACAACAATTAAAACGATATATAATACATACTCATAACCCAACACACTAACAGTGTACAGAGCGTCAAAACATTTCCACTCCATGAACTCAATAACATCGCCATCTATTGCCAAGGTTTCAACTCCCTGTGTAAAAGTAATTAATGGAGTAATTAAAGCAAATGAATAATCTTGTAGAGAATATTACGGGAATTCAAAAAATGTATACTTTTATATAATTATCTCGGTTACTTTTTGAAATAGTTCACATAATTTAGAAGTTCGCAATTAGAAATCTTAACCGCTCGTAACCCCGTTAATACTTAATTAAAAAATTCGTTTTTTTTTAATTTCATCGATAATTTTATAAAAAACAAATAAATATTATATTTTTTTATACAGTGTACTTAAAATGTAAGTAAAATCAAACACTTGCTATAAGGATATAATCACTTTAGTACCAGGCTTGTCTTTGACACCCCGTATATATCTTATTAGTAGGGTTAGGCATATATACCATACATCGTTTTATTGGTAATTGTATAAGCAATAAAAATGTTATTTATACTTTTTCTCTATCATACATCGTTTTTGTGCAATTTTAAAAAATGTCAACCGTATACACACTCTTGATAAATCACTTTGTACATCAAAATGGTGGGATCTTAAAAATATGTCATATACATCATTTTGTAGAAAATTTAATGTAGAACAAACTTTATTATGGTATTTTTTTCATAACTCCTCTATTTTTGTAGTTATTTCTGAAAAACAAGCACCTTATGTACCTTATGATTTACACATGGTATTAAAAGTTTAATGGAGATTTTTTTACAACCATTTTACAGCCATGATGACGATCTTTGACGTGTTGTTTTATAAATCATTAAAATTGTAAAAATATTCTAAAACCTTGTTAAATACTCCGCAAAATGATGTATAAAAGTATTTTTAAATAAGATATACAGGGCCTTAAACATTGCCACGACACTTACCATCCTCCAAAATGTAGTCATTACACTTCATCAAAATTAACTCCAAAAGTAACAAAGATACAAAAAAAATCTCAACACAAAAAATATTCCCCACAAACCAACAATTAAAACGATATATAATACATACTCATAACCCAACACACTAACAGTGTACAGAGCGTCAAAACATTTCCACTCCACGAACTCACTAACATCGCCATCTATTGCTAAGGTTTCAACGCCCTGTGTAAAAGTAATTAATGGAGTAATTAAAGCAAATTAATAATCTTGTAGAGAATATTACGGGAATTCAAAAAATGTATACTTTTATATAATTATCTCGGTTACTTTTTGAAATAGTTCACATAATTTAGAAGCTCGCAATTAGAAATTTTAACCGCTCGTAACCCCGTTAATACTTAATTAAAAAAATCGGTTTTTTTAAATTTCATCGATAATTTTATAAAAAACAAATAAATATTATATTTTTTTATACAGTGTACTTAAAATGTAAGTAAAATCAAACACTTGCTATAAGGATATAATCACTTTAGTACCAGGCTTGTCTTTGACACCCCGTATATATCTTATTAGTAGGGTTAGGCATATATACCATACATCGTTTTATTGGTAATTTCATAAGCAATAAAAATGTTATTTATACTTTTGCTCTATCATGCATAGTTTTTGTGCAATTTTAAAAAATGTCAACCGTATACACACTCTTGATAAATCACTTTGTACATCAAAATGGTGGGATCTTAAAAATATGTCATATACATCATTTTGTAGAATATTAAATGTAGAACAAACTTTATTTTGGTATTTTTTTCATAACTCCTCTATTTTTGTAGTTATTTCTGAAAAACAAGCACCTTATGTACCTTATGATTTACACATGGTATTAAAAGTTTAATGGAGATTTTTTTACAACCATTTTACAGCCATGATGACGATCTTTGACGTGTTGTTTTATAAATCATTAAAATTGTAAAAATATTCTAAAACCTTGTTAAATACTCCGCAAAATGATGTATAAAAGTATTTTTAAATAAGATATACAGGGCCTTAAACATTGCCACGACACTTACCATCCTCCAAAATGTAGTCATTACACTTCATCAAAATTAACTCCAAAAGTAACAAAGATACAAAAAAAATCTCAACACAAAAAATATTCCTCACAAAACAACAATTAAAACGATATATAATACATACTCATAACACAACACACTAACATTGTACAGAGCGTCAAAACATTTCCACTCCACGAACTCACTAACATCGCCATCTATTGCTAAGGTTTCAACGCCCTGTGTAAAAGTAATTAATGGAGTAATTAAAGCAAATGAATAATCTTGTAGAGAATATTACGGGAATTCAAAAAATGTATACTTTTATATAATTATCTCGGTTACTTTTTGAAATAGTTCACATAATTTAGAAGCTCGCAATTAGAAATTTTAACCGCTCATAACCCCGTTAATACTTAATTAAAAAATTCGTTTTTTTTTTAATTTCATCGATAATTTTATAAAAAACAAATAAATATTATATTTTTTTATACAGTGTACTTAAAATGTAAGTAAAATCAAACACTTGCTATAAGGATATAATCACTTTAGTACCAGGCTTGTCTTTGACACCCCGTATATATCTTATTAGTAGGGTTAGGCATATATACCATACATCGTTTTATTGGTAATTGTATAAGCAATAAAAATGTTATTTATACTTTTGCTCTATCATACATCGTTTTTGTGCAATTTTAAAAAATGTCAACCGTATACACACTCTTGATAAATCACTTTGTACATCAAAATGGTGGGATCTTAAAAATATGTCATATACATCATTTTGTAGAAAATTAAATGTAGAACAAACTTTATTACGGTATTTTTTTCATAACTCCTCTATTTTTGTAGTTATTTCTGAAAAACAAGCACCTTATGTACCTTATGATTTACACGTGGTATTAAAAGTTTAATGGAGATTTTTTACAACCATTTTACAGCCAAGGGGTGACGATCTTTGACGTGTTGTTTTATAAATCATTAAAATAGTTTAAAATTAGTTTGGATTTATCTTAATTAGTAAACACTGTAGCAGACTACACCTATAAATTCACAAATGCAACTTTCGTGTTGTTTTCGTGCTATTTTTAGGAGTAATTTATGAATGTGTGGACTCTTTTTTTTTCTCGAAAAAACATCCGGGGAAAATTGGAGGCTGTCAAGTTTCGTTACGAAGTTAATTTGCTACAGTAATTGTATTTTTAACAAGAATTAACAACGCTTTTATAATTGCAACATTATACCTCTATTTAAACGCCTTGTATAATAATTAATATTAATTAATTTTGTAAAATTTCGTTATCAATAACATGCTTTTCACAGCAAGTTTATATCATAATTAATTTTTGATTAAACCCCAAAAAACCTTACCTATGTTCAGTATGAAAATGTTTGCTGTATTTAACCGGCTGTATAATATACAATAATAACAATAAAAATACGCTATTTATGTCCAACGATAGAGAATTTTATTGCAAATAAAACCTTGTTTGCAAAATTTATGTAACCTTGTTGGTTTTGCCTTAAATTTACTAAAACTAAACAATATACAATACAATGTAATACATAAACATAAAGCAGGAATGTTTTGAGGCTCTGTATTTTATTTCTGTGTGGAGTTAAAAATATGTATGATATGTCATTTTGTTTATTATTTTTTAAGGAATATTTTTTGTTTTTACATATTTTTTGTTACTTTTGTAAGTTTTGAGATATTTAAAATAAAAGATAAATAAAACATGTTTCATTGTGCTTTTAGTTTTTTTAAGATATTTTGAAAATCCCCCAATATAAAAAAAAATCTGCTCAATTATTTTTATTCCTTACTAAATTACGAATAAAATGATGTATAAATCATATTTTTAACTCTACCAAGTAAAAGTACACGAGCATTTAACATAAGCATGTTTTTTCTTAGCACTATGATTACACATTTTCAACAATATCTCAAAAGGTACAGGAGATGCAAAAAAATTCTATAAACAAAAAATATTCCCCATAAAACAAGGAATAAAACGATGCATCATACATATTTTTAATACCACCCAGTAAATATACACAGAGTGTTAAAGCATCGGGACTGCGCAATGTAAAATTGCACTGACATGTAATGGATTCGGTTTTTCTATATTACCTGAAAAAGTATAATAGATACAAAAGATTTGTTTACACGGTTGAATTCTTTATACAATTACGAACAAAATGAGCTATGTGTTATATTTTAACTGTGAAGTACTTGAGATGTACAGGGGGTTGAAATCTGTGCTTAGGTTATAGCGCGATTCACTCTGATTGTAGTTGTGTTGGTTTTTTTAATATATTTTGAAAATCCCCCATGATAAAAAAATTATGATAAATTATTTTTATTCCTTAGTAAATTACGAATAAAATGATGTATAAATCATATTTTTAACTCTACCAAGTAAAAGTATACGAGCATTTAACATAAGCATGTTTTTTCTTAGCACTGTGATTACACATTTTCAACAATATCTCAAAAGGTACAGGAGATGCAAAAAAATTCCACATACAAAAAATATTCCCCATAAAACAAGGAATAAAACGATATATCATACACATTTTTAATACCACCCAGTAAATATATACAGAGTGTTAAAGCATCGGGACTTCGCAATGTAAAACTGCGCTGGCATGTAATGGATTCGGTTTTTCTATATTATCTCAAAAAGTATAATAGATACAAAAGATTTGTTTACACGATTGCATTTTTTATACAGTTACGAACAAAATGAGCTATGTGTTATATTTTAACTGTAAAGTACTTGGGATGTACAAGGGGTTGAAATCTGTGCTTAGTTTATATCGCGATTTGCTCTGATTGCAGTTGCAAATGGCAAGACTTCGACAAGAATCTAAGACTATTTCAAGGATAAATAACAGAAAATCTTTACCCTGCCTTTGTTTCCACATTGCATCAACCTTAAAAAAGTAATATTTCCAGTGGATTATCTCACTTGATAAGCAGTATAAAGCAGTGACATTTGGTGCAAGTAATTTCCACCCTTAATAACAATGAGCAAGCTCCCCTATGCAGTAATATACCTAATTTAATTCTTATTGTTGCGAAAAAGCCTCTCGGAAGGCACACAACTGTTATCTTCCATAGGAAATTATTGTCAATAATTGTTTTGATTCTATATTAGATAGAGAGCCGAATGGGGCGAGTGGTGGCTTTTATTATCCACGCCATTTTTTCGGTTTTATGTGGTGGTAAAACTGAGATTTATGGCTTAAAATAACCGCCGATCTATGACGAAACGACAGAAAAAAACCGCGTCAAATTTGGAGTTGCGATATACAGGGTAAATCACGAAGTAATGCCGGAAAATAATTTCGATATAAATTCAAACTTTTCGACTAAAATATGTTCACGCGATGCACTGCAATTAAAAATATAAATCTTAACAAGCCTGAACCGCAATATTATCAGAAATTCATAGCTAATGCAAATTATACACCAATTGTCTATATTTATTGCACCCGCATTAAATTTCGCAACATTGCGCCAATATTTGACGTTTTGTCTGTCAAGAATTACCGTTCTGCACTTGTTTTGCAATGTTGCCAGTTTCAATATTTCCTCTACATTTTGACCCATATTAGAGGCACACCTGTTTAATCTAATTTTTCTAAATCAAATCCAATCGAACAAATAGAGAATGCGATAAAGGAAGTATAAGTAAAATAAGTTATGCAAGAAATTCTAATTAACTTAGTACCAAATGAGTTAATAAATAGCAAATGGCTTGGCAAAACGTTCAAATAAAAAAAATACAAGTAATTGTATTATAAATTAACATTAGATCCGATAAGGTATTGCAAAGTGCAGCTGTATTACGAGTAGTGAAATGTCAAAGATTTTACACTACTCAACAAATGTTTCATTAGTTTATAGATATCTTAGAAAGTATGCATGATAAAAATTCTATAAAATTATTTTTTATTTCTTACTAAATTACAAATAAAATGATGTATAAAACATATTTTTAACTGTACCGAGTAAAAGTATAATAGCCTTTAACATAAGCAAGTCTTTTCTTACAACTGCGATATGTCATTGTTACACATTTTTAACAATATCTCAAAAGGTACAGAAGATGCAAAAAATTTCTATAAACAAAAAATATTCCCCATAAAACAAGGAATAAAACGATATATAATGCATATTTTTAATACCACCCAGTAAATATATACACAGTGTTAAAGCATCGGGACTTCTCAATGTAAAACTGCACTGGCATGTAATGGATGCAGTTTTTCTTAATTATCTGAAAAAGTATGATATATACAAAAGATTGGTTTACACGATTGTATTCTTTATAAAATTACGAACAAAATGAGCTATGTGTTATATTTCAACTGTGAAGTTCTTGGGATATACAGGGGGTTGAAATCTGTGCTTAGGTTATAGCGTGATTTACTCTGATTGTAGTTAAGATATTTTTAAAAGTATGCAGGATTATGTAAAATTATTTTTTAATCCTTACTAAATTACAAATAAAATGGTGTATAAAACATATTTTTAACTCAACCAAGTAAAAGTATACGAGCCTTTAACAATAGCATGTCTTTTCTTACCACTGCGATATGTCATTATTACACATTTTCATTAATATCTCAAAAAGTACAAAAGATGCAAAAAATTTATACAAACAAAAAATATTCCCCATAAAACAAGGAATAAAACGATATATCATACATATTTTTAATACCACCCAGTAAATATATACAGAGTGTTAAAGCATCGGGACTTCGCAATGTAAAACTGCACTGACATGTAAGATAAGCGGTTTTTCTAAATTATCTGAAAAAGTATGATAGATACAGAAGATTTGTATACACAATTGTATTTTCAATAAAATTACGAACAAAATGAGCTATGTGTTATATTTTAACTGTTAAGTTATTGGAGTATACAGGGGGTTGAAATCTGTGCTTAGGTTATAGTGCGATTTACTTTGATTGTAACTTCAAAAACTATATAAGATAAAAATATATAAAATATAAATTTATTTAAAAAGTAGCAGACCCTAAAACATGTGAAGCAGTGTTGGTTTAAAATCTATTTGTTTAATTATTTAAACGTTTTAGGTCGATAAATTGTATAATAATTATTGTAAAAGGTAAATGTTGAGATTTTACTTTAATGGAATCCAGGCTTGCCAATATAACAAGTACACTTTGAAATTGCGATTTCTTAATAGTAAATTGTGTTTTTAAACATGCTTTCGTAAAAAGAAAATTGGTTTTTCTATATTACTGTTTGGTTTTCTTCGGTAATACGGTCAAGGGGTCTATAAATAGAAACCCTTTAGGATAGTTTTTGGCTTTTATAGTCAATTAAATGATAATTAGACGACCTTTCCTCTGCGGTCGTTTGGATCAAGTATTATCTACGTTTTCCTTTACTTGTTCTTTTGCCTTATAAATAAAAAAATAGGCTATTTAAGAGATATACAATTTATAAGCTTAGGTGAGAAAAAGGTATATTTTATTTATTAGTTGGTCTCTCGAGAGTTATATGAGTAATCGAGTTCCGTAAAGTTTTGATTTTAGACCAATAAAAGTTGTTTATTTCTTTTACAATACGTTTGGAATTTCGTAAAACATTGATTATTTTGTTTGTTGCAATTTTAAACAAAATAAATCGTCGCAAAATCATTAAAACAATATTTATAACAAACGCAGTTTATTTATGAATACATTACCAAGCAAATTTAAATATTTAATTTTGTTTTCGATGAAATTAATCAAAATATTATCGATAGATGATTATTTATTATTGATTGAACATGTATATCGAATAATAAAAACCATTTAGTGAACCGTTATAATGGAACAACTTGAACTAATTTTAAGTTAAAGCTTACCGCACACGATAAACAATTAGAAATGTTACAGTCTTAAGAAATATTAATTTGAAGTTTGTACACATTTTTTAGATTATTTAAAAAAATACAAAAGATACAAAAAACTTGTAATTACAAAAAATATTCCCCATAAAACAAGGATTACAATGATATATCACACATATTTAAAAGTCCACCCAGTAAATACATACAGGGAGTTGAAACATCGGCAGTTAACAATGTTATATTGCACTTGCATGTCATAGGTGTGGTTTTTTAAGATTTTCTCGAGAAGTATAATAGATACAAAAAAGTTGTTTATAAAATTTGATTCCTTATAAAATTAGGAACAAAATGAATTATACCTCATATTTTAACTGCGACATTCTTATGATATATAGAGGTTTAAAATCTGCTCTTGGATAACAGTTGGTTTTACTGTCTTTAGTTTTACGAGATTTTCTTGAAAATTAGATAAGATAAAAAAATTATTAAAACGTAAAATTAATCTTTGATAAAATGCCTACAATATGACGTATGACACGTAATATTAAAACAATTATTAAAAAAATTACAGAGCTTTAAAATTAAACATTGTTACGGTGGAAACTGAGTTAAGGTCATTATAGCACATTTTTAGGATTATTTAAAAAAATACAAAATATACAAAAAACTTGTTAATACAAAAAATATTCCTCATAAATCAAGGATTTCAATGATATATCACATATATTTTAAACTCCACCCAGTAAATACATACAGGGCGTTGAAACATCGGCAGTTAACAATGTTATATTGCACTTGCATGTCATAGGTTTGGTTTTTTAAGATTTTCTCGAGAAGTATAATAGATACAAAACAGTTGTTTATAAAATTTGATTCCTTATAAAATTAAAAACAAAATGAATTATGCCTCATATTTTAACTGCGACATTCTTATGATACACAGAGGTTTAAAATCTGTTCTTGGATAACAGATGGTTTTACTGTCTTTAGTTTTACGAGATTTTCTTAAAAATTAGATAAGATAAAAAAATTATTAAAACATAAAATGAATCTTTGATAAAATGCCTACAAAATGACATAGGTCACATAATTATAAAACAATCATAAATAAAATTACAGAGCTTCAAAATTCAACATTGTCGTGTAATTAAACAAAACTTGTTACAAACAGTTGAAACTGAACTCAGTTGTTGGCTTTACATCAAGTGCCAATCCAATCAGGCTGACAAATCTCTAAACAATAACAAATTAGCTTTGAGACCGGCACCATGTAACTGGAAACGTTATGTTGCGACCGAAATATTTTTAGATGTTCCACAAAATTAGTCTCGTGTCATTTTCAGAGTGGTTAGGTAAATCTGCGTGTTAAAAATTAGATTTTATTTTTAAATTTAAAGGATTAAAAAGAGTGGCCGCGAAGATTACCGGGTTTTAACCCATTTGTGTTTTTGGTTTTCACAAACTTAATTTAACATCGAGATTCTGAGTTTATTTTTAATTTTAAAACAATAAATATTATGTCAAAGTAATCACAATTAATTGTAAATTCTCAAGACATTTTTTATGTGTTGTACGAGGTGTGTTTAGAAAATATCGGGAATTTTCGTTTTTTGAAACAAATATTTATTTATTCGTCTACATTAATGTTGTCGCCTTCAAAATAGTCCCCATTGGATATTATGCACATGTGCCAGCTCTTCTTCCAATACTCGAAACACTTTTAAAACTCGATCTTTGGGATAGCCTTTAGTTCTTTCAGCGATGCGCTTTTAATGTCATCTTTTGCAAAACGACGGCCCTTTAAGGTTCTCTTTATTTTTGGGAATAGGAAACAGTCAGACAGAGGCATGTCTGGCGAATATGGAGGCTGGGGCATCATTACAGTATTGTTTTTGGCCAAAAATTTTGTTCAAAATTTAACAATTTTGGAACAAATTTTGCTGCCACGCGTTTCATACCCAAAACATTCGAAAAAATTTCATGGGATGAGCCAATCGATATACCAACATCATCAGCGACTTCTCTGATGGTTTATAACCATTTCTTCCACTTTTTCCATGTTTTTATCGGTTGTTAATGTGCTTGTGCGTTCGGGGCGTTCGTCATCTTCAACGTCTTCACGGACATCTTGGAAACTCTTATACCACTTGTAAACTCTTGTTTTACTTATAGCAGACTCACTATAGGCCTTTGTTAACATTTCAAAGAATTTATTTCATTTTTTAAGCAAAATTGGATACAAATTCTTTGATCCATTTCTTTTAACGAACGAAAAATCGCCGAGCTCATAAAACACGTCTAACCTTAGCGGCTGCCACAGACAAAGTAAACAATGAAAACAGCTAAAGTTTTTATCATACTTCGGGGGCATGTATACCAACATAATAAATAAAATTTTATGACAACCGGACCCTCCAAAGCCGCGAAATTTAACAATTCCCGTTATTTTCTGAACACACCTCGTATAACATCAAGATTTGTTTTGAGTGATTCTGAGGTTAATTTTAATTTTAAAACAATAAATAATATGTCAAAGTAATCACAATTAATTATAGATTCTCAAGACATTTTTTGTGTGTTGTATTTTTGTATTTCTGCCAATCGGAAAGCATGTAAAATCAAATTTGGATTTAGAGTCGTTATGGAGCTTTCAAATTCAAATGGACGCTAATAACAACGCACACTGACGAAAAACAGTTGAAAAATCATCTTCAAAAAAGAGCTGAAACGTTTTTTTTTTCGACATCATGTTCAATTAAGCCCGGAGCTCTCTCAAATGTTAATTTTCTGTTTATAATCGTAAAAAGCCATTTGTCATTTCGGAAATTTTCGAATGTACATGAATAATTCAATGCAACAGCCACTACCGAACAATTTTCGTGATTAATGATTTATGAGAATTTGTTTTAGGTGCCCGTCCAAATGTCCGCGTGGTTTAAATTTTTCAGCTGATGAATATTTAACACCCTGTATCTCGATAATTGAATTCATCATAATTATTTTGAATGCATATTCGGACGAGCATTTTAAGCCTTAAAACGTTTCAATATACACACAAATAAACATTTTATCGAGTAAAATAGATGACATTGCTATTTTATATAACGTTTTTGTTTCGCCCTGTATCTTAAAAACGAATTATTATATAAATTGTTTAGTTTTATATTAAAAATCTATCAACTTTTAGGAAAATTTAAAGCTATATAACTCTTTTTAACCGCTAAAAATAAACATATTATCGAGCAAAATGGGTTTTGTCGTTATTTTACTAGTTTGCACTAGGACTGGTAATTGTTTATTGCCCTGTATCTCGCAAAATAAATTTAACATTTGGAATCTCCAATGCTTTATAAACAATGTAAGCCATAAAGCTTTTTTAAATCCTAAAAATAAATATTATATCAAACAACATAGATTGTATTGTCATTTTATCATTTTTGTTTCAGCTTGTATTTAAAAAACGCATTATTATATTAATTTTTTGATTGTGCATTTAAAAACTACGCATTTTGAGTAAAATTTAAAGCTATATAAGGCTTTTAAACTTTTAGAAATAAACATATTATCGAGAAAAATGGGTTTTGTCGTTATTTTAGAAGTTTGCACTCTGACTGGTGATTGTTTATTACCCTGTATCTCGCAAAATAAATTTAACAAAATTATTTTCAATGTACATTTTAAATCTCCAATGCTTTATGAACAATGAAAGCTATAAAGCGTTTTTTAAATCCTAAAAATAAATATTTTATCGAATATAAAAGATTCTATTGTCATTTTATCGTTTTTGTTTCAGCGTGTATTTTAAAAACGAATAATTATATTAATTAATTAAATTATTTTTAATGTACATTTGGAATCTCCAATGCTTTATGAACAATGTAAGCTATAAAGCGTTTTTTAAATCCTAAAAATAAATATTTTATCGAACAAAATGGATTCTTTGGTCATTTTATCATTTTTGTTTTAGCTTGTATTTTAAAAACGCATTATTGTATTAATTTTTTGTTTGTACATTTAAAAACTACGCATTTTGAGGAAAATTTAAAGCTATATAAGGCTTTTAAACTTTTAGAAATTAACATATTATCGAGCAAAATGGGTTTTGTCGTTATTTTAGAAGTTTGCACTCTGACTGGTGATTGTTTATTGCCCTGTATCTCGCAAAATAAATTTAACAAAATTATTTTCAATGTAAATTTTAAATCTCCAATGCTTTATGAACAATGTAAGCCATAAAGCGTTTTTTAAATCCTAAAAATAAATATTTTATCGAACAAAATAGATTCTATGGTCATTTTATTATTTTTGATTCAGCCTGTATTTTAAAAACGCATTATTACATTAATTTTTTGTTAGTATATTTAAAAACTAAGCATTTTGAGGAAAATTTAAAGCTATATAAGGCTTTTAAACTTTTAGAAATAAACATATTATCGAGCAAAATGTTTTTGCCGTTATTTTAGAAGTTTGCACTCAGACTGGTAATTGTTTATTGACCTGTATCTCGCAAACTAATTTTAATAAAATTATTTTCAATGTACATTTGAAATCTCCAATGCTTTACGAACAATGAAAGCTATAAAGCGTTTTTTAAATCCTAAAAATAAATATTTTATCGAATATAATAGATTCTATTGTCATTTTATCGTTTTTGTTTCAGCGTGTATTTTAAAAACGAATAATTATATTAATTAATTAAATTATTTTTAATGTACATTTGGAATCTCCAATGCTTTATGAACAATGTAAGCCATAAAGCGTTTTTTAAAACCTAAAAATAAATACTTTATCGAACAAAATAGATTCTATGATCATTTTATCATTTTTGTTTCAGCTTGTATTTAAAAAACGCATTATTATATTAATTTTTTGTTTGTATATTTAAAAACTACGCATTTTCAGAAAAATTTAAAACTATATAAGGCTTTTAAACTTTTAGAAATAAACATATTATCAAGCAAAATGGGTTTTGTCGTTATTTTAGAAGTTTGCAGTCTGACTGGTGATTGTTTATTGACCTGTATATCGCAAACTAAATGTAACAAAATTATTTTCAATGTACATTGTAAATCTCCAATGCTTTATGAACAATGTAAGCTATAAAGCGTTTTTTAAATCCTAAAAATAAATATTTTATCGAACAAAATAGATTCTATGGTCATTTTATCATTTTTGTGTCAGCCTGTATTTTAAAAACGCATTATTATATTAGTTTTTTGTTTGTATATTTAAAAAATACGCTTTTTGAGGAAAATTTAAAGCTATATATACAAAATAAATAAATTATTTATCTCAGACAAATCTAATGCTTGGCCTTAAAGCTATTCAGTAGTTGATGATTAAATAAATAATATAATTGTTAATAATTACGTTCAAATAAAAAGTAAATGCTTTAAAAGACCTTTCTGTCAATTATGTTTGAATTAGGCAATATATATATACATACAATATATATATAATAATCATTAACAGCAATAAAAATAGTAACCCATATTTTTAATGATATTAAAATAATAATTGGCTTTTTATATAAGGCTATAATTAACACGTCAGTATTATTCATTTTATTGCAAAATATATTTTTTGTTAATACATTAAGGTAAGTAATTGCTTATATTTTTTTTTATTTTCTGTTTATTTTCAAAATGCAACTTATTGCTGGAATTTGTTGCAAAATAATGCTTTCTAATGAGATTAAATTATTCTTGTAATTTAATTAGATTTATAACAGTTTTTTCAAATTCAAAAGTATCAGGAGAGCATGAAGTTGCAGAGGTTACGTCACTTATTTTGCAACTACCGCTATATGGAAGGTAGTATTCAAAGGAATTTAAGTATAAAATTTGATATGGTACGTACCTTTTAAAAACTCGCATTCTACTTGTAAAACTAAGTTAGCATGGCCAACTTAAAATCCAACAAACAAATAACGTTTTAGTTTCACGCTGAAACCCAAAAATTTACATGCATACCAAGATTTTGCGGAACTTTTTCCACCCTTACGAATCGAAGGCAATTTGTGGACCGAAAACTTTTTAATAAGTTTTGGGTGTTTTTTTTTAATTCTGAAACAAGTCGTAAGATTATGGGGACAAGTTGCACCCTCTTCATTAATATGTAGTTTTTAATATTGGAACTTTTTATGCTCGAAAGTCGGCTTTTGATTAAATATTTTAGGAAATTGCTTTCGAGGAAACTTTTTAATATGTTGACAAGGTTTTTTGATTTCGTGTAATCGTTCGTTTATTTATTGGAAGATTTTTATATTAATACGTTCAAATGTTCAAAAAGTTATGGGTGATTCTACAAAAGTTGATCTCATTTTGTTTATATAGTTTTCGGAGAAAATTAAACAGTATTTTGTTATGAGAAAATAGATAATATAATAAATATACTGTTCCAGACCGGGCCAGTCACTTTTTCAAACAGTTTCCGAAATATCTGTTTTTTCTAAATTTGAATGCAAGGGAAGTGACGAGTATACCAGGGTACTAATTAAATACATAATTTATTGGAAAATATAAGATTTATTTCAACTTTGAGCATATTATACATTAAATATCTTAAAATCAAATAATACCACACATCAGTGGCGGCTGGTGGATTTTGGGTATACCGATATCTCAATTATTAGATATGGGACCCACACCAAATTTATATGAGTTTATAATGACATTAAATAAACAAGTTCTGCGCAAGCAGAATTTAAATTGTTGTTAAAGTTTGCGAAAAAAAAAACCGAAATATCGAACATGGAACTGACGACACGGTACTGATGAATGGGATACAAATTTGAGATTATAATTCGGAATTGGGTATTTTACTGATATTTTTTATTAGTGGATGCTACTTATCAACAAATCACATATAGCCTTATATAAATTACAATAAAATATATATACGTAAGAAAATAACTACTCACCACAGTACTGAAATTTTGACTGGAACTATACGTGCATTCACCACAACTTCGCCGATTGAATTGTTTACAAGATGGCTGTCGTGCAAAGGGCGGGCTCTGTAGGTAATTTTTTTACCAACACTTGAGTTAAAACGAGGACTTGACGTTTAAACTTCAATATTTGTAAGAATTTTGAATTTTAACATTGGACATAGAACTGACGTGTAAAAGTGAGTACAAAGATTATCTTTTTTTTTTAAATTGCTATTATTCGAATCTATGATAAAATATGAAAAATACCTTATTTAATGTTTTATAGTTTGTAGTGAAATTGAAAAATTTAAGATAAATTGAATATATTTTAAAATAAAATCACTCAAATATTTGATTCAGGAGTTGTGACACGCCAAGGTACTGATGTTTTGAATATTTATTATGTTTTTCTACAAACGTGCTTTTGAAAAAACATTAAAATTGGGTGGACAAGTTAAAAAAATCTGGATCTTTTGTAATATACTAAAATATTTACAAAAAATATTAAAATACCTACTCTATTGACTGATGACATCAAGTTGTCCAACTTTTGTAGAATCACCCATAAGTTTTTTCATAGCGCGTTTGACAATATTTATGTATATATATATATATATAATTTATATTTAATATAATGCTATACAGGGTGTTTCTGGAGAAACGCAAACGATATGGATTTGAAATTTTAATAGCATATACAATTTGATTTAGACTATACCTAAAGTCAATAGTTTTCAAGATATTAATTTTTTCAACAAATACCTTGGGAAAAACCAATAATAACTTTTATCTTCACGCGGTCTATAATTTAAACTTTATTGTTGTCAACATTCGATAAAGAAATACCTTGATATGGCCTAGGCCGATTAAAATATTTATGAGGCAAGTAATTAGTTCGATTTTTTCTCGCTAGGGGTATTGTTTTGACAAATTAATCCTTTTCTAAGAAATTAACCTACTAAACTGGTTTAATTTATTTATAATAAGCACTAATTTGTTTGTTTTACTGTTAATGTTTAATATTTTTCATTAAATTATTGTAAAATTAAATATGAGTAATAAAACAAAAAGTGAGGTTAGGCAACCAAGAAAACGCACGATTCTTTTTCTACGATTTAAATTTTCTTTCATTTTTAATTTGCTTTAAGTTTTCAGTGAAATTAAATGTTAAACACAGCTTAAACATTCCAAACTACCTATTTTTTAAATAAAAATCCAAACAAATTGAAATTAGATACCTACCTATTTATTAAACAATTAATTGAATTCAATGTAATGGAAAAAATCCATTTCTACTTAAATCATGTGGCTAGGTATTGTCAAACTATTACTGCTTCTAAAAGCAATAATAATTATTGTACATTTAATGTAATCTTTAGATAATAAATAAATGAGATTATAAAAAAGTGAGGTTAGGCCGCTTTGATGTTGAATTAGATTGACCTATATAAAGTGCTTTGAAGATAAAATGTTGTATGCCATTCGGCTAACCTAATAACATAAATAACTATTTTATTATAAATATAAAACCCTGTACGTTTTAACATAATCAAATAGAACATTAAAAAAATGGCCGATTACGTCAGAGATTCTACAAAAATGGCGGAAAATATGAAAATAGTAATTTAAAATGTGCGTAGGTAATTGAAAAAAAATCGACCTCTTCAAAAAATTTTTTGAGAAAAAAGCCGAATTTTTCCATAAATTTTGGATATAAAAATTCTCAGTAAATTATTTTAGTTTTGTTCAAAAGATTCCGACGATTTTAATATCTTAATTAGTGTTTCCACAATTTTACCTTTTTATATCTACGTCCGGTCTTAAAATCCAAAGATTATTATTAACCATAATTTTAGGTGATTGTTGAAGTAAATTAATAATTGACCAGAGATCCTCTTTGTTTTAAAGAAACGCTACTTAAGTACAGGTTTTAAAAAAATTACCTTAATAAAACAATCTCGACTTTCTTGAGAAATATTTCTTTAACGCTTCAGCATACAAAAATTTATATCCGTCAAAAAAAGCAATGTTGCCACACTTACCTTGCTCGGCGGACGTCCGCCATATTAAAATGGCCAAGAAGGACAATAACGTTGTCAACATCTCCATTGTTCGACGCTTATTCAGCCCTTATAGGCTGACTGCAGTTTTAATTACTTCATTCTGTAAAATCAGAAAAAACGGAGTTAGCACAAAAAACACAATTTTTTTTTGGTTGAGAGGTTTAACAAGTGCGCCCCATATTTCGTTAATTAAAAAATCACGTGCTATTGACTACGGTATTAATTATATTTAGGAGTTTTATTCATATTGGAGAATCGATTGAAATCACAGGTTGATATCATTTAAAGCGCTTAATGCTTTTACAATTTTAAGGTTAGGTTTGTTTTATGAAAAAACATTAAAGAAAACTTCATTGGCTTTAATTAAAAGTATAAAATGCTAAGATAGCTCTAAAAATAACAAAGATATCGCCAATTTTCTTATCGAGGGTCAAGGATGCATTTTGATTTTAGAGCAATAAAACAGTTTTTCTAGCATAACTTTTTAATTATTGATTTTAAACAAAAACTTTTGTCAACAATATTTTAGCCTATTAAAATCTGAATAAAACTACACACTGCAAAATATTATACCCTTTATAATTTGCCAGATATAGTTATTAATGACTCTTACTATTAGTTCGAGATGTAGAGCTTTCATTAAAGCAACATAACTTTTTTGGTGTTGTAGGTGAAAAAATAATGTGCATACTGTATTAAAGTTTGTTAAATTTCCTACAAAATGGCGCATAAAAAATTTGTGTAACTCAAAAATTAACCAAGATATCCACCGTTAAAGTATACTGTGATCATAATACACATACACTCTTTAGACTTCATCCGGGTATATTTTGGAAAAAATTATTGACACAAAAAAACTTATATTAGGAAAATTATAGAGATTTTCATTATCTGCAAAAATGCATAAAGAAAATTTTTCGATAAAATAAAGACAAAAAAGTTATTCATTAAAAACCGTTTCAATGACAAAAGCAGTTGTGTACCCCACACCTTTTATAAAAAAACATTAAAAAAATTTCATTGGCTTTAATTAAAAGTATAGAATGTTAAGATAGCTCTAAAAATAACAAAGATATCGCCAATTTTCTCATCGAGGGTCAAGGATGCATTTTGATTTTAGAGCAATAAAACAGTTTTTCCAGCATAACTTTTTAATTATTGATTTTAAACAAAAACTTTTGTCAACAATGTTTTAGCCTATTAAATTCTGAATAAAACTACACACAGCAAAATATTATACCCCTAATAATTTGCCAGATATAGTTATCAATGACTGTTACTATTAGTTCGAGATGTAGAGCTTTCATTAAAGCAATATAACTTGTTTGGTGTTGTAGGTGAAAAAATAATGTGCATACTGTATTAAAGTGTGTTAAATTTCCTACAAAATGGCGCATAAAAAATTAGTGTAACTCAAAGATTAACCAAGACATCCACCGTTAAAGTATACTGTGATCATACTACACTTACACTCTTTAAACTTCATCAGGGTATATTTTGGAAACAATTATTGATACAAAAAAACTTATATTAGGAAAATTATAGATATTTTCATTATCTGCAAAAATGCATAACGAAAATTTTTCGATAAAATAAAGACAAACAAGTTATTCATTAAAAACCGTTTCAATGACAAATGCATTTGTGTACACCCACACCTTTTAGTGATAATACGTAACAAAATATAAGGAAGATTAAAGTTAATATAAAATTCTCAAGTGCTATGCATTCCCAGAATGCCATGATATATCGCATTGCAAAAAAACGCGATAACAGATAATACCATGCCGAAATCGTCTAGGATAAAAAGATAAGAAACAAGTAGCCTTCAAATTTTTATTATAAGAGTTGCTATTAAATTTCAAGGATAAAAAAAAATTTATTTTAGAAAATTTTTTTACTCTTCACATTCTTTAGAAAAAAAGAGACAATGGGCACAATTCCGCGCGCGACTTTTAGTATAAAAACGCTCCGGCAATTTTATTGTGCAGAATTTTAAGGAAAAATTTTATTTCTTCCAAAAGAAAACCACAGTTTGGTGTTGAGGAAGATTCGTATGTAGGTTTTTTAGACAATGCTTACAGAGTTTACGGGTAAAATAAATATCGTCTTAATGTTGAACCAAAGCAGTGGCGTGGGTGGCGAGATGCGTTATAAAATTTCATGTTAATTTCACAATAAATATTACTTTGTGTTCAAAGCTAAGGTAGTTAGGTTTTCAATTTATTACACTTACGTGTTGTAAATTTCAAGAATTTACCACTTAAGACACTAAAGATTGTCTTTTTTTTTCCATACTTTTTATTTATAGATTTATGTTTAAGGAATATAAGTGGCGAATCTAAATTCAAACAGCGCATTATTAAAAGCGTTGATTAAAAAAGTCTTCACTCAACGGTAAAAAACAAAAACGGGTATTATCATTTAAATATAATATTATGTTGCCATGAATTCGTATACATATTTATTTTGTCATTTGTCTTTAAAATTTTGTAAATATACCTACTCTCTTAAAATAA
This sequence comes from Brassicogethes aeneus, assembly GCA_921294245.1. Lineage (NCBI taxonomy): Eukaryota > Metazoa > Arthropoda > Insecta > Coleoptera > Nitidulidae > Brassicogethes > Brassicogethes aeneus. The sequence continues at coordinate 4,184,317 of OV121142.1, read as the reverse complement.
ATTAGTCAAAAATGACTAATTGTCATAGTGAAAAAGCAGCCACTAAAAAACTCAAAAAATTCCAATAATGCACTTTAGGTTTTCATTAAAAAATAAACATATTACAAAATAAAAGAACAAAATAAAATAAAAATAGTCAAAAAGCTGAATTTTGGTCTTTTTCCATTTATTTTTATCAACATTAGCTTGTTCTTTTTGTTAAAATGTCAGCTTCACGAAAAAAAATTCAAACTAGGGTTATCTGTTTGATTTAAACCCTTCCCAGGACGATATGTAAATTTTCGACCTCAATTTTGGTATTTAAATCGCTAACGTCAAAATACTTATTCGATATCAAAAGTATGTAAAAGAAAGTTTTAGAGGGCTCAAATACCTTCAATTTAAGGGCTTGTTCGACCAAATCGATCAATTAGATTTCTAGCTATACTCGAAAACGTCAAAACACCTCCGAAAATTGAAAAAAAAAACAATTGAAAATTCATAAAAAAATACGAGGTGTGTTCAGAAAATAACGGGAATTGTTAAATTTCGCGGGTTCGGAGGGTCCGGTTGTTATAAAATTTTCTTTATTATGTTGGTATATATGCCCCCGAAGTATGATAAAAACTTTAGCTGTTTTCATTGTTTACTTTGTCTGTGGCAGTCGCTAAGGTTAGACGTGTTTTATGAGCTCGGCGATTTTTCGTTCGTTAAAAGAAATGGATCAAAGAATTTGTATCCAGTTTTGCTTTAAAAACGAAACAAATTCTGTGAAATGTTAACAAAGGCCTATAGTGAGTCTGCTATAACTAAAACAAGAGTTTACAAGTGGTATAAGAGTTTCCAAGATGGCCGTGAAGACGTTGAAGATGACGAACGCCCCGAACGCACAAGCGCATTAACAACCGATAAAAACATGGAAAAAGTGGAAGAAATGGTTATAAACCATCAGAGAAGTCGCTGATGATGTTGGTATATCGATTGGCTCATCCCATGAAATTTTTTCGAATGTTTTGGGTTTGAAACGCGTGGCAGCAAAATTTGTTCTAAAATTGTTAAATTTTGAACAAAATTTTTGGCCAAAAACAATACTGTAATGATGCCCCAGCCTCCATATTCGCCAGACATGCCTCTGTCTGACTTTTTCCTATACCCAAAAATAAAGAGAACCTTAAAGGGCCGTCGTTTTGCAAGCATAGATGACATTAAAAGCGCATCGCTGAAAGAACTAAAGGCTATTCCAAAGATCGAGTTTTAGAAGTGTTTCGAGTATTGGAAGAAGAGCTGGCACATGTGCATAATATCCAATGGGGACTATTTTGAAGGCGACAACATTAATGTAGACGAATAAATAAATTTTTGTTTCAAAAAACGAAATGAACACACCTCGTATATCTAATTTTATTATTAAGTTTAAACAAAGGCATTTTATATTACTTTTTTATCAAAATTGTTAAATATAAATTTATCACGTTTTGACATTCTAATAACCCAAAAATTGGAAGCATAAGGATTATAATGATTTTAAATGCTTTTTAATAACTTCAAAACCATAAAATTTTAAACAGTGAAGTACCTGACTGTAATTTGAAGCCCTTTTCTAGCAAAAGCTCTATAAACCAATTTAAAAATAATTTGTGTTCGCGGTATTAAATTATAAAATTTAATTTAATGGATTTTATTAAATTATACAGGTAAAATCAATAAAATTTTTGGATGTAGAAATAATTATTGGCCTGAAATAATCAAACAATTAATTTTGTTGAATCTCATTCATTTTCAAATATTAATTAAACGCTAAATTAAAAATCTAATTGAAATGCTGCTTTTGACAGGACCAAGGATAATTAAAAATACTCTAAAAACGCACATACAGCGTTATACTCCGATCAGTTTTTTCTCTTACACAGGGGTGGATTCTACAAAAGTTGGGCAACTTTTGACCTCATTTTGTTTATATAGTTTTCGGAGAAAATTAAACAGAATTTTGTTATGAGAACATAGATAATATAATAAATATACTATTCCAGACCGGGCCAGTCACTTTTTCAAACAGTTTCTGAAATATCTGTGTTTTCTAAATTTGAATGCAAGGGAAGTGACGAGTATACCAGGGTACTAATTAAATACATAATTTATTGGAAAATATAAGATTTATTGCAACTTTGAGCATATTATACATTAAATATCTTAAAATCAAATAATACCACACATCAGTGGCGGCTGGTGGATTTTGGGTATACCGATATCTCAATTATTAGATATGGAACCCACACCAAATTTATATGAGCTTATAATGACATTAAATAAACAAGTTCTGCGCAAGCAGAATTTAAATTAAAGTTTGCGAAAAAAAGATAACCGAAACATCGAACATGGAACTGACGACACGGTACTGATGAATGGGATACAAATTTAAGATTATAATTCGGAATTAAGTATTTTACTGATATTTTTTATTAGTTGATGCTACTTATCAACAAATCACTTAAGCCTTATATAAATTACAATGACGTAAGAAAATAACTATTCACCACAGTACTGAAATTTTGACTGGAACTATACGTGCATTCACCACAACTTCGCCGCTTGCATGGTTTTCAAGATGACTGTCGTGCAAACGGCAATTTTTTACCAACACTTAAGTTAAAACAAGGACTTGACGTTTAAACTTCAATATTTCGCAGGAATTTTGAATTTTAACATTGGACACAGAACTGACGGGTAAAAGTGAGTACAAAGATTATCAATTTTGTAAAAATTGCTATTATTCGAATCTATGATAAAATATGAAGAATACATTATTTAATGTTTTATAGTTTGTAGTAAAATTGAAAAATTTAAGATAAATTGAATATATTTTAGAATAAAATCACTCAAATATTTAATTCAGGAGTTGTACTACGTTTTGAATATTTATTATGTTTTTCTACAATCGTTCTTTTGAAAAAATACATTAAAATTGGGTGGACAAGTTAAAAAACCTGGATCTTTTGTAATATACTGAAATATTTACAAAAAATATTAAAATACCTACTCTATTGACTGATGACATCAAGTTGTCCAACTTTTGTAGAATCACCCTAATGTCTTTTAAATCAAGCAATCAAGAAACCCATGAATATTTAATTTATGCGTTACCGAAATGACAGGACAAACTTTGAAGTACGCAGAAGAATGTTTGATGTTTTTACCTTATAATCGATATTGTTTTGATATTCCTCTGCGAAATATAATCCTTAAAATTGGGAACATATCCATCACAAGCAAAATAAAAACTGAACCAACACTCTACAAAACACACTGTATATTCTTAGTACACTAAAAAACGACTAGATTTGTTATCGAAACATCACAATTCGCACAAAAAAAAACAAAAGACGTATTATTTTAGGACCGAAATATTAAGGCTCTCAACATAGTTTCAACTTCAAGCTACAGCGCGAAACTGACGAGGTACGGTGAGAAATTTCAGAACAAGAATGTCCTAAGCACAAAAGAGTGGAATAACTCTCTCGCTGGGTACACCGCTTACCCCCACCACAGCGAACGCGTACCCTGTTGGAGGCTAGGTGCACTTCTTAGTGCTTATCACGTGTGCTTCGAACGGAGGCTGCCTAGATTATACAGGAGAACACAAAAATTGGTCAACGATAAATATTATAATATAAGTTTTTTGTACCAAGACTTTTTAATTTTATTTTATGGTAAAAATGTTTTTAAAGAGTACAATAATATTCATATTTATACGAGGTGTGTTCAAAATAGTCCCCATTGGATATTATGCACATGTGCCAGCTCTTCTTCCAATACTCGAAACACTTCTAAAACTCGATCTTTGGGATAGCCTTTAGTTCTTTCAGCGATGCGCTTTTAATGTCATCTATGCTTGCAAAACGACGGCCCTTTAAGGTTCTCTTTATTTTTGGAAATAGGAAAAAGTCAGACAGAGGCATGTCTGGCGAATATAGAGGCTGGGGCATCGTTACAGTATTGTTTTTGGCCAAAAATGTTGTTCAAAATTTAACAATTTTAGAACAAATTTTGCTGCCACGCGTTTCATACCCAAAACATTCGAAAAAATTTCATGGGATGAGCCAATCGATATACCAACATCATCAGCGACTTCTCTGATGGTTTATAACCATTTCTTCCACTTTTTCCATGTTTTTATCGGTTGTTAATGTGCTTGTGAGTTCGGGGCGTTCGTCATCTTCAACGTCTTCACGGCCATCTTGGAAACTCTTATACCACTTGTAAACTCTTGTTTTACTTATACTAGACTCACTATAGGCCTTTGTTAACATTTCACAGAATTTATTTTATTTTTTAAGCAAATTCTTTGATCAATTTCTTTTAACGAAAGAAAAATCGCCGAGCTCATAAAACACGTCTAACCTTAGCGGCTGCCACAGACAAAGTAAACAATGAAAACAGCTAAAGTTTTAATCATACTTCGGGGGCATGTATACCAACATAATAAAGAAAATTTTATGACAACCGGACCCTCCGAAGCCGCGAAATTTAACAATTCCCGTTGTTTTCTGAACACACCTCGTATACTAGTTCAAAAGTCAAATTATTATTAATTAATTTGTTGAAAATATAAAAGTTGCTATCGTCACAGTAAAAACTCAAAACCCTGTATAAAAAAATTGTAATACTTAAACTTGTAGGACCAGATAACACCCGACTAGAGAAGAAATTTAAAATTTTTGTAGCAAATTGTAGAGAAAAAACCTTAGTTATTTAGTTAAGTATATTTAACAGATCTATTATTTGGCAAATTTTACCTGGAATATCTTTTCACAAATATTCGGTTTACCTATTTAAACGAACCATGGTTCCCCATATTAGTTCCGACGTTTGGGTATAGGTAGATGTTGTATACAATTCCTTTATTCTATTTTATACATTGTATAGTTTAATAGGTATATTATTTAATATACATTTTTAACCCTTAACATAGTCCAGATGCTACATTAAGTCATCCATTTTAGTTGTCAACAAAATAAAATTTTGTTAAATTTTTCTATTGCTCTCACTTTTATAAAAATCAGTTTTTTTAACAGATTATACATCATTATTAAATAAATAGGTAGTTTTTTTACAAAAGAGAGGAAGGCAGAAGTCTTACTCGACAAATTTTGTTCAATTGCACATCTAAATCGCGCACGTTATTTGTGTTTTACGTTGCAAGGAAAAAACTAAAAAACTGGTTTAGTACTCGATTTCGATTGATTATTCCTTATATCATTGATTAAGAAACTAAACGCTTAAATGCTTATATAGTTACGTTAGTGTGTGTATTTTATCAAAGGGATCATGGTGAATTATTGTGTTTTTAATTGTAAATAAAATTCAAGAACTAAATCGTTGCATTTTTATGTTTTGCCAAAGGATCCAATTCGGTAAGTACATTTGTTGGTGCAGAATTAACTAATGATAACTTTACCTAATATAATTTATATTTAAGTTTGGACAGTTTTAAGAAATTAGTAAAAAATAATTGTTGCAAAAACATAACCTTAAAATCAACCATTTTTATATTTGAGTTCTCTAAAAAACGCCGACAACTGCATTTTAAACAACAAAATATACCTACGAATTCATGGCAACATAATGTTACATATAATACATAATATAATGGTATTTTGCCGTTGAGTGGAGACTTTCTTAATCAACGCTCTTAATAATGCTAAATGCTGTTTAAATTTAGACGACTTATTTGTTTCACGATTATTACTGAATTGAAATGTTTGCACTTTTCACGTTAATCATTACTAAAATGTGTATTTATTGTATCTAATAGGTACAATTTATATTTACAGAGACTGCATGCAATTTATTTCTTCATTCAGATTAACACTGTTTATTGAAAAACAACAAAACAAATCGAGCCACGGTTTTTTTCGATATTTTTTAACATTTTCCGGCTTTATTCTCAAAAACGTTCGTTTGTAACAATGTTTGAACGCACAGTATATTTAATAAAAAAATAAAAAAACATAACATCGCCGCTATTCGTTTTTTTGTGTGTTTAAGTTGGTAGTGGTGGCACTGTTGAATAAAGAAATTCTTCGGAATCAACCATGGGTAGAAAAAAGTAAATTGGATTTTGAGTCTCCGAACAAAAATAAACACAACCGTTTTGTTATATAATTAATTTAAATTGTTTTAATTAAAAAAAGTTATTTCGTAATAATATTATGTTTAGTTATTTTTCGAGAGTTTTCCGGCGATTTTTTAATTTGATTCGTATTTTTTAATAATATACTGTAAAAACAAAAGTTCTATAAATAGTTACCTTAAAGTCAAATCATTAGTCGGTAATAATATAGAACTACTTTATTTTGGGTCCAATATAGGACAAAAAAGTTCGCACGTTACTTTGGTGGTAAGATTTTTGTTCTTTTGTTAAGAGCGGCGGTGTTTAAATTACAATAAAAAATATTTCTAAAAAGTGTACAGATCAGTGTGTGGTATAAATGTGTTCCTCATGGTTTAAACATTGTCACTTTAATGCGTTTTAATTTTAATTCTGGAAACAAACAGTAAAATAGTGTCCAATTACTGGTTGGTAAAAAATGTAAATTTCTATTATTGGACATATGGCCATTATCATACTCTATTTGTATCCCGGACATTTCCCAGCCAATTCTTATGTAAAATTGTCCCCTGAATTCGAAAAGACCATCAAAAACTATAAAAGTTCAGCAGTTTTTGAGATATAGCAATTCCATTTTAAATGTAAAATTGATTATATTTCAAAAACTGTTCTACTTTTATAACTTTTGACGACATTTTCGGATTCAGCGTATAATATTTCATAGGAATTGACTGCTAAATGTCCTAGATACAAATTGCTGTTGACGAGAATTATTAGTGGCTGCTTTTTCGCTATGACATTTTTGACTCATTCATTTTTAGAGAGTAAGTAATATAGTGTAATATAGTGATTTCTTCGTCACAGGACATCTTGCAGAATAACAATGTTAATAGAGAACATAAAAACAAAATTAATAAATTCGGAAAATACTTTTAACATACCACCCGAAAAAATATTAGATATATATAAATCATCCTGTTCCGGCCTAAACATTATAAATGCTTCACAAACTAGAGATACCACACTTAATGTTATTTGCAACAAACTATTTCAGAAGTCAGACCAAGGAATTAGTAGTTACCTTCAGAATCCAGAAAAGGGATGAGGAATCCGAGAAAGAAATATACGAATTATATGATATTTACAAAAACGAAATAAAAAAAATTACCTAAAACAGCAATTTATCTTTAAAAAATATTTAACAATTTTTGTTATTTGATGTAAAGTTGTTATGTTTTTATAAAAATTGTATGTCCAATAACTATGGTCCATGTGTCCAATTACTATACTTTTTTGCATGTTTTTATAAAACGTAAATAAAGTTTAAACAAACAATGGCATATACCTATAAATTTTAAATAAATAATATTCCTTTAAGTGCCCAATAAGTATGTAGTTTACCCTATGCCATATTTTTATTAAAAGCAAGTATTTTTCCTTAAAAAACATGATAAATTTTACTATTTACGAGTCAGATTAGGGGTTATAAATAATAGACAAATTGGTGTCAGGTAAAAAGAATGGTTGAATAAAAATATGTTTTTACTCTTTTAAGCCTTTTTATAGTGCCATATAACACCCATTAAAGTTCAACAAGACTTGTAATATAATAAACGAATAAATTTATAAAAGTAAAAGTTTTTATTTTTAAGAAACCCTTAAAAATTAAATTTGTTTTTATTACGTTATTATTTTGGTCGCAATAGTTTTTTTTTGAGGGAGTTATAGTACACGCCAAATATTTTAGTACATTACAAAAGATCCAGGTTTTTTTTAACTTGTCCACCCAATTTTAATGTATTTCTTCAATAGCACGTTTGTAGAAAAACATAATAAATATTCAAAACATCAGTACCTTGGCGTGTGACAACTCCTGAATCAAATATTTGAGTGATTTTATTTTAAAATATATTCAACTTATCTTAAATTTTTCAATTTCACTACAAACTATAAAACATTAAATAATGTATTCTTCATATTTTATCATAGATTCGAATAATAGCAATTTTTAAAAAATTGATAATCTTTGTACTCACTTGTACCCGTCAGTTCTGTGTCCAATGTTAAAATTCAAAATTCCTGCGAAATATTGAAGTTTAAACGTTAAGTCCTCGTTTTAACTCAAGTGTTGGTAAAAAATTACCTACGGAGCCCGCCCTTTGCACGACATTCATCTTGAAAACAACGCAAGCAGCGAAGTTGTGGTGAATGCACGTATAGTTCCAGTCAAAATTTCAGTACTGTGGTGAGTAGTTATTTTCTTACGTATATATATTTCATTGTAATTTATATAAGGCTATATGTGATTTGTTGATAAGTAGCATCCACTAATAAAAAATATCAGTAAAATACTTAATTCCGAATTATAATCTCAAAGTTGTATCCCATTCATCAGTACCGTGTTCGATGTTTCGGTTATCTTTTTTTCGCAAACTTCAATTTAAATTCTGCTTGCGCAGAACTTGTTTTTTTTAATGTCATTATAAACTCATATAAATTTGGTGTGGGTCCCGTATCTAATAATTGAGATATCGTTATACCCAAAATCCACCAGCCGCCACTGATGTGTGGTATTATTTGATTTTAAGATATTTAATGTATAATATGCTCAAAGTTGCAATAAATCTTATATTTTCCAATAAATTATGTATTTAATTAGTACCCTTGTAGAAACTGTTTGAAAAAGTGACTGGCCCGGTCTGGAACAGTATATTTATTATATTATCTATGTTCTCATAACAAAATACTGTTTAATTTTCTCCGAAAACTATATAAACAATATCATCATTGTTTTTACCTCTAAAAACAATAATATTATTCACCCAAGCAAAAAAGAAACAGGTATGCGCACAGTGATACACTGAAAAAATAAACCGATTGGCCCAAGCGTGTACGCACTTGACCCAATTGCGTCATGCATTTGATATATGCCAAATGCATGGCACAATTGGGGAAAATTCAAGGCGCATTTGGGATAAACGCCTAAAATTCCTTATTTCAAAAGCGTATGTTCTTGTCATAAAAGCACAGCATTTTGCATGATTTTAAGGCAAAGTCTCAACTCTGTCTTCAAGGTCCATTATAATTTTTTAATAAAGCACTGCGAATTTGCGACAAAAGCACTGCAAATTTGCTACAAAGGCCTGTGAATTTTCTACAAAACCACTGCGAATTTGCAACAAAAGCACTGCGAATTTGCGGTAAAAGTATTGCGAATTTGCGACAAAATTATTGGGAATTCGGGACAAAAATATTGGGAATTTGCGACAAAAGCACTGCGAATGGCCAGGTGAATTTGTCCTGAAAACATGCGAGTTTATCTGTATATAGGGCGATCAGATATGCGAATCCCTCAAAAACTTTTTTAACCGACTAGCAAAGAAGTTTTTGGGGTACACATAACTGATCGCCCTGTGCATGCAGATAAGTTCGCGTGCTTTTAGGAGAAATTCGCCGGGGTTTTATTCCATCGCAACGTCTCAAAGAAACTAGAAACACTAATTATAAAAAGTCCATCTGAAAATAAAAATAAATAAACATGAAAAGTATCGAAAAAAAGATTTATTGGTTTTCATCGTAACATATTTATAATATAAAAATAAAAGTCTTTCAAACATAACTTATACTAAATAACAAAAACACCTTAATTATTAAAAATCAACAAACTTAGGTACTAACAAGAACTGAAATGTTTGACAAAAAAGTACCTTGTTGAAAGTAGAAAAAAATAAAAAGATCACTCTCTGGTACACGGTGTCCCTCAACCAATTTTAAGTTTGGGTAGAAACACCCCAAAAAACTAAAAATGTGGTTTGGTAGGAGAGGTTCCCTAGAACCCTGAAACATAATTTGCAAAATTACAATATTTTGGCGCAAATTTGTACTTTGCGCTCGGTTGTAGATTCTGGGATGAAAGGGGCATTTTGCAAACTGATGTCAGAATTTCTGACTCAGAAATGTGCAAAAATTGTCATTTTTTGACGGTTATAGATTGGTACAAATATACATACATAGTTCTCATCATCACCAACTTATAGGTTCTTGATAGCTTTTGTCAGCTTTATTTTATCCCCAAGAATATTTTCTGTGAGAATGCCCACTTCTTCTACTGATAATGATTTTATTATGTCTAATCCGTCAATGTTTTGCTCTGCAAGAAAACAAAAGCATAGTTTAGCCAAGGGTGTTAAATTTACCCCCCCACCCCACTGGGGGTGACCCCAGACTGATCCAAAGATAATCCAAACGGATAAAAATTTTAACAAAAAAAAATTCAAAAAATCTTAACAATGTATTTTAATTTTTTCCCAAAATGGGGCTGCACCCCCTTCCTGGATCAGGATGTAAGTATTATGCTAAGTATTATGTGCGCTCTCCCCCCAAGAAAAGTTAAAAAGTTGCCTAGACCCGCCGTTGATTTTGGCAACAAGACATGAATATATAATATGAGCGATAAGGAGGCAAAATTTTCTCGAAATTGTAACAAAATCTTAAGGCTTTAGTGTAATAATAAGATTTTACTACAAATGCTCGCGCATTTAGCCTAAAAGCAAGGTTTTTGGAAAACCTTCCTCCAAAACACCAGGACCAGGATTCTACTGAAAAAAAATGGACGCCCAAGACCATCGCCATGGCTTGCAATTTATCTGATGGCATTACGAATTTTCTGAGCTAATACCTTATCATTTCGCTACAAATGTAGTACGATTATAATCGTTGGTTGATCAAAATCTTTCTCTAAACTAATCTAAGGTTTTTATCTACATATATGTAGATATAATCTTAGTCTTAGTTTAGAGCGGTATTATACAGTAATTTTAAGATATTATATGCCGTGATTTAAAACCCTTAGATTAGTTTAGAGAAAGATTTTGATCAACCAACCAACATTGTTTGTTTCTATAATGTATATACATTTCAAAATATCACAAACAGAACTTAACAATAGACACATATATATATATACATACCTCGAAATTTTGATAACAAGTGGCTCAAACGACACCCCGCCAAGAATTCTTCTACACTGTCACTATTCATCATGCACTCTGACCTTTATTCTGTGCTCTGACCGTGAAACCAAAAAAAAACGGTATCGATGTTCAAGCGAGACTGATGGTGGTCGCCGGGTACGAAACTACGCCTCTCGGAATGTACTTATGCCAAAACCACCGACTTTCTACCAGAAGCATGGTCTTTAGTTGTAAATTTCCGAATTTGACATAAAAGCATCTCATTTAACTCTGAAAGCATAGGAGAAAAAACACGCAGAAATTGGGCCAAATTCAGTAGTTTTGTGCTGAAGACCGACTTTCTAACAAAAGCATGGCTTAAGCCTGAAAATCCAAAATTTGACATAAAAGCATCTCATTTGGCTCGAATGCATAACAGGGCAAATGCACGATGAATTTGACCCAATTGCAGTAGTTTTGTTTAGCGCAAAAGCAGTACCATTGAAATTAAGGAGTCTCCCTTGCCACAAAAGCAAAAATGGCAAATGCACGGATTCACTCGCCATTAAAGCATCAGTTTTTTCAGTGTACCAATATCAAGCAAACTTTTAAACTTATTCAAAATCGGTTAGTAGGTACTTTGTTATCATTGATTACCGACATTTCGGTTGTAATTGTGGTTTCTCTGGGGCTACATGAACAGTTTAGTGTACCAGAGCAAAGTTGACACATTAGAACAACTCCGCGAACTTGTCATTGCAGCGGCAGATGAAATCCGAAATCGTCCGGATATGATAGCAAGAGCGACACATCGTAATTTTCTACGCCGCTGTCGACTTTGTGTGGATAATAACGGCGGGGTAGTTAAACATTTATTATGATTGTGAAACACTTAAAAAAATAGCTACATGAGCATCAATCAGCGTAAAAACTAAAATCGACGGGAAAAGCACGGAAACCTCGAGATACCTAACAATAAAAAGTAAGTACATAAAAATAGCTGAGCATACAAAACAAAAAACAATTATCAATAGTAATCAATTATAACAAAAATGTAAATTTTTAATGAATGTAGAATATTGCCCACTGTGCAAGCATATTTTGCGTCAGTTGTCATAGGCAGGAATAACCAGTGGCGGCCCAAAATTTTTACTTTACCTACTTATAAAAAATTTAATAATTTTTTTGTAAAAAAATGACACTTATGCAAAATAACACCCGGTATAATCCTGATACCGTATTTCCGGAATTTTCAAGACGATAAAGTCCATTCGATAGAAATGAGTCGTGAACGCGCTCCAAACATTCGAACGTCTAGATTGCAGGTGTGCCTCGCCACCGTGATAGGCAAAAGGTAGAGTCGGCCGTGACAAAAAACAAACGCCGATAATCCGGAAAGTCATCGTTTCGATTGGTCATTGAATCCAAATTGATTTTCAAACTTTTTTCCTTGTTTATTCTGTTTCTTTCCTCTTGCAAAGCTTCCTTTATTTTTCAATATTAAAATACAATGGTGGTTTGATCTGCATTTAGTTGTAAAAGTTATATAAAAAATTATTAGCGGCAAAAAGCAGAAGTAATTTTGAAACTTGTGAAACACACATTTTCGCATGTCCATTAGCGTTTTATAAAACTTACATAAATGTTTTTTTTTAAATATTGAATAACCAGAACTTTGTGTTGCTTTATAGCAATCCATAACATCCTTAGTTAATACAGTAAACAATTTATATATAAAATAATTAATTTTAATCTACGTTTTTTAAATTTGACTCATGTCCCAGACATTTTTTCCGTTGCGTTACGTCCGTCGCGTTACCGATAAAATATTAAAAAAACATATATATGGCAACTTTTTTGGCACTCACATGATTAACAAATGATGTTCGGACGTACACATTATCCAGCTGAATTTATTTATTCAATCAGGAAGAAGATATCGGTTGAAACAGGTGCGGGTAACGCGAATGTAATAATTGTTTGTCCCCTAAGTTACCCAAAAAAATAATAAAAATAAGGCAAGAAAAAATACTATTTTTCATGTTTATGTTTATTTTAGGGCACTAAAGCTCATTGAGAGTAATGAATGACTGTAATGTCTTATTATTATTTTTTAAATATGGTTTTACAAAACTTTGTCCACTGCGTTACCGAGTCCACTATGTTACCTTATGGTAACGCAATGGAATTTAGGGTAACGCAATCGAATTTTTCGACAACAAAGTGGATATTTACCGTCGCTTTTATTAAAAGTAGTTTATGATTAAGCAATTTAAAATTATTTGTAATTACAACTCATGATCATCCAAGGAAAAATTCCACGCAATATAAAAGTACTAAAAGGGACCTTCACCAATTATAGTCAAAGAAAAAGGGTGTCTACAATTTAGAAATCTAAGTTGTTATTCTGCAAGTGAGCACCACTACAAGGGATTTTGTTTATGCATTACTCTAAAATCGTACCACCCTATATAGTTTCTTTATACGTTATCTGATTAAGTCCTTTGTGTACCCCTGTCCGTTGTGATACCAATGTCTATTTCGTTACTTTTTTTAGTTTTTGTTAAAAAAAATACTTAAAATGATTTTTATACAGTATCACTTGATAATACGTGTTTATAAATTAGAGTTTAACTTACTAATACAGTGACTAAAAGAAAATATTAATGATATTTTTTTTAACAAAGAATCGGAATGGTTTCTTTTAAAAAGTAACTTAACGAACATACATATTTAAAAAAAGCATACAATTTTTAATAAAAAATTGGAGTCAAAAGTTTGTGAACCAAGTACATTTTATTTCAAATTATTTTTATAACAATTTTTTTTATTGGATTTCAAATTGGTAACCAAAAGTCAATTTAAGGAAACAAAAAATTTAGATCTTCATTTTTCTGAAAGCGGGTGTTTCTTGAAAATTACCAAAAGCGCAAATCTTTTGAATCAAAGTGATTTTCATTTCTTTGAAGACATTATTTTTGGTTCACACTTTCCAACATTATATTTAATTGTCTAAGAAAAGAACTTAAATGATTTTTTAATGAACAACAGTGTCAAAAACGTATCCCACATAATTCTAATTTTTTTAGCGACTTCAGACAAAAATACACAAAACGAAGTCATTAATTAAAAAAATATGAAGTCACCCTAATAAATAGCTCAGTGTTGAAAATGAACCACTTGCTGGCGTTCAGTCAACTAATTTAAGTCCAACTATATTTCTGTGTGGCAGTTGTTATTAAGTCCACTGAATGCTCCCATAGGAAGTGTCTTTTCTACCGAAAAACACCCGACATATTTCTTAAATAATAAATCAATTATCTTCCCTTTGCAACTGACTGTCATTTTGCTTTCTATTTCCTGTTCATCGCGGCTGCCTTGAAGACAACATAACCTCACACAGGGCCGGCTTCAAGCATCTCAGAAAAAAATATTTTTACTAATTTTTACAAAAATTTTGATAAAATAATGTAAAAAATGCAAAAATTGTAAAAATACCGCAAAAATTAGCGAAACCAACCCAAACTCAACAACACAACCCAACCGACCGAACTGGTTAAATTAACGTTAAATATACGTTTAATTTAAGTAATATTGTACTACACTGTTGAAAATACTAAGCAGTTGCTTAGTAAAATTACACAATGTTGTATTGTATTGCAATTTTAATACGCACTTTTTGTAATATTACATTTTGTTATAGCCAAAGTACTAAACAGGTTCCAATTTTACAATGGTTTTGTTTTTGTCAGATACTTATTGTAGAATTGATTAAACAAAATTTGCTATTTAAATTACAATAAGTGTTTGGAAATATACAAATCATTATTTATTTTATACAACTTCTGTTTGCATTTTTACTAAATATCATTTTAATCAAGTACACTGTTAAATTTTTTTGTAAAATTACAATTGTTTTGCAAAACAAAGGATGAGTAATATTACAAACAGTTTACACCAATAAAAAATTATATTACAATTTGAGTAATCTTCCAAGACATTTTGGGAAATCTACTAAGATAAGTTGTAATTTTACAATCTATATGTATAAATCCTACACGCATTGTAATTTTACTAAACAGTTTGACAGTTTCTAATAAAAAGCATCTCAGATTTACAAACGTCATTTGTAATTTGATTTGCTATAATGATATGTAAAATGCACAGTATGTACCGATTGCGGCAATCACGTGATGTCTTACATCTCGCCTCGGTTGACTTAGATGGACAGTATATAAGCTCAGGTGTCTTTCGTTTTTGGCGTGTTCCAATGCACCAAATTGCCCGACATTGATAAGATCCAAAATAGGTCTATCTGTCTAGCTGTTAGTCGGTATTTGAAGTTGGTGGAACGCACTTAAAACAAAAACTCTGGCGAGGTGAAGGTTCAATTTTTTTAAATCTTTACAGTAATGGGTCAAGAAAGTTTCTTAAAGAAACTAAGAAAATTGCAGGTTTTTATTCGTAGTATAATTACAATGCCATCATTCGTAAATTACTAAATATGTTTAGTGTAATTTGTTGTACAAAATAACAATATTTGTATTGTAATATTGCAAAACGAATTTTCTTCAGTTCAGTAAAATTGTAAAATATATTTTGTAATTTTCTTAAACTGAGTTGAAATGAATTGTAAAGTATAATTACAATACACCATTTTAAAATTACTAAACATATTTAGTATTTTTTTTAGCAAAATTACAATACCTGTATAGTAATGTTACTGAACAAATTTTTAATAAATGCTTAGTGAATTTCAACAAACGTTTTGTAATTTTCCCAAATTGAGTTGTAATGAATTGTGTAATGAATTTAAAAAAATGAGTTTGATTATTACTATATTGTGGTGCGTAAAAACTTCCCAAACATGTTTAGTAAAATTACAATAGAAATTTTTAACAGTGTACAACGTAAAATTTACGTTATTTTGTAATGACTGGGGAATTTAATTTTGGTAAAATTAACGTAATGTTAGTTAAATTTAACTTCTTGGCTTATGTACCTTTTGGTTAAAAAGGAGGTAATATTTGGTAGTTTTTGGTTTATTTTACCTTTTTGCACTTAAACTATAATTAACCGTTTTAAGTTTATTTAAACTATATAATTATAATTTACCAAATATGGTTATGTATATTTATAGATAGACACAGTACCTTAAAATAAAATGTCGCCCCTGAATATTAATACTCATATGTATATGTATGTACATATATACAGTGTGTATATGGATGGAGTTGACAAGAGGAGGAAAATTTTAATTTTTCGAAAAAAGTCATTTTTTATAAAAAATTATGGGTTCACCATAAAAAAATCAGATCAGATATACAGGGTATTAATAATGTGGGAAAATATAAAATGCTTCTAAATTTTTTTGACAATATTTTTTAAAGCAATTTTATGTTTTCCTAATTTATTAACACCCTGTATTTTTTATGGTAAACCATTTTTTGTGCAATTTTTTTTAATAAAAATTGTCAAAAAGAATAAATAATGATACTTCTCTCCTTAAGCATTTTTATGTTTTCCCAATTCATTAACACCCTGTATATCCCAACCGATTTTTTTTATCATAAACCCAATTTTTTACAAGGAATGACTATTTGTCGTAAAATGAAAAATAAAAACTAAGAGAAAAACCAATGGGAATTTTTTTTTCTGATGAAGGAGTAGGTACATAATACTTTCATATTTTAAATTTAAAATAAACAATTTAAAAAAATAATAATAAAAAAAAATATTTTTTTGTCTTTATTTGCTTTATTTCGTTTGAAATTGATTTAATATATTATGTATTAAGTTTGATAAACGCCATTTTAGAAAAGTTTATAAACAAGGTGCATACTATACTTTTTCTACGACAAATACTTATTATTATCTTAAAATGATTTAAATCAAAAATTTGTATAGAGCGCCATCTATGAAACAATAGGGGAATCTGTGTGTCACCGTCAAATGTCAAATTTTTACATTTTTAAACACAATTATAAAGGTTATAAATCGAAATGTATTTCTTGAAAATTGACAGTTTATCACAGTGAAAGTAAAGAAAATGTTTTATGAGCACTTTACAAACGAGTCCGTGCCCGAATATTTTTATAAAACGCACAAGTTCTTTGATAAGACCTATAGATGCTTATTAAATTAATTAAAAGTGAGGGGACTGTTCCAAGATTTTTAGATAAATAATGATTTACAACTTTGTTAACTCTTCTATAGTAATTTAAAGAAAGTCAAAATGTGTTTTTTTTTGTAAAAATCCCTTACATTTTTAAAAAAATGTAAAAACAATGAAAAATACGACAACGGAAAAATACATTTTTATAAAAATTTTATTTTTGTAATTTATGACGGCACCCTAAATCAATGGACTTTCCTTTCGAGTACGTCCCTGTAGGATGCCTTGGGGCATCCACAAACGACCGATTACATGGACCGTTCGACTATTTCGTCTTTTCTTTTGGCCTCGTCTATTATTGCAAACAAAACTAATTACAGCCCCGATTGGGGTTAAATATAAACGGAGAGGGCTCGTTCCAAGATAAAAGGAAACAAAAGCGGGCGAGACTGCGGCGCTATGTTGTCGAATCTTTTTGCTTCTGGAGTAGTTGCAGTCTTCTTAAGCTAAACGGGCCAGCTTTGTGAATAATTAACAGTATTTAATCGATTTGTTACGCTTTTTTTAGTTTGGATTACTTCGTTGTTTTACCGCCAAAATGCAATAATTATTAATTATTAGGGTGATTCATTTCCGCAAAGTTTTTGCTCGGGCAAAATATTAATCTGCATATAGAAAAAAAAATTCTCAACAAGTTTTAAGTACTTACTATTTAAATTTAAAGTTTTACCGTTTAAAACGCATGTAAAAAATATATATTTTTTTTCAAATTTCTAATGCTTACCCACCTTTAACAATATTGCAAATCGGTTTAATACACCTTATGGGGAATTTCACGCTCTTTAAAATTGCTTTTGAGTTTTTTTTTGTAACTCGCATTGGTTCACCAGTAGGAGTCGTCAAATGACAGTTTTTGAAAAAAATCGTTTTTTTTTTAAATTTTTTCTAACAAACCGCAAAAAGTAGGGAGAAAAAAGGGCTGAATCATAAAAAAAAGTTATCCAACCAATATTTAATGAATTTACAGCCATTTTTATAACTGAAAACGTAAGAAATTGATAATTACCAACTCATAATGTTATTTAGATTGATTTTTTCTATTTATTATCATTATATTTCCCTTCACTATAAGAAGTTTTTTAAAATTACTGATTTCTCACTTATAATGAATATGAAAACAACAGATAAATTCATAAAAAAATAATAAGAAAATTGTAACGTGGATTTTGCAATTTTTCAACATTTCTGTCATATAGAAAAAAAATATAAATGAAGATTATTTAATTTTTTGAAGCGAAATTTGAAATATGTTACATAACCATCTGTATATTCCGATTAAAGTTTTGTTGTTTTTTTATGAATTTATGTGTTGTTTTCATATTCATTATGAGTGAGAAATCATAATAATTTTAAAAAAGTGTAGGGAAATATAATGATAATAAATAGAAAAAAATCAATCTAAATAACCAACGTAAGAAATTGATAAATACCAACCCATGGGTTGGTATTTATCAATTTCTTACGTTTTCAGTTATAAAAATGGCAGTAAATTCATTAAATATTGGTTGGATAACTTTTTTTTTATGA
Organism: Brassicogethes aeneus; assembly: GCA_921294245.1. NCBI lineage: Eukaryota > Metazoa > Arthropoda > Insecta > Coleoptera > Nitidulidae > Brassicogethes > Brassicogethes aeneus. The sequence goes on along the minus strand of OV121142.1, from coordinate 4,165,575 downwards.
ATCAGCCCTTTTTTCTCACTATAGTGAGAATATTTTTTTGAGCAAATCGCCAAAAGTATACTTTTGGCGATTTGCTCTAAAAAATATTAAAAAAAAGATTTTTTTCAAAAACTGTCCTTTGACGACTCCTACTGGTGAACCAATGCGAGTTACAAAAAAAAACTCAAAAACAATTTTAAAGAGCGTGAAATTCCCCATATGGTGTATTAAACCGATTTGCAATATTGTCAAAGGTGGGTAAGCATTAGAAATTTGAAAAAAAAAAATATATTTTTTACATGGATTTTAAACGGTAAAACTTTAAATTTAAATAGTAAGTACTTAAATTTTTTTTTCTATATGCAGATTAATATTTTGCTTGAGCAAAAACTTTGCGGAAATGAATCACCCTAATAATTAATAATTATTGCATTTTGGCAGTAAAACAACGAAGTAACCCAAACTAACCAAAAAAGAGCTACAAATCGAACAAATATATATTTTTTACATGCATTTTAAACGGTAAAACTTTAAATTTAAATAGTAAGTGCTTAAAATTAATATTAAGAGCTCAAACTTGGTGAGAATGTTTTTTCCTATATGCAGATTAATATTTTGCTTGAGCACCGAAAAAAAACAAAAACTTTGCGGAAATGAATCACCCTATTAATTATATTATATTAAGTAAAAATAACATCAAAATTTTTAACAACAAAATTTATAAGTATTGATTGGCCGCAATACTGTACTACCAAACAAAAAATAATACATATAATTGGTGTAATTTGTGGGCCACACACACAAGACGTTTGTGAAGCGGCTTAAGATAAAAAGGACCCATTAAAAATCGGAGACAGACCGGTAAACAATTTTCTAAACAATGATTCCGCTGCCCTTCCCCCCCACCGCCCACAAAAATAACTAACTCACTAACTAATTGGCCAATGTGTACCGATGTAGATAATCTTAAACGGAAATAGGGGTTTTAGAGGAAACCGCATGGTATCACTTAAAATAAAAAAACAGTATCCGCGTTAAAATGTACTTTTTGGTGTAATTAATTATGTAGGTAAGCAGAAAAACGATAAACAAATACAATTACAATTTAAATTTGAAAGAATTGTGCAGTTCTCAATCACCCGGTTTTAAATGAATGAAATGTCAGGGCAGATTTTAATTATCCAATTTTGTTTGAATTTGGGCAGTTTTCAATTACCCTAATTACATTACATTAATTTTAATGTGCAGTTTTTAATTAAATTTGTGTCAGGGCAGTTTTCAATTGCCAATTTTATTCGAATTTGACAGTTTTCCATTACTCGATAGATTAATTTAATGAGCAGTTTTCAATTATCCAATTTTGTTCGAATTTGGACAATTAATTATGTAGGTAAGCAGATAAAGAGAAACAAATACAATTAATAAGGTTTGATTACAATTTTTTTTAAAGAATTTTAAATTTGTTGTAAATTTTGAAAGAATTGTGCAGTTGTCAATCAACCGGTTTTAAATTAATGAAATATCAGGGCAGATTTCAATTATCCAATTTTGTTTGAATTTGGGCAGTTTTCAATTACCCTAATTACATTACATTAATTTTAATGTGCAGTATTTAATTAAATTTGTGTCAAGGCAGTTTTCAATTTGCCAATTTTATTCGAACTTGACAGTTTTCCATTACCCGATAGATTAATTTAATGAGCAGTTTTCAATTACCCGGTTTAAAATGAACTAAATGTGTGGACAGTTTTCAATTATCCAATTTTGTAAAAAATTTGGACAATTTTCAATTACCCGAAATATTAATTTAATGAGCAGTTTTCAATTACCAGATTTTAAATAAATTAAATGTCAGGGCAGTTTTCAATTTGCTAATTTTATTTTTATTACCTGAAAGATTGATTTAACGTGCAGTTTTTAATAAACGCAAATAAAATATAAGGGCAGTTTTTAATTATCCAATTTACTTCGAAATTGGGCAGTTTTTTATTACCCTAGATATAAAATGTAATGTGCAGTTTTCAATTACTCAATTTAAAATAAATTTAATGTGTGCAGTTTTATTTTAATTTAGACAGTTTTCAATCACCCAAAGTATGAATTTTACCTGAAAGATTAAATAAATGTTCAGTAAATGTCAGGTCAATTTAGTTCGAAATTGGGCAGTTTTTAATTACCCTAGAATATAATTTAAATGTGAAGTTTTCAATTACCCGAATTTTTAATTTAATGTGCTGTTTTCAATTACCATAAATTAAATTTAAGGGCAGTTTTTAATTATCAAATTTACTTTCAATTACTCAATTTAAAATAAACTTCATATGTTAGCAGTTTTCAATTATCCAATTTTGTTCGAATTTTGACAGTTTTTATTGCCCAAAATATTAATTTTACCCGAAAGATTAATTTAATGAGCAGTAAATGTCAGGGCAGTTTTCAATTATACAAATACAATTTTAATTACCCTAGATAATAATTTTAATCGGCAGCTTTCAATTGCCAATGTGTTGGCAGTTTTTAATTATCCAATTTTGTTCGAATTTGGCAATTTTCAATTACGCGAAATATTAATTTAATGTGCAGTTTTAAATTACCTGATTTAAAATAAATTAAATGTCAGGGCAGTTTTCAATTTGGTAATTTTATTCGAATTTAGACAGTTTTGCATTACCCGAAATTTTAATTTAACGTGCAGTTTTTAATATCCACCAAATAAATGTTAGTGCAGTTTTCAATTATCCAACGTCGAAATTGGGCAGTTTTAATTACCATAGATATTAATTATTTTAATGCGCAGTTTTCAATTACTTAATTTAAAGTAAATTGAATGTGTTCAGAGTTTTCAATTATCCAATTTTGTTTAAATTTGTTAAGTTTTCAATTACCGAAAACAATAATTTTACCCGAATGAATAATGTCATGTGCAGTAAATGTCAGGGCAATCTTCAATTACCCGGTTTTGTTCGGATATTTGGATAGTTTTTAATTATACAAAGTATTAATCTAATGTGCAGTTTTCAATTTTAAATAAATTAAATGTCAGGGCAGTTTTCAATTTGCCAATTTTATTCGAATTTAGACAGTTTTGCATTACCCTACTTTATATATAAATAAATAAATTTATATTATAATACTTACAAAAAATTGACCTTAAATTAAAAACATTTTTAAATAAAACCACGTGGTAACTTAGGGCGATTTTCTTAGACTTCACAGTGTCGAATTACTGGCCAATTACAGAAAATGTTTTTAAATAATATTGTCAAATTTGATAGCTTGTCATCGTTTTAATTTTCATGATAAAATCGAGGTACCCTTGTATTACTAGAACCAATTTTAAAAATAGTTTCCAAAATTGAATAAAAATCGAAGTTACCTGGGAACAACCCCATTCACAAAAGGTCTGCCCCGTGTCATTTGAACTGGGTGACCGACGTTTTTAGGACGCATGGTACATGACAAAAGTGCAGATGTCCTTTGTATGGGGACCGATGTGCTCGATTTCGCTGTATAAAGCACGTGAGGTGAAATAATTAATTACTGCAAATAAATCACTGAGAATAATTGAGTAAAAGTATTGCCGAAACCACCCTCTAATACCTACGTAACACAATCTAAAATAGAATGTTAAAATAAAGATAAAATGAGAAAAATAATGGGGTAGTTAAATTTTTTCTGACCTATACTTTTTATGGTTTTATTCAAGGCGTTTTGTAATATTAAACATTTCTGTGAAATCAGAATTTCAATTGAGTTTACCGTTTTCGAGATATTTACAAAAAATATAAATTTTTATGACGTCACAAACCTCGCCATGTGACCAACATTCTAAGATTTCTATTGGTTGAAAATTACCCTGTTGTCAAGTTGTCTTGTTAATGATTTCATTCGGTTATGTCAGAAAATACCCGAAGAGGTTATGTACAAATACTGTCACTGTCAGTTGAGTGAAAGATGGTCACCAAATTCATTAAGTACCTATCTTCCTTATTACGAGGTATCATATTACTGTTTGATATTTTAGAGTCCAAGATATATCTAAAAGAATATAAAGAACTAGGCATTATACTAATGAAATGCATTTACGACAAAATATGATTATAATTATAGGTACTTACTTTATTTGTTTAAAAGCTCCAATGTTCAATGTAACCAACCATTCCACAAGATTCCTCTGCTTTGGAGTCCGTTATCAATAATATCAATTACAAATAACATAACAATAACATTGATTTTCAATAATCTAAATTTAAAAAAAACATAACCCGAAAAAAAGAAACGTCAAAAAATCAATTCTTCTTCTTCTTCTCAACTAAAATTATAGATCAAGTGGTTTTAAAACTAAAATATTATAACGTGGCGCCATCTATCGTAAGAATCTTAAACTAAACACACTGGCAACCATAGAAAAAGCTGGCAACGTTGTCAATAGCCTAGTGACGTAATTAGGAGATTTTTTTTTGTAAATATCTCGAAAACGGTAAACTCAATTGAAATTCCGATTTCACAGAAATGTTTAAACGCCTTGAATAAAACCATAAAAAGTATAGGTCAGAAAAAATTTAACTACCCCATTTGTAAAATTAAACCAATTAAATCCCACTTCTGAAACCTTAGAAGCCACCAATTGACTTTTGAACATTTCCCAGCAAGAAAACTTACATCTTAGGAAATCAAGCACGTCCACATACATAATTTAAAAGTTGTGCACTTTCCACCAAAATGACATTATAATGTTTCCAGCCTGGCCGGCAAACTTCCGGCTTTGACTGTACAGTAGTAGGTACACTTTCTTACTTCCTTCCCATGGGGCGTGTAAATTTTACGTTTTGGCAACTTCGGTATTCTCGGTATTTTCCCGGCCGAACTTTATGGTTTTACTTATTTTTACTTTGTTTTAAACGAAAAGGCAGAAAACGGGCAAAGGAAAACGAATAAAAACAACAGGAAAGAAAGGATCATAAAAAAAGTTTAAATTAGAGATGGGTACCCCCAACGGGTTGTAAATACGAGAAAGAAATCATGGTGTTTAATACATGTCTTTGGAGTTCCGTTACTTATAAATTTTTCACTAGAATTTTATTACAATAGTTTTCTTTATTTTAGTTTTTCATCATTTGAACTTGCCATCATTGTCATCATTTTATCTCGTCATTATTTTAGCTTGTCGTAATTTGAGTTTATCATCATTTTAACATGTCGTCATCTCATTTTAGATTGTCGTTATTTTAACATGTCATTTTTATCTAGCCATCATTATAGAATGTCGTCATTTTAGCTCGTCACTATTTAAGCTCATCATCATTTTAACTTGTCGTCATCAAAACTTGTTATTTATTATTTTAACTAGCCGACATTCCCGATTGTGGCTAAAATATCTAGTCGTAATTTTAGTTTGTCTTCGATTTGGCTTTCCCTCATTCCATAATGACGTTACTTAAGCTTGTCGTCAATTTAGCTTTTCTTTATTTTGGTTTATCGTTTTTTAGAATGTCGTTATTTTAGCTCTTCTATATTTAGTTCACCATCATTTTAGGTTGTCGTCATTCTTACTTGTTATTTTAGTTTGTCATCATTTGAACTAGCCATCATTGTCATCATTTTAGCATGTCGTAATTTGAATTTATCATCATTTTAACATGTCGTCATCTTAGCTTTGTTTGTTTATATTTTAGCTTGTCCTCATTCTAGATTGTCGTTATTTTAACTTGTCGTCATCATACCTTGTCATTTTTATCCAGCCATCATTCTAGAATGCGTCATTTTAGCTTGTCACTATTTAAGCTCATCATCATTTTAGCTTGTTGTCATCAAAACTTGTTATTTAATATTTTAACTAGCCAACATTCTCAATTGTGGCTAAAATAGCTTGTCGTAATTTTAGTTTGTTTTCGCTTTGGCTTTCCCTCATTCCATAATGGCGTTACTTAAGCTTGTCGGTAATTTAGGTTTTCTTTATTTTGGGTTATTGTTTTTTAGAATGTCGTCATTTTAGCTCTTCTATATTTTAGTTTACCATCATTTTAGGTTGTCGTCATTCTTACTTGTTATTTTAGTTTGTTATCATTTGAACTAGCCATCATTGTCATTATTTTAGCTTGTTGTAATTTGAGTTTATCATCATTTTAACATGTCGCCATCTCAACTTTATTTGTTTTTATTTTAGCTTGCCCTCATTCTAGATTGTCGTTATTTTAACTTGTCGTCATCATACCTTGTCATTTTTATCCAGCCATCATTCTAGAATGCGTCATTTTAGCTCGTCACTATTTAAGCTCATCATCATTTTAGCTTGTCGTCATCAAAATTTGTTATTTATTATTTTAACTAGCCAACATTCTCGATTGTGGCTAAAATAGATGGTCGTAATTTTTGTTTGTCTTCGCTTTGGCTTTCCCTCATTCCATAATGTCGTTACTTAAGCTAGTCGTCAATTTAGCTTTACTTTATTTTGGTTTAACGTTTTTTAGAATGTCGTCATTTTAGCTCTTCTATATTTAGTTCACCATCATTTTAGGTTGTCGTCATTCTTACTTGTTATTTTAGTTTGTCATCATTTGAAATAGCCATCATTGTCATTATTTTAGCATGTCGTAATTTGAGTTTATCATCATTTTAACATGTCGTAATCTCAACTTTGCTTGTTTTTATTTTAGCTTGTCCTCATTCTAGATTGTCGTTATTTTAACTTGTCGTCATCTTACCTTGTCATTTTTATCTAGCCATCATTCTAGAATGCGTCATTTTAGCTCGTCTCTATTTAAGCTCATCATAATTTTAGCTTGTCGTCATCAAAATATGTTATTTATTATTTTAACTAGCCAACATTTTCGATTGTGGCTAAAATAGCTAGTCGTAATTTTAGTTTGTCTTCGCTTTAGCTTTCCCTTATTCCATAATGTCGTTACTTACGCTTGTCGGTAATTTAGCTTTTCTTTATTTTGGTTTATCGTTTTATAGAATATCATCATTTTAGCTCTTCTATATTTTAGTTCACCATCATTTTAGGTTGTCGCCATTCTTACTTGTTATTTTAGTTTGTCATCATTTGAACTAGCCAACATTGTCATCATTTTAGCTCGTCATTATTTAAGCTTGTCGTAATTTGAGTTTATCATCATTTTAACATGTCGTCATCTCAACTTTGTTTGTTTTTATTTTAGCTTGCCTCATTCTAGATTGTCGTCATTTTAACTTGTCGTCATCTTACTTTGTCATTTTTTTCTAGCCATCATTCTAGAATGTTGTCATTTTAGCTTGTTACTTAAGTTTGTCATCATTTTAACTAGCAATGATTGTCGTCGTTTAAGCTCATTATTATTTAAGCTTGTCATCATTTAAACTCGCCTTTATTTTAATAATTTACAAGCATCTTATTCGACTCCTGCCATTAATTTAATTATAGAAAACTCTTTTCAAGTTATAATCTAAAGTGTACTTAAAAATAAACCGAATTTTCCGCTTTATCTTTTGTGCCTGCTTTTTCGATAATGCTTTTTTCTTAATTTCTCAACCCCTCAAAATCTTGCTAATTAAGACAATGGACAAAGATGAAGATAAGCCTCGATTTACTCGAGTGCGCGACTTGAAAGGAAACCGCTACGCAAAGGGGTCGTTCCCAGTCCACCAAATTAGTAACATACCGTAAGCTCATATAACTAAATACGAGGTGTGTTCAGAAAATATCGGGAATTTTCGTTTTTTGAAACAAATATTTATTTATTCGTCTACATTAATGTTGTCGCCTTCAAAATAGTCCCCATTGAATATTATGCACGTGTGCCAGCTCTTCTTCCAATACTCGAAACACTTCTAAAACTCGATCTTTGGGAAAGCCTTTAGTTCTTTCAGCGATGCGCTTTTAATGCCATCTATACTTGCAAAACGACGGCCCTTTAAGGTTCTCTTTATTTTTGGGAATAGGAAAAAGTCAGACAGAGGCATGTCTGGCGAATATGGAGGCTGGGGCATCATTACAGTATTGTTTTTGGCCAAAAATTTTGTTCAAAATTTAACAATTTTAGAACACGCGTTTCATACCCAAAACATTCGAAAAAATTTCATGGGATGAGCCAATCGATATACCAACATCATCAGCGACTTCTCTGATGGTTTATAACCATTTCTTCCACTTTTTCCATGTTTTTATCGGTTGTTAATGTGCTTGTGCGTTCGGGGCGTTCGTCATCTTCAACGTCTTCACGGCCATCTTGGAAACTCTTATACCACTTGTAAACTCTTGTTTTACTTATAGCAGACTCACTATAGGCCTTTGTTAACATTTCACAGAATTTATTTCATTTTTTAAGCAAAATTGGATACAATTTCTTTGATCCATTTCTTTTAACGAACGAAAAATCGCCGAGCTCGTAAAACACGTCTAACCTTAGCGACTGAAACAGACAAAGTAAACAATGAAAACAGCTAAAGTTTTTATCATACGGGGGCATGTATACCTACATAATAAAGAAAATTTTATGACATCCGGACCCTCCGAACCCGCGAAATTTAACAATTCCCGTTATTTTCTGAACCCACCTCGTATAATAGTATATAAAAAAAACTAATGTCATAAGACGTCATTTAGTCGCACGCGGACAATTTATAAAACGAGCGACGAAGGAGCGAATTTTGTAATCGACGAGTGCGACAAAAGGTCTAATGACATGAGTTCTTTATGCTATTTTGTCTATTTTGCAAAAATTCTATAAAACAACATAATTTTATACCTTAAATTTAATTTGGTCGAATTTTACTTTATATAGTTGGTATCACAGTCATTGGTTTGACAGTCAATGTCAAAATCGATTCGCCATGCCGTCCTTAATTTACTTATTTACAATAAGCGACTGTTAATGTTAAAGAAGAAAAAAAGGATAGAAAAATCATAAAAATATTATAACCAAAAAGCAAAATATTATGCTGTTTAAAGTATAGCCAACCTATAAAATCAAAATTTTGGGTGGGATAAAGTATCTCATTAAAGCACCGAAATCGGTGTTATAATGAAGTCATTATGAACCCAAAATAGATAAAATAAAGTTTTAAATATTGAAATAAAAATATGCTTAAATTATTTCAATCAACACCAGGCAATATTCTGTGACACTGACTACCTGGAAATCAATTTGGGGTCGAAATCTGTCGAAATAATACCCTAGGAATTCTTTAAAACACGAATACCATTGACACCGGTGCCATTTATTATTTAGTAAAAGGTGTTTGTGTCACAATTGTTAGTCAGGATGTGATTTTTAAGAAGCTTAAATACCATGAAAAAAGCCATTGTTGGAGGTGTGTACGAAAACATGTTACACAATGAAGAGTGACGGTTTTAGATTAAAAAACGACGATTTTTTGGAAGTTAGTTCGCAATTTTATTTGAATAGGTGCAAAAGTAATTTTATAAGGAAATTTACCCAAGAACTTTTTATTTAACACTGTTATGAAAATCAGTTTGTAGTTTGTTAATTTTATTTTGTAAAAAACAAATGCTTATTATTTTTTACAATGTTTTAAATGTCTAAAACCTATCCTCCGTTACTGTTACTCTTTCTAGACTAAAATATATGTTTTCAAATATCTGAGGTAGTAAAAGCAAATATAATAAATTAATAAAAATTAAAATAATTTTTATAATCATTTATGTACCTAGGTGTTACAAAAATTGATTCTATCCTCCGTGAATCTGTTTTTGCTTTAAATTGTATGCAACGGATGGCATTTTAAATAAGCAAAAACCTCTGTTTACGACATTATAGATGAATGTGATTCCTGAAGGTCAGTTAGAATTTAAATGCAGATGAGAGTGTTGCTGTTTTATAATTCAAAAGTTTAAGTTCATTAATTTGCTATTTAAAAACCTATCCACCGTGAAGTGTTATATCTCAGTAAGTAGATTTTTTTATAAATATTTTATGTATGTACAGGGTGATCCCCTATAATGTCGCCCCCCTTTAACATTTTTATTTTAAGTGTCACAAAAAATTTAAAAGTATGGTTATGTAGGCACTAAAAAATACTTTTTTTCTACGTATAAAGAAAATTAGAAAATTGATTAGTATACAGGGAAAAACAAAAAGTTTATTTTTTTCAATGGATCACCCTATATATGTATTTATTTTTCGATTCCTTGTAAAATTCTAAGCATATTTCATATAACATACCATATACCTAAATTCAACCGTTTCTGAAATATTTAAATTATTTTTAAGATAATAAGTTGAAATAGTTTGTCATTCTCTGAGAACGCCATTTTTACTTATTTAACAAGACATTTTGACATAATGTCACTATAGTAATTTATTTTCAATAAAAATTTTGGTATACTGAGGCTTCTTGATTTCTAACAGTTTAAAAAAACATTTAATGATAACATTTCGAATGCGAATATTTCAGAAACAGTTGAATTTAGGTATATGATTTGTTATATGAATTATGCTCAGAATTTTACAAGGAATCGAAAAATAAATTCATATATAGGGTGATCCATTGAAAAAAAATAATCTTTTTGTTTTTCCTTGTATATTGATCAATTTTTCATTTTTTTTATACGTAGAAAAAAAGTATTTTTTAGTATCTACATAACCACACTTTTAAATTTTTTGGGACACTTAAAATAAAAAAGTTAAAGGGGGGCGACATTATAGGGGATCACCCTGTACAATTGTATTTTTTTAATTAAGGTGTCAAAAGATACAATAACTTATTTCAAATATACAAAGGGATGTTTAAAAAAACATACGAAATCCTAACCTCCGTGAAGCTCTAATATTCAAAATGTATGATTTCTTAAAATTCTTGCATTAGTGCAGAACCACTTATGTTATATTATTACTAGACCTGGTGGCTTCCCAAAAACCTCATTCTAGACTAATAGTGAAACAACCAAAAATAAAAAATAATCATTTCCAAAAAAATAGGCTGATATAAAAATATTAGTTGACGTATTCTAAATGGCAAAAATTAAATCATAATATATCAAAAATAGAGATTCAAAATTGAATATTTAACACATTGTTAACTTTTTGTTTATAAAGCATTATAAATTACGAGACCGATAAAGTGAAAAACCCATAAAAATTAATTGTTTCGGTATATTCCGTAATTTATTAAACCAATAAAGTATATGGGCACCATCGAGCACAAGATGAGGAGGTTATCAACTATAAAGATTTTTTGTTTTTAAATCTATTACACACATATTTAAATTTGGATTCATTAAAACGTTTTGATGATCGTAAATTATATTTCGTAATTAATATACTGCGTTAAATATAGAAATAATGGTTATCTTTTAGATAATTAGTGTTATTTATGTTTTTGGGGCTGGTATTTATAATTTAGGGCGCCCTGAGGAGCTGATAAAGACTACACAAGCTATAACATCGCATATTTTAACAACAGTTAAGTTAAAATTAAAATTTATTCAAATGTTAAGGTGGTACAGCTAATTCTGCAGTGCCAATTACAAATAAAAAAACAATACATTTAAAGCATACGAACTGTACTTCATTTTTAAATAAATAGGTAGTTTTTTCACAAAATAGTCTTACTCGACAATTTTGTTCAATTGCATAGCTACGAGGTGTGTTCAGTAAATAACGGGAATTGTTAAACTTCGCGGGTTCGGAGGGTCCGGTTGTCATAAAATTTTCTTTATTATGTTGGTATACATGCCCCCGAAGTATGATAAAAACTTTAGCTGTTTTCATTGTTTACTTTGTCTGTGGCAGCCGCTAAGGTTAGACGTGTTTTATGAGCTCGGCGATTTTTCGTTCGTTAAAAGAAATGGATCAAAGAATTTGTATCCAATTTTGCTTAAAAAATGAAATCAATTCTGTGAAATGTTAACAAAGGCCTATAGTGAGTCTGCTATAAGTAAAACAAGAGTTTACAAGTGGTATAAGAGTTTCCAAGATGGCCGTGAAGACGTTGAAGATGACGAACGCCCCGAACGCACAAGCACATTAATAACCGATAAAAACATGGAAAAATTGGAAGAAATGGTTATAAACCATCAGAGAAGTCGCTGATGATGTTGGTATATCGATTGGCTCATCCCATGAAATTTTTTGAATGTTTTGGGTATGAAACGCGTGGCAGCAAAATTTGTTCTAAAATTGTTAAATTTTGAACATGCCTCTGTCTGACTTTTTCCTATTCCCAAAAATAAAGAGAACCTTAAAGGGCCGTCGTTTTGCAAGCATAGATGACATTAAAAGCGCATCTCTGAAAGAACTAAAGGCTATCCCAAAGATCGAGTTTTAGAAGTGTTTCGAGTATTGGAAGAAGAGCTGGCACATGTGCATAATATCCAATGGGGACTATTTTGAAGGCGACAACATTAATGTAGACGAATAAATAAATATTTGTGTGAAAAAACGAAAACTCCCGATATTTCCTGAACACACCTCGTAATACCCGTTTTTTGTATTTTACCGTGAAGTGGAGACTTTCTCAATTAACGCTTTTAATTTAGACGACTTATTTGTTTTATGATTTTTACTGAATTGAAATGTTTACAACTTTTACGTAAATCATTACAAATCATGTATTTATTGTATTTAGTAGGTACAATTATTTTTATTATTATTATAATTGTAAGTGTTATGTTAGGACAAATAAAATTGTGCCGTGAGAATAAAATGTTGTATCAACAACAAAAAATACAGGTTAAATTTTTTTGTAAAATTACAATTGTTTTGCAAAACAAAAGATGAGTAAAATTACAAATCAGTGTTTACCAATACAAAATTATAATACAATTTGAGTAATCTTCCAAGACATGTTGGGAAATCTACTAAGATAAGTTGTAATTTTACAATCTATATGTATAAATCCTACACGCATTGTAATTTTACTAAACAGTTTGACAGTTTCTAATAAAAAGCATCTCAGATTTACAAACGTTGTTTGTAATTTGATTTGCTATAATGTTATGTAAAATGCATAGTATGTACCGATTGCGGCAATCACGTGATGTTCTTACATCTCGCCTCGGTTGACTTGGGTGCACAGTATATAAGCTAAGGTGTCTTTTGTTTTTGGTGTGTTTCAATACACCAAATTGCCCGACATTGATAAGACCCAAAATAGGTCTATCTGTCTAGCTGTCTGTCGGTATTTGAAGTTGGTGGAACGCACTTAAAACCAAAACTCTGACGAGGTGAAGGTTCAATTTTTTTTTTAATCTTTACAGTAATGGGTCAAGAAAGTTTCTTGTAGTATAATTACAATACCATCATTCGTAAATTACTAAATATTTTTAGTGTAATTTGTTGTACAAAATAACAATATTTGTATTGTAATATTGCGAAACGAATTTTCTTCAGTTCAGTAAAATTGTAAAATATATTTTACTATTGTATAGTATAATTACAATACACCATTTAAAAATTCTTAAACATATATAGTATTTTTTTTAGCAAAATTACAATACCTGTATAGTATTGTTACTGAACAAATTTTTAATAACTGTTTAGTGAATTTCAACAAACGTTTTGTAATTTTCCCAAATTGAGTTGTAATGAATCGTGTAGTGAATTTACAAAACTGAGTTTTATTATTACTGTATTGTGGTGCGTAAAAACTTCCAAAACACTTTTAATATTGAGAAAATCCAGTGTGATATGTCAAGTGTAAAATAAAAAAGTAAAAAACATTTTTTTTTATAATTTTAGAGATGAATATATGCTTAGGTCATTAACCTGTCGACGTTAGACGAATTTTCGCGAAATTTACCAAGCACTCTATAAAATGCATTAAAAAAATTAAAACCTTTTGTACCTACCTCGGAAAAGCTCGAAAACTATCAAAGAGTGGGGGTGACTCCAAGACTCTAAAGAAGTGGGAAGGGAAAAATTGCACAGTGGTATACCTAATATTTTATCTACTTTCAAAAATTCTATAAAAAAAATTACTTTTATACCTTAAATTTAATTCGGTCGAATTTTACTTTAGATAGTTGGTATCACAGCCATTGGTTTGACAGTTGATGTCAAAATCGTTTCGCCATCCTAAATTTACTTATTTACAATAAGCGGCTGTTAATGTTAAAGAAGAAAAAAAGGATTTTCTTTGGTGTTAAACAAAATTTATTGCCGGAAAAGTCTCGTAAGTACTAGAAAAATCATAAAAATATTATAACCAGTATGCAAAATATTATGCTGTTTAAAGTATAGCCCACCTATAAAATCAAAATTTTGGGTGGGATAAAGTATCTCATTGCAGCACCGAAAGCAGTGTTATAATGAAGTCATTATGAACGCAAAATAGATAAAATATATTTTTAATATATTACAAGAAATCTGTTATTATTGTTATTCGGGTTAAAGTAACGAAATACATAAGTAAGTGTTGTTGTAGTACTAATAGTTATATTCCACCAAATTTCTTTATAGTTTGATGATTTCAGAATGGTGTGTAATTTAATTGTATGTATGTTATTTTTGTGTTATTTTTTTTGTAAAAATAAGGTCCTTTTTGATAATTACGAGGTGTGTTCAGAAAATATCGGGAATTTTCGATTTTTTAAACAAATATTTATTTATTCGTCTACATTAATGTTGTCGCCTTCAAAATAGTCCCCACTGGATATTATGCACATGTGCCAGCTCTTCTTCCAATACTCGAAACACTTCTAAAACTCGATCTATGGGATAGCCTTTAGTTCTTTCAGCGATGCGCTTTTAATGTCATCTATGCTTGCAAAACGACGGCCCTTTAAGGTTCTCTTTATTTTTGGGAATAGGAAAAAGTCAGACAGAGGCATGTCTGGCGAATATGGAGGCTGGGGCATCATTACAGTATTGTTTTTGGCCAAAAATTTTGTTCAAAATTTAACAATTTTGGAACAAATTTTGCTGCCAAGCGTTTCATACCCAAAACATTTCAAAAAAATTTCATGGGATGAGCCAATCGATATACCAACATCATCAGCGACTTCTCTGATGGTTTATAACCATTTCTTCCACTTTTTCCATGTTTTTATCGGTTGTTAATGTGCTTGTGCGTTCGGGGCGTTCGTCATCTTCAACGTCTTCACGGCCATCTTGGAAACTCTTATACCACTTGTAAACTCTTGTTTTACTTATAGCAGACTCACTATAGGCCTTTGTTAACATTTCACAGAATTTATTTTATTTTTTAAGCAAAATTGGATACAAATTCTTTGATCCATTTCTTTCGAACGAAAATCGCCGAGCTCATAAAACACGTCTAACCTTAGCGGCTGCCACAGACAAAGTAAACAATGAAAACAGCTAAAGTTTTTATCATACTTCGGGGGCATGTATACCAACATAATAAAGAAAATTTTATGACAACCGGACCCTCCGAAGCCGCGAAATTTAACAATTCCCGTTATTTTCTGAACACACCTCGTACAAGAATTAATAACTTTTTACTTGCAAACAATCCGAAATTTCAATAGTGAGAAAATTTGTAATTGAAATTTTGAACCACTGTAGATTAGGAGGAAAAGGGTAGCACAATTATACAAAGTGGGGGTACGTGACGAACAGTAGGAGGGGCAAATTTGGGGGAAGTAGGGGAAAAGTCCTTGAACGGGACTAAGGCAGAGATTTTTGGGGGAAAATAGTGGAAAATAAAAAAACCAAACGTATGAAAACCAACAACGAGAAACGCAGACTACAAATTAAAGGGTCGTTTAGACTTGCCCGCGCAAAATTTGTCACACATATACACACACACACAAATTTTCGATGAATTTCATTCGCAAATAACTTTTTTATTTGATTTCGGATTTAAACAAATATTAAAGAATATTGTAGATACATTAATGGAGAATCGCTCACATTTTAAAAATTACTAAAAAATACACTTACGTTTATAATATACAGGTTTAAACAAAAAGATGTTTTTTACCATAAGTTTAAGACACTCTGTAGAGTGGCAAAACCGTATATTGTTCTAAATTAAGTTTTATTTATCAAGTCACATCTATTTTTAACAGTTTTGTTTTTGGTTCACCTTGATATATTTATTTTTGTGGAAAATATGGATTTTTTAAAAAAAACATTGCAATTTCCAATATTTTCCTGTATGAAGAACTAAGGTTGCTATGGTCCATCCATAGCCTATGGAGGATGACAGTGACAGTTTTGTTGAATCATTCCATACTTGGACATGTCATATACATCTTTCAAAAGCTATCAAATTGTTTTTTTGTAAATTAATGTGTTAATTTTGAGGTGTCTTCTTACTTTTAAAAATGTCTCCGACTGATGTTGCCCTTTGTACTTTACTTCTTGTGACGTTTAAAATACTTCCACGTAATACTGTGACCGTCCATCCTGGATTAAATTAATGGCTCTGGCAACATCATTCGGAGACATATCATTTTTTTTTTAAGTAAGAAGACACCTCAAAATTTAAACATTAATTTGCAAAAAACAATTTGATAGCTTTTGAAAGCCGTGTATGACATGTCCAAGTATGGGATGATTCAACAAAACTGTCACTGTCATCCTCCATAGGCTATGGATGGACCATAGCAACCTTAGTTCTTCATACAGAAAAATATTGGAAATTGCAATGTTTTTTAAAAAAATCCATATTTTCCACAAAAAAAAATATATCGAGGTGAACCAAAAACAAAACTGTTAAGAATAGATGTGACTTGATAAATAAAACTTAATTTAGAACAATATACGGTTTTGCCACTCTACAGAGTGTCTTAAACTTATGGTAAAAAACATCTTTTTGTTTAAACCTGTATATTATAAACGTACGTCTAATTTTTAGTAATTTTTTAAAATATGAGCGATTGTACATTAATTTATCTTCAATATTCTTTAATATTCGTTTAAATCCGACATCAAATAAACAAGTTATTTGCGATTGAAATTCATCGAAAATTTGGATCGATTATTTTGCCTGTGAGTGTACTTATCGGAGGAGTGTGGGGTTTGATAATTACTTTATAAAATAATAATTATGAAAATGTTGAATAATATAAAAATAAAATAAATTTAAAACTTTTTTTTAACAAACCTGATTCGGCCTTCAGAAACCATAGGTAGTTCGTTATACCTGAAAAAAATAAAAAACTTTGTTAATTTTATTTGTTCGAAACTAAATTTGTAATAAATATTCGTAAATAATCACATTTCCATATTTAATGAATATAAATGATTAATTTATTCAAATAAACGCCAAACAATTAATCAATATAAAATTTATTTGCGTTGTACGCCATATACAGGGGGATACGATAAATAATACGTTTATTAGTTAATAAAAACATTAAATTAATTTCTATTTTTTTAATTATTTCAGATTTTTGTTAATAAACTTTTAATAATCAGGTGTTAAAGCGTATGTTACAAACTTTTTTTGAGAATGTTAAATA
Organism: Brassicogethes aeneus; assembly: GCA_921294245.1. Lineage (NCBI taxonomy): Eukaryota > Metazoa > Arthropoda > Insecta > Coleoptera > Nitidulidae > Brassicogethes > Brassicogethes aeneus. The sequence goes on along the minus strand of OV121142.1, from coordinate 4,148,222 downwards.
CAGGGTGTTATGTAATTAATGTTATATATTAAAATACTGAATACCTTTTGACATAAGGAATAAACAGAGGCGGATTATCCCTAAGGCAAACTAGGCACGTGCCTAGGGGCGCGAGGTTACAAGGGGGCGCGATGTTTGATAAAAACGCAAGTTTTTATGAACACCGAGTAGGTATTTATTGAAGAAAGATTTACAACTTATTGGTTTGATTATTTAATCAGCACGCGCAAGTGAGTTTTGAAACGAAGAAAATAATTACATAAAATTATATATAAGGAACGTATGGCAGGCACCATCGGCACGCCATGCACTGATCTCCCAGGGTTATTTCACCCCCTTTCAGTTCTCCTACTTATCCCGCCACTGAACAGCATCACCTGTGTTTGGTGGATGCGCATTTTCACCCCGGTTGGTAAATCTCCCCTAGGAGGTCGTGGATGACAGTGTGGATGGTTAAGGCCACCCCCGGAATTTTTTCGCCGCGCCTGGTCATACGCCCGATTCAAGCTAGTGGAGTACGGGACAAGGAGGCAAAACTAAGTACAATCCGGAATCCCCCTCGACCAGGGATTGAGGTTTGGTTGGTTAGTACGCTGCTAGGACCTATCTTTTCTGGTCTTGTAGTCTGCTGAAATTCGGAAACTGTTGTGAGCAATTGTTTGCCCCACTGTGCGAAAACGTTTCCTCAGTGTAGGGGTCGAGAACTATCGATAGATATTTATCTTTATTTTGTGATAGAAATTGTACTTACGTTTTCTTTTTTTTTAACAATTAGAAGTTGCATTTATATTATTTATTTTATATAATTGCTCTTAACTTTGCTTTTTTAATCCTCTTATACAGCTAGCAGCATGCAATGCCTAAAATTTAGAGGTGTTTAGTGGTTTATGTTAGGCAAATATCGGAACTGGTTCGTTAAGTTTTAAACATTTTAATTTTGTTGGGGCTTATTTATGTTTTGTGCCGTTCTTACCTAATGATTGAATAATTTACACTATTACGCTGTTTTCAGTAATAATGATTGATTATTGTTAGGTTTTTGTTGCGAATTTGCGTGTTAGGTCATGCGATTAATTGGTACAGATTTTTGCAGATGATGGCCCCTTCCACTCTAGGCTAGTTTGTTCCCTACATAAGGTGATTCATATTGGCCTAGGGTTAGATCTTCAGGTATGCTGTCATTTATCACTTAATTACTTCCGTGTCCGTATGGTCTTTATTCACTATATTTACTTGTTGGGGTTGTAATGCACTAATTTAATGTTTCTATTAAGACTTTGGACAACAGGTACACTGATTTTCGTTGTCTTTGCACTAACTTCGCCCATTATTTTCCTTAAACTACACTGTATATGAGTGATTTTTATTTCCTTAAAACTTATTATTAGGTACACTTAAGAGCGATCGAATTCGAGAGCACATTTACTCGACTGGCCGTCTGTATTGGTACTCCTAATTAACATAAACTTAAAATTAACATGTAAAAGATAAGTTTATTCTATAGAAATGTATATCACATATTTTATTCACGCCTAAGGGTAAGTACACGTGTCTTGGCCTATACCTAATTATAAGTATAAGCCAGGACACGTGTGCTTACCCCAATAATATTATAACTGCGAAAGTGTGTGTTACTTATTCGGGCAAAAACTACTAAACCGATTGTGATAAAACTTCGTATGTAGAGAGCTGGAGACCGAAATTTCCACGGTATGGGGCATCATGCGGGTGAAACCGCAGTGCACAGCTAATTATTATGTAAGTACTAGTAAAAATTTATAATATATGGCCGCTAGAGGGGCGCCGATGAGGTGCTTGCCTAGGGCGCTCTCGACATTTAATCCGCCTCTGGGAATAAAGGAAAAATATTTAAAAAAACATTTTTCCAAAGATAAAGAAAAAATATGCATTAGAAGTTTTTTATATTTTTTGTGATACGCCACTGGTTACACACTTGTTTATCTCTGCACACCTGTATTTTGTGAGTACATAGATACCAACCAACAAAGTAGCTATGGGTTGCCAAATGTAAAAAATTGTTAATAAAAATTTTTCTTGCAAAAAATAAATAAAAACTCAATAAATACAAAAGTTTTATGCCCTTAAAGCTCTAATACCCTTCTGTATTTATTTACTGATCCAGCTATTAGCTTAAGCAATGATTAGAAAATTTAGTACCTTTGAAATTTGAAATCCATAACCACAAAATTAATTTTTTCATCAGTTTTTTTCTCTGTTTACTCAGATGAAATTGGGACCAGTTCACAGGTTAAACATTTAATTTGTGTAAATAAATCCAAAAGCACTTCCCTTAGTTAAGATATTTACAATTTGAAAACATAAGCTAAAATTTAAAAGAAATGCACTAGATTCTGTCATAAAAGTTGGCAGATTTTGTTTGAATTTACCTTCAGTACAAAAATGAAATAACCAACAATTAATAAAAACGCCAAATTGACAAATTGCATTGTTAATTTTGTCATTTTTGTAATTAAGCTAAATTTAAACAATGCTTGGTAACTTTTTTGAAAGATTTTGGAAACAGTTGTTACCAACCATAACATAATAAATCCACCAGATTAACATAAAGTTCCCAGTCGATCAGTGGCGTACTTTTTGGTAGGATAAAGGTTATTATAAATTATTTTTAGACTTTGGAATTTAGAAAAAAAAAGTTTCAGGTGCTTCTTTATGGACCCTAAGGAACAACCCATTTTAATATATAACATTAATTATATAACACCCTGTATACATATATATAATAAATACACATTTTAGTAATGATTTACGTGAAAATTGTAAACATTTCAATTCAGTAAAAATCATAAAACAAATAAGTCGTCTAAATTCAAACAGCGTTATAAATTATTAAAAGCGTTGATTGAAAAAGTCTCCATTTAACGGTAAAAACCCAAAAACGGGTATAATATTATTTTGTCATGAATTCGTAGATATATTTTTTCGATTTTAAGGTTATGTTTGTACAACTAATATATTTTGTAAGATTTCTTAAAAATGGTCAAATATAAATTATATCAGGTAAAGTTATCATTAGTTAATTCTGCACCAACAAATACACGTAACGAATTGGATCCTTTGAAAATGCAACGATTTAGTTCTTGAATTTTATTTACAATTAAAAACACAATAATTCACCATGGTGAGTTATTGTGTTTAATCATGCATGATCACTTAGATAAAATAAACACACTAACGTTACTGTACAGGGTGAGTCATTTAACTTGAAACTAGGTTTTTAAAGTGTCGGAAAAAAACGGAAAAATTGGGGAAAAAACCTGTTTTTTCCGTTTTTTTCCCAGGCCTTGGAAAAATTGTCCTTTTTGGGAAAAATTGAATTTATTTTTTGGAAAATATACACATTTGAAAAAAAGTAGTAATCAACAACTTAACATTTTTTTTAATAAAAAAAAATCCTTTATTACAAAAAAAAAATAAAACTTAACATTAAATTAAATTTATGTTGGGGTTTTTTGATGCAAAAAGGAGTCCATTAAAAATATCTAACTACAAAATAATGAATGATTTATAAGGTTAAATACAAAATTATAATTTTATAAATCAAAGTGTTAAATAAAGTTATGTTAATATAGCACCAAATATGTTTCTTTTTGTGGCCCGGTAGAATATTCTTACTGAATTAAAATAACAAAAACAATTATTATAAGATTATAAACAGCGTCGGAAATTCACTTTTTTCTCGATATCAGTGTACGGATACTATCCGTAAAAATTTTCTTTAAAAAAAATTGACTTTTGCATTTTTTCGTATTACCCTTTGAATAAAATTAAAAAGTCAATTTTTCTGAAAATTTCTCAATTTTTCCGTTTTTTTTCGAAAATTTTAAAACCCTACTTGAAACTTAAAAATATCTCAGTTTTTACGAAAAAATGTTTAAAATAAAATTTAAATGATTCGAGTGGGAAAATCAATCAGTACTAAAATTGGTCCTCATACGAGGTGTGTTCAGAAAATAACGGTTAAATTTCGCTGGTTCGGAAGGTCCGGTTGTCATAAAATTTTCTTTATTATGTTGGTATACATACCCCCGAAGTATGATAAAAACTTTAGCTGTTTTCATTGTTTACTTTGTCTGTGGCAGCCGCTAAGGTTAGACGTGTTTTATGAGCTCGGCGATTTTTCGTTCATTAAAAGAAATGGAAGAATTTGTATCCAATTTTGCTTAAAAAATTAAATAAACTCTGTGAAATGTTAACAAAGGCCTATAGTGAGTCTGCTATAAGTAAAACAAGAGTTTACAAGTGGAATAAGAGTTTTGAAGATGGCCGTGAAGACGTTGAAGATGACGAACGCCCCGAACGCACAAGCACATTAATAACCGATAAAAACATGGAAAAAGTGAAAGAAATGGTTATAAACCATCATAGATGTCGCTGATGATGTTGGTATATCGAATAGGTCATCCCATGAAATTTTTTCGAATGTTTTGGGTATGAAACGCGTGGCAGCAAAATTTGTTCTAAAATTAAATTTTGAACAAAATTTTTGGCCAAAAACAATACTGTAATGATGCCCCAGCCTCCATATTCGCCAGACATGCCTCTGTCTGACTTTTTCCAAGTTTAAAGGCGACAACATTAATGTAGACGAATAAATAAATATTTGTTTCAAAAAACGAAAATTCCCGATATTTTCACACCTCGTTTATAGAAAAATTACTGCAGAATCGTATACAGAAGAAAAAATCGAACAAAATTGATTTTTTTTCATTACAGCGCCATCTATATTACAAATATGAAAAAATGTTTTAGCTGAAATCAGTGACGATTAACAGTACTTTCTTTTTGGGATATCGTATTAATTGTATAGTATAGAAATAATCAAAATTTGACGGATATAAATGAAACGTACGCAACAGTTTATTAAAATTTAAATTAATATAACCCCCTTGTATTGTAAATGCATAGACATATTCTCGTATATTGATCGATTTATTTTTGAATAAATTTAAATAATAATACGGTTGTATGCATTGAAATTGATTCATGTAGGCATATACTAAGTGGGCAACGGCCAAAATTTCTTTAATTCATCTTCATTACATTTTTTTGTTACCATACCGTTATCTATACTATAATTGATGTTTGAACAGCTTTGATTAAAATAGAGATATCATGTCGACAATACAAGTTTAATTTATTTGAAACATGTTGTTTTGTGTAAAAATATTATTTATAATGCAAGAATTTTAAAAAATCATACATTTTGAATATTAGAACTTCACGGAGGTTAGGATTTCGTATACATCCCTTTGTGTATTTGAAATAAGTTATTGTATCTTTGACACCTTAATATTTTTAAAAAATACAATTGTACATATACAAAATATTTATAAAAAAATCTACTTACTGAGATATTACACGTCACGGTGGATAGGTTTTTAAATAGCAAATTAATGAACTTAAACTTTTGAATTATAAAACAGCAACACTCTCATCTGCATATAAATTCTAACTGACCTTCGGGAATGCATCTATAATGTCGTAAACATAGGTTTTTGCTTATTTAAAATGATTAAAGCGCCATCCGTTGCATAAAATTTAAAGCAAAAACAGATTCACGGAGGATAGAATCAATTTTTGTAACACCTACATAAATGGTTATAAAAATTATTTCTTTAAATTTTTAATAATATTTTATATTTGATTCGATTGCTTTGGATGTGTTTAATTTACTTAGTGAACTGATATTTTTAGTATGCTTTTGCTACCTCAGATATTTGAAAACATATAGGTTAACGTATAAAGAGTAACAGTCACGGAGGATAGGTTTTAGACTTTTAAAACATTGTAAAAAATAATTAATTATGAAAGATCAAAACACATATTCATACAAAAATCTAGCGTTGAGATAAAATAAAATTGTAAGAACAGAAGTGCTAAACATAGCTAAAGAATCTCCACAACGGAAGTGAATAAAACAGTTTTCAGGCATTAATGATCATAATTATTTTTCCTGTGTATGTAATCAACGTAAACTCAATTTAATGTCTAAATATTTATAGAAACGTTTATGTTGTTTGAAATAAAACAATTCAGTGAACTGAGATTTCAGTTAAAACAACACTTATGATACTTTTGTTTTGACAAATACCTCCAAATATTATATTATTTTATCTATTTTGCGTTCATAATGACTCCATTATAACACCGCTTTCGGTTTGAAAAAAGAAATTATTTTTTTCAGCGTAGAAATACAATACGAGGTGTGTTCAGAAAATAACGGGAATTGTTAAATTTCGCGGGTTCGGAAGGTCCGGTTGTCATAAAATTTTATTTATTATGTTGGTATACATGCCCCCGAAGTATGATAAAAACTTTAGCTGTTTTCATTGTTTACTTTGTCTGTGGCAGCCGCTAAGGTTAGACGTGTTTTATGAGCTCGGTGATTTTCGTTCGTTAAAAGAAATGGATCAAAGAGAATTTGTATCCAATTTTGCTTAAAAAATTAAATAAATTCTGTGAAATGTTAACAAAGGCCTATAGTGAGTCTGCTATAAGTAAAACAAGAGTTTACAAGTGGTATAAGAGTTTCCAAGATGGCCGTGAAGACGTTGAAGATGACGAACGCCCCGAACGCACAAGCACATTAACAACCGATAAAAACATGGAAAAAGTGGAAGAAATGGTTATAAACCATCAGAGAAGTCGCTGATGATGTTGGTATATCGATTGACTCATCCCATGAAATTTTTTCGAATGTTTTGGGTATAAAACGCGTGGCAGCAAAATTTGTTTTAAAATTGTTAAATTTTGAACAAAATTTTTGGCCAAAAACAATACTGTAATGATGCACCAGCCTCCATATTCGCCAGACATGCCTCTGTCTGACTTTTTCCTATTCCCAAAAATAAAGAGAACCTTAAAGGGCCGTCAACATTAATGTAGACGAATAAATAAATATATGTTTCAAAAAACGAAAATTCCCGATATTTTCTGAACACACCTCGTATACAATATTGACCAGTATAGACAAAAATGATTAAATAGGAATTAAATACTTACAGTAAAAGATTAACACCTGATATGTTACCTGTGTAAGCTACTAAAATCGATAGGTGTGTATATAAGTATAGAAAAACACATCGTGTTATTTGAGTAACTTAATTTAATAAGGGGTGCATAATTAAAGGTGTGGCGACGAAAGGCTCTATTCATAATTTAAAGGAATCTTTTTCAACTTTTTTGGTCGATAAAATTAGGTAATTTTCCTTATAGTGCTTTTGTTAATACAATTCACGTATGCGATTACTATTCATCACATATCTTTGATATTATTAGTCACAATACATGTATGCTCTGGTATAAATCGGCCCCTGCATACAAATTCATTTAAAACAACCGCGATTTGAGCGCGCTTTGTGGAATTTTGATCGAGTGTGACGCGTCCGTGGTCTTTTGAAGTTTTTCGTGGCTCGCAATCGTTACGAGCAAGCGGGGATGGGGCGGCATTTCGCAATTATCGGATGACAAACGAAAAATTTCGTCGATTTTTTGCTTTCGCTCAAGAGTGCGCACTTTTGTAAGGTAAAGTGCGACAAGTGTGCGCAGCTTCGCACGTCGTTTCGAAGCAAATTAATTTCGTTATTTTCGAGAAAATTGTTTTTGGCTGCGGAATTAGATCATGCTTGTATTGTTTTCGCTGAAACCTTTATTTTTAATTAATGACATTAATTAAAACTGAATGGGAATTTTATTTAAATTTCTCGCGTTTCGGCAAGATAAATTCAATTTGGCAAATAGTTGACTGGTCCGCATTTAAATTTAATGGTCTTTACTTTACTAAAGCAATATTTTAATTCTTTAATTATATTTTTTAAGATAACGTTAGAAAACCATTTTCTGTAGGTGGGTTTTTTTCGTTTTAAATCGTCCAGATATGCAGAGGTGTCAAAAAATAAGTTTAAGATTTCGTTTTGACATAAAATGTAATGGAAACATAATATGATATTATTTAAAAACATATAATATAATATTATTTAAAAACATATTTTCCCAAAGATGAAGAAAAAATATGCATTAGATCTTTTTATATTTTTTGTGATACGCCACTGGTTACACACTTGTGTTGTGTGAGTACATAGATACCAACCAACAAAGTAGCTGCGCGTTGCCAGTTGTAAAAAATTGTTTCTAAAAATTTTTCTTGCAAATAATAAATAAAAACTCAATAAATACAAAAGTGTTATGCCCTTAAAGCTGTGGCTTTATGGCTCTTTAGTCACAGGCTGAAGTTAGCAACAGGTTTGTAGTCACGGGCTAAAGTTAGTTTTAATTTAGTTGACAGTTGTCAAATGTCATAAAATCGTTTAAAGAAATTGCCTTTCTTGTAATATAATACTAAATGTGATAATTATTTTATTATCTCAATACAAAAATACAAAAGTATTAAATAGTTTCTCAGCGCCAATATTTGAAAAGTTTATATGAATATTGTATTGACCTTTTAATTTCGCCGGCAGTAAACTATAACTTAAATTCGGGCACGGACTCCACTGTAAAGTGCTCATAAAACATTTTCTTTACTTTCACTGTGAAAAACTGTCAATTTCCAAGAAATACATTTCGATTTATAACCTTTATAATCTGTGTTTATAAAAATATAAAAATTTGACATTTGGCGGTGACACACAGATTCCCCTATTGTTTCATAGATGGCGCTCTATACAAATTTTTTATTTAAATCATTTTAAGATAATAATAAGTATTTGTCGAAGAAAAAGTATAGTATGCACCTCGTTTATAAACTTTTCTATACACTCATTAATTTAAGCACTCGCTCGCAAGCTCGCTCGTGCCTAGATTCTGTCATAAAAGTTGCCAGATTTTGTTTAAATTTACCTTTGTTACAAAAATTACAATAAACAATTAATAAAAACGTCAAATTAACAATTTGCATGATTGATTTTGTCATTTTTGTAATTAAACTAAATTTAAACAAAATTTGGCAACTTTTTTGGCAGAATCTGGAAAAACTGGTTGCTACCAACCATAACATAATAAATTAAATTAGGCAACCAGATTAGCCTAAAGTTTATTATAAATTATTTTTAGTCTTTGGAATTTAGAAAAAAAAATTCAGGTTGTTCTTAATGGACCCTAAAAAACTACCCATTTTAATATATTACATTAATAATAACACCCTGTATATTCACCAAGAGTGATATCAAAAGTCTTTGAAGTAACAATGTATCCTTTTAAAACTTTTGATTAATGATTTACAACACTTTTCAATAAACTTTAAATCTATGTGGATTCCTTACAAATAGCTCTCTTAACTTTATCGAAATCATTTGAATTTTGTGGTTTAAAATAAACCATAAACATTTTTTAATGTCAATCAATACAAAGCTAAAAAGTGAGTAAGACACTTTCAGAATTTCCGTTAGGAAAAATACCGAAAATTATAAATTAACATTAACAAACATTTAAGACGAAACCTTACAATTACGCACTCTGATATGTGAATGTTTCACTATACAGGGTGTCCGTAAATAAAGTTTATCGCTATTAAAAATGTCTCGCCGCAAAAAAAATATCAAGCGAATTAGGGTGAGAAAAGATTTTATTTCTTAGCTTAAAATCAAGTACAGTTGAAACAAGATGATTGAGCTAATATTGTCAAGGCTAAACTAACATTAAACTAAATATTAATATTTCTTTAAACAAGCAGATCTTATTCTTAATTTAAGATTAACAATCGATTAGACAAAATTTTGGAAAATTCCCTCTATTCTGCTCTAAAAGAAATAAAACTATACTGGATATACGAGGTGTGTTCAGAAAATATCGGGAATTTTCGTTTTTTGAAACAAATATTTATTTATTTGCCTACATTACTGTTGTCGCCTTCAAAATAGTCCCTATTGGATATTATGCACTTGTGCCAGCTCTTCTTCCAATACTCGAAACACTTCTAAAACTCGATCTTTGGGATAGCCTTTAGTTTTTTCAGCGATGCGCTTTTAATGTCATCTATGCTTGCAAAACGACGGTCCTTTAAGGTTCTCTTTATTTTTGGGAATAGGAAAAAGTCAGACAGAGGCATGTCTGGCGAATAAGGGAGGCTGGGGCATCATTACAGTATTGTTTTTGGCCAATAATGTTGTTCAAAATTTAACAATTTTAGAACAAATTTTGCTGCCTCGCGTTTCATACCCAAAACATTCGAAAAAATTTCATGGGATGAGCTAATCGATATACCAACATCATAAGCGACTTTTCTGATGGTTTATTACCATTTCTTCCACTTTTTCCATGTTTTTATCGGTTTTTAATGTGCTTGTGCGTTCGGGGCGTTCGTCATCTTCAACGTCTTCACGGCCCATCTTGGAAACTCTTATACCACTTGTAAACTCTTGTTTTACTTATAGCAGACTCACTATAGGCCTTTGTTAACATTTCACAGAATTTATTTCATTTTTTAAGCAAAATTGAATACAAATTCTTTGATCCATTTCTTTTTAACGAACGAAAAATCGCCGAGCTCATAAAACACGTCTAACCTTAGCGGCTGCCACAGACAAAGTATAGAATGAAAACAGCTAAAGTTTTTATCATACTTCGGGGGCATGTATACCAACATAATAAAGAAAATTTTAAGACAACCGGACCCTCCGAACCCGCGAAATTTAACAATTCCCGTTATTTTCTTAACACACCTCGTATTGTATCGCCACGAATTATAACATTTGTATCAAAAAGTTGAAATAAGAATAAGTTTAACATCGCACACCCTGTATTTCCCATAATAAACAGTAGCCATATAATTATAGTTTTATGTTTTGAAAATTATAACTAAAGATAATTTAATATAATTAAAGATATGGCTTTAATTATATACAATATCTAAATGATTTACTGTCAAAAAAAATATAAACAAACACTATAAATGAAACGCCTTTTACTATTTTTAGAATGATGTGCATATAAACCCCTTTTAATTACGGCATTTAACTTTTTTAATCACTTCATTGTTTACTGTTGCTTTCTATTAAGTTTTGTTGATAAAGCAGTTAATTCCAAAATTAATACCGCACTATTTTCGTTCGAGAAAGTAATAAAATAAAAAATACACTCGAAAGAAAACTGTTAGAGAAACTATGTAAGAATTCCTTCATTTTTCATCGACTTCTTAACTTCTTCTAAAACAATTCAGGCATTTTCATTATGGGAATATTTCAGAAAGGGATTAAAAAAAACTAAAGCGCAAGGGATAAGCTTAAATGAATTAATCACTCAAGAAGGGAAAATAATTGGAAATGCAAAACTCTTGAACATTCTTTAAGTTTTTTGGGTCTGAAGAATAAGATATATAGGAATTTTTGACTTTTATTAAACGAAAAGGCGATTATATGTAAATTAAAAGCGGAAAATTAAGTGAAATTACCTAATGTTAACAGCGACATCACAAAAAACTTTAGTAATTAATATTTTCTCAAATGGAGTAGGTACACAGTAAAAAATTTTGCCCGTGTAAATTTTTTAGTCTAGGGGTAAAAATATTAGAGTTGATTTGTAAGTGTCAAAGTTACACTACAAAATACACTAGGTAGCATTTAGTGCTTATTAAATTTATTAAACACATTTAAAGAATATGAACATTATTCATTGGTACATTCACACTATTTATTATTAAAATAAATCAAAAGGGTAGAAAAACTTAATGCGAGTGTTTATTACCCCTTACACCAATAGTGGCAAAATAGACTGAAAAACTGGTAATAACCGAAATGCGTTTTAAAATGTTTGGTTGGTACCTATCTACCTACGCAGTGCATATTCGTATATACCGCGTTGTGGAAGTGTGGCATTTTTGTTCTGTTAGATTTTAATTACGGTGAATCCATAAGGGGATATTCTTATTTTTTGGTAAGTATTATACTTCCTTTTTTTTAAGCCTTAATACCAATATGTTAAAAGGAAGTCCATACCCGACCTATATTATATATCAATAATTTACGGCAGTAGGTCGGGTACTTGTATCATTAATAATATAAATAAATACACACTTGATTTACTTTTTATTTTTAAACTTAATGGTTGTTATATTAACCTATACTTACATTTTTATTATTATTATGGAAAATTTGTACACGTGTGGTAAATCCCCGACATACAGCCGCCTGACGCCTCTCTACCAATGGGATCACCCATTTTTTATAAAAGAAAAATGGATTACTGATGAATTCTCAACATAATTCATTGCTTACAAGTTGACAGCCAGTAAAACATTGCATTGATCTAAAACTTTTACGTTTTAAGGAACCATTTTGCTTAAGCCAGCCATACGACTCAAATATAAACTTATATTTTAAAAGGCACCGATTTTGATAATTGTCGTAGATTTTTGTTCCAAATAAATGTTTCTGTTTATTTACCTTTTCGTTTTATTCACCACCACCAATAGGTTTTACTCAAATAATAGTGTTAATTTACACTAGAAGTTTGCACTAAAAGAGTAAAAGTATACTTTTCTAAAATTATAAATTTTTCTAAAATTATAAATTTTCCAAAGTAGTGTTAATTTACACTGAACAAAAGTGGGATTTTACCCAGGAAGCGTAGAAGTACACGATTTTAGGTAAATTAACACTTTTTAATACAGTGTAAAATTACTTTATCCTCAGTGCTATAGTGTTAAATCATACTTGCTTACTTGGGGAAAACTACACTACAAATTAACTCTAATAATTATTGTAGTGTTATAAAACAACAGTATTTAGTGTGGACCTGTGCGAACTCTAATTAGTGTTGCTTAGAGTTGATTTTTTTTACTGTGCATCACACTTTTTTGTCTCTAACTTGCAAATCTGTGATCGAATTTTAATTTTTTTAACTTTAATGGATCAAAAATTGACACCCTGTATAAAACGAGAGATATTGCAAACATCTTAAAAATTTTATATTAGAATATCTTTTAATATTATTAAAAATATTAAATTCTTAAAATAAAACGTATATATTCCCGGGCAAGTTTCATAGAACGGAGTCAGCAGAAGTAGAAGGCTTGAAACATTGATTACGGCTTGAAAACTTCTGAGTCGTTCGTAAAGGTGACAAAAAAATGGTATAAAGCCAGCCATGGAGGCCTACTAATGAGACATTACCCCCTCTTATACGTATTTTTCGTCTAGCATGGCATCCAACAATTCACAGGGGGACAAAATCTGTTTTTTGACATAAAAATACTGCCATTTGAATATATAATATATAATCACAGGTCTGTGTATATAATATATATATATTTTTTTCATTGTTTACTTTGTCTGTGGCAGCCGCTAAGGTTAGACGTGTTTTATGAGCTCGGCGATTTTCGTTCGTTAAAAGAAATGGATCAAAGAATTTGTATCCAATTTTGCTTAAAAAATGAAATAAATTCTGTGAAATGTTAACAAAGGCCTATAGTGAGTCTGCTATAAGTAAAACAAGAGTTTACAAGTGGTATAAGAGTTTCCAAGATGGCCGTGAAGACGTTGAAGATGACGAACGCCCCGAACGCACAAGCACATTGACAACCGATAAAAACATGGAAGAAGTGGAAGAAATGGTTATAAACCATCAGAGAATCGCTGATGATGTTGGTATATCGATTGGCTCATCCCATGAAATTTTTTTAAATGTTTTGGGTATGAAACGCGTGGCAGCAAAATTTGTTCTAAAATTGTTAAATTTTGAACAAAATTTTTGGCCAAAAACAAAACTGTAATGATGCCCTAGCCTCCATATTCGCCAGGCATGCCTCTGTCTGACTTTTTCCTATTCCCAAAAATAAAACAAACCTTAAAGGGCCGTCGTTTTGCAAGCATAGATGACATTAAAAGCGCATCGCTGAAAGAACTAAAGGCTATCCCAAAGATCGAGTTTTAGAAGTGTTTCGAGTATTGGAAGAAGAGCTGGCACATGTGCATAATATTCAATGGGGACTATTTTGAAGGCGACAACATTAATGTAGACGAATAAATAAATATTTGTTTCAAAAAACGAAAATACCCGATATTTTCTGAACACACCTCGTATATGTATAATAGATAGCGCTGTAATGAAAAAAATCAATTTTGTTCCATTTTTCTTCTTATACGATTCTGCAATAATTTTTTTATAAAAATGTCTCTTTTTTGGTAATAATTATCTTATTAAATCAAATCTGATTTTTTTAAGTACCCACGATTTTTTAACTAATATTTAAGTTCCTTTGGTTTAAGTTTTATACATTATTTCATTCGGTGATAATTATCAATTACCTGCCAGCATTAAAAATGTTTTAAACAAAATCTACCTATTTTTAGTCGAATGATCCCAATAAAAAATAGGATGTAGCCCAACTTGCAGTAGTTTTCACATGTTTTTTTTTTCATTCCCTTTTTACCTCTCCTTCCACTTTTTTCCACGCTTTGCATGCTATAGCGATATTTTTTTTATTATTTTTCTATTTTAACGCCAAAGATGATGAATTTTAATTCGAGACCTTTTTGTCTCAGTTCCAAGCAGAAGATTATTAAAAAAGATAGGAAAGAAATGCAAAAGAATAGGAAAATGTGACGATACAACAACCAAAAAGGATTCGTTATGCTATATAATAAAGGCGTCTTTACACTTGCGCGATTTCAAGACGCGATAACGCTTGAAAGGTGTCGCTTGAATTTCAGTAATGAAAAAAATTCGAATCATTTTAGACCGTATTCCATGGGTCATTTTGTTAATAATTTATTTTACCAAACCAAGAAACCAAATCCCTTGACATTAGAGTAATATTAGAGTAATTAATTTGTCAATTCAGTTCATTTTTTTTTTAATTTCGACTCGTGTTTTTTTTATTAAGGTAGTAAAATGGTACTTTTGCTGAAGACCTTAATTAAATACTCTGTTACTTGTTACTTATTATATACACAGTAAAAAAATTTGCCAGTGTAAATTTTTTAGTGTAGGGGTAAAAATATTAGAGTTGATTTGTAAAAGTAAAAGTTACACTACAAAATACACTAGGTAGCATTTAGTGCTTATTAACTTTATTAAACACATTTAAAGAATATGAACATTATTCATTGGTACATTCACACCATTTATTATTAAAATAAATCAAAAGGGTAGAAAAACTTGATGCGAGTGTTAATTACCCCTTAATGTGTTAAATAGTGACAAAATGTACACTACAGTGCATGCCAATTTCTTTGTCTGTTTTGATGGTTACTAAGAGCTTCTTTTTTTCTTTACACTACTAGTGCACATTGTATAACAATTAAAGTTAAATTACACCAATAGTGGCAAAATAGACTGAAAAAACTGGTAATAACCGAAATGCGTTTTAAAATGTTTGGTTGGTACCTATCTACCTACGCAGTGCATATCCGGAGATACCGCGTTGTGGAAGTGTGGCATTTTTGTTCAGTTAGATTTTAATTACGGTGAATCCATAAGGGGACATTCTTATTTTTTGGTAAGTATTATACTTCCTTTTTCTTTAAGCCTTAATACTCAATAAATACCAATATGGAAAAGGATGTCCATGGACATTGATATATAATATAGGTCGGGTATGCATACTAGGGTGGGCCGAAAAACGTAAAAAAAAAAATATTTGAGATATTTATTTTTGGGTAGCAATAAAAAGTTACCTTATGTTAAAAGTAATTTATTAGAAAAAATGTAGCGTACTAGCCCATTATTTAAGGGTCCCCCGGGGGCCCAAAATATTTTTTTTTGTATGTTTTGACTGGGGTGGGAACAAAAAGTTACCTTATGTTAACAGTAATTCTAGAAAAAAAAATGAGCGTACTAGCCCAATATTTAAGGGTGCCCCGGAGGCCCAAAATATTTATTTTTATCATATTTTAATTGGGTTAACACAAAAGTTACCTTATATTAACAGTAATTCTAAAAAAAAAAAAATGAGCGTACTAGCCCAAAATTTAAGGTGCCCCGGAGGCCCAAAATATATTTTTTGTTCATATTTTAATTGGGGTAACCACAAAAAGTAACCTCATGTTAACAGTATGTTTCGAAAAAAATAGCCATTCTAGCCCAATATTTAAGGGTGCCCTGGGGGGCCCAAATTTTTCTATATATATTTTAATTGCGATGGCAACAAAAAGTTACCCCATGTATTATTGCATAGACAAACCAAATGCCTGTATCAGTCTAAGTTTTTTTTTATTATTTTATTAAGACGCCTTTTGATGAAAAAAAATTAGCAACTCTTGGCTTGATTTTATTAAATTTAAAAAAGATTTTGCGTTACTCTAAATTAATTAACACAACCACTATCGAAATAAATAAAGTCTTAAAAGAAGTAAATGCTTGGTCAGTTAATCATAGACTTCAGTTAAATGCCAAAAAGGGTCTTGTAATAAATATTGGTACAGTATATATGATAAATAAAAAACAATATAATTTTAATACCATACATATAAATATTATAGAAATACCTCAGCAAGAAACAGCAAGAAATCTGGGTGTTTTTTTATTATTTATACAAACCTGAACTTTGAAAGCCATGTTACAAGACAACTTAGTTTGTGTTATATGAAGCTGAAATCACTATATTAATTTAAATATGTTCTAAATTCTAACACCAAGTGCAAAATTGTTTCAACATTAATATACACCCTATTATAGACTATTGCATGCCAGTCTACTACTCATATCATACTGAAACATTTAAAAATAAACTCATGTATTAGATTCATATATTTAGTCGGAAAATTTGACCCCATTACTTCAATCTATTTGGAAAACAAGCATTTAAAAATAATTGAGCCTTACAGAAAGTAAATACCTAATAATTGCCTGAATACCTATTCAACAACTGTATTCAAAGATCCAATAAATACAATCTTGATTTAAGGCACAATCTTTTTCAAATACCTAGTCACAAAACTTCAAAATCTAAGGATTCGTTTATAGACCTATCTATAAAAATTTTGAACGATAAAACATTCTTTAACATAATATTTCAATATCCAAACACATTTAATTTGTTATTAACTGTTGTGATATGAAATTATAGGATTTAGTTTAATTAATATGTGATATGCAGAATAAAATAGATTTAATTTCTTAGTAGGTGGTATGGAAGGACGTCCTTACGAACGCAGCCTTTTGTGTAATTAATTTTGTGTTTTATGCAATAAAGCATTTTTATTATTATTATTATTATTAATTAATTGGATATTTGCTCCTCGAGCTCCCTCCCACCCAGTATTTTTTATTATTTAAATAATATTGAGACTTGTTGTCATATAGGCCGGTAAAGATGTCCGCGCATCTATATATATATGGTTATAACCATTTCTTGCTACCTTACAGCAAATTTTTAATGCAGCTTCTGTTACAAGCTTCACAAACTTTTTCACCGCTTGCGCGTGAAAGGGAAACTTGCCGAACCTTATATAGAAGTCGTCTGCTTGACTTATAAATATTTTTAGTTCTTTTATTTAAAAAAAAACATTTCCAAATTTATAAACATTTTTAACCCTAGAATTTGCTAAACCGACAAATTTTTGACGTCAAATTTAATATCGGACTTTTTTTCTAGACATATTGTTAACATAAGGTAACTTTTTGTGACTACCCCAATTAAAATATAAAAAATGAGCCCCCGGGGTAACCTTAAATATTGGGCTAGTAATCAATTTTTTTTCTAGAATTACTGTTAACAAAATGTAACTTTTTGTTGCTACTCCAAACAAAATATAAAAAAATAATATTTTGGGCCCCCAGGGGGGCCTTAAATATTGGGCTAGTACGCAATTTTTTTTTTCTAGAATTACTGTTAACAAAATGTAACTTTTTGTTGCTACCCCCAAAAAAAATATAAAAAAATAATATTTTGGGCGCCCAGGGGGGGGCCTTAAATATTGGGCTAGTACGCTAATTTTTTTTTTACAAACTACTTTTGGCATAAGGTAAATTTTTTTTGCTACCCCTAAATTGAATTCAAAAAATATTTTTTTCGGCCCACCCTAATGCATACCCGACCTATATTATACATATATCAATAATTTACGGCAGTTTTTATTTTCAAGCGTAATGCATTAACAACCATGGTTGTTATATTAACCTATACCTACATTTTTATTAATATTATGGAAAATTTGTACACGTGTGGTAAATCCCCGACATACAGCCGCCTGACGCCTCTCTACCAATGGGATCACCCATTTTTATAAAAGAAAAATGGATTACTGATGAATTCTCAAGATAATTCATTGCTTACAAGTTGACAGCCAGTAAAACATTGGCATTGATCTAAAACTTTTACGTTTTAAGGAACCATTTTGCTTAAGCCAGCGATTCGACTCAAATATAAAATTATATTTTAAAAGGCACCGATTTTTATAATTGTTATAGATTTTTCCAAATAAATGTTTCTCTTTATTTACCTTTTCGTTTTATTCACTACCACCAATAGGTTTTACTCAAATAATAGTGTTAATTTATATTAGAAGTTTGCACTAAAAGAGTAAAAGTACCTTTCTAAAATTAGAACTTTTCCAAAGTAGTGTTAATTTACACTGAACAAAAGTGGGATTTTACCCAGGAATTGTAGAAGTACACGATTTTAGGTAAATTAACACTTTTTAATACAGTGTAAAATTACTTTATCCTCAGTGCTATAGTGTTAAATCATACTTGCTTACATGGGGAAAACTACACTACAAATTAACTCTAATTGTAGTGTTATAAAACAACACTATTTAGTGTGAACCTGTGTGAACTCTAATTAGTGTTTCTTAGAGTTGATTTTTTTTGTACTGTGCAATGTCGAATGTCAAAAACCGATTTCTCGACATATGGTAAAAAAAAATTGTAACGCTAGAAAATCGTATTTTTTACTTATAATAGAGAATGAATATTTTCATTGAAAAGCTAAAAAAAATACTGTTTGTATTTTTATAAAATAATATTTACATTAAATAATTAAATAAATACTCCAGTACATTTAGGTTTAACTTTTAACACCAAATCCAGAACAAACCACCATTGTATTTTAATATTGAAACCGACGTTTTTAATTTCGGCATACGAATACTTTTTTATTAAGATAATAAAAACTATGAAAATTACCCATGCACCTGTTAAAAGTCCATTAGAACCTTAAAATCGCTAATTACTTTTAATAACCCGGTATCGTTTTTCATCAGAACGTCAATTGTTTTTTGCGACTCCCACATACCCACCACTACCAACAACTATCACGTTACCCTCGGTACTTCCGGCTGTAATTACCATGGCCCTTTTGTCCCATGCCAACACACGCAAACTACCTTTTAATGGGTCCCCATAAATACCTATACTACGAAACAATAATAAACGAAAAAAACACTACCTTGAATGTCATTAGCATGGTTAATTATGGGTAGATGGGTGTACCACACGGTTCGCTGCTCGAAGCGTCATCGTTGATCGTACGGTGTGCCGCAAGGAGGCAAACGTTGACTCTTTGATTACAGAATCAAATACGTTTCTTATCTTGTATCTTTTATTTAAATTAGTACGAACCAAAATCCATATAAAAATTTTATTAAGCATCACACTTTTTAACTACCTGCTTACTGCACAATTTAGTTGACAAATTTTTGAACAGCAATAAAATTTAACGACTTTTTTATTAACGTCTGTATACGTGACACATATTTTACGCATCAAAATTTATTACGAACCTTACTGGAATCAAGGAAAACTACCGGGCGGGCTCTGAAAGTATACCTTGAGGTACCCCATTTTTTATGGCAGATTCGGATCATTCAACTAAAAATAGGTAGATTTTGTCTAAAACATTTTTTCATATTTGTAATAGATGGCGCTGTAATGAAAAAAAAATCAATTTTGTTCGATTTTTCTTCTGTATACAATTTTTCAATAATTTTTTTATAAAAATATCACTTTTTTGGTAATAATTATCTTATTCAATTAAATCTGATTTTTTTAAGTACCCACGATTTTTTAACCAATATATAAGTTTCCTTTGGTTTTAGTTTTATACATTATTTCATTCGGTGATAATTATTGCTCACCATTGTCACTTTTTACCTGCCAGCATTAAATCCTTTTACTTAAAGGATTATAGTACTATTTTTAATAAAAATACCACATTTAAGGTAAAAAAAAAACATTATTTTGTCAATTAATTAATTTAATCCTAATTGAGGTATAAAAAATGGTATTTAGTTATAAATAATAATTATTATTGAGGTATAAAGAAACTATTTATACATAGTTTAGCATTATTTAATCAATTTAGTTCGAAGATTAATTTGCAAACAAAAAGACCTCCTTTCGTTAAGCCGTTATTCATAATGGATTTTTTAACAGTGGAAGAAAAAATGGAAATGATTTTGATTTATGGAGAAGCAGGCAGAAATCTTGATGATGCTGTTAATATCTACGCTCAGCGTTTTCCGGAAAAAATTCGATCACGTACTTCATTTCACCGTACAGTCAAGCAGTTTACTACAAACGGGAGTGTTCAACCGAAAAAAAGAGTTCGTCGAGCAACAGACACAGGTGGAAATAATGAAATTAATGTGTTAGCAGCAACGGCCGCTAATCCTCGTGCAAGAACACGAGAATTATCTAGAGATTTGGGAGAATATTAAAACGAAATAAATAAAAAATTTCCCCCTAGGAGGAGAGTATGATTGATTTCCCCCCTCGAATCATTTAATTTTTATTTTATTTTTTTTTTCGTAAAATGCATACTAACTGAGATATTTCAGTTTCAAGTTAAATGACGCACCCTGTTTATGTAGCTATAGCTTTACAATTTGATTCTTTGATAATAGTGTCCAGTATGTATACATATTATAATAAATAAAAGATAATAATCACTAACAAATTTTTATTATTAGTAGTAAAATTCGATACTTTCAATAACTTTATTTCTTTAATTTTACGAGGATTGCGGTTCATTTAAATATTAAATTTTCCAAAAACCGAAGTACATTTTATAGATTCAAATTTTATGATTTATTGAACTTTTATTGGCAATAAAACTTTTAATATAGCTATGAAAGGTACATAAATCCTTTTTTTAATACAAAATACATAAATATTTTTGTGTGTCTTTTTTTAAGAGATTCCAAAAACAATATCATGTTTCATTTTTACGTAAGCAGTAAAAATACATTTGGGTGAATCTCAAGAAATGTCCCCCGATGGTGTTACCCCGTGATATTTAATAAAACTAAATGAGTTTTACCTACACTTTTATTGTGTTTTCTTGTGTCTTTCATAATTAAGTAGATATTACAGCTCAGGTTCCAGATTTTTAACCGCAATTAATTATTTTGTACAATGTTTTAAAAGTCTAAAACCTATCCTCCGTGACTGTTACTCTTTCTAGGTTAACCAATATGTTTTCAAATATCTGAGGTAGTAAAAGCATACTAAAAATATCAGTTCATTAAGTAAATTAAACACATCCAAAACAATCGAATTAAATATAAAATATTATTAAAAATTAAAAGAAATAATTTTTATAACCATTTATGTAGGTGGTACAAAAATTGATTCTATCCTCCGTGAATCTGTTTTTGCTTTAAATTTTATGCAACGGATGGCGCTTTAATCATTTTAAATAAGCAAAAACCTCTGTTTACGACATTATAGATGCATGTGATTCCTAAAAGTCAGTTAGAATTTATATGCAGATGAGAGTGTTGCTGTTTTATAATTCAAAAGTTTAAGTTCATTAATTTGCTATTTAAAAACCTATCCACCGTGAAGTGTAATATCTCAGTAAGTAGATTTTTTTATAAATATTTTATGTTTGTACAATTGTATTTTTTAAAAATATTAAGGTGTCAAAAGATACAATAACTTATTTCAAATATACAAAGGGATGTTTTAAAAAAATATATACGAAATCCTAAACTCCGTGAAGCTATCTTCCGTGAAGCTCTAATATTCAAAATGTATGATTTCTTAAAATTCTTGCATTAGTGCAGAACAACTTATGTTATGTTATTACAAGACCTGGTGGCTTCCCAAAAGCCCCATTCTAGACTAACAGTGAAACAACCAAAAATAATCAATTTCACTTGGGGGACATCTCAATATTTTCACCCATTTAGCTTTTTACCCATTACACAAGTGCTTTTACTACAGTTCTACACAATAAAAAGTGTAGTGTGGAAGGGGCGTTTTTGTTTTGATTCAGATTAAATTATTTAAAACCGTCTGATATTTTATAGTTTTTGTCTTGATTAGTAATTTTTTTTTTATTTTATTACTTTCAAATATGCCAAAAGGTTTTAAAAAAACACTATTTCGTTTATTTAACTCAAATAAAGTATAGTCAAGAAAAGTACACCTAATTTAAATACAATATCAAGATAACATCGCCACCTTTAAATTTCCTATTATTTAAATTAAACCAACTAATTTCTTTATTGCCTGAATTAAAAAAGGGGGTTTGTTTCTAACCAACCAGGTGTTCAATTATACACATTACCCATACAAATACAGACATTTTATTAGCCCTCTATTAAAAAATAAAAGGGCCACTACCCAAAGGGTGTCAAGTGGTTATAGATAAGCATCTAATCTACCCATATCAAGTAGTTATATAATTAAAAGTTGATTTATGTAACTTATAAATAATTTTTACATACACTTTAATAATTCATTGTAGTTTTGTACATTTGCTGCCCTTCAACTTTATTATTTTATAAAAAATTAAATTTGTAGCTAATTTTCACTATTAAGGCTATTTAAACATCTTAGAGTAAAATAAAATTGACATTAAAAGCGCATCGCTGAAAGAACTAAAGGCTATCCCAAAGATCGAGTTTTAGAAGTGTTTCGAGTATTGGAAGAAGAGCTGGCACATGTGCATAATATCCAATGCGGACTATTTTGAAGGCGACAACATTAATGTAGACGAATAAATAAATATTTGTTTCAAAAAACGAAAATTCACGATATTTTCTATAGTTCTATAGTTTTTGCTTTTGCTTATAAGTTTTGTACTCAACATTTTTTTATAAATATTAAATTTATGTTCTTTTTTTAAACAAATCCTAGTGTAATTAAAACCTTAAAAGGATTATTAACAAGTAAAAAAACATATTTTCAAAATAATTAAGCATTTTTAAATACGTTTTTTAATATGTTAGTAAATTTGTGACCCAGGGGACCATTTTTTCTTTTTTCAGGGCTTATTTAAAAAAATCCAACTGGCCACTAGATTAAGTTTTTGTTTTTACTTTTTCTTCTTTAAATGTACAAGAAATTTGAAAATGACCCACATTTCAAAATTCACTTTTCTGCCTGTAAATAATTATTACTTTAATAATATTTAGTGTAAACAACATTCTAAAATCACAATTCTTAAATAGACTGACCTGTATATTTCACATTAAAAATGCCAGTCATGAAAGCCCAACAAGGAG
Organism: Brassicogethes aeneus; assembly: GCA_921294245.1. Lineage (NCBI taxonomy): Eukaryota > Metazoa > Arthropoda > Insecta > Coleoptera > Nitidulidae > Brassicogethes > Brassicogethes aeneus. The sequence goes on along the minus strand of OV121142.1, from coordinate 4,124,790 downwards.
CTATTTAACATAGTAAAGTATTATTTTATTATTAACATTGATATGGATGATTTCACATTTTTTAAGTTCACTCACAATTCAATAACGAAAATCTGTTTTATCTTTGAATGAATACATTGTTTAATCTACATATTTAGGTTTAGTAAGAAAAACGCCAAGGACGTTAAGTCCATAAAAACAAAGTATGATTATTATTAAAACAAGTTGTCTATATAGGTATAACAATTATTGTAATCTCGGATATTTCGGAAACGGTTTATTTTATCGAAGTTTGATAGGTACACCTTTTAAATAGTAGCCGAACTAAGTAATCGGAAAATTGCATCAAATGGTATAAAAACCTAACCTCAAAGTTTGTATGGGACAATAAGCTTAATCAACCCCTGTTTCTACGACACTGTGTTCACTCCAACAATTGTAATTATGTGTGAATTTGTGTTTTGCTAGTAAGTGACTGTTCGCAAAATATCACCTTTCCAAGTCTACCATAGTAGAAGCTATATTAAAAAAACTGATATGATAAGTAACACTTTATCACCCTGTATCTTTTAAACATACGTAATTAGGAAAAATATTTATTTAGATTTTCGTCTTAGTTTGACTTGCTTAATCTGCTTCTAAATTTATGCCACCTTGTATATAAAAGGCAGTGAGTAATTTATTTTTGGCTAATTTCTATTGTAACTAAAAAAACAATAATTACAGAAATTAAAATTCTTGAGGTTAATGTAGCAAACATAATGGTTGCTTAGTATAGTACATTGTTCTTGTTGTCATTGAAATAACCAAGGAAAGTATATGATGTAAAAAAGTGCATATTTTATCAGATTGTTATTGTCTTGTATAGAGTATGTTATGTTACACATATGTGTGGAGTAACTAGTAAATAAACTAATCAAGTTTTTCCATTTGCATTGCAAAATTTTATTAAACAAATACCTGTTTTACACGATTAGTTGGTTAATTACATAAATATTTAGCAAGTGATTGGACGAAAAAAACAAGACTGATTTTTTTTTTGTTATGTAAATATGTACGAGGTGTGTTCAGAAAATAACGGGAATTGTTAAATTTCGCGGGTTCGGAGGGTCCGGTTGTCATAAAATTTTCTTTATTATGTTGGTATACATGCCCCCGAAGTATGATAAAAACTTTAGCTGTTTTCATTGTTTACTTTGTCTGTGGCAGCCGCTAAGGTTAGACGTGTTTTATGAGCTCGGCGATTTTTCGTTCGTTAAAAGAAATGGATCAAAGAATTTGTATCCAATTTTGCTTAAAAAATGAAATAAATTCTGTGAAATGTTAACAAAGGCCTATAGTGAGTCTGCTAAAAGTAAAACAAGAGTTTACAAGTGGTATAAGAGTTTCCAAGATTGCCGTGAAGACGTTGAAGATGACGAACGCCCCGAACGCACAAGCACATTAACAACCGATAAAAACATGAAAAAAGTGGAAGAAATGGATATAAACCATCAGAGAAATCGCTGATGATGTTGGTATATCGATTGGCTCATCCCATGAAATTTTTTCGAATGTTTTGGCTATGAAACGCGTGGCAGCAAAATTTGTTCTAAAATTGTTAAATTTTAAACAACATTTTTGGCCAAAAACAATACTGTAATGATGCCCCAGCCTCCATATTCGCCAGACATGCCTCTGTCTGACTTTTTCCAATTCCCAAAAATAAAGAGAACCTTAAAGGGCCGTCGTTTTGCAAGCATAGATGACATTAAAAGCGCATCGCTGAAAGAACTAAAGGCTATCCCAATGATCGAGTTTTAGAAGTGTTTCGAGTATTAAAAGAAGAGCTGGCACATGTGCATAATATCCGTTAAAAAACGAAAATTCCCGACATTTTCTGAACACACCTCGTATACAACTACACCCTGTAAAATTATTATTATCATTGTTATTATGATGGAATGACCCTTATGCTTGCAGGTCGACGTCATGAATTTTTATTCAATTTCCATGTATGATAAATGTTTTGTTCACCCCAAAAATTCTCGAGATAATTTGGAGGGACCTTTTCTCCCTTTTTATTATGTGTTAGGTGAGCTGGCCATCAGAAATGAAACTCTGTATCTATGATTCTCTAGAGGTGCATAAAGGCACATATATCTACTTATAAGGGGGGAAATCATTTTTCCAATTTTAAGGAAAATATATTAAATAAATACACAGGGTGTACAATATCGGAAGAGTTTGGCACATATGTATTTAACAACTTAAACACAAATCCGCTTTTATAACGAGCTGATATGAAACTGATATTTTTTAAAATATCATTTTGTTTCACAACGAATTTGCGTCCGTCAATCCATGTATGGATTAAAAACGATTTTATTTTTATGATTGACATGGTAACTTTCATTAACAAACAAATAAATGGGAAAAAAAATTAATGGGGATTAAAATTTGTGTGCGCCAAACTTTTACTAAACCATTTGATTTCGAAATTCAACGAATTATTTCGTGTCAATTAGTTTTGTAATTAGACTTGTTATATACCATTTATATATTTTTTGTATTATTACACAACCAGCGATTTTGTCCAAACTTGAAACACTTCATACATACGAGGTATGTACTATGCTCCACACCTCAAAGTCCCACCACGTGACCACGTACGGAACGCAGTCTTTTAAAAATTTGGCATTTAAGGCTTTTCAGGTTATGTATCTGTCAAAGTATAGTTAATGAAAGAAATAATATTTATAGTGTTACGGCTTATGTTTAAGCGTTAAAAGTTAATAAATCTTTATAGTATCACAATAACAATGGTTGGTTTAAGAATTTAGGAATATAAATACTGCATTTAATGAAATTCCAAAGCGTAAGGTGCAATATAAGTGATATGTTTGTGCATTGGGTCTACATTTCTCCATAAAATAGTTTTAACTAAACAGCATTTATTAAAAAAAATCTAACTTTTCTATTATGAAATAAGAATATCTGTATCAAAGGTAGGTTAATGCGTTAGAACAAAAAATATTATCTAATTTTGTATTTTAAGGTTAGAAAAATCTATTTTGACCACAATAAATAAGTGGATTATTTGGAAGAGTGTGTTAATATGGTCATAAATAAATATAGGTATACTAAATAATTGTTGAATATGGTTCAAATTAAATTGAAGCTTTTATTTTTCTAATGACAAAACTTGTGCATACCTCTCGGCATACCTACTTTAAGTTAGATTATAAGAAAACAAACAATTTTTAGAAAAACTTGCAATGTGAAAATATTTAATACTCCCATGACATGTGATTTATTAAAATTTTTAGTTATAATGATTTTTCGATGTAGATCAAGTTTAGTCGAAGCTTTTTAACTATTTGTATTGACAAAACTTTATAGGTACACTGAAAGAAATTTGTTGCTAAAAGTAAATACAAATTTATACTAAAAATTTTATACTAGTGCTTTACACATTTATACTACTGTTTATTATGAATGTATGGTAAATTTTGTAATACATTTATTGTAAAGAAGATATGTTAGATCTAAATAAAAATAAACTTACCCTTACTATAAAATGTAAACTATAAGTGAATTACAGCAAAAAAATATTGCTAGAAACACCATTTATATTGCTAGGGCAGCAATAGGCTGCTAACCAAACGAATATATTTGTTTTAGCAATGTATGTGGTAGTCTATATATGAAACATAAAATATATTTGCCCTAATTATTTTTTTATTTAACTTTAGTATATATTTCTTTCAGTGTAGGTACACTTTAACCCCTTCAGACCTGAATTATTTTACGACGATAAAAAAAATAAATGGCTCTTAAATCTTTTGAATTAGGACCTAAATAACACATATTTGATGCTAAAAAATCTTAATTCTGAAATTTCAGGATAATTTCAGGATGTTCACATGCATGTACATCGAATGTTTTATACGGTTTAGGTGTGGATAATACCAAAATAGTTTTTACATGTCTTAGTACATACCTTTAGGAACAAACTACACCAGTTTATACTTAAAAAATATCTTTACAAATCATCTAAAGACCCGCTAAGACTAACTGTCGTCAACGAGTTGTTGCTGTCATTATGCGCATCTCCATTATATGAGAGAATTTTCAATCAAAAGGGGCAGTTTAAGTAAGAAAAGTCACAAAATGTACCTTAGTTTACCAAAACAAATGTACTTGGGGGTGAAAACTAGGTTCTAAATGAAATTTAATGCCTATTGATAGTAAATAAATTACTAAAAAGCTAATGTACATCTTAATGTGCACCAGGTCTGAAGGGGTTAAGCTGGATAAGAAAAACTACCACATTTTTAAATACCATATTATACAGTCTTTTAAATAATCCAAAATACTTATTTATTTTGGTCAAAATAAATTTTTCTAACTTTAAAATTACTAAATTAGATGATATTTTTGTTATAATATATTAACCTACCTTTAAAACAGATATTCTTATTCTATAATAGAGAAGCTAGATTTTTTTTAATAAATGCTGTTTAGTTAAAATTATTTTATGGAGAAAACCAGATATTTGGACCAAATGCACAAAAATATTACTTATTTGGCACCATACACTTTAGAATTTCATTAAATGCAGTATTTATATTCTTAAATTCTTAAACCATCCATTGTTATTGTAATGTTATAAAGATTTATACATTTTTAACGCCTAAACATAATATTATTCCTTTCGTTTCGTGGCCTTAAATGCCAAATTTTCAAAAGACTGCGTTCCGCACTTGGTCACGTGGTGGGACTTTGAGGTGTGGAGCATAGTACTTGCACTGAAAAAAGTTTTTTAAATGTAAGATTACCTTTATTCTTAAAAAAATCACTTGATTTAAGTATAATTTGCTTAGGCTACGAATACAATATTAAAAAGATTTTATCTATTTTGGTTTCATAATGACTTCATTATAACACCGCTTTTGGTTCTTTAATGAGGTACTTTATTCCACCCAAAATTTTGATTTTATAGGTTGGCTACTGGTAAAATACAATTTTGAATACCTATAGGTTATAATATTTTTATGATTTGTTTTCTAGTACTTACGAGACTTTTCGTGCAATAAATTTTGTTTAACACCAAAGAAAATCCTTTTTTCTTCTTTAACAGCCGCTTATTGTAAATACTTATTGTAAATTAACGACGCCATAGCGAAAGAATGTGATAATGTTTGAAAGGTTAATGACCTTTCAAACTTCAATCTGTGATACCAACTATGTAAAGTAAAATTCCACCAAATTAAATATAAGGTATAAAATTAATTTGTTTTATGAAATGTTTGCAAAATAGATAAAATAGCATAAAGAACTCATGTCATAAGACCTTTTGTCGCACTTGTCCATTATAAAACTCGCTCCTTCGTCGCTCGTTTTATAAATTGTCCGCGTGCGACAAAATGACGTCTTATGACATTAGTTCTTTAATATACTATTATTTATTAGCTTAAAATCAAGTACAGTTGAAACAAGATGATTGACCTAATATTGTCAATAATGTCATACAATCGTTAAAATAAAGTGCCCTTCTTGTAAAATAATACTAAATGTAAAAATTATTTTATTATCTCAATACAAAAATACAAAAGTATTAAATAGTTTCTCAACGCCAATATTTGAAAAGTTTATATAAACATTGTACTGACCTTTTAATTTCGCAGGCAGTAAACTATAACTTAAATTCGGGCACGGACTCCACTGTAAAGTGCTCATAAAACATTTTCTTTACTTTCACTGTGAAAAACTGTAAATTTTCAAGAAATACATTTCGATTTATAACCTTTATAATCTGTGTTTATAAAATGTAAAAATTTGACATTTGACGGTGACACACAGATTCCCTTATTGTTTTATAGATGGCGCTCTATACAAATTTTTGATTTAAATCATTTTAAGATAATAATAAGTATTTGTGTCTAAATTAAATTCATGTATAAAATGGCGTTTATCAAACTGATACATAATATACTATAATAAAAAAGGGTTGACATTTTTTACTCGTTAAATATGCAAAATATCCAAAAATATGAAATTTGGGAATCATCACAAAACACAAAAGTTGTATTTTTAGTAACCATTTCCAAAACATGTTGTTGAACTTAGAAAAAGGATTTTTTAAAAATGTCACTTTTAATTACAATGCATTATTTAGTACCTAATCGATAAAAAAAACTTCCAACAAAATATTAAATTACAATACGAAATAATCGTTTAATTTAATTAACAATTTGCTGCCTATAGCAGTTTAAAATTTAAAAATAAAGCCATTGAATTTTCTGAAGTCTTAAATAGGCACCTCAGTTTTTATTTTTATTTAATTATTTTCTTCCTTTTTTGGCTTGCATTGTGTCTGACCACTTTTAAACGGGGGTTTGGCAAACCTTTATAATAATTAGCTGATTCAAAGGACGGTGTCGTATTACATATACTTAGGACTTAAAAGATTGGCAAGAAAAATCCTTTCAGTGTTTTTATTGAAGGTAATATTATTTAGATTAACTAAATTAGGCTTAAATTTGTTCAGAAACTGAGCGACAGCAAAATATAAATAATAGTATATTATGTATCAAGTTTGATAAATGCCATTTTATACACGAATTTAATTTAGCTTAAATTAATGAGTGTATAGAAAAGTTTATAAACGAGGTGCATACTATACTTTTTCTACGAAAAATACTTATTATTATCTTAAAATGATTTAAATTTTATTTTATAAACACAGATTATAAAGGTTATAAATCGAAATGTATTTCTTGAAAATTGACAGTTTTTCACAGTGAAAGTAAAGAAAATGTTTTATGAGCACTTTACAGTGGAGTCCGTGCCCGAATTTAAGTTATAGTTTACTGCCGGCGAAATTAAAAGGTCAGTACAATGTTCATATAAACTTTTCAAATATTGGCGTTGAGAAACTATTTAATACTTTTGTATTTTAAAAAATTTTTGTATTGAGATAATAAAATAATTTTCACATTTAGTATTATTTTACAAGAAAGGCACTTTATTTTAACGATTGTATGACATTTGACAACTGTCAACTAACTTAAAACTAACTTCAGCCCGTGACTAAAGCGCCGTAAAGCCACAACTTGTAAATGTGTATTTAAAAGGTTACTTAGTGTCATGGAAATATGTACGATAAAGGGGGAGTAGAATAAATATATTTTACCAATAGCTACCAAAGCCCAGTTTTCTTGATAAAATGAGTTTAGCAGTTTTAAGTAGTACGGTAATGAAACCCATTTATAAATAGATTTACTTACATGATTAGTAACATTACTTAAACAATGTGAGTATTACAAACCTCGTGATTAACACTTACTAAAATTTTAAACATTAACACCTATAGGTAGGTACTTAAAATTATATTTAACTTTTTTTATTTACTTAAGTTACATAACTAATAACGTGCTAAATAATAAATTAGTTTAACTTACAAATATTACACAGGTCAGGATATCTTCTGAAAGTCATGGAAAGTCATACAGAGTATCATTTAATAAATTGTCATCCTTGTCATTATCATTGATACAAATTCTCTTGAATGTATCTTCTTTCAACCAAGTGCAAAGAGTTTTTGTTCAAAAGCTATGAAATTTATTTATATTTACGCAATTCATGAATAACAACTTATTTGGCCACACCCTGTATAAACCCCTATTTTTGTTATACAGGGTGTACCAAAACTGAACGATATTTAGCTCACAATAAGCATAGAATACAACTTTTATTTTTTTTAACCACTGTAATAAACAAGATTAGTTTAAAAACTTAAGGTATTTTTTAATTTTCTTGGATTTACGGGGGAATTTTAGGTATAATAAATTATTTTGCATAAAAAACCTTAATATTATTATTTTATGGATATAATTTGGGAATCAATTTAAGTCCCATTATAAATCTTTTTCACTACATTAAATTTTATTTGAAATGGGAGAGATACTAAATTTGAGGAATTACAGAAATCCTCTTAGTGTTTTTTTTTTATTTTAAAAGTCCTTCTATTTTTCCTTGTTTGATAAAATATCCCTCTCTGCATATATACGTATATGGGTATTTTTATTACCAAAAAGTTTTACTGAAAATTGGCTTTCAGACTTTGAAAAGTTTAAATGGATTAAATTGTGAAAACCCGGAAAAATCAATAAAGGAAAAAACAAGAAATATTTACTGAGGTAGGTATTTTTGTTAAATTTCGATTGAAAGCGTTAAAATTTTTTTTCTAAACTAAAATTAGGAAATACAGTGAAGTGGGTTAAAGTTACAAAATACATTTCCAACAAATAAGAATTACTTACGGTTATAAAATGGTTTTAATGCGGTTTGACTTATTAGTAAAATTTGTTTTAGAGTGAAAATATTTACGTTAAATTTACCGTCAAAACTACGTTAAAATAAATATTATTGTGAAACTTAATGGGTATTAAAGAAAGTAAAAAACGCAATAATAAAATTTTAAACACAAAACAGTAAATAAAGTTTCTTTTAACATTTAAAACTCTTAAAACATAAAATTGTCATTTTTAATCACTTTTTCATAAACGAATGGTCTTTGGCCTCCGGTGTGTAAATAATATTTCGACGGTTTAATTTTTTCTCATTTTCCCTCGAGTATCCGTAAAGTTATTTTTTAATCTCTCTATTTGATATTCAGTTTTTTATCAAAGCACGGTAAATATTAATCTCCACAATTTCCAAGTTAATAAACTTTTTAATAAAGTTTCATAAAGAATTTTTTGAATTTACTATACAGGGTGTACTATCATGTCCTATACCAAAAGTGAATAGTTTTCGAGTTATTAATTTCTTTCGTTAAAATTTGACAAATACATACATACAGTAGAAACCGTCAATATATGAACGTGACTCATCCGACACATTCGTACGAAGCAATCTATCGAAGGTCACGGTCCAGTGCAGTCTCGTTTGTAAAAAAAATTGAGTGTAATGTTGGTTGCTATACTTATGATATATTTGCTTTTAAAGTTAAATAATTAACATCTACGATAATTAAATAAAATGTAATTTTCTTAGAAACTAATTAATAAATAAACTTTTCTTTTAACTTTAATGAAATATTTTATCATCTGATTACAGAACGTACACTCGTGGCGACATCTCTGATTTTAATAACAAATTTTTAGACCGACCCAACCTCACTTTCTTCCAATTAAATTCTTAGTATAGTCTGAAACACGTTTGGAATTGCATATTCCCCTCTCGTGAAACCGTCAAACTTGTTACAGAATATACTATTCTTTTAACTGTAAACGCAAATATTTCAGAATTGGTGACAAAAAACAAAAATGTTTACGCAGGTCAGGTACAAAGTGAAAGATATTTAAATTGTGTGGATATAAAAACAACTTGCGTTAGTTTCACGAAATTTATTAAATATTGACAATTGTTTCGCTACACAGTAGCTTCTTCAGAATGTATTAAACTAATACTAGTACAAAATTTATATAATAAAAATATTTTTGTATTCTAGCCTAGAATTTCTAGGTAAGAATTTTTATACGACATCTACCTGTGTTACATAATATAAACCACTGCCACTACAACGTTTAAAACGATTATTAATCCGTAAACACACAGTAGAAACAAGATATGCAAAAACAAAGATCATATGACATATAAAAACAAATGGCCGACGGTAAAGTTGGTTGCCTTACTATGTAATAAAATAAAATAAATTCCTAAAACACGAACTCTACTGACTTCCAATAAAATTAAGTAACAAGCTAGGACACAAGCGTCATATGTCCATCTTTGTCCAACACCTAGGCAGTTTTACATCACAGATGGCGCATTTTAGACCGGATGCTTAAAAACCTACGTGTGAGTACATTTACCGCTGCATCGAATGTACAAGACAAGTAAAACATTACTGCTAGCATGTCTGAGATATGTTCGGCACAGGATGAGTCACGTTCATATATTGACGGTTTCTACTGTACAATACATTTTTTGCTATTAGCTTTGCAGATGGGTGAATCTCTTTTTAACCGCAATTAATTATTTTTTTAAGTCTAAAACCTATCCTCCGTGACTGTTTCTAGGTTAACCTATATGTTTTCAAATATCTGAGGTAGTAAAAGCATACTAAAAATATCAGTTTACTAAGTAAATTAAACTCATTCAAAGCCATCGAATCAAATATAAAATATTATTAAAATTTAAAAGAAATTATTTTTATAACCGTTTATGTAGGTATTTGTTTTACATGGACCACCCTGTATAGTACATGGGCATAATATTAACTTGCTAAAATTATGATATTTAAATTGTTTAAAGGATTTACTTAGAGGATCAGTAGCGGCGAAAATATACTGGTATAGCACAAACCACACGTAATTGATTAAATTTAATACCCTGGGTCCTTTATAACGTGATTTTCCCTTTAACGTAAATCAATAATTATAATTTTACATTTCGTTGGAACAATCCTTGCCTAATAATAAAGTTAACAAACAAACGGCAACAACGCATTTGGCAAATGTTTCGCTAAATAAAACTCACGGCCATCAAAAAACGCTTTTTAAAAAATATTTATTGCCCATCTGAACTGTCGCACTTTTTAAATTTTCTGTATTTTTCTCGAGCCATAAATTTCGCCCTGTCACTGGCGTTGACAGGTAAATTTGCATGTGCACGTGAAAATGCGTGTGAAAAGGGTGCAAAAAAAAGGGAAAATTGCTTTTTCTATTTTTACGGTTTCACGTGTAAAACTATCCCGACAGTTTTATTTCCATTTAAATGGAAAGGAGGATTAGGTTTGTGTTTAAGGTTATGTAACTTTTTGTCGGCGGTTGGATTTTTTTTATTGAAACAATTTAATGTAGCCTGTTCAATTGGCTTTAATATGATGTTAAGTTACAAAAAACATTTATAATACATGGTGTTTTGTAATTAATGTTTTTTATATTTTTTGTGATGCGCCACTGGTTACACACTTGCATTTTTATAATTAAACTAAATTTAAACAAAATTTGGCAACTTTTTTGACAGAATCTGGAAACGCTACTTGTTACCAACCATAACATAATAAATTAAATTAGGCAACCAGATTAGCCTAAAGTTCCTAGTCGATCAGTGGCGTACTTTTTGGTAGGATAAAGGTTATTATAAATTATTTTTAGTCTTTAGAATTTAGAAAAAAAAGGTATTACAAAAATTTTTTTTTACTCATAATTGGTGGAGATTTTGAAGGGGTAGCGGGTGTTTTTCTCCTCAACTTCTACGCCCCTAAAAAAGTACGGTTTTGAGAGGCCCATTCGAACCGCCATGTTTTCTACACAAAAAAGGTACTCTTGGTCATAAGCTCTAAAATTGACCGTTTTCGATAAAAATCGACTTTCATGTTTAAAAACATGGTCAATTTTTTGAAAAAAAAAATTTTTTACTAATTAAAAAAAATAAAAAATGATTTTTTACACAAATGCTGAAATGTGCGAAATGCGTTACCTTTACGGTTTGGAGAATTTTGCAAAGACAACTTTTGAATCATTTTTTATTATTTTTTTTAATTTTGCAATTATCGTTTGGTTTTGTTACTTGTTCTAACGTTAAAATAAATTTTGTATACTTAATTGGTAAAAATTTTTTTTTTTTTAAATTGACCATGTTTTTAAACATAAAAGTTGATTTTTCTCGAAAACGGTCAACTTTGAGCTTATGACCAAAAGTACCTTTTTTGTATAGAAAACATTGGCGGTTCGAATGGCCTTCTCAAAAATAACTTTTTTCAGGGGCGTAGAAGTTGAGGAGAAAAACACCCGCTACCCCTTCAAAATCTCCACCAATTATGAGTAAAAAAAAATGTTTTCTGGCACAAAATATAGCTTATTATGAGTAGAAAATGCTTTCAAAAGCTGTTTTTTGTACGATAAACGGTTCCGGAGATATTCGAAAAAAACGATTTTTTTTCTAAAATTTCAACACCCTGTATCTCGAAAATTGTGCATTTTAGAGGGTAAGTTAATAGCGACTTTTTCATCTTTTTGGATGAGCTATCAAATCCTGAAGTCCTGCGCATATATTATGAAACACCCTGTATATGTAGACTTTTCAACGATATGTAACAACATATTTTTATATATTCCACAAAAACAAAAACGTTCAACAAAGACCATATTTGGTGAGACAATATTTTTAGTTGATTTTATTAAAGACCTTCCTTAGTATTTGGGTCTGAGATAAGGCTCATGTGGCGTTTCCAAACCTGTTTTACACCGCCGTCGCATAGTGAAAGCACCGGTGAATTTATTTTAATTCACTTCGATGCGTTCCAGAGTACCACGCTTTTATACGAGGCAGTCGAAAAATATTCTTCGAAACTTTTTTTTGTCGATTTAGAAGAAAAACGTAACTCAAATATTGTTTTTGGTATTGTATTGTACTGTATTGTATTGTATTGTACATTCATCATCGCTTTTCACAAAAAAAAATGGTATTTTTTTTTTTTTAATAATTTATCCTACAAAAAAGTACGCCACTGATCGACTAGGAACTTTAGGGTAATCTGGTTGCCTAATTTAATTTATTATGTTATGGTTGGTAACAAGCAGCGTTTCCAGATTCTGTCAAAAAAGTTGCCAAATTTTGTTTAAATTTAGCTAAATTACAAAATGACAAAAAATCAAAAATTGTTAATTTGGCGTTTTTATTAATCGTTGATTATGTCATCTTTGTAATGAAAAACAAAATTTGGCAACTTCTATGACAGAATCTAGTGCATTTCTTTCAAATTTTAGGTTATGGGCCCAAATTGTAAACATCTGAACTAAGGGAAGTGCTTTTGGATTTATTTACACAAATTGAATGTTTAAAGTTCAACCCAATTTCATCTGAGTAAACAGAAAGAAAAAACCGACGAAAAAATTAATTTTGTGGTTATGAAGTTTTTAAAATAGGTAACAAATTTTCTAATCATTGCTAATAGCTGGATGAGTAAATAAATACAGAAGGGTATTAGAGCTTTAAGGGCATAAAACTTTTGTATTTATTGAGTTTTTATTTATTTTTTGCAAGAAAAATTGTTGGCAACAATTTTTTACAACTACATAACACCCTGTATATTTTGCAGATAAAGTTGGGTTGGGTCGAAAATTTCGATATGATCAAATTGAGTTGTAAATCTCCAATGGATAAGAAAATCTAATTCCGCGAATCATTAGCAAACAATAATTGCGCATTGTTTAGCTTATTGAGTCATAAAATTTTGATTGCACGCGTTAATAGGAGCAATTCGAGATTATTTTGCCCGATAAGAGCGTGCCAAAGTACCCGTAACTCATTTTTAGTTGCCCCGTATACATTTAGAGACGTTGGTTTTTATCGTCAAACCTGAAAATGTTTTTTAGTATTTATCTATTGGTAAAATTGAGGTTAAAACCGCTTGACAGTTGTCAAATGTCAGATACAATTTTAAATAAAACATTACTTTGTTGAAAAATTAGTTGAGTTAAAACATTCGGGACCAAATTTTGTTTATTTTTAATTACACAAACAATAGAAGGATTAAAACTAGAAATTCAGACAAAAAAGATTAAAGAAAACGAATAATTTGGCTTTTGTGTTGCTGGCGAATTTATGGTATTAAAGGTTATTAAAATTTTCGAATTGTTTTTATTTAATACATGAGAACAATAACAGAATTAGTGGGATTTAAAATGGAAATTGTGCTTTATGTTGCTTTAGAATGCGGTATTTACGTTTATTTTGATGAAATCTTGATACGGAAAAAACTCAAACGGCAAAAATTTAGCTTAATACCAAGGAATCTAATTTAATTACCACATTGACCAGCGGCGTGCAATAAAAAAATCTGACACTACCAGAAAAAATACGGTTAGGTACCACCCTTAATAACCCCCTTAATGATTAAGAATGTAATATACATGATGCACAGCACTTTGCATATTAATTGTCACATTTTAATTACAGAAACGGTTCAAGAATTCTTATACACACCTTGAAAGTTTTTACACATAGGTATCAGTGTAGAGCGGCCATTTTGACATTATATTTACCTATAATATTGTTATTAATGCACAAATAACATAAAATATAACATCAATTGCTACTATGCGAGTTAATTTGACAGTAAACTCTTTGTCTGTACATTTGTTTACATGGTTATAGCGTTTTTATAAACAAAATAAATGTCATATAATTACCTCGTAAAAAACTCGTTTAATCACATTTTTCCAACTAAAACCCAGTGAAATCTTCTTAAAATCACTAAAATACACAACAAACAATACAAAAACCACTCGAAAACTAGTTTTTTAAGTCAAAACACGGCAAAAAACACGAAATTCCTTCGCTCGGAAACAAAACAAAATCACTAGGAAAGTTGACGTTTCCAAAGCACAGAAACGATCCAGTCACCCTTGCAAAGCACTGTTGCACTGTCTCGTCGATTTTCACGGTGTTTTTTAGTGAAAAAATTCAGTTTTTTAACGATAATTTGGCGGAGCCTGTCGACGCGCTTCACGGTACAAAGTGGTTTCAGTAAAATCCGATTTACACAGCATCTCACCGAAGAACACTGAACTCCGAGCGTTGTTGTCAGATTTACGCCGTACGGAGGGATGAAACGTCAAATTGTAGGTTTGTTCGCAATGCCACACTAACTACCCTACTGTACAGTACACTAGTTGAAGTATAGTTCTACAACAAATATACCTTGACATTTGAATACTAATAATTGATGTTATCTAGCTGTCAGTTTAACGCTAATTAATTTAGAACATAAAAAATACGGATATTGCACTAGTTTCAGAGAAAATGACAAATTTAGCGTTAATTTTGAGATGGATAACCTCAATTATTGGTAATAAGATGCCAAGGTGAGACTTTGGGTGTGAGTATTACTATTATTATTGTTATTATTAATATTATTATTATCATTATTATTATCATTATCATTATCATTATCATTATCATTATCATTATCATTATCATTATCATTATCATTATCATTATCATTATCATTATCATTATCATTATCATTATTATTATTAATAGTAAGTCCCACTTTGCCATTTGAATTCAAATAATTGAGGTTATCTCCGAAAAAAATAGGATAAATGGGGTAAAATTAAGTTACTGTTAAAAATTAATGGTTTTTAAAATATGAATCATATACAGACAATTTTCCTGATTTTACTGCTTTATTTTTAAACAAATAAAAAATGTACCGGTGTACTCTATTTTAGTTATTGGAAGGGTTGCGAACAAGCCTAATTCATGTTTTTGTTGTTTTCTGTTGTATTTCGTAAATTATGAATAAAAATGTGTAAATTTTACCTATTTAATAATACATTTATTGTTTTTATTATCTGCAAATTTAGAATTGTTTTACTAAAAAAATATCTAATATTTTGGCAAAAAATGCTATTCGCAAAAAAAATATAACATATTATATCTAAATATTTGAAATATAAATAAAAATCTTGCCATAAACAATAAATTCGACACATAAATAAATATTTAAGCAGTTTAAAAACAAGTTTTAAATTCAAAATATTTCCCCTACTTTTCCAACAACCATTAAATCTGGCAATGCCGCGCCTATTGAAATAATCTTTATAAAGCCGGTTACACAAAGGCAAAACAACAATAAAATATCATATAAAACCTTAATTTACCGTTACTTTATATTAAAAAATGCTTTTGATGTTATTAGTTTATTACTATAATTTTTTATTAATAATTATATTTATTTTTGCAGTTAGTTTTTTAGATTTAAATGGATTATTATTAAGGGTTTTTTTTTTGGTTGTGGTGTAAGTTTGACTTTGGGTTTGTTTATGTTTTTTATTTTGAACAATTTCAAATATGTTCTGTGTTCAAATGTTTGATTTTGACAGTCCTAGATTTGTAAATATTTGCTGTAATTACATGTTTTTTAAGATTTGTTAATGAAAATGTGCTTAATGTAATGGAACTATACAAATTTTAAATTGACTTCAGGATTTTGTTTAAATAAAGGTATTTATAATGTTGTTTACATTCATTACAGTAGGTATATTTTAGAAAATCGCGTATTTTCTATGAAACGCTTAGAACAAGATGAAACGTCAAACGTCAGTTTTTATAAGACTGTTTTTAACATAACTCCCACTAGTTTTATAACAAAAAACTTGTTTCAAATTTTAACTGACTTTTGTAGACACCCAAGTAAACATAGGTATGAATCATTCCCATGTTTATTGGGATTTACCCTTATTGGAAAAAGCAATAATACAGCTGATTTAATTCATTTGGAATGAACCTTATGTGACTGTCATGTTGAAGTGACATGGTACAGATTTAATCTTTGCTTTAATTAAACTTCTTTTGAAAAGGGTGTTATATACCACCCTATGTACAAGGGAAGTTTTTAAAATTTGATATACAGGGTGTTGAAAATACAGCTTATTAAGTATTTTTTTTATTATTATAAATTATTAACCAATAACATAAATAATACAAAATATTAAACAAATGATTTATTTATGAATGTTTTCTTAATGTTTCATCTATCCATTTCCTGTAATATGCCACTTTGACGTAAACACCCGGTTTATTGGCATAACCACAGTGCTGTCCCCAGGATGTTATTCCATATAGAGTAAAAAGGCCTATAAAAATATATTAAAAATGTGATACGGCTACCAGGGACGAATCCAGAGAAAATTGGGGGGGGCAAACCAAAAAATTAATTAATTTTTTATTTTCTCTTAAAAATATAAATTTTCATACATTTTGGGGGGACATGGGGTTATAGAGTGCGAAGGTAACTTTCAACCTTAATTAGGACATTACAAATATTTTTATATTTAAAGGTAAAATTTTTGTTATTTTAAGTTCTTATTTATAAATCTAGTTCTAAATTAGTTGTCTCAATTTATTATTTTTTTTAATAAGAAATGTTATGGACAACCCAGATAGCACACAAAGTCTTGATGATGTCTTTTGTATGTCTGTATTATGCATGAACGTCTGAAGATCTACAAAAGATGTCTGAAAGACGTCTTTTTATAGACGTATTGAAGATATCTTCATTTAATGTTCTAAAGACATCTTATAAATGTCTGATATCACCGTTTATTTTTTTTTTAATTTAACCCTTATACAAAAAAAATGTGGATATTAAAAAAAGTGACTTACCGTCTTTTAGACAGGCCAAAGGTCCTCCACTGTCACCATCACAGGCATCCACCCCTTCCTCCAAAAAGCCAGCGCAGAACATACCATCCATAATATTTTTACCATAAACGTGGGGCATTTTACAAACCTCATCCGATTGGATGGGTATCCAACCAGCTCTTAAGTTATGAGAATATGCTGCAATATATTAGGGCCTTGGTAACGCGTCAGATTTATTAGGTTTGTTCATTTTATTTTGTAAAATTTTAACATAATTTTTTGTATAAAACCGGGATTAGTATTTATTTTATCAATAAATTTTCAATTGTTTTTTTTCAATTTTCGGAGGTGTTATGACGTTTTTGAGTATAGCTTGAAATCTAATTAATCGATTTGGTCAAACAAGCCCTTAAATTAAAGGTATTTGAGCCCTCTAAACCTTTCTTTTTTGACGCTAGCGATTTTAATAACTTAAAAAATTCGTTTTTATTGCAAAAATTTACATATCGTCCTGGGAAAGGTTTAAATCAAACAGATAACTCCAGTTTGATTTTTTTTTCGTGAAGCTGACATTTTTATAAAAAAAACAAGCTAATGTTGATAAAAATACATGGAAAAATGGCGAAGTTATGAATTTTTTAGTGGAAGACCAAAATTCAGTTTTTTGACGTTTTTTATTTTATTTTTTTTCTTTTATTTTGTAATATGTTTATTTTTCAATGAAAACCTTAATAAAGTGCATGATTGGAATTTTTTGAGTTTTTTACGTTCTTTTTTCACCGACAACATTATTCAAAATTTAAATTTGACATGACTCCACAAACGTGAATTCTTTTGTTTCTCGTGTTGGCATAGTGATATTTTACTGATATTTTTTGATATTTCAACAAGGTATTTTTATCACGGTTTTATTTAGTTAATAAAAGTGTAAAATGAGTAAAAGAAGTAGAGAGTTCGAGTGCGTAAATAACCCGCACAATCTGGGCGACGTAAGTGATGAGCACGGAAAACGTTTTCACCAGCAAATGAAGCTATGGAGCGGCGGTATCACGGCTTCTGGGATGCAGCCATGATGGGTGATTACATTTGGTCCCTCATACGAGAAACGGAATACAAAAGCAACAAAAAACAAAGGAGCCAGAATTTTTTTAATATTCAATATAATTAAATTTCAATATTTAATGTTTAAAATAAAAATCAATGTTCAATATTAAATTTTATATAATTCGATAAAATGAAGAAAAAACGAAAAAAATTCGAAAAACTGAATTTTGGTCCTTCACTGAAAAATTCATAACTTCGCCATTTATCCATGGATTTTTATAAACAGCAGCTTATTTTTTTCCTTTAAGTATAATCTATACGTAAAATAAATCAAACTGGACTTATCCTTATGATTTCTATCTTTCCCAGAAAGATATGTAAAGTTTAGACCTCGATTTTTGTAAAAAAAAAGGACTTTTTAACTTCATAAAATCGCCAGTATCGAACTACTGAGCCGATACCAAAACTATACAAGAGAAAGTTGTAGAGGGCTCAATTACTTTTGATTTAAAAAAATTTTCGTTCTTACCTGACTTGCCAGTTTGTGTGGAACCAAATCCTGATATGGTGCAATTCAAATTGGAGTCGTATACTAAATCCTCATCTGGCAAGCACAACGGCTGAACGTTTTGGTTCAATTTGAAGCCTTTTTTGAGTTTCACCAAAGCTATATCGTTATTCATCTTGTGCCCTTTTCTAAATTCCTTGTGAATGTAAAATTCCTCGATAAAATCAGTTTGTTCTGTACCTTCGACTTCGTCCACATCGTAGTCGCCAGCCACAACTATATAGGCACCTAAAAGTGAAAATAACACAAAATTTATCATCCAGGCTACAAGTCATGACACAAAAAACGGAACCCTACCTTTCGCGTAGCCTATTAAACAATGCCCAGCTGTCAAAACGAACCTCTCTGAGACGATGATAGCCCCACACCAATGGGCAGGCTTGTTATTGTTTGATTTTACTTTGATGGCGGCCTAAAATATCACACAATCTATAATAATGCAGTGGGTTTGTTATAAAAGTAAAAATAATGTAACCAGAACCTTCAGAGTACCATTTGCATCGATCTATTATTCATTGTATCTACAGCATCCCGAAAAATATAGAAGTGTATAGGATCACTCCCCATTCGAATACTAAATCTTAAAGTTTTATCAGAACTGTATTGAATCGTGCTTTGTTTTTATATTTTTCGCCTCTATACCTATGCACGACTATAGTTAAAGTCAAACTCAATGGTGTCTTACAAGATACATTATTTTGATTTTCTATATTCAACAGAGAGGTAGAAACTCGACCCTGTCGAATGGTGCAGTCATTTATGTCTCTAGACATTATTATTGTGTGGCGGACGAACCACCTGACAATAGGAATCATTCTATGTGAAGAACAAACGAGGCTAACCAAGAGTGGAAAGGGCCATCATCTGCAAACATTTGATAAGTACTCTTATAATTGACTGCACAACCCTAGTGACAAAAAAAACAATCTAAAACAAATAGCAACAGCAGCATTGATAATAACATAATAGTAACAAAACAATACAAAAAAAAAACAATAAACTCAAACCGTCCCAAATCTTATGGCTGGCATTCTCGGGATTACAGCTGAGTAAGACAAATAAATCAATCATCAAGTAAGATACAAAATCCACAACTAAAAAAACCTTTTCCAATAAACAAAAGTGTGTAAACTAACCGAGACATAAATAAACATAAGATCCTAGGAACTTGTAGAGCCCCAAATATTAGGTTATAAGACTCTTATACTCATACTCATACCTGCCATGGATATTCCCCTGCTTTAGCTAAAGAACCTTGAACAACTCTGAAATGAACGTCATCATTCAACAAAAATTGATTATCCTTTCTATACCCACAAGTGTTTGGGTAAATGGGTAAAACTCTTTCTGTTGTCGATAGAGCTCTGGAAAATTTTTCCAGTATGTCCACATCATCATTACCTTAAAAAACACACCAAAAAATAAATAAAAACACCAAAAAAAATCCTGAAATCTTACTACAAATCACCCCAACATCTTCTGTATGATCACAGTTATGTTCGCCCCAATTCCAATGAGAACAATTTTCTAAACCAGTCTCATTTCCGTAGCAATACACTTGGTCCAACCATATAGGGCCACTCCCTGTAAAACCACTTTTACATTGACGTTCATTTTGGTACCCAATGGCTTACCTGCTCCGTAAAGGCCCTCTTTCTTCACTTGTGATGCAGTTTTGAAGCCCAACTGCTTGCAAATTACTTTAGCAGCGTCTTCGTTAAAATCGTCATCACAAATGGTACCCCACACTCCATGATGTTTTATCTCTACTCTGCCCTGACTTTGGCTTGGTCCTACAAGACGGATTTCCGTGGGGGCCTATGGAGATATTTTGAAATTTAGTTGGGGGTAAATTGAGATTTTGTATTACATTTCATATTGCTTTATATTTCTAGAATGGTCGTTTTCAAAAAACACCCGCCTTCCGCTGTCCGTAAGTTTGAATTCCAATAACTTTGTTAAAAATTATCGGATCTTATTGATTTAAAAACCAAGTGAAAGCCTAACAAGCCCTTAGTAAACTCTTTCAGAAAATTTTTGTTTAGTCATTTCAGAATAATTTTTTTTAATTTTGAAACTTGTGAAACACACATTTTCGCATGTCCCATTAGCGTTTTATAAAACTTACATACAAGTTTTTTTTTTAATATTGAATAACCAGAACTTTGTATTGCTTTATAGCAATCCATAACATCCTTAGTTAATATATAAATTAATTAATTTTAATCTACTTTTTTTAAATTTGACTCATGTCCCAGACATTTTTTTCCGTTGCGTTACGTCCGTCGCGTTACCGATAGAATATTAAAAAAACATATATATGGTACTCACGTGATCAACAAATGATGTTCGGACGTACCTACACATTACCCAGCTGAATTTATTTATTCAATCAGGAAGAAGATATCGGTTGAAACAGGTGCGGGTAACGCGAATGTAATAATTGTTTGTCCGCTAAGTTACTCAAAAAAATAATAAAAATAAGGAAAGAAAAAATACTATTTTTCATGTTTATGTTTATTTTAGGGCACTAAAGCTCATTGAGAGTAATTAATGACTATAATGTCTTTGTCCACTGCGTTACCAAGTCCACTATGTTACCTTATGGTAACGCAAAGAAATTTAGGGTAACGCAATAGAATTTTTCGACAACAAAGTGGATATTTACCGTCGCTTTTATTAAAAGTAGTTTATGATTAACCAATTTAAAATTATTTGTAATTACAACTCATGATATAGATTACATCCAAGGAAAAATTCCACGCAATATAAAAGTACTAAAAGGGACCTTCACCAGCTTATAGTCAAAGAAAAATGGTGTCTACAATTTAGAAATCTAAGTTGTTATTCTGCAACTGAGCACCACTACAAGGGATTTTGTTTATGCATTACTCTAAAATCGTACCACCCTATATAGTTTCTTTTTTACGTTATCTGATTAAGTCTTTTGTGTACCCCTGTCCGTTGTCTATTTCGTTACTTTTTTTAGTTTTTGTTAAAAAAAATACTTTTTATACACTTTCACTTGGTAATACGTATTTATAAATTAGAGTTTAATTCACTAATACAGTGACTAAAAGAAAACATTAATGGTATTGTTTTTTTAACAAAGAATCGGAATGGTTTCTTTTAAAAAGTAACTTAACGAACATACATATTAAAAAAAAAGCATACAATTTTTAATAAAAAATAAAATAAAAAATTGGAGTCAAAAGTTTGTGAACTAAGTACATTTTATTTCAAATTATATTTATAACAACTTTTTTTATTGAATTAAATTTTGGATTTTAAATTGGTAACACAGTGGAGATATATAAAGCTAGCTAAACACACTTACCTCACAAATTTCCATGGCTTCGTCTGAATCGTCGGAGCAGTCATTGAGACCGTCGCAGACAAAATTTATTGGTACACATTCATTTCCAGTTCTGCATTGCCAATGATTGTTTGGGCATTTTTCTTGCGGTATTTTACAAATTAAACCTGCTACCTCACCATCCAAGCAGTTATGGTGTCCCCAACCAGAAAAACTGCAGTCTTTCAAGGAAGTTTCGTTCCCAATGCAGTCAACATCGTCCATCATATAAAACGTGTTGTTCTTCTTTAGATCTTTGGCGTAGTACGAGTTACCTCTCACTTCAGCTGCACCCAGGTTGTAACCCAACTCTTTACAAACAACATTTGCTTCTCTTATTCCGAACTGATCGTCACAAATGTAACCCATCTTTCCAAAGGCTGAAATATTACATTGTGGCGATGTATACACAGCAAACGGAAAAATATAGAATTGTATAGGATGACTCCCCGTTTGAATACTAAATCTTAAAGTTTTATCAGAACTGTATTGAATCGTGCTTTGTTTTTATATTTTTCGGCTCTATACCTATGCACGTCTATAGTTAAAGTCAAACTCAATGGTGTCTTGCAAGATACATTATTTTGATTTTCTATATTCAACAGAGATGTAGAAACTCGACCCTGTCGAATGGTGCAGTCATTTATGTCTGTGGAAATTATTGAAAAAGGGTTCAGTCCAATGGTGCAGCAACTTCGGATTCCTATTCTCTTCAGAGACATATAAACTCAAGCTTTTCGAATTTTACTGGCAATGATTTTCGTTAATGTCCCTGAGAATTATACAAAACCAGCGCAATGCAATATCGCAATGGTTTTGACTTCTCTTTACTCTACCAAGTTATAGAAACTGGAGTCTCTCTAATACTGTTCTAGTCAATATTTCTAAGAGTATAAAAAGAGGGTGTAATTCAATATTGCAAGAAGTTTTGATCTTTTGATGGATTCAAGTAGTTTGAATATTCCCATTTCTGCATATGATTTTGTTGAAAGTAGTTCCTTTCTTTGATTCCTTTGTCTGATTTTTATTTACCGTAACAACTCAGGTATGTAAAGCACAGAGGATATGATGTAAAGTATATAGTACCTATATTTGTATTAAAAATTTCAGAGATTATGTTGAAAAAATGATCGATATGCTATTAAACTTTAAAAATTTAGTAATGAGGTCTCTTGGTAGACCCTGCACATCTCCACTGGTAGTTTTATGTTAGTACAGCAATATTTAAATCAGGCTGATCAAAATGTACACACCAGTGCAGGTTATTGTAGCATCTACGAACAAATGAATGAATGGCCCATTGGCAATTATTCCTTTAGAAAAAATATTCAACACAGCTTAATTAATTAATAAAATGAAAAAAATCACAATCATGTGTATAGTTTTTTTTTCAAGCATAAAATAATTTTCATATTAATACTAGTTCAAAAGTCAAACTGTGGAGAGTATTGAAACGCTCGACTGACGAATACAAATCTATACCGTGGTGAGGGTTTAGAAAACTGTATTCAAACGTGGCGTCATCCAATACACTTCTATATTTTTCCGTTTGCTGCAGCACATGTGTAATACAAAAAAGTAGGTATCTCACCTGAGACTTCAACTCTTCCCTTGTGTTTATGTTTTGTACCCGCCAATTTCACCCCATACCCCAACTCTTCTTTTGTGCAATTTTTTTCGTCACTTCTATCCCCACAATCATCAAAACCGTCGCAAATTTGTGCGGACGATACACACTTATCATTTGGGCAGACGTGCAAATTTTGGCAGTTTATTTTCTGCGATTTAAGCTCGTAATAATCGCAGGGTTTGTAGTGCATCAGCATACCAGATAAACCTATGTTTGAGTCCGATAAATGGCAGCTTCTGTCGATTTTTCTAAAAAGGGTTTTTAAAGATACACTATGATAGTTTTAGAAACTTTTTTTCCTAACATTGAGTACTCCAGCTTAGTTTAACTAATTTTGGGCCGCTGATTTCAAAAATGTAATTCGTTTTTCTCTAGGACGTCTAGGATTTAAAATAATTTCGTAATAAAATGCATTGCATAATTTTTATTAAATCGAATCAAATATCAAATTGGATTATAGTATTATTGTGCTTAATCCTCATCATCGTCGCACATCTTTTGCTGCAAATTCCAGCAAATGTCTCCTAGCAATGAATCCAACTTCTTTCCGCTATACCCATAGATATCTACCAATGCTCTAGATTTGCAGTTACTTGGTGAAATCGTTCTCCATGTTCATCAATTCGGCAAATTTATCAGGATGAAAAAAAAAAGGAAATGTATTTTAAATGACATATTAACGCTAATTCTTTGCAAAACGGAAAGCATTTTTTCAATGAATTGGCGCCAATTTTAGGCCCGATATGAACCAAGAACATTTTCAATGACAGCTTTAACACTGCCATATGCGACAAGCTCGTCAACTTTGAGAGCATTTTTGAATGCTTGATCTTTCATTAAACGTCGTATATCAGGTCCATTTAATATTCCTGCAAAATTAAAGTAGTAGGTATATCTCATAAAATTTTGTAATGAAATATTGCGTTGGTTTTTCTTGGGCGTAAAGGTACCGCAACAAAAACAAAACAAATTTACAAAGACGACATAAATGTTCGTCTCCTTTCTCTTTCTGTACCACTTCCATTTCCTGCTCTTTTTTCATTTTTGGTTTTTAAAATCACTTTCAAGTAAAAATACAATTTAAAGTTTAAATTTTTAATGGCAATAATTAATAGATGCACTTTAGTGTGCTTGAACGATAAAGTAGATAAAGGCGCCTTTATACTTCAATTCGATATTAAATTTTGATAAGACTTAATAAATAAGATTCGAGATTAAATTTTAGGGTACTTTAGGCATGATGTGAATAAAAACATATCAAATAATAGTCGAAGGGCAATGCTTATACCGAAACCCATTTATTTTTTAGTTTAATTAGTAATTAAAAAAACGACACAAAAATTTCAAAAAATAATACTTTTTACCAAAAAAAACATTATAATTTTAGATTTGGTATTTAATAAAGCACTTCTCTGCAGAAAAGTGCTGTATTAAATATCCCTTATAAAATACTACTATAGTATACGGCTACAATGGAACAAACAAAATTTCTATTTGACATTTATCTACCGATGACTTTGTATGGAGTATATTTTTAATTAAAAACGTAAAAATATACTGAACATCCAAAATAGATTTAAGGCAAAATAATTTTATAAATAATCAAAATATTAACAAAAAACTTACATTTTGAGATAATTGGGCAGAGAATTTTATTACGCAATTATTTCGAATCCTAGACGTCCTGGAGCAAAACGAGTGGCATTTTTGAAATCAACAGCCCAAAATTAGGTAATATAGGTGGGCGTAGGTACTCAATGTTAGTAAATCGAACTATCATAGTGTTATCTATCAAAAATATTTAAAAGTTGTCCTCACCTGTAGTTGAAAGATCTACATTCAAATTTCGCGCTCTCAAGACATAAAACAGCACAAGTCGAAGCATTAACATTGTTCCATCTTTGTTGCTCTACAACTGCCAATTTTTGCTCCGTATGTTTGTCAAATTTGCTCATATATTCCTGACAATTTTGCTCATCTTTACCATTTTGACAATCTATCACACCATCGCAAACACTAGTTCTGTATATGCATGTGTTTGAAGTGCAATGAAAGTCGTTTTTATCACATTTGGTGGTACTTTTCTGCTCTGCATAAAAAGTTTCAGGGATTTGTAAATCCTCGTAGTCAGCGTTGGTGTCATCAAACACATAATCAGCATTTGTATCGGTCGATGGTACTGGATCGGGGAAGCTAGGTGGCCAAGGTGCTTGTGGTCTTGATGTTGTTAATTTATGTTTAAAATTATCCACATCCGTTGGTTCTCTAACTTGTTCTTGATAATTTTCGCCATTATGCAAAGGTTCCACTGTCCTTTGTTCGCTGATTAGGGTACCTTGAAAGTTTTTATTTTGTCCACAATTGCCTCCTCTGCAATGTAATCCATTGGAACCATCATTAGTGTTGGTACCATATACGTATTGTATTTCCTGACTTTTGACACTTTGACCATTGGTACCACCGTGTTGGTTATCACCCCAATTCAAGTTAGGGTTTATATTATGGTGCCGATTTACCTGTTGGTTCCCAGTACTTGTGGTACCACTATTTGCATTTTGGACTCCACAGTCGCCATTTGGACAATTATTTGGCTTATGGTTCCAAGTTGTGGTCGCACCAGAACCACCACTATTAGGAGTACCACAGTTGCCATTTGGACAGTTATTCCATAATGTAGTGGTACCACTATTCGGGGTACCTTGAGTACCACAGATACCATTTGGGCAGTTATTTTGTTGATGGTTCCAATTGGTGGTGGTACTATATCCTGAATTTCCAGTATTTTGACCATGGGTACTACAGTCACCATTTGGACAATCATTTTGTTTATGAACCCAAGTCGTGGTAGTACCATGAACAATATTTCCAGGACCACCATTATTATAAGTACCGCAGTTACCATTTGGACAGTTATTTTGCTGATGGTTCCATGATGTTGTGGTACCATGATTAATATTTCCAGTACCACCACTATTCGGGGTACCTTGTGTGCCACAGACACCATTTGGACAGTTATTTTGCTGATGGTTCCATGATGTAGTGGTACCATGAGCAATATTTCCAGTACCACCACTATTCGGGGTACCTTGTGTGCCACAGACACCATTTGGACAGTTATTTTGTTGATGGTTCCAATTGGTGGTGGAACCATATGCAGAATTTCCAGTATTTTGACCATAAGAACCACAGTTACCATTGGGGCAATTAGCCGACTGTTGGTTCCAACTTGTAGAGGTACCATATCCAGTATTTTGAACACATGGTGGGTTTTGACAAGATGTAACGGTACCGCCAAATTGAGAAGTACCAGGCCTACTGTTCCATGTTGCACCACTATTAGATTGTCCCCAATTTTGATTTTGACCATTATAACCGTATGAATGTTGCTCTTGGTTCCAATTTGAAATGGTGCCACCTTGATTATTGGTGCCGTATTTTACATTTGAGGTACCCGATGCTGTTTGGTCCCAGTTTTGATTTTGGTTCCATTGGGTTCCAGATGTGTCCACTCTTTCCTGGGTGGTACCAGTAGATGTGGACGAACCATCTTGACAATTTACATTGTAAGGAAAATCACACACTTTCGAGGAAGGATTAAAAACAGTACCCGGTCCACAGTCTTGTACGAAAGTTTGGCCATTAGCGCAGTTCAAAAATTTCGAGCATATATATGGGTGTCTTTGTAGTCCACTGGAACCCGGAGCACATTGTACAGTACCACTGGTTTGATGGTTATCTTGTTTTATGCAGTTAGGGTCGTTTATATTGCAAATAGTTTGATAATTTCTTGATGTGGAAGTGGAACCATGAGATGGTTGTATTTGGGTACCAGTATAACCCCCTTGGGTTCCACTGTTGTATGTATGTTGT
Source organism: Brassicogethes aeneus (assembly GCA_921294245.1). NCBI lineage: Eukaryota > Metazoa > Arthropoda > Insecta > Coleoptera > Nitidulidae > Brassicogethes > Brassicogethes aeneus. The sequence continues at coordinate 4,097,196 of OV121142.1, read as the reverse complement.
TGGTAGGTACCTTGATTGTTATTATGTTGATTGTAGGAACCCTGATAAGTTTGGGTTCCTTGTTGGTATTGGTTGTTGGTACTACAAGGTTGGCCACCTTGATTGCAATTAGTTTGACCTAAAACAACATTTTTCGTATTACATTCTTTTGACTTTAAAATATAATTACATTTTCCTGCATTGCAGTTGTTTGTACCAACTGAATATCCTTGTTTATTCTGTGATTCCCCGTGCTCCAAATCAGTACCATACACACCTTGGGTACCATAAGTAGTGTGATAGGTACTCTCACTATATTGCCCATACTGTTTAGAGGTATCCCTCTTGAAGTTTTGACCGTTATAACATAAAGCCAAATGTGCATGATCACATATATTTTTGGTGATATCGAATAGGGTACCCGGTGGACAGTCCATTGTGTATTGTGTTCCGGAATTACAGTTTATAAATTTTGAGCAATCGCTATAGTTTGGTATCAAACCTATAAAGTTTTCTGGACATTTTGCTTGCTCAGAAACAAGAGCAGCCGATTTGATGTTTATAGAGTTTTGCCCTGGCCCTATAAAAATAAATTGTGAAGGTACTTTTAACCGTGGGTTCCACTATGGAGGAATGGTTACACTATTAATGGCAAGTAAATTTAGAAATGTTGCACCTACTTTTTATTAAAAGGTTTTATACCTGTTATGCACTGTACTTTTTCCGGAAAATCGCACTCCAATGTTTTGGGGTTAAATAATGTACCGGGTGCGCAATTTTGCACGGCCCCCCTTCCTTTAAAACAATTCAAAAATTGATTGCATGATAGATCATAGACAAACTGTCCTGTAACTTCTGGAGGACATTTTGAGTAAACCTCAATTTGGTTTAAAATTTCTTTCTTGCGTTTTGTGGTTGTAAAAGTCTAAAATAAAGGGTAAGAATTTCTCTAAAACCCCAATTACATACCTGATGATTGTTAGTATTTCCTATTTTTTCCAAAGTATCTTGTAGGCTTCGTATATTTTCCTCTCTAGTATTATTAAGTCTATTGTAAACTCTAACATTTTGCGTGTATTCTCTTTCAGGGGTTTGTCCGTAAGTATGCCCATTGAAAACAGGGTAAAATTTTTGTGATATACCATCGTCATTTTCATCATTTTTGGTCACGTATACAGTTTTTTGTACAACTTTTTGGTTTGCTGGTTGATTTACATACACTTTGCTGTAATTGTGATGGAATTGTATAAATTTTCCTGGACCAGATGTTTTTACATTCGTGTGAATTCTATTTGAGTCTCCTGGACTAAAAATCTAAAAGGGAATAAACATAAGACTATAAAACTACTTCAACATATGTTATTTTTGTCTTAATTTAAGTAGGTATTTTTTTGTTCAGGAAATTGATTAATAAAGCAACTTTTTTTATCAAAATTTTTTTCATTTAATTTCCAACAAATACTTTTGTTACTGGGTCTACAAAAAGGTTTGTAAAAATAAGGGCCTTTTTGAAAATTACAAGAATTATTGTTCAATTATTGATATAGGATTTTGTTTTTTTTTGTTTTTACTATGAATAAAAAAATATATAAAAATCGCAAACTTTACAAAAATTTCTTATGGTTTATATTATTAGTAAAAATGTCCCAAAAACTTACCCCTTCACCAAAACGTACACAAAATATACCCAATAAAAAAACTAAGCACTTCATTTTGTCTTAATTCATTGCAATATAGTAAGTAAATAAAAACATCTGTATCACAAAGGGTCATTCAATTTGGCCTTTTACAATTAATTGGAGTAAATTTGAGATAAGATATTTTGTAGGAAAAGCAAATTAACCTATTCTTAGTAAAATTATGCAATTAATAATAATTAAACAGATCAACAGAGTTGTACATAATATACAGGGATTTCAATTGAAGACTGTATTTATATCACAACTTTTTTGGCTCTACTTTTTAATAAAAATAAAACAATGTATAAAGAAAAATATTACTTTATTAGTTGTTAAAACCCTTGTAGTAAGTATACATATCACAAGTATAATATAGATAATAATAATAAATTACATAAAAAATAAATACAATACAATTATTGAAAGTAATAAAATAAAATAAAATACCGTTGAATTAAAGCTTGGAAAAAATTAAAACTGTAATTTAAAAAACTCCCTTAATACTAAAAGTCTTAATCATTTGTAAATTTTATTTTCGTATATCAGACTTAAAAATAATACATTATGTTTATTTAGCAAAATTTATTTTAAATGGTCAGTTTTTAAAACAAAACTGCCATTTAAACTGTTTAAATTGTAATTGTAAGTTAATTTAAAAAAATACACAGCTGAAGTGAGTTTTCAAAATTTCGAATAATTTGGATATTTTGAAAATTCTTGCGTGAAGTTATTTTCCCGTCCAAAAACCCACAAACCTAACATTAAAAAAATTAAAAAGGACGCATTAAAAAAAAAAATTTAAATAATAAAAATTTTGATATTTCGGCCATTTCAAGCGCGCGAAACGCACGAATTACAAAACTGTTTTTATTAAAAAAATTGTAGATTATTTATTATATAATATTTTGGCATCAAAATTGGCAAGAATATTCTTCTTTTATTAGGTTATACATTAAATAAAAAAAAACTCAAGAAATATTTTATGAAAGTAGATATAATTTTAATAATTGAAAGGTGTGGACGGGACAAAAAAAAGATTTATCTTGTCCCGTCCATCCCTGTCAATTATTGAAATTATCTCTACTTTTATAAAATATTTCTTGCGATTTTTTTAATTTAATGTATACCCTTATAATAGAAGAATTTTTTTTACAATTTTGATGCAAAAATAATATATAATAAATTAGCTACAATTTTTTTTATAAAAACAGTTTTGTGATTTGTCCCGTCCATCCGCTTGAAATGGCCGATTTTGGAAATTTTTGAATTTTTCTAAATTTTTTTAAATATTCAAAATTTTTAAAATTTTAGTTTTATAATTTTTTTTTTAAATAATTATTTTTTTTTAAATTCTGAAAACTGAAATTTTAAAAATAGTTAAAATTTTACAATTTTTATATATTTTAAAAATTTTGGATATTTAAAAAATATATAGATATAGATATCAAAATTTTGAGAAAAAATTTAAATATTTCATTTTTTGAAGATAAAATCGAAGACAATTCAAATTAAAAAACTAATATTTTAAAATTTAATGAAAAATTTTTTTTCCAATAAAATTAAATAAAATTTTTATATTAAAAAAATATTTTTCGTATTTATACTTTAATTTAAATTGTCATCGACTTTCTCTCATAAAATTTGTCAATAATATTATTAATATTTCTCTAGAAGAATTTGTATGTTTTTGTAATTTCTGAGCACATTTCTGTGTACATTTGATTTAGAAATTTTGTATAGAAATGTAATTTTTTAAATAAGCAGGAAATTTTATTAAAAATATTTTTTTTTCAGTAAAACGCATAATATAGAAGTTTTTGCCATTGGAGAATTTTTAAAAAGTAAAATTTTTTAATATCAATCATCAAAATTTTATTAAAATATCCGAAACTTTCAGAATTTTAAAGGTTTGGAAAGGATTTTTAAGTTTATTTTTAAGAATTTTTAAAATTTCTTAATTTTCAGAATTTTTAAAATATTCAAAATTTTCAAAATAACCAAAAATTTCAAATATTTAGTAAATTTAAAAAAATTTCAATAATTCCTAAAATTTATATTTATATTTAAAAATTTTATTAAAAAATCCGAATCTTTCAGAATTTTAAATGTTTGGAAAGGATTTTTAAATTTTTTTTAAGAATTTTTAAAATTTCCAAATTTTCCGAAATTTTAAGAATTTTTAAAATATCCTAAATTTCAACAATTTTAAAATATTTTAGCATTTCTAAATTTTTAAACTTACAAAATTTCCCTAATTTTTAAAATAAGCAAATTTTTTTAAATATTTAGTAAATTTCAAAATTTTCAATTTTCAAAATTTTCAAAATACAAAATTTCCCTAATTTTTAAAATAAGCAAAATTTTTAAAATATTTAGGAAATTTCAAAATTTTCAATTTTAAAAATTTTCAAAATAGGTATTTAAAAACTTAAAAAACATTCAAAACTTTTTATGAATGTTTGGAAAGAATTTAAAAAATTTCCAAAATTTAAAAAAAAATACAAAATTTTTAAAACACAAATTTGTAATATTTTAAATTTTTGAGAAATTCACAAAATTTTCAAAAAATACCTTTTAAAGAAAAACACTATACAAAAAAAACAATTTATATTATATAAATTGTATGAATCCATTTTTTCACGTTTGAGACAACATATTTTTATAATTTACTTACAATTACAAAAGTTATAAAGTCGACCATAAAAAATGATCAGTGCAGTTTATATCGGCATATTTTTTCTTTGCATCGTTCTTATTTTAGCGCTGGGCTTTGCAGGTTTGCTCTTATCAGAAGAGGGATGATAAGTTAAAAACTGCGTGTTTTTGTAGCTCGAATATGAATCCGCTATACTTCTACCGTCTCCCTCATCTCTCCGTGACATCTCGGAAAAAGGAGACAGTCTTTTGGGTTCTTGGTGGTCTTCTTTCGGCCTCGCCTCCACAATTCTGCAAGGCATAACATAAAATGAACAAATACTACACTCATAGGCAAAATAATCGATCCACACAAATTTTCGATGAATTTCAATCGCAAATAACTTTTTTATTTGATGTCGGATTTAAACAAATATTAAAGAATATTGTAGATGCATTATAATGCGATTCTCCATTATAATGGAGAATCGCTCACATTTTAAAAATTACTAAAAAATACACGTACGTTTATAATATACAGGTTTTAAACAAAAAGATGTTTTTTACCATAAGTTTAAGACACTCTGTAGAGTGGCAAAACCGTATATTGTTCTAAATTAACTTTTTTTTATCAAGACACATCTATTTTTATCAGTTTTGTTTTTGGTTCACCTTGATATATTTATTTTTGTGGAAAATGTGGATTTTTTTAAAAAAACATTGCAATTTCCAATATATATTTTTCCTGCATGAAGAACTAAGGTTGCTATGGTCTATCCATAGCCTATGGAGGATGACAGTGACAGTTTTGTTAAATCATCCCATACTTGGACATTTCATATACAGCTTTCAAAAGCTATCAAATTGTTTTTTGTAAATTAATGTGTTAATTTTGAGGTGTCTTCTTACTTTTAAAAATGTCTCCGACTGATGTTGCCCTTTGTACTTTACTTCTTGTGAGGTTTAAAACACTTGCCACGTAATAATGTAACCGTCCATCCTGGATTAAATTAATGGCTCTGGCAACATCAGTCGGAGACATATCCATTTTTTAAAGTAAGAAGACACCTCAAAATTTAAACATTAATTTGCAAAAAACAATTTGATAGCTTTTGAAAGCCGTGTATGACATGTCCAAGTATGGGATGATTCAACAAAACTGTCACTGTCATTCTTCATAGCCTATGGATGGATAGCAACCTTAGTTCATCATACAGAAAAATATTGGAAATTGCAATGTTTTTTTAAAAAATCCATATTTTCCACAAAAATAAATATATCGAGGTGAACCAAAAACAAAACTGTTAAGAATAGATGTGACTTGATAAATAAAACTTAATTTAGAACAATATACGGTTTTGCCACTCTACAGAGTGTCTTCAACTTATGGTAAAAAACATATTTTTGTTTAAACCTGTATATTATAAACGTACGTCTATTTTTTAGTAATTTTTTAAAATGTGAGCGATTGTCCATTAATTTATCTACAATATTCTTTAATATTCGTTTAAATCCGGCATCAAATAAAAAAGTTATTGGCGATTGAAATTCATCGAAAATTTGTGTGGATCGATTATTTTGCCTGTGAGCGTAGTAACTCGCAATATTTACCTTAACCCCTTCTTATTTTTGACCTCCCTCTCCAAAATATCGGCGGTCGTCAAATCGGAACTGTGTATTTGCTGCAACGCACTGGCATTCTCGGTCATCCAAGGTTTGGACTTCGGGGCTTTACAGTTACAGTTTTCCGCGCACCTTTGGCATTTGCTACCCTTGATCTCATTACTTATATCCTCATCGTTCAGAATCCCTGCAACAAACAGTTGACGCCATTGTTGCCAAAAGCGAATATTTTTGCTCACCTAACGTAATCTTCTCCAAAACCGAATTGTCGGTTTTCGGCGCAGACGAAGAAGATTGGTTTAAAAGCAGTTTGGACAGAGGCGGGGCCAATCCTAAACCAATATTTCTTTCGTGGTAAACCTCGGAAATTGTCGGAGTTAACTCCCTGTTCATATGTCTGAACTGCGTGGCCAAAATTGTGTCGTGTAACGCCGTAGTGTTGCCGGATTTTGCTTCGCTCTTTTGCGAGTCCTGTGTTACCTGGAACGTACATTGTTTTTTGTTGACACGACCAAACCATAATAAGTCTCAAAGAAAAGAAAATCGCTCATATACAGTGCGAAATTAGTGCAAAGTTTTACTACCTGTGCAGGTAAAATCAGTGTACCTGTTCTCCAAAGTCTTAATAGAAACATTAAATTAGTGCCTTAAAAGCAATCTCTCAACAAGTGAATACAGTGAATAAAGTACATACGGACTCGGAAGTAATTAAGTGATAAGTGACAGCATACCTGGCGGACTAATCATTCGATGTTAAATCTGTGATACAATATAACGGATGCTCATGCTTTTATCACGGAAGAAAAACGAATGGAAATGTTCAACTTGTGCACCAAATCAAAACAGTGTAAGTGAGGTTAGAAGCCAGCAAATTGATATAAGAACAAGAAAAAGAAGTTCTGTATTGCGAAAATAATGGAAACACTTAAAAGAATTGTCGATTCTAATAGGTTAACCAATGAAAAACTAGATAAAATAATAGAGGAAAACATTAACCTAAAAGAGAGATTGCTGAACTAAAAAATACAAATCAACAAGGCCAATCCACAAATATTAACAGAAATTACACCATGCCCAAAAATGACATTAAAACACAAGAAGATCTTATTAAGAAAGCTAAACCAGCAAAAATTCAAACAGGACTAACAATAGGGAAAAAGGTTAAAAATGGTGGGTTACTACACAATCCACACAACAAGGTCTGTTCTATCTCGTACTAAAAATACAAAAAATTACTGCAACACTGCACAGTTTAACGGCGGCCATTTTTGTTGTTTACAATTTTTGTGCTTTGGGTTTGTGCTCTGTTTATACAGATTAATAATCGTTTTAAACGTTGTTTCTCATAGTAAGCCTTAAAAGAGGCCTTAAAGTGCTAAGAACAACCATTTTACTCCTCTATTGTACAAAATAAACTTTATTCTATCAGGCCTGTCATAAAACTGTCAAATGTCAATTTTAAGGTTAAATTATAACCCACGAATTAACCTTCAAATTGTCATTTGACAGACCTGATAGAATAAGGTATATTTATTATAAAAGAGGAGTAAAATGGTTGTCCTTGGCACTTAAAGGCCCTATTTGAGGCTTACAAGTGCCTCTGTAAGAAACCCAACGTTTAAAACAATTATTAAACAGCACAAACCTAAAGCACAAAAATTGTAAACAACAAAAATGGCCGCCGTTAAACTGTGCAGTGTTGCAGTAATTTTTTGTATTTTTAGTACGAGATAGAACAGACCTTGTTGTGTGGATTGTGGGTTACTACTAAATTGTGATAGGGATAAACATATAGAAGATATTCAAAATGTAATACAAACCAAAACGGGTGAAGATTACGAAGTTATCAAACCAATTTTACGAAATAATAGAATCTAAGTTTTTAATATACATGAAAATGAACACATATTGGAAGAAAAAGATATTGTTGATAAAATTATGCAACAAAATGATTTGGAGGGAAACAATTGGCCCAATTGTACAATCCAATTGAATTGGATTGTACAATTTAGCCTGTTAAGCCGGCTAAAAAAGTTAGCTATAGTTAATTAGCTAGCTAACTGATCGGCTTAACTAATTTAACCGGTTAACTAAATTAGCTTAGCTAATTAGCTGGCGGCTTAACCGGCTAAATTGTACAGCCCCAATTATTATCCGCTAATTTTTAAAATATCCAAAATTTTCAAAATAATTAAAGTTTTTAATTATTTAGTAAATTTAAAAAATTTTCAATAATTCCCAAAATTTATTAAATTTTCAAAATATTTAAAAATTTTATTAAAACATCCGAAACTTTCAGAATTTTAAATGTTTGGAAAGGATTTTTAAAATTTTTTTAAGAATTTTTAAAATTTCCAAATTTTCCGAAATTTTCAGAATTTTTAAAATTTCCGTAATTTTTTAAACATCCAAAATTTTCAAAATAATTAAAGTTTTTAAATATTTAGTAAATTTAAAAATTAAAATAATTCCAAAAAATTATTTAAATTTTTAAAATATTTAAAAATTTTATTAAATTTTAAAAATTTTAAAATTCCCAAATTTTGCAAAAAAATATATATTATTGATAATGTTCTTTTTTAAAGAAAAAACTTGTGCCAATTTGTCCTACCATTTTTATAATTTATACTACTGTGCGATTTTTATCGAATAATCTAATACGACGTAGTCATTTTGGAAATTGAGTTAACAATATGTTTTTTTAACATTTCGAAGAATTTGCACGTTTTCCCGATTTCTGAACACCCTGTACATTTAATTCAGAATTTTTGTATAAGAATGTAATTCTTTAAATAAGCAGGAGATTTTATGAGGAATGACTTTGTTATCCGCTAGGAATATTTTGTCTCTCCTGGGCCGTAGTCACCTATATTTAACTACTTTTTTATATGATTTTACTCATCTGAAAAATGAACTTTACCTACAATTAAAAAATAAACTCACCTCTTCATTGTCGCAAGACTTGCTGGCCGAAGCGTCTTTAATCTCATTGGGCGAGAAGTATAACAGTCGTTCGTTTGTAGGCAAAGTCTCTTCGCTCGGTAGCGTGACGGTTTTTCTACCGTTGCCACCACTTTGACTCGTTCCCGCCAGCAAGCTGCTAGTGCTAGCGCCTAAGAACTCCGTTCTAACGCTGAGCCTGTCCAGCGTGCACAAGGCGTTCTGATTCCTGGACTTCTTGTACGATATCTTCGGTCTGTTCGCAGTGGAGAACAGCTTCGCCTCCATTTTCTCCAACTCAGAGTCCGAGCTGTTCTCGAACAGACCCGCCGGCAGGTTGTTGTACAGCGGAAGGTCCACCAGCGGCTTTGTGCGGGGAGGCGGCAACGGAGGAATCTGAAATGCACATTTAGTACCAAATTAAACCGCAATAACATCGATATTTAACCTGGTTTTGGTTTTGCCGTCTTAGTACGGTGGCATGGCCGTTGTCCCAATCTGTGGCGCTGCTTGCGCTGCTCGAACTGTCCGGTCTCTTCTCCTTGGATTCGTTTTGCGAATATAAATTCCTTATTCTAGTTTGGTGCGCCAGTGACAATGCTATATTTTGGTTGTCACTTTGCAGCACTATAGGGGGACTCGGGGTGAAAGCAGCATCACTTTCCCCTCCACCAGGTCTGCTTAATGTATTCCTTTTAGCTACTGAAAGAAAAAAATGTGTGATTTTATATATATATATATTAGGGTGGCCCAAAAAAAAATAATATTTTTTTTTTCTCGTCTCTTGCAAACATATGTTAGTTTATCATGCTGTAAGAGCCCTGTCAAAATATCAGCTCGATTAAAAAACTTTTAGGGTTAATATATTGTAGCGAGTACGGCTCTGGATCTCGGAATGATGACTCATCGCCGATGAGTCATCGCCGGTGACTCAGCGCTCGAATAATCGAGAGTGTGGAGCTCGCTGGAATGTTCCAGAAGACGTAGGCGCTGTAATATATAAGGAACGGCGCTTCATGGAGAGTCAGTTGAGCTTTGGTACTCGCGAAGAAATAAATAAATATAAGTGCAAATAAATAAACTAGTAGTGATATAAATAATTAGTAGTTAAGTGTTTAGTTAGTTTTATAGTGTTTTAAGTGTAGTTAAGTTATTAAATAAATAGTTTAGTTCGTTAATTAACCAGTGTGTGTTTTAATTCACACTACGAACAGTTAAAAACGTTACAAAATATATATTAGGGTGTGCCAAAAAAACTCGATATTTTTTTCTTGCTCTCCACCCAAAATATCGTAGAATATGTCCGAACAAATATTCTGTTAAAAGCGGAGCTCATAATTTCAATTTTAAGAGGTCCTTCATCGAATCTGAAGTTTTGCCGCTTAAATAGCACAGAAAACTGACTTTTTTACCTTATTTATTCTTGCAACCTAGGAAGAAATTTTTTGTTCATAAAATCCATGACCAAATCTTACAAAGCATTAAATTTGGACGAAAAAATCTTATTAAGCCGAATTTCTATTTTCATTATTTGATTTTTTACAGAGCTTTAAATTTAAAATTTTATGTTTTTTGCCTTTTTCAGCTAAACTATTGAAGTTAGACGAAAAAGTCAAATGGCAATTTTTTAGCTTATCTGATGGACCACAAAAAAGTTTTAGGCGAATTTTTTTTATCGTCCATATTCTAAAAGTTGCAGGCGTATAAAGTCATCATTTTTGTATTATTAACTTTTTGTTGGTGAAATATTAATGTTAGCACAAAAAGTCAATAGAGAATTATAAAAAAATTGAATTTTCGGAAAAATTGTCCTAATAAAAATTTGATGTACTGTCAACCATTAAAATTTACAATTTTAACAGGATATTTGTTCGGACATATTCTACGATATTTTGGGTGGAGAGCAAGAAAAAAAAATATCGAGTTTTTTTGGCACACCCTAATATATATATATATGTTCAACCAATCTTATATGGAATCACCCAGTAATTACGAGAAACAAATTTTACTTAAAAAAAAAAATGAATTGAAAATAAAAAGCAAACAAATTATATAATATATAACATATACCTATGTATTAAACAAATAACAAAAAATATGAAACACTTTTTAATTTTATCAAAACCCCACTAAATTTTTTTTATTAAAAAGTATAAAACATCAAAACATTATTAAAAACTATAAATTTTCCACTTTCAATAATTAATATCTCCGAAACTATTAGCCCAAAAGGTATAAATGTGCTATACATACATTTCGAGTCCATTGTCAACTTGTTGTCCCCTGGAAGAGCAGTTCTACCATCGGGTTCCCCCCTCCTCCTCACGTACGAAGTAAACGCGCCTCCTAACCGTTGTTTTGGCAGCACTGCGCGCGTAAACGGCGGCGGTATTTTCGGCACAGGTTTGTTGGTTATGTTGGGCGTGGATGCCACCATGTTCAACTCGTTGTCGGAATGCGAGAAATCGTTATCAACCGAGGCGAGAGATTCCAGGCTGCTCGAGGAGTCTATCGTCAGGCTTTTTGGCGCCTCCTGGGTGTCTGGAGGGTTAAAATGCAAGATAAGACTGACACCACACCCCCCTCCACTCAACTTACCAAATAATGCTAACAACGCTTGCAGAGTGAACTGTATGTTCCTTCTGTTCGCCTGTTTACCCGTTCGTAATGTCACCATGTCTTGACCCACGTCAATAAGGTCAAAACCTAGTGAGGCCAAAAGTTCATGACAACCTGGTACCCTCCATAACCTAAAAAAATAGTACGTTACTTCCGCCCGATGAAGATTTAGTGTGCCAAGATCAAGATACATCAAGTAACTTTATAAAAAGGATCTTAGCTTCTAAACTACTAGATTTTTCTTCATCTGGACACGACAACTTTAGTAAGTTTCTATCTTACTGTGGGAGGGAAAAAACAGCCGACTACGTCTACTGTGGAGAAGAAGATGACGCAGGTCTGTTTATCTGTTCGAAAGAATATTTTGACGTAACAGGAAACCCTTTGGATGCCAAAAACCTTATGAATGTCCACTTGGCATCTGAAAAACCATGGCCTATTCCCTTTCTTGCTGTTTGATTGATTTCTTAACATGTATGTCTACACAACGACAACCCAAACATCACCTGTTTAAAGGTATTCTGTTTCTCATATGTTTAAATAAACGTTTCTAGGACAAAGAGTATCTTAGGTTTATAACCTAAAAGTCGCATATCGTAAAATTGTCCTAAATAATTATTTAAAAAATCATTGGTGATAATTAATATATAAAATGAACTTTAAAAAATCCACAAACTCTAAAAATACTGCTGAACTAGACAAAAAAACACATCTTCTGGCGGGGCCATTAAGTCCATCCTTAAATAGAAAAGAATAATCTTAAAATATTTTAAAATATATATTTGTGAATTATTTTTACGGACTTTTAGTGACTTGAAGGACCATGAAAGTAAAAGGGCAAGGAATGCCTAGTATTTCTTACATGGAGAATGGCAATACAACAACTTAATGACATTGAGGATAAATTAACAGGAAAGTTAGTGGTGGAGGGATTACCATCTTTTGAACTCTGCATTTAGCCTTTAAGGTCAACACAGGCTGTGTGGAAGGGCCCCTTCTACAAAAGGGAGGCAAAAAGATGCCAAAAGAAAGTCCAACTCAAACTCTGATGAGTAGCGAAGGTGTAGAGTGTTCTTTGGTGTGGAAGGTTTTAAAAGGTATTGATAAAACTTAGTTTGAAGAAAAAATTTGAGATGAATTTTTAGATGCATATTTTTGTTGTATTTTATTAGTTCTTGGACCCTGGTAACCTAAAAAAAGGTTCTTCTTCCCTTTTTTTTAACATCTTAAACTTACCTGACGTTGAGCATCACATCCACACTATCACTATCGATGTTTTTGGATGAAAATTGCGACAAAGCCGACTGTATCACTGCTATGATATCGTCGGCAACATCAGCGTTGGATGTTAGTTTGGACAGGGCGTATATCGATGTGGACGTTAGTCCTAACAGAGCCTGTAGACTAGCCGAACACTGCGTTAACCTCTCATCTGGATCCGACTGAGGGAAGAAGACACTACTCGGTATACCATTGGAAGCTGGCTCGAATCTGAATCCAACAGACATCAGCAGCTCTTTCCAGCCAACTACCGATCCAACCTTAAAAAAATGTTAAACATGGTAACAAGAGCTTAACGCGCACCAGCACTAGCTGCTACATAAAATGTGACAACTAGTCTTGAAGCTCATGTACCTATTTTTTAAGTGTTCCACAAAATCACAATAAATGTTCAACTAAATAAATTTTCATAATTTTTCGGGTTATGATAGCCATTTTATTAATTAAGATATTTCAATATCATTGCTGTTGAAAGTTAATAGTAAAAAAGTAATGACACGTAAATTTTACATTTTTAGTAGAGATAATTTTTAAAAGCCACTCTAACGTACGTACTCAATTATTTGTATCAAAGTTACGTGGTGGGACTTTTGGGTGTAGAACATAGTACGTTAGAGTGGCTTTTAAAAATTATCTCTACTAAAAATGTAAAATTTACGTGTCATTACTTTTTTACTATTAACTTTCGACGTGGATTATCTCAACAGCAATGTTATTGTAATAGTTTAATTCGACATATCTTAATTAATAAAATGGCTATCATAACCCGAAAAATTATGAAAATTTATTTCGTTTCACATTTATTGTGATTTTGTGGAACACTTAAAAAAATAGCTACATGAGCATCAATCGACGTAAAAAGTGAAAGGTGAAATTTAAAATGGACTGGAAAACTACGGAAAACCTCGAGATACCTGACAATAGAAAGTAAGTATTGTTTTATTCAAAGTACCTAAAAATAGAACAATTATCAACAAAGTAGTCACAGGTCAGGAACAACCAGTGGCGGCCCAAAATTTACTGTGGACAAAATGTCATATTTACCTTATTTTCAATGGATTTTTGTGTGGTATACATAGCGTTCTTCTGTCCTCTGTGAATCCTCTGCAAACTTTTTTCCACTAAATGCAGAGTAACTCTAAGAGCATCCCTACATTTTTCGGGAACTTGTAGAAGTTCACATAACGCCTGTCCCATTAAAGCGACCTTAAAAAAAATATGAATTGTTGATGAGTGTGACGTATTGTTGTGTTTTAAGTTTATTTACCTTATTACTCAACCTGACATTCAGCCCTATCAATACGAAACCTGCCCAATTGGCAGGATGCGCGAAATGCTTCGTGTGCTGCACTGTTTGCATTGCCTCTGCCAAAGCCCTACACAATAAATTATATGTTTGTTGTAAATTACTTATTTTGTCCAAAAAACACAAAACCGGTAAATTTACCGGCTAACCGGCGATTTACCGGTTTGTTGTAAATTAATAATTTTGTCCAAAAAACACAAAACCGGTAAATATACCGGCTAACCGGCGATTTACCGGTTTGTTGTAAATTAATAATTTTGTCCAAAAAACACAAAACCGGTAAATCTACCGGCTAACCGGCGATTTACCGGTTTTGCGTTTTTGCGCGTTTCTGCCAAAGCCCTACACAATAAATTATATAAACAAAACCAATTTTGAAGGGAGAAAAAGAAAACTTACCTTGCTGCTCTAGTCCCTTGTAACATGGCGGAATAAAATGCTCGAAGAAGTATTTTGGTGGCCGTATCTGGTACGGGCCATAGCGAAACTAAGACGGCCTGGGCCCCGGCGGCCAATAAGGCTCTCACTAAGGCTACTAGACCATCCGAAGTGGCCCAACCCTGTGAATCCCTAGTATGAGAGGAACTCACCTGAAATGTCATTTTGGTTTTTAGTTGATATCTTCGGATTGACGTGAGGTATCGGGTCGATTTTTTTTTTGCGAATTGTGTGGATATGTAATGTTTATTCATGGTGTAATATTTCGATTTACTAACATTGAGTACGCCCACCTATATTACCTAATTTTGGGCTGCTGATTTCAAAAATGCCACTCGTTTTGCTCCAGGACGTCTAGGATTAATTTTTTGTTAATATTTTGATTATTTATTAAATTATTTTGCCTTAAATCTATTTTGGATGTTCAGTATATTTTTGACGTTTTTTGTCAAAAATATACAGGGACTCCATACAAAGTCATCGGTAGATAAATGTCAAATAGAATTTTTTTGTTTCCTTTGTAGGCGTATACTATAGTAGTATTATATAAGGGATATTTAATAACGCACTTTTCTGCAGAGAAGTGCTTTATTAAATACAAAAACTAAAATCATAATGTTTTTTGGTAAAAAGTATCATTTTTTGAAATTTTTGTGTCGTTTTTTTAATTACTAATTAAATTGTAAAGGCAACAAAGTAAATGGGTTTCGGTATAAGCATTACTCTTCATTATTTGATATGTTTTTATTCACATCATGCCTGAAGTACCCAAAAATTTAATCTTGAATCTTATTTCTTAAGTCTTATCAAAATTTAAAATTGAATTGAAGTATAAAGGCGCCTTTACCTACTTTATCGTTCAAGCACACTAAAGTGCATCTATTAATTATTGACATTTAAAATTTAAACTTTAAATTGTATTTTTACTTGAAAGTGATTTTAAGAACCAAAAATGCAAAAAATAGCAGGAAATGGAAGTGGAAGAGAAAGAGAAAGGAGACGAACCTTTATGTCGTCGTTGTAAATTTGTTTTGTTTTTGTTGCGGTACCTTTACGCCCAAGAAAAACCAACGCAATATTTCATTACAAAATTTTATGACATATATCTACTACTTTAATTTTGCAGGAATATTAAATGGACCTGATATACGACGTTTAATGAAAGATCAAGCATTCAAAAATGCTCTCAAAGTTGACGAGCTTGTTGCATATGGCAGCGTTAAAGCTGTCATTTAAAATGTTCTTGGTTCATATCGGGCCTTAAATTGGCGCCAATTCATTGAAAAAATGCTTTATGTTTTGCAAAGAATTAGCGTTAATATGTTATTTAAAATACATTTTCTTTTTTTTTCATCCTGATAAATTTGCCGAACTGATGAACATGGAGAACGATTTCACCAAGTAACTGCAAATCTAGAGCATTGGCAGATATCTATGGGTATAGCGGAAAGAAGTTGGATTCATTGCTAGGAGACATTTGCTGGAATTTGCAGCAAAAGATGTACGACGATGATGAGGATTAAGCACAATAATATTATAATCCAATTTGATATTTGATACGATTTAATAAATTTAAGGTAGAAAAAAGCAATATTATGCAATGTATTAATATTTGAGGGCTTAATTTGGGTAAAAACATCCTAGAGAAAAGCTAATGACATTTTTGAAATCAGCGGTCCAAAATTAGTTAAACCAAGCTGGAGTACTTAATGTTTGTAAAACTATCGTAGTGTTGTTAATACTCACCACAACCAATCTAGCTGATAACTTCAACGATAATATATCTGCAGCACTAAGTAAAAATTCCGATAAAGGTGGAATTTCAGCACTTGAGGTTTCAACCTCACTACCCTCGTCGTCTTCATTTGAGTCCGTGATGTACAATCTTTTATTTTGGCTTTGATCCAACACCTAAGAAACATTTTTTATTTATTATTTTTCATTTTAGAGTATATTATACATACCTCTGCAGGACAGAGTACCAAAGACGAAAGTTTCCAAGAAACATGTGTAGCAAAGTGAACACACTCTGCTTCTTGTATTTGGTTTAAAACTTGTTCTTTCGTAGCGTTAGTTCCCACCAAAACTTGCGTTTGTAATAGTTCAGCTATCATTGTAGCCTCATGTTCAGCCTAAAACAATAATAAAAATATTGTTGGAATGACAGTTTTATAAAGAATAATAAATACCTGTGGTATATCTCTCCATCCCCAATGTTCAGTCACTGTGTTGGGCAATTTGGGGTTCCCAACAATAAGACTCTTAACGTTTTGATCCCTTTGCTCGCCTTTTCTCATCCTATTGCTTCTTAGAGACGACAAATTCGGCACAACCATCAAAGAAAATCTCTCACATAAAT
This sequence comes from Brassicogethes aeneus, assembly GCA_921294245.1. Taxonomy (NCBI): domain Eukaryota; kingdom Metazoa; phylum Arthropoda; class Insecta; order Coleoptera; family Nitidulidae; genus Brassicogethes; species Brassicogethes aeneus. The sequence continues at coordinate 4,080,338 of OV121142.1, read as the reverse complement.
ATTCAGAGGATTCGTTCGATGATCTCAGTACGGGAAACGGTACCAAAAACAAATCGCTTTCCAACACCAAAATAAGCTCCCTTTTCCCAGAATTTTCCTTTGACGAACCCCCCTTAACCGGTAAATACTCTTCAAACGGTTGTAAAAGCATCGTGTAAAGAGCATGCAGACATGTAGGACCTTTCCATGTCTGACGCTTTGTCACTCTGGTAGAACCTATTGAAAAAGCCGGTAAAACCGGTTTGTTGCAAATTACCTATTTCGTCCAAAAAACACAAAACCGGTAAATCTACCGGCAATTTACCGGTTTGTTGTAAATTACTTATTTCGTCAAAAAACACAAAACCGGTAAATTTACCGGCTAACCGGCGATTTACCGGTTTGTTGAAAATTACCTATTTCGTCCAAAAAACACAAAACCGGTAAATCTACCGGCTAACCGGCGATTTACCGGTTTTACGTTTTTAAACGTTTCACGTAAATCTTACCTTGTATACTAGCGCTAGATCTTGTGCTGCCCTGTAGAGAGGCCACCGACCCCCCTACGCTCCCCAGCGAAAACAACGAACTCAAGGAGTAATTGCTGGAGTTCATTAAATGTTGCCGATTTACCATTCGTAAGAACCCTGTTCTTTCAGACAAAGTCTCATCAGAGTACTGATCCTCATTAATCGTTGTGCAGGGCGATATCTCCAACCCCAAACTATCCCTGACCGAATTCACCAATTTTTCCAGCAACCCTGTGCCGGATGGTATAGGATCTGTACCATCATTACCGTCGGATTCGGAATCCATCAGGGAAACCGAATGAAATTTGACAACACCTGTAATATTAAAGATATGGTTATTATTTTGTCATTTTCGGCCTTTCTGGTGAAAAATAGTGTTACTTGATGGGTCGCACTAATATGTTTAAGTGATGTTTGTGTAAGTTCGATGTTGTTTTGTTTTTCGTTATTTCTCGTTATAAGTGTATAGTGCGACCCATGAAGTAAGGCTAAAATTGACCAACTAAGGCATTTTTATGACAACAAAAACTGTACAAACCTTTTGTGGGTGTTATCAACCATCCATACAAAAATCCCGCAGCTATGCTGTAATATATCACTGACGCGCGTTGTCTATTAACAATATCCTTGATTTGGTCGATATTATTCGGTGTAACATCGTCTATTTTGCAATTTTTGTGTTTGCTTTTTATTTCGGTCATACCTTGTCTTTCCAGCAGTAAATCTACAAACGCTCTGTTGCGGCCTCTTTCCGCTACCAATAAGGCTTCTTCTGACCGATTTAGACCTATCAGAACCCGCTGTAAAACCTGGTAACTCGACGATTGTAGCTCGAATAGTGATAATTTGTATTCCGACGTATTTCTTGTTTCGCGTCGTATATTTTCTAGTAAATGTGTGGCTACTTCAAGTTGTTTTTGGGAACCTTCTAAATCGCCGTTAGACCATAAAGCAAGACCCAGTCTGTTTCTTATTCTTGCCTTGTAAGTAAATATGTTATTATTATCTCAAATTTGATCTTTCTGGTTAATTTTAGTGTGAAATGATATGTCGCACTATATATTTTAAACCAAAAACAAGAAATATTACTTGGTGGTTATTTTTCTTACTTTTCATTTTTTCTGTATAGTGGTACACATCAAATCACACCAAAACAAGCCAATTAAGACAAAAATACCGACGAAAGCGTAAAATTCTCATTTTTGAACTTACCTCTTCTTCCCGTCTTCCTAAGGCTTCAGCGATGCACAAACCTTGAGTTAAGTACGCCACAGCTTGCTGCCTATTACCCAAAAGTTGATGCACTCTACCCAACGAACTATACGCCAAAGTTTTCGCTAATTGGTCGTTTGTGGTCGCAGCTATCTGTAGGTGTTGTTCTTGGTACCTTACGGCTTGTTCGTAGTTTCCCAGGGCTTCATACACCGAACCCAAGTTACCCAAGGCTCTACTTTGCAGATTTGCCATGCCTAACTGTTCCGCGACCTCCAAGTCATTTTGATGGTATCGCAAAGCCGTAGCGTACTCACCCATTTGATGGTAGACGTTCCCCAAACCGCCGAGAGCGTCTGACTCCATTATTTTATCATCTACAAGGTAAAATTTACTTTGAAGTTAGGTACTAAAAGTTAAAAAATAACTTACTCAAATCTCTTGCGATGTTTCTTTGATGATCAAAACAAGATACGGCTTGTTCCAAATTTCCCAACGTAGCATGCAGCTGCCCCAATTCACCATAAGCTGCAGCTTTAGCTTCAGGGTTTCCCAACTCATGTGAAACAACCAACCTCTTCTCCAAACACACTAAAGCTTGCTGCAAATTCCCCATGTAATTTTGACTTTGTCCCAAGCCCCTATACGCCCTTTCTTGATCCCTAGCACTTTTTAGCTTCAAGCTAATAGCCAAATATTGTTCGTGACATTTGGAAGCCTCTTCTGGGTCCCCTAGAGCGTCGTAACAGTCGCCCAGGCTACCAAAAGCACGACCTTTGTCCAGTTGGGCTGTAGCTGTGTTAAGTCGCTCTAAAGTTGCTAATTGCTGTTCGAAATAGCCTATAGCGTCCTCGTAATGGCCCATGTTTAATCTGTGGATAAATTTTGAGGTAAGATTTGGTTTTTCCGATCAAAAATAGTGTTACTTCATGTGTCACACTCCATGGTAAATAAGTAGTTTGGTAATAATTACTTTATAGTAATTTTTTGTTTTTCATTTTAAGTGCATAGTGTGACACATGAAGTAACACTATAATTTTCCAATTAAGCCAAAATTACCTTGCAATACCCAAATTTCCATAGGCTTGAGCTTCAACGGCACAATCTTGCAATTCTTGTGCTCTTTCGAGTTGTTCTTGGTAGCATTTGACGGCGTGTGTGTAGTTTCCCAACGCCATATGCACTACACCTAGATTCCCATGGGCTTTACACTCGCCAGCGAGTTCAGACATTTCCTGACACAACGTCAACTCTTGCGTATGGAAGCCCAGAGCTTTATCGAGCCTTTTAAGTAATCTATGGGCTATTCCGAGAGACCCACAAGCTGCCGCCTCCATTGCACGATCTCTGTTTGTTCTTGCCAAGGCTAATTGTCTGTGGTACATCTTAATGGCTTCATCAATTTCGTCCATCTTTATAAGTACGTCTCCTATGTTTCCTAGTGCTCTAAATTTGCCTGAGGAGTTGTTAATCATATGTGCAATAGCTAAAAAATATTTTTGACACTCCAAAGATGTCTCCAGCTGTCCTAACGCTAAATGTGCCAGTCCTAAATTGCAGTAAGCTCTCCCCATATTCATTTTGTCTTGTAAATCCTTAGCTAAGGCCAAATCTTGGTCATAATACCTTACTGCTTCCCTATAGTTACCGATGCAATAATGTACATAACCTAAGAAATGACAGGCTTTGGCTTCACCTTCAACATCTGATAATTCTTGCGATAACATTAAATATTGCTCATAGTATGGAACTGCTTCGTTAAACTCGGATCTAGAGCTCAGACAGTTCGCCAAGTTTAATAGTGCACAAGCTTCACCAGCTGTATCTTTCAATTCTCTTGCTATACCTACAATTTTGGTATTTCCAGTAAAAACTACCCTGACTTGATGTGTCGCACCACATACGTAAAACAAAAAATGAGCAATATTACCGAAAAGTAATTATTACCAAGCATCATTTTACATATATAGTGCGACCCATCAAACCACACTAAAAAAACCCAATTATTCCAAATTCACTCACCTAAATGCGCCCTATAATGCAACAACGCCATATCGTGCGCCCCCAGGGCTTGATAGGCAACCGCTAAATTGCCATGCGTACTAGCCTCAGAGCTACGATCGTGCACTTCTTTACTTATAGTTAATTCTTGCTTGTGGTATTTAATGGCGGATTCGTAGAAACCAGCCGCGGAATAAGCGTTTCCAATGTTGCCATATGCTCTACCCATGCCGGCCCTGTCTTGAAGATTTCTCGCGATGGATAAGTGGGCTTGGTGGAGTTTTAGAGCGGCGTCATATTCACCTAAAACATATGAATTTGGTTAAATTTGACAATTCTAGTGAGGATTGATATGTCGCACTATATAGTTTAAGTGATGTTTGGTAATAGTTACTTCGTGGTTATTTTTATTTTTAGGTATAGTGTGACATATCAAGTCTGACTGCAATGAGCTGACTAAGCTTTATTTTCAGTCAAATTTACCTAATAACTGATACACAATTCCTAGGTTTGAGCAGGCTCTACCTTCGCCGATTTTGTCTCTTGTTGATAGAGCTACATCAAGCTGTCTTTCGTGCCATTGTTTGGATTGTATGTAGTCTCCAGCACATCTAAAATTAGTAAAAAATATTATTGATAGTAAGTTTTACTATAAAGTCGTGGTTACCTAGCGGCATGACCAAGGCCGGCATATGCCCGAGATTCTACAGATTTATCGCCTATAGCTTGCGCTAATCTTAAAACTTTTTCGTGATACACTATGGCTTGCGCAAAATTCCTCTTGTAATGGTGACTTGAGCCTAAGTTACTATAAGCTCTGGCTTCTTCAACCTGGTTTCCTAATCTCCTAGCAATTCTAAGATGCTGTGTATGACAATCAACTGCTGAGTCAAAATCACCCATTGCCAAATAAACAGCCCCAACATTACCTAAAAAATACCACAAAGTTATTTTTGTAAAAAAAATAACAAGCACAAACATACCTATTTCTCTGGCTTCCTGTAGCCTATCACCCATTTGCTTCACCAACTGGACGCACTGTTTATGTGACGCTAATGCATTGGGGTAATCCCCTATTGCTGTATAAACGTGTCCCAACGACGTCAAAGCTGCTGCAGCCGCTTGAGTATCCTAAATTAAGTAAATTTAACCACCGAGACATATACTATATTCTATAACAAACCTTGCATTTCATTGCTAAAACCAATTGATATCTGTGCGCTGTCAGAGCTTCTTTGTAGGAACCTTGACTGAAATAGGCGGAACCTAGATTACCGTGAGCCCTGCATTCGCCAGGAGTGTCCCCTAGGCTTTTTGCTATGGCTAGATCTTGCTGCATGTAACTAAAACAAAATTTTGCTGTGGTAATCACCAAGTTGGTTTATTTTAGGGTGACTTGATGTGTCGCACTCCATATGTAGGATGATTATTAGAGAAGGTAACTTGGTGGTAATTATTACTATACATTGTTTTAGCTATATGGTGTGACGTATCAAGAAACACTAAAATTGACTCATTAGATCAAATTAGGTGTTATATTTACCCTATCGCTTTATCCAATTGATTTAAAGCCCAATGCGCTGAACTTAACGCGCTAAAAACTGACCCGCGTAGTTTTAAAGAGCACGAACCTATTCTTAACGCCGATTCTAACACTGTGACTGCGCTGTGATACAACCCGGCCGCCAATAATTCCTGACCGACTACGGATATTAACACGAAAGGACTGGAATCCAACTTCATGATTTCTAGCTGCTGAAAAGTAGGTTCCAAGTTGTGCCTTAGAGGTGACTTAATAGAGGCTTCCACAAGGCCTGACAAAAGCTGTTTTGAGGTTGAATCTTGTGCTAAACCTTGACTAAAGGCTGCCAAGGCGTCGCCATGGCGACCCATGCATTGTAAAGCTACCCCTTGTCTATAATATGCTTTGGGCCACGTAGGGCACAGATCCCTAGCTGTAACAGCATCTTGTAGAGCCTGGGCGAAAAGCCCTTGCTTTAGCTTCGCAGCTGATCTGTTGGAGTATAAAATGTGATTGGTTGGGTCCAGCTGCAATGCGTCGGTGTATAAAGCAACAGCTGTAGAAAAATCCCCATTTTGACATGCGGCGTTTGACTGCCTAACCTAAAAATTACCGTATAGTAACGACAACGTTATTTTTTAGTTGGTTGGATTACTTTTTCCAGGAATAAGGTTCGGCTTGCCGCCGGTAGTTCAGATGTGCCCTCAGGCTCCACCTACAAAAAAATGTGCAATTTTTATTTATGACTTTATAAATTAAAAATTACTACATTGGTTATATTTGTTATTTTTTATGGAAAGTATGGGTTGTTGCATATCATTTTAAAGGATTTTATGTTGTCTACAAGAATATTATATAATAATATTTGTATTTTTTGTTTTGCTGATTTTAAGTCATTTTAAAATATTTTGCAATAAAAAAACTTTTTTAAAGATTAAAATATATTTTTACATAATTTTTCGTACTCACCTCAGTAAAATCTCGATGAGACATATTACTAAACTGCACAACCGCATCAACCTTTTTTCATAACTAAAGTTTAACCAAAATATCGCCAAAAACCAACATTTTTCAACAACAAAAAAAACAAAACCTTTAACCCACTATTGAAATCACCGCTTCTTTCAAACAAAACGCTGCCGAAAGAAAACAAAACACTCCCGAAAAAACTCGAAACACGTTAATATTACTTGAAAATCGTTTTTTGGTGATTTTTCTTGAAAAAAATCAAAGAAATATAACTGTTAGACTCACGCATTCCGATGCGCGGCCATTTTGAAATAATTACCGTGTTTTAAGATTTTACCTGTTCTTTTAAAGCCACTTTAGGATGCAGTTGTACAAGGTCGGGTCAATAAGTTACTTAAGTTAAGTAAAATTGCTTACAAAGTTGCTTGAAGTTTTATAAACTTTATATTTTATTTAACAGAAATTCTTTGGGATATTGTTATAACAAACATTCATTAAAACACCCCGTAGATAGTGAAAATTGTTTAAATATATTGTATACGCCTCCCTGTACAAAAAACAAGTGTTTTGCTATATTTATTTCCCATTTCCTTTGGAATGTATCAATAATTATATGTTATTCATCCACAATTTTTTATTTTTTTTATTTATAAAGTAAAAATAAGGTTTTTTAATACTTATTTAATAAATATTACATTATAAGTTAATAGACATTACATTATAAGTTAATAGACATTGTTTTAATATGTATTAACAGGTTTAAACATTTTATATCAATAAAATCATATATTAATACCGAAATTTCGCTGGTAATTGCAAAATTACTTTAAATTTATTATTTTTCCATGAATTGCAATTCTTTTCGAACTTTACATATATCAAGTAACATGTGTTGCCTACCTTCTCAATTGTAAAACAAAATATAATCTGTGTATACTGCGTATGGTGACGTCACGATATTATAACCCATAACAGATTTGTCAAGAATTACGACATCTGTTTCTAGGATATGTTCAATATTCATCAAAGATTTAAATTGTTTGAAAATTGAGGAAAGTACATACTAGAAGTCCAAAAGTAAAATTTTAAAAATAATGTTATGAGCTTCGTACTTTCATGAAAGATTGATAGCAAAAATCGTATTTTCAACGGTATGGTTGTTTTTAGTGACCAATCTATACAATATAAGTAGTTTTACACTGATTTTTGACATATCTCAACCCCTTTGGAATACTAGCATGTTGTGTAATCTGTGTTGCATACTGACAACCAGACACCGTACAGTGGTCCAAAACAACCGAAAAGGTGTAGAATCCAAATTTAAAAATTAGTTTTATCTATTTTGCGTTCATAATGACTTCATTATAACACCGCTTTCGGTGCTGTAATGAGATACTTTATCCCACCCAAAATTTTGTTTTTATAGGTTGGCTATACTTTAAACAGAATAATGTTTTGCATATTGGTTATAATATTTTTATGATTTTCTAGTACTTACGAGACTTTTCTGGCAATCAATTTTGTTTAACACCAAAGAAAATCATTTTTCTTCTTTTTTAACATTAACAGCCGCTTATTGCAAATAAGTAAATTAAGGACGGCATGGCGAATCGATTTTGACATTAACTGTCAAACCAATGACTGTGATACCAACTATCTAAAGTAAAATTCGACCAAATTAAATTTAAGGTATAAAATTAATTTTTTTATAGAATTTTTACAAAATAAAAATAAAATAGCATAAAGAACTCGTTTTATAAATTGTCCACGTGCGACAAAATGACGTCTTATGACATTAGTTCTTTATTATACTATTATCGCTGCAAAACTAAAAAAACTACTCGTTTTCTGAAATCTGATTTGTCCATAAAGTAATGAGTGGAAAAGTCTTCAAGCAACATTTTTTAAGAGAAAATTGAGAGCATTGCCGTCCAAAACAAAAAGTACTATAACTATAGCTTTTTTAAATGAATGGGAACCAAAGAATTTTTTTTATAGAGGAAAAATTAAGTCGGTAATTTATTTTGACACGTTTAAAGTTGTCAAATTAGATTTTCAATGTTTAAAATTCGTTAAAAAAATATATGAAAATTGCTCAATATTCCCACAAAAAATTGTTAAAAGTGGTTTGGCAAAAATATCGAAAAAGAAAGAAAAAAATAAGATTTCTTTTGACACCTTAATATTTAAGAAAAATACAATTGTACATCCATAAAATATTTATAAAAAAATCTACTTACTGAGATATTACACTTCACGGTGGATAGGTTTTTAAAAAGCAAATTAATGAACTTAAACTTTTGAATTATAAAACAGCAACACTCTCATCTGCATGTAAATTCTAACTGACCTTCAGGAATCACATGCATCTATAATGTCGTTAACAGAGGTTTTTGCTTATTTAAAATGATTAAAGCGCCATCCGTTGCATAAAATTTAAAGCAAAACAGATTCACGGAGGATAGAATCAATTTTTGTGACACCTATATAAATGGTTATAAAAATTATTTCTTTAAATTTTTAGTAATATTTTATATTTGATTCGATTGCTTTGGATGTGTTTAATTTACTTAGTGAACTGATATTTTTAGTATGCTTTTACTACCTCAGATATTTGAAAACATATAGGTTAACCTAGAAAGAGTAACAGTAACGGAGGATAGGTTTTAGACTTTTAAAACATAGTAAAAAATTGGAGATAACAAATTATGAGTGGGTGAATAAAAACAATTAAAAAATGGTAATAATTTATTAAAAATTAGACACAAATTTAAATTACATTAATATTATTTATTAATGGTGATTTAAGTGTTTTTTTAAGTCACAGGTATTCGTAGTTTTATAATTACAGTGTTGACAGGAATGAACTTTGGAAGTAATGATATTTCTATTTGATTCGTTCAACATATCTGAATGCTTGATTAGAATGTGGTTATCCAAATTAGATTTTTGGTTGGTTTCTTTCGGACAAAACAAACATTTAAATTCTTTCGTTTTGTTATGGGTTTTTATGTGACTTTTTAAGTGAAATTTATGAATCGTTTTGTAGTGACAAACGTGACATTCATATTGTTGTACGTTTTCCAATTTTAGGCAAACCTTTATGTGAGTGTCATAGCTCGATTTAAAAACAGTTGAGTATGAACACTTAGCGCACTGGTGGATTTTACTGGTTATTTTTATTTTTTTTTCGCCTTCATTTTCCGATTTGTGCCTACTCAGAATATGTGCATTTAAGTTAGTCAATTCCGCAGTCATAAATTCGCAGAAATTACATCTCAGATATTTGTCTTTATCGTGGATTTTTAAATGTTTATTAAAATTACCTCTGTTGGCAGTGACAAAAGCACAATGCCCGCATTTCAGCTGCTCGTGTTCGTCTTTTTCATGAACGTATTTTTTATGATAAACCAAACCCTCCCTTGTCTTATATTTCTTGGGACAAATGTCACATTGAAATGGTTCCTGTTTATATTTTTTATGCACATACTGTTTATGGCTGTACAAACCACTCTTTGTTTGATATTTTTTGGGACATAAATCACATTCAAACAACTTTACTTTGCCTTCAACTTTTGCTTTTAAGCAAGCTTCCTCGTGATTTACCCATAATTGTTTCTTGAAAAATCGAATTGAACATTGCTTGCACTCATAGTCTGGTTTTTTTCCGAATCCTGTAAAAATTTATTCATAAACATTGAACACAATCAGCATTTTTAGTTCAAAAAATCATTACCAAAGTGGTGATAACTTTAAATTAGTTAATTATACTAAACAGCTACTTTATTTTTTACTTAAAAGTAATTCTAACTTTTAAAAAGCAATATTTTGTAACAGAAACTTAATTCTTTCCTTAAATGGTTACTATAAAGTAATAAACATTTAAGTAAAACTTGGTTGCCCCCAAAAAGACTTTGCAACTTTAAAAAAGGTGTTATAAGTAAAAAAAAACTTTCAAGTAAATTTAATTTGTAGCAGTTACTTTCGGTTTCTACCTAAATATTACATTATAATTATTTTTACTTTGTAGTCCCTTTGCAAGTTAAAATCTCGAAACTGGAACATGAGTTAAAAACTACAAAGTTAATAACTTAAAAGTTATTATTTTAGTATTTGGAACGTTTACGGTACTAACCAAAACTACCGTAAAGTAAATTAAGGTGGAAAAAACTTAAAAGTAGCGAAAACTACTTCAAAGGAAAATGCTTCTTATCGGCCATTTTTTACTGTACAGTACCACGTGGTAATGTAAATAATAAATTATTTTAATTGTTTGTAAATGGTTGTTTACTTTTTAATAAATAGGTATTTTGTTGGTAATAGACAGTATTAATAATTAAATAAAAAATTAATAATAAATATTAAGATTTTTTTATTTACAAACATTATTAAATAAATAATTTGTTTATACTTAAATATTGATGAAGCACATTTATTTTAAAAAACTAAATTCATAAGTTCAACAGTAAAATTTAAAGTGTTTATAAATTTACCTACATAATTAAACTACAATAAGGTGAGTAAAAATTAACGAACTTTCCAAAATTTTCAATTTTCAAAAAAAAATGTATTTATCAATTTTGCAATACAATAAAATTTAGTCAAATTTTAACATTAAAGAAAAATCTGAGAATGTATTTTTTTTTTCTTGGCCAAATGTAACTTTCTTAAGGTACTGTGGATGAAAAGTTTAAATTAAAAAAAAACACTTACCTTTTCCTGCTCTTGCAAGAACTTTTTTCGCCGGTTTTTCTTTATTTACAACTTCACTGTCAGCCCTACAAAAACATTTAATTTTACATTTCAAAACCGATATAAAATTAAACGTAATTACTAGTCTATTAATTACAAATTACTATTAAAAACTGGAAAAGAAATCAGAGGTTCCCGAATAATTTAAAAAAAACTGAAACTGAAAACAAAAAATCGTTTTAACAACGTTATTCCTGGGAATTTTGTAAAAAAGTAAGTTTCACATGTCATACACATTAAATGTAGATAAATTAGTACCTAAGTAGATAAATTTTATCTACTTTTTTATGAAATTTGTGATTTTTCGCCTACTATATTTTAAGTTTAGATATCAAAATCATAAAAACCTTTTTATGTTCAAAATACAAAATTTTAAAAATATAATATAATATATAAAATATATTTTTAATAAATGAGTACTTCTACACATTATCACCTAAAAAACTCACCCTGATTCATCACATTCAAACCCATGATATTCCACCTCGATTTTTGCCTCAATCATGGCTTCATCTTCATCTTTTTCTTCGTTGTGTGACGATTTTTTATCATCTTCTCCAGAAAAGTCACTGTCCCTTCCTTCTTCCTTTATATTGCATAAGAAATCTTCACTTTTATGATCACAATCTTCACTTTCTTCATTACTATCATTGGTTTTAGATCTTACATAGTACATCATTGAACCTAGGCTAAAATGGCATTTATTTAATGATAAATTTATTTAATATATTGCTTTATTTATATGAAAAAAAAGTATAAAATATTACAGACTATTTTTAATTAAAGAACAAAAAACACCACTAAAATAAACAACAAAAAACAAAATATCACACAAGTTAAAATTGGGCAAAAGTGAGGTTAAAACCATTTGACAGATGTCAGATTGGGAAAAAGTGAGGTTAAAACAGCCTAACATCTGTCAGTTTCAGTAATTTACTTTATTTAATTTGGTTTCGAAAACAAAGAAAAATATTTTATTTCTGCATATGTGTTCTTTTTTTTAATTATAGGTACTAAATAATGATGTATTTTTTAAAATTATAATTATAGTTTGTCTTATATTGCAATAAAAAAAATTACAAAAAAAATTCAATGTTTTTCAATATTGGATGGTATATTGATGGATCATGTATGGAATTTTGGGCATCCTCAGTTTTAAGCAGGAACGAGTATGCTACATGTAGGAATTCTAGGTTAAAACTGTTACTTATTGCATGTCCACTGTCAAACAACTGTTGCCATGGTGATAATGCAATAAATACCAACAATGCTTACCTGTTGTTGAGCAATGCTTGATCATCATCCGATTCTTCTTTAATTTCCTGTTTTACTACCATCCCAGATGATGAAGGCATTTCTTGGTCAGCAGATGTACTTGGTATATCGTACTTCAGCAAAATATCACCTACGGAATCGACGACTAGTTCTTCAGGTTCTATTTTAACGACTATTTGTTCCATTGTGTATGAAAACTCTATAACTTACATTTAATGATTACACAATAGTCGTGTTTACTCCAAAATACTTTGGCAAACTGTAAAAAACAATAGGAAACCTTTATAAACCTTAAAACAACGTATTAAACGTATATTTACAGTGTTTGTATGACCACTATGCAAGGAATTGGTGCCAAACGCCACAAAACGTCAATCAACGGTTGTATTTTCTTAATGATTAGGCGTCAACACAAAATACTGCATGATATGAATACTATTCTGAATGCAACATTCAAATCTTTTTCTATGATTTAAACAAATACGTGTAGAAGCATTTGTATTCAAATGACATTTTTATATTTGACTGGTGTTTTTGACAGAAAATTCCCTAAAATATCCCTAGAAATATCACCAGTGTTGCCAGATTGTCAGAGCGCTTCCACCAAATGATCCAAATGTTCGATTTTTCCCTAAAATTCAGTGCGACGTCTTTAATTCACTTTTCAGATTAAAACACAGGTAACCTCGTCATTATGTGGAGTTTATATTTCGGTAAAACTACCAATTTCTAAATAATTCTACCGATCTACCGATAATGTATATACTATCAAAAGTATACAGAAATTTTTATTTTCGCGTTTATAGATCTAAAAACTATATAAAAAAAATGAACGTCAAAAATTTCTTTAGAGGAGAACCACTGTGGTTCAGCCACATACAGATTTGAAAGTTATGACGTCATTGTGGGAGGGGCTAATTGAGCATCCCAATACAGTGTTGCCGGATGTGTTATATTGCCAGAGTGTTTTAATATTGAACAAGTTCTTCAGGACCTGAAGTTTGAGTTCTATTTAACGACTATTTGCTCCATTGCGTATGAAACCTCTATAACTTACCTTACAATTACCTTAACAGTGTTTGTAATACAAACTTTGTATGCGCTATTTTGCAAGTAATTGGCGCCAAACTCCAATCAACGATCTGTTACAGATCATCTGTCTTTTTTCAGTGATTAGGCTTAAACAAAAAATATTACCTTTACTTTTTCCCAATCTATCATCTTTTGAACAGGTTTTAGATAAAACAAATTATGATTTTTTTATATTGGGTGGGTAAATAAAAACAATTTAAAAAATGGTAATAATTTATTTAAAATTACAAAAACATTGGAACTGAGATTGAAAAACATAAATTTATAACAAATTATTTAATTTAAACCAAGTTGGCAACAGTGAAGGCCACAGAGCCATCTGTTTTTAGTTATGTACACTGCAGAATGTCGGTAATGAAGTTAGTATTATTATCGACATAAAACTAATTTCTATATTTTAAATACATTTTTTGTTTCGTTTTGCTTTAAACTTTGTTATTATTGAAAGGGTCATCCTGTAACAAATTATATAAGTGCTTTACCACCTCAAATCAACCAGGCAAAAAGGGGTAGGTCGTTATTTTTTAACAAAACTTTTTTTACAGTTTCTTTACCAAAATCGATGAGACCCGTATTTTTTTTTGCTTAAATTTGTTTTGTTTACCTTAACTTTACCAATGACATTTTTTCTTGAAAATGCGATAATTTGGCCGAAAATGTTTCGATCTTTACTTTTTTTCTAAATTGTAGGTAAATATTAACTACATACAAAAAAAAGTGAATTTACAAATTTTTTTTTGTATTGTTTTTTCTTTTTTTAATTGTTTTTTCTAAGTGTAATTTAGAACTTTTTGACATATTTAACATATATTTGTCACTTTTGATTCAAAATATAATTCTGAATAAATACATATGTAATTTGTCAATTTTTGACAGTTCGTCACCTGAGAATTATAGTGTTCTATCTACATTTTCTTTTTTTTATTCAGGTTAGTCTTGTTTTAAGTCTTAAAGATGATATTGATCTATCTATATATAATTGGGGTAGAAATTGTAAAGTTTAAGGCTTAAACTGTACAATTTCTACCCCAATTATATATAGATAGAACAATATGCATCATTAATACTTAAAACAAGACTAACCTGAATAAAAAAAAGAAAATGCAGATAGAACACTATAATTCTCAAGTGACGAGTTGTAGAATTTGTGGAATTAAAGCTCTTCGCACTTGTGGTTGCATAGCCTTAGGCTGAAACCTTGTGTATTACTGCACTAAATTGAATAAATAATAATAAAAAAAACGAAAAAAATATGAAGTTAAAAAAATGTGGCATTGTCAAAATTTTCTCCTTATTTTATTTTGCCTTTTGTAAAAAAACAATTTAAAAAAAAATTGAGTGAATTCACTTAATTTTTTATATTTTTTTGAGAACCAAACAAAGTCCAACTGGTACCTTTTCTACTTTTTATTACTGTGACACAGGAGAATGCACAGTTTTGCCACGATGGTCTAAAAAATACAAAAAACGTGTTGTGGCTTCAAGATAGTTCAAAACACCATTTCCTACTAAAATCCGTTACCATTGGTAACTTACCAAATACATCGCCGCAAGGGGGCAGCACCAAAAAATGTGCGCTCAATTCAAAAGGTCATTTATAAAAGCTGTGACCTAGGGGACCAAAATTAAGGGACAAACTTTAGGGGTTATTTTAACCTCTTGTATTTTTAAATATTACCACAAATGGGCTTTTTCTGTAATATTTGGAATATATTCTCAACTATATAAAAAAAAGCGTTAAGTAGTGAATATTATTCCAAGGCGGATGTTATTTTACTCCAACATTAAGTAGTGAATATTACTGCAAGTGGGACAGCTACTTTTCTGTACTGTTGGGGAAAGTTTAATTTTTTTGATAAGGTTTAATTTAAAATTTTACAATTTTGCTAATATATAGTTAACTATTGCAATAGAATAATTGCATCAAAAATGAAAATCCCTAAAAACCTTTTTAATGTAATCTAGAGGTAAAAACACATCAGTATTGCCTTGACACTCGAAGTGGATAGACGCGTCAAGTAGTTAAAGATTCCTCTCCTAGCAGCGTATACTAGAGAAACGTAATAAAGTTCCAAAAACGAACCTAAGTATTCGGAAATATCGGTAATCGGTAATAAATAAATAAATAAACAATCAAGTACGGAAAGTGTGATGAGTGCAAAAAAAAAGTGCAAGTGTGAAAAGTGCGGAAGATCCCCTGTTAAAGCCGTAAAAGAGTGCAACTGAATAAGTAATTAAGGCCAACCGGTCCAACTGGTCAGCAGGGACAGTCACAACCAAAGCCTGTCAATAACCTGCAGGGAGGTCCAGAAATAACGGACAGACCGTGAAAGACCTAGCATCAGGATTATAGCCTAATAATCAAGCTAAGTAATTTTTCTAACTGCATGTCTTATTAAAAAAAAACATTTTATTCCAAAAAATCTAAAGTAAAACGTATTATATACCGAAAAGTAAATTTCAAGCCCCAGCAAATAAACATTCCTATTGAGACAGACAACACTCAAATCATTACATAAACAAAACAGAAAAGGCAGATAAGACATTAGCTCCACCCCCCAAATAAACACTCGACTAATACCATAAATAAACGCCAAACCATAAATAATAAATAAACACAAACCATAACAAACATGGAAATACACTCGACCGCAAAATTAACCGGACACTTTGTTTTTCGGGAAAATATATTTTATAAATAAGAAAATATAAACAAATTTTAATTATTTTTAATAAATCCCTTATTATTAAACATTTTTAACCAGAAAAAATTAAAAAAACATTTGTTAATTATTTATAAAAAAACATTTTTGAAAAATAAAACAAACTAATATCCTTTATTTAACAGAAAAAATACAAAAAAATGCCCTAATAGCGAGTATTTCCACCTCTAGCTCGAATGACAGCTCTTAGACTTTCAGGCATGCTTTGAATTAAAGCAGCCACATCACCGTGAGGTATCTGCTCCCATTCAACCAATAGCGCTTCTTCCAATTGAACCAGTGTGTGAAACTCCCCGTAGTTTTGCCTAATTCTTCTCCCTAGGTTATCCCACACATGCTCAATGGGATTCAGGTCAGGACTTCTAGGTGGCCAGCCCAGAACCTGAATACCAACGTCGTGAAGGTACTGACGCGTTACCTGGGCTGTGTGCGGCCGAGCATTATCCTGCATTTATGCATATAAGGAAGAATTGGTCTCCAATAAAGGGTGCATAAGGTACCACATGTTCTTCGAGACACTCCCTTAGGTACCTGTCAGCGTTTATACTACCCCCTTGAAACGTTACAAGTGCCGTACGAGCCTCCAAAGAAATGCCTCCCCAAACCATTACACCTCCACCGCCAAACTGTACTCTGGGAGAGAAGCAGCACTGAATATATCGCTCTCCGGGTCGTCTAAACACGTGTTGTCGACCATCAGGTGAGTATCTGGTGAAACGGGACTCATCCGTAAAGAGAACACGACTCCATTCAACCATACCCCAATCGACATGGGTTCGCGCAAATTCCAAGCACTGTCTACGATGGGCTGCGTCCAACAGTGGGCCAGTGGCAGGTCGATGGGGCACTAAGTTATGTTCCCTCAGTCTTCTTAGTACAGTATCTGATGAAATGGTTGTACCATGAACATCTTCCAATCTCCTAGACAAGGCTGTAGCAGGAAGTGTCTGGTCTCGCAGAACTTGAAGTCGAAGAAAACAGTCTTCAACTTCACTTGTTGATCGCGGTCTTCCTTGTCCAGGTAATCTTGAATAGGAACCTGTTTCCCTAAACCTTTGAATTGCATCAGACACTGTACTTCGGGGAATATTTAGTGAGTTGGCAATATAACGTATGCTGCGTCCATCATTGTAAAGTGCAACAGCTTGAGCGGCTTCTTCGGGAGTCATTACAGATTTTTTAAATAAAAATAACTTTTAAAACAAACTTAGAAAAACCGTAAAATCCCAAAAACAAACAGGAATAAAAATTAATTAAAGAGCTCTTTTAAATAAGTAATGAATTAAAGAGCTCTTCCAAACAATTAAAATGTTAAAGATATAAAAAATGTATAAAACAATGTCATCGTCGTATTTTAAAGCCTAAAAAACTTTAGAATAAATTAATCTTATATTTTTTTATGTGTGTATAGTTGTTACATCAATATACAGGGCGTTTAAGAAATTTTATTAAGAAAAAATCAAGTGTCCGGTTAATTTTGCGGTCGAGTGTAGTAAACACGATTGATCATTCGGTGGGAATAATTAAAATTCCATCCGACGGAAATTGCTTAGTGGCCAGCTTGGCTCATCAACTAGATAATAGCCTGACTGGGTCAACAAGTACATACGTTTTAAGACAATGACTAAATAAACACTTACGAACACACATTAAGACATACAGCCCATACTTACAGGATGCGATCCTTGACCAAACCCACCGCTACGCGCATAATAACGACTGGGAACGTAAAACAGAGGCGTACCTAAAGGACCACGCACAAAACGGCTTCTGGTTGGATTTGGAAACAATAGCAGCATCGGACATATTTAACGTCGCAATCGAAATACATCACGAACAGGGGCGTACACGGAGAGAGGAATTTTGCCGAAATGGCTATCCGGGGTATTGTTGGATGACGTATCGTGGGTTTGGTCAGCTGTTTTATTGGGCTGAGGATCTGTATAGCTAATTTAGCCATACAGATCCGCGGTTTAGTGGGACAGTTGACTGATTTTGCGATGCGTCGTTTGACGGTGCTTTGGATGGTTATTTTTGCGAAATTTTTCTCTCCATGTACTGACAAGATATCGCCCAGAGTCCTCCTAGAAGGAAAAACAATCACCAAACGTGTCAGGGTGGCACAACTAAAATACTGGGCACATGCCGACCCGGAGACGGACACAGAAACTGACGAACCGGAAGTAAACCAACAAAGATAGGAGTAAGCAAATAACTAACATACCCACCCCCCATTCACGAATACCAATTGAATGGGGGGTACTACTAAGGCCTAGGTTCAGGAGGATTCCGGATTGTACTTAGTTTTGGGTCAGTTCAATGTCCTCCAAAAACCCTTCCTAAACTGGACGTATGGCCCGACCCGGCTGACAAAAATCCCGGGAGCTGCCTTAACCTTTGACACTGTCATCCACGAACTCCTAGGGTGGATCTACCAGCCGGCGTAAAAACTTCGGATCCAACAAACACAAGTAATGCTGTGATTTGGCAGGATACGCAGGAGAACGGAAAGGGGGTAAAATAACCCCGGGAGATCAGTGGATGATAATATATCTGGGGCCTGCCATACGTTCCCATACTCATACTCATCTAGAGGTAAAAACACATTGCGAAAATATTTTTTTATATTCCAAAAGTTCAACCCGGCCCCAAAATATCAAATTGAAAAAAAAGTACTTTTCAAACGTTCCCGAACTCCCGCCATATTGCATGACGTCATAAACCTACACCAGTGTCAGAAATCAAGATGTCAACAAATAATAAACACCGATAAAGTTTATGTTTAACATGGAAAACGGAAAACAAAAATTGGTTGTAAATATTGTTTTGTGACTTGTTGTACAAATACAACCTGGAAAACTCCTGGGAAAAGGTTTATCACCGTGTCAAAAGGGAAAATAAGGATAAAGTGGATTAAAATAGCTCGGCGCGATATCAAAACATCGTCACCGCAGTCAACATTTTATTGCTGCGAGGATCATTTTAATTTAAGTAAATTATTATGTCGTTTACTAGGTATATGGTTGGAATATAGGTATGTTAAATAATAATCAACTCAAGAAAATACGGCTGAGCCGTAACGGCTCTCAGTGTAGGGTCATAAACTTTGCTTTTGATAATTGAAGGGACAACTTTCCCAGGAGTTTTCCAGGTTGTATTTGTACAACAAGGCACAAAACAATATTTACAACCAATGTTTGTTTTCGCGTTTTCCATGTTAAACATGTTAAACTTTATCGGTGTTTATTATTTGTTGACATCTTGATTTCTGACACTGGTGTAGGTTTATGACGTCATGCAATATGGCGAGAGTTCGAGAACGTTTGAAAAGTACCTTTTTTTCAATTTGATATTTTGGGGCCGGGTTGAACTTTTGGAATATAAAAAAATATTTTCGCAAGGTGTTTTTACCTCTAGATTACATTAAAAAGGTTTTTAGGGATTTTCATTTTTGATGCAATTACTCTATTGCTAAAAACACTTAAACCAATTGATTTCGCTTAGTAAAGTTCCAAATGGCGTTAAACTCAGTTTTTTTATAAAATATTAAAGTTGAGGAACAGCAAATGTACAAGAAATCTGAAAATATCCCATGTACTATGCTCCACACTTCAAAGTCCCACCACGTGACCAAGTACGGAACGCAGTCTTTTGATAAATTGTCATTTAAGGCTTTTCAGGTTATGTATCTGTCAAAGTATAGTCAATGCAAGAAATAATATTTATACTGTTACCATTTATGTTTAAGCGTTAAAAGTTAATAAATCTTTATAGTAGCACAGTAACAATGGTTGGTTTAAGAGTTTAGGAGTATAAATACTGCATTTAATGAAATTCTAAAGTGTATAGTGCCAAATAAGTAAAATTTTTGTGCATTGGTCTACATATATCTGGTTTTATCCATTAAATAGTTTTAACTAAACGGCATTTATTAAAAAAATTTAGCTTGTTTATTATGGAATAAGAATATCTGTATCAAAGGTAGGTTAATATATTATAACAAAAAATATCATCTAATTTTGAAATTTTAAGGTTAGAAAAATCTATTTTGATCAAAATAAATAAGTATTTTGGATTTTTGGAAGAGTGTGTTAATATGGTCATATAAATATAGATATACTAAATAATTGTTGAATATGGTTCAAATTAAATTAAAGCTTTTATACTCCTAACAACAAAACTTGTGCATACCTCGGGATCCCTACTTTAAGTTAGATTATAAGGAAACTAACAAAGAGATACATGCAATGTAAAAATATTTAATACTCCCATAACATGTGATTTTTGAAATTTTTAAAAGTTATAATGATTTTTTGATGAAGATAAAATTCAGTTGAAGCTTTATAAGTAATTGTATTGACAAAACTTTATGTAGGTATACTTTAAGCTGGATAAGAAAAAATACTACAAGTAAAATATTAGATGGAGTATACTGTGGTTTTATTTAAATTTTAGAATTTATAAGGTTATTTATACCTAATGATTGTTCGATGTAGATAAAATTTTGTCGAAGCTTTTATAGGTACTTGTATTGACACTATGGGTAAATAAGCTGACAGTGTAAGGAACTTTAAGAAGGTTAGCTATTGAATTTTTAAAAAGAATTTACAGTTTTTTAAAATTAAGTATCTAATGGTTTTATATTTGAAATGTTTAATATTGCTTATTTCCAAGAGCCAGTTGTTCAATTATGATGTCTATTTTGTTTTACTCCGGCATAAATATTTTCAACTGTAAAACTTAACTATTTTAAGATTTTTAAAATTAATTAAATATATAAAGGGGTTAATTTTAAAGAAGTACGAAGGCGTAGAAGGGCCAACAACAATATTTTTTTTTTTTTATAAAATTTTTAATCGACAATTGTCGATCGGACCGACAATTGTCGATCGGACCGACAATTGTCGATCGGACCGACAATTGTCGATCGGACCGACAATTGTCGATCGGACCGACAATTGTCGATCGGACCGACAATTGTCGATCGGATCGACAATTGTCGATCGGATCGACAATTGTCGATTGGACCGACAATTGTCGATCGGACCGACAATTGTCGATCGGATCGACAATTGTCGATCCGATCGACAATTGTATATATACAGGGTGTTTTACATTCGTGGCCCATTAAAAGTTTCTGGGAAACGAAAAAAGATATCGATTTGAAATTTTAAAAGCGTTTATAATCCATTTAAGTCTATTTTTCTATAATAATTTGAACAAAATGCCACTTCCGGTTAAACCAGATCAACTTAAATATTATTAATATTATTTTAAAAAATTTCGAATTATTAATATTTAAACACTTAATTAGTTAACAAATTGTTTATAACAACCTGAAAAATTGACGCGATTAAATTTTACAAATTACGTGGTAACCATAGAAACCAGTCTCTGATAGAAACCGTCAACTCACCCGTCACAGGTTTCGTGATACAAAATATTATTTAAAATTTTAAAAACTGTTTAATAGGTATCTCCAAAATTATTAACTTTAGGTATAGAGAATGGTAACATCAATCGAGTTTTTTAATTTACTATTTGAATATGTAAAAACATACAAAGTGTTACATTTGAAATAAAAAAAGTTATTAGCCTTCAATTTGGCCTAATTTTTTTAAGATTCCAAAAATTCAAACCCTATATTTGCAAACCTCATAACAAAAAAGTTATAGGCTATTTTTGATTGACGCGCATTTCTTAAATTTTAACGAAAAATAATAATAATTCAAAAAATATTCACTTCAAATTTCAAATCAATATCTTTTTCGTTTCCCAGAAACTCGATTAATGTTACCATTCTCTATACCTAAAGTTAATAATTTTGGAGATACCTATTAAACAGTTTTTAAAATTTTAAATAATATTTTGTATCACGAAACCTGTGACGGGTGAGTTGAAGGTTTCTATCAGAGACTGGTTTCTATGGTTACCACGTAATTTGTAAAATTTAATCGCGTCAATTTTTCAGGTTGTTATAAACAATTTGTTAACTAATTAAGTGTTTAAAAATTAATAATTCGAAAATTTTTAAAATAATATTAATAATATTTAAGTTGATTTGGTTTAACCGGAAGTGGCATTTTGTTCAAATTATTATAGAAAAATAGACTTAAATGGATTATAAACGCTTTTAAAATTTCAAATCGATATCTTTTTTCGTTTCCCAGAAACTTTTAATGGGCCACGAATGTGAAACACCCTGTATATATACAATTGTCGATCGGATCGACAATTGTCGATTCGATCGACAATTGTCGATCCGATCGACAATTGTCGGTCCGATCGACAATTGTCGATCCGATCGACAATTGTCGATCCGATCGACAATTGTCGGTCCGATCGACAATTGTCGGTCCGATCGACAATTGTCGGTCCGATCGACAATTGTCGATTAAAAATTTTATAAAAAAAAAAATATTGTTGTTGGCCCTTCTACGCCTTCGTAAAGAAGGAATCTAAAAACAACACCTTAAAATTATTAAAATTTGCAAATTATTAAATAATTTTAAATAATGTTTTTTATTATTTTACAAATTTCCAAACTTATTTTTTTTCTATATGTGAGTTTTTGAACTTTTATCGATTTTAGATTCTTTAAATTTTTATTTAAAATATATTATTTTTTGTTTATTTAATTAATCAAAGACGTTTATATGTATTTTCTTAAAATTATATTTAAAATTAAATTGTCTCATTATTTATGAACACCATGTATAATTCTTAATTATATAATTACAAAATAAAACTAATAATATTTTACATACACACATATACATATATACAATATAATTTATTATGTAGGTACTATATTACCTAATCGGGCTCACTGATCCTGATGAGTGTTATATTGAACTAAATAAGGTATACCTATACTTATAAGTAATATCTTTATCAATACAAAAGGATGTGTGTCATTAAGGTTACTTGTATTAATTTAGTAATTATAAATATATATAGACCCCCAAATAGTAATTTTAAACTATTTTTGGATGTCTTGGAAAAAGTTTTTAATGATTTAGGTGTGTCTACAAAAATTGTTGTAACAGGTGATTTTAACGTAAATTTTACCCATTTTAGTAATTCTACTTTTTTATTTATTATTGTTAGATTTATTTTTGTTCATTGGTTTCAAACAACTATTTTATTTACCTAGTCAAAATTCAAATTGAAAATATTTATGCCGGAGTAAAACAAAATAGACATCATAATTGAACAACTGGCTCTTGGAAATAAGCAATATTAAACATTTCAAATATAAAACCATTAGATACTTAATTTTAAAAAACTGTAAATTCTTTTTAAAAATTCAATAGCTAACCTTCCTAAAGTTCCTTACACTGTCAGCTAATTTACCCATAGTGTCAATACAAGTACCTATAAAAGCTTCGACAAAATTTTATCTACATCGAACAATCATTAGGTATAAATAACCTTATAAATTCTAAAATTTAAATAAAACCACAGTATACTCCATCTAATATTTTACTTGTAGTATTTTTTCTTATCCAGCTTAAAGTATACCTACATAAAGTTTTGTCAATACAATTACTTATAAAGCTTCAACTGAATTTTATCTTCATCGAAAAAATCATTATAACTTTTAAAAATTTCAAAAATCACATGTTATGGGAGTATTAAATATTTTTACATTGCATGTATCTCTAAAAGTTGTTAGTTTCCTTATAATCTAACTTAAAGTAGGGATCCCGAGGTATGCACAAGTTTTGTTGTTAGGAGTATAAAAGCTTTAATTTAATTTGAACCATATTCAACAATTATTTAGTATATCTATATTTATATGACCATATTAACACACTCTTCCAAATAATCCAAAATACTTATTTATTTTGATCAAAATAGATTTTTCTAACCTTAAAATTTCAAAATTAGATGATATTTTTTGTTATAATATATTAACCTACCTTTGATACAGATATTCTTATTCTATAATAAACAAGCTAAATTTTTTTAATAAATGCCATTTAGTTAAAACTATTTAATGGATAAAACCAGATATATGTAGACCAAATGCACAAAAATTTTACTTATTTGGCACTATACACTTTAGAATTTCATTAAATGCAGTATTTATACTCCTAAACTCTTAAACCAACCATTGTTACTGTGCTACTATAAAGATTTATTAACTTTTAACGCTTAAACATAAATGGTAACAGTATAAATATTATTTCTTGCATTGACTATACTTTGACAGATACATAACCTGAAAAGCCTTAAATGACAATTTATCAAAAGACTGCGTTCCGTACTTGGTCACGTGGTGGGACTTTGAAGTGTGGAGCATAGTACATAGGAAGTAAACATTAACCTACAATTAAAAAAAAAATTGTAACGTTCGAAACATTTTTGGAGAAAAATCGATGTTTCTGTCCATTTTTAAAAAATTTCATTATAGTGAACAAAACAAATTTAAGAAAAAAGAAAAAATACGGGTCTCATCGATTTCGGTAAAGAAACTGGAAAAAAAAAATTCGTTAAAAAATATCGACATCCATGATAGGCTATCATTGATAGCACACTTTATTCTAAGAATGTTTTTTAAACCTAAATAACGACCTATCCCTTTTTACCTAGTCGATTTAAGATGGAATAAACCATAAATAATATTTATTGAGTATGGCGATTTATGTGTTTTTTTAAATCACCGATATTCGTAGTTTTATGATTACAGAGGTGGCAGGAATGCACTTTGGAGGTTATGATATTTCTATTGGATTCGTTCAATAAATCTGAATGCTTGATCAAAATGTGGTTGTCCAAATTGTATTTTTGGTTGCTTTCTTTCGGACAAAACAAACATTTAAATTCTTTTTTTTTATTATGGATTTTTAGGTGACTGTTTAAGTGAAATTTATGAATGGTTTTGTAGTGGCACAGGTGACATTTATATTGTTGTACGTTTTCCAATTTTAAACAAACCTTTATGTGAGTTTTATGGCTTGTTTCATAAACACTTGAGTATGAACAGTTAGGGCACTGGTAGATTTTACTGGTTATTTTTATTTTATTTTCGCCTTCAGTTTCCGATTTATGTCTACTTAGAATATGGGCATTTAAATTAATCACTTTGGCAGTCATAAATTCGCAAAAATTACATCTCAGATATTTATCTTTACCGTGAATTTTTAAATGTGTAATCAAATTACCTTTATGTCTAGTCACAAAAGCACATTGCCCACATTTCCACTGCCCAAGTTTGTCTTTTTTGTGAAGGTGTTTTTTAAAATCACAGATATTTGTAGTTTTATAAGTACAGTGCTGGCAAGAATGCACTTTGGAGGTTATGATACTTCTATTGGATTCGTTCAACATATCTGAATGCTTGATTAGAATGTGGTTGTCCAAATTGTATTTATGGTTACTTTCTTTTGGACAAAACAAACATTTAAATTCTTTTGTTTTATCATGGATTTTTATGTGATTTTTTAAGTGAAATTTATGAATTGTTTTGTATTGGCAAACGTGACATTCATATTGTTGTAGGTTTTTCAATTTCAGGCAAACCTTTATGTGACTTTCATAGCTTGCTTTATAAACAGCTGAGTATGAACAATTGGAACACTGGTAGATTTTACTGGTTATTTTTATTTTATTTTCGCCTTCATTTTCCGATTTGTGCCTACTTATAATATGGGCATTTAAATTAGTCAATTTGGTAGTCGTAAACTCGCAGAAATTACATCTCAAAGATTTTTCTTTATCGTGAATTTTTAAATGTACATTTAAATTACCTCTATGCGCAGTCACAAAAGCACAATGCCCACATTTCAACTGCTTCAGTTTGTCTTTTTCATGAACGTACTTTTTATGATAAGCCAAACCCACCCTTGTCTTATATTTCTTAGGACAAATGTCACAGTCAAACAACTTTACTTCGCCAACTCCAACTCTCGCTTTTAAGCATTCTTTCTCGCGACTTAAACCTAATTGTCTCTTGCACTCATGGCCTGGATTTTTTTCGAAACCTGAAAGAAAATTTATTCATAAACATTGAAGAAAGGTTTTAAACGGTTTTGAGGATCAGGAGAGCAGAGGTTACGTCATCTATTGAAGTGGCTGCGCAGAATCCAATAGGGTGTTTTGTTTTTTATGTAATATATACAGGGTGATTCGCCCAACTTATTATTGTTCTTTCTAAAACTTTTCCGCACTCGCCATACGTATAAAACATGTTTAGAATATATTGATTAGTGTAATTATTATCACCCATTGTAGCAGAATTGTCAGAGACGTTGACATTGACATAACTTTATAAATACGAAATAAAAGACAATCCAACGGACACTGCTGATATTACAAATAAAAAAATAAGCGGTTTATTCACATTTTTTGTAATATCTCTGTAAATATTTATTTTAGGTATACGCAATGCTGCAGCAATTCAATAGAAAACATTATTTTGTGTCAAATGGTGGGAAAATTGAATGGTAGTTTCGTTTGAAATAATAAAGTTATTGGTATTTAAAGTGACAAAAAAGTCAACGTAAATACCAGACACCCTGTATAAAATTTTCAAATACTATTAATAGCTTTCGTTAGATTGCTCCTTAGTTAACAGGTACTCCATAAATTAACTTTTTAACATTACAATCTGTCAACATTTTTGAAAAAAAAATGAATATCTCAAAAACTGTTAAAAATTTAAGAAAATAATAAAATGTTGGTGTTTCTAGAATTTTACGTAGAATTTAAAAATGCCATAAATCCAAAATTGATATCACTTCCGGTTTAACCGGAAGTGCTAACGCATTAAAAATAATTTAAAAAAATAATTTACATTGGCTTATAATTGCTATATACATTTTAAATCGATATATTTTTCCGTTCTCCATAAACTTCTAATGAATAAGTTAGGTGAATCACCCTGTATATACAAAAAATAGAGTCAATTTTTAACATTTAAACAAAATCGAACAATCTTTTTTTTTCTTGTCCGCATGTAAGTTTTTCCAGGTACTGTGGAAAAGTTTAAATTAAAAAAAAACACTTACCTTTTTCTTCTGTTTTCAACGGTGTTTCTTTATTTACAACTTCACTGTCGGCCCTACAAAAACATTTAATTTAACATTTCCACACTGATATTAAGTATACTACTTTTTGACGTCAAATTGATAGGTGCCTATTTAAAGAGTGCCAAGAGGGCAGTATCAACTTAAAAATTGCTTGTGATACCTCATTTAAAAGGTATTTCGATTCTCTATTCAACGCTTATCTAAAATCTAAACCCTGTTCAATGGTTGTTAAGATATTAAACTTTTAAATAAAATTATCAAATCAAATTTTTGTTTATATTTATTAAGTACAAGGTTATCATTTATTAAGTACAATAAATTTCCAATTGGTCATTAAATTAGGTGTTCAAAATGCTCTCCTTGGAAATTTTATTTTTGTTTTACGTGTAAAAATAAAAATTTATCTAAATTTTTTACAAATTTGTAATTTTTTCGCCTACTAGATTTTAAGTTACACCGCCATCTTTCGATTTTCCTATGGGCACCATATTGGAATTTTACATGGTTGGATAGAAAAAAATCAAGAAATTCAACAATGTATCAAACTACAAAAGTTCTGGCGACCATTATAAAAACAAAAGATGGTGATGGTAACTCGAAATATAGAGAAGAAATTGTATGAATTAATGTGTGTTTACCAGTGTTGCCAGCCCTAGGAAAATTTCACTAGTCTAGGGAATTTTCAGCACCTATAGATACTAAAAGATTTTTTTTAACCTTAGGGCGATTGCACGCGTTACTGATGGGACAACTATTTTTTGATATTTGTCGCTATAAGTAATGGGCTAAGAACGGTAATATTTGGGTAACTATTAAAGCTAGAGTTTGTGTAAAATTTTCGGTATCAGAGCTATTAAAATGTTTTTTATTTTACGAACTAGAAATCAATTAAATGTTGTTACTGATGGGACAGGAAAAAGGTCAAAAAAATTTCTGGTTACTAGAAGAGAATAATTCTCTGAAACAGAATAATGTTGAAGAAAAGTATAGGTGAACCAAGTTGCAGATACAGTTAGTATAACTTATTATGACATCACTCATCTTTCATTGTAATCTGTGTAGGCAAGGCATTTTTATTTCTCGTTACTGACGGGACATTACTGATGGGACATTTATTATTATTATTTATTATACACTGAAACAAATGTTTAATTGGTTAATTTAACTAAATAACTTCAACAATAATAATTATTGTTGAAGTTATTTAGTTAAATTAACCAATTAAACATTTGTTTCAGTGTATAATAAATAATAATAAATGTCCCATTATTTTAACATGATAATAACAACTGCAAAAAAATTTAAAAGCATTTGAACAAATTTGATTTTTCGGATTCATAGTGCATATGAGTACCATCAACAAACTTAAAATAGTGTGAACTTAATATCTCGGGTATTGCTGAAACACCTGACCATTTGGCATCTAATTGTGTCTTGATTTGTTCAATTTCCTCATTCTTTACGTATATATTAGTAATGTTTTTCAGAACTTTTGCACAGTTGAAAAAATCGGTTGCACTGCTCTTGATCTCATTCCACACCTAAAATAGTTTTTCATTTTTGGTTTCTTGAAACTTATTACACTTGTGCGGCAAAATTTATACCCTAATTGTTAGCAAAAATTAGGGAAAGCAGCTATTAAGAAAACCAGAAAAGCCAGTTATTTTATTTTTTTTGTTTTTCGTTTACGTACATACCTTTCTTTTCACAGTTGCGCCAACGCCGTCAACAGCTCCTTTCCCTATTTCTATTTCTTTGCACTCCGGACATTCATTCATCATACAATTTTCTCTTTCGACGTCACAGGTTATCTCAGAAATCAGCTTTTTATGATCATCCGGAAATGCTTTAAAGCGTTTGCTAAACGCTTCCAAAATAAATAAAATGTTTGAATGATATTTGCAAACACAGACGTTGTGAGGAGTGTCACTGATTGGCAAAACGAACGCAGGCCTTAACTCATAAAATTTGCGTATTTGAATTTTCGTTTCGGGATTTTCTTCTTGGAAAATTGTGTACGCCTCTTTAATTGTGTAGACCATGTGCCGTTTTTGAGCATATTCAATAATAGATCCATTTGTCTTTATTTTCACACGATCTTTTAATCCAGGAGAAACTCTACTTATATCCTCTTTGATATAAAAACTTTTCACTTTTTCAACTATTTCTGGGGACAATTTATTCCACGGATTCATTGTTCGTGTCTGCCCTTCTTACAGCTTTTCCTAAAGTTTGTGGAGTTTTGAAGGGTATATTCTTAACAGTTTGCTGCTTTTTATTTTCTCTAAACATTCTTTTTCTTTCTCTTTCATTAATTTTTTGCTGCATTTTAAACGTACTATCATTTTCCGCCAACTTTTTTAATTTTTCTCTGTACTTTTTTGCGCTTGAAGCATTTTTAGACAGGTAAGTCTTTTTTAAAACAGGATTTTCATAAATTTTTTTGCGATATTTTTTAACCCGCCGCTTCGTATTTTCTTTGTCAAGCACCTTTTTTTTTGCCATCCTAAAAATTATCACATTTCGTTACTGACGGGACCAACTTTAAAAGAAAGAAATACAAAAATCTGGGACAGCAAACCAATATATTTTTATCGCGTAAGCAAATGTGACATAGGGACAAACATTTTTATTATTAATCAAAAACTGGGCAAGTTGCATACTTGCGATATTAAAACTTATCATATTATTTCGTTACTGATGGGACAAATATACAATAATATTATAAATTAAAATTTCTATAACAGTTTACTTACTTGCAAAAAAAATATTCAGGAATATTTTCACTAATAGTGGAGTCTAATCAAAACTGACGTTTTCGGAAACGTCACTTACTGTTATAGGTCAAAGCCACCTTAATAAAAATGCTACTTTGCATATAAATTTTAACATCGGAAAATCGCTTATTTTTGACCATATTTTATTATAAATAATAAGTACCTGAGATAAACATTTTTAGTTTTTTCAACTAATTTCACCATTAATGAATAACTTTGGTATATTTTTGTTTCATTGTGCCCTGCTTAAAACTGATGGAAAAAATTACATTGCGCTTGCAATCGCCCCTTAGGAAATTTCTTCTTAGTTTCTTAAAAAGGTATTAAAATTTCTTGACAAGAAACTTATTAAAAACAAAACAATAAACATAATTTATATTGGTAGGTCTATTGATATTGTTTGATATTTTGACAAACTATTTGAAGTTCCAAGCCAATCACGACTTTTATTTAAATGACTCACATGATCTTGTGAAAATCGCACTTAATTTCTAAAAAATTCTCGAATTAAAAAAATCCTAGGGAAAAATCGGATAAACTAGGAAGAAATTACCATAACCCTAGGGATATCTTGAAAAAAACGTTGTCAACTCTGATGTTTATATGTAAAACATACTTGTTTTAAAATACCCAGGAATAACGAATTTAACGATTTTTGAGTTTAAAAGGTTTTTTTGCACTTTTTCAAATATTTTGAGAACCAATTAAATCTCTAAAACCACAATATTGACAAATTTTAAAAAATCAATATCACAAAATTGTAATAATAGGGGTTTTGAGCCATAACACATTACCAATTTCATTAACAAGTACTTACCCTGATTCATAACATTCCAAACCATGATATTCCACCTCGATTTTTGACTCAATCATGGCTTCATCTTCATCTTTTTCTTCTTTGTTTGACAAATTTTTATCATCTTCTTCAGAAAAGTCACTGTACCTTTCTTCTTCCTTAATATTGCATAAGAAATCTTCAATTTCATGATCAAAATCTTCACTTTCTTCATCACTATCATTGGTTTTAGTTCTTACATAGTACATCATTGAACCTAGGCTAAAATGGCATTTATTTAATGATAAATTTATTTAATATATTGCTATATTTACATGGAAAAAAAGTATAAAATATTATTACACACTATTTTTAATTAAAGAACAAAAAAAACACAAAATAAACAACAACAAAACAATAAAAACAAGCCAATTTTACAAGTGAGGTTAAAAACGTCTGACACATGTAAAATTTTATGATTGCTCAAAATCAAAGTGAATAATGAAATGCGCTTACTGATGTTTGCAACAGTGTATTAATGCATGGGCTGAATAAAGCTTCAAGTTAAAATTGGGAAAAAGTGAGGTTAAAAGCATTTGACAGATGTCAGATTCGGAAAAAGAGAGGTTAAGACCGCTTGACATCTGTCAGTTTCAATAATTTACTTTTTTTAATTAAGTTCCTAAAATAGGGTAAATAGTTTATTTTGTATCAAGTTTGGAATACGGCATATGCAATTGCAAACGTGTTTCAGACTATACTTTTTCTACGTTTCCAAAAAATACCATAGAAAAATAATTTAATTAGGAGAAAGTGAGGTTGGATAGGTCTAAAATTTGTTAGATATTTAACACAGAGATGTCGCCACCAGTGTTTATTCCGTCACCCTATGATAGATTAATTCATTCTGTAATACTTTAAGGAATATGTCATTCAACATTAAAAAGTGATATTAGAACGGTCATATTCCATAATAGGAGTAGAAAAATATTTATATTCTTTTTTTTAATTATATTAAATAATACTTAATAATAATAATAATAATGTATTTAAAAAAATTATAATTCTGGTTTTTGTCTTATATTGCAATAAAAAAAATTACAAAAAAAATTCATTCATGTTTTTCAATATTGGAATTATTGTAAATGTTTCTGATATATTGATGGATTAAAAATAGATGCATCATAATATATTATATAGAATTTTGTGCATCCCCAGTTTTGAGACAGGAAGGAGAATGCTACATGTAGGAATTCTAGGTTAAAAGTGTTGTTGCATGTCCACTGTTAAACAACTGTTGCCATGGTGATAATGCAATAAACAGCAGCAATGCTTACCCTTTGTTGAGCAACACTTCATCATCATCTGATTCTTTGATTTCATGTTTTACTGCTATCCCAGACGATGAAGGCATTTCTTGGTCAGCTGATGTACTTTGTATATCGTACTTCAGCAAAATATCACCTACGGAATCGTCGACTAGTTCTTCAGGTTCTATTTTAACGACTATTTGTTCCATTGTGTATGAAAACTGTACAACTTACATTTAATGATTACAGAATAGTCGTGTTTACTCCAAATACTTTGGCAATCTGTAAAAACAATAGAAAACCTTTATAAACCCTAAAACAACGTGTTTAACGTATATTTACCTTAACAGTATTTGTAATACAAACTTTGTATGCCCTCTTTGCAAGTAATTGGCGCCAACGATCTGTATTTTGTCAGTGATTTGGCGTAAACAAAAAATATTAACCTCACTTTTTGCGAATCTAAGATCCATTGTACAGGTTTTAGATTTTTTTATACACAGTGACTAGAGGCACGCTAACGTACCGCGATTGGAAATATTAAAGGCACGTTAGTTACGTCATAATTATAATCCGTTTTTGTTCCCTGTCCATTTAATATTTGACATCAAGCTAAATAGCTTATATGGTAGGGCGTTCGCTTGGCATGCGAGAGGTCCGGGGTTCGAAACCAAGTAGCTGTCGAATTTTTTTTATTTTTTTATTTCATAAATTTGTTGTTTCTTTGTTAAACAGTGTTCGGTTGGGTTGGGTTGGTTGGTTTGTTTTAGTTTTATCGTAACATAAAATCTACTAGAAGTTGTCGAACTTTTCTTATTTCATAAATATGTTGTTCCTTTGTTAAAAAGTGTTTTATTTTTATCGTAACATAAATTTGCCCATTTTAGTTGGGTTTTTTGTTCAATGGGGCGGGGGGGGGCCAATGGGGCGGGGTCGGTTGGGTTGTGTTGTTGAGTTTGGGATGGTTTGAGTTTATGACGTAACTAACGTGCCTTTAACATTTCAAATCGCGGCACGTTAACGTGCCTGTAGTCACAGCGTTTTTTATATTGAGTGGGTAAATAAAAACAATTAAAAAGATGATAAAAATTTATTAAAAATTACAGAAACATTAGAATTAAGTTTGAAAAACTTAAATTTGTAATAATTTATTTTATTTAAACTAAGTTGGCAACAGTGAAGCCCACAGAGCCATCTGTTTTTATTTAAGTAAACTGCAAAGCTGTCGGTAATGAAGTTATTATCGACCTAAGGTTTTAGATTTGAAGTTGTTGTAAAAAAACATTCTATATTTTAAATACACCCTAATTTTTTAACGAATTTTTTTTTACAGTTTCTTTACCGAAATCGATGAGACCCTTATTTTTTCTTTTTGCTTAAATTTGTTTTGTTTATCATTGGAAAATTTTTGAAAAATTGACAGAAACATCGATTTTTCTCTTTTTATTGAAAATGCGATAACTACATAAAAAAATATAAAAAAATAAGTGAATATACAAAATTTCTTTTTTAATTGTATTTCTAAAAAATACAACAAAAAATTGCAGTTGCACAAGGTCAAAATTTTGACATGGCCACATTTTTTACTTCATATTTTTTTCGTTTGAAGTTAATAAGTTAATTTTTTTTATCTGGACTGCGGAAACGTTGCATATTTAAGGTTTTGGTTGGTAAATACAGATGACAAGTTGGTCGCATTGATTAAAACAAACTAAGCTAGTTATAAATCTAATTGTGGTTATGTATAAATTATTGTGGGTTACTTTGTGCAGTTGTCAAGTTGAGTTGTCGAAATTCGTAGTTAAAAATGCAATTAATTTGGCTTTGGTGGTGCTTGGATGAGTAAAATCATATAAAAAAAGTAGTTAAATATAGGTTGCTTTACGGCCCAGAAGAGAAAGTATTCCTAGCGGATAATAATCTTCGTTTTGAAAAGAATTTATATAAAAAAAATTAAAATTTTTTGTGAACGTAAATGTTGTCCAATGGTGAATAATGTGAAAATAATGTGTGATGAAATATTTATAAAACCAAATTCGTTACTCTAAAAATGTTCATAAGGCGATGTACTTTTTCTTCCATTGTGGCATTTGGCATAATTTCACCAAAATGACGTTTTGCCCTCAAAAGGGCTTTTACATTCGAATTCGTTGCTATTATTTTTGGCATAATTATCTTTTTATTTATAATTCACAAGTAAATTATCAATAATAAATATTATTGTCAATTTGACAGTGTCAAAGTATTTAATTAAATTCTTTAGCAGAAGTACCATTTTTAAATACTAAAAATACTAAGTCAAACTGGCATAAGCCACCAACCTAACAAAAAAACACGAGTCCAGATAAAAAAAATTAACTGTAATATGAACAACTTTTACCAATTGTCCCGAGTTGGCTAAATTTGTCGTTTCGGAATTGAATCGTCTAATTTCAAAAGCGGCCATCTCCAATTTTTTTTTAATGAGTTATTTACACTAATAAAATCGAAATATTACGTAGTATATTAGTGCAAAAAAACGGCTATTTGCAAGGAAAATAATTCATTAAAGTTTTATGTTAGTTTTAATAAAGGCCATCTCCATTGATGTTTTAAGTACAAAATGTACTTAAAATGCCCATTTCCCTTTTGAAATATATGTTTTTTTAATTAAAACTTAAATCTGGTTACTTATTTTGTAGAAAAAATATTTTTAGTTACCATATGAACAAGTTTTTCAAAATATATTTATTTTTTACCCATGTTTTTTGACGTTTACTTAAAATATTCTTCAAAGGAGATGGCCGCTTTTGAAATTAGACGATTCAATTATTATTTTTTTAATGAAAATGCCATTTTCTGGTAAATTCGTAGTTCACCGTAAAAATTTGGTATTTTATTAACTAGGGTGTCCTTTATAAAGTGTAATTTATAACTTTTTGACATATTTTGGTCACTTCCGGTTTCAACGGAAATGGTCTTGATATAAATTTCCTATGGGTGAACAAAACAAGTTTAAGCAAAAAGAAAAAATACGGGTCTCATCGACTTTGGTGGAGAAACTGTAAAAAAATTTCGTTGAAAAATAACGACCTACCCCTTTTGCCTGGTCGATTTGCCATGGAAAGACCCATAAATAATATTTATTGAGTATGGCGATTTATGTGTTTTTTTAAATCACCGATATTTGTAGTTTTGTAATTACAGAGGTGGCAGGAATGCACTTTGGAGGTTATGATACTTCTATTGGATTCGTTCAATAAATGTGAATGCTTGGTCAAAATGTGGCCGTCCAAATTGTATTTATGGTTACTTTCTTTTGGACAAAACAAACATTTAAATTCTTTTGTTTTGTTATGGATTTTCATGTGTTTTTTTAAGCCAAATTTATGAATGGTTTTGTAGTGACAAAGGTGACATTCATATTGTTGTACGTTTTCCAATTTTAGGCAAACCTTTATGTGAGCGTCATAGCTCGATTTATAAACAGCTGAGTATGAACAATTGGAACACTGGTAGATTTTACTGGTTATTTTTATTTTATTTTCGCCTTTATTTTCCGATTTATGCCTACTTATAATATGGGCATTTAAATAATACAATTTGGTAGTCATAAACTCGCAGAAATTACACCTCAAATATTTTTCTTTGTCGTGAATTTTTAAATGTACATTTAAATTACTTCTATTGGCAGTCACAAAAGCACAATGCCCACATTTCAACTCCTTCAGATTGTCTTTTTCATGAACGTACTTTTTATGACAAGTCAAACTCCTTCTTGTCTTATATTTCTTAGGACAAATGTCACATTCAAACAACTTTACTTCGCCAACTCCAACTCTCGCTTTTAAGCATTCTTTCTCGCGACTTAAACCTAATTGTCCCTTGCACTCGTAGCCTGGATTTTTTTCGAAGCCTAAAAGAAAATTTATTCATAAACATTGAAGAAAGGTTTTAAAATTTTGAGGATCAGAAGAGCAGAGGTTACGTCATTTATTGAAGTGGCTGCGCAGAATCCAATAGGGTGTTTTGTTTTTTATGTAATATATACAGGGTGATTCACCCAACTTACTCTTGTTCTTTCTAAAACTTTTCCGCACTCGCCATATGTATAAAACATGTTTAAAATATATTAATTAGTGTAATTATTATCACCCATTGCAGCACAATTGTCAAAGACGTTGACATTGACATAACTTTATAAATACGATATAAAAGACAATCCAACGCACACTACTGATATTACAAATAAAAAAATAAGCGGTTTTTTCACATTTTCTGTAATATCTCTGTAAATATTCATTTTAATAGGCAATGCTGCAGCATTTCAATGGAAATCATTATTTTGTGTCAAATGGTAGGAAAATGGTATGGTAGTTTCGTTTGAAATAAGAAAGTTATTGGTATTTAAAGTGACAAAAAAGTCAACGTAAATACCAGACACCCTGTATAAAATTTTCAAATACTATTAATGGCTTTCGATAGATTGCTCCTTAGTTAACAGGTACCCCATAAATTAACTTTTTAACATAACAATCTGTCAAAATTTTTGAAAAAAAATGAATATCTCAAAACCTGTTCAAAAATTTAAAAAAATGTTGGTATTTCTAGAATTTTACGTAGAATTTAAAAATGCCATAAATCCAAAATTGATATCACTTCCGGTTTAACCGGAAGTGATAACGCATTAAAAATAATTTTTAAAAATAGTTTACATTGGCTTATAATTGCTATATACATTTTAAATTGATATATTTTTCCGTTCTCCATAAACTTCTAATGAATAAGTTAGGTGAATCACCCTGTATATACAAAAAATAGAGTCAATTTTTAACATTTAAACAAAATCAAACAATCTTTTTTTTTTCTTGTCCGCATGTAAGTTTTTCCTACTGTGGAAAAGTTTAAATTAAAAAAAAAACACTTACCTTTTTCTTCTGTTTTCAACGGTGTTTCTTTATTTACAACTTCACTGTCGGCCCTACAAAATATTTAATTTAACATTTCCACACTGATATTAAGTATACTACTTTTTGACGTCAAATTGATAGGTGCCTATTTAAAGAGTGCCAAGAGGGCAGTATCAACTTAAAAATTGCTTGTGATACCTCATTTTAAAGGTATTTCGATTCTCTATTCAATGCTTATCTAAAATCTAAAACCTGTTTAATGGTTGCTAAGATATTAAACGTTTAAATAAAATTATCAAATCAAATTTTTGTTTATATTTATTAAGTACAAGGTTATCATTTATTAAGTACAATAAATTTCCAATTGGTCATTAAATTAGGTGTTCAAAATGCTCTCCTTGGAAATTTTAATTTTGTTTTACGTGTAAAAATAAAAATTTATCTAAATTTTTTACAAATTTGTAATTTTTTCGCCTACTAGATTTTAAGTTACACCGCCATCTTTCGTTTTTCCTATGGGCACCATATTGGAATTTTACATGGTTGGATAGAAAAAAATCAAGAAATTCAACAATGTATCAAACTACAAAAGTTCTGGCGAAAATTATAAATACAAAAGATTTTGACAAATAAATTGTATGAATTAATGTGTGTTTACCAGTGTTGCCAACCCTAGGAAAATTTCACTAGTCTAGGGAATTTTCAGCACCTATTATAGGTACTAAAAGATTTTTTTTAAACCTTACGAAATTTCTTCTTAGTTTCTTAAAAAGGTATTAAAATTTATTAAAAACGAAACAATAAACATAATTTATATTGGTAGGTCTATTGATATTGTTTGATATTTTGACCAACTATTTGAAGTTCCAAGCCAATCACGACTTTTATTTAAATGACTCACATGATCTTGTCAAAATCGCATTTAATTTCTAAAAAATTCTCCAATTCAAAAAATCCTAGGGAAAAATCGGATAAACTAGGGAGAAATCACCATAACCCTAGGGATATCTTGAAAAAAACGTTGTCAACTCTGATGTTTATATGTAAAACATACTTGTTTTAAAATACCCAGGAATAACGAATTTAACGATTTTTGAGTTTAAAAGGTTTTTTGCACTTTTTCAAATATTTTGAGAACCAATTAAATCTCTAAAACCACAATATTGACAAATTTTAAAAAATCAATATCACAAAATTGTAAAAATAGGGGTTTTGAGCCATAACACATTACCAATTTCAATAACAAGTACTTACCCTGATTCATAACATTCCAAACCATGATATTCCACCTCGATTTTTGACTCAATCATGGCTTCATCTTCATCTTTTTCTTCTTTGTTTGACAAATTTTTATCATCTTCTTCAGAAAAGTCACTGTACCTTTCTTCTTCCTTAATATTGCATAAGAAATCTTCAATTTCATGATCAAAATCTTCACTTTCTTCATCACTATCATTGGTTTTAGATCTCACATAGTACATCATTGAACCTAGGCTAAAATGGCATTTATTTAATGATAAATTTATTTAATATATTGCTATATTTACATGAAAAAAAAGTATAAAATATTATTACACACCATTTTTAATTAAAGAACAAAAAAACACAAAATAAACAACAACAAAACAATAAAAACAAGCCAATTTCACAAGTGAGGTTAAAACCGTCTGACACATGTCAAATTTTATGATTGCTCAAAATCAAAGTGAATAATGAAATGCGCTTACTGATGTTTGCAACAGTGTATTAATGCATGGGCTGAATCAGGGTGGAAGAAGGAGGTGATATCGCTTCTATCTCTAAAGTACCGAAGCAGCGTCCACATAAGTCAGTATTTCGTTCGTTGTTCGTTAGATGGCGTGTCAAATAAGAATCTAAGGTTTTACCAACGAAATCCATATATTCTATAACAACTTAACTTTTAACAACAAATTATAAGATAACCAAAACTCAAGGAGAGTCTTCTACCTTCCTTAACGAAAATTACATCTTTTTTTACAGCATTATTATAATAATTTGCAGAACGATTGGCAATACTGTAGTATTGCCAACTGTTCTGCCAAAATGCACAGTCGCCACAAACGCACAAAAGTGACGTTGAAATGGTTTTATTTGAATTTTAATTAAGCTTAGTGGTCTATTCTTTAAAGTTAATCAATGCAATTTTACTAAAAATGGGAAAAGTTTGTTGTGCACCAGGATTAAAACAGGTTCCACTTCAATGCGCCATCTATACATACATTTAATAAATACTGACTTATCTGGCCGCCTTCAACGACGGAGTTGAATCACCTCCTTCTTCCACCCTGGGCTGAATAAAGCTTCAAGTTAAAATTGGGAAAAAGTGAGGTTAAAAGCATTTGACAGATGTCAGATTCGGAAAAAGAGAGGTTAAGACCGCTTGACATCTGTCAGTTTCAATAATTTACTTTTTTTAATTAAGTTCCTAAAACAGGGTAAATATTTTATTTTGTATCAAGTTTGGAATACGGCGTATGCAATTGCAAACGTGTTTCAGACTATACTTTTTCTACGTTTCCAAAAAATAACATAGAAAAATAATTTAATTAGAAGAAAGTGAGGATCAGTGCTGCCTGAGCAGATGGTCATCTATGGGATAATCCGTATATATTCGTGGAAAGGGTGGGGGGAAGCCTCGAAAAATCCGTAAAAATCCGTTTTTGTCTAAATTTCGAAAAATTTCTTCTATAAGGGGGATTTTCGTGACAAAACATACCTTTCGTCAAAGAAAATCCGAAACATCTCAGAATTTTTCGGGGGAGTTTCAGAAGTTTGAACCTCTTCGTCAGTGATATAATTCTCGTCACTTTCCATTTTTCACAAAATAAAGTATTTTATATACAGATTCGGATATATAATAAACATTGACTTTGAGATCAAAATATTGCCACAATGCAGTTCAATGCACTGAACTGGAGTCAGTATTGGTTAGTCGTTACTATTGGTGGCATTGCGCCGCTTATATATTGGCAGCAATAACGTGTTATAAAACCTTAACAAATGATATGAAACTATCGTTCTCTTTGTCACACTCAATGAAAAAGCATATGTTTCGCATATATTCGGCGTTTAAGAACCCTATATTAAGAACACATCCTTTTTCAATCCGCTTTCTTTTTCTGTCTAACGTAGTAAAAAGGAAGAGGAATAGAAGCGTGACAAAGATGATCAAAAAACGGGGCAAAATGATGTTTTTTTAGTATTAGTATGAAGCTATCTTAAAAATCCGTAAAAATCCGTATTTGATGAAAATCCGTTCAAAATCCGTTTCCAATTTCTCTAGACCTGGAAAATCCGTAAAAAACGGATAAATCCGTTCATCTGGCAGCACTGGTGAGGATGGATAGGTCTAAAATTTGTTAGATATTTAACACAGAGATGTCGCCACCAGTGTTTATTCCGTCACCCTATGATAGATTAATTAATTCTGTAATACTTTAAGGAATATGTCATTCACCATTAAAAAGTGATATTAGAACGGTCATATTCCATAATAGGAGTAGAAAAATATTTAAATTCTTTTTTTTAATTATATTAAATAATAATAATAATAATGTATTTAAAAAAATTATAATTCTGGTTTTTGTCTTATATTGCAATAAAAAAAATTACAAAAAAAATTCATTCATGTTTTTCAATATTGGAATTATTGTAAATGTTTCTGATATATTGATGGATTAAAAATAGATATATAGAATTTTGTGCATCCCCAGTTTTGAGACAGGAAGGAGAATGCTACATGTAGGAATTCTAGGTTAAAAGTGTTGTTGCATGTCCACTGTTAAACAACTGTTGCCATGGTGATAATGCAATAAACAGCAGCAATGCTTACCCTTTGTTGAGCAATACTTCATCATCATCTGATTCTTTGATTTCATGTTTTACTGCTATCCCAGACGATGAAAGCATTTCTTGGTCAGCAGATGTACTTGGTATATCGTACTTCAGCAAAATATCACCTACGGAATCGTCGACTAGTTCTTCAGGTTCTACTTTAACGACTATTTGTTCCATTGTGTATGAAAACTCTATAACTCACAGTTAATGATTACAGAATAGTCGTGTTTACTCCAAATACTTTGGCAATCTGTAAAAACAATAGAAAACCTTTATAAACCCTAAAACAACGTATTTAACGTATATTTACCTTAACAGTGTTTGAAATACAAACTTTGTATGCCCTCTTTGCAAGTAATTGGCGCCAAACGCCAATCAACGATCTGTATTTTGTCAGTGATTAGGCGTAAACAAAAAATATTAACCACACTTTTTGCCAATCTAACATCTACTGGACAGGTTTTAGATAAAACAAATTATAATTTTTTTTATATTGAGTGGGTAAATAAAAACAATTAAAAAGATGATAAAAATTTATTAAAAATTACAGAAACATTAGAATTAAGTTTGAAAAACTTAAATTTGTAATAATTTATTTTATTTAAACTAAGTTGGCAACAGTGAAGCCCACAGAGCCATCTGTTTTTATTTAAGTAAACTGCAAAGCTGTCGGTAATGAAGTTATTATCGAACTAAGGTTTTAGATTTGAAGTTGTTGTAAAAAAACATTCTAATTTTTTTTTACAGTTTCTTTACCGAAATCGATGAGACCCTTATTTTTTCTTTTTGCTTAAATTTGTTTTGTTTATCATTGGCAAAATTTTTGAAAAATTGACAGAAACATCGATTTTTCTCTTTTTATTGAAAATGCGATAACTACATAAAAAAATATAAAAAAATAAGTGAATATTCAAAATTTCTTTTTTAATTGTATTTCTAAAAAATACAACAAAAAATTGCAGTTGCACAAGGTCAAAATTTTGACATGGCCACATTTTTTTACTTCATATTTTTTTCGTTTGAAGTTAATAAGTTCATTTTTTTTTATCTGGACTGCGGAAACGTTGCATATTTAAGGTTTTGGTTGGTAAATACAGATGACAAGTTGGTCGCATTGATTAAAACAAACTAAGCTAGTTATAAATCTAATTGTGGTTATGTATAAATTATTGTAGGTTACATTGTGCAGTTGTCAAGTTGAGTTGTTGAAATTCGTAGTTAAAAATTCAATTAATTTGGCTTTGGTGGTGCTTGGATGAGTAAAATCATATAAAAAAGTAGTTAAATATAGGTTGCTTTACGGCCCAGAAGAGAAAGTATTCCTAGCTGATAATAATCTTCGCTTTAAAAGAATTTATATAAAAGAAATTAAAATTTTTTGTAAACGAAAATGTTGTCCAATGGTGAATAATGTGAAAATAATGTGTGATGTAATATTTATAAAACCAAATTCGTTACTTTTTTACTCCAAAAATGTCCATAAGGCGATGTACTTTTTCTTCCATTGTGGCATTTGGCATAATTTCACCAAAATGACGTTTTGCCCTCAAAAGGGCTTACATTCAAATTCGTTGATATTATTTTTGGCATAATTATCTTTTTATTTATAATTGACAAGTAAATTATCAATAATAAATATTATTGTCAATTTGACAGTTTCAAAGTATTTAATTAAATTCTTTAGCAGAAGTACCATTTTTAAATACTAAGTCAAACTGGCATAAGCCACCAACCTAACAAAAAAACACGAGTCCAGATAAAAAAAATGAAATCTAATATGAACAACTTTTACCAAAAGTCCCGAGTTGGCTAAATTTGTCGTTTCGGAATTGAATCGTCTAATTTCAAAAGCGGCCATCTCCAATTTTTTTTAAATGAGTTATTTACACTAATAAAATATTACGTAGTATATTAGTGCAAAATTATATCCCAACAAAAACGGCTATTTGCAAGGAAAATAATTCATTAAAGTTTTATGTTAGTTTTAATAACGGCCATCTCCATTGATGTTTTAAGTACAAAAATGTACTTAAAATGCCCATTTCCCTTTTGAAATATATGTTTTTTTAATTAAAACTTAAATCTGGTTAGGTACTTATTTACTACCTTACTAGAAAACTTAATTTTCCACCCCCGAGCGAGGGAGGAAAATGGCTCTTTTCCTCCCCGGGAGGAAAAAAAATTTCCTCCCTCTTTTTTTTTTAAATTTATATTGGCAAGAGTTTTTGTACCTTGTCTAGCTTTATTTGATTTTGTAGGAAAAAGATTTACTCCGCGCTTGTCCAACCATTCTTTTAACAAACTATATTCATATTCACTATTTTAGATTTTTAAGGAAGGAAATTAATTGCAACTATTAAACTTATGATAAACATTATGACAGCTTATAAAAACTGTTATGTTGGTATTACCAAAAATACCATAGCAACAAAGCGTTGTCAACATAACGTCGGCGACGCAAAACCTACTTAATATTTTGTCATAATTTTATAGCCCCATACCGGGTAAGTAAAAGGAACCGGAACGCTTAAAATGTCTTAAAACCGTTAAAAGGTAATAGAAAAAACTATATACATACCTCAGGAGGAAAATGCATTTCCTCCCTTGAATATTTAATGCCCTTCGCTTCGCGTCGGGCATCAAACTATTCGCGGGAGGAAATGCAATATTTTCCTCCCATGGTATGTAAATAGCTATTGGTTGCTTTCTTTCGGACAAAACAAACATTTAAATTCTTTTGTTTTGTTATGGATTTTCATGTGTTTTGTTAAGTCAAATT
This sequence comes from Brassicogethes aeneus, assembly GCA_921294245.1. NCBI lineage: Eukaryota > Metazoa > Arthropoda > Insecta > Coleoptera > Nitidulidae > Brassicogethes > Brassicogethes aeneus. The sequence continues at coordinate 4,036,859 of OV121142.1, read as the reverse complement.
TATGAATAGTTTTGTATTGGCAAACATGACATTCATATTGTTGTACGTTTTCCAATTTTAGGCAAACCTTTATGTGAGCGTCATAGCTCGATTTATAAACAGCTGAGTATGAACAATTGGAACACTGGTAGATTTTACAGGTTATTTTTATTTTATTTTCGCCTTTATTTTCCGATTTATGCCTTATGCTTTATAATATGGGCATTTAAATAATACAATTTGGTAGTCATAAACTCGCAGAAATTACATCTCAAATATTTTTCTTTGTCGTGAATTTTTAAATGTACATTTAAATTACTTCTATTGGCAGTCACAAAAGCACAATGCCCACATTTCAACTGCTTCAGATTGTCTTTTCCATGAATATACTTTCTATGATAAGCCAAACCTCCCCTGTTCTTATATTTCTTAGGACAAATGTCGCATTCAAACAACTTTACTTCGCCAACTTCAACTCTCGCTTTTAAGCATTCTTTCCCGCGACTTAAACTTAATTGTCTCTTGCACTCATAGCCTGGATTTTTTTCGAAGCCTGAAAGAAAATTTATTCATAAAAATTGAAGAAAGGTTTTAAACGGTTATGAGGATCAGTAGAGCAGAGGTTACGTCATTTATTGAAGTGGCTGCGCAGAATCCAATAGGGTGTTATGTTTTTTATGTAATATATACAGAGTGATTCACCCAACTTATTCTTGTTCTTTTTAAAACTTTTCCGTACTCGCCATATGTATAAAACATGTTTAGAATATATTGATTAGTGTAATTATTATCACCCATTGCAGCACAATTGTCAGAGACGTTGACATTGACATAACTTTATAAATACGAAATAAAAGACAATCCAACGCACACTACTGATATTACAAATAAAAAAATAAGCGGTTTTTTCACATTTTCTGTAATATCTCTGTAAATATTCATTTTAGGTATAGGCAATGCTGCAGCATTTCAATAGAAAACATTATTTTGTGTCGAATGGTGGGAAAATTGTATGGTAGTTTCGTTTGAAATAAGAAAGTTATTGGTATTTAAAGTGACAAAAAAGTCAACGTAAATACCAGACACCCTGTGTAAAATTTTCAAATACTATTAATGGCTTTCGATATATTGCTCCTTAGTTAACAGGTACCCCACAAATTAACTTTTTAACATAAAAATCTGTCAAAATTTTTGAAAAAAATGAATATCTCAAAACCTGTCAAAAATAAAATAAAAATAATAAAATGTTGGTATTTCTAGAATTTTATGTAGAATTTAAAAATGCAATAAAACCAAAGTTGATATCACTTCCGGTTTAACCGGAAGTGATAACGCATAAAAAATAATTTTAGAAAATAATTTACATTGGCTTATAATTGCTATACAAAGTTTAAATCGATATATTTTTCCATTCTCCATAAACTTCTAATGAATAAGTTAGGTGAATCACCCTGTATATATAAAAAATAGAGTCAATTTTTAACATTTAAACAAAATCGAACAATCTTTATTTTTTTCTTGTCCGCATGCAGAGCTATGGTACTCATTACAAAAAATACTGCAAGTATGGTACTGAGTCCTTTCAGTACTTAAAGTACTCTACTGCCAGTACTTATAAAATCATGTTACTGGTACTGGGATATCAAGTACAATTGGAAAATACTGGTACTGGGTACTGGTTTTTCAGATTTGTATTAAAAAGTAATACTGGATACTTGGAAAAGTACTGGTAATGCGGAAACACTTAAAACGATACTGCCAGTATTTTAATTACTGGAAGGGATGAAAAGGACTGGCAGTACTTTTAGAACATTTCCAGTATTCCAAGAAGTTTAGAAGTTTAAACTCCGGTAATTTAGATAATAATTATTTAGGGAGTAAAAGAGTGAGCATCAAAATAATATTAATAATTATAATACTTGCAGATAAATTAAGATTATGATTGTTTTGCAAAAAATTATAAATAACTAAGTTTCAAAAATTACATCTAAAACTCTAAAATAAGTAAAATTATATTCAAAAATTCATTATAATATGATTATGAATATGATACTGATAATAGGTATCACCAGTACTGAAAATTCTGTAAGTAATAAAAATTACTTGCAGTAATCAAAGTTACTTGCAGTAATCAAAATTACTGGCAGTAATCAAAATTACTTATAAGTATTTAAAACCATAACTTTATGAGTACTTGGTACTGGTACTGGTTTTTTTACAATTTCCAGTGCTTTACTTGATACTGTAAGTACATTTATTAAATACTGGATACTGGTACTGGAAGTAAAATGAAATATTATGATACTGGTTACTGGATACTGACAGTACTATCGTAGGGTACTTGCATGTAACTTTTTTCAGGTACTGTGGAAAAGTTTAAATTAAAAAAACACTTACCTTTTTCTTCTGATTTCGACGGTGTTTCTTTATTTACAACTTCACTGTCAGCCCTACAAAAACATTTAATTTTACATTCCACACTTATATTTTTGACGTCAAATTAATAGGTGCCCATTTAAGGAGAGACAAGAGGGCAGAATCAACTTAAAAATTGCTTGTGATACCTCATTTAAAAGGTATTTCGATTCTCTATTCAACGTTTATCTAAAATCTAAAACCTGTTCAATGGTTGCTAAGATATTAAACGTTTAAATTATTAAATCAAAATTTTGTTTATATTTATTAAGTACAAGTTTATCATTTATTAAGTACAATAAACTTCCAATTAGTCATTAAATTAGATGTTTAAAATGCTCTTCTTGGACATTTTAATTTTGTTTTACGTGTAAAAATAAAAATTTATCTAAATTTTTTACAAATATGTGATTTTTTTCGCCTACTAGATTTTAAAACACCGCCATCTTTTGTTTTTCCTATGGCCAACATATTGGAATTTTACATGGTTGGATAGAAAAAATCAAGAAATTCAACAATGCATCAAACTACAAAAGTTCTGGCGACCATTGTAAAAACAAAAGATTGTGATGGTAACACAAAGAAATTGTATGAATTAATGTGTTTACCCTAGGAAAATTTCACTAGTCTAGGGAATTTTCAGCACCTATAGATATTTCTTAAAAGGGTATTAAAATTTCTTGACAAGAAATTTATTAAAAACTAAACAATAAACATAATTTATATTGGTAGGTCTATTGATATTGTTTGATATTTTGACAAACTATTTGAAGTTCCAAGCCAATCACGACTTTTATTTAAATGACCCACATGATCTTGTCAAAATCGCACTTACTTTCTAAAAAATTCTCCAATAATCAATATCACAAAATTGTAAAAAAAATAGGGGTTTTGAGCCATAACACATTCCCAATTTCAATAACAAGTACTTACCCTGATTCATCACATTCCAAACCATGATATTCCACCTCAGTTTTTGCCTCAACCATGGCTTCATCTTTATCTTTTTCTTCATTGTTTGACAAATTTTTATCATCTTCTTCAGAAAAGTCACTGTACCTATCTTCTTCCTTAATATTGCATAAGAAATCTTCAATTTCATGATCAAAATCTTCACTTTTTTCATCACTATCATTGGTTTTAGATCTTACATAGTACATCATTGATCCTGGGCTAAAATGGCATTTATTTAATGATAAATTTATGTAATATATTGCTTTATTTACATGAAAAAAAATATATTACAGACTATTTTTAATTAAAGAACAACAAAACACCACAAAAATAAACAATAAAAAAACAATAATATTTGCTAATATAATTGAAGCCAATTTCACAAGTGAGGTTAAAACCGTCTGACACATGTCAAATTTTATGATTGCTCGAAATCAAAGTGAATAATGAAATTGGCCAATTACTAACGCCTTCAACTAATAACTAGACCATAATGATTTTAATGCACTTACTGATGTTTGCAATAGTGTATTAAGTTACTTAAGGCACAAGCTGAATAATTATTCAGCTTTAAAGCTTCAAGTTAAAATTGGGAAAAAGTGAGGTTAAAACCAAAATTTTGAATTTATCTTCTTTTTTTTTAATTATACTTTAGAAATATTAGGTAATGTATTTAAAAAAATTATAATCATAGTTTTTGTCTTTTATTGCAATAAAAAAAAGGGACTGTCTACAGTTCCTACCAGTAGGAATTTTAGTCGCCGAGTCTAAAGTTCCTACTGGTAGGAACTTTAGCCACCTGGTCAAGAGTTACTACCAGTAGGAACTTGGTGTTCTGTGGTTCCCGCTCTTTGTCTATACTTTGTCTATACTGTAACCTTAGATAACGGTGGACATTTCCAACATTTTATTTAACTTTTGAATTATTTTTTATTTTATTTTTAATTTTGCAATTATCGTTTGGTTTTGCTACTTGTTCTAACGTTAAAATAAATTTTGTTTAATTGGTAAAAAAATTTTTTTTTTTAATTGACCATGTTTTTAAACATAAAAGTTGATTTTTCTTGAAAACGGTCAATTTTAGAGCTTATGACAAAGAGTACCTTTTTTGTGTAGAAAACATTGGCGGATGGAATGGGCCTCTCAAAACCGTACTTTTTTCAGGGGCGTAGAAGTTGAGGAAAAAAACACCCGCTACCCCTTCAAAATCTCCACCAATTATAAGTAAAAATAAAAATTTTCAGGCACAAAACATAGCTTATTATGAGTAGAAAATGCTTACAAAAGCTGTTTTTTGTACGATAAATGGTTCCGGAGATATTCGAAAAAAACAATTTTTTTTCTAAAATTTACACACCCTCGAAAATTGTGCATTTTAGAGGATAAGTTAATAGCGATTTTTTTCATCTTTTTGGATGAGCTATCACATCCTGAAGTCCTGCGCATATATTATGAAACACATGTATATATATATATATATATACAGGGTGTCTCACCAGCGATGGTACCTTAGAGGTTTACGGAGAACGGCTGAGGATATCAATTTGAAGATTTTATAGCAATTATTGTACAATTTAATCTACCTTTTAAAATTATTTTAAATAAAATTCCTCTTCCGGTTTAACCGGAAGCGACATCAACTTTGTTATTTCCAATGGAACACCCTGTAAATTTTTAAAAATTATTAACTCTAAAACTATTAAGTTTAGGTATAGGGAATGGTACAGAAATTTCATTAAGAATTTCATGAGGAATTTAAAAATAAAAAATTTACAGGGTGTTCCATTGGAAATAACAAAGTTGATGTCGCTTCCGGTTAAACCGGAAGAGGAATTTTATTCAAAATAATTTTAAAAGGTAAATTAAATTGTACAATAATTGCTATAAAAATTTCAAATTGATATCCTCAGCCGTTCTCCGTAAACGTCTAAGGTACCATCGCTGGTGAGACACCCTGTATATATGTATATACATATATATTTATAAATATATTTAGAAAACTAGAGATATATTTCTAGATTTCCTACCTAAATCGCAAGATACTTTAATATTTTATTTATAAATAGTTAAAAAGGATATATTTTTTATGTTTTACCATTAATTTTAAGTTACATTTTATTTTTGTTTTTACTAAATAAATGTTTGTTGTTAAATATATATTTTGAATTTAAGCCTTTTAGCAAAGATACCAAAACTATAGTTATTATAGAAATACTCTTTTTTATAAGATTAGTAAAACTTCTTTATACAATAATGAAAAAATATGTTTGATTCAATTTTTCATTTATAACGAATGGTATATAATATTAGACCATTAAGTAATACTTTACTTAATGATTAAACATTATTGTAATAAAATAAGTTTTCCAAAGATTTTTATAAAATGGTTTTTTTTGTGCAGAACAAGTAAAGATTTGAACATTATTTCCCAAATAGGCCATTTCTAATCTAAACAGGTGGTAGTAACTTTGGCGTCCATAACAGAATTTCCTACTGGTAGTAACTTTTGACTCAGTGGCTGCAGTTCCAACCAGTAGGAACTTTAGTCTTGAAGACTTAAGTTCGTACTGGTAGGAACTGTAGACAGTCCCTAAAAAAAATTACAAAAAAATTCAATGTTTTTCAATATTGGCCGATATATTGATGGATTAAAAATTGATGCATCATGTTTGGAATTTTGTGCATCCCAAGTTTTGAGACAGGAAGGAAAATGCTACATGTAGGAATTCTAGCTAGGTTAAAACTGTTGTTGCATGTCCACTGTTAAACAACTGTTGCCATGGTGATAATGCAATAAACAGCAGCAATGCTTACCCTTTGTTGAGCAACACTTCATTATCATCTGATTCTTCTTTGATTTCATGTTTTACTGCTATCCCAGACGATGAAGGCATTTCTTGGTCAGCAGATGTACTTGGTATATCGTACTCCAGCAAAATATCACCTACGGAATCGTCTACTAGTTCTTCAGGTTCTATTTTAACGACTATTTGTTCCATTGTGTATGAAAACTCTATAACTTACATTTAATGATTACGGAATAGTCGTGTTTACTCCAAATACTTTGGCAATCTGTAAAACCAATAGAAAACCTTTATAAACCCTAAAACAACGTATTTAACGTGTTAACAGTGTTTGTAATACAAACTTTGTATTGTGCTCTTTGCAAACGCCTATCAACGATCTGTTCTGTTCTGTTCTGTTCCTTCAACGATCTGTATTTTGTCTGTGATTAGGCGTAAACAAAAAATATTAACCTCACTTTTTCCCAATCTAACATCTATTGGTCAGGTTTTAGATAAAACAAATTATGATTTTTTTTATATCGAGTGGGTAAATAAAAACAATTAAAAAGATGGTAAAAATTTATTAAAAATTACAAAAACATTAGATTAAGTTTGAAAAACTTAAATTTGTAACAAATTATTTTATTTAAACCAAGTTGGCAACCGTGAATGCCACAGAGCCATCTGTTTTTATTTAAGTAAACTGCAAGTCGGTAATGAAGTTATTATCGACCTAAGGTTTTAGATTTGAAGTTGTTGTAAAAAAACACCCTAATTTTGACGAATTTTTTTTTACAGTTTCTTTACCGAAATCGATGAGACCCTTATTTTTTCTTTTTGCTTAAATTTGTTTTGTTTACCATTGGAAAATTTTTGAAAAATGGACAGAAACATCGATTTTTCTCTTTTTATTGAAAATGCGATAACTACATAAAAAAATATAAAAAAATAAGTGAATTTACAAAATTTCTTTTTTAATTGTATTTCTAAAAAAGACAACAAAAAATTGCAGTTGCACAAGGTCAAAATTTTGACATGGCCACATTTTTTTTACTTCATATTTTTTTCGTTTGAAGTTTATAAGTTCATTTTTTTATCTGGACTGCATATTTAAGGTCATACAGATGACAAGTTGGTCGCATTGATTAAAACAAACTAAGCTAGTTATAAATCTAATTGTGGTTATGTATAAATTATTGAAGGTTACATTGTGCAGTTGTCAAGTTGAGTTGTTGAAATTCGTAGTTAAAAATTCAATTAATTTGGCTTTGGTGGTGCTTGGATGAGTAAAATCATATAAAAAAAGTAGTTAAATATAGGTTGCTTTACGGCCCAGAAGAGAAAGTATTCCTAGCGGATAATAATCTTCGCTTTGAAAAGAATTTATATAAAAAAAATTAAAATTTTTGTGAACGTAAATGTTGTCCAATGGTGAATAATGTGAAAATAATGTGTGATGTAATATTTATAAAACCAAATTCGTTACTTTTTTACTCCAAAAATGTCCATAAGGCGATGTACTTTTTCTTCCATTGTGGCATTTGGCATAATTTCATCAAAATAAAGTTTTGCCCTCAAAAGGGCTTTTACATTCGAATTCGTTGCTATTATTTTTGCCATTATTATCTTTTTATTTATAATTGACAAGTAAATTATCAATAATAAATATTATTTTCAATTTGACAGTGTCAAAGTATTTAATTAAATTCTTTAGCAGAAGTGCCATTTTTAAATACTAAAAATACAAGTCAAACTGGCATAAGCCACCAACCTAACAAAACACGAGTCCAGATAAACAAAAATGAACTGTAATATGAACAACTTTTACCGAAAGTCCCGAGTTGGCTAAATTTGTCGTTTCGGAATTATTATTAAATAAATGCCATTTTCTGGTAAATTCGTAGTTCACCGTAAAAATTTGGTATTTTATTAACTAGGGTCATTAAACTGGGGTGTGTAATTTATAACTTTTTGACATTTAACATATTTTTGTCACTTCCGGTTTCAACGGAAATGGTCTTGATATAAATTTCCTATGGGTGAACACAGGGTGAACAAAACAAGTTTAAGCAAAAAGAAAAAATACGGGTCTCATCGATTTCGGTGGAGAAACTTTAAAAAAAATTCGTTGAAAAATAACGACATACCTACCTCTTTTTGCCTGGTTGATTTGAGATGGAAAGACCCATAAATAATATTTATTAAGTATGGCGATTTAGGTGGTTTTTTAAATCACCAATATGTGTAGTTTTATAATTACAGTGGTAGCAGGAATGCACTTTAGAAGTTATGATATTTCTATTGGATTTGTTCAATAAATGTGAATGCTTGATCAAAATGTGGTTATCCAAATTGGATTTATGGTTAGTTTCTTCTGGACAAAACAAACATTTAAATTCTTTTGTTTTGTTATGGGTTTTTATGTGACTTTTTAAGTGAAATTTATGAATTGTTTTGTATTGGCAAATGTGACATTCATATTCCCAAACAGCACACAACATCCTTAAGACGTCTTGTTTATGTCTTAATAAGGTCTGAACGTCTTAAGATCTAAAAACGACGTCTTAAAGACATATTTGAGAAGACGTCTTAAAACAAGCAATTTAGTAACGTCTTAAAGACGTCTTTTTAAAGTCTGTTTCGGGATATAAACTATCTAGGATCTACCTGCTGTACTGCAATTTGTACCCGCGGCGTTTACTTTATTAAGATAACCTGTATAAATTAATTAATTACTTTCTTTAACTTTTGAATACATTTAAAGACTTAGTAAGGACGTCTTAAAGGCGTATTTTTGAAGACGTCTTAAAGATATGCAATTTGTGATATCCTAAAGACGTCCATGAAAGCCTAGTTTGGGACATTTTAACCTAACTGCCTATTGAGAAACTCAAAACTATCTATTTATGTGAAGTGTAAGAATTTGCTCTATATATACTAAATACTTATGTTTAAGAGTTTAGATAGGTACTTTTATATCAACAATCTCTCTATTTTAATATTATTTGACAATTGTTGTACGTTTTCCAATTTTAGGCAAACCTTTGTGTGAGCGTCATAGCTCGATTTATAAACAGCTGAGTATGAACAATTGGAACAATGGTAGATTTTACTGGTTATTTTTATTTTATTTTCGCCTTCATTTTCCGATTTATGCCTACTTATAATATGAGCATTTAAATAAGTCACTTTGGTAGTCATAAACTCGCAGAAATTACATCTCAAATATTTTTCTTTATCGTGAATTTTTAAATGTACATTTAAATTACCTTTATTCCCAGTCACAAAAGCACAATGCCCACATTTCAACTGCTTCAGTTTGTCTTTTCCATGAACATACTTTTCATGATAAGCCAAACCCCCCCTTGTCTTATATTTCTTAGGACAAATGTCACATTCAAGCAACTTCACTTCGCCAACTCCAACTCTCGCTTTTAAGCATTCTTTCTCGCGACTTAAACCTAATTGTCTCTTGCACTCATAGCCTGGATTTTTTTCAAAGCCTGAAAGAAAATTTATTCATAAACATTGAAGAAAGGTTTTAAACGGTTTTGAGGATCAGGAGAGCAGAGGTTACGTCATTTATTGAAGGGGCTGCGCAGAATCCAATAGGGTTTTATGTTTTTATGTAATATATACAGGGTGATTCACCCAACTTACTCTTGTTCTTTCTAAAACTTTTCCGCACTCGCCATATGTATAAAACATGTTTAGAAAATATATTGATTGTAAGGGAAGTTTTTGCAAAAAAAAATTTCTAAATTTTAAATACAGTTTTTGTTTCGTTTTGCTGTAAACTGTGTTTAAAGTTTATTTACCGAAATCGATGAGACCCGTATTTTTTCTAAATATTGGAGATTTCAATAATTGTTATATCGCATAAGGACTAAAAATTTTTAATTGAAAAAAACTACAATTTTTTTAATGTGACGGTCAGGTGAAAAAGTACTGAGGCTCATGCTCTTTTTAGTTTTTTCAATAAAAAAATAAAATTTGTTATCATATAGCTTTTAATCCTTTTAAATAATGCGATATAACAATTGAGGGGCCTAGAAGTAAAAGGGTTTAAGTGCATTTTTGTTAGTTCTGAGATAAATGGCTTTAAAGTTAACTTGAATTTTAAAATTCTAGAAAAGAGTTTAAAAAACTGTGTGAATATTTTAGTTTTGTTTAAAGACTAAAAAGGATTATATAGAAAAAGTAATTTGTCAATTTCGCTTTTTTGTTAATTTTTTTTACAAAAATGTACTTGAATCGTCATGCATGTAAGACAAAATTTAGTGGTAAAATGATTTAAGTGCAATTACTGTTCTAGAACAAAACTTTATTTTTTAAAATTTGGGTAATTACCCAGCAAACACACTAGTCCGGCCATGCAATGGCACATTAATGGGCCGTTGCATGGCCGGAATAGTGTGTTTGCTGGGAAGTTTTACAACAAAAAGTTGTTGATTGTTTCGACCTTTACTTGATGAAACTCCATATTATTAATATATGAATGAAAACAACACTGTTTTAAAGTTTCACTAATTTATTTATGTTTTTAATAATTAACAATTGTTTCGCTACACTGTAGCTTCTTCAGAATTAGTACTTATTTTAACAAGTGGCGGTATTTATATTAACAACAGGCAGGTAATTTGAGAAGATAAATGTTATATAAACATTATACCTGAAGGTAAAAATTTATATAATTACATAATTTTGGAAAAACTGAGGGTTTGGGAAATCCTATTTAATATAATATTATAATATTAATAAATATTACTTTTTAGTACTACAAGTACACACTCTAAAATAAATTTAGCAAAGGAGAGCTGTTAGTTTCAATTTGGTCATTAAGAACAATATCAGATTTTTTCTTTAATTTATTAATTTCCAAAGACTCTAAAAGATTTAGTTTGGTACCTTTATTGGCTACATGTAATATTTTAAAGTTATCATCAAATGTGTGGTTCTCTTGTATTAAATGGTTAGCGTATGAAGAATCCTGTTTAAGGTTTATATAGGATAACTTGTGTTCTTTAATTCGTGTATTAAAATTTCTACCCGTTATAATTACGAATTAAACTTAATTAAACAAATAGCAGTTAACAACGGCTATGATGCTCAACTAATTAATAAAATCTTAAACCACAAAAAAGAGAAAATAGCCATTAACAACGTTTTTCCAATATCTAAGATTACCATGAATACATACAATAGTTGTACATATCTAGGTGCTAAGATGAGACATGTATCTAATTTCTTTAATAAAATTAATAGTAATTTAGCATTTAAAACCAACAACAATCTTAGTAAGTTTATCAAAAACAACAAAGATAAAACATCAAAATCTTCAAAATCTGGCGTTTACCAACTAAATCGCAGAGACTGTCCGAAAACATATATAGGCCAAACGGGTAGAAATTTTAATACACGAATTAAAGAACACAAGTTATCCTATATAAACCTTAAACAGGATTCTTCATACGCTAACCATTTAATACAAGAGAACCACACATTTGATGATAACTTTAAAATATTACATGTAGCCAATAAAGGTACCAAACTAAATCTTTTAGAGTCTTTGGAAATTAATAAATTAAAGAAAAAATCTGATATTGTTCTTAATGACCAAATTGAAACTAACAGCTCTCCTTTGCTAAATTTATTTTAGAGTGTGTACTTGTAGTACTAAAAAGTAATATTTATTAATATTATAATATTATATTAAATAGGATTTCCCAAACCCTCAGTTTTTCCAAAATTATGTAATTATATAAATTTTTACCTTCAGGTATAATGTTTATATAACATTTATCTTCTCAAATTACCTGCCTGTTGTTAATATAAATACCGCCACTTGTTAAAATAAGTACTAATTCTGAAGAAGCTACAGTGTAGCGAAACAATTGTTAATTATTAAAAACATAAATAAATTAGTGAAACTTTAAAACAGTGTTGTTTTCATTCATATATTAACAACAAAAAGTATTATTCATAATCAGAATCTAATACAACGTTTTCTTCATCTGAATTAGCTGGTCTTGGTTGGGGTTGACCTAAATTGGATTTTTTTGGCTCAATACTATGGTCTTAGTTTGTTTCTTTTTTTTCTTTTTTTCTGATGGATCTCGATCGTGCTCTATGTTTTTATAAAATAAGTGGTAAATTGGCGGAATATAGTCCAATAAGGTACCTAAGTAAATTTTGTGCTTATCGCCTTTTTTTTAGTTTTTGCTGGAGTCACATGGCCTTCTTCTTCTACTTCTTCATTGATGTCAGAAACATAGTTACTATGTTGAATCCTCATCAGTCTGGACCGATGCCATAATCGTAACGCTGGCCGATGTCGTTCCGACCCCGGTCACAATAATATTATGTCGAAACGAGCTACTTGTCAAGGCTTTAGCAGCATAGATAATAGCCTATGTTTAGCAGTAAAAGGTGCACTTAAATCGTTTTACCAAAGATATATTTTAAAATATTTTGACAGGTTTTTAAAGACGATAAGAAATGGCGCCAGGAAATGTAAAATGTAGTTATATAATTTTACCACTAAGTTAGAATATTCTTTAGGTGTGATATTCTGCACTTAGACCATTTATTTAAAAAAGTGCACTTGAACCGTTTTACTTCCAAGCCCCTCAATTATTGTAATCTCGAATATCTTGGAAACGGTTTATTTTATCGAAGTTTGTGAGGTACACCTTTTTAATGGTAGCCGAAAACCTAACCTCAACGTTGGTATGGGACAATAAGCTTAAAAAGCAACCCCCGTTTCTACGACACTGTGTTCACTCAAACAATTGTAATTATGTGTGAATTTGTGTTTTGGTAGTAGGTGACTGTTCGCAAAATATCACCTTTTCAAGACTACCATAGTAGAGGTTATATTAAAAAAACTTATATGATAAGTAACACTTTATCACCCTGTATCGTGATTAGGAATAGTATATTAAAGTACAAGTTGCAGAAGGCCACATATTCTCGCACGAATTCGAAATTTGGCCTCGAGCGACGAAGGAGCGAGTGGACGAACGAATGAGTGCGAGAATAGCCTTCTGCAACGTGTGATTTATACTATTTTCTCGATTTTAACTTTTATTTAGGTTTTTTTAATTGTTTTGTGGTCGTTGTTAGTTGGGGGATTTTTCTCGGAAAATGTCAGTTGGCAACACAAAATGACAGTTGCATGGACAGGTAGATTTATCTTTATTTACTATTTATTAACAGTGTTGCCAATCAGCGGAGAATTCTCCGCTTTTCGGAGAATTTGAGGGTCTGCGGAGAATGTTGCGGAGAATTGATTTTGCCGGAGAATTTGCGGAGAATTTAATGGTCGTTGCAGTTCCCATTCATAAGATAAACCTGCAATCGTCCACAGAATCATTTATAGTTTGACGTACTTCCCGCTTTATTTCAATAGTCGGTTGTGCAATTGGCAACAACGTAACTGGTGTTACGCAGCGTTGCCAGGTCTACTAAAATGTTAGTAAATGGTATACTGAAAAAACCATTTATAAAAAGTTTTATGGAAAAAATATACTTTGACCTGGCAACACTGGTGTCCACATTCGAAGTTTGAATCACTTTATCTAATCTATGGTTTGAATTTAGAACGATCGATCGTTAACGAAGAATCCTAAGCCTTTATTTTGACGTTTTAAAGGTTACAACAATGTTGTTAATTTGTAATATGTTGTTTATTTTTTGTAATATGGTCTATTTCTGTTTATTTCCCATTGTTCGATATGGATAAGTGGTTAAAGCTGCATAAAAAAGTAAGTTGAAATTTAAATTACCATTACCTAATTATTTAAAATGATTGGTGCAAAAATTGATTTTTTTCATTTATATCAAAATATTATAGTTAAATAATTCTACCGTTGATTGACGATTCTACTATAATATTCGACTATATATTTTACTAAATTTACAATATTTTCATAAAAAAAGAATATTCATTTTTGTTTGTTACTGATTTTATGATGCGGAGAATTTGACCGAAAAGCGGAGAATTTTGTTGGGATAGGCGGAGAAAATATCCATATGCTGTTGGCAACACTGTTTATTAATAATCTGTCTGTATTTGTCAACTGGATAATAAGGTTTTGTGTAAGTATTGTATTATTTTTTAATGTTTTCTGATATTTTTAAACAATTGTGTTTACTTTTAGCAGTGAAAAATGTCACAGGAGGTTTTACAAGCAACACCGAACATTACAATAAAAGTTTATAACAATTGTGCTAGTGATTAATTTATAGTAGTTTTGTGTTTTGTGTACTGTGGGTATATAATATTTCCAATAAAATATAGTTTGATTGACCTGTTTGGCTCATTTATTTGTCAATATTTGTTATCTTTTTAAGTACAACCTGAAGTGCACTTTTTCACATTAAACTTAAAATTTTGCATTAAAATGCATTGTTGGAGCAAACTTAATATATCAAAACAATAATAAAGGCTTCATTTTCAATAAAAGTGTAGTTCAGGTTGCACTAGTGCAGGATAACAAACAAAGCTATTATAAATAATCCTAAAAGTAATGAATTTGAGCCTCAAATTTTGAGGTTATTAAACAGTTTGACATTTTGGAGGTACCAATACTAAAAAACTAAATGTTACCAAAAATCGTTTAAGAATGAGCTTCATTCTTCAACGATTTTGCGTGCGAGAATATGACATTCTTACATAAAAATCGAGAAAAATATTTATTTGGGTTTTCGTCTTATTCTGACTTGCTCAATCTTTTCCTAAATTTATGCCAATAAGTACTTATAATGGCAATTACTGGTGTCATTACCCTATGTAGTAAACATTTAACTAAATTAAAAAAAAATTGTAACATTTTTGACCAAGTTATCGCATTTTCAATAAAAAATGTTACTCCTAAAAAGAGAAAAATCGATGTTTCTGTCCATTTTTACTAAATTTCCTACGGCCGAACAAAACAAATTTAAGCAAAAAGAAAAAATACGGGTCTCATCGATTTCGGTAAAGAAACTGGAAAAAAAAATTTCGTTGAAAAATAACGACATACCCCTTTTTGCCGATTTAAGATGGAATAATAATAAAATAATAAATAATATTAAATAAATAAATTTTATTAAGTATGGCGATATAGGTGGTTTTTTAAATCACCAATATGTGTAGTTTTGTAATTACAGTGGTGGCAGGAATACACTTTGGAAGTTATGATATTTCTATTGGATTTGTTCAATAAATGTGAATGCTTGGCCAAAATGTGGTTATCTAAATAAATTTTTTGGTTAGTTTCTTTCGGACAAAACAAACATTTAAATTCTTTTGTTTTATCATGGATTTTTATGTGTTTTTTTAAGTCAAATTTATGAATAGTTTTGTATTGGCAAACGTGACATTCTTGTTGTACGTTTTTCAATTTTAGGCAAACCTTTATGTGAGCGTCATAGCTCGATTTATAAACAGCTGAGTATGAACAATTGGAACACTGGTGGATTTTACTGGTTATTTTAATTTTATTTTCGCCTTCATTTTCCGATTTATGCTTACTTATAATATGGGCACTTAAATTAGTCAATTTGATAGCCATAAACTTGCAGAAATTACATCTCAAATATTTTTCTTTGTCGTGAGTTTTTAAATGTACATTTAAAATACCTCTATGCCCAGTCACAAAAGCACAATGCCCACATTTCAACTGCTTCTGTTTGTCTTTTTCATGAACAAACTTTTCATGATAAGTCAAACCCGCCCTTGTCTTATATTTCTTAGGACAAATGTCACATTCAAACAACTTTACTTCGCCAACTTCAACTCTCGCTTTTAAGCATTCTTTCTCGCGACTTAAACCTAATTGTCTCTTGCACTCATAGCCTGGATTATTTTCGAAGCCTGAAAGAAAATTTATTCATAAACATTGAAGAAATGTTTTAAACGGTTTTAAGGATCAGGAGAGCAGAGGTTACGTCATTTATTGAAGTGGCTGCGCAGAATCCAATAAGGTGTTATGTTTTTTATGTAATATATACAGGGTGATTCACTCAACTTACTCTTGTTCTTTCTAAAACTTTTCCGCACTCGCCATATGTATAAAACATGTTTAAAATATATTGATTACTGTAATTATTATCACCAATTGCAGCACAATTGTCAGAGACGCTGACATTGACATAACTTTATAAATACGAAATAAAAGACAATCCAACGCACACTACTGCCCTGATAACACAGTTTATTCTAAGAATGTTTTTTAAACCTTCCAGTGGGAATATTCTTAGGATCATGCTATATTTCTTCTAGTCATGTTCTAAGAATGTTTTTTAAACCTTCCAGTGAGAATATTCTTAGGATCATGCTATATTTCTTCTAGTCATGTTCTAAGAATGTTTTTTAAACCTTCCAGTGAGAATATTCTTAGGATCATTTCTTCTAAAGAACATGCTTAAAATAAATATAGCATAATCCTAAGAATATTCTCACTGGCCTATAGGCAGGTTCTTAGAAGAAGCAAAGTTTAATGGTAAAAATTAATCCACTCTAAACATATGCTCAGAATGTTGAGAAAGTAATTGCTATACAAAGTTCATTTAGGAATATTCCTGGAACATTCTGTTAAGCATATTCAGTTCAGTTAGGTACCTATATAATAGTAAAATATACCATAATCTACGTATAAAGGTACCTATAGGTATATATACTTAGTATTAAATACTAAGTAAAAAACACAACCCAAAATATTTTTTTATAGTTATTTGTCATATTCGATAACAAAAATACTTTTACTATATATAGTATAGGTATCTAAATTATCCGGCTTTTATATAAAATCTTCTATCCATGGTTGCAACTTAAATACAATGAAAAATGTTTTTTTTATGAAGAACTATTTGTTTTTTTCTTTTATGAAGAATTATTTTATAAGGAAATATTTTGTTTTTTTTTATATTTTATTTTAGTTAAAAATAAATATTTATTAATTTGTATACCGATTTTTTATATCTGAATTAACATTTTTATGTATAATAATCCTAACTATCTTCAACTTCAATCTAATCTGACTTATCCCACAAAATTTTCCAATTTTACTTTTTATGAAATAATGTCATACAACTTATGGTTTAGAGGTCAAATTGTTTATTTAATATTTTTATATTAATATGTCGCAAAATTTTTTAAGAGGACGACAAATACATTTCACTGTCATATTATGACAGTGAGGCGTATTTGTCGCCTCCTGAAGAATTTTACGAATGTAGAATCCAACATATTAGAACGTGGGTATCTGACATATTTGGAAATGTTCTCAAAAGCTTCCTAGAAGCTCCATAAGAAACCTTCTAAGAACATTCCAAAAACGTATTCTTAAAATGTTCTTAGAATGCTTTTTAGGAAGGTTTTAAGGAGCTGCTAAGAATCTCATTGCATCATTAAAAGGGTATCTATTGAATGTTTTAAAAGTCCCTAAGAACATTCTTACCAATAAGAGAAGGTTCTAAGAATATTCCATTATTCCGGGTCATATCTTCTTAGAAGATTCTTAGAATCAAATTTTGCTATCAGGGTGATATTACAAATAAAAAAATAAGCGGTTTTTTCAAATTTTCTGAAATATCTCTAAATAAATATTCATTTTAGGTATAGGCAATACTGCAGCATTTCAAAAGAAAACATTATTTTGTGTCAAATGGTGAAAAAATTGTATGGTAGTTCCGTTTGAAATTAGAAAGTTATTAGTATTTAAAGTGACAAAAAAGTCAACGTAAATACCAGACACCCTGTATCAAATTTTCAAATACTATTAATGGCTTTCAATAGATTCCTCCTTAGTTAACAGGTACCCCATAAATTAACTTTTTAACATAACAATCTGTCAAAATTGTTGAAAAAAAATGAATATCTCAAAACATAAAACCTTAAAAATTTAAAAAAATAATAAAATGTTGGTATTTCTAGAATTTTACGTAGAATTTAAAAATGCAATAAAACCAAAGTTGATATCAATTTCGGTTTAACCGAAAGTGATAACGCATTAAAAATAATTTAAAAAAATAGTTTACATTGGCAATTTTAAATCGATATATTTTTCCGTTCTCCAAAAACTTCTAATGAATAAGTTAGGTGAATCACCCTGTATATACAAAAAAAGAGTCAATTTTTAACATTTAAACAAAATCGAACAATCTTTATATTTTTCTTGTCCGCATGTAAGTTTTTTCAGGTACTGTGGAAAAGTTTAAATTAAAAAAAAACACTTACCTTTTTCTTCTGTTTTCGACGGTGTTTCTTTATTTACAACTTCACTGTCAGCCCTACAAAAACATTTAATTTTACATTTCCACACTGATATTAAGTATACTATTTTTTGACGTCAAATTAATAGGTGCCTATTTATAGTGTCAAGAGGGCAGTATCATCTTAAAAAATGCTCAATAAATTTCCAATTAGTCATCAAATTAGATGCTCCCCTTGAACATTTTAATTTTGTTTTAGGTGTAAAAATACAAATTTATCTAAATGTTTTACCAATTTGTGATTTTTTTCGCCTACTAGATTTTAAGTTACACCGCCATCTTTCGTTTTTTCCTATGGCCACCATATTGGAATTTTACATGGTTGGATAGAAAAAAATCAAGAAATATAACAATGTATCAACTACAAAAGTTCTGGCGACCATTATAAAAACAAAAGATGGTGATGGTAACTCAAAATATAGAGAAGAAATTGACCATATGCAAGGAATGCGGTCGATGTTGCCAATGGTAAAAAAATAAAATTCCCTATTGGGAACATTCAATTATATTACGTTGGCTACATTGAAAATTTGAATTTCCCGCACAAACTAAATTAATTTCCAACTTTTTTTTTAATAATAATAAATAATAATAATTCCCAAATTTGAAATTCGCACCCTAATTTATTATACAACATTGGAACTACCTTCTTTATCTCTGGGAACTACTAGAATGTGTCAGTTTGTGCGGGAAATTTAAAATTTCAGTGTAGCCAACGTAATATAATTGAATGTTCCCAATAGGGAATTTTATTTATTTACCATTGGCAACATCGACCGCATTCCTTGCATATGGTCAATTGTATGAATTAATGTGTGTTTACCAGCGTTGCCAACCCTAGAGAAATTTCACTAGTCTAGGGAATTTTCAGGACCTATAGATACTGAAAGATTTTTTTTTTAAATTTTAGGAAATTTCTTCTTAGTTTCTTAAAAGGGTATTAAAATTTTTTGACAAGAAGTTTATTAAAAACGAAACAATAAACATAATTTATATTGGTAGGCAGTGGCGTATTTAGGGGGGGGTCCGCCGGGTCCGGACCCCCCCCCGGGCGCACATATTTTATTATTTTTATTACAAAAAAAAGTTTAAAAAAAAATAAAAACCTCAAGACTGTCAACGTACTTTATTATTTATTAATTATATTTAAATATAAAATCATTAAAATCAAAAATCAACTACTTACGTATTAAAGAGAAAGAGGTGGTTTGGCAACCCTGTAGGTATACGTTCCTACCTCTTTCTCGTGTCGTTATGATCGAGGCGCGAACAGAAATAGAACTATACCATGAATAGATAGCGCGTGCGTGAAAAAGAGTGGCGTCTCTTTCCTTATTATAATAAAGAAAAAAATCCGCTCTTTTTCACGCACGCGCTATCCATTCATTGGATAGGTCTATTGTTGTGATGCATGATACTCATGATAAAAACAAGAATGCATGATACTTGTATCATGGTTGTGATGTAAATTACAAATAGATATATTGGTAAAGAATTAAATTCAGTTAGCGCACAGAGTAATGTGAGTTGGCGTTTAAAGTTGAATTAATATATCGGATCAGAAGAGTTCCTAATTTGTGATTTTTTAGTTATTAAAGCATAGCATAGTACATATTTAGTTAGTTTTTTTGGACCCCCCCCCGGAGCTAAATCCTAAATACGCCACTGTTGGTAGGCCTATTGATATTGTTTGATATTTTGACAAACTATTTGAAGTTCCAAGCCAATCACGACTTTTATTTAAATGACTCACATGGTCTTGTCAAAATCGTTCTTAATTTCTAAAAAATTCTCAAATTAAAAAAATCCTAGGGAAAAATCGGATAAACTAGGAAGAAAATTACCATAACCCTAGGGATTCCTTGAAAAAAACGTTGGCAACTCTGATGTACTTTTTTATACTTTTATACTTTTTTTTTAAATTCCCAGGAATAACAAAGTTAACAATTTTTGGTTTTAAAAAGTTTTTTCCACTTTTTCAAATATTTTGAGAACCAATTAAATCTTTGAAACCACAATATTGACAAATTTAAAAAAAATCAATATCAAAAAAATTGTAAAAAAATAGTTTTGAGGTTTTGAGCCATAACACATTCCCAATTTCAATAACAAGTACTTACCCTAATTCATAACATTCTAACCCATGATATTCCACCTCGATTTTTGCATCAATCATGGCTTCATCTTCATCTTTTTCTTCATTGTTTGACAAATCATCTTCTTCAGAAAATTCACTGTTCCTTTCTTCTTCCTTAATATTGTATAAGGAATCTTCAATTTTATGATCAAAATCTTCACTTTCTTCATTGGTTTTAGTTCTTACATAGTACATCATTGAACCTGGGCTAAAATGGCATTTATTTAATAATAAATTTATTTAATATATTGCTTTATTTATATGAAAAAAAAAGTATAAAATATTACAGACTATTTTTATTTAAAGAACAAATGTTACTTATTGCATGTCCACTGTTAAACAACTGTTGCCATGGTGATAAAGCAATAAACAGCAGCAATGCTTACCCTTTGTTGAGCAACAACTTCATCATCATCTGATTCTTCTTTGATTTCATGTTTTACTGCTATCCCAGACGATGAAGGCATTCCTTGGTCAGCAGATGTACTTGGTGTATCGTACTTCATCAAAATATTACCTTCCAAATCGTCGACTAGTTCTTCAGGTTCTATTTTAACGACTATTTGTTCCATTGTGTATGAAAACTCTACAACTTACATTTAATGATTACAGAATAGTCGTGTTTACTCCAAATACTTTGGCAATCTGTAAAAACAATAGAAATCGTTTATAAACCCTAAAACAACGTGTTTAACGTATATTTACCTTAACAGTATTTGTAATACAAACTTTGTATGCCCTCTTTGCAAGTAATTGGCGCCAAACGCCAATCAACGATCTGTATTTTGTATTTTGTCAGTGATTAGGCGTAAACAAAAAATATTAACCTCACTTTTTGCCAATTCAACATCTATTGGACAGGTTTTAGATAAAACAAATTATGATTTGTTTATATTGAGTGGGTAAATAAAACAATTAAAAAGATGGTAAAAATTTATTAAAAATTACAATAACATTAGAATTAAGTCTGAAAAACTTAAATTTGTAACAAATTATTTTATTTGAACTAAGTTGGCAACAGTGAAGGCCACAGAGCCATTTGTTTTAAGCTACGTACACTGCAAAGTTGTCAATAATGAAGTTATTATCGACGTAGGGTGACAGTTTTACTTTTAGAGTTGAAAAAGATTTTTTTTTAAAAAAATTTCTATATTTTAAATACATTTATTGTTTTGTTTAGCTTTAAACTGTGTTTTTATTGAAAGGGTCATCTTGTTTACAAATTATAGGGTCTTTCCACGCACTCTGATATGTGATGTGGTTATTTTTTATTTTTGCTTAAATTTGTTTTACTACTAAACTATAGGCAATTTTAAAATTTTCACCTAAATTTTTTTTGCCTTTTATAGAAAAAATCATTAAAAAAAAATTTGAGTGAATTTACTTAATTTTTTATATTTTTTTGTAGGTAAAGGCACCAGTAATTGCCATTCTACCAGTAGTTGCCATTTATTATTAAGAAATTCAAAAACAAAAACATGCAATATCTGTGCATGTGTAAGGAAGTGTATCTATATACGAGCCCTGTCTCAGTGAAGTTGGCCCAACTATCAAAACTACGTTTTTTATGAAATTTGTCATATTAGCGAAAACCTATTAAAAACTAAAATGTATTTCTGATAACATACGAAATTTTTATTTAATATTAGCCTAAAATACTAATTTTTTTGTAACAGAGAAATAAATATTTTATAAATCCAAAAAAACCGTCCATTAATAAAAATCAATAAAATCAAATAGCAGCAAATCACCAATGCGTTACATCGCCTTTTCGACTAATTACTGCTTCGATACGTCTTGGCATAGTGTCAACTAATGTTTGGCAGTCATCTGGTGTTAAACTGTTCCAAATTTCTTGGAGACGGGTTCGCAATTCTGGAACGGTTCTTGCGGGATTCGATCGGAGATTTTTCTTCATGATATGCCACAAGGTTTCAATCGGCGATAGATCCGGACTACTTGACGTCCATTTTAAAACTGGAATATTGTTTTCTAACATCCAATCTTTTACTTTTTAGCCGTATGGCAAGCTGAACCATCTTGTTGAAAGATACATTCAATATTGTTCAAGCGCATTTGTTCAATTTGGGGTTTTAAGTTATTTTGAAGAACATTAAGGTACTTATCAGCATTCATAATACCTTCCATAAAGTGTAAGTTTCCCACTCCACTTGCTGACATGGATCCCCAAACCATAGCAGACGCCGGAAACTTAACTTTTTTTTAAGACAGTCATTCTGAAACACTTCTTCTTTAGTTCTTATGACACGGCTCCTACTATCACCAACACATACTTCAAATCTGGCTTCATCACTCCAAATAATGGGGTTCCATTGGTTCTGAGACCATAATTTGTGTTCTTTGGCCCACGCTAGTCTGTTTTTCTTCTGAATTTTTGTTAGTAGGGGCTTCTCTTTTGCCTAGAAGTACTGAATTATAATTTTTATAAAAACGAATAAAAAAATAATTTAAGCTTACCTTGTAAGTTTTAAATCCTAGTTTTTGTGCAGCTCTGTGACAAGTTGCTCTTGAAAACTTTTTAGTGGTTGCCTGATTCCATAATATTTTCAATTCGTTATAATTAGTACGCCGATTTTTCTTGATAATCCGTTTTAAGGCTCTTAAGTTAATATTGGAGTAATGCGGGCGACTTCCAGTTCTGGGTTTTTGAGCCACAGATCCCGTTGTTTTGTACAATTTAATAATATTTCGAACTGTATACCTCGATTTGTTAACACTGTCAGCTATTTGGGAAGCATTTTGGCCTTTTAAATGCAAGTGAATGATCACTTTTCTTATTTCGTCTGAAACAGCTTTACCACGAGCCATTTTTAATTGTTAACAACAACCAAAGAATTGAAAGTTGATTTAAACGTCAAAATCGGCTTCTTAGCAACTTAAAATGCCATCATTTGTTTTACAAAGCCTACCTTTATTTTATAGAAGCGAATAAACAGACCATTCAACTTAAGTTGTCTACATCGTGTATTTTGCTATACACAAATTATTTTGGAAAGAAGACAATTTCGAAATAAAAACGCTTTAAAAATAGCCGCGTCGGTTTTGTTATCTTTCGATAAACATTTAAAGAAGCCAAAAATATTATATTTAAAATAAAATTTAAATTTGCCCTCAAATAAATTCATAAATATCATTTTTGGGGCGTTGGGCCAACTTCACTGAGACAGGGCTCGTAGATAATGTATTATGTATTTAGAACAACTAACACCCGGTGGCGCATTTTTCTAAAGGAAAAAGATATTCATGTTAATCAGCTGGTTATAAAAGTTTTTTTATGAATTTGGTTAAGAAAGTGTAAGATTAGTTTGTGGCTACTGGAGAATTTTGGATTATCATATTATGACCTCATTAAAGCTCTAAACTAACCTATAATATTTAGTTTATCCTTTACATTAATAAGAACATTATATTTAAAGAGAATTCAGTAATTTCCACCTCTTTTTGAATGTGTCAATTACTTGTTCACTTTAGTGGCAGTTATTGATCCAGGTATAAAATCCATATTGATCAACATGGAACCAAAACCCTTTTTTCGCCATTTCCAAGAAAGTAAAGAATCTGCAGTGGCTGCTTGTCAAAGTGGTATATACCATTTTCCAATTTTCTTGTTTCATTTAATAAAATAAATTAGTGGCATTTACTGGCCAGGTACACTGGCAACTACTGGTTTTTTTAAAAATGGTCATGGCAAAACACCTCAAGTGTTCCCACCTAAAAATGATGTTGTCTCCGATTTTAACAAAACTTTGCCAAATAATTGTCCTATAATAGGCTATTGGACTACCTTAATTTTCCAAATGGGGGGCAAAAAGGATTAGCGGCTTGCAGAGATACAGGGGCCTGAAAATTTTTTTTTTCTCGTGCGCTTAAAAGACGTCGAAATATTCATATACAGTGTGTCGCATTTAAGATGAAGACACCCCCATATTTTCGCTATTTCAAGGAATAGAGATTTGAATTTTTTCACATTCATACATGTTGGTGAGTCACATTTTTAAGATACTCAACTGAAATCTGAACTTTAAACTTGGCCTACTACGAATTCACAAACGGGGCCAGTTGTCGATATTTTGCTTCGCGTTAGAAATATCGAAAAAAATTATTAGAAAAAGTTGTTCAGAATATTATTCTAACACTGTATACCGATTTTCATAGCAAAATTCACATTTCTAATTTATTTATTTTTATTAGTTTTATTATTGTTTTATACCATTTTCTTAATTTAATAAATTATAATTGATTTGTAATTTCCAAAAATTGTTTTAATTATTTATTTAACGGTCATAAACACTAGTTAGTATCAAATTATTACTTTCCATGGCTCTCTTATTATCAAACTAAAAAATGAACTTGTAATAATTTTGTGTGAACCAAAATAAAAAAAAAAATAAAATGCGAATTTTGTTATAAAAATTGGTAAATGGGGTTAGAATAATATTCTAAACAACTTTTTCCAATAACTTTTTTCGATATCTCTAACGCGAAGCAAAATATCGAGAACTGGCCCTGTTTGTGAATTTGTAGTAGGCCAAGTTTAAAGTTCAGATTTCAGTTGAGTAGCTTAAAAAATGTGACCCATCAACATGTATGAATGTGAAAAAATTCAAACCTTTATTCCTTCAAATAGCGAAAATATGGGGGTGTCTTCATCTTAAGTGCGACACACTGTATATAATATTTTTAAATTGATAATCAACATATCGTATAGTATTTTTTTCCACGCTTTACGATAAAAATAATCTCGAAAGCGAGAAACAATTTTTTGGTTATAAAAAAACGATTTTAAAAATATATTTGTTTTTTCTCGAAATGCGACACATTTGATTTTTTTTAAATTAATATCAAAAGAAAGCTTTTTCAATTCCCTAAATTTTGATGTAATATGAAGATGGGGATCCCAAGAATAAGTCGAAAAAAATAAGGGTTGAAGCGCGTAGGGACCGTGCGGCGAGCAGCTAATATAGTATACCTATTGCAGCGGTGCTCGGTCTACTACTTAGTGGATTAATTGGAGAGGGTCAATACAACTTTTAAAATTATTTTTATATAGAAATAAATGTATTTTTCGTTGGGTTTAAGTCAAAACAGCACAAGCGCCAAATATTTTTTTTTTTAAAGAAGGTCGATAGAGAATTTAATTCTCTATCAACCTGCAGGTAGGTACATGTACTTCTAACAAATTTAAAATTTTTGGCGCTTGTGTCGTTTTGCCTTAAACTCATCGATTTTATTGCAATAGTTCAAATTAATAGCAATTAAAACCCATGTTTTGGTTTTTGTGGTCGAAAAAGAAAAATGTAGAAAGTAATAAGTTGCTCTTACTCTGAATAAATTACACGTGCACATAAATGTAAATAAGTTCTTATATTTAATGCAATTGCAAGTGTCTCACAATAATAATAAACATTTTTCATGTAAACTTTTTATTGAACATTTTACCTATTTTTTATTTTTGGGAAAAATATCATATTCGTTAGCAAACGATATTTTTTTTAAGTACAAAATTCCTTTTCCGATAGGAACAAATAAGTGATATTTCTGTGTCCCAAGAATTGATTTTGCAGAATCAAATCCCTTTTTAAGAATTTCTTTTCATATGATTTTTTCAGGACTGAAAAATACTTTTGTTTCTGGCAAACTTTTTTGAGCATATTCATACAAATCTTTGGCATCTAGAATTGGATTTTTTGATTTTGCCTACAAACTTGCGCGGGCAGCGAGTCTTTTTTAAATTCCCACCAATGCCAACAGAAGCCTTTACCGAGTGCTGTTGCATTAAAGTGCCACTCGGCTGAAATACCAAAATCTGTTTCATTAATTCAATTGCATAAGATTTTTAAAGTTGTTTTTGCAATGTTGTAAGTTACAACTTGTAACTATAGTTACAAGTTGTAACTTACAACATTGCAAAAACCCCTATAGGGGTTTTGGTAAACTAACAAAAATAGTTTCATTGGTTGCTTGTAAATCAGGTATGCCATGACTTTTTTTATTTATGCTGGGCAGAGAAATATTTCTTGACGTACGTCAAAACTGAATAATATTCTGCGGTTTTAGTTCATCGTTTTTTGCTGTTTTTTCTTAATTGTACTTAATAAAAATATCGTTTGCTAACGAATATGATATTTTTCCCAAAAATAAAATATAGGTAAAATGTTCAATAAAAAGTTTACATGAAAAATGTTTATTATTATTGTGAGACACTTGCAATTGCATTAAATAGAGAACTTATTTACATTTACGTGCACGTGTAATTTATTCAGAGAAAGAGCAACTTATTACTTTCTACATTTTTCTTTTTGGACTACAAAAACCAAAACATGGGTTTTAATTGCTATTTATTTGAACTATTGCAATAAAATCGATGAGTTTAAGGCAAAACGACACAAGCGCCCAAAATTTTAAATTTGTTAGAAGTACATGTACCTACCTGCAGGTCGATAGAGAATTAAATTCTCTATCGACCTTCTTTTAAAAAAAAAATATTTGGCGCTTGTGCTGTTTTGACTTAAACCCATCGAAAAATACATTTATTTCTATAGAAAAAAAATTTTAAAAGTTGTATTGACCCTCTCCAATTAATCCACTAAGTAGTAGACCGAGCACCGCTGCAATAGGTATAATACAGGTTGTTCCGAAATTAGTGCACCATACTTTAACAGCAGATTCTACGTGCAAAAATAAGAAAAAAGTCCTCATAAATATAGGTCGAGAAATGCCTCCTAAGGGAGCTACAGCCCCCGAAAAGGGAGCCCCTGAAGATGGTTTTTATCTAATATAAATAAAAAAGTAGAAACACTCTGTCAGTTACTACATGAAATTGTCACCTGTCTTGAATTATTCTATTGTTTCTTAAACATGGCAGCCGTATTCCAAGGACCACGCGAGTCCATTTCTATGGTTCTGATTTAATTGTAAATTTTTATGCCATGTAAAATAATTTTCAAATCGATTTTATGCGAAAACGGTGTATGTTATCGAAGTTCAACAAGATGACCTTTTTTATATGAAAAACTCTAAAATTTCATAATCTAATACCAAATTCTGGTACAAGATACGTACAAAAAAGTTAAGGTGGTTTTAACCCTACTTCCTATCAATCTGACGCAAACCTCATAAAAATTTTTAAATTGTTATTGTTACGTCTTATTGGTCATAAAAAGTTTAATTAATTCCCCAAATTTCACTTTTATATCTTTAACGGTTTTGGAGATATTAAATAAAAACCATCTTCAGGGGCTTTCCTTTTGGGGGCTGTAGCTCCCTTAAGAGGCATTTCTTGACCTATGTTTATAGGGACTTTTTTTCTTATTTTTGCACGTACAATCTGCTGTTAAAGTATGGTGCACTAATTTCAGGACACCCTGTATAGTAGCAGCTCGCCGCACGGTCCCTACGCGCTTCAACCCTTATTTTTTTCGACTTATTCTTGGGATCCCATCTTCATATTACATCAAAATTTAGGGAATTGAAAAAGCTTTCTTTTGATATTAATTAAAAAAAATAAAATGTGTCGCATTTCGAGAAAAAAACAAATATATTTTTAAAATTGTTTTTTTATAACCAAACAATTTTTTTTCGCTTTCGAGACCATTTTTATCGTAAAGCGTGGAAAAAATGCTATACGATATGTTGATTATCAATTTAAAAAAAAATTATTATATACATGAATATTTCGACGTTTTTTAAGCGCACGAGAAAAAATATAAATTTTCAGGCCCCTGTATCTCTGCAACCCGCTAATCCTTTTTGCCCCCCATTTGGAAAATTAAGGTAGTCCAATAGGACAATGATTTGGCAAAGTTTTGTTAAAATCGGAGAAAACATTATTTTTAGGTGGGAACACTTGAGGTGTTTTGCCCCATATATTGAACTTGGTGATGTCTTTAATTTTTAATGTTTGGTAATATATAGACGAAATCTAAATTTCTTCTGGTACTTTTTCGCTATTTTGTGTAAACACTAGCTTATAATGGCAATTAGTGGTGTCATTACACTATGTAGTAAACATTTACCTGCAATTATTTAAAAAAAAATTCCTGCGGGTGAACAAAAAGCAAAAATACGGGTCTCATCGATTTCGGTGGAGAAACTGTACAAAAAATTTCGTTGAAAACTAACGACATGCCTGGTCGATTTGCGATGGAAAGACCCATAAATAATATTTATTAAGTATGGCGATTTAGGTGTTTTTTTAATTCACTCATATGTGTAGTTTTATAATTACAGTTGTAGCAGGAATGCACTTTAGAAGTTATGATATTTCTATTGGATTCGTTCAATAAATGTGAATGCTTGATCAAAATGTGGTTATCTAAATTGGATTTTTGGTTAGTTTCTTTAGGACAAAACAAACATTTAAATTCTTTTGTTTTGTTATGGATTTTCATGTGTCTTGTTAAGTCAAATTTATGAATGGTTTTGTAGTGACAAAGGTGACATTCATATTCTTGTATGTTTTTCAATTTTAGGCAAACCTTTATGTGAGTGTCATAGCTCGATTTATAAACAGCTGAGTATGAACAATTGGAACACTGGTAGATTTTACTGGTTATTTTTATTTTATTTTCGCCTTTATTTTCCGATTTATGCCTACTTATAATATGGGCATTTAAATGAATCAATTTGGTAGTCATAAACGCGCAGAAATAACATCTCAAATATTTTTCTTTATCGTGAATTTTTAAATGTGTATTAAAATGACTTTTATGTCCAGTCACGAAAGCACAATGCTCACATTTCAACTGCTTCAGTTTGTGTTCTACATGAACAAACTTTTTATGATAAGCCAAATTCTTCCTTGTCTTATATTTCTTAGGACAAATGTCGCATTCAAACAACTTTACTTCGCCAACTCCAACTCTCGCTTTTAAGCATTCTTTCTCGCGACTTAAACCTAATTGTCTCTTGCACTCATAGCCTGGATTTTTTTCGAAGCCTGAAAGAAAATTTATTCATAAACTTAAGCCGGATTTATAGTTCTAAAACGTAGCCGTAGTCGTTGCAGTTGCAGTAGGGGCAAAACAGTCTGTGATTGGCTGGAGGATCTTTGCAGTAGCATCCAAGGTCGTTGTCGTAAGTTGTGGTAAGAGATGACCAACTTTTATCTTTTCTTGCGGCAACGACTACTACAGCCAATCAAATTGCAGATATTGCAGAAAAACTGTCAAACTCAAATACAAGGCTCCCAAACCATGTTTATAAGTAAACTAAGGCCGAGTTCATATAGATGCGAATTTGCGAATTTGCGAAATACGAATATTCGCATTTCGCAGCTCCTATTCATATAGATGCGAATTGTCGGAACCATTTTAGGGACATTGTTTTCTCACTAGGCGATATTTGCCAAGGTATTTTAGGGACATTATTTTCTCTCCAGGTGATATTTGCCATACTTGGTTAACATTTTCTATAGGTAGTACTTAAATAGTAAAGTTACTTCTAAAAAAATATGCTACTATAAGGTAAAATAAGAAACTAATGTAAAACTCTTTGTCCATTATAAAGAACAAAAAACAACTTTAGCAAGAAACAGTTCAAATTATTTAATAAAACTCAACAACGATGCAATACAAATGAAATAAACACAGAACATAAACAAAAATGGCGCGGGTACATAACAAATACGTATAATAGGCATCTGCATTAATGCGCATGCGCATCACGCCAAATTCGTGCGATTTTCGCAAAATATTGGATCAATCTCAAGATTCCCGCCCCCCAGATTTCAAATCTTGCGAATTCGCAGAATCTGTCGAAACGTCGAAACACTTTTCCCGCCAAATCAAATGGACCAATGAAAACATTTTCGCATTTCGCAAATTCGCATGTCGCATCTATATGAACCAGGCTTAAACCATTTAAACAAAATAAACGAAGCGAAAATCACCTATACAAAAACTTGAAATCTTTGTAAACAGAACAAATGTCACTAAACTATGTTTATAAGTAAACTAAACCAAATAAATAAAGCGAAAATCACCGATACAAAATACTTGAAATGTCACTACGCGGCCACTACTGCAACCGCTACGCGCTATAAATTGTAAAAATTAGCTACTTACTTACTACAACTGCAACTGCAACGGCTACGTTTTAGAACTATAAATCCGACTTTACTCTTGTTCTTTCTAAAACTTTTTCGCACTCGCCCATATGTATAAAACATGTTTAGAATATATTGATTAGTGTAATTATTATCACCCATTGTAGCACAATTGTCAGAGACGTTGACATTGACATTACTTCATAAATACGAAATAAAAGACAATCCAACGCACACTTCTGATATTACAAATAAAAAAATAAGCGGTTTTTTCAAATTTTCTGTATTTCTCTAAATAATAGAAAACATTATTTTGAGCGAATGGTGGGAAAATTTATGGTAGTTTCGTTTGAAATAAGAAAGTTATTGGTATTTAAAGTGACAAAAAAGTCAACAGACACCCTGTATAAAAAATGGCTTTCGATAGATTGCTCCTTAGTTAACAGGTACCCCATAAATTAACTTTTTAACATAACAATCTGTCAAAATTTTTGAAAAAAAATGAATATCTCAAAACCTGTTAAAAATTTAAAAAAATAATAAAATGTTGGTATTTCTAGAATTTCACGAAGAATTTATAAATGAAATAATATTTATATGATTCCATTTGAAAACCAAAGTTGATATTACTTCCGGTTTAACCGGAAGTGATAATGCATTAAAAATAATTTAAAAAAATAGTTTACATTGGCTTATAATTGCTATATACATTTTAAATCGATATATTTTTCCGTTCTCCATAAACTTCTAATGAATAAGTTAGGTGAATCACCCTGTATACAAAAAATAGAGTCAATTTTTAACATTTAAACAAAATCGGACAACCTTTATTTTTTTCTTGTCCGCATGTAACTTTTTTTAGGTACTGTGGAAAAGTTTAAATTAAAAAAAACACTTACCTTTTTCTTCTGTTTTCGAGGGTGTTTCTTTATTTACAACTTCACTGTCAGCCCTACAAAAACATTTAATTTTACATTTCCGCACTGATATTTTTGTATACAACTTTTTGACGTCAAATTGATAGGTGCCTATTTAAAGAGTGCCAAGAGGGCAGTATCAACTTAAATATTGCTTGTGATACCTCATTTAAAAGGAATTTTGATTCTATATTCAACACTTATCTAAAATCTAAAACCTGTTCAATGGTTGTTAAGATATTAAACGTTTAAATAAAATTATCAATACAAATTTATGTTTATATTTATTAAGTACAAGGTTATCATTTATTAAGTACAATAAATTTCCAATTTGTGATTTTTTTCGCCTACTAGATTTTAAGTTACCACCGCTATCTTTCGTTTTTCCTATGGCCACCATATTAGAATTTTACATAGTTGGATAGAAAAAATCAAGAAATTCAACGATGTATCAAACTACAAAAGTTCTGGCGACCATTATAAAAACAAAAGATGGTGATGGTAACTCGAAATATAGAGAAGAAATTGTATGAATTAATGTGTGTTTACCAGCGTTGCCAACCCTAGGGAAATTTCACTAGTCTGGGGAATTTTCAGCACCTATAGATAATAAAAGATTTTTTTTAACCTTAGGAAATTTCTTCTTAGTTTCTTAAAAGGGTGTTAAAATTTCTTGACAAGAAACTTATTAAAAACTAAACAATAAACATAATTTATATTGGTACCTAGGTCTATTGATATTGTTTGATATTTTGACAAACTATTTGAAGTTCCAAGCCAATCACAACTTTTATTTAAATGACTCGCATAATCTTGTCAAAATTGTACTTAATTTTTAAAAAATTCTCAAATTAAAAAAATCCTAGGGAAAAATCGGATAAACTAGGAAGAAATTACCATAACCCTAGGGATATCTTGAAAAAAACGTTGGCAACTCTGATTTTTTGGTTTAAAAGGTTTTTTGCACTTTTTCAAATATTTTGAGAACCAATCTCTGAAACCACAATATTGACAAATTTAAAAAAATCAATATCACAAAATTGTAAAAAAATAGGGGTTTTGAGCCATAACAAATTCCCAAAATCAATAACAAGTACTTACCCTGATTCATAACATTCCAACCCATGATATTCCACCTCGATTTTTGCCTCAATCATGGCTTCATCTTCATCTTTTTCTTCATTGTTTGACAAATTTTTATCATCTTCTTCAGAAAAGTCACTGTACCTTACTTCTTCCTCAATATTGTATAAGGAATCGTCAATTTTATGATCAAAATCTGCACTTTCTTCATCAATATCATTGGTTTTATATCTTACATAGTACATCATTGAACCTGGGCTAAAATGGCATTTATTTCATGATAAATTTATGTAATATATTGCTTTATTTACATGAAAAAAAAGTATAAAATATTACAGACTATTTTTAATTAAAGAACAAAAAAACACCATAAAATAAACAATAAAAAACAAAATATCACATATTTGCTAAAATAATTAAAGCCAATTTCACAAGTGAGGTTAAAACAGTCTGACACATGTCAAATTTTATGCTCAAAATCTAAGTGAATAACGAAATCGGACAATCACTAACGCCCAACAACTAATTACTAGACCATAATGATTTTAATGTGCTTACTGATGTTTGCAACAGTGTATTAATCTGAATAAAGCTTTAAGTTAAAATTGGGAAAAAGTTAGGTTAAAACCATTTGACAGATGTCAGATTGGGAAAAAGTGAGGTGAAAACTGCATCCCCAGTTTTGAGACAGGAATGAGCATGCTACATTCAGGAATTCTAGGTTAAAAATGTTACTTGTTACATGTCCACTGTTAAACAACTGTTGCCATGGTGATAATGCAATAAACAGCAGCAATGCTTACCCTTTGTTGAGCAACGCTTCATCATCATCTGATTCTTCTTTGATTTCATGTTTTACTGCTATCCCAGACGATGAAGGCATTTCTTGGTCAGCAGATGTACTTGGTATATCGTACTCCAGCAAAATATCACCTTCCAAATCGTCGACTAGTTCTTCAGGTTCTATTTTAACGACTATTTGTTCCATTGTGTATGAAAACTTTAAAACTTACATTTAATGATTACGGAATAGTCGTGTTTACTCCAATTACTTTGGCAATCTGTAAAAACAATAGAAATCCTTTATAAACCCTAAAACAACGTATTTAACGTATATTTACCTTAACAGTATTTGTAATACAAACTTTGTATGCCCTCTTTGCAAGTAATTGGCGCCAAACGCCAATCAACGATCTGTATTTTGTCAGTGATTACGCGTAAACAAAAAATATTAACCTCACTTTTTGCCAATTCAACATTTATTGGACAGGTTTTAGATAAAACAAATTATGATTTGTTTATATTGAGTGGGTAAATAAAACAATTAAAAAGATGGTAAAAATTTATTAAAAATTACAATAACATTAGAATTAAGTTTGAAAAACTTAAATTTGTAACAAATTATTTTATTTGAACTAAGTTGGCAACAGTGAAGGCCACAGAGCCATCTGTTTTTAGTTATGTACAGGGTGATCCCCTATAATGTCGCCCCCCCCTTAACTTTTTTATTTTAAGTGTCCCAAAAAATTTAAAAGTTTGGTTATGTAGGTACTAAAAAATACTTTTTTTCTACGCATAAAGAAAATTGGAAAATTGATCAGTATACAGGGAAAAACAAAAAGTTTATTTTTTTTCAATGGATCACCGTATATATGAATTTATTTTTCGATTCCTTGTAAAATTCTGAGCATAATTTATATAACAAACCATTAGGGGTGTGCGAATAGCGTTCGAATCGAATCGAATCGAATAGTACTATTCGATTCGAAATTCGAATCGAATAATTCGAATTTACGAATTATTCGAAAAATTCGAATTATTCGAAAATTTTCGAATAATTCGAAAATTTTTCGAATAATTCAAAAATTTACGAATGAAAGTTTGAACATCTCAAAATTCGAAAAATATCAAAAAAATTGACGATGGGTTCGAAAATTTTTAAATTATTCATCCATTCACGGATCATTCGTAAATTTTTGAATTATTCGAAAAATTTTCGAATTATTCGAAAATTTTCGAATAATTCGTGGATTTTTCGAATGATTCGAAACTTTCGAATAATTCGCTAATTCGAATTATTCGATTCGAATTTCGAATCGAATAATAATATTCGATTCGATACGAATTATTCGTAAATTCGAATTATTCGCACACCCCTACAAACCATATACCTAAATTCAACCGTTTCTGAAATATTCGCATTCGAAATGTCATCATTAAATGTTTTTTTAAACTGTTAGAAATCAAGAAGCCTCAGTATACCAAAATTTTTATTGAAAATAAATTACTATAGTGACATTATGTCAATAAGTGTTGTTAAATAAGTAAAAATGGCGTACTCAGACAGAGAAAGACAAACTATTTCAACTTATTATCTTAAAAATAATTTAAATATTTTAGAAACGGTTGAATTTAGGTATATGGTATGATATATGAAATATGCTTAGAATTTTACAAGGAATCGAAAAATAAATTCATATATAGGGTGATCCATTGAAAAAAATAAACTTTTTGTTTTCCCTGTATACTGATCAATTTTCCAATTTTCTTTATACGTAGAAAAAAAGTATTTTTTAGTTCCTACATAACCACACTTTTAAATTTTTTGGGACACTTAAAATAAAAAAGTTAAAGGGGGGCGACATTATAGGGGATCACCCTGTACACTGCAAAGTTGTCGGTAATGAAGTTATTATCGACGTAGGGTTAGTTTTACTTTTAGATTTGAAAAAGATTTTGTTAAAAAAAAAATTCTATATTTTAAATACATTTATTATTTTGCTTAGCTTTAAACTGTGTTTTTATTGAAAGGGTCATCTTGTTTACAAATTATAGGGCCTTTCCATCTCAAATCGACGGTCGATTATGTGGTTATTTTTTATTTTTGCTTAAATTTGTTTTACTACTAAACTAGGCAATTTTAAAATTTTCACCTCAACTTTTTTTGCCTTTTTTAGGAAAAATAATTTTTAAAAAAATTGAGCGAATTCACTTAATTTTTTATATTTTTTTGTAGGTAAAGGCACCAGTAATTGCCACTGTACCAGTAGTTGCCATTTATTATTAAGAAATTCAAAAACAAAAACATATGCAATATCTGTGCAGTGTATATACCTACATTAGACTGGGCCAAAAAAATCAACTATTTTTTTTTGAAAACCATATCGAAAATATAGTTTGGGGCGACAAAAAAAAATTATTGTGAAAGTTTGAGTCCATAATATTAATATTAAGAGGTCTATCATCGCAATTTTAATTTTTTTTTCCCTCATCAAGTTTTTGTCTCAGAACTCCCAAACCATCGAGTTAAACAAAATTTACTTAAAAATATTTTTTTAAGAAAATTAAATGCTCTACAAAAAAGGATAAATGAAATTTTTCGTCATATGAACCGTTTCCTTAAAATCATGCCCTAAACATTGGTATAGTTTTACATTTTGATCTTTTAACTTTGGAATTTTAAAATTCATGTAAAAATCAGTACCCATAAAAAACCCGATAAATATTCTTATGTGAAATCAAATGCTTTACAAAAAAAGCCCCTTAACATTTTTGGCTAAATTCACTTCATCAAAAGTTATTTTGACAAGAATTTCGTTTTGACTTCAACTTTAACACTATCGCCATCTTGTAGCCATCACAGTAACCAATAAAATAAATACAGATTCCTTCTTTAGGTTTGTTTTGGTTATAAAATTCTGAACTGTTTAAAGAACAAATCTGTGGTTATTTACGCAATATTTTGTCTATTTTATGATTCTTTTATAAGTGGTTTATTCTGTAGGTTTAGTTAATTGAACTTGGTGATTTATGTGAATTTAGTCCTTATGAATATTACGGTGAGAAATTGTACCGATATTGTTGACCTTCACGTGGTTCTTGCTGAACAATGAAATATTAATTAGACAAAAATGAGGTTTATTTAAAATAAACGCCATTTTTACAATAAAATATATTTCATTGACAAAGTAGAGGATTCCTTCCCCACCACAGTCTAAGTTTTTTATTTAGTTTTAAATATAGGTTGTGAACTGCGACGTCAGTTTTTTTGAGTTGGGTTTAAAAAAATTTCTTCGCCTTTAAATGAAAAGAAAAAATACGGGTCTCATCGATTTCGGTAGAGAAACTGTAAAAAAAATTTTGTTGAAAAATAACGACCTACCCCTTTTTGACTGGTCGATTTGAGATGGAAAGGCCCATAAATAATATTTATTAAGTATGGCGATTTAGGTGTTTTTTTAAGTCACTTATACGTGTAGTTTTATAAGTACAGTGCTGGCAGGAATGCACTTTGGAGGTTATGATACTTCTATTGGATTCGTTGAATAAATGTGAATGCTTGATCAAAATGTGGTTATCTAAATTGGATTTTTGGTTAGTTTCTTTAGGACAAAACAAACATTTAAATTCTTTTGTTTTGTTATGGATTTTCATGTGTCTTGTTAAGTCAAATTTATGAATGGTTTTGTAGTGACAAAGGTGACATTCATATTGTACGTTTTCCAATTTTAGGCAAACCTTTATGTGTTTTTCGTAGCTCGATTTATAAACAGCTGAGTATGAACAATTGGAACAATGGTAGATTTTACTGGTTATTTTTATTTTATTTTCGCCTTTATTTTTCGATTTATGCCTACTATAAATATGGGCATTTAAATTAGTCAATTTGGTAGTCATAAACTCGCAGAAATTACATCTCAAATATTTTTCTTTGTTGTGAATTTTTAGTTTGTCTTTTTCATGAACGTACTTTTTATGACAAGTCAAACCCCCCCTTTTCTTATATTTCTTAGGACAAATGTCACATTCAAACAACTTTACTTCGCCAACTTCAAGTCTCGCTTTTAAGCATTCTTTCTCGCGACTTAAACCTAATTGTCTTTTGCACTCGTAGCCTGGATTTTTTTCGAAACCTGAAAGAAAATTTATTCATAAACGTTGAAGAAAGGTTTTAAACGGTTTTGAGGATCAGGAGAGCAGAGGTTACGTCATTTATTGAAGTGGCTGCGCAGAATCCAATAGGGTGTTTTGTTTTTTATGTAATATATACAGGGTGATTCGCCCAACTTACTCTTGTTCTTTCTAAAACTTTTTCGCACTCGCCATATGTATAAAACATGTTTAGAATATATTGATTAGTGTAATTATTATCACCAATTGTAGCACAATAGTCAGAGACGTTGACATTGACATTACTTCATAAATACGAAATAAAAGACAATCCAACGCACACTACTGATATTACAAATAAAAAAAATAAGCGGTTTTTTCACATTTTTTGTAATATCTCTGTAAATATTCATTTTAGGTATTGGTAATGCTGCAGCATGTCAATGGAAAACATTATTTTGTGTCAAATGGTGGAAAAATTGTAAGGTAGTTTTGTTTGAAATAAGAAAGTTATTGGTATTTAAAGTGACAAAAAAGTCAACTTAAATACCAGACACCCTGTATAAAATTTTCAAATACTTTTAATGGCTTTCGATAGATTGCTCCTTAGTTAACCCCATAAATTAACTTTTTAACATAACAATCTGTCAAAATTTTTGAAAAAAATTAATATCTCAAAACATGTTAAAAATTTAAAAAAAATGATAATAATAATAATAATAATAATAATAATAGGCTTTATTTCAGAAGACATATACATGTGTAGAAAACGTCAAGGTAAATTTGAAATAGACAAACATAATACATAAGAAATTACAAAATGATTCATAATGTACATAAATAAATTTTAACAACTTTAGCTAGATTATAAGAAATTCATTCAAGCTATAGAAACATTTGGACAACAAATATGACTTCAAAAGTGTTTTAAAAATGTGAACTGATTTTGAGTTTTTAATTTCCAAAGGAAGTCTATTAAATATATGTATTCCTAAACTGTTTGGAGACTTTTTACCTAAATTTAGTCGATTAAAAGGTATTCTCAGATCATAAAATGTTGGTATTTCTAGAATTTTACGTAGAATTTAAAAATGCCATAAAACCAAAATTGATATCACTTCCGGTTTAACCGAAAGTGATAACGCATTAAAAATAATTTAAAAAAAAAGTTTACTTTGCCTTACAATTGCTATACAAATTTTAAATCGATATATTTTTCCGTTCTCCATAAACTTCTAATGAATTAGTTAGGTGAATCACCCTGTATATACAAAAAATAGAGTCAATTTTTAACATTTAAACAAAATCGGACAATCTTTATTTTTGTCTTGTCCGCATGTAAGTTTTTTCAGGTACTGTGGAAAAGTTTAAATTAAAAAAAAAACACTTACCTTTTTCTTTTGTTTTCGACGGTGTTTCTTTATTTACAACTTCACTGTCAGCCCTACAAAAACATTGTATTTTACATTTCCACACAGATATTAAGTATACTATTTTTTGCCTATTTAAGGAGTACCAAAAGGGCAGTATAAACTCAAAAATTACCTCATTTAAAAGGTATTTCGATTCTCTATTCAATCCTTATCTAAAATCTGTTCAATATATACATATATATGGTTTCAATACCACAAAATTGTAAAAAATAGGGGTTTTGAGCCGTAACACATTCCCAAAATCAATAACAAGTACTTACCCTGATTCATAACATTCTAACCCATGATATTCCACCTCGATTTTTGCCTCAATCATGGCTTCATCTTCATCTTTTTCTTCATTGTTTGACAAATTTGTATCATCTTCTTCAGAAAAGTCACTGTACCTTTCTTCTTCCTTAATATTGCATAAGAAATCTTTAATTTTATGATCAAAATCTTCACTTTCTTCTTCACTATCATTGGTTTTAGATCCTACATAGTACATCATTGAACCTAGGCTAAAATGGCATTTATTTAATAATAAATTGCTTTA
Source organism: Brassicogethes aeneus (assembly GCA_921294245.1). NCBI lineage: Eukaryota > Metazoa > Arthropoda > Insecta > Coleoptera > Nitidulidae > Brassicogethes > Brassicogethes aeneus. The sequence continues at coordinate 3,997,406 of OV121142.1, read as the reverse complement.
TTTATATGAAAAAAAGTATAAAATATTACAGACTATTTTTAATTAAAGAACAACAAAACACCACAAAAATTAACAATAAAAAACAAAATATCACATACCTATTTGATAAAATAATTAAATTAAGCCAATTTTACAAGTGAGGTTAAAACCATCTGACACATGTCAAATTTTACATAATGTCTAGAGTCCCGTCAGACGGGTCTCCATTGCGCTCCCGTTAAAACTTTGTGACGTCACACACTGTAAATAGGTATTATTTTTCGAGCGATAGGATTATTACAATAAGCTCGGTAGCTCGATGGAAGGGCGCCTGCTTTGCATGCGAGAGGTACGGGGTTCGATACTTCGCGCCTCTATAACTTTTTTTAATTTTTTTTTAAAGAATTTATAAACCGAAATAATACAATGTGGCCTTAAAAGCATTTATATTTAATTTTACATTCATATTTTAATTTATTTACCTTTCCTCATAATCATTTTGCTAGTTATACAGTGCTTGCAAATTTAAGTCCGACCGCGCGCGGCCGCGTTGGAAAGGATGGTTGTTCAATACCCGCGTGAAAAGAATAAGGATAGAATGCCAAACAGAATTTGATTGGTCAGAGCGTCAGGCGTGCGTATTGTAAGCGCCTTCTGTTTGGCGTTCTATCCTTGTTATTTTCACGCGTCCTTCTCAAACCGGTCGGACTTGGATTTGCAAGCACTGTATAATATAAAATGTAATTAAATGAATATTCCTTCGTTGAAAATTTTTTTACTCAATGGGGCGGGGGGGGGTCAATGGGGCGGGGTCGGTTGGGTTGGGTTGTTGGGTTTGGGTTGGTTTCGAAGCGGGCGGACTCGGGACGTTTGTTAAGGAAAAAAGATCTGCTTCCCGTCCTAAGATTGCGTCATTTGATGACGTCACTCTGTTAACGGGAGCGCAATAGAGAACCGTCTGACGGGACTCTAGACGCGGCGCAAATTTTATGCTCAAAATCCAAGTGAATAACGAAATCGGACAATCAATGACGCCCAACAACTAATTACTAGACCATAATGATTTTAATGCCCTTACTGATGTTTGCAACAGTGTATTAATTTAGATAATGCACAAGCTGAATAAAGCTTCAAGTTAAAATTGGGAAAAAGTTAGGTTAAAACCATTTGACAGATGTCAGATTGGGAAAAAGTGAGGTTAAAACTGCTTAACATCTGTCAGTTTTAGTAATTTACTTTTTTTAATTTGGTTTCTAAATCAAAGAAAAATATTGCAATTTTGCATTTACGTTCTTTTTTTTAATTATACTAAATAATAATGTATTTCAAAAAATTATAATTTTTGTCTTTTATTGCAATAAAAAAAATTACAACAAAATTCAATGTTTTTCAATATTGGACGATATATTGATGGATTAAAAATATATGCATCATATATAGAATTTTGTGCATCCCCAGTTTTGAGACAGGAAGGAAAATGCTACATGTAGGAATTCTAGCTAGGTTAAAACTGTTGTTGGCAACAACAGTTTTAACCTAGCTAGAACAACTTGTTGCATGTCCACTGTTAAACAACTGTTGCCATGGTGATAATGCAATAAACAGCAGCAATGCTTACCCTTTGTTGAGCAACACTTCATTATCATCTGATTCTTCTTTGATTTCATGTTTTACTGCTATCGCAGACGATGAAGGCATTTCTTGGTCAGCAGATGTACTTGGTATATCGTACTCCAGCAAAATATCACCTATGGAATGGTCTACTAGTTCTTCAGGTTCTATTTTAACGACTATTTGTTCCATTGTGTATGAAAACTCTAAAACTTACATTTAATGATTACAGAATAGTCGTGTTTACTCCAAATACTTTGGCAATCCGTAAAAACAATAGAAATCCTTTATAAACCCTAAAACAACGTACTTAACGCATATTTACCTTAACAGTATTTGTAATACAAACTTTGTATGCCCTCTTTGCAAGTAATTGGCGCCAAACGCCAATCAACGATCTGTATTTTGTCAGTGATTAGGCGTAAACAAAAAATATTAACCTCACTTTTTGCCAATTCAACATCTATTGGACAGGTTTTAGATAAAACAAATTATGATTTGTTTATATTGAGTGGGTAAATAAAACAATTAAAAAGATGGTAAAAATTTATTAAAAATTACAATAACATTAGAATTAAGTTTGAAAAACTTAAATTTGTAACAAATTATTTTATTTGAACTAAGTTGGCAACAGTGAAGGCCACAGAGCCATCTGTTTTTAGTTATGTACACTGCAAAGTTGTCGGTAATGAAGTTATTATCGACGTAGGGTGACAGTTTTACTTTTAGATTTGAAAAAGATTTTGTTAAAAAAAAATTGCTATATTTTAAATACATTTATTGTTTTGTTTAGCTTTAAACTGTGTTTTTATTGAAAGGGTCATCTTGTTTACAAATTATAGGGTCTTTCCATCTCAAATCGACGGTCGATTAGGTCGTTATTTTTTCTTTTTGCTTAAATTTGTTTTACTACTAAACTAGGCAATTTTAAAATTTTCACCTCAATTTGTTTTGCCTTTTATAGAAAAAATCATTTAAAAAAAATTTGAGTGAATTTACTTAATTTTTTATATTTTTTTGTAGGTAAAGGCACCAGTAATTGCCATTGTCTGTGTATGTGTAAGGAAGTGTATCTAGATAATGTATTATGTATTTAGAACAACTGACACCAGGTGGCGCATTTTTCTACAGGAAAAAGATATTCATGTTAATCAGCTGGTTATAAAAGTTTTTTTATGACTTTGGTTAAGAAAGTGTAAAGTCCATGTCTGACGGTGCAACTTCTCGCGGCGACTTTGTTGCGGCGACTAGGTCGCCGCGATTTTTTGGTGGTCACACAATGCAACCAATCAGCTGATCTAACCTGTCCCAAAATAGAACATGTTCTATTTTCATGCAATAAAATCGCCGCGACTTAGTAATTTTTTTAGGGATTCACGAATTTTCACTAGATTTTTAGGTTGGTACTCAATATTTATCATCTGTGGAATGACAGATGTGATTTGCGTGTGCTTTAATCTGAGTGTTTTTATTTTTACACCACAAAATACTTATAACTTTAAAAGAAAAACAAAATCGATTTAAATAAACATTAAATTTGTTTAGGTATTTTTATTTTTCAACTAAGTAATTTTCGGTTATGTTGGCAAGCCTAGTCAGCGTTGCCATTCGTACGGTAATTACCGTATTTGTACGGTAATTTGAATGAAAATACGGTATACGGTACAAACCTCAATACCGTACACAAATGTACGGTAAATTTACTAACTGACATATTTTCATACATAATATTATTAACAATATTTTTTTATTTTTGGTGTTTTTATTCTATTTGTTTATTGTCTATAGAAAAACCTCTGGTCCTTTCCTTCTTTTGTCTATTGTTTTTCTACACATTTAAACACATACTTCCACACAGTGGAAGTATTTGCATTTAAATTAATACAGCGCCATCTCGGGTTCAGCTGCATAAGAGAATGATGATGAGTTTTTAATCAAATAATAATAATATTATTATTAATTTTAAGTTTCATTTGCCCTGTGATTTTTGTTATTTATGATTTTTTTATAAGTACATATTCCAAAAGTCCAGCTCATGAGCATATGCATATATCTAGGATTAGAATGAAATTCTTGGAGAAAATTATGGGCTGCATTTTTGAGTTGTTTTGTTAAATGTTTTTTATTTAAATTATTTTTTATTTATTTTAAGTGTTTAATAAAAAATATTTTTTAATTTTGTTGCTATATATTTTAAATATATTTTTTTTTCATTTTTCAAATGTACGGTAATTTTTTCTTAAATACGGTAATTTTTATCAAGCAGGTACGGTAATTTCATTTTTATCATCTGGCAACGCTGAGCCTAGTAGAAAATAACGTCAGTTTGGTTGCACCGTGTGAACACCCTAGAGGCGAGAAAGTCGCTGCAACGGTTGCAGTGCAACCAGTCGCCGCGAGAAATTGCACCGTCAGACATGCACTTAAGATTAGTTTGTGGCTACTGGAGAATTTTGGATTATCGTATTATGACCTCATTAAAGCTCTAAACTAACCTATAATATTTAGTTTATCCTTGAAATTAATAAGAACATTATATTTAAAGAGAATACAGTAATTTCCACCTCTTTTTGAATGTGTCAATTACTTGTTCACTTTAGTGGCAGTTATTGATCCAGGTATAAAATCCATATTGATCAACATGGAACCAAAACCCTTTTTTCGCCATTTCCAAGAAAGCAAAGAATCTGCAGTGGCTGCTTGTCAAAGTGGTATACCATTTTCCAATTTTCTTGTTTCATTTAATAAAATAAATTAGTGGCATTTACTGGCCAGGTACACTGGCAACTACTGGTTTTTTAAAAAATGGTCATGGCAATTACTATATATATTGAACTTGATGATGTCTTTAATTTTTAATGTTTGGTAATATATAGACGAAATCTAAATTTCTTCTGGTACTTTTTCGATATTTTGTGTAAACACTAGCTTATGATGGCAATTACTGGTATCATTACCCTATGTAGTAAACATTTACCTACAATTATTTTTAAAAAAATTCCTACGGGTGAACAAAACTCTCATCGATTTCGGTGGAGAAACTGTAAAAAAAATTTCGTTGAAAAATAACGACCTACCCCTTTTTGCCTGGTCGATTTGCGATGAAAAGACCCATAAATAATATTTATTAAGTATGGCGATTTATGTGTTTTTTTAAATCACCGATATTTGTAGTTTTGTAATTACAGAGGTGGCAGGAATGCACTTTGGAAGTTATGATATTTCTATTGGATTCGTTCAATAAATGTGAATGCTTGGTCAAAATGTGGTTGTCCAAATTGTATTTACGGTTAGTTTCTTTCGGACAAAACAAACATTTAAATTCTTTTGTTTTATCATGGATTTTTATGTGTTTTTTTAAGTGAAATTTATGAATTGTTTTGTATTTGCAAACGTGACATTCATATTGTTGTACGTTTTCCAATTTTAGGCAAACCTTTATGTGAGTTTCATAGCTTGCTTTATAAACAGAAGAGTATGAACAATTAGAGCACTGGTAGATTTTACTGGTTATTTTTATTTTATTTTCGCCTTTATTTTCCGATTTGTGCCTACTTATAATATGGGCATTTAAATGAGTCAATTTGGTAGTCATAAACTCGCAGAAATTACATCTCAAATATTTTTCTTTATCGTGAATTTTTAAATGTGTATTTAAATAACTTTTATGTCCAGTCACGAAAGCACAATGCCCACATTTCAACTGCTTCAGTTTGTGTTCTTCATGAACAAACTTTTTATGATAAGTCAAACTCCACCTTTTCTTATATTTCTTAGGACAAATGTCACATTCAAACCACTTTACTTCGCCAACTCCAACTCTCGCTTTTAAGCATTCTTTCTCGCGACTTAAACTTAATTGTCTTTTGCACTCATAGCCTGGATTTTTTTCGAAGCCTGAAAGAAAATTTATTCATAAACATTGAAAAAAGGTTTTAAACGGTTTTGAGGATCAGGAGAGCAGGTTACTTCATTTATTGAAGTGGCTGCGCAGAATCCAATGGGTGTTATGTTTTTTATGTAATATATACAGGATGATTCACCCAACTTACTCTTGTTCTTTCTAAAACTTTTTCGCACTCGCCATATGTATAAAATATGTTTAGAGAATATATTGATTAGTGTCATTATTATCACCCATTGCAGCACAATTATCAGACGTTGACATTGACATAACTTTATAAATACGAAACGCACACTACTAATATTACAAATAAAAAAAAGGCGGTTTTTTCACATTTTCTGTAATATCTCTGTAAATATTCATTTTAGGTTTATGCAATGCTGCAGAATTTCAATAGAAAACATTATTTTGAGCAAATGGTGGGAAAATTGTATGGTAGTTTCGTTTGAAATAAGAAAGTTATTGGTATTTAAAGTGACAAAAAATTCAACGTAAATACCAGACACCCTGTATAAAAAATGGCTTTTGATCACGGTCTTATATACAGGTCTTGCAACTTTAAGCTTCGAGGTGGCTTCCTTAACGTGCCAAGCCGCTAGGTGGCGCTAAGATCGAAGGGTCAAGCAGGGTTGCCAGACGTCCCGATTTAGGCGGGACTGTCCCGATTTTTATCGATGTGTCCCGATTTGTCCCGCCTTCCAATTTGCAGGTCAAAAATCCCGATTTTTAAATATCTTTCAAAATTGCGAACGAAAAAAGGAAATAATTTAAAATGTTTACAAAATACGGGAAAATATGACCTACGTCTAAAACACCATAATTAAAGATCAGCATATTTTAAGGCAATTTTATCACTTGTTATTGTGTGCATCGGGTCCAATCGCAATCAAGCTTTAATTTTCAGTTGGTCATGGGGGCGAAAATGATATTCAAAAGCATATGAAAAGTGTAAAACAGAAAAAAAATATTTAAAAGTTAGCAAACACAAATGCACTTTCAAAAATGTTTAATTGAACGGGAGATGACGCAAAAAAAGCTAATTGCTGAGTGTAGCTTTATTTGTGACAGAACAAAACTCACAAAGATTGTTTCAAATGTTTTTTGGGACCCTATAGCAAAAAAATATTTTAGAAGATCTTTCTAAACACCATCCAATTTCGCTTCAAATAAAGGCAACATAAAAACCTTTCCGTTGGGGCTTAAATGTTTTCATAAAAACTAAATTATTAAAATTCTACCAATCCTGATATGATATTGCTCAGTGTTTAGTAATTTAAATAATTACTTTGATGTTGCTTCACAATTTAAAATTTCTGTTGATGGAGACATTTTATTTGAGGAGTTTGTCCAACTATAGTTGGACAGGTATACGGAACACGGAAGATATCGATGTAAGTAATATGGACTCATTTTTTAAAAGAGCATCCATCTGCAATTAATTTTTTTATACCAAAGAATTTTTTGTTTGATGAGAACAGTTTGTAAAAAAATGGGTTAAGGTTAACCCATTTTTTTTTTCTAATTAGAAGCTGAACTGATGATCAAAACTAATAATAAAAAGACATATAAAGAAGTTGTTAATTTTTTAAAAAGCAATAGAAAAGAAATTCTTGAAAAAGTTCATGTGAAAAATACATTTAAATAATAATATTTTTTTATAATTTTATAATTAAAAAATGATTTATCTTTTGAATTTTTTTTCGAGGCAATTTCGAAATTTTCGAAATTAAAACATTTTTTTAACAGAGATTTGCGTGTCCCGCTTTTTCATTTGCAAAATCTGGCAACCCTGGGGTCAAGTCAATTAAATGAACTACTTAGTTAAATGTGGAACTACTGCATAACCATAACCTAACTTTTTAAATTCTTTTTCTATGTTGTTTACATTTTAAAAAATTTAATATTTGTGAGTTTGTTTCGGATAATTTACGTTAACAAAATAGGAAAACAAAGTCTATACTCTATGCACAAAGTCCTCGGCTGTCACATGCCCAAACCAAACATGTAAGTAAAACATGTTAATGTATAAAATACATACATATATCATATATATGTTACGGCTAATGTGTAAACATCACAGACCTACCTTGTTTGTAGGTCTGTGGTAAACATGGATAGTTTATAAAGTAGCTGGGTAGTTTAAAAACTATCCAAACTGTCAGCTATTTTAATTGAAAACGTATTTTTAACTAAATTAGCGGCTAGTTTGTAAACCAACCAAGGGTCTTGGCTAATTTACTTAAAATTATTTAGGAATAGCTGGATAATTTGTAAACTTTAATGCCGGAACGATAGCTTTGCTGGTTACATTTTGGCACAACACAGGACTTCAAGTCTATTTAAAAGCACAAATACAAATGTATAACAAGAACAAATATAACAAGAAAAAATAGAACAATATAATATAACAATAACGAATATCACAATAACAATAAGTAAAAACTCCCTGTAACAAAATACACAAGCTTGTTTATAAAAATGTAGGTTATGTTTCTTAACACAGCTGTGAACATAAGTAGGTAGTTCATTTGGGTGACGTTCACAATATCGAAATTCATTATATCGAATTCAAAATATCGAACACTTTTTATCGAAAATCAAAATATCGAAAATACAAAATGTCGAAAATCAAAATATCGAAAATTAAAATGTCGAAAATGATAATATCGAAAATTAAAATGTCGATTTGAAAATGTCGAATAATTAAAATTTCGAAAATTAAAATGTCGAAAATGATAATATCGAAAATTAAAATGTCGATTTGAAAATGTCGAATAATTAAAATTTCGAAAATTAAAATATCGATTTAAAAATATCGAAAATTAAAATGTATGATTAAAATCGAAGTGTATATGTACAGAGGCGCCTCTGTAGATAAAGTTACGGTTATGCACCGAATTATCTTGGCTCCCTGGCTCCTAGAGATGCGCGTTTTATAGAAATGTACTCAAACTCAACAACACAACCCAACCGACCCCGCCCCATTGGCCCCCCCCGCCCCATTGAGCAAAAAACCCAACTAAAATGGGCAAATTCATGTTACGATAAAAATAAAACACTTTTTAATTACATAAATTAGCCCATTTTAGTTGGGTTTTTTGCTCAATGGGGCGGGGGGGGCCAATGGGGCGGGGTCGGTTGGGTTGTGTTGTTGAGTTTGAGTACATTTCTATATCAGAGGCGCCTCTGTACATATACACTTCGGATTAAAATAATATGTCGATTAATTGAAATATTTAAACAAAATATCAAATTCAAAATAAGAAAATATGGTTTAGTTTCACATTAATTGTAATTTTCGACATTTTGTATTTTCGATATTTTGATTTTCGATAAAAAGTGTTCGATATTTTGAATTCGATAAAGTGAATTTCGATATTATGAACGTCGATATTTTATTTTCGATAAATTGAAAATTCGATTAAATAAAATTTCGATATTATCATTTTCGACATTTTAATTTTCGATATTTTGATTTTCGACATTTTGTATTTTCGATATTTTGATTTTCGATAAAAAGTGTTCGATATTTTGAATTCGATAAAGTGAATTTCGATATTATGAACGTCACCCAGTTCATTTGACTTTTATCCCATAGACTTTAGGGACTTAGAGCCAGTTTTACAATCTTTTATTTGGCGGATAACTTTCATAGAAACCTTCTATCTAAGAAAATTATCCACAAGAGAGCTTATCTAACGATTGTAAAACCCAAAGATAAAGAAGGTAAAAACGACCTTTAAACATCTATGGTTTATCCATCCAACTCGATGCGCCATCTGGTGGGTGTCTCATTAGAGAGGTCACTTTTCCTATTGAAATTGGGCGAAGTTGCAAGACCTGTATATAAGACCGTGCTTTTGATAGATTGCTCCTTAGTTAACAGGTACCCCATAAATTAACTTTTTAACATAACAATCTGTCAAAATTTTTGAAAAAAATGAATATCTCAAAACCTGTTAAAAATTTTAAAAAATAATAAAATGTTGGTATTTCTAGAATTTCACGCAGAATTTATAAATGAAATAATATTTATATGATTCCATTTGAAAACCAAAGTTGATATCATTTCCGGTTTAACCGGAAGTGATAACGCATTAAGAATAATTTTAAAAAATAGTTTACATTGGCTTATAATTGCTATATACATTTTAAATCGATATATTGTTCCGTTCTCCATAAACTTCTAATGAATAAGTTAGGTGAATCACCCTGTATATACAAAAAATATCAATCAATTTTTAACATTTAAACAAAATCGGACAATCTTTATTTTTTTCTTGTCCGCATGTAACTTTTTTTAGGTACTGTGGAAAAGTTTAAATTAAAAAAAAAACACTTACCTTTTTCTTCTGTTTTCGACGGTGTTTCTTTATTTACAACTTCACTGTCAGCCCTACAAAAACATTTAATTTTACATTTCCACCCTGATATTAAGTATACTACTTTTTGACGTCATATTAATTGGTGCATATTTATAGTGTCAAGAGGGCAGTATCATCTTAAAAATTGTTGGTGATACCTCATTTAAAAGGTATTTCCATTCTCTATTCAACACTTATCTAAAATCTAAAACCTGTTCAATGGTTGTTAAGATATTAAACGTTTAAATAAAATTATCAAATCAAATTTTTGTTTATATTTATTAAGTACAAGGTTATCATTTATTAAGTACAATAAACTTCCAATTAGTCATTAAATTAGATGTTTAAAATGCTCTCCTTGGACATTTTAATTTAGTTTTACGTGTAAAAATAAAAATTTATCTAAATTTTTCACCAATTTGTGATTTTTTTCGTCCACTCAATTTTAAGTTACCACCGCCATCTTTCGTTTTTCCTATGGCCACCATATTGGAATTTTACAAGGTTGGAGAGAGAAAAAACAAGAAATTCAACGATGTATCAAACTACAAAAGTTTTGGCGACCATTATAAAAACAAAAGATGGTGATGGTAACTCGAAATATAGAGAAGAAATTGTATGAATTAATGTGTGTTTACCAGCGTTGCCAACCCTAGGGAAATTTCACTAGTCTAGGGAATTTTCAGCACTTGTAGATTTTTTTTTTAATTTTAGGAAATTTCTTTTTAGTTTCTTAAAAGGGTATTAAAATTTCTTGACAAGAAATTTATTAAAAACGAAACAATAAACATAATTTATTTTGGTAGGTCTATTGAAATTGTTTGATATTTTGACAAACTATTTGAAGTTCCAAGCCAATCACGACTTATTTAAATGACTCACATAATCTTGTCAAAATTATACTTAATTTCTAAAATATTCTCAAATTAAAAAAATCCCAGGGAAAAATCGGATAAATTAGAAAGAAATTACCATAACCCTAGGGATTCCTTGAAAAAAACGTTGGCAACTCTGATGTTTACATCTAAAACATACTTTTTTTAAATTTCCAGGAATAACGAAGTTAACGATTTTTGGTTTAAAAGTTTTTTACATTTTTTTTTTGTAATATTTTGAGAACCACTGGCTTTTTAGCCAATTTCATTCTCTAATTTAACTAACCTTGTAGCTCTTCAAATAAACAAATACCCATAGAAGCATTATATAACCCTATAAATATATATATATATATATATATATATATATATATATATATATATATATGAAACCACAATATTGCCAAATTTTAAAAAATCAACATCACAAAATTGTAAAAAAAATTAGGGGTTTTGAGCCATATCACATTCCCAATTTCAATAACAAGTACTTACCCTGATTCATAACATTCTAACCCATGATATTCCACCTCGATTTTTGCCTCAATCATGGCTTCATCTTCATCTTTTTCTTTATTGTTTGACAAATTTTTATAATCTTCTCCAGAAAAGTCACTGTACCTTTCTTCTTCCTTAATATTGTATAAGGAATCTTCAATTTTATGATCAAAATCTGCACTTTCTTCATCACTATCATTGGTTTTAGATCTTACATAGTACATCATTGAACCTGGGCTAAAATGGTATTTATTTCATGATAAATTTATGTAAATTACAGTAATATATTGCTTTATTTACATGAGAAAAAAAGTATAAAATATTAGAGACTATTTTTAATTAAAGAACACTGTTTGCAACAGTGTATTAATCTGAATAAAGCTTTAAGTTAAAATTGGGAAAAAGTTAGGTTAAAACCATTTGACACATAGAAAACAAAGTGACTAGGTGCACGTTAGAGTGCCCGCAATTTATTTTTTACGGGCACGCTAGTGACGTCATAATAATAATCCGGTTTTGCTACCCGAACATATAATTTTTGTTGTCAAGCTAGATAGCGTAGATGGTAGGGTGTTTGCTCTGCATGCGAGAGGTCCCGGGTTCGATTCTCAGAAGTTGTCGAAATTTTTTTTACTTTTTTATTTCATAAATTTGTTGTTCCTTTGTTAAAAAGTGTTTTATTTTTATCATAACATAAATTAGCCCATTTTAGTTGGGTTTTTTGCTCAATGGGGCGGGGGGGGGCCAATGGGGCGGGGTCGGTTGGGTTGTGTTGTTGAGTTTGGGTTGGTTTGGTTTTATTACGTAACTAACGTGCCCTTAACATGTATACAGGTACAATTTATTATTATATTATTGTTGTGCCGCCAATTTTAAATTAAGCGGCACGGCAGTGATGACGTTTTTTATCTATTACGTCACTAGCGTGCCCGTAAAAAATAAATTGCGGGCACTCTAACGTGCACCTAGTCACGGCGCATAGAAAAAGCATGTCAGATTGGGAAAAAGTGAGGCTAAAACTGCATCCCCAGTTTTGAGACAGGAAGGAGCATGCTACATGCTCTAGGAATTCTAGGTTAAAAATGTTACTGGTTGCATGTCCACTGTTAAACAACTGTTGCCATGGTGATAATGCGATAAATACCAACAATGCTTACCCTTTGTTGAGCAACACTTCATCATCATCTGATTCTTCTTTAATTTCATGTTTTACTGCTATCCCAGACAATGAAGGCATTTCTTGGTCAGCAGATGTACTTGGTATATCATACTTCATTAAAATATCACCTACGGAATCGTCGACTAGTTCTTCAGGTTCTATTTTAACGACTATTTGTTCCATTGTGTATGAAAACTCTATATCTTACATTTAATGATTACGGAATAGTCGTGTTTACTCCAAATACTTTGGCAATCTGTAAAAACAATAGAAAACCTTTTTAAACCCTAAAATAACGTATTTAACGTATATTTACCTTAACAGTATTTGTAATACAAACTTTGTATGCCCTCTTTGCAAGTAATTGGCGCCAACGATCTGTATTTTGTCAGTGATTAGGCGTAAACAAAAAATATTAACCTCACTTTTTGCCAATCTAACATCTATTGGACAGGTTTTAGATAAAACAAATTATGATTTTTTATATTGAGTGGGTAAATAAAAACAATTAAAAAGATGGTAAAAATTTATTAAAAATTACAAAAACATTAGAATTAAGTTTCAAAAACTTTGTAACAAATTATTTTATTTAAACCAAGTTGGCAACAGTGAAGGCCACAGAGCCATCTGTTTTTAGTTATGTACACTGCAAAGTTGTCGGTAATGAAGTTATTATCGACGTAGGGTGAAAGTTTTACTTTTAGATTTGAAAGGGAAGTTTTTGTAAAAAAACTTTTTATATTTTAAATACATTGTTTGTTTTGTTATGCTTTAAACTGTGTTTTTATTTTATCTTGTTTACAAAGTATATAAGGGCCTTTCCATCTCAAATAGGTATGTCGTTATTTTTCAACAAGTTTCTTTACCGAAATCGATGAGACCCGTATTTTTTTCTTTTTGCTTGAATTCTACTACTAAACTAGACAATGTTAGAAAATTAGAAAAAACAATTTAAAAGAAATTGAGTGAATTCACTTAATTTTTTATATTTTTTTGTAGGTAAAGGCACCATTAATTCCCATTGTACCAGTAGTTGCCATTTATTATTAAGAACATGGAGCCTACACAAGGAGCCCGAACTTAATAGGGAAAATTGACAAAACCTGTCCACTCAATTGCACAAATTAAGTCTTTTTTTTTCACCACCAGCAGCGCTGATTGTCGATGCGTCCGTATGACGTGAAAATAGTATCGAAAATACATGTGAAGTAAGCAAGTAAGTTTTGAGAATTGATTTGCAATAATGTTTTGACGTACGAATCGTTTTATGGTAGGTAGATGCTAATGAATAGGTTTTGGTTGTGAAATATGTGATTCTTTATAATCTGTGATTTTACGACTCAGGAGAAGCAAAATTAGATTTCCAGGTTAGAAATACACCGCTATTTAATAATTTAAATTTAATTTAAATAAAAAAGTATGTATAAAATGAATAAACAGCATATTTAATAATTTCCACGTTTATTTGTTCGATGTGGCTCCCGTCCCGAGGCGGGACTTAAGTTCAGTCCCGATTGACGTCACACACTGTAAATCCGTTTTTATTCCCCGAGATTTTATAATTTGTGTCAAGCTCGATGGCTTAGATGGTAGGGCGGTCGCTTGGCATGCGAGAGGTACCGGGTTCGATCCCACTAGAAGTTGTCAAACTTTTTTTATTTTTTTTTATTTTATAAATTTGTTGTTTTTTTGTTAAAAAGTGTTTTATTTTTATCGTAACATAAATTTGCCCATTTTAGTTGGGTTTTTTGCTCAATGGGGCGGGGGGGGCCCAATGGGGCGGGGTCGGTTGGGTTGTGTTGTTGAGTTTGGGTTGGTTTGGTTTTATGACGTAACTAAAGTGCCCTTAACATGTATACAGGTACAATTTATTATTATTATTATTTTATTATAACATAACAAATCTTAAAATTATGACGTCAATCGGGACTGAACTTAAGTCCCGCCTCGGGACGGGAGCCACAGCGTTATTTGTTTATATTGAACTTTTATTTAAGCCATCTACCTATAAAACTAAAAATAAATACCATATGGATTTAATATTCTGTTAGTTTTACACGATTTAACATCACACGACATTCTTTTATAGAAAAAAACACGTATTTATAAAAAACTGTACTATGCTCTATATCAGAAAGTCCAACATGAATTCCAATGTTAAATTTGATATAAATTTATTGTAAATTAAGACCTTTATACATAAAACCAAACAATGGGTACATTCACAGCAAACGGAAAATTATAGAGGTGTATAGGATGACGCCACGTTTGAATATCGATTTCTAAATCTCCCTACGGTATAGAGTTGTATTCGTCAGTCGAGCGTTTCAATACTCTCCACAGTATAGAGGTCGTAATTTCACTTTTAAACTAGTATTAATATAAAAATTATTTTATGCTTAAAAAAAACTATATACGACATGATTGTGATTTTTTTCATTTTATTAATTAATTAAGCTGTGTTGAATATTTTTCCTAAAGGAATAATTGCCAATGGGCCATTAATTCATTTGTTCGTAGATGCACTGGTGTGTACTTTTTCATCAACCAGATTTAAATATTACAAAATTAACATATACCAGTGGAGATAGTGCAGGGTCTACCAACAGACCTAATTACTAAATTATTAAAGTTTAATAGCATATCGATCATTTTTCAACATAACCTCTTAAATGTTTAATACAAATATAGGTACTTTATATAATACATAAATATACTTAACATCATATCCTCTGTGCTTTACATACCTGAGTTGTTACGGTAAATAAAAATCAGACAAAGGAACCAAAGAAAGGAACTATTTTCAACTAAATCATATGGAGAAATGAGAAAATTCATCCATCAAAAGATCAAAACTTCTTGCAATATTACACCCTCTTTTTATACTCTCAGAAATATTGACTAGAACAGTATTAGAGAGACTCCAGTTTCTATAACTTGGTAGAGTAAAGAGAAGTCGAAACCGTTGAGATATTGCATTGCGCTGTTTTTGTATAATTCTCGGGGACATTAACGAAAATCATTGCCAGTAAAATTCGAAAAGCTTGAGTTTCTATGTCTCTGAGGAGAATAGGAATCCGAAGTTGCTGCACCATTGGACTGAACCCTTTTTTAATAATTTCTAGAGACATATATGACTGCACCATTCGACAGGGTCGAGTTTCTACTCCTCTGTTGAATATAGAAAATCAAAATAATGTATCTTGTAAGACACCATTGAGTTTGACTTTAAATATAGTCGTGCATAGGTATAGAGCCGAAAAATATAAAAACAAAGCACGATTCAATACAGTTATGATAAAACTTTAAGATTTGATATTCAAACGCGGAGTCATCCTATACACTTCTATAATTTTTCGTTTGCTGTGTTGTTTTCAGAAAGCGATAAACTGACAGTTGCATAACCTTAATTATAATAATAAGTGGTAGGTAGTGGCGCCATCTCTGGTTATACCCCTCTACTGTTTTGGGCCGGTAGTACACCAGCGCCCTCTTATCTTAGGAAGATTCTTGTTAACATGAGTTCGGGCTCCTTGTGTAGGCTCCATGATTAAGAAAACATATGCAACATCTGTGCATATGGCGCGCTCCCTATTTGTAAGGAAGTGTATTATGTATTTAGAACAACTGTCACCAGGTGGCGCATTTTTCCACAGGAAAAAGTTATTCAGGCAACATGTTGAATCCGCTGGTTATAAAAGATTTTTTATGACTTTGGTCCTAAACCACAACAGGACTTTAGGACTTTGGTTAAGAAAGTGTAAGATTAGTTTGTGGCTACTGGAGAATGTTTGATTATCGTGTTATGACCTTATTAAAGCTCTAAACTAACCTATAATATTTAGTTTATCCTTGACATTAATAAGAACATTATATTCAAAGAGAATCCAGTAATTTCCACCTCTTCTTAAATGTGTCAATTACTGGTTCACTTCGTTGGCAATTATTGATTCAGGTATAAAATCCATATTGATCAACATGGAACCAAAACCCTTTTTTCGCCATTTCCAAGAAAGCATAGATAACAAGAAAGCAAGAAAGCAAACAATCTGCTGTGGCTGCTTGTCAAAATTGTAGGTATACCATTTTCCATTTTTTTTTGTTTCATTTAATAAAATAAATTAGTGGCATTTACTGGCCAGGTACACTGGCAACTACTGGTTTTTTAAAAAATGGTAATGGCAATTACTATATATATATATAGAACTTGGTGATGTCTTTAATTTTTAATGTTTGGTAATATATAGACGAAATCTAAATTTCTTCTGGTACTTGTTCGCTATTTTGTGTAAATACTAGCTTATAATGGCAATTAGTGGTGTCATTACCCTATGTAGAAAACATTTACCTGCAATTATTTTTAAAAAAATTCCCACGGGTGAACAAAACAAATTTAAGCAAAAAGAAAAAATACGGGTCTCATCGATTTCGGTGGAGAAACTGTAAAAAAAATTTCGTTGAAACGACCTACCCCTTTTTGACTGGTCGATTTGAGATGGAAGGACCCATAATTAATATTTATTAAGTATGGCGATTTAGGTGCTTTTTTAAATCACTGATATGTGTAGTTTTAAAATTACAGTGGTGACAGGAATGCACTTTGGAAGTTATGATATTTCTATTGGATTCGTTCAATAAATGTGAATGCTTGATCAAAATGTGGTTATCTAAATTGGATTTTTGGTTAGTTTCTTTAGGACAAAACAAACATTTAAATTCTTTTGTTTTGTTATGGATCTTCATGTGTTTTTTTAAGCCAAATTTATGAATGGTTTTGTAGTGACAAAGGTGACATTCATATTCTTGTATGTTTTTCAATTTTAGGCAAACCTTTATGTGTGCGTCATAGCTCGATTTATAAACAGCTGAGTATGAACAATTGGAACACTGGTAGATTTTACTGGTTATTTTTATTTTATTTTTGCCTTTATTTTCCGATTTATGCCTACTTATAATATGGGCATTTAAATGAATCAATTTGGTAGTCATAAACTCGCAGAAATAACATCTCAAATATTTTTCTTTATCGTGAATTTTTAAATGTGTATTTAAATAACTTTTATGTCCAGTCACGAAAGCACAATGCCCACATTTCAACTGCTTCAGTTTGTGTTCTTCATGAACAAACTTTTTATGATAAGCCAAACTCCACCTTTTCTTATATTTCTTAGGACAAATGTCACATTCAAACCACTTTACTTCGCCAACTCCAACTCTCGCTTTTAACCATTCTTTCTCGCGACTTAAACCTAATTGTCTTTTGCACTCATAGCCTGGATTTTTTTCGAAGCCTGAAAGAAAATTTATTCATAAACATTGAAGAAAGGTTTTAAACGGTTTTGAGGATCAGGAGAGCAGGTTACGTCATTTATTGAAGTGGCTGCGCAGAATCCAATGGGTGTTATGTTTTTTATGTAATATATACAGGGTGATTCACCCAACTTACTCTTGTTCTTTCTAAAACTTTTCCGTACTCGCCATATGTATAAAACATGTTTAGAATATATTGATTAGTGTAATTATTATCACCAATTGCAGCACAATTGTCAGAGACGTTGACATTGACATAACTTTATAAATACGAAATAAAAGACAATCCAACGCACACTACTAATATTACAAATAAAAAAAGGCGGTTTTTTCACATTTTCTGTAATATCTCTGTAAATATTCATTTTAGGTTTAGGCAATGCTGCAGCATTTCAATAGAAAACATTATTTTGTGTCAAATGGTGGGAAAATTGTATGGTAGTTTCGTTTGAAATAAGGAAGTTATTGGTATTTAAAGTGACAAAAAAGTCAACGTAAATACCAGACACCCTGTATAAAATTTTCAAATACTATTAATGGCTTTCGATAGATTGCTCCTTAGTTAACAGGTACCCCATAAATTAACTTTTTAACATTACAATATGTGAAAATTTTTGAAAAAAATGATTATCTCAAAACCTGTTAAAAATTTAAAAAAAAAATAAAATTTGGTACTAGAATTTTACGTAGAATTTAAAAATGCCATAAAACCAAAATTGATATCACTTCCGGTTTAACCGGACGTGATAACGCATTAAAAATAATTTTAAAAAATAGTTTACATTGGCTTATAATTGCTATATACATTTTAAATCGATATATTTTTCCGTTCTCCATAAACTTCTAATGAATAAGTTAGGTGAATCACCCTGTATATACAAAAAATATAGTCAATTTTTAACATTTAAACAAAATCGAACAATCTTTATTTTTTTCTTGTCCGCATGTAACTTTTTTTAGGTACTGTGGAAAAGTTTAAATTAAAAAAAACACTTACCTTTTTCTTCTGTTTTAGAGGGTGTTTCTTTATTTACAACTTTACTGTCAGCCCTACAAAAACATTTAATTTAACATTTCCGCACTGATATTAAGTATACAACTATTTGACGTCAAATTGATAGGTGCCTATTTAAAGAGTGCCAAGAGGGCAGTATCAACTTAAAAATTGCTTGTGATACCTCATTTAAAAGGAATTTTGATTCTATATTCAACGCTTATCTAAAATCTAAAACGTGTTCAATGGTTGCTAAGATATTAAACGTTTAAATAAAATTATCAAATTAAATTTTTGTTTTTATTTATTAAGTACAAGGTTATCATTTATCAGGTACAATAAATTTCCAATTAGTCATTAAATTAGATGTTTAAAATGCTCCCCTTGTACATTTTAATTTTGTTTTACGTGTAAAAATAAAAATTTATCTAATTTTTTTACAAATTTGTGATTTTTTTCGCCTACTAGATTTTAAGTTACCACCGCTATCTTTCGTTTTTCCTATGGCCACCATATTGGAATTTTACATAGTTGGATAGAAAAAATCAAGAAATTCAACAATGTATCAAATTACAAAAGTTTTGGCGACCATTATAAAAACAAAAGATGGTGATGGTAGCTCGAAATATAGAGAAGAAATTGTATGAATTAATGTGTGTTTACCAGCGCTGCCAACCCTAGGCAAATTTCAGTAGTCTAGGGAATTTTCACCACCTATAGATACTAAAACGTTTTTTTAACCTTAGGAAATTTCTTCTTAGTTTCTTAAAAGGGTATTAAAATTTCTTGACAAGAAACTTATTAAAAACAAAACAATAAACATAATTTATATTGGTAGGTCTATTGATATTGTTTGATATTTTGACAAACTATTTGAAGTTCCAAGCCAATCACGACTTTTATTTAAATGACTCGCATAATCTTGTCAAAATTGTACTTAATTTTAAAAAAATTCTCAAATTAAAAAAATCCTAGGGAAAAATCGGATAAACTAGGAAGAAATTACCATAACCCTAGGGATTCCTTGAAAAAAATGTTGGCAACTCTGATGTTTACATGTAAAACATACTTTTTTTTTAAATTCCCAGGAATAACAAAAACGATTTTTGGTTTAAAAGTTTTTTACATTTTTTTTTAAATTTTTTGAGAACCACTGGCTTTTTTCCAATTTTATTCTCTAATTTAACCAACCTTGTAGCTCTTCAAATGAAAAAATACCCATAGAAGCATTATACACATAGAAGAATACCTGATGAACCCTATAAATATATATATACATCCCGCTTACAATGCTGCATCATTTCAAAGTACCGTCATTATAGCGTCTACCAGAAATACTGCAGTATATCGTGATTTAACATTGCAGAAGTGTTAATTAGACAAAATAATGACCGAATTTAACGTTAAATGTTTATAAACCCTTTTTTAAACCAAAAATTCATGTTACTATCATTGCTGCTTCTTTTTATTTTGCCATCATTTCTGCGTCGATGTATATCGAATTTGTTAAACCATCATTGCTGCAACAAAAGTGAATATTTTTTTCAACTCCCCCGTCTTTTCTGCGTCACCCATGTTGCCAGATCTTGTCGACGCATCATTGATGGTCTTTCGTACTAGGATTTGAATATTAAATGTATCAAAATAAATATTTAAAATCATAATACCCAATAATTTCGTTGTGACTTGTTTTTAGCGCATATACTCGTATATCAACGCTCACAAATAAAAGGCAAAATATAAGTTCTTTAGAAATAAAATGATAAATTTGTTATGTATAATTTGTTGTCATTCAATAGTTTAAGGTAGTCTGGATAAATTAAATTTTTTAGCTTTAAAGGATGTGCAGAAAAAATTCTAGCGTACGGGATTAATTTTTGATATGTTAAATTAACATAAAAAATGTATGCCACTGACATTTTTAATTTTTGATAGCATAATAACATAATACAATTATGATAATTGTAGACAATAAGGTTCCTTATTGATATTTTTGTTATTAAATATTTTATTAGATTTAGCTAAGAAATTAATTAATATTTCCAAATAAGCCTTAGATATTCGCAGGACCGTTTCTAACGTTTTCTCCGTCGGGGTGGGTAATAAAATTTGCCGCTCTAATGTTGGTATAATATAAATTGTTTATAATATAATATGTATTTATACATATTTAGACGCCTCCTTAGATTAGGAGCACTTTTTTAATTACAATTTATTACAATTTATAAAATATTCACGGGCCAAAGCATTTTTTAAATTGTAATTAAAAAAGTGCTCCTAATCTAAGGAGGCGTTTTTACCAAAACCTTAAATAAAAAAGGGATTATTTTAAAGGATTTTTAAATCTTTATTTAACTACGTCTTAGAATAAGTCAAAACGGTTTAAACTTTCCAATTTTAGTTTTTTATCAATATTAATCCATTTAGGAGTGACGAATATTTATAATTTAAATTTGTTCAAACTTTTTGCCTTTTTAAAATATAAAGGGCCAAACTGTATGTAAAAAACTAAGGATGGTGTCTTTTTAATATTTTGAAAACGTCACATTTTTGACCTAGGACAGCCGTTTACTTTCCGTCCTAAAATGTAATCAGCTGTTTACTTTCGTCTTTGAATAATATCATTATTATTATTGTAGCTGTTATCACATATCGTCCCAATTATCGTATGGTAGCGTATCTTTAATTTAACAATTTTACAGAGCATTTAAAAGATTGAAAGTTTTTAGCTAATTTAGAATATTTTTTGGAAAAAAATATCGAAAAATATGCTATATCTATATCTTTTTTTACCTGCGCGCGGAAAGTTTCTACAAAAGTCAGTGTCAATTAATTTTTAAGAAAATAATGAACCACCGTGTAATCGTCATAGTTATGATAAATCCTAGTAGGATTATACTACCGCGGTATACCGTGGAGAAAGAGTTCAATTTTCTCCACAGTTTAAGACTGAGCCACTTTCTTAATTGAAAAAGTATAGGAAATGTACAAATTCTTTAATATGATTAGAAAAATATATTTACAGAGCATGACTCAAAAAGTATGTGGAATCCAAAAATGCAAATAAAAGGGATATTTTTATTTAAAATAAGAAAGTTGGAACCGTCCCAGAGAAAACCAAATATCCATAAGTAAAAATATTATTTAAAAAAATTGTATTAGTTCATTAGTATTTAGTCATTTCTTTTGACAAAAACAACAAATTATATCAACCTGCAAAGTTACAAAAGCCCACAGCCCACTTCTAAGTTTGACAGGTGAAACTTAAAAGACAGCTCACAGAATAACACAAAACCACGTTTTTTTGAGTAAGAAGTTAGGTTATTGTGTTAATCATTTTACATTCTCATTAACAGTCATGATTTCAACCAAAATACCAATCACGTAATTTACCTACTACATTTACTACACAATAATTTACTATGTTCTGCGATTTACTACATACTACATTTACTACATAGTCAATGTATAAAATGTAATAAACCCAATTTTTACGTCAGTTTACCATCCCTGGGCTGGAGGCCTTACAAACGGGACAAATATTACTATTTTTACTCTTTTTTATTCTTAAAGTTATAGATATAATTATTAAAAGGAACTTGGCAATAATAATTTTATAAAACAGACTGGCTACCAAACACTTATACTAAAATTCACATTAACACATGCGACGCAGCATTGCTGCGTTCGTTTAACGATCTTCGTTATTTATGCGTCGAATAATATTAAGTACATTGTATCGACGTTGCTGCGTCGTACATTGTTGTCATCTTCACTTGATGCAGGATTACCGTAAGTTTAAAAGAAATATTCACTTTTTCAATATACACCAAATTTAAAAGCGCACCCTTGCGGCAAACTGCCAAACTTCAATATACACGTATTTTACAAAAAACCATCAATGCTGCGTCACCCTTAAAAACGGTGTGTGGGATTGTCATGACGTCACCAGTAAAATAAACCTTAAATGTAATGCTGCGTCAATATACGACGCAGCATTACACCTGACGCAGCATTGAATGCAAATTTCATAATGTATTGACGCAGCATTGTAGGCGGGATGTATATATATATATATATATATATATATATATATATATATATATAGGTATTTCTACACAAACCAATTAAACCTTTGAAACCACAATATTGCCAAATTTTAAAAATCAATATCACAAAATTGTAAAAAAAATTAGTTGTTTTGAGCCATAACACATTCGCTATTTCAATAACAAGTAGGTACTTACCCTGAGTCATAACATTCTAACCCATGATATTCCACCTCAATTTTTGCCTCAATCATGGCTTCATCTTCATCTTCTTCTTCATTGTTTGATAAATTTTTATCATCTTCTTCAGAACAGTCACTGTACCTTTCTTCCTTAATATTGTATAAGGAATCTTCCATTTTATGATCAAAATCTTCAATTTCTTTATCACTATCATTGGTTTTAGATCTTACATAGTACATTATTGAACCTGGGCTAAAATGGCATTTATTTAATGATAAATTCATTTAATATACCTATTGCTATATTTACATGGAATTTTTTTTTTTAATATTACAGACTTTAATTAAAGAACAAAAAAAACACCACAAAAATAAACAACAAAAAACAATAAAAAACAAAATATCACATATTTGCTAATTAAAGCCAATTTCACAAGTGAGGTTAAAACCGTCTGACACATGTCAAATTTTATGCTCAAAATCCAAGTCAATAACGAAATCGGACAATCACTGACGCCCAACAACCAATTACTAGACCATAATGATTTTAATGCGCTTACTGATGTTTGCAACAGTGTATTAATTTAGTTAATACACAGGCTGAATAAAGCTTCAAGTTAAAATTGGGAAAAAGTTAGGTTTTTTCAATTTGGTTTCTAAATCAAAGAAAAATATTGTAATTTTGCATGTATGTTCTTTTTTTTAATTATACTAAATAATAATGTTTTTGAAAAAATTATAGTTTTTGTCTTTTATTGCAATAAAAAAAATAACAAAAAAATTCTATGTTTTTCAATATTGGACGATATATTGATGGATTAAAAATAGATGCATCATATATAGAATTTTGTGCATCCCCAGTTTTGAGACAGGAAGGAAAATGCTACATGTAGGAATTCTAGGTTAAAACTGTTGTATGTCCACTGTTAAACAACTGTTGCCATGGTGATAATGCAATAAACAGCAGCAATGCTTACCCTTTGTTGAGCAACACTTCATCATCATCTGATTCTTCTTTGATTTCATGTTTTACCGCTATCCCAGACAATGAAGGCATTTCTTGGTCAGCAGATGTACTTGGTATATCGTACTTCAGCAAAATATCACCTACGGAATCGTCGACTAGTTCTTCAGGTTCTATTTTAACGAATATTTGTTCCATTGTGTATGAAAACTCTAAAAATTACATTTAATGATTACGGAAT
The DNA here is from genome assembly GCA_921294245.1 of Brassicogethes aeneus. Taxonomy (NCBI): domain Eukaryota; kingdom Metazoa; phylum Arthropoda; class Insecta; order Coleoptera; family Nitidulidae; genus Brassicogethes; species Brassicogethes aeneus. Next base: position 3,973,276 of record OV121142.1, on the reverse strand, counting down.
AGTCGTGTTTACTCCAAATACTTTGGCAATCTGTAAAAACAATAAAAAAACCTTTTTAAACCCTAAAACAACGTATTTAACGTATATTTACCTTAACAGTATTTGTAATACAAACTTTGTATGCCCTCTTTGCAAGTAATTGGCGCCAAACGCCAATCAACGATCTTTATTTTGTATTTTGTCAGTGATTAGACGTAAACAAAAAATATTAACCTCACTTTTTCCCAATCTAACATGTATTGGACAGGTTTTAGATAAAACAAATTATGGTTTTTTATATTAAGTGGGTAAATAAAAACAATTAAAAAGATGGTAAAAATTTATTAAAAATTACAAAAACATTAGAATGAAGTTTAAAAAACTTAAATTTGTAACAAATTATTTTATTTGAACCACAATGTGGATTGTGATTTGAACTAAGTTGGCAACAGTGAAGGCTACAGAGCCATCTGTTTTTAGTTATGTACACTGCAAAGTTGTCGGTAATGAAGTTATTATCGACGTAGGGTTTTACTTTTACAGTTTTACTTTTAGATTTGAAAAAGATTTTGATAAAAAAAAAATTCTATATTTTAAATACATTTATTGTTTTTTATTAAGTCTTTGAATTAAATCATTTTCTTTCAAGTCAAGTCATTTTCGCAAATTCTTAAATCAATATAAAGTGATTTAAGTCATCTTATGACTTAATTCCTTTAGTAAGTCGTTTTTATGACTTAAATCTATATTTTTTATTTAAATCGTGATCTAAGAGTTAAGTCAATAAAATGACTTGAATCAAAAATTGTGATTTAAATCAAAATAATTACCCTTAAGTCACTACAACGATTTTTTATATGTTAATAATAATTTTATGGTATTAATGATACTGATATTATTATTCTATTGTAGATACAGATGATAATAAACCACTATGTTAAGAATTTAAAACGATTTATTTTCAGAACACTTACAAACAAAATAAAAACTTAAATCACATTTTTTGAGTATATATCCCACACGGAACAATTACATCCAATGGATATCCAATGGATTTCTTTTATGGATATCCAGGATATACATAGGATATCCGGGATATCCAATGGATAACCATTGGATATATAAATGTCCGACCCTCCTGGACATAGTGTGGATATCCAATGGATACCCAGTGGATATAGTATTGTATGCAATAAGGTTGTAATCTGTATTCAATATGGAGATTGTATGGATATCCAATGGATAACCATTGGATATATAAATGTCCGACCCTCCTGGACATAGTGTGGATATCCAATGGATACCCAGTGGATATAGTATTGTATGCAATATGGTTGTCATCTGTATTGGATATGGTGAATCAATGGATATTTACTTTTCAATAAATAACATTGGGTTTTAAAATAAATAAAATTGCCAAGGTTTTACTACTACGCCAGTAGTTAGGCAACCAAAATGACAAATATTACACAAGCCGACACATCTCTCCACCGTGCCTGGCCCGAATCGCATCTCTCGGGTTGACATGGCACAATGACTAATGTAGTACCATGCCCACCAACACTGACAGACAGACTGTTTCAACCTGTTGGGTCTCATCAGTGTCAGGCAGTTGGTGCCGAGAGACACGCTTCAAGCCAAGCAACCGCCCACCTATATACTAGTTGGACGACCTGGACAGCGGCGAGATGCAGCGGCAAGGTAATATGGTGACATTTATCTTCTGTTTTCGCCGGCAGTGTTGTCAGACGTTTAAATAATTTCAGAAAGCTCATCAAAATGGCGGTTATATTATTAAAGCTTTAATACTTAATTAATTAGTATACCTAGTATACCTATTTGACATAAATGTGGTGAATAATTATTTTAAATTTATTTAATTTATTTATTAAAACTTAATAAAGTACGGAAATATATTTCGTTTAGTTATTTTGCTTATAACCGGCAACACTGAAGATTCTCAAATTCAGCGCGTGCGTAGTACATATATGAAATACAATAATAAACAAAAAGGACTTTTTTAAGTAATTTTTTATTGTATTGCAGACTGTCATAGTCATATTATTAACAGAAATAATATTATTAATATATAAATATTATTATCTGGGTAAAGTGAACATTTCAAAATTAAAAATTTCGTAGCTCTTGGCAAAAAATCAATTTAACGTAAAGTCGTTTTTTTTTACATATGCTAGTTTAAACCATCACAAAATCCCACATGTATACATACAAGTATATATACAAGATATCCATATCAGTTATCCACCGGATATCCAGTGGATATCCAGTGGATATACATTAGATGTACAGTGGATATACTTTGGACATACATTAGTTATCCATTGGATATATATTAGAGATACTTTGTTGAAATTGGGTTAATAACGATTTAAATCATATTTATTAATCATTACATAAATTTATCCTATAAGGGGCTATTTTAAAAAAGAAAAAAATATTTTTAATGTTTTTGTTTTTTTTGAACATCCAGTATGGATATCCATTGGATATCCAATGGATATCGTAAAAGGCATGGATGTTATATGGACATTGGGATAGCCATTGGATATCCATTGGATAGCGTGTTCTGTGTGGGATTAGACAATAAAAATAAAAACTTAAACCACCTTTTTTAGTAGAGTAGACATACAGGGAGGCTACTTTTTTATATACATAAATGGGTAACTTCTAAACGGTAATAGATGCAAACTCTGTTAAAATAGATAAAAGTTGAAGCATTTTTCTTAAAATCGCTGTACTTCAAAAACTGTTGTTTTGTTAACTTTTCTTAGCTGGTTCAACATCCATCTAGAAAAAAAATATTCCTCCCTTAAGGGAGTAATGATGGGAAGTTCCAAACTCTCGATTCACGACCGCTCAGATTATTTTCACTTTGCACTAATAATCACAAATTAGACATAATTACGCACGAACAAGACGAATGTTGGCAAACAAAATAACAAAATTATAAATCCCCACTTTTTTTAATTCATTTAAGACAGGGCATTTTTTAATGTAGCCGTCAAACGGTTCCAAAAAGCTAACTTTACCGCGGCGGTTTTTCTATCCACTAGCGGTAGCAATTGTAGGTAGGAAATTAAAAGAGTTTTTGATCTGCTGCCGCGTGAACCCCTGGCAGTTCAAAAGAAAATGCTGCTGTTAAAAATTTATAAAAAAATACAAGAAAAATCTGACTTAAATATTTTCTAAAAAGACTTATATCTTTTTCAAAAAGACTTAAATCTTTTCCAAAAAGACTTAAATCTTTTTTTGACTTAAATCGTTTCTATCTGACTTAAATCGTATGTACTGATTTAAGCCTTTTATAAATGACTTAAGTTTTTAAAAATATTCAAAAATCATTTTGAAAATTACTTAAATTTTAAGTCTTAAGTCAGTTTTATAGAAATGACTTATTACCAAATGACTTAAGTCATTAAAACGATTTAAATCAAAAAAACGATTTAAGTTTTCTGAGAGCTTGTAGCTCTGACTATGTCGTTATTTTTTTTGCTTAAATTTGTTTTACTCACAGGTCTATGGTTTTACTACTAAACTAGGCAATTTTAAAATTTTCACCTCAACTTTTTTTGCCTTTTTTAGGAAAAATAATTTTTAAAAAAATTGAGTGAATTCACTTAATTATTTAAAAAAAAATTCCCACGGGTGAACAAAACAAATTTAAGCAAAAAGAAAAAATAGGGGTCTTATCGATTTTGGTGGAGAAACTGTAAAAAAAATTTCGTTGAAAAATAACCTCTTTTTGCCTGGTCGATTTGAGATGGAAAGACGCATAAATAATATTTATTAAGTATGGCGATTTAGGTGTTTTTTTAAATCACTTATATGTGTGGTTTTATAATTACAGTGGTGACAGGAATGCACTTTGGAAGTTATGATATTTCTATTGGATTCGTTCAATAAATGTGAATGCTTGATCAAAATGTGGTTATCTAAATTGGATTTTTGGTTAGTTTCTTTAGGACAAAACAAACATTTAAATTCTTTTGTTTTATTATGGATTTTCATGTGTTTGGTTAAGTCAAATTTATGAATTGTTTTGTATTGGCAAACGTGACATTCATATTTGTGTAGGTTTTCAAATTTTAGGCAAACCTTTATGTGAGCGTCATAGCTCGATTTATAAACAGCTGAGTATGAACAATTGGAACACTGGTAGATTTTACTGGTTATTTTTATTTTATTTTTGCCTTTATTTTCCGATTTATGCCTACTTATTATATGGGCATTTAAATAAGTCACTTTGGTAGTCATAAACTCGCAGAAATTACATCTCAAATATTTTTCTTTATCGTGAATTTTTAAATGTACATTTAAATTACCTCTATGCCCAGTCACAAAAGCACAATGCCCACATTTCAACTGCTTCAGTTTGCCTTTTTCATGAACGTACTTTTCATGATAAGTCAAACTCCCCCTTGTCTTATATTTCTTAGGACAAATGTCACATTCAAACCACTTTACTTCGCCAACTCCAACTCTCGCTTTTAAGCATTCTTTCTCGCGGCTTAAACCTAACTGTCTCTTGCACTCATGGCCTGGATTTTTTTCGAAGCCTAAAAGAAAATTTATTCATAAACATTGAAAAAAGGTTTTAAACGGTTTTGAATGATCAGGAGAGCAGAGGTTACTTCATTTATTGAAGGGGCTGCGCAGAATCCAATAGGGTGTTATGTTTTTTATGTAATAGGTATATACAGGGTGATTCACCTTACTTATTCTTGTTCTTTCTAAAACTTTTCCGCACTCGCCATATGTATAAAACATGTTTAGAATATATTGATTAGTGTAATTATTATCACCCATTGTAGCACAATTGTCAGAGACGTTGACATTGACATAACTTTATAAATACGAAATAAAAGACAATCCAACGCACACTACTGATATTACAAATAAAAAAATAAGCGGTTTTTTCACATTTTCTGTAATATCTTTGTAAATATTCATTTAAGGTATAGGCAATGCTGCAGCATTTCAATAGAAAACATTATTTTGTGTCGAATGGTGGGAAAATTGTATGGTAGTTTCGTTTGAAATTAGAAAGTTATTGGTATTTAAAGTGACAAAAAAACGTAAATACCAGACACCCTGTATAAAATTTTCAAATAGGTACTATTAATTGGTTTCAATAGATTGCTTCTTAGTTAACAGGTACCCCATAAATTAACTTTTTAACATAATGAATATCTCAAAACCTGTTAAAAATATAAAAAAATAATAAAATGTTGGTATTTCTAGAATTTTACGTAGAATTTAAAAATGCAATAAAACCAAAGTTGATATCACTTCCGATATAACCGGATGTGATAACGCATAAAAAAAATTTTTAAAAAATAGTTTACATTGGCTTATAATTGCTTCCGTTCTCCATAAACTTCTAATGAATAAGTTAGGTGAATCACCCTGTATATATAAAAAATAGAGTCAATTTTTAACATTTAAACAAAATCGGACAATCTTTATTTTTTTCTTGTCCGCATGTAAGTTTTTCCAGGTACTGTGGAAAAGTTTAAATTAAAAAAAAAACACTTACCTTTTTTTTTCGACGGTGTTTCTTTATTTACAACTTCACTGTCAGCCCTACAAAAACATTTAGTTTTACATTTTCACACTGATATTAAGTATACTACTTTTTGCCTATTTAAGGAGGCAGTATCAACTTGAAAATTACCACATTTAAAAGGTATTTCGATTCTCTATACAACCCTTATCTAAAATCAGTTCTATATATAGTTGAGTAGGTATTACATAACCAATTAAATCTTAAAATCAATATCACAAAATTGTAAAAAATAGGGGTTTTGAGCCATAACACATTCCCAAAATCAATAACAAGTACTTACCCTGATTCATAATATTCTAACCCATGATATTCCACCTCGATTTTTGCCTCAATCATGGCTTCATCTTCATCTTTTTCTTCATTGTTTGACAAATTTTTATAATCTTCTTCAGAAAAGTCACTGTACCTTTCTTTTTCCTTAATATTGCATAAGAAATCTTCAATTTTATGATCAAAATCTTCACTTTCTTCATCACTATCATTGGTTTTAGATCCTACATAGTACATCATTGAACCTAGGCTAAAATGGCATTTATTTAATGACAAAATTATTTAATATATTGCTTTATTTACATAAAAAAAAGTATAAAATATTACAGACTATTTTTAATTAAAGAATAACAAAACACCACAAAAATTAACAATAAAAAACAAAATAGGTATCACATATTTGCTAATTAAGCCAATTTAACAATTGAGGTTAAAACCATCTGACACATCGTCACCTGAGAATTATAGTGTTCTATCCGCATTTTCTTTTTATTCAGGTTAGTCTTGTTTTAAGTATTAAAGATGCATATTGTTCTATCTATATATAATTGGGGTAGAAATTGTACAGTTTAAGCCTTAAACTTTACAATTTCTACCCCAATTATATATGGGGCATTCCATGCCAACTCATCCTACCGATTGGATTTGCATCTCCGATTTCGCTGAAATTTGGGTATCTTTTTGTACCCTTCGAAAAAGGTTTCTATGAATTTTTTCAAATTTTTTCATTCAGCCAATCGAGAGATAAGAATTTTCGAAAATTTCGGGTATTTTTTTTTAAATAGCCATAACTTGGTGAAAAATTGTCCGATTTGGGACTTTTTTTTTTCATTCCAAAGTTAAAACAAGAATTTTAAGATTGTTTGTATCCTTCAAATTTTTTTAAAAAATTCTCAAAAATTCTACTCTTCAAAACACAAATTTTAAGCCTAGTCTCGTAATGGGATAATAATGGGTTATAATTTTTTTTTAATTTTTAAATTATTTTTTTTTTCTGTTTTTTTTCACTATTTGTGTATTACTGGCGGCTTTATTAGATGAGATTCGAAAAAATCATACATCAATATAATAAATAATTGAAGTCAAAATTTCAATTTCTAAGGTAAATTTTATTTATAACTTTTTAAAGGTTTTTTTTAAATTTTTTCTGGCGTTTGAATATTTTACAAGAATAAGTTTTATTTGAGCAAGAAATCAGTTTCATTGTGAGTGATCCATCTGTATTTGGTATAACGCAATGATACTTTTGTGTACCTGTGATACTTTTAGCTTTTGAATAACGTATATTTAAACTCTCTGTAGCTTTTTCATAATCTGCAATAGTTGAATATCTTACTTCGATTTTTGGCAAGTTATTAGATTGCGCAGCCCATTGATACAACTCTCGGGGGTTATTATATTGATGTATGATTTTTTTCGAATCTCATCTAATAAAGCCGCCAGTAATACACAAATAGTGAAAAAAAAACAGAAAAAAAAATAATTTAAAAATTAAAAAAAAATTATAACCCATTATTATCCCATTACGAGACTAGGCTTAAAATTTGTGTTTTGAAGAGTAGAATTTTTGAGAATTACAAAAAAGGATACAAACAATCTTAAAATTCTTGTTTTAACTTTGGAATGAAAAAAAAAACAATCAAATTTATGATGAATAATTTTTTGCATAAATTTTTCAAAAAGTTCATCAAAAAACACGAAATTTGAAAAAAAAAAGTCCCAAATCGGACAATTTTTCACCAAGTTATGGCTATTTAAAAAAAAATACCCGAAATTTTCGAAAATTCATATCTCTCGATTGGCTGAATGAAAAAATTCATAGAAACCTTTTTCGAAGGGTACAAAAAGATACCCAAATTTCAGCGAAATCGGAGATGCAAATCCAATCGGTAGGATGAGTTGGCATGGAATGCCCCATATAGATAGATCAATATCATCCTTAATCAAGCACTAACATTAGTTGTTTGAACGGCCATTTTGTTGAAATATTCATCGATGTTAGGATATTGCAGTTGGTGACCGGTAACTTATGTGACATTTGCAACATAAAGCCTGCATTTTAGGAAAAAATTAATAGATTAGGGTTGTCATAATTTAAGTTCCCATTACCTTAAAATGCTACATGCTCATTACACTAAAAAAAACCTTGAGCGAGAATTAGTTTTCACAAAAATAAGTGGATACAGCATCGGAACAAGTTATATGAGAATTGACCATATATATATATATATATATAAGCTAGTATTTACACAAAATAGCGAACAAGTACCAGAAGAAATTTAGATTTCGTCTATATATTACCAAACATTAAAAATTAAAGACATCACCAAGTTCTATAGAACTTGGTGATGTCTTTAATTTTTAATGTTTGGTAATATATAGACGAAATCTAAATTTCTTCTGGTACTTGTTCGCTATTTTGTGTAAATACTAGCTTATAATGGCAATTAGTGGTGTCATTACCCTATGTAGTAAACATTTACCTGCAATTATTTTTAAAAAAATTCCTACGGGTGAACAAAACAAATTTAAGCAAAAAGAAAAAATACGGGTCTCATCGATTTCGGTGGAGAAACTGTAAAAAAAATTTCGTTGAAACGACCTACCCCTTTTTGACTGGTCGATTTGAGATGGAAGGACCCATAATTAATATTTATTAAGTATGGCGATTTAGGTGCTTTTTTAAATCACTGATATGTGTAGTTTTAAAATTACAGTGGTGACAGGAATGCACTTTGGAAGTTATGATATTTCTATTGGATTCGTTCAATAAATCTGAATGCTTGATCAAAATGTGGTTATCCAAATTGTATTTTTGGTTGCTTTCTTTCGGACAAAACAAACATTTAAATTCTTTTGTTTTGTTATGGATTTTCATGTGATTTTTTAAGCCAAATTTATGAATGCTTTTGTAGTGACAAAGGTGACATTCATATTCTTGTATGTTTTTCAATTTTAGGCAGACCTTTATGTGTGCGTCATAGCTCGATTTATAAACAGCTGAGTATGAACAATTGGAACACTGGTAGATTTTACTGGTTATTTTTATTTTATTTTTGCCTTTATTTTCCGATTTGTGCCTACTTATAATATGGGCATTTAAATGAGTCAATTTGGGAGTCATAAACTCGCAGAAATTACATCTGAAATATTTTTCTTTATCGTGAATTTTTAAATGTGTATTTAAATAACTTTTATGTCCAGTCACGAAAGCACAATGCCCACATTTCAACTGCTTCAGTTTGTGTTCTTCATGAACAAACTTTTTATGATAAGTCAAACTCCACCTTTTCTTATATTTCTTAGGACAAATGTCACATTCAAACCACTTTACTTCGCCAACTCCAACTCTCGCTTTTAAGCATTCTTTCTCGCGACTTAAACTTAATTGTCTTTTGCACTCATAGCCTTGATTTTTTTCGAAGCCTGAAAGAAAATTTATTCATAAACATTGAAGAAAGGTTTTAAACGGTTTTGAGGATCAGGAGAGCAGGTTACGTCATTTATTGAAGTGGCTGCGCAGAATCCAATGGGTGTTATGTTTTTTATGTAATATATACAGGGTGATTCACCCAACTTACTCTTGTTCTTTTTAAAACTTTTTCGCACTCGCCATAATATATATAAAATATATATATATATTATGTATAAAATATGTTTAGACAATATATTGATTAGTGTCATTATTATCACCCATTGCAGCACAATTATCAGACGTTGACATTGACATAACTTTATAAATACGAAATAAAAGACAATCCAACGCACACTACTAATATTACAAATAAAAAAAGGCGGTTTTTTCACATTTTCTGTAATATCTCTGTAAATATTCATTTTAGGTTTAGGCAATGCTGCAGCATTTCAATAGAAAACATTATTTTGTGTCAAATGGTGGGAAAATTGTATGGTAGTTTCGTTTGAAATAAGAAAGTTATTGGTATTTAAAGTGACAAAAAAGTCAACGTAAATACCAGACACCCTGTATAAAATTTTCAAATACTATTAATGGCTTTCGATAGATTGCTCCTTAGTTAACAGGTACCCCATAAATTAACTTTTTAACATTACAATATGTGAAAATTTTTGAAAAAAATGATTATCTCAAAACCTGTTAAAAATTTAAAAAAAAATAAAATTTGGTACTAGAATTTTACGTAGAATTTAAAAATGCCATAAAACCAAAATTGATATCACTTCCGGTTTAACCGGACGTGATAACGCATTAAAAATAATTTTAAAAAATAGTTTACATTGGCTTATAATTGCTATATACATTTTAAATCGATATATTTTTCCGTTCTCCATAAACTTCTAATGAATAAGTCACCCTGTATATACAAAAAATATAGTCAATTTTTAACATTTAAACAAAATCCAACAATCTTCCCAAGCAGCATTTTTGGTTCCAAAAACCATTGCCAAAGTGGTGATAACTTTAAATTAGTTAAGTATACTAAACAGCTACTTTAATTTTTACTTAAAAGTAATTCTAACTTTTAAATAGCAATATTTTGTAACAGAAACTTAATTTTTCCTTAAATTGTTACTATAAAGTAATAAACATTTAAGTAAAACTTGGTTGCCCCCAAGAAGACTTTGCAACTTTAAAAAAGATGTTATAAGTAAAAAAAACTTTCAAGTAAATTTAATTTGTAGCAGTTACTTTCGGTTGCTACCTAAAGATTACATTATAATTATTTTTACTTTGTAGTCCCTTTGCAAGTTAAAATCTCGAAACTGGAACATGAGTTAAAAACTACAAAGTTAATAACTTAAAAGTTATTATTTTAGTATTTGGAACGTTTATGGTACTAACCAAAACAACCGTAAAGTGGAAAAAAACTTTAAAGTAGCGAAAACTACTTCAAAGGAAAATGCTTCTTATCGGCCATTTTTTACTGTACAGTACCACGTGGTAATGAAAATAATAAATTATTTTAATTGTTTGTAAATGGTTGTTTACTTTTTAATAAATAGAAATATTGTTGGTAATAGACGGTATTAATAATTAAATAAAAAAAATAATAATAAATATTAAGATTTTTTTATTTATAAACATTACTAAATAAATAATTTGTTTATACTTAAATATTGATGAAGCGCATTTATTTTACAAAAACTAAATTCATAAGTTCAACAGTAAAATTTAAAGGGTTTATAAATCTACCTGTCTAATTAAATATTATATTGTTATTCTGGAAGTTATAAACTACCAGTACATATTTAATAAACGACGACATTGAAAAGCCAAGTCCGTAGTGGTTCCATTTAAAAAAGGAGGGATAGTATAATCTAATATAAGTTTGACAAAGACAGTTAATATAGAAGTAAAAACAAATAATAAAAGTAATTATAACGCTCTAGCAACGATATTGGAACGTTCTAGTAACGTAGCAGCTACGTCCCAAATTGTAGCAGGGTTGGTAGCTAGTGACATATTTGCTACCTTTTTGGAACTCAATAATTGTTCCCCACTTTAGTCGTAACGTAGTAATGAAAGAGTAATATAAAGAGACCGGCGACTGTCGCAAAACACTTTGAAGTTTCTTCAATAGTCCCATATACGTAACAAATACTTAAATTGTTGCTTGGGTTTATTTTTTTCTTGTCCGCATGTAACTTTTTTTAGGTACTGTGGAAAAGTTTAAATTAAAAAAAACACTTACCTTTTTCTTCTGTTTTAGATGGTGTTTCTTTATTTACAACTTCACTGTCAGCCCTACAAAAACATTTAATTTTACATTTCCGCACTGATATTAAGTATACAACTATTTGACGTCAAATTGATAGGTGCCTATTTAAAGAGTGCCAAGAGGGCAGTATCAACTTAAAAATTGCTTGTGATACCTCATTTAAAAGGAATTTTGATTCTATATTCAACGCTTATCTAAAATCTAAAACCTGTTCAATGGTTGCTAAGATATTAAACGTTTAAATAAAATTATCAAATCAAATTTTTGTTTTTATTTATTAAGTACAAGGTTATCATTTATCAGGTACAATAAATTTCCAATTAGTCACTAAATTAGATGTTTAAAATGCTCCCCTTGGACATTTTAATTTTGTTTTACGTGTAAAAATAAAAATTTATCTAAATTTTTTACAAATTTGTGATTTTTTTCGCCCACTAGATTTTAAGTTACCACCGCTATCTTTCGTTTTTCCTATGGCCACCATATTGGAATTTTACATAGTTGGATAGAAAAAATCAAGAAATTCAACAATGTATCAAATTACAAAAGTTTTGGCGACCATTATAAAAACAAAAGATGGTGATGGTAGCTCGAAATATAGAGAAGAAATTGTATGAATTAATGTGTGTTTACCAGCGCTGCCAACCCTAGGCAAATTTTACTAGTCTAGGGAATTTTCACCACCTATAGATACTAAAAGATTTTTTTTAACCTTAGGAAATTTCTTCTTAGTTTCTTAAAAGGGTATTAAAATTTCTTGACAAGAAACTTATTAAAAACTAAACAATAAACATAATTTATATTGGTAGGTCTATTGATATTGTTTGATATTTTGACAAACTATTTGAAGTTCCAAGCCAATCACGACTTTTATTTAAATGACTCGCATAATCTTGTCAAAATTGTACTTAATTTTAAAAAAATTCTCAAATTAAAAAAATCCTAGGGAAAAATCGGATAAACTAGGAAGAAATTACCATAACCCTAGGGATTCCTTGAAAAAAATGTTGGCAACTCTGATGTTTACATGTAAAACATACTTTTTTTTAAATTCCCAGGAATAACAAAAACGATTTTTGGTTTAAAAGTTTTTTACATTTTTTTTAAATTTTTTGAGAACCACTGGCTTTTTTCCAATTTCATTCTCTAATTTAACCAACCTTGTAGATCTTCAAATAAAAAAATACCCATAGAAGCATTATACACATAGAAGAATACCTGATGAACCCTATAAATATATATATATATATATATATATAGGTATTTCTACACAAACCAATTAAACCTTTGAAACCACAATATTGCCAAATTTTAAAAAATCAATATCACAAAATTGTAAAAAAAATTAGTTGTTTTGAGCCATAACACATTCCCTATTTCAATAACAAGTAGGTACTTACCCTGAGTCATAACATTCTAACCCATGATATTCCACCTCAATTTTTGCCTCAATCATGGCTTCATCTTCATCTTCTTCATTGTTTGATAAATTTTTATTATCTTCTTCAGAACAGTCACTGTTCCTTTCTTCCTTAATATTGTATAAGGAATTTTCCATTTTATGATCAAAATCTTCAATTTCTTTATCACTATCATTGGTTTTAGATCTTACATAGTACATCATTGAACCTGGGCTAAAATGGCATTTATTTAATGATAAATTCATTTAATATACCTATTGCTATATTTACATGGATTTTTTTTTTAAATATTACAGACTTTAATTAAAGAACAAAAAAACACCACAAAAATAAACAACAAAAAACAATAAAAAACAAAATATCACATATTTGCTAATTAAAGCCAATTTCACAAGTGAGGTTAAAACCGTCTGACACATGTCAAATTTTATGCTCAAAATCCAAGTCAATAACGAAATCGGACAATCACTGACGCCCAACAACCAATTACCTACTAGACCATAATAATTTTAATGCGCTTACTGATGTTTGCAACAGTGTATTAATTTAGTTAATACACAGGCTGAATAAAGCTTCAAGTTAAAATTGGGAAAAGTTAGGTTTTTTTAATTTGGTTTCTAAATCAAAGAAAAATATTGTAATTTTGCATTTATGTTCTTTTTTTTAATTATACGTATAATTTAGTACTAAATAATAATGTATTTGAAAAAATTATAGTTTTTGTCTTTTATTGCAATAAAAAAAATATTGGACGATATATTGATGGATTAAAAATAGATGCATCATATATAGATTTTTGTGCATCCCCAGTTTTGAGACAGGAAGGAGAATGCTACATGTAGGAATTCTAGGTTAAAACTGTTGTTGTATGTCCACTGTTAAACAACTGTTGCCATGGTGATAATGCAATAAACAGCTTGGTTTAGTAGAGAAGGTGGTTAGACACGGCGCACATTTTGGTAGCCACTGATGACGTCATTAAGTGTAACCTTAGGCGCGTAATTTAAATGGTTGAAATTTTAGGTTAGATACAACTAAATTTTAGTTAGTATTAAATTTTAATACAGTAAATACTAAATTAAAAAATGTAATGCCTTAAATTATAGTTCCCTAATCCAGCTTATTTAGTTTAAACTTGATTATAATAAATAATGGTGCCAGGTAAGTAATAACTGTCCTTATAGATGCGACTTTTACTTGCTTTGTTGATATCAATAGGTGGTGGTGCCCTTGTTGGTAATTAAATGCTTCTTGGGGTTTGAAAGTCATCAGTTGACTGACAATAGTGCTTTGAACATAATTAATTCATATTAACATCACATAGTATTGTAAATGAAATATTTATTTTCAAATTTATTTATTCAAATGAAATAATTAATTTTAAATTTTGTTCATTGTATGTATAGTATAAATTGTATAGGTACTCACTTTGTGCATAATTTATATTTTCCTTATTTTGTAAACCACAGGCTTCTATCCATTTGGCCAAAACTTTTGGTGACTTTGGGAATGTAAAATATTTTACGCCTGTGTGTTTTGTTTTGCTATGATAGCTTGGACAGCCCACAACACAACACTTCATTGAAAAATATTATTAAAACATATAATAAAAATAGTAATATTAAAATGCGTAGAAAGTTTTTTATAACGAGTTTATAAAGATTATAACCTTTAATCATAACAAATATTTAAATATTTGACAGATAAACAAATGACAGACGCGCATGCGCATTTTGTTTAAACCAGGAGCTCTCAACATTTTTTTACACTTGCGCAACAGATGATGAAAATAAGTAATCGGAGTGTCTAACCACCTTCTCTACTAAACCAAGAATAAACAGCAGCAATGCTTACCCTTTGTTGTGCAACACTTCATCATCATCTGATTCTTCTTTGATTTCATGTTTTACCGCTATCCCAGACGATGAAGGCATTTCTTGGTCAGCAGATGTACTTGGTATATCGTACTTCAGCAAAATATCACCTACGGAATCGTCGACTAGTTCTTCAGGTTCTATTTTAACGAATATTTGTTCCATTGTGTATGAAAACTCTAAAACTTACATTTAATGATTACGGAATAGTCGTGTTTACTCCAAATACTTTGGCAATCTGTAAAAACAATAGAAAACCTTTTTAAACCCTAAAACAACGTATTTAACGTATATTTACCTTAACAGTGTTTGTAATGCAAAATTTGTATGCCCTCTTTGCAAGTAATTGGCGCCAAACGCCAATCAACGATCTTTATTTTGTATTTTGTCAGTGATTAGACGTAAACAAAAAATATTAACCTCACTTTTTCCCAATCTAACATGTATTGGACAGGTTTTAGATAAAACAAATTATGGTTTTTTATATTGAGTGGGTAAATAAAAACAATTAAAAAGATGGTAAAAATTTATTAAAAATTACAAAAACATTAGAATGAAGTTTAAAAAACTTAAATTTGCAACAAATTATTTTATTTGAACTAAGTTGGCAACAGTGAAGGCTACAGTCAGTACAGAGCCATCTGTTTTTAGTTATGTACACTGCAAAGTTGTCGGTAATAAAGTTATTATCGACGTAGGGTTAGTTTTACTTTTAGATTTGAAAAAGATTTTGTTAAAAAAAAAATTCTATATTTTAAATACATTTATTGTTTTGTTTAGCTTTAAACTGTGTTTTTATTGAAAGGGTCATCTTGTTTACAAATTATAGGGCCTTTCCATCTCAAATGGACGGTAGACTATGTCGTTATTTTTTTTTGCTTAAATTTGATTTACTCACAGGTCTATGGTTTTACTACTAAACTAGGCAATTTTAAAATTTTCACCTCAACTTTTTTTGCCTTTTTTAGGAAAAATAATTTTAAAAAAAATTGAGTGAATTCACTTAATTATTTAAAAAAAAATTCCTACGGGTGAACAAAACAAATTTAAGCAAAAAGAAAAAATAGGGGTCTTATCGATTTTGGTGGAGAAACTGTAAAAAAAATTTCGTTGAAAAATAACCTCTTTTTGCCTGGTCGATTTGAGATGGAAAGACGCATAAATAATATTTATTAAGTATGACGATTTAGGTGTTTTTTTAAATCACTTATATGTGTGGTTTTATAATTACAGTGGTGACAGGAATGCACTTTGGAAGTTATGATATTTCTATTGGATTCGTTCAATAAATCTGAATGCTTGATCAAAATGTGGTTATCTAAATTGGATTTTTGGTTAGTTTCTTTAGGACAAAACAAACATTTAAATTCTTTTGTTTCATTATGGATTTTCATGTGTTTTGTTAAGTCAAATTTATGAATTGTTTTGTATTGGCAAACGTGACATTCATATTTGTGTAGGTTTTCCAATTTTAGGCAAACCTTTATGTGAGTGTCATAGCTCGATTTATAAACAGCTGAGTATGAACAATTGGAACACTGGTAGATTTTACAGGTTATTTTTATTTTATTTTCGCCTTTATTTTCCGATTTATGCCTACTTATTATATGGGCATTTAAATAAGTCACTTTGGTAGTCATAAACTCGCAGAAATTACATCTCAAATATTTTTCTTTATCGTGAATTTTTAAATGTACATTTAAATTACCTCTATG
The DNA here is from genome assembly GCA_921294245.1 of Brassicogethes aeneus. Lineage (NCBI taxonomy): Eukaryota > Metazoa > Arthropoda > Insecta > Coleoptera > Nitidulidae > Brassicogethes > Brassicogethes aeneus. The sequence goes on along the minus strand of OV121142.1, from coordinate 3,956,734 downwards.
CCCAGTCACAAAAGCACAATGCCCACATTTCAACTGCTTCAGTTTGCCTTTTTCATGAACGTACTTTTCATGATAAGTCAAACTCCCCCTTGTCTTATATTTCTTAGGACAAATGTCACATTCAAACAACTTTACTTCGCCAACTTCAAGTCTCGCTTTTAAGCATTCTTTCTCGCGACTTAAACCTAATTGTCTGTTGCACTCATAGCCTGGATTTTCTTCGAAGCCTAAAAGAAAATTTATTCATAAACATTGAAAAAAGGTTTTAAACGGTTTTGAATGATCAGGAGAGCAGAGGTTACCTACTTCATTTATTGAAGGGGCTGCGGAGAATCCAATAGGGTGTTATGTTTTGTATGTAATATATACAAGGTGATTCACCTAACTTATTCTTGTTCTTTCTAAAACTTTTCCGCACTCGCCATATGTATAAAACATGTTTAGAATATATTGATTAGTGTAATTATTATCACCCATTGTAGCACAATTGTCAGAGACGTTGACATTGACATAACTTTATAAATACGAAATAAAAGACAATCCAACGCACACTACTGATATTACAAATAAAAAAATAAGCGGTTTTTTCACATTTTCTGTAATATCTTTGTAAATATTCATTTAAGGTATAGGCAATGCTGCAGCATTTCAATAGAAAACATTATTTTGTGTCGAATGGTGGGAAAATTGTATGGTAGTTTCGTTTGAAATAAGAAAGTTATTGATATTTAAAGTGACAAAAAAGTCAACGTAAATCCAAACACCCTGTATAAAATTTTCAAATACTTTTAATGGCTTTTGATAGATTGCTCCTTAGTTAACAGGTACCCCATAAATTAACTTTTTAACATAACAATCTGTAAAAATTTTTGAATAAAAAAAACCTATTAAAAATTTAAAAAAATAATAATTTTTTTTTTTTTTTATTTATTTATTTATTTATTGCTGACCCTAAAACAGTTTAACAAAAACTGGTACCAGGGCCTATATGAGTATATAATATAATAACAGTAATTATAACAATTCTATACAAAAAATACTATATAAAAAAAATATATGTTTCTTAAATAACTCCCAGAATTAAATATTTCAATATAAAATATACATAACATTATATAAAAAATAAAATATATTTAGATTCTTTATAAATTAAAACTAAATCTGTTAGGGTGACAGGTACTTTTTAATAACAACAATAAATCTACTTAAGTCTTGAATCATCTTTGTTTCTGTGTTTAGCTGGTTGTATTGCTGCACCGATTGATATATGGGAGAACTTTGTGTTTTGCAAGTTGATCTGAAATCATTTCTTATGTCATCTCTTCTTCTTGTATGATAGTGGTGTATATCGCTATTTGCTACTGTCATGTAATTTATTTTGCATCCTAATGTTTTAACATTAAATGCAAGTTTCAGCTGTTCCAATTGACATAATTTTTCAATATTTAGTAGTTTTGTTTTTAAATAAATTTGTTGAGTTGGTAAACCATAGTCCATCTTAAAAAGTGCTTTTAAAGCCTTGTTTTGAGCTCTTTGTAGGTTATTTAGCAAATACCCTGCTGCATTTCCCCAACAAGGTATCAGATACCGGATATTTGAGCATAATAAACTAAAATATATTTGTTTTTTGTAACGTACACTTATTAGGTTACTAGTACGGTAAAATACACCTATAAGAGGTATAATCTTTTTTATTAGTGCACTTATATGATTGTCCCATGTGAGCCTACAGTCAATATTTAATCCAAGGTATTTATACACATCCACTTTCTTTAAAACATCATTATGTAACATTAGTGATATATTGCTATCAAGTTTATTTTTTTGTTTTATTAACATAAAGACAGTCTTTTTAACATTAACACTTAGTTTATTCACAGCCAACCATTTACTATAAAGTTCTAAATCACAATTTATCACAGTTTGAATTTCAGTCAAATCAGTACCTGAGTATGCCAGTGCAGTGTCATCCGCAAAAGTAAAATATCTGGCTTCTAGCCCTGCATATTGTAGACTATGCACATGTAAAAGATATAAAATTGGTCCTAACACTGATCCCTGTGGTACTCCTATATTAACAGTACCTTTTTCACTTTGAACAGTATTCACTTCAGTATATTGAAGACGGTTACATAGGTAGGTCTTCAGTAATTTGTGGACTGGACCACAAAAACCCATTTTATATAGTTTATTTAATAACACCTGAGTATTCACTGTATCAAATGCTTTTTGCAAGTCAACAAAAACTATCACAACATATTTATTTTCATTTAGTTTGCTACATGTATATTCCAGAAGATCGGTTGCTGCACATAGAGTATTACTCTTCTTTTGAAAGCCATATTGGTATTTATCAAACTGAAATGTTCTATCAATGTGGTTAATCATCCGAACTTTTATTGCTTTTTCTAAAATTTTTGAGAAAATAGGCAATATGGCTATTGGTCTATAATTTCCTACATCGTTTTTAGCGCCTCCCTTGTGTAGTGGAATAAGCTTTGCTATTTTGAGCTCTTGTGGAAAATATCCTTCTTTAAATATGTTGTTAATAATCTTTACTATAGATATGTCGATGATGTCTAGGTTGTCTATCAAATCTTGCCTGCTAATACCATCATGACCTGGTGTTAATGTTGGTATTTCTAGAATTTTACGTAGAATTTAAAAATGCAATAAAACCAAAGTTGATATCACTTCCGATATAACCGGATGTGATAACGCATTAAAAATAATTTTAAAAAATAGTTTACATTGGCTTATAATTGCTTCCGTTCTCCATAAACTTCTAATGAATAAGTTAGGTGAATCACCCTGTATATATAAAAAATAGAGTCAATTTTTAACATTTAAACAAAATCGGACAATCTTTATTTTTTTCTTGTCCGCATGTAAGTTTTTCCAGGTACTGTGGAAAAGTTTAAATTAAAAAAAAACACTTACCTTTTTTTTTCGACGGTGTTTCTTTATTTACAACTTCACTGTCAGCCCTACAAAAACATTTAGTTTTACATTTTCACACTGATATTAAGTATACTACTTTTTGCCTATTTAAGGAGGCAGTATCAACTTGAAAATTACCACATTTAAAAGGTATTTCCATTCTCTATACAACCCTTATCTAAAATCTAAAATCAGTTCTATATATAGTTGAGTAGGTATTACATAACCAATTAAATCTTAAAATCAATATCACAAAATTGTAAAAAATAGGGGTTTTGAGTAGTGTTGTAAAAAAACGTTTTTTTCAGTTGAAAAAAAAAACACGTGAAAAAAATCATGTTTTTTTTTCACTGAAAAAAAAACAAAAGTTGTTTTTTTTTCATCCCCACCCACGTATGGTAAAAGAGCGCCTCAATGTCGGCAATGCTGACTCAGCATATCGTATAGTCTATACGGTATTATAATAGAAGAGTTAACTAAGACCTGCGGCTTTATAGGTTGATGCATAGAACAAGGACCTCTGTTTTTTTTTCTAAAAAAAACATTTTTTTTTGAAAAAAAACAAGACTGTTTTTTTTCAGTGACAACACTAGTTTTTAGCCATAACACATTCCCAATTTCAATAACAAGTACTTACCCTGATTCATAACATTCCAACCCATGATATTCCACCTCGATTTTTGTCTCAATCATGGCTTCATCTTCATCTTTTTCTTCATTGTTTAACAAATTTTTATCATCTTCTTCAGAAAAGTCACTGTACCTTTCTTCTTCCTTAATATTGCATAAGAAATCTTCAATTTTATGATCAAAATCTTCACTTTCTTCATCACTATCATTGGTTTTAGATCCTACATAGTACATCATTGAACCTAGGCTAAAATGGCATTTATTTAATGACAAATTTATTTAATATATTGCTTTATTTACATGAAAAAAAGTATAAAATATTACAGACTATTTTTAATTAAAGAATAACAAAACACCACAAAAATTAACAATAAAAAACAAAATAGGTATCACATATTTGCTAATTAAGCCAATTTTACAATTGAGGTTAGAACCATCTGACACATGTCAAATTTTATGCCCAAAATCAAAGTGATTAATGAAATGACGCCAAACAACTAATTACTAGACCATAATCATTTTAATGCGCTTACTGATGTTTGCAACAGTGTATTAATTTAGATAATGCACAGGCTGAATAAAGCTTCAAGTTAAAATTGGGAAAAAGTTAGGTTAAAACCATTTGACAGATGTCAGATTGGGAAAAAGTGAGGTTAAAACTGCTTAACATCTGTCAGTTTTAGTAATTTACTTTTTTTAATTTGGTTTCTAAATCAAAGAAAAATATTGTAATTTTGCATGTATGTTCTTTTTTTTTAATTATACTAAATAATAATGAATTTTAATAAATTAGTTTTTGTCTTTTATTGCAATAAAAAAAATTTAAAAAAAAATTCATTGTTTTTTAATATTGGACGATATATTGATAGATTAAAAATCGATGCATCATATATGGAATTTTGTGCATCCCCAGTTTTGAGACAGGAACAAGCATGCTACATGGAAGAATTCTAGGTTAAAAATGTTACTTGTTGCCAGAGAAATCTAGTTTTGTGAGAGAAATAGACTCTATTTCTCTGCTTGTTGCATGTCCACTGTCAAACAACTGTTGCCATGGTGATAATGCAATAAACAGCAGCAAGTTCTTTGGCTTACCCTTTGTTGAGCACTGCTTCATCATCATCTGATTCTTCTTTGATTTCATGTTTTACTGCTATCCCAGACAATGAAGGCATTTCTTGGTCAGCAGATGTACTTGGTATATCGTACTTCAGCAAAATATCACCTACGGAATCGTCTACTAGTTCTTCAGGTTCCTTTTTAACGACTATTTGCTCCATTGTGTATAAAAACTCTATAACTTACATTTAATGATTACAGAATAGTCGTGTTTACTACAAATACTTTGGCAATCTGTAAAAACAATAGAAAACCTTTATAACCCTAAAACAACCTATTTAACGTATATTTACAACGTATTTAACGTATATTTACATTAACAGTGTTTATAATACAGTGTTGCCAACCTTTTCGAACATTTTATCGGTAGATTCCTTGGAAATTTTCGGTAGATGATAAAATTTCGGTAGATTTAAAAATATATGTAATTTTTAGTAAAAAAACACAGGTAATAGAAATATATTTATTAAAAATAAAAAAATCTAATAAAAACAATAACATAATAATGTTAACAAAAATATTAAAATTATAAAAAGTTCAACACACAAAAAAAATAATAATATACATAAATCAAGAGAACAACGCCTATCAACGATCTGTATTTTGTATTTTGTCTGTGATTAGGCGTACACACAAAATTAAAAGTTTTTTTTCATGGTTTTAATTTAAAACCATGAAAAATCCTTAGAAGATGAACAATACAATCCCGTACGGGAATCTATAAACGGCACTACGGTTTTCGTATTGTTCATCTTTTACGGGAGGAAGGAAGGAAGAAAATCTATATATCAGGCTTAAAAATGAGGTTTTTAACCGCGATTTATAAGCTTTCGGTTGACATTGGCGCTATTGGCCAACCGCAAACGCCAACTGTAAGTTTATAAATCAGCCATTGAAAATATACGCATGCATTTTTAAGCCGGATTTATAGATTGCCTTCCTTCCTTCCTCCCGTAGAAGAGGAACAATACAAAAACCGTTGTGTTGTTTAAAGATTACCACACGGGAATCTATAAATGGCACTACGTTTTTCGTATTGTTCATCTTCTACGGGAGGAAGGAAGGAAGGAAGGCAATCTATAAATCAGGCTTTAAATATCGATTAAGCTTGATTTTAGGATTGCCTTCCTTCCTTCATTCATCCCGTAGAAGATGAAGAATAGAAAAACCGTTGTACTTTTTAAAGATTACCGTACGGAATTCTTTAAATGGCACAACGGTTTTTTTATTGTTCATCTTCTACGGGAGGAATAAAGGAAGGAAGGAAGGCAATCTATAAATCAGGCTTTACGACCAAATCATGAAAAATTAACAATAATGAAAAATTAATGGATATTATAAAGTTCATTTTTTTTATCTGGACTGCGGCAACGTTGCAAATTTAGGGTTTTGGTTGGTAAATACAGTTGTCAAGTTGGTCGCATTGATTAAAACAAACTAAGCTAGTTATGTATAAATTATTGTAGGTTACATTGTGCAGTTGTCAAGTTGAGCTGTCGAAATTCGTAGTTAAAAATGCAATTAATTTGGCTTTGGTGGTGCTTGGATGAGTAAAATCATATAAAAAAGTAGTTAAATATAGGTTGCTTTACTGCCCAGAAGAGAAAGTATTCCTAGCGGATAATAAACTTAAGCGAATTCGCTTTGAAAAGAATTGATAAAAAAGAAATTAAAATTGTTTGTGAACGTAAATATTGTCCAATTGTGAATATTGTGAAAATAATGTGTGATGTAATATTTATAAAACCAAATTCGTTACTTTTTTACTCCAAAAATGTCCATAAGGCGATGTACTTTTTCTTCCATTAAAGCATTTGGCATAATTTCATTAAAATAAAGTTTTGCCCTCAAAAGGGCTTTTACATTCGAATTCGTTGCTATTATTTTTGCCATAATTATCTTTTTATTTATAATTGACAAGTAAATTATCATATATTATATCACGAGAACTATGAATTTAATCGGTTAAACTCATATACCTATAACCTATTATAGGTATATGGTAAAACTAGGCTCAGTAGTTTTTTGTTTGGTTTTTCTTGGAAAATGTTGAATGCAAAATAATTTAATAAAATCACGAGACCGCGTAGCGGTCGAGGGGTTTTATTTTTAATTATTTTGCATGAAACTATTTTCCAAAAAGAAAAATCAAATAAAAAACTTACTGAGCATAGTTTGACAGATTAAATTTATAGGTTGAGATATACGTCTAGATTATTTCTCGAATTAAAGGAAACTATTTGACAATTCATAAAATCTGACGTATGTGTCAAAATTTATAAATATTTTTTTAAAGAAAATTCCATTAACTTAAGATATGTAATAAGTAATAATTGATATTTCGTAAACTAGATAACTTATTTTTTATTGTTTTTTTAAAAATGTTTGTTAAAACTTGTAAATAACACCATAAAATCGTAAACAAAAATCCAATATGGAGGCTAAAATTTAATCGCTCTTAAATAGTTCTAGTGATTTAATCGCTTATTTAAACGAAATTTATTCGAAAATTCAAGGCTTTTGATTGGTTCATATTAAAATGAGGGAAATAATCAATAATAAATATTATTGTCAATTTGACAGTGTCAAAGTACCATTTTTAAATCTTAAAAATAAAAAAGTCAAACTGGCATAAGCCACCAACATAACAAAAAAACACGAGTCCAGATAAAAAAAAATGAACTGTATAAAAATGTGTGTTTAATCTCAGGCTGTGTAATAACTGTTTTTTTAATTTTGAAAAACAAGAAAACAATTTCAAACAAAAATCGTAGTGCCATTTATAGATTCCCGTACGTGAATCTTTAACAGCACAACGGTTTTTGTATTGTTCATCTTCTACGGGAGGAAGGAAGGCAATCTATAAATTAGGCTTTAGAGTTGTAAATGCAGTATGTACTATGCTCCACACTTCAAAGTCCCACCACGTGACCACGTACGGAACGCAGTCTTTTGATAATTTGTCATTTAAGGCTTTTCAGGTTATGTATCTGTCAAAGTATAGTCAATGCAAGAAATAATATTTATACTGTTACCATTTATGTTTAAGCGTTAAAAGTTTATATTTCTTTATAGTATCACAGTAACAATGGTTGGTTTAATGAAATTCTAAAGTGTATAGTGCCAAATAAGTAAAATTTTTGTGCATTTGGTCTACATATATCTGGTTTTATCCATTAAATAGTTTTAACTAAACGGCATTTATTAAAAAAATTTAGCTTGTCTATTATGGAATAAGAATATCTGTATCAAAGGTAGGTTAATATATTATAACAAAAAATATCTAATTTTGAAATTTTAAGGTTAGAAAAATCTATTTTGATCAAAATAAATAAGTATTTTGGATTATTTGGAAGAGTGTGTTAATATGGTCATATAAATATAGATATACTAAATAATTGTTGAATATGGTTCAAATTAAATTAAAGCTTTTATACTCCTAACAACAAAACTTGTGCATACCTCTTGGGATCCCTACTTTAAGTTAGATTATAAGGAAACAAACAATTTTTAGAGATACATGCAATGTAAAAATATTTAATACTCCCATAACATGTGATTTTTTAAATTTTTAAAAGTTATAATGATTTTTCGATGAAGATAAAATTCAGTTGAAGCTTTATACGTAATTGTATTGACAAAACTTTATGTAGGTATACTTTAAGCTGGATAAGAAAGACTACCTACTACAAGTAAAAATATTAGATAGAGTATACTGTGGTTTTATTTAAATTTTAGAATTTATAAGGTTATTTATACCTAATGATTGTTCGATGTAGATAAAATTTTGTCGAAGCTTTTATAGGTACTTGTATTGACACTATGGGTATATTAGCTGACAGTGTAAGGAACTATGTTATGGGAGTATTAAATATTTTTACATCGCATGTATCTCTAAAAATTGTTTGTTTCCTTATAATCTAACTTAAAGTAGGGATCCCGAGAGGTATGCACAAGTTTTGTTGTTAGGAGTATAAAAGCTTTAATTTAATTTGAACCATATTCAACAATTATTTAGTATATCTATATTTATATGACCATATTAACACACTCTTCCAAATAATCCAAAATACTTATTTATTTTGATCAAAATAGATTTTTCTAACCTTAAAATTTTAAAATTAGATGATATTTTTTGTTATAATATATTAACCTACCTTTGATACAGATATTCTTATTCCATAATAGAGAAGCTAGATTTTTTTAATAAATGCCGTTTAGTTAAAACTATTTTATGGATAAAACCAGATATAATATATTAACATATTATGTAGACCAAATGCACAAAAATTTTACTTATTTGGCACTATAAACTTTAGAATTTCATTAAATGCAGTATTTATACTCTTAAACCAACCATTGTTACTGTGATACTATAAAGATTTATGAACTTTTAACGCTTAAACATAAACGGTAACAGTATAAATATTATTTCTTTCGTTGACTATACTTTGACAGATACATAACCTGAAAAGCCTTAAATGCCAAATTTTCAAAAGACTGCGTTCCGTACCTGGTCACGTGGTGGGACTTTGAAGTGTGGAGCATAGTACAAGTACTGCCAACTGCTGGTAAACAAAAGAGAACTATAGGTTTCAAACCAAAGGTTTGTTCCTGCAGTGGTAAAAACAATATACCTATAACTAGTTATAGTTATAGGTTTATGGTAAAAACCTATTTTTCTACTTTTTGTATGTTATCCGTAGATTTGGTGCCTTTATCCGAAAATCCGAGTTTAACATTGAAATCCGTAGATCTACGGAGAGTAAACACTGTATTGGACAGGTTTTAGAGAAAATAAATTATGATTTTTTTATATTGAGTGGGTAAATAAAAACAAATAAAAAAATGGTAATAATTTATTGTTGTAACAAATTATTTTATTAAACTAAGTTGGCAACAGTAAATTGTTGTAAATTTTCCAATTTTAGGCAAACCTTTATGTGAGTTTCATAGCTTGCTTTATAAACAGCTGTGTATGAACAATTAGAACACTGGTAGATTTTACTGGTTATTTTTATTTTATTTTCGCCTTCATTTTCCGATTTATGCCTACTTATATGGTCATTTAAATTAGTCGATTTGGTAGTTTTATAATTACATTGGTGGCAGGAATGCACTTTGGAGGTTATGATACTTCTATTGGATTTGTTCAATAAATGTGAATGCTTGGTCAAAATGTGGCCGTCCAAATTGTATTTATGGTTACTTTCTTTCGGACAAAACAAACATTTAAATTCTTTTGTTTCATTATGGATTTTTAGGTGACTTTTTAAGTGAAATTTATGAATGGTTTTGTAGTGACAAACGTGACATTCATATTCTTGTATGTTTTCCAATTTTAGGCAGACCTTTATGTGAGCGTCATAGCTCGATTTATAAACAGCTGAGTATGAACAATTGGAACACTGGTAGATTTTACTGGTTATTTTTATTTTATTTTCACCCTGATTTTCCGATTTATGCCTACTTATAATATGGGCATTTAAATGAATCAATTTGGTAGTCATAAACGCGCAGAAATGACATCTCAAATATTTTTCTTTATCGTGAATTTTTAAATGTGTATTAAGATAACTTTTATGTCCAGTCACGAAATCACAATGCCTACATTTCAAGTGCTTCAGTTTGTTTTTTTCATGAATATACTTTTTATGATAAGCCAAACTCCCCCTTGTCTTATATTTCTTAGGACAAATGTCACATTCAAACAACTTTACTTCGCCAACTTCAACTCTCGCTTTTAAGCATTCTTTCTCGCGGCTTAAACCTAACTGTCTCTTGCACTCAAAGCCTGGATTTTTTTCGAAGCCTGAAAGAAAATTTATTCATAAACATTGAAGAAAGGTTTTAAACGGTTTTGAGGATCAGGAGAGCAGAGGTTACGTCATTTATTGAAGTGGCTGCGCAGAATCTAATATTAATTACACAGACCACACTTGATACAACAATCATGTATCATGCAGACCACATAGACTGAACGTAAGGGCGATGCAGTTTTTCTATGGTTGAAGCTGGGTACAGGCCTATACAGGCCCAGCGATCGCAATATTTTTTGTATTTATTTTAAAAACATGGGTAAATGTGTAGTGATAGGATGTGAAAATAGAACTGAGACCAAATACAACGAAAAAAATTACGGTAATTTCTTTATGTAAGTAGAAATTAAATATATAAAATTGCAGAAATCGCGCTCTCCTCCGCTATTAAATTGGCTTGCGTCGAGGAAAATCAGAGTTGAATTAGTAAATTTCGAGCCCAATTAATTTCGGAGAGACATCTTTTTGTGTTGTTTACCATTGTTTGTTGTATTTTATGTTTTTTATATGTAATTTAGGTATATTTAAAATTCGCCAAGGAATATAAATACTAAATATATTAACCATTTCATGTAATAATAAAGTTTTAAGTTTTCATTCAATAAAAATATTCATTATCAATTGTAGTTTCATTGTTTTTATAAATAAATTGAATCATTGTTTTTGTAAATAATTTTATTTTTCCTAAAGATCTTTATTAAAAATAACTATAAAAATTTAATAACTTGATATTATTAATTTGAAAGACATTTAAAAATTCAATATATTTTCTTTTCTTTATTGACTTCGTAAATTAAATTCATTCAGGCAAATATAAAATGGGTTTTGCAAATCTGTACCTCAGAGGTAAACTGTAGTACAATATTATCAAAAATGAGATATTATAAAAAAAATTATCCACTAGTCAAGTAATCATAGATATTAATATTTAAAAACTAATGTCATGATAATCAGTTATTAAATGTAAGAACTAGAAATAATTATGAGTTTTAAAACATTTTTGACTTCTCCTGAACAATTTACTTAATACACTTTACCTCTGAGGTACAGGGTAATCCCCTATAACTTTAACTTTTTGAAGGCTGGTTATTAGGGTGGGCCAAAAAAAAACTTTTAATTTTTTTTCTTTAGGTACCATGAAAATATCATCCAAGATAACGAAAAAAAAATTCTCCTAAAGTTTGAGCTCTTAATATTAATATTAAGAGGTGGCTCATCGCGATTTTTTATTTTCCATTTAAATAACACGGGAAAAAAACATTTTTTTGTTTGTAATTTTATTGCGATTTAACGAATTAGTGTGTTGTAAAAATCAATACATATTCTTGTAGGGAATTGAACGATCTACAAAAAAGATCTGATATGATTTTTTGCTTAGTCGACTCTTTTAAAAGATATTTGAGGTTAAAGTTCAACCTCAAATAGTAAATGATGACTTTTATAGTTTTCCATGCTCTATTACGAAATATTGGCTCAAAAACATGAAATATCATATTTTTCGTGAAGTTTATCGAGTGTTCTTTGGTAAAACAATACAATTTCTACGAAATATCAATAATCAATATCAATAATTTTTTTTTTATAAGTACTTGATTTAAAAAAAAACTTTTAATTTTCTTTTCTTTAGCTACCATGAAAATATTGTCCAAGATGACGAAAAAAAAATTCTGATAAAGTTTGAGCTCTTAATATCAATATTAAGAGGTGGCTCATCGCGATTTTTTATTTTCCATTTAAATAACACGGGAAAAAAACATTTTTTTGTTTGTAATTTTATTGCGATTTAACGAATTAGTGTGTTGTAAAAATCAATACATATTCTTGTAGGGAATTGAACGATCTACAAAAAAGATCTGATATGATTTTTTGCATAGTCGACTCTTTTAAAAGTTATTTGAGGTTAAAGTTCAACTTCAAATAGTAAATGATGACTTTTATAGTTTTTCACTAAATATTGTCTCAAAAACATGAAATATCATATTTTTCGTGAAGTTTATCGATTGTTCTTCGGCAAAACAATACAATTTTTTATAAAATATCAATAATCGTTGAAAAAACGGTTTTTTCCTATATTTAATTTTTTTTAATTCGAAATTTTTTCTTTACATCATTTCCTTAAAAAATAATAAATATTCTATTTACACTTGACTATTAGGTAATGTAGAGTAATAAAAGCCATGTTTCAATAATTTTCCAATTAAAATAAAAAATGTTATTCCAACGTGCACTTTTTCACTATTTTGGAATCAAACTAAATTTTTCTTGTTACAATTGGGATATTTTTGCTGTTGGTTTTTAACTACTCGCTATAAGTATCAAATATACATATACATTAGGGTGTGCCAAAAAAACTCGATATTTTTTTTTTCTTGCTCTCCACCCAAAATATCGTAGAATATGTCCGAACAAATATGCTGTTAAAAGCGGAGCTCATAATTTCAATTTTAAAAGGTCCCTCATCGAATCTGAAGTTTTGCCGCTTAAATAACACAGAAAACTGACTTTTTTACCTTATTTATTCTTGCAACCTAGGAAGAATTTTTTTTTTCATAAAATGCATGACTAATTCTTACAAAGCATTAAATTTGGACAAAAAAATCTTATTAAGCCGAATTTCTATTTTCATTATTTGATTTTTTACAGAGCTTTAAATTTAAAGTTAATAATACAAAAATGATGAATTTATACGCCTGTAACTTTTAGAATATTGACGATACAAAAAATTCGCCAAAAACTTTTTTGTGCTCCATCAGACAAGCTAAAAAATTGCCATTTGACTTTTTCGTCTAACTTCAATAGTTTAGCTGAAAAAGGCAAAAAACGTAAAATTTTAAATTTAATGCTCTGTAAAAAATCAAATAATGAAAATAGAAATTCGGCTTAATAAGATTTTTTCGTCCAAATTTATTGCTTTGTAAGATTTGGTCATGGATTTTATGAAAAAAAAATTTCTTCCTAGGTTGCAAGAATAAATAAGGTAAAAAAGTCAGTTTTCTGTGTTATTTAAGCGGCAAAACTTCAGATTCGATGAGGGACCTCTTAAAATTGAAATTATGAGCTCCGCTTTTAACAGAATATTTGTTTAGACATATTCTACGATATTTTGGGTGGAGAGCAAGAAAAAAGAAATATCGAGTTTTTTTGGCACACCCTAATATACATATTTAATATATTTGATTTACCCATTGACTTTATCAATAAGAATGTAGAATTTTGGACACAGGATGAAAGCTATCAAGATAATCTAGTATTTTTCAAACGTCTTAGCGTTCTCAATGATGTAGCAGAAAGAGGAGTTGCATTAATAGAAAAGTACAACAAATGTTTGATTCTAAGATAGTGAAAAAAGTACAAGTTATGGAATAACATTTTTTATTTTAGTTGATAAATTATTGAAACATGGCTTTTATTACCTAATAGTCAAGTGTAAATAGAATATTTATTATTTTTTGAGAAAATGATTAATTTTTTTGTCATTACTTATGTAAAGAAAAAAATTCGATTTTTTTTTAAATCAAGTAGACTATAGAAAAAAAAATTATTGATATTGATTATTGATATTTCGTAGAAATTGTATTGTTTTACCAAAGAACACTCGATAAACTTCACGAAAAATATGATATTTCATGTTTTTGAGCCAATATTTCGTAATAGAGCATGGAAAACTATAAAAGTCATCATTTACTATTTGAGGTTGAACTTTAACCTCAAATATCTTTTAAAAGAGTCGACTAAGCAAAAAATCATATCAGATCTTTTTTGTAGATCGTTCAATTCCCTACAATAATATGTATTGATTTTTACAACACACTAATTCGTTAAATCGCAATAAAATTACAAACAAAAAAATGTTTTTTTTCCCGTGTTATTTAAATGGAAAATAAAAAATCGCGATGAGCCACCTCTTAATATTAATATTAAGAGCTCAAACTTTAGGGGAATTTTTTTTTCGTCATTTTGGACGATATTTTCATGGTACCTAAAGAAAAAAAATTAAAAGTTTTTTTTTGGCCCACCCTACTGGTTATGTAGGTACTAAAAAATACTTTTTTCTACGTATAAAGAAAATTGGAAAATTGATATACAAAAAGTTTATTTTTTTCAATGAATATATAGGGTGATCCATGGATCACCTTATATATGTATTTATTTTTCGATTCCTTGTAAAATTCTAAGCATATTTCATATAACATACCATATATGTAGGTACCTAAATTAAACCGTTTCTGAAATATTTAAAATATGATTCAAACATTTTTAACAATTGCAGAATTACTAAAGGACAATAATAATAATATTTAAAATTATTAAAATATGTATTACCTAAATAAAATAAATTTTTAATTTATTATTATTTGGTTTTATTTATTTAAAATAGAAATAGGCATTTAATAAAGGTAAGCCAAGAGGTAAGCATAATATATTTTTGTATTTATTAAAAAATTTATGAACAACAAAATTTGTTTATTTAAAATGTTTAAATATATCGTTTGATATTTTAACAAATTATTATTGTGTAAATTATTTTGCATTTATCTGATCATAATAAATATTAACAATACTAATTATAATTATTATATTAATAATGTATAAATATTACTAAAATAATATAAAAATATTATAAATAAAACTCTTCTACGAGACATAAATCGTAACTGAAGACAACTCTGGTGAAAACATAGCCACGCCTTTCGCATACCTTTCCCCGCACTCCCCGAAAGCGGCTTCACTTGATTCAATGATACGAAATAGGCCTCGTTCAGTCTATCTGGTCTGTGGGGTATGTTTTTTATGTAATATATACAGGGCGATTCACCCAACTTATTCTTGTTCTTTTTAAAACTTTTCCGCACTCGCCATATGTATAAAACATGATATTGATTAGTGTAATTATTATCACCAATTGCAGCACAATTGTCAGAGACGTTGACATTGACATAACTTTATAAATACGAAATAAAAGACAATCCAACGCACACTACTGATATTACAAATAAAAAAATAAGCGGTTTTTTCACATTTTTTGTAATATCTCTGTAAATATTCATTTTAGGTATAGGCAATGCTGTAGCATTTCAATAGAAAACATTATTTTGTGTCAAATGGTGGGAAAATTGTATGGTAGTTTCGTTTGAAATAAGAAAGTTATTGGTACCTATTTAAAGTGACAAAAAAGTCAACGTACCAGACACCCTGTATAAAATTTTTAAATACTATTAGTGGCTTTTGATAGATTGCTCCTTAGTTAACAGTTAAAAATCTGTCAAAATTTTTGAAAAAAATGAATATCTCAAAACCTGTTAAAAATTTAAAAAAATAATAAAATGTTGATATTTCTAGAATTTTACGTAGAATTTAAAAATGCAATAAAACCAAAGTTGATATTACTTCCGGTTTAACCAAAAGTGATAACGCATTAAAAATAATTTTAAAAAATAGTTTACATTGGCTTATAATTGCTATACAAATTTTAAATCGATATATTTTTCCGTTCTCCATAAACTTGTAATGAATAAGTTAGGTGAATCACCCTGTAAAAAATAGAGTCAATTTTTAACATTTAAACAAAATCGGACAATTTTTATTTTTTTCTTCTCCGCATGTAAGTTTTTTCAGGTACTGTGAAAAAGTTTAAATTAAAAAAAAAAACACTCACCTTTTTCTTCTGCTTTCGACGGTGTTTCTTTATTTACAACTTCACTGTCAGCCCTACAAAAACATTTAATTTTACATTTCCACACTGATATTAAGTATGCTACTTTTTGACGTCAAATTAATAGGTGCCTATTTAAAGAGTGCCAAGAGGGCAGTATCAACTTAAAAATTGTTTGTGATACCTTATTTAAAAGGTATTTCGATTCTATTTAACGCTTATCTAAAATCTAAAACCTGTTCAATGCAGTGTTGCCAACCCTACCGAATTTTCGGTAGATCTACCGATTTCTGGAAAATTCTACCGATCTACCGATATATCGGTCTATAGACATCAATATTCTACCGAAAATCTAAATCTTGCAATAAAAGAAATAAATAACTTTTTTTAGATTAAACTGCATAAAAATATTATACTTAGACAACAGTATTATATTTTTCACTACTATGTGATTAAAAATGTTTTTACCAACATCATTTGTACAAAAATTTTTAATAAGTATTTTTCTTTTACCTGTGTTTTTTTTTAACTAAAAATTACACCTATATTTAAATCTACCGAAATTTTATCAACATCTACAGAAAATTTACATAGAATCTACCGGTAAAATGTTCGAAGAGGTTGGCAATACTGGTTCAAAGGTTGCTGAGATATTAAACGTTTAAATAAAATTATCAAATCAAATTTTTGTTTATATTTATTAAATACAAGGTTATCATTTATTAAGTACAATAAATTTACAATTAGTCATTAAATTAGGTGTTCAAAATGCTCCCCTTGGACATTTTCATTTTGTTTTACGTGTAAAGTACAAATTTATCTAAATTTTTTACCAATTTTTTATTTTTTTCGCCTACCAGATTTTAAATTACCACAGCCATCTTTTGTTTTTCCTATGGCCACCATATTGGAATTATACATGGTTGGATAGAAAAAATCAAGAAATTCAACGATGTATCAAACTACAAAAGTTTTGGCCACCATTATAAAAACAAAAGATGGTGATGGTAACTCGAAATATAGAAAATAAATTGTATGAATTAATGTGAATTTACCAGTGTTGCCAACCCTAGGAAAATTTCACTATAGTATCTACAGGTGCTAAAATTTTCAGCACCTGTAGATACTAAAAGATTTTTTTTAAACCTTAGGAAATTTCTTCTTAAAAGGTTATTAAAATTTCTTGACAAGAAATTTATTAAAAACGAAACAATAAACTTAATTTATATTGGTAGGTGTATTGATATCGTTTGATATTTTGACAAACTATTTGAAGTTCCAAGCCAATCACGACTTTTATTTGAATGACTCACATGATCTTGTCAAAATCGCACTTAATTTCTAAAAAATTCTCCAATTAAAAAAATCCTAGGGAAAAATCGGATAAACTACGAAGAAATTACCATAACCCTAGGGATTCCTTGAAAAAAAAACGTTGGCAACTCTGATGTTTCAATGTAAAACAAACTTTTTTTAAAATTCCCAGGAATAACGAAGTTAACGATTTTTGGGTTTAAAAAGTTTTTTGCACTTTTTCAAATATTTTGAGAACCAATTAAATCTCTGAATCCACAATATTGACAAATTTTAAAAAATAAATATCACAAAATTGTAAAAAAATAGGGGTTTTGAGCCATAACACTTTCCCAAAATCAATAACATGTACTTACCCTAATTCATAACATTCTAACCCATGATATTCCACCTCGATTTTTGTCTCAATCATGGCTTCATCTTCATCTCTTTCTTCTTTGTTTGACAAATTTTTATCATCTTCTTCAGAAAAGTCACTGTACCTTTCTTCTTCCTTAATTTTGCATAAGAAATCTTCAATTTTATGATCAAAATCTTCACTTTCTTCATCACTATCATTGGTTTTAGATCTTACATAGTACATCATTGAACCTGGGCTAAAATGGCATTTATTTCATGATAAATTTATGTAATATATTGCTTTATTTACATTAAAAAAAATGTATAAAATATTACAGACTATTTTTAATTAAAACAAAAAAACACCATAAAAATAAACAATAAAAAAGAAAATATCACATATTTGCTAATATAATTAAAGCCAATTTTACAAGTGAGGTTAAAACCGTCTGACACATGTCAAATTTTATGATTGCTCAAAATCAAAGTGAATAATGAAATCGGCCAATTACTGACTCCAATCAATTAATTAATAGGTAGACCATAATGCACTTATTGATGTTTGCAATAGTGAATTAAGTTACTTAAGGCTGAATAAAGCTTCCAAGTTAAAATTGGGAAAAAGTGAGGTTAAAACCATTTGACAGATGTCAGATTGGGAAAAGTGAGGTTAAACCGCTTAACATCTGTCAGTTTCAGTAATTAATCATATATGGAATTTTATGCATCCCCAGTTTTGAGACAGGAACAAGCATGCTACATGTAGGAATTTTAGGTTAAAACTGTTACTTGTTGCATGTCCATTGTTAAATAACTGTTGCCATGGTGATAATGCTTACCCTTTGTTGAGCAACGCTTCATCATCATCTGATTCTTCTTTGATTTCATGTTTTACTGCTATCCCAGACGATGAAGGCATTTCTTGGTCAGCAGATGTACTTGGTATATCGTACTTCATCAAAATATCACCTATGGAATCGTCGACTAGTTCTTCAGTTTCTATTTTAACGACTATTTGCTCCATTGTGTATGAAAACTCTATAACTTACATTTAATGATTACATAATAGTCGTGTTTACTCCAAATACTTTGGCAATCTGTAAAAACAATAGAAATCCTTTACAAACCCTAAAACAACGTATTTAACGTATATTTACCTTAACAGTGTTTGTAATACAAACTTTGTATGCCCTCTTTGCAAGTAATTGGCGTCAAACGCCAATCAACGATCTGTATTTTGTCTGTGATTAGGCGTAAACAAAAAATATTAACCTCACTTTTTCCCAATCTAACATCTATTGGAAAGGTTTTAGATATGTAAAACAAATTATGATTTTTTTTTATATCAAGTGGGTACTTCAATAAAAACAATTAAAAAAATGTTAAAAATTTATTAAAAATTACAATAACATTAGAATTAAGTTTGAAAAACTTTGTAACAAATTATTTTATTTAAACCTAGTTGGCAACAGTGAAGGCCACATATCCATATGTTTTTGTAAAAAAACAATTTCCAAATTTTAAATACATCCTGTTGCCTGGTCAATTTTGGATGGAAAGACCCATAAATAATATTTATCTATTTTGGTTTCATAATGACTTCATTATAACACCGCTTTTGGTTCTTTAATGAGGTACTTTATTCCACCCAAAATTTTGATTTTATAGGTTGGCTACTGGTAAAATACAATTTTGAATACCTATAGGTTATAATATTTTTATGATTTGTTTTCTAGTACTTACGAGACTTTTCGTGTAATAAATTTTGTTTAACACCAAAGAAAATCCTTTTTTCTTCTTTAACAGCCGCTTATTGTAAATACTTATTGTAAATTAACGACGCCATAGCGAAAGAATGTGATAATGTTTGAAAGGTTAATGACCTTTCAAACTTCAAACTTTGTTATCTATGATACCAACTATGTAAAGTAAAATTTAACCAAATTAAATATAAGGTATAAAATTAATTTGTTTTATGAAATGTTTGCAAAATAGATAAAATAGCATAAAGAACTCATGTCATAAGACCTTTTGTCGCACTTGTCCATTATAAAACTCGCTCCTTCGTCGCTCGTTTTATAAATTGTCCGCGTGCGACAAAATGACGTCTTATGACATTAGTTCTTTAATATACTATTATTAAGTATGGCGATTTAGGTGTTTTTTTAAATCACTGATATGTGTAGTTTTAAAATTACAGTGGTGACAGGAATGCACTTTGGAAGTTATGATATTTCTATTGGATTCGTTCAATAAATGTGAATGCGTGATTAAAATGTGGTTATCCAAATTGTATTTTTGGTTGCTTTCTCTTGAACAAAACAAACATTTAAATTGTTTTGTTTTATTATGGGTTTTTATGTGACTTTTTAAGTGAAATTTATGAATTGTTTTGTATTGGCAAAGGTGACATTCATATTGTTGTACGTTTTCCAATTTTAGGCAAACCTTTATGTGAGCGTCATAGCTTGCTTTATAAACAGAAGAGTATGCACAATTAGAGCACTGGTAGATTTTACTGGTTATTTTTATTTTATTTTCGCCTTTATTTTCCGATTTGTGCCTACTTATAATATGGGCATTTAAATTAATCAATCTGGCAGTGATAAATTCGCAAAAATTACATCTCAAATATTTTTTTTTATCGTGAATTTTTAAATGTTTATTAAAATAACCTTTATGTCCAGTCACAAAAGCACAATGTTGACATTTCAACTGATCCAGTTTGTATATTTCATGAAGGTGTTTTTTTAATTTACAAGTATGTGTAGTTTTATAATTACAGTTGTGGCAGGAATGCATTTTGGAGGTTATGATACTTCTATTGGATTCGTTCAATAAATCTGAATGCTTCATCAAAATGTGGTTGTCCAAAATGGATTTATGGTTACTTTCTTTCGGACAAAACAAACATTTAAATTCTTTTTTTTTATTATGGGTTTTTAGGTGAGTTTTTAAATTAAATTTATAAATAGTTTTGTAGGGGCAAAGGTGACATTTATATTCATAGATGACCGATTTTAAACAAACCTTTATGTGAATTTCATAGTTTGTTTTTTTAACAGTAGAGTATGAACAATTGGAACACTGGTAGGTTTTACTGGTTATTTTTATTTTATTTTTGCCTTTATTTTCCGATTTGTGCCTACTTATAATATGGGCATTTAGATTAGTCAATTTGGTAGTCATAAACTCGCAGAAATGACATCTCAAATATTTTTCTTTATCGTGAATTTTTAAATGTGTATTTAAATAACTTTTATGTTCAGTCACAAAAGCACAATGCCCACATTTCAACTGCTCCAGTTTGTCTTTTTCATGATTATACTTTTTATGATAATTCAAACCCACCCTTGTCCTACATTTCTTAGGACAAATGTCACATTCAAACAACTTTACTTCGCCAACTCCAGCTATCGCTTTTAAGCATTCTTTCTCGCGACTTAAACCTAATTGTCTCTTGCACTCATGGCCTGGATTTTTTTCGAAGCCTGAAAGAAAAATTTTTCATAAACATTGAAGAAATAGTACAGTCATCTTAGTCAAAAAAAGGGATCAACCTCGGAATCTAACGGAATAAGCTGAATTTTTGTGACAACCTTTATTTTAGCATTACAAATGTTGTCTCAAAAGTCACATATGCCAACGTGCAGAGATAAAGAAGGTGTGAGCGACCTTAGATATTCAAGGTCAAAGGTCGCAAAAATCAGTTTTTTGAGAATATCTCGTTTTCTCTGCCTCCTATCGTATTTGCATTTATTATAAAAATTGTAGAGAATAAAATTCTCTACAAATTTTTTTATACGTTGAACCGTTTTCTATTATACTGTTTTATTAATTAATTATATAATAAATATTACAAAAAAAAATTTAATACCTTATACTTATATTTCTTTTAAATCAAATGTATTTTATCTTCATATGTATCTTATATTTTAATTTAATTTTAATGAAGGATAATTGGATCGGAGTAGGAAAAAATGTTTTTATTTATATCAATATTATTATTATTATTATTAATCTTTATCTTCTTCATCCTCGTCTTCTTCAGGTTGGCCAGCAATTTCAGACTCATTCTCATCATCACTCTCCTCGTTATCATTGACATTAATTGCCATATCTTCAAAAACTTACTTATAACGTGTTTGTACTTTGTTTGCCTTTGTTGCCTCATCTGCGACTTCACCACAAAATAAGCACAATATTTTAAAATCAAACACATCATTCCCTTTTTTTACGAGGTACAGTTGATGACGTTGAAGGTCCAGTCTCTTCAAGGCGACGTTTTGCTGCTGCAATTTTACTATAGTACGCTATAGCGTACAATTTTCGACACTCAATATGAACGTTCACAGAAGTCAAAGTATTTAGGTAGTTTATGTTTATTTCTCTCAATAATTGCTTCTTTTAAAGTCTTTGTACCGCGCACAAAAGTCACAGAATCACCTTCAGAAAGTAACTTATTACAAATAAAACACAAATCAGCCATTTTAACCTTTAAAATATTACGAATATTACCTGTCACAACCCTAGACCTATACCTAGGGTCACAACTTGCTTTAAATATAGGTATACCTAACCTTTTTATTTATAGCAAGCCCACTATAGTATTTCCAGGTCTGTTATTTTAAAAGCAATATCTGAATCCAAGAGATGACCAGAGACATATTCAAGGCAAATTTATTTAATGTCTTTTCCTATTAATTTGCATTTATCATTAATTAGAATAACATTAGAATATATTTAGAATGATTCACTTCATTATTTAATTATTTGTATGTCAAAAGTAATTAATATTTAATGATTATTTGTTTTAAAAAATATATAAAAATAAATATGAGGTATTAAATTGTTATTTAAGTAATATTTAATAATTAACTAATTAAAAAAACGATATAATAGATTGGGATTTATGATTTACCTTGCGCTAAAGGTACGTATGGCTGAGCGCTCCACACTTTGCACCCTCTATCTCAAAAACGATTAGACGTATGAAAAAATGTTTTAAACAAAATTTATAGAGAATTTTATTCTCTACAACTTGTATAATAAATGCAAATACGATAGGAGGCAGAGAAAAGGAGATTTTCTCAAAAAAATGATTTTTGCGACCTTTGACCTTGAATATCTAAGGCCGCTCACACGTTGGCATATGTGACTTTTGAGACAACATTTGCAATGCTAAAATAAAGGTTTGTACAAAAATTCAGCTTATTCCGTTAGATTCCAAGGTGAAATGCCTAGATGACTGGACTAAAAGGTTTTAAACGGTTTTGAGGATCAGGAGAGCAGAGGTTACGTCATTTATTGAAGTGGCTGCGCAGAATCCAATAGGGTGTTATGTTTTTTATGTAATATATACAGGGTGATTCACCCAACTTATTCCTGTTCTTTCTAAAACTTTTTCGTACTCGCCATATGTATAAAACATGTTTAGAATATATTGATTAGTGTAATTATTATCACCAATTGCAGCACAATTGTCAGAGACGTTAACATTGACATATATATGTCTTTATAAATACATATATATATTATCACCAATTGCAGCACAATTGTCAGAGACGTTAACATTGACATATATGTCTTTATAAATACATATATATGTCTTTATAAATACGAAATAAAAGACAATCCAACGCACACTACTGATATTACAATAAAATAAATAAGCGGGTTTTTCAAATTTTCTGTAATATCTCCAAATAAATATTCATTTTAGGTATAGGCAATGCTGCAGAATTTCAATAGAAAACATTATTTTGTGTCAAATGGTGGGAAAATTGTATGGTAATTTCGTTTGAAATAAGAAAGTTATTGGTATTTAAAGTGACAAAAAAATCAACATAAATACCATAAAATTTTCAAATACTTTTAATGGCTTTCAAAAGATTGCTCCTTAGTTAACAGGTACCCCATAAATTAACTTTTAAACATAACAATCTGTCAAACATTTTGAAAAAAAATGAATATCTCAAAACCTGTTAAAAATTTAAAAAAATAATAAAATGTTGGTATTTCTAGAATTTTACGTAGAATTTAAAAATAAAATAAAACCAAAGTTGATATTGCTTCCGGTTTAACAGGAAGTGATAACGCATTAAAACTAATTTTTAAAAAAATTTACATTGGCTTATAATTACAAATTTTAAATCGATATATTTTTCTGTTCCCCATAAACTTCTAATGAATAAGTTAGGTAAATCACCCTGTATAGTATACAAAAAATAGAGTCAATTTTTAACATTTAAACAAAATCGGACGATCTTTATTTTTTTCTTGTCCGCATGAAAGTTTTTTCAGGTACTGTGGAAAACTTTAAATAAAATAAAAACACTTACCTTTTTCTTCTGTTTTCGAGGGTGTTTCTTTATTTACAACTTCACTGTCAGCCCTACAAAAACATTTAATTTTACATTTCCACACTGATATTAAGTATACTACTTTTTGACGTCAAATTAATAGGTGCCAAGAAGGCAGTATCATCTTAAAAATGCTCAATAAATTTCCAATTAGTCATCAAATTAGATGCTCCCCTTGAACATTTTAATTTTGTTTTAGGTGTAAAAATACAAATTTATCTAAATGTTTTACCAATTTGTGATTTTTTTCGCCTACTAGATTTTAAGTTACACCGCCATCTTTCGTTTTTCCTATGGCCAACATATTGGAATTTTACATGGTTGGATAGAAAAAAATCAAGAAATTTAACAATGTATCAAACTACAAAAGTTCTGGCGCCCATTATAAAAACAAAAGATTGTGATGGTAACACAAAGAAATTGTATGAATTAATGTGTGTTTACCAGTGTTGCCAACCCTAGGAAAATTTCACTAGTCTAGGGAATTTTCAGCACCTATAGATACTAAAAGATTTTTTTTAACCTTAGGAAATTTCTTCTTAGTTTCTTAAAAGGGTATTAAAATTTCTTGACAAGAAACTTATTAAAAACTAAACAATAAACATAATTTATATTGGTAGGTCTATTGATATTGTTTGATATTTTCACAAACTATTTGAAGTTCCAAGCCAATCACGACTTTTATTTAAATGACTCACATGATCTTGTCAAAATCGCACTTAATTTCTAAAAAATTCTCCAATTAAAAAAATCCCAGGGAAAAATCGGATAAACTAGGAAGAAATTACCATAACACTAGGGATATCTTGAAAAAAACGTTGGCAACTCTGTTTATATGTAAAACAAACTTTTTTTTAAATTCACAGAAATAACGAAGTTAACGATTTTTGGGTTTAAAAGATTTTTTGCACTTTTTCAAATATTTTGAGAACCAATTAAATTTCTGAAATCACAATATTGACAAATTTAAAAAAATCAATATCACAAAATTGTAAAAAAAATTAGGGATTTTGAGCCATAACACATTCCCAATTTCAATAACAAGTACTTACCCTGATTCATAACATTCTAACCCATGATATTCCACCTCGATTTTGGACTCAATCATGGCTTCATCTTCATATTTTTCTTCATTGTTTGACAAATTTTTATCATCTTCTTCAGAAACGTCACAGTACCTTTCTTCTTCCTTAATATTGTATAAGGAATCTTCAATTTTATGATCAAAATCTTCACTTTCTTCATCACTATCATTGGTTTTAGATCTCACATAGTACATCATTGAACCTTGGCTAAAATGGCATTTATTTAATGATACATGTATGTAATATATTGCTTTATTTACATAAAAAAAAATAATTAAATATTACAGACTAGATTAATTAAAGAACAAGACACCACAAAAATAAACAAAAAAAAACCAAAATATTTGCTAATATAATTGAAGCCAATTTCACAAGTAAGGTTAAAACCGTCCGACACATGTCAAATTTTGTGATTGCTCAAAATCAAAATGAATAATGAAATTGGCCAATTACTAACGCCTTCAACTTATAACTAGACCATAATGATTTTTATCTACTCCTACATTGACGAGCTGTGACTTTATGGCGTTTTATTGACGGGCTGAAGTTAACAACAGTGGCTTTTCGACATTTTACGCCACGGGCTGAAGTTAGCTTTATTATAAATTGGGAAAAAGTGAGGTTAAATTCGGGTGACAGTTGACAGATGTCAAAATTTTAACAAATAAAATTGGCTTTAAATTCTGTTTTGTGTTCGTCGTAGATAAAGTATAGTATGCAACTCGTTTATAAACTTCTCTAGACACTCGTTTTTATTAAACACTCGCTCGCAAGCTTCGCTCGTGCTTAATTAAACTCGTAACTAAAATGGCGTTTATAAAACTTGATACATAATATACTATAATGCACTTACTAATGTTTGCAATAGTGTATTAAGTTACTTAATGCACAGACTGAATAAAGCTTCAAGTTAAAATTGGAAAAAAGTGACGTTAAAACCAAAATTTTGCATTTATGTTCTTTTTTTTAATTATATTTTAGAAATAATAATGTAGGGTGAATCGCCCAGTTAGCCGGCCATCACTAGTTCTCGGCCATTTTTAGAGAATATAGTAAATAAATTATTTAAGCTTCTGACGGCTCCCGCGGTTTTTAAATACTCCTAACTTCAGACTTCTTATCCCCACCACTTTGAACTAAGCGCCATTTTTCAAGCTTTGGTAAAAAGAAGAAACGTCCGTTAAAAGTTGTTGCTCATGGAAGGCTTGTGCATGGCTGTTTACTAAAATTTTCGTAGTGTGCATCCCATAGTGAAATAGTGAATATTTTGTGAAATACTGGTTTTAAAGGTAAGTTTTTATGGTTTTAGATAAATAATATGTTCAACTATTTTTATTATATTTGAAAAAAATGACAAATTATGGATTTTAAGTGTTTTTTTGGGTGGCCGGTAAACTGGATTAATTAAAACGTCCAATCCCTTTCTCGCCCGGGGTGGCCGAGAACCGGTCTTAAAAGTAGTGTATTCTCCTTCTTTTTCTAATATACTGTTTCGCAATTGGGGGTATCTCGTTTTTTGGTGTATTTAAAACAGTTACTACTATAAAATAGCCAGTTTTCGGCCGGCCTATCTACAAAAACGCACCATGTAAAAAGGCTTAAAAGAGCGGCCGAGAAAAGGTATTTTGGCCGTTTCTCGGCCAGTACCTTAACTCCTATAGGTTTAATTTTCTTTTTTACTATTATTGTCTTGTAGGTACCTATCTACATGTTTTTAAAAAACTAATTTAAGAATCCTAAAAACTGTTTACGTATACCCAACTGTTTTTTTTCAGATGGCCAGCATTAAGAAAGACCAAAAATTAAATGAAAACTAACAAAGAAAACATTAATACTGAACAGAAGGTTAAGAAAGACACAAACAATACCGAAGAGAAATCTAAAGAAGAAAAAGAAAATATTGATCCAGACACTACGAAGAAAATTAAAGCAATAAGTGATAACTTGGAGCAAGCAACAGAAAAAGAGGGACAAGATAGTAAAAAAGAAGGGACAATTTTTAAGAAGAAAGAAAAAGAAGAAAGCTCGAAAGAAAGTAGTAAAATGGAATTGGCGGAAGAAATTAAAAACAAAGAAAAATCGCCATTAAAAATGCTACAAGCTGAAAGTAATGACTTAACACCTGAATGGCCTAAAGAAAAGACCCCTATAAAAACTGTGGAGGTGGAAGAAGTGTTAAGCCCATTTTCTCGTCATCTCAGATTTCCGGAACCTCGGAAAATGGAAAGAAAGAAAAACTGCCAAGTGCTATCTCATCCCAAGCTTGGAGAAAACATATCATAAAGCAAGAACAAGAAAAAATAAACAAACTAGAAGCTCAGCAGAAGAAAAATGATGAAAGACTGGAGAAACAGAGCACAAAAAATGCAAAAAAAATTAAGTAAAAAAAAAATGAAGCTAAGAAATCCAAACTGATGTGTTCTCTTTGCGAAGATGAATTAATAAGCGATACAGAAGATGATTCCTTGAAAAACTTGGGTTGTGATAAATGCCCCAAGTGGTTTCATTTAGCTTGTACTGAGCTATCTCATTTACCCTATAATGAAGCTTCAACTAAAGATTTCATATGTTGTTCCTGCAAATAAATTTTAAGCATTAAAAACATTTACCTACTAAGTATTGCTTTTAAGAATACCTATGAACCTGCCATATTTGTTAAGTTTTAAAGTTTTTTATTTGTATTTGTTTCAAGTAGGTACCTATCTTGGTTTATTTTTGTATTGTTAATTTTTTTTGTAGACCATTTTTAATAATATAAAGTTATTATTTTCCTATAATTTTTAATTATTTCTACTTTTGTTTGAATTTTTCAATAGCAGGGTCGAAAAATGGTTTTTTTCGGCCACCCGTCCAAGAACTGGCGTATTGATGACCGAGAAAATAATCAAGTGGCCGAGAACTAGTAAACGGTCCATTCTTTACATTTTATTTACCAAAATAAAAAAATTGATACATTTCACATTTTTGAATGAAATATTTTAATTTAGTTTACTAAAGGCTATAAGATGAAATAATCCAAAATGTAATTAAAGCAACCAGTTCTTTTTAAACGTCAATTTAATGTGAAAATTCAGTTAAGTGGCCGACAACTGGGCGATTCACCCTATTTAAAAAATAATAATCATAGTTTTTGTCTTTTATTGCAATAAAAAAAACTACAAAAAAATTCAATGTTTTTGAATATTGGGCGTTATATTGATGGATTAAAAATTGATGCATCATGTATGAAATTTTGAGACAGCTGTCCTAGGACATGTAGGAATTCTAGGTTAAAACTGTTGTTGCATGTCCACTGTCAAACAACTGTTGCCATGGTGATAATGCAATAAACAGCAGCAATGCTTACCCTTTGTTGAGCAACACTTCATCATCATCTGATTCTACTTTTATTTCATGTTCTACTGCTATCCCAGATGATGAAGGCATTTCTTGGTCAGCAGATGTACTTGGTACATCGTACTTCATCAAAATATCGTCAACTAGTTCTTCAGGTTCTATTTTAACGACTATATGCTCCATTGTGTATGAAAATTCTATAACTTACATTTAATGATTACAGAACATTCGTGTTTACTCCTAAATACTTTGGCAAACTGTAAAAAACAATAGAAAACCTTTATAAACCTTAAAACCATAGAAAAAGGATAAGCTTAAAACAACGTATTATACGTATATTTACAGTGTTGGTATGCTTGATATGAATACTATTCTGAATGCAATATTCTAACAAATACGTGTATAAACATTTGTATTCACAGAACAAAATTTTTATATTTGACCCACAGATTATAAAGGATTTGACCACAAAGTGTATTGACAGAAAATTTACTAAATATCCCTAGAAATATCATCAGTGTTGCCACATTGTCAGAGCGCTTCCTCTAAATCAGCCTGCTCTAAATGATGAAGCTCGATTTTCCCCTAGAATTCACTGCGACGTCTTTTTGAATTAAAGATTAAAAAGTTTTTAGGTAAAAACACAGATACCACCTTGTCATAATGTGGCGCTTATATTTTTGGTAGAACTACCGATTTTTAAATAATTCGCGATAATTAGTTATCTATGAATTTTAACTTATCAAAACATTTTCTTGGAAGTTCGTATATATCATCCTAGGTATATCATGCGGCAAGTGCTGCCAACAGCACCGCAAAAACCGCCAAAATTGTCAAATTAACGCCAAATTAAGCGAGTGACACTTTCTCAATTGTCAAACTAAATTTAATACATTTAATTTAACGTTTACACTTAAATTAAACTCTTGAAAACCGCCAAAATCGCAAAGTAAACATACGCAATTTCAAAATATTATGACGTTCGTATGGTGGTCACACTGTTAACGAATCTAAACTGTCAAAGAGTTACAAATTACTTGGATTTGCTATAATTCCGAAATTTTGCGATTTGAGAGCGAAAAATTGATGTTTCGACTTCAAAATGGATGTTAGAACATCGCCGCAACTACTTAAAATAGATGATAACAGCAAAATCGAGATCAACAACACCCCAGTGAGTATTTTATGGTTAGGTGTTATTGGTTTTATTATGTGGCAAAAAAATATGTTATTGTTTTTAAAATTGGTTCTTTTAGTTTTATTTTCGTATATTAATGTGTTTTTAATGATGTAATGTAGTTTTAGTTGTTATTTAGGTGTTTTAAGTGCATTTTTGGGAATGTTTATAAACTTTGACATTCTTTCTTGTTTTTGTAGATAAATTGATTAAATATTTAAATTTTTATTATGTTTTGATATATTTATTGTACATATATATTTGTTTAAATTATATTAATAAGAGTTTGCATAATAAGAACCATATTTGTTTTTTTTTCAGTTTTCAATTGGTAGGAGCCTAAACAATAACTATGTTATTTCTAGCAAATTAGTATCACGAAAACACTGCGTTTTTACACGTAAAGAGTTAGGATGGTCCATTACAGATTGTGTAGGCATAATTTAATCATTTTATAAATATGTTTTTGCATTATAAAGTATTTTTAGAGTACAAATGGTACCAGACTAAATGATGAACTTTTACGTTACACCGAAGCAAATTTAAAAGAGGGTGATGTAATAACCCTAACCTCAGAACCGTTTATTTACAGATTTTTGCCTAACATTATAGAAATTGTAGATATAACAGATGAGCAAATGTGTTATATTGCCGAAAGGGTAAGTTTTTCTATATCTTTATTATTATTTATTCTACCAGAAAAAGTTGTTAATAAAAAATGTGGGGAATTTAATTCTCCATATAAAAGGTTAAAATAGTTTTTGTCAAAGCTAGATATTTTACATATTAACAAAGATAAAAAATTTGGGGGATTTGAATCTCTTAAAGATGTTTAACTACAAAAAAATCTTGTAAAGCAATATTTTATAGTCTAAATTTGTATGTTTATGATTCAAGGTGGAAACCCAAGAATTGCAAAAAAAACACACTATAGAATCTCAAAATCCCACCACAAAAAAACTAAAATCGACTGATGAAACCACAACTAGTGAAAATAAGGTTTGTAAAGAAAATTATAAAAAATAAATAACTTTTTTTTTTTAATTTTAAGGATGCCAAAGCAGACCAAGTGCCTATGGATGAAATCAAAAATTCCGAGGGAGCTAGTGCAAATAATAGCCACATGAATGTAATCGAAGACGAACTCACTTGTAGCATTTGCTCTGAACTTTTTATCAAGGCGGTAACTTTAAATTGTTCGCACAGTTTCTGCAAACAGTGCATCGAAATGTGGAAGAAAAATAAGAAGATTTGCCCCATATGCAGAGCCCCTATTACTAATATTAATGCCACTTTAGTTTTGGATAACTTCATTTCAAAGGTAAGATATTGATTTTACACAGAAAAGTTTTTAATAAAAAAGGTGAGGAATTTAATTCTCTACAAAAAGTGTTATTACACTTTTTGTCGAAAAATTGACAAAAAGCCAGATATTTGACATTTACTTTAGTTTTGAATATCTTTATTTTGAAGATATGATTGATTTTACAGAAAAAACTCTAAAATAAAAAAGGGGGGAATGTAATTCCTAACAAAAAGTGTTATTATAATTCTTGTCCAAAAATTGACAGACAGCAAGATTTTGACATTTACTTTAATTTGAATAACTTCATATCAAAGGTAAGATTGATTTTACAAAAAAGAGTTCTAAATAAAAAAGGTGGGTAGTTTAATTCTCCACAAAAAGTGTTATTATTCTTTTTGACGGAAAATTGACAGAAAGCGAAATATTTGACATTTACTTTAGTTTTGAATATCTTTATTTTGAAAATATGATTGATTTTACAGAAAAAACTCTAAAATAAAAAAGGTAGGGAATTTAATCTTACACTTAAAGTGTTATTATATTTTTTGTCAAAAAATTGACAGACAGCAAGATATTTGACATTTACTTTAATTTGAATAACTTCACTTCAAAGGTTATATTAATTTTACCAAAAAAAAGTTTAAAATAAAAAAGTGGGAAAAAGTATTATTATACTTTTTGTCGGAAAATTGACAGAAAGCGAAATATTTGACGTTTACTTTAGTTTTGAATAACTTTATTTTGAAAATATGATTGATTTTACAGAAAAAACTCTAAAATAAAATTTTACACTAAAGGTGTTATTATAATTCTTGTCTAAAAATTGACAGACATCAAGATATTTGACATTTACTTTAATTTGAATAACTTTTTTCAAAGGTAATATTTATTTTACAAAAAAAAAGTTAAAAAAAATTGGGAAATTTAATTCGCCAGAAAAAGTGTTATTATACTTTTTGTCGGAAAATTGACAGAAAGCGAAATATTTGACGTTTACTTTAGTTTTGAATAACTTTATTTTGAAAATATGATTGATTTTACAGAAAAACCCTGAAATAAAAAAGGTGGGGAATTTAATTTTATACTAAAAGTGTTATTATAATTTTTGTCAAAAAATTGACAGACAGCAAGATATTTGACATTTACTTTAATTTGAATAACTTTATTTCAAAGGTAAGATTGATTTTACAAAAAAAAGTTTAAAATAAAAAAATAGGAAATTTAATTCGCCAGAAAAAGTGTTATTATAATTTTTGTCAAAAAATTGACAGACAGCAAGATATTTGACATTTACTTTAATTTGAATAACTTTAATTCAAAGGTAAGATTGATTTTACCAAAAAAGGTTTAAAATAAAAAAAGTGGTAAATTTAATTCGCCACAAAAAGTGTTATTATACTTTTTAATGAAAAATTAACGGAAAGCGAAATATTTGACATTTACTTTAGTTTTGAATATCTTTATTTTGAAAATATGATTGATTTTACAGAAAAAAACTCTAAAATAAAAAAGGTGGGGAATTTAATTTTACACTAAAAGTGTTATTATACTTTTTGTCAAAAAATTGACAGACAGCAAGATATTTGACATTTACTTTAATTTGAACAACTTCATTTCAAAGGTAAGATTGATTTTACAAAAAAAGTTTAAAATAAAAAAGTGGGAAATTTAATTCGCCACAAAAAGTGTTATTATACTTTTTGTCGAAAAATTGACGGAAAGCGAAATATTTGACATTTACTTAAGTTTTGAATAACTATATTTTGAAAATATGATTGGTTTTACAGAAAAAACTCTAAAACAAAAAAGGTGGGGAATTTAATTTTACACTGAAAGTGTTATTATCATTTTTGTCAGAAAATTGACAGACAGCAAGA
Source organism: Brassicogethes aeneus (assembly GCA_921294245.1). Taxonomy (NCBI): domain Eukaryota; kingdom Metazoa; phylum Arthropoda; class Insecta; order Coleoptera; family Nitidulidae; genus Brassicogethes; species Brassicogethes aeneus. The sequence goes on along the minus strand of OV121142.1, from coordinate 3,923,777 downwards.
TATTTGAAATTTACTTTATTTTTGAATAAACTTCATTTCAAAGGTAAGATTGATTTTACAAAAAAAATTTAAAACATAAATGGTGGGGAATATAATTCTCCTCGAAAATTTACAGAAAGAAAAATATTTGACATATACTGCACCGTTTCCTTTCGTCATTTATACATTTTTTAGACGTTGGAAAAAGCTACAGACGAAGTAAAAGAACACAGGAAAATAATTATGGCGGAAAGAGAGGCCTCGGAGCAGAAAGTCAAACCAGCTGCGCAGAAAAATGACAATACTGACAGAGTTCTGCGCAGCACAACTGCCACAGAGGTGAGTCGAAATTTGGGTATTTTGGGAGATTTAATTTTAATGTTTAAAAAAATCTTGGGGTGATACACAATCCACACAACTCACGGTGCTGTTCTGAGGTGATTTTTGGACTTTCTGTGAAACCTAATTTTTTTTTATATTCTTGTTAATTAGGTCATAACTAAAATTTTAAGAGCAAAATAAAAAAAATTTGACGGTTTGAATTGTTTTAATTGGCTGTTTATTAAAAATATTATGCACTCTTTCAATTATCCAATTAAAACTAGCGATTTAATTTAAATATTTAATATTTGCATAACTAAAAAAAAAGTTTTTACAATTTTTTTTTATATATTTTACTTTTTTGTTGCAATAAACGTTCAAACTTTTAATCTAACCTTTGACGTATACATTTATGTTCCCTTAATTAATATATCCTTAAAGGTTGCCATGAAACTTAGATCTATTAAAAATTTATTTGACGTTTGAATTGTTATTTTCAGTATACGTATTCTATAATTTTTGTTTAGTTTTTTAAAGTGTTTTTTATAAACAAAAATGAAAAATTGTAGTAACAGTTACGAAGAAAGTCATGAAATTTAACTAAGGACCGGTTTATTCATCTTTAGTAAAGTTTATCGGGCCGATAACTTTCATGTCTTGGCAATATCTAGTATCCAAAGAAATTATTTGTCAAATAAATAAAAAATGAATAAATCTGCCCTAAATAAAATGTGGCGCCCTTAGAATTATTGTTTAATAAACGTGTATTAAAACAAAACAGTAAAAGATATAAAAAATGTATAGACCTTTTTTTAGGAAATTAACTAATCTTTAATCTGATTTAAAAAGTTATAATAATATTTAAATAAAATCGCAAGTTTTAATTGGAGAATTGAAAGTGTGCATACATATTTTTAATAAACATCCAATTAAAACAAAATTAACCGTCAAATTTTTTTTATTTTGCTCTTAAAATTTTAGTTATGACCTAATTAACAAGAATATAAAAAAAAATTAGGTTTTGCAGAAAGTCCAAAAATCACCTCTCAGAACAGCACCGCGAACAAGGTCTGTTTTATCTCATGCTAAAAATACTAAAAATCACTGCAACACTGCACAGAGTTTAACGGCGGCCATTTTTGTTGTTTACAATTCTTGTGCTTTGGGTTTGTGCTGTTTAATAATTGTTTTAAACGTTGTGTTTCTTACAGAGGCACTTAACTGCTAAGGACAACCATTTTGCTCTTTTATAATAAATATACCATAAGCTATCAGGGCTGTCAAATGACAATTTGAAGGTTAATTTGTGGGTTGTAATTTACCTTAAAATTGACATTTGACAGTTTTATGACAGCCCTGATAAAATAAAGTTTATTTTTTACAATTGAGGAGTAAAATGGTTGTTCTTAGCACTTTAAGGACTCTTTTAAGGCTTACTATGAGAAACAACGTTTAAAACGATTATTAATCTGTATAAACAAAGCACAAACCCAAAGCACAAAAATTGTAAACAACAATGGCCGCCGTTAAACTGTGTAGTGTTGCAGTGATTTTTCGTATTTTTAGTACAAGATAGTAGACCAGGGTCGATAATTTTTTAAACCAAAAAAAACAACAGTAGGATGAAACCCATTGGAAAAGGAGAAGAATATAATAAAAATGAAAGGAAAAATAAATTACGGGCGATCTGACTTCGGGAAGTGGGGGTTTTAAGGGTAAAAAATCGTTTATCTCGATTTCCGGCAAAACTACAAGTCCTATGGAAAAAAGTTAAATGGTAAATGTTCTCAGAAAATGCAAAAAATATTATAATGAATAACGAAAAAAACTCGAATTCGAAAATTTATTTTAATCATTATGTACAATTTCATCAAAAAAATGTGATTGTTGCAATTTTTTTTAGTTAAAAAGTTTATTTATTAAATTCTAATAACATTTATGTCAGAAAATCTTATAAAATATAAAAATACATGTAAATCATACTATTGAATTTAAATACTTCATTCTGATTACGTTATTCATTATAATATTTTTTGTATTTTCTGAGAACATTTACCATAGTAATGTATATATTTTTTACACCATCAGAAAGTAGAGAGTTCATCGAACAAAAAGCACACCGACTTTTTGAAAAAAGCTGATATTTTGACGCGAGAATTTTCGATTGAAAATTAGGGTGCTTTTTTGATATTAAGTCAAAATAAGGCGAAATAATAAATATTTCAAATCAAATAAATTACAGTGTATTTGGGACATAAAAAGGTAAGTTTTCACCAAATTTCGTGTAAAAAATTTTTTTTTTTTAAAAGATAAAAATAAAAAACCAAAAACTTGGTTTTTTGAATTTTTCACATAAATTTTGAGGTTATGTGAAAAAATTGTAAATACAAAAGTTGTAGATCTTTTTATTACCTACAACTTTGACATTTAACTTTTTTCCATAGGACTAGTTTTGCCGGAAATCGAGATAAACCATTTTTTACCCTTAAACCCCCCCCCTCCCACTTCCCGAACTCAGATCGCCCGTAATTTATTGTTCCTTTAATTTTTATTATATTTCCCTCCTTTTCCAATGGGTTTCATCCTACTGTTATTTTTTTTCTCTTTTTACCATTTTTAAAGGCTTCTGCACTGGTCTATAGAACAGACCTTGTTGTGTGGATTGTGGGGTGATAGTTAATTAATTAAACAACAAAAATTACTTTATCGCCATCACTGCTACAATTCCAGGTCATTGAACTGAGCGACAATGACTCGTTGTCAGATGACAGTCTAATGTACTTTGAAGAGGACAGCGACCTTTCGGTTTCTGAAGATAATTACGATTATCTAAATGACGATTGGTACAACCCCTCGGGCCACAGGGGCTCGCGCCGCCCCTACTATGGGGGCTACGGGGCTTGTTACACTTGTGGCCAACCTGGCCATTGGGCCAACAGCTGTCCAGTCCGTCACGCCACATAAAATAAATACCCTACTTTGTTAATACTATTCTAAAATAAACGTTACTTATATTTAACTGTGGTTTTGTTGTTTTTTGCCCGATTTCAAAAATAATTATATCAAATGTTAGAGAATTTTATCTACTTTAAGATAATATAAATATCTTAATATACCCCATTACAAATTTTTGAAGATAATTAACAAATTATAAAGTCGTGTCAAATTTAGTTGTCTTAAAATTAAGACAAACTTTGACACTCTGTAGTCTTGTTAATTTTTGACCAAATTAAAAAATAATTATGTGCAATTTTAGATAATTTCATCCACTCAAAGATAATATAAAAATGTTAATATGCCCCATAACAATTTTTTCGAGATAATTAACAAAATGTAGTCCTGTCAAGAACATTTTAAGAATACGTTTTTGGAATGTTCTTAGAAGGTTTCTTATGGAGCTTCTAGGAAGCTTTTGAGAATATTTCCAAATATGTCAGATACCCACGTTCTAATATGTTGTATTCTACATTCGTAAAATTCTTCAGGAGACGACAACTGTCATAATATGTCAGTGAAATGTATTTGTCGTCCCCTTAAAAAATGTTGTGACATATTAATATACATTTATTTAAAAATATTATATAAACAATTTGACCTCTAAACCATAAGTTGTATGACATTATTTCATAAAAAGTAAAATTGGAAAATTTTGTGGGATAAGTCAGATTAGATTGAAGTTGAAGATATTTAGGATTATTTTACATAAAAATGTTAATTCAGAAATAAAAAATCGGTATACAAATTAATAAATATTTATTTTTAACATAAAATAAAATACCTATAGTAAAAGTATTTTTGTTATCGAATATTGTTTTAATTGGACAAATAACTATAAAAGAATATTTTGGATTGTGTTTTTTACTTAGTATTTAATACCAAGTACTAATTAGGTACTTAAGTATAGGTATATACCTACCTTTATACGTAAGTAGTTTATGGTACATTTTACTATTATATAGGTAACTGAACTAAATATGCTTAAAAGGAATATTTCTACATGAACTTTCTATAGCAATTATTTTTTTAACATTCTAAGCATATGTTTAGATTAGACTAATTTTTACCACTAAAACTTTGCACCTTCTAAGAACCTGCCTATAGGCCAGTAAGAATATTCTTAGGATCATGCTATATGTCTTTTAAGCATGTTCTTTAGAAGAAATATAGCATGATCCTAAGAATATTCTCACTGGAAGGTTTAAAAAACATTCTTAGAATAAAGTGTGCTACCAGTCAAATTTAGTTGTCTTAAAATTAAGACAGTCTTGTTAATTTTTGACCAATTTAAAAAATATTTTTGTGGAATTTTAGATAATTTTATCTACTCAAAAATAATATAAATATGTTAATATGCCCAAGAACAATTTTTTCGAGATAATTAACATTAATTAACATAATATAATGCTTACAACGGGAATAATGAACTTATTATTCCCGTTGTTAGGCATCAGCGATTGGCCAGTTGTTTTATCCACTGTGATTTGAACCAATCAGGTAGGTAGTTGCAATCCCAAAAACATCATAGTCGCCCCTGGTACCCTAAATAAAATTTAATTAAAAAGTGAGGTTGGATCATTTGATATATGTCCTATATCAAATGATGTCAAATGTTCCAACCTCAATTTTTAATGTATACCTTTCTTTTTTATTTTTCCAATGAAAATTAGGCAATAGGAGTAAAAAACATAATTTCTATAACATGCCCCAGTAGGTATACCTATAGGTACTAATTTTAATGATATTTCCCAAAACATTTTTAGTACGTTCCTGGGTAAAATACGGCCCTGTTTTACGAGTAAATGCTCTTATTTAGCGAAATACAATGTAATTTACTATAAATACAAAAATTACTCATAAATAACAAAGCTGAAAGGTCGCTAAAAAATGCCCGCGGCGTTTTTAAATAACACGAAAACCTCTCTAATGTATTGTTTTTTGATAACTAAACTGTACATAATAATGTATTACGCTACCAATTTTAAATTAAAATAATATTTGAATTAAAATTTTATCGTAATTAATGGGAATTGCTTATATTGTTATCTCAGCGGGCAAAGTTAACTGATAGTGACGTCACGCGATTGTAAATGGTAAAAGCAGTGGTATAAAAAATGTTTTTAAAATTTGTTGATTTTACGTTAAATGTTTAATTATTATACGAGAATATAATAAATTTATTACCAACACAGCTTTTTTATACGGTTTTTATTATTATTATGAGTGATAATAAGGATTTCATTTATTTGTTGGGTAACATTTTGACAGCCACTGCGGTAACACCAACCCAAGAAAAATAAAATCATTACTTTGACAGTTTATCAAAATGGAGAATTAAGCATATTGTTATTAAAGTGTATTATTGATGAAAATGGCTAAAAAAAGTTGTGAATTTAACAAATATACAGAGGATTTTGATATTTTGTGCAACGTTGAAGTTTTACAGAGTGTTCGAAAGAAGAAATTTTCCGATTGGAGAAAAAGTAGATTTTTGTGTCTTTTGGACGATATAACCGTGTAAAAAAGAATCAAAATGTGGGGCAGCATGAATTTTTCTGTAGCGGGACCGCTCGGGGTTCAAAAACGAGGTTATCATGGCATTACAAATTTTGGTACAATCAATATACAGCCGAACAAATTTTTCACAAATCCTACGTTTCTGGGTGAAGTCAAGAAAAATATACACGGGAAAACTCACATAACTGACATTAGGCGCGTCAACGAGGATATAGCCACTCCAAATTCCAGTACGATTATCGAGAATATAAAAAAAATCAAACCTGATATTATTATGAAGTCAGAACCTATAGAAATGTGTGCAGGGAAGAATTGTAGAAAGCCACGAAGGAGGAAGCATTTGAGCAAGAAAAATAAGGATAGTATTGATGTAAACACAAACATTTCAATGGACGTGGAAGACAAACCAATGGTGGACAATTTTAATGTTTTTGTATCACCTCAACCATTGGTATTGCAAGATTTCATATCTGAAAGCTTGAAAAGTTGCGATACAATGGAAGTACAAGAAAATAACAGCCCTAAACAAACAATAAATATATCCCCTGTAATAAAAGAGAGCATAACGTTCTGTATAACCCCCCCAAAAAACTGCCATAATTTTCTCAGCAGAGAGAGACAAATGTCGGTCTGCGAAAGTGAAGACAGCTTTGTAGTTTTTGAATCTGGTTCTGAAGATGAGTTAAATTTTTCCGACAATGATATTAGTAGTGGTGATAGTGAATCTGATGATTCAGATGACTCAGGTTCAGATTTTGATTCTTCCGGATCTGTTATACCAAATAAAAGAGTGAGTTTTTTATTTTTTTGTTATCATTACACATTATTTGTTATTAGTTTTTATAATTAGTTTTTAAAAATCATTTTTTATTTAAATATGGTAAAATAATATAAAATATCAAAGGTTAACAATATATAATAATTAATAGATAAGAATTATTAATTTTAAAAATTTAAATTCATTTATATTATAAAAGTAGATAACCTTCAATTTATTTTGATTTAAAATTTTTATATTGGTTGACCACAGACAGTTCCATAATAATCAATGATATTATCATGGAATTATCACGTTTTAGACCAATTGTTTACAATTTTTGTATATTCTGAATTTACCACATGTTCCTTGAAAATAAGCTAAGTAAATAAATTTGCCAATCAATTAATTTTTAAGGAAAAGATTTTTTTCTATTATGGACATTTAAAATATAAATAATAATAATAATAATAGGTACTATTTTGTTTTGTTTACTTTTAAATACAAGAGTTGACATTGAACTCAATAAAAGTACTTTCAATTTTTTTGTGATACTTTCAAGAATACAAATAAATGTAGAACAAAATTATATGCATAATGATGTAACAAAAACAAATATTTACTATATTGGAATTTTAATTAATTAATTATTAATACCTACACAAACATTGAAAATGATTTTTTAACTTTACCAACTTATTTTTTTTATTAAAATTACTTTTTTAATTCAGCACTTTTTTGATTTTTTTAATGCCAAATTATTTTCCAAACACTTGAAAATAAAAAAAATTAAATCAGGAGGTAAATTTTAATAAAGATTCAACAAAATTATTCCCATTACTTTTTATTACACATTGTTGCAAAAGATTGTGTGTCATACTGACTTGCAATAATACTTATTAGTCATTTAATAATCAGGGGTACATTCTATGGATATCAGTGGCGGCCCGTCAGGGGAGGCAGGTGAGGCAGTGCCTCATCATAGAGAATTAAAAAATTAAGTATAATTTAAATATTTTACTTTCTATATAATATGCTATAAACTTTTAATATTTGGATTACATGAATTGTGAAATAGTCAATAAAATTGATTGATTTTATACATGGAATACGCAGCAACATTTAAATTATTTGAATTTGAAACGACCGCAATTTAAACTAATATTTATAGCTAGATGATTGGCTCAGAAGCATGCCTGAACTAATTTAGACTCACGATTGGCGTTAGCCTTGTTTCGTTCTATTACAATGCGATATCATAGTTGTCTCCTTCTCTCGTATTAGCATACGCGAGGCAGGCACGCCTACATCCAAGGAAATAAGCAGGTGTTGTGGCAACACTGTTGCGGAATTTTAGATAAATTATACTTCGCACGTTTTTCAAAATTCAATAATAAATGGTATTATTTTTCTTATAAAAAAATCGATTTAATCGAAATTATATTTCTATTCTAAAATAAACATATTTTAACACTATCGCCATCTTGTAGCCATCACAGTAACCAATAAAATAAATACAGATTCCTTCTTTAGGTTTGTTTTGGTTATAAATTTCTGAACTGTTTAAAGAACAAATCTGTGGTTATTTACGCAATATTTTGTTTATTCTTTTTCTATGAGTTTGTCTATTTTATGATTCTTTTGTAAGTGGTTTATTCTGTGGGTTTAGTTAATTGTACTTGGTGATTTATGTGAATTTAGTCATTATGGATATTACGGTGAGAATTTGTACCGATATAGTTTGTTCACGTGGTTCTTGCTGAACAATGAAATATTAATTAATAATTTTTACAATAAAATATATTTCATTGACAATGTAGAGGATTCCTTCCCCACCACAGTTTTTTACTTAGTTTTAAGTATAGGTTGTAAACTGCGACGTCAGTTTTTTAAGTTGGGTTTAAAAAAATTTCTTCGCCTTTAAATGAGGGCGAAACCATGCCTCTGCCTCACCAAAATGAAATGTCACGGGCCGCCACTGATGGATATGTTTTAATTTTTAAATCCCTTTATCTCGTTTTCTATTGGTTAGACAGTGTTAAAGCAAAAAATGTGGTGCTTTAAATTTTCAACATAAGTTTTTATATGAAATACAGAAAATTTAGTTCCTACAAATGTAGAGGGCGCCAAAGTATACGTAAAACGTTTTTTTAATGTTTTTTTTTTAGATATTTTAAGTCGACTTTTTTATTTAGCGTTTTTAGTTTTAATCAAGTTAGGTATATGTTTCACATTCGTGCTCCTTTATAAGTTTCTGGGGAACGGAAAAAGATATCGATTTGAAATTTTAAAAGCGTCTATAATCCATTTAAGTATTTAAAAAAAATATTTTGAACAAAATGACACTTCCGGTTTAACCGGAAGTGACATAAACATTGTTATTTTAAAAATATTTTCACATTTTTAAATTCTACATAAAATTCTGAGTAAAATTACTATACCATGTCTTATACCTAAAGTCAATTGTTTTTGAGTTATTAATTTTTTTCGTTAAAATATGACAAATGCGCGTCAATCAAAAATAGCCTATAACTTTTTTGTTATTATCTTTGCGGATATCAGGGTGGAATTTTTGGAATCTTAAAACATTGTTTAAAATATTCCATGTCAATTCTTTAACATTTTTCAACAAATTACCTAAGAAAACCCAGGGCAAATCAGGCTAACTTGAAACGTTAATAACTTTTTTATTTTAAATGTAACACCCGGTATATTTTTACATAATCAAATAGTAAATTAAAAAACCTTTCGATTGATGTAACTATTCCCTATACCTAAAGATGGTAATTTCAGAGATATTTAACATTTTATAAAATTATATTATTTTGTATCAAGAAACCTGTTACGGGTGAGTTGACGGTATCTATAGTTACCACGTAATCTGTCATTGTTTAAAATATAATGGCGTCAATTTTTTAGGTTATAAACAATTTTTTGACTAATTACTTAAGTGTTTTGTAAAAAAAAATATTGAAAAAAAACATTCAGTGACTTATAAAAAATATTCAAACATTTTTAACAGTATTTGCTAATTGTGAAAAAAACTCGACAGTGGCATTTTGATGTAATAAAATGACAAAGTAAATTTTGTTTTTGTAAGTTGGTAGCTATTGCTATTTATGTATGGATTAAAATGTTCTATTTTGTGGAATTAGACTATTTATAAAAACGTTATAACAAGTTTTGTTATATTTCAGACTATATTCGTATATTGTATATTGTAAGGTTCTATTTTAGGTTAGGTTTGCCGAGGAAGAGGACCTTTGCGAAGTACACCCAATGGTGCAATGGGCGTACGCCTATCAGGCAGCTAGAAAAGGACCTTGGGAAGTATACGCGCGAGATAGAGAAAGATTCAAGAAAAGAATACAAAATACCGAAACCATCTTAAGCCCTATTTTTGACCAAAAACATCGGGACAAAATTTACGAAAACAGGTTCAATATTACAGAATAAACTCGCGATTGTTTTGACAGTGTTTTTTTACCATTTTAGTACAGTCAAGGTCAAAAATACTGTACTAATTGATTTTTTATGTTGTTTTTTCCAAGAAATATTTTTAATTTGACACTGCAAACAATTTCTTGTGCAGTCAGTGCACATTTCCAAAATCTCTATTTTTATATTTTTGAGTTGAATCAAAATTTATAATTTTGACAGTTAGTCCAAACCGCCACCTTTTGTTTTTTATTATAATTTTGACAGTCGGTAACTGTCAAAACCAAACCGCCATCTTTTGTTCACGCTCCTTTAACCAATATACATGTGTAAATATTGGCTGTGATAACGTTATGTGATTTATTTAAATTAAAAACAAAGTTTCGATCTGTACATTTTCAAATTTCGCAAAAAAATCTTGACATCTGTCAAATTCGGCAAGTCGCTGTCAAAATTGACGTTTAATCTGTCATGTTGACACCTGTCAATTCTACACCCATCTGACGGTTATATTTCGTCAAAATTGACGTTTGGTCTGTCATTTTGACAACTGTCAATTTTATACCCATCTGACGGTTGTATTTCGTTTTAAGGCGTTTCAAATCAAAATGACAGCTGTCAAACCAAATTTTATATTTTTATTTTCCATCTCTTGTAATATAACTTGTTTTTGTCCTTTCTCTGTCATTTCGGTTTGAATTATTTTAAATCTGTGTAAGTGAAGTTTAATTTTTAGGTTATATTTAGTGTATATTTGTGTAAAAATGGCGTACATTCTAATATATTAACGTTTATTTGGTTTGGTCTTAATAAATTATAATAAGTTGAACGTTTTTCATTATTCTAGAATTTTCCTTTTCCTATTTTTCAAATTTGCAAATTTTTTTTTTGCTTAAATTGACTTGGTTGGATTTTTATAAATGTTTAGAGTTTTGTTTACTTACATTTAAGACAGGCAGTGCACTTTTTATTTTTTTTTACGTTTTTTTCAGAAGAATGTGTTTAGCTAGCTTTATATGTCTCCACTGTGTTACCAATTTGAAATCCAAAATTTAATTCACTAAAAAAAGTTGTTATAAAAATAATTTGAAATAAAATGTACTTAGTTCACAAACTTTTGACTCCAATTTTATTTTTTATTAAAAGTTGTAGGTATGCCGTTTTTAAATATTTATGTTAGTTAAGTTACTTTTTAAAAGACACCATTCCGATTCTTTGTTAAAAAACAATACCATTAATATTTTCTTTTAGTCACTGTATTAGTGAGTTAAACTCTAATTTATAAACACCAAGTGATAGTAAAATCATTTTAAGGATTTTTTTTAACAAAAACTAAAAAATGTAACGAAATAGACATTGGTATCACAACGGACTGGGGTACACAAAGGACTTAATCAGATAACGTAAAAAAGAAACTATATAGGGTGGTACGATTTTAGAGTAATGCATAAACAAAATCCCTTGTATAGTCACGGCCAAATCTATATGGGTGCACGTCATCAATGAGATATAATGACGTCAGCATTACCAACTTTGAATTGTAAAGTTACTGCCGTTAAATTTGCTTTTTTAAGGCGTAATTCTGATGTGTTATTAAAAAGAAATCATTCATTTGCGTATTGTTTATCAAGAACTGTAACAATTTCCTTGTTTTAAAACGTTTTTTCACGAAATTATCAAAATAAAACCATTCACTTAGTAATTTTTGTGTGTGCCAGTTGGTAATAGCTTAAGGCTGGCGCGCACCGTTCAATATTATTGATGGGTCGCTGTCATTTTATATTTGACGTATTTTTGTAATTGTGACATTTCGTCCGGAAGCATCGTTTGTTGCAAATTATTATAAATAATATTATACATTATGTTTATAAGATTCTATCCCTGGATTGTGCAAACAATGATATAAGGCTTGTTGGCAACTAGCCGTTATTAGATTTCAAAGAGATTGCGCCCTTAATAATAAATTTGGGGAAATAATCAGACTTCAATTCTGACCTGGTTTGCTCTGATGACAAGGACGACTGGTAATTTATTATTTTTGTGTTTCTGATAATTTAGTATTTTTTTGTTATGTGCATATGTAATAAAAATGTAATAAACTCCGTTTGTTTTCTCTTTAAACACATTTAATAAAAATTTGCCTGTAACAAACTCCTAATTAGTTAGTGCAGAAGATTATAACAAGGACGTTATAATTCCATCTTAATAACAGCCCCCACCGCTATAAACAGTCAACAATACACGAGCGTTAGATTGTATCTGGGCACGTATGAATAGACCTTAACGCTGACGTCATATGCCGTTGATGACGTGCACCCATACAGATTTGGCCGTGACTATATTGGTGCTCACTTGCAGATTAACAACTTAGATTTCTAAATTATAGACACCCTTTTTCTTTTACTAAGGTCTTTCGTCCCTTTTAGTACTTGTATATTGCGTGGAATTTTCCCTTGGATGTAATCTATATCATGAGTTGTAATCACAAATAATTTTAAATTGGCTTTTTAATAAAAGCGACGGTAAATATCCACTTTGTTGTCGAAAAATTCTATTGTGTTACCCTAAATTCCATTGCGTTACCATAAGGTAACGTAATGGACTCGGTAACGCAGTGGACAAAGTTTTGTGAAACCATATTTAAAAAATAATAATAAAACATTACAGTCATTAATTACTCTCAATGAGCTTTAGAGCCCTAAAATAAACATAAGCATGAAAAATAGTATTTTTTCTTACCTTATTTTTTTTTGAGTAACTTAGCGTACAAACAATTATTACATTCGCGTTACCCGCACCTGTTTCAACCGATATCTTCTTCCTGATTGAATAAATAAATTCAGCTGGGTAATGTGTACGTCCGAACATCATTTGTTAATCACGTGAGTGCCAAAAAAGTTGCCATATATATGTTTTTTTAAATATTCTATCGGTAACGCGACGGACGTAACGCAACGGAAAAAATGTCTGGGACATGAGTCAAATTTAAAAAAAGTAGATTAAAATTAATTAATTTATATATAAATTGTTTACTTTATTAACTAAGGATGTTATGGTTTGCTATAAAGCAACACAAAGTTCTGGTTATTCAATATTAAAAAAAAACATGTATGTAAGTTTTATAAAACGCTAATGGGACATGCGAAAATGTGTGTTTCACAAGTTTCAAAATTAAAAAAAAATTCAAACTTACGGACAGCGGAAGGCGGGTGTTTTTTTAAAACGACCCAGTTATTTAACTTTTAAGGCCGCCAATGAGAGCCCAGTTTGTTTAAATGTAGGTAGGCAACCCAGATTGCAAAACAGCTCTCACCAGCTTTAAAAGTTGGGTTAAAAAATAAAAGGCCAAGAATTATAAACTGTATAAATTTTAATAATTACATAATAAATATAAGGTGGCAAAAATATTTTGCCTTAGAGTAAAAAGATCAGTCTAAAAAATTATAAATAATTATTAAAAAAAATAATAAAATGCGATTTTAATGTAAAAAATACCGGTGTGTAAAGGGATTCTACGCAGTGTATGAATCCTTTAAAAGCAATTATAGGTAAAAATTAAATCCAAAATAACAAAATGTTTATTTTGTTATTTCACTTTAAATTTTTTTCGCCCATAATAAACACCTGTAATAATCCCTTTCTTAAAATAATTTCACTGAAATAATATTCAAACACAAACATAGTAATAAAAGTACAATAAATACTTTAAAATATTACATTAAGTTACCTGTAGGTAGGTATACCTATCTATTGTATTTTGATAAAGAGGCAAAATTATTCAAATTAGGCACATTCTCTTTGTTGTATGTTGTACTACAGTAAGGGCTATCGATACCAAAGGGGCTGTACATTTTCTCTGGAGTCCTGCCAAGAATTTGTTTTGAAAAAGTTTGTGGGGTTGCACAATTGGGAGTCATGGGTCCTTCCTCCAAAATTTGACGTCTTTTGGTCGATATTTTGAACTTCTGCAACAAAAATAATATTTTTAGCACTCGCAAACAAATAAGACCTATTTTTAGGTATGCTAAACTTACCTGTGAAATTGATCCAAATGTAGTCCGAACTGTGTTAAAAGTCTTTGTAATCCTTTCAGCCCCATTCCTCAAAACTTTCCTCGTATTCTCATTGAAAGACAAAACGGATAAAACGCTCCTATCGTTACCTTCCTTACTGGAATCATCACTTTTATCTTCGAAATTCTTCTGCAAATTTCTCCTACAATTTTGCATTCCCGAGCTTCTGTTACTGGAATTCGAAGAATTCGCTGTCGAATTACGCCGAAAACTAAAACTATCACTTTTAATCGGAAACATTTTCAATAGAACTTGCAACAAAGATCAACACAGTTTGAAATTTGAATAAAAATAACGGTTTTCAGCAAAACACCGCGAAGTTGGCCTTAAATACAAAAATGACAGTACCAGAAGAAGAGATGTTGGGTACACTGTATCGTGAAGTTAGCTTTGCGCACAATGGGATGATTTTACAACTCGGGGATCATAATTTGAGAAAATGTTTTTTCTACTTCTATAGTCGCATACGAAAAATATGAAGATGGTGTTACCCCGTGATATTTAATAAAACTAAATGAGTTTGACCTACACTTTTATTGTGTTTTGATCTTTCAAGTAGATAGGTATTACAGCTCAGGTTCCAGATTTTTAACCATTAATTATTTTTTACAATGTTTTATAAGTCTAACCTATATGTTTTTAAATATCTGAGGTAGTAAAAGCATACTAAAAATATTAGTAAATTAAAGACATCTAAAGCAATCGAGTCTATCCTCCGTGAATATGTTTTTGCTTTAAATTTTATGCAACGGATGGCGCTTTAATCATTTTAAATAAGCAAAAACCTCTGTTTACGACATTATAGATGCATGTGATTCCTGAAGGTCAGTTAGAATTTATGTGCAGATGAGAGTGTTGCTGTTTTATAATTTAAAAGTTTAAGTTCATTAATTTGCCATTTAAAAACCTATCCACCGTGAAGTGTAATATCTCAGTAGATTTTTTTATAAATATATTATGTGTGTACAATTGTATTAAAAAAAACATACGAAATCCTAACCTCCGTGAAGCTATCTTCCGTGAAGCTCTAATATTCAAAATGTATGATTTCTTAAAATTCTTGCATTAGTGCAGAACCACTTATGTTATGTTATTACTAGACCTGGTGGCTTCCCAAAAACCCCATTAAGTATAGTCCAACAGTAAAACAACCAAAAATAAAATATAATCATTTTTACTTGGGGGACATTTCAATATATTCACCCTTATATATATATATATATATATATATATATATATATATAGTGCCATATTCAAGGAAAGTAGCTCCATTATAAAGCATTTTTGAACAAGCCTTAACATTTTTAATTATTTGTTGAAAAATAAGTTGCCATCAAAATAAATTCTTTGTCCCACTGTGCATTTGGTAACACGAAATATGGAAAAATAAAACTAGTAAACTAAAACTTCTTTGTAAATACAACAAACAATAAAAGCAACAACAATTAGATCTGCCAACAACGGTAAACCTCTATAAATAAAAACCGGCAAAAAAAATGAGGTTATGTTATAAATAATGCCAAAAATTTGACAAATTTCACTAAAATCCGCAAAATGCTTTCAAAATTCCTGATTCCAAGGCAAATACGTGCCTTCAGTCTGCAAAAAATCAACCAAACCGGCAGTAAAAAGCTTGATTATGAGTCGAAGAACCTTACGAAACAACTGGTTCAACGTATAAAGATTGGGGGGCCTCTGACGGTGGCGGAGTACATGAAAGAAGTGCTGACGCACCCTGCAGGGGGTTACTACATGCATAAGGATGTTTTCGGGGAGCAAGGTGATTTCATTACGTCACCTGAAATCACGCAAATGTTTGGTGAAATGTTGGCCGTTTGGTTTTTAAATGAATGGCAAAAGCTTGGATCACCAGTACCATTGCAGTTCGTTGAGTTGGGGCCTGGTAGAGGTACACTTTCGAACGATATTTTGAATGTTTTTGGGCACTTAAAGGCGCTACATCGGGCTTCACTACATCTGGTAGAAGTGAGTCCTGCTTTAAGCGATATACAAGCAAAGAGGTTATGTAAGCAAGTCACCCCGATATCTGAGAGTAAAGTGTACAGGGAGGGTATTTATAAGGCTGGTATACCTGTAAAATGGTACAATCAAATGCAAGATGTCCCGAAAGGTTTTTCAATGTTTATTGCGCATGAATTTTTTGATGCGTTGCCCATACACAAATTTCACAAGACTTATCAGGGCTTCAGGGAAGTCCTAATAGACTTGGACCCCAACGTAGACTCCCCGAAACCCCACTTCAGATACGTCCTAGCGAAAAACAAGACACCAATGTCAAAATATCTGGTATCAAAGAATGAGAACCGTGATCACATAGAAGTGTCACCAGATTCTATTTTTATCATTGAAAATATCTGCAAGAGACTTGTAGAATGCGGCGGAATCGCCTTATTCTGTGACTACGGACATAATGGAGACGGTAAGTCACTTTAACGTAATTTTGTGACATACCGCTATATCTTCGAAATACTGCGTTCTACAGAAAAAAAGTTTAAATAAAAAATGTGTGTAATTTATTTCTCTACAAAAAGTGTTATAACACTTTTTGTCCAGAAATGTACACAAACCGAGATATTTCACATGTTAGATTGATGTCACTTTTATGTTAATTTTGTGATATCTCCGAAATAATGCGATCTACTGAAAAAATTTAAAGACAAAAAAAGTTAACATAACTTAATCGTAAATTTTAAAATATGTATTCCACATAAAAGTCTTTGAAACAAATATATAGAGAATTTAATCTAATAGTCTGAAGATATTTTATGTTACTTTGATGACATTTCGGTAGATCTTCGAAACTATTAGTTTTACAGAAAAAAGTTTAAAATAAAAAAATGTAAAGAATTTAATTTTCTACAAAATTTTGGCGTAAAATTACCAGAAAGCGAGATGACTTCTACGTAAACTTCGTGAAGTATCTTTGAAAATATGTTTTCTACATAAAATGTTTAAAACAAAAATATGGAGAATTTAATTCAATTATCTAAAATTGAAAGATATTTTACATGTCACTTTTATGTAACTTTAATGTCATACCGGTCTTCAGAATAAAAGTTGTTAGTAAAAAATATGCAGAATTAATTTCTTCACAGAAATTCACGAGATATTTCACTTGTTGGATTTATGTCACTTTTATGTTAACTTTTATGTAACTGATGACATACCGTTTTACAGAATAAAAGTTGTTAATAAAAAAATGTGCAGAATTAATTTCTCTACAGAAATTCAAACAAAGTTTGATTTATGTCACTTTTATGTTAACTTTGTGACAAACCTCGATATCTCCGAAATAATAATAATAAATTCTAGAGAAAAAATTCAAAAATGTGTAGAACAAAATTTTCTATTTAAAAAGTTAATAATATGGAGAATTAAATTTAATTATCTAAAATTGGAAGATATTTTACAGGTCACTTTTATATAACTGATAATTTATTTTTAGAATTTAGTTGTCTCCTAAAAGTGTAATTATAATTTATGGCCAGAAATTCAAACAAAGCGAAATATTTTGATATGTTGGTTTTATGTCACTTTTATGTCTGTTTTGTGATATACCACTACAGAATAAATGTTGTTGACAAAAATAATTTGCAGAATTAATTTCTTTACAGAAATTCACACAAAGCGAGCTATTTTACTTGTTGAATTTATGTCACTTTTATGTTAATTTTGTGACAAACCTCGATATCTCCGAAATAATAATTTCTACAGAAAAAAGTTAAAGAAAAAAATGTGTAAAATTAAATTCTCTATTAAAAAAGTTAATAAAGTTGGTCGTAAATTTACCAGAAAGCGAGATCACTTCTATGTAAACTTGTGACAAATGTTTGGAAATATATACCTAACAAGTTTACATAAAAAAGTTTAAAACATAAATATGAATTTAATTTTCTGAATATTTTACGAGATAATTTTATATGTTGGTTTTATGTCACTTTAATGTCTTGTTTGGTGACATACCACTACAGAATAAAAGTTGTTAGTAAAAAAAATGTGCAGAATTAATTTCTCTACAGAAATAATAAAGTTTAAAACAAAAATATGAATTTAATTTTCTGAATATTTTCCGAGTCACTTTTATGTTAATTTGGTAACATATCGCTATATCTCGCTATACAAAAAAAGTGTAAAATATTTTTTTTAGAATTTAGGTCCATTCTAAAAGTGTAATTATACTTCATGGCCAGAAAAAAGCGAGATATCGAAATATGTTAGTTTTATGTCACTTTTATGTATATTTTGTGATATACCACGATATCTCCAAAATATAAACACAACTTTATTGTAAATATCCAAAAATATAGAGAAGTTTAATTTTAGGAAATGACAACATTTAACATGTTACTTTGGTGACAAATCGCTATACTTTCGAAATTATTTATTTTACAGAAAAAAGTTTAAAATAAAAAATATTCAGAATATAATTCCCTACAAAAACTGTCATTGCACTTTACGTCCAAAAATTCACACAGCGAGATATTTGACATATTGGTTTTATGTCACTTCTATGTCTATTTAATGACATACCACGGTATCTCTTAAGCAAACTGTTTTACAGTAAAAAATTGTGGATAAAAAATGGATAGAATTTAATGTTTTAATTTTTTAATAAATTTTTTTAGGAACTGATACCTTTAGAGCCTTTAAAAAACACGTTCAAGTGAATCCTTTGGAAAACCCAGGTTCAAGCGACTTAACTGCAGATGTAGACTTTTCTATGATTAAACAGGTTTGTTTTTATAACTTGTTAGATCAAAAAACAAATTTTTATATTCATTTGTTAAAGAATAAACTTCTTATGTATTTTTTAGGTTGTTGAAAACGTTGGTGGGGTCATACCATATGGTCCCATATCTCAACGGGAATTTTTACTTAAAGTTGGTCTGGAATGTCGATTTAAAAACCTTTTAGGATCTCTAACAGATAAAGAACATATAAGGAATTTAACTGCTTCATATGAAATGTTAACAAGGGATGATAAAATGGGCAAAAGATTCAAATTTTTCGCAATTTTTCCGGAAACGCTTAGGAAAATCTTGGATAAATTCCCAGTTGTTGGGTTTTAATAAAAATTATTTTTAAATTGTAAATTACATTGTAAATAAAAAAATTGTGAATTTTTTATTAAATATTTTTTATTTTTAACACAGTGCATAAAATATTACAAAATTACCACAACAATTTGGTAAATACAACAGTCAGTGTGCTGACAAAGGCACTCTAGAATTTTTTAACACACGAAAATATTACAACCATTTTTTTTATTATTACAAGACACATTTTAGGCACTAATTTTGATTTTTACTGTGTTTTTAAAACGAAAAATGTGTAAAAAATACTTAAAAGTGCTTGGTAACTATAAAATATTTATAAAACAATAACCATAGAAAAACTATCATACCCATACATATCATGTTAAAAAATTGGAAAAGTTTTTATTGTGTTACAACTTTAAAGTTTTAATGCTAAAATATTAAAATTTAATATAAAGTTACATATTACCTTTAAAAACACTTTAAAGTTATAACGAAATAACAAAAGTCCCAATATTTTCCATTGAACAATAAACTAAACAAAACTCTAAAAGTATTAAAAACATAATAATTTTAACCCTAAAACAAACTTTTTTTTTTATTAAATTCGAAAATATTTACAACAAAATGTACAACAGGACTAGTTTGACACCCTATAGTTTTTCCATGATTTTAAAACAAAAAAAACAATGCCCAAATATACAAAATAGAAATTATATATACAAAAATGTGGTTAAATATCACACTTATATTTTAATGGTGTCCCAAATTTTAGTTGGGAGATAATAAAGAAAATCTTACTAAAACCTGGGACACCCTACTAACACTGAAAAAAGTTGATATATTTTCTGATAAGGAATGTAATGTTTTGACATTTAGCAATATTTTATCTAAAAATATTTTTCAATAAGGCTTTATTTCTTAATACTGAATATAGCAGGGATTCACAACATAGCTTATATTATATTATTTGCAAACAATTTTATAAAATTTTAAAAAAATTCAACTCTTTAGAATTCACTTGTACTATTATATCTATATGCGGATTCTTTATATAGGGCGTCTCAATAATGCGAAATAAAAAACTATTACATTAAGACACCCATTATGTTACAATACAATAAAATGAAATAATATCATAGGAACATTTTGTAATAAAATTAAATTGAATTTCATTTTTTGAAAGGAGATTCAAAAATTTGGCCAAACTCAGAGATTCTATAAATTTTATTGGTCAAATAAAAAAAACCATAACTTTTAAATTGCAAGGAAAAAATAAATAACTAAGAAGGCATAAAATCAACATTTTTATACTATAAAAACTCAACAAAAAAATAATAAATGAAAACAAATATTTGGTCCCACAATTGCATAATGAAATTCCCTCTTAATCACCGGAAAAGTTCATAAATATACAGGGTGTTTCAATAAGAAAAATCCTAAATTCTTAAGATGCAATATTTTTTTGATGCTAAAACACCTTAAATATTAAAATGACAACACCCTGTATATATTCATTAAAACACGCTGACAAAAAACGTTTATAAAACCCTAATACCACTTTCTTTTTTTGTAAACACTTATGTCCAGTCTTTCCAATCTCACCACTGGTTGGGGAATTTCGACTTTTCTTTTAATTATTAACTTTGGTACCCCTGCATACTGACAGTTCTGCTGAACGACCGAGTAATCGCACATTTTTTTGTCTTCTTCTTCGAAATCGGAATCGGAATTTTCTTCAATTGAAGATTTCGCGCACAGGTTCCTAAACCTTCGCTTCTTTCTTTTCTGACTTTCGTCGGTAATTTTCTTCAAGTGCAGCTTCAAATTTTGGTCGTCGTTTTTGATTTCGTACTCTGAAGGTTCAGTGCCGTTCTTCAGTTTTTGAAGATGCTGCACCATACGTTTGTACTGGATAATACGCTTTATCTTGAACATTTCTTCTTCATTCAAATATTCATTCTTCAAAAACCTCGACATCAAAACATGATTCTCACTTATATCTTTGGGAGTAAAAGAAAAATTGTCAATCTTCTTTTCCAATGCGTTTATCTGCCCCCTAAGGCTCTTCTTCGGTATGTTTAGCGAAATAGAACTCAGCTTGGAATCAATTTCATCCTTATACTTCTGTATCGCGTCTTTGTTTGAAGACTTTTCTTCACTTTCTTTAATATTCAAACTATCCAGATCAATCAAATTATTATTGATACCTTTACACACCTCAACTTCTTCATTCGCCCTTTTAGGACTCATACTTTCTTCCCAATCATTCAAAATGCTCAACTTTAAAGAACTTTCTTCCAACGACATTTTTCTTCTCAAAACCACAGGTTCTTTAATGATAAATTCTTCCAAAGATTTAGGTCTATTAAATGACTCACATTTCTTCTTTTCGGCGAAAACGCTTTTTATTTCTTCTTTCTTAAAGTCTTCCTTTACCGGCGATAATTTACGCTTTCTATTATTGTAATCTTCAAGACTCAGCCGTTTTTTCTTTCCAATATCTTCCTTATTATCCTTAACATCTTCATTTGGTACATTTTGAACAACAATTGAAATATTCTTGTCTTTGCAGTCTTTAGAATCTTCACTGAACGATACTTTACGTATAGTCTTTACCGGTGATGATTCTTTCTTTAAAATTGAAGATTTCAAATCTTCCTTTTTGATGTCTTCCTTTTCAACAGGTTTTGCTTTAATTTCTTCTGTTTTTTTAACAGCTTCTTCTTTTGGCTTTGCGATCTTCACTTTATTGATTTCTTCATTTTTTTCTTTGGTTTGTTTGCATTCTTCTTTTTTCGCGACATTTTCAACTTTTTCGTTCTTTTTTACGTTTTCTTCACTTTTTAATACAGTCGGCAGGACTTTTGCTTGATTTTCCTGCATTTTCTTCTTCTTCTTCAATTTTCTTGCTTTCACCAACTCCTTAAAACTGACGTATTCTTCATCTTCGCTCTTAGATTTCTTCTCATTTTTCGAAGATTCATTATTATTTTTTATCGTTTTTGCTTCTTCGCTTTTCTTTGGTTTTTTAACTGAAACATCTGCAACTTTCTTTTCACATTCTTCTTTAAGTTGAATGGCTTTCTTCTTTTTATCTTCATTGTTTTTCTTTGGTTTGTTAGCTGCGGTCTTCAAAAAATCGCTGTCGTAAGCTTTTTTAGCCGCTTTTGTTGGCAGGATTGGGTTTTTATCTTGCTTTTCTTCAATTTTGTTGGGTTTTTCTTCAATTTTGTCGACCTTTTCTTTAATTTTTTTATCGTTTTGAAGATCTAGTTCGACTTCAAGTTCTAAATTTTCGTCGCCAAAAGTTATTTCAACCATATCTGGTTCTTCCAAGTATTTGGGCTCGTCTTTGGTTTCTGTTTCTTCAACTATTTGGGGTTCTTCTTCTTTATCTTCGAGTGGTTTCTTGATTTCCTCACCTTGATTTGATTTTGTTTTATCAGTAATTTCTTCAATTTTCTCTTTTGTTTTTTCATGTGGCGTTTCTTCAATTTTTACTGTTTCTTCATTTTTATTATCTTCTTTTATGGGTTCTTCGGGTAAAGGCAAAATTTCTTCCAATTTAATTTCAATTTCTTCAACAATTTCTTCACTTATAGTTTCAACGTTGGCAATATCTTCAATTAATGGACATACATCCATAATTACATCTGATTCCTTGATCTCTTCAATTGCTTCTTTAATTTCTGCGATATCTTCATTTAAAACATTGGTTTCTTCCAATAAACATTCATTTTTTTCCAAATTTTCTTCTATCCTTCCTTGATCTTCTTTTTGCGGACTTTCTTCAGTTTCCAAGGTTTCATAATTATCATTAAAATCGACGACTGTACTCTCCGATATCGGCAAAACTGTTATTACCTTTTTCCCATTTAAAACATTTACGTTTATTTCGACCAATTCGCCAGCTATGTGAAGAAGAACTGAACTTTCTTCAATTTTTATTGCGCTTCTGTACTGTATGTTCGAAGAAATTGCTTCTGTTGTGTCTTCAGTTGAAGATATTTCTTTATCTTGTGCCTGAATTTCGTTTGTTTCTTCAATTTGGTCTTCAGTTTTTGTAGATTCTTCGGTGTCGTCATTTTTTGACGAGTTTTCTTCAATTTTCTCATTTTTTGGTGCACTTTCTTCATTTTTGAAAACACTTTCTTCACTTTTTGTTGAACTTTCTTCATTGGTATCTTCCTTTTCCTGACAGGCATCCTTCTCGATTTCCAAAAACTTTTGGGTAGCCAGTATGCTTTTTCTTCGTTTTGAAGCGATTTCTTGTTTCTTCCCTAATTTATTGATGATATCGTCCACGGAAAATATTCTCTTCTTCCTTCTGCTCAACATTTTTTTGGGTGTGACATTTTTTTCCCTTATTTCTTCAAAAAGGCTCGCGTTTTCTTCATTTTTATCAGATGTTTCTTCTTTGGTATCGATTTTTTCTTCGCAGGTTTGTTGGTTGGATGGTTCTTCAGTTATGGCGTCTTTTACCTCATTGTTTTCTCCTATGTCGTCGGTTTTTTCTTTAACCTCTTCATTTTTATTGCTTGCTTCGGTTTCTTCACTTATTTTTTCATCGAATAGGTCTATCATCGGCATATCCTTGCTGGGTTCGGAATTTTTTTCGTCGCTATCGTCTTTATTTGATTGGCAAAGCGATATAACAGAGTCTCGCTCGCATTTTTCTTCTATTAGGTGTTCCAGATTGATGGGTGAACAGTTTTTGTCGACCTTGTCAAGTTTTGGTTCGTCTTTGCTTGGCGTTACGAGCGTGTTGGAATGGATGACGACTTTTGACGTTTGATCTTCGGTTGCATCTTCACTTTTTGGCGATTTTTCTTCCAAATTTTTGATGATAAACTGCCCATTTTCCATGATCACAGGGCTGTCCAAGTATTGCAATTCATCCGAGTTAACTATGAAAACAGTTTGGTCTTTGGCGATATCACTGGGATTATCATTATCGTCGGCCCAATTTTCGATGAACTGCTTTAAATCGTTCGATGGAGTAACTCTGTTTTCCGGAATTTCTATGGTCTGTATTGCATTTGGCATGAACTGTGGATTTCTTGGTTGCTGGTTGTAAAACTCCTGACTGGCGTGACTTCTTCTGTGTTGGTAGTGTTGAGCATATTCTGGCGTGTACTGTGGAGGATAATTCGGAGACATTTTCTGTTGGGCTGGGTTGTAATTCATCAATTCTGGATAAGTTCTGCGCGGTGATATACTTCTTTCCATGTTCGCTGGAACACCGGCTGATGAAAACCTTGGCATTGGATTTTGTCTGGAGTTATAATTGCAGTTCTGTGGAACGTAACCATAATGCTGAGGAATGCCGTACGAATTCGCATGGTATGGATTTGGGTTTTGCATTGTATTGGGATAATACCTAAAACTAACAATTATTATTAAATATGCGATATTGCCTTAAAAACATACCTCTGGCTTTGCTGATACATCCTATTTTGCTCCATGTTCGGATAACCACCTTGGTTCTCCCTCATATGGTGCTCGCTCATGATACTCCTGGCCATGGATGGATGAAACTTCTGAAGCTGCGAAAAAAAATCGTTCTCTTGATTCGGGTACTTCTTCATCTGCCCTGGCATGTTATATTTGATTTGACTTTGAAAATAATGAGCTTCCTGCTGTTTATAATGCATCGTTTCCTTCGCCAGATACTGAGGATGCATCCCATCGTGCCCAAAACTTTGTTGCTGGTTCAGATGATGATCAGGGTAAACGGGTTTTTGATGGTTTTGCGTCATCATGTCCATGTAGTCTTTTTTAGGTTGCTGGGGTTGATGCTCGCTTATCTCGGAATATTTCACTTGCTGGGGATCTTTGTAGTTGGTACTGGAAATTTGTTTTGAATATAACTCAAAAAATAATAACGAAACAATTGTGAAATTATGACTAAAAGTTAACGATATCAAGCTTAAAAAGGTACTAAAATTTTAACGCTGTAGGTGTTGTGGTTTAGATATTGGTGCCAATTAAAGTTTTAATGCCAAATTTTGGCAATGATTATATCTCGGCGTCTATAACACCTGCAGGCTTCAAATTTGGCATATAATCTAAATTTACTATACTTAATAACATACTAAAATTGCAACATTCTATATCTGGTACTTTCAAAGATATTAACTTTGAAGGTGATTTTTTTCATTACTAATAACTCCGAAACTATTATACCTACAGGGTTCAAACTTGGCATAAAAAGTTAATTTACTATACTTAATAACATACTAAAATTGCAACAGTCTATATCTGGTAATTTCGAAGATATCAACTTTGAAGGTAATTTTTTTCATTACTTATAACTCTAAAACTATTACACCTACAGGGTTCAAACTTGGCATAAAAAGTTATTTTACTATACTTAATAACATACTAAAATTGCAACATTCGAATGTTGGTGGTTTGGAAGATATCAACTTTGAAGGTGATTTTTCCATTACTTATATCTCCGAAACTATGACACCTACAGGGTTCAAATTTGGAATGTAACCAACATCAATCATGCTTAATAACTTTATAAATTTGCACTACAATATATCGAGTGGTTTTCAAGATGGTGTCGCTTACCAAAAATCAGACATCAAAGGATTTGCAGGTCTATAGTAGTCGTTATTTCTGGGCGGAAAATGGTTGTGTGGGGCTACTCGGGCCACGTGGGCGTGGTTTTCGGTCTGAGACGCGTTGACGCCATTATCAAGGTGGCTTTTTTCCAAACTGTCCTTTTTCCGGAACTGCCGTAGAGAGGTCGTGATTGAAGCTGAAGGTTGGTTTTGGTCCTGTAAGTACGGCACCTGTTGATTGGAACTGAGAGCTCCTTGGCCGTAACCTTGTACCGCATTATTCATGAGGCGCTGAAAAAAAGAAGAATGGTAAAAAATCGTTTTTTGTTACAACACAGTCAAGTAAATATACATATAAAATTGATCAATTTTCTTCTTTTTTAATGTCTTTGCTATATCTTCCTTTTTATCCTTGACATCTTCATTTGGTACATTTTGAACAATAATATAAATATTATTCTATTTGCAGTCTTTAGAATCTTCACTTAACAATACTTTACGTATAGTTTTAATCGGTGAAGATTAACATTGTCTTACTTTAATTTCTTCAGTTTCTTCTTGTTAGGGCTTTGCAATCTTTACCGTATCTTCAGTTGCAATTTTTTATTTGGTATGTTTGCATTCTTTTTGTTTCTTTAGAACTTTGTACGTTTTTTTTACTTTACTTAAGCTTTCTTCACTTTTTTCTGCATTTCCTTCCATTTCTTCAATTTTCTCGTTTTAATCAACTCATTAAAATTCTTCACCTTCGCTCTTGGAATTTTTGGCCTATTTTGTTGTCAGAATTGCGTTTATATGTTTTCTTTACTTTTATCCTCTTTTCTTTATTTTTTTCATCGTTTTGAAGATCTAGTTCTAAATTTTCATCGCTAAAAGTTATTTGAGCCATATCTGGTTCTTTCAAGTATTTCTTCAAGTGTTTCTTAATTTTTTTGTTTGTGTGATTTCTTCAATTTGGTCTTCAGTTTTTGTAGGTTCTTCAGTTTTTAAAATGTTTTCATTTTTTGACAAGGTTTCTTTGCTTTATTAATTTTTTGGTGCACTTTCTTCATTTATTATTATTATTATTATTTTTGGAAACACTTTCTCCACTTTTTGTTGAACTTTTTTTATTGGTATTTTTTATTTTTAAATGTGATTTCTTTAATTTTCTTTATCATTTTTACCAGGGGCGTTTCTTTAATTTTGGTTTCAACAACAATTTCGTGAGGAAGAATTCTAATAACTTAAATGAATATATATTTACCAAAGAAATTAAAACACGCTGTATATCAATAGATTAATTTTATATTATTAAACACACAATAATAAAAAAGACTATGTACATAACAGAGCTATATATACGAGATCATTCTTCTTCAAAAACATCCAAGTAACTGAAGAAAATTTACAAAACGGTTTTTTCTTCTTAAGATTTAAAATAAATAGATTAGTATTTAAGGAATAAATATCTTTAATTAGCATGCTATAATGAATGGTACAATCATACTCAAAGGTATTGAGAATGTATTTTGTCTGTAGGCAATTAAATTCCATGTGTCTTGTGAGGTTGGTTGCCTATTGCATAGTTATCTACTGACCTTAATTTTTCCATGTTTTTTCATTTTTTTATTATCAAGAAAATTGTATAATTTAGTATAAAACTTTATCCGATGGTGGGTATGACTAATTTATAAATGTGAAAAATTACTTGTAAAACTATTAACAAGGAAAGAAATTAATATTATTATATTTATAATTTAATGGCATTACTAAAAAAATAAGGCAGCTAGGTATTTACTGAAATTAATATTTATTGATTTTCCAAAATGGAATATGGGACAATAACAATGGTTGGAATAACAAAAACAAGAATTGTCCTGTCGTGCGCTATTTGTACAGTGACTAGACAAAAATCGACATTCGAATTATCTAAAATTTTAGGGTTGTGCGTTGTTTTTGTTGCTCAGTTTATTTGACCTGTTTATTGAGTAAATGGCCCTTTAAATATTTAATAATTCGAAAAAATATATACATTAAAAAACAATTAATTTTCAGTACATAAATTAAGTAAATAAACATTATAATATGGTATGGACAAGTCAAAAACAATATTTACCCATAATTTATTATTATGAATGGCTAAACCTACTTACTATTATTAATTACTGTTATTAATACTATAATCTATTTAAATTAGGAAATAATATACAACTATGTATGTAACCACACTTTCAGAATATTAATATTTTGGTGTACTAAATTGCATTTCCTTAAAAAAATATACAGGGTGAGTCAACTTGAAACTGAAATATCTCAGTTTACGAAAAAATGTTTAATATAAAAATTAAATGCATACTAACCAGTGGCGGCCCGTCAGGGGAGGCAGTGCCTCATCATAGAGAATTAAAAAATTAAGTATAATTTAAATATTTTACTTTCTATAATATACTATAAATTTTTAATATTTGGATTACATGAATTGTGAAATAGTCAATAAAATTGATTGATTTTATACGATTTTATTATTTGAATTTTGAAACGACCGCAATTTAAACTAATATTTATAGCTAGATGATTGGCTCAGAAGCATGCCCGAATTAATTTAGACTCACGATTGGCGTTAGCCTTGTTGTCTCGTTTTATTACAATGCGATATCATAGTTGTCTCCTTCTCTCGTATTGTAACGAACGGGACATGGGGGGCACACATTAATAATTAAAAAGAATATTAAAACCACAAAAAAACTACCTTTGGCCAAAACACGTGATCGTCTAGTTTAAAGAAATTAAGTTAGGACCCCTTTTTGTTGTGAATACGGTTCTGGATACGTAAGTACTTGAGCAATTGAAAAGATATTTAAAAAGCAAAGAAAAAGTATTAAATTAAAATAAGTTTATTAATAAAGACAATTAATACAAGAGTTAATTATTGTTACTGTACATTAATAATCTAAATAAAAACATTTGTATTTGAAAAGTATGATAGATTTAAGTTAATAAGGTAAAACCTTAAAAACCCACATATACAATACAGACATGCATATATGTCGCACATCTCAACAATATAAATAATACAACAAAATCAAAGTAATCAATATGAATATAATAAATTATATTATCATATTGCTAAGATTATTCACCTACATAAATGATAGGCTCGGACGGTGTAGAAAAACAAATACACATTGAAACAATTATCAATGTACAGCAGCAAACAACAATAATGTGAAACAAAGTATAATATAACTTAGGTCACAAGCAACAATAATAAATGGTATTTGTATAAATAAAATATATGAATAACAAGTGGTGTAGTGGTGGACAAGAGTTATGCAATAAAATTGATGTACAGTCATAAATGATAAATAAAATCAGGTATGATAGTAATAGAATTATGTCAGTGCAAATCAAATATAGCAAAATAAAATGATTATCAATAATAATAAAATAAGACCATAAAACAACAACTTCATATCAATATCCCTATCTAACCATTCTTTGTCTAAATTGGTTACCTGGCATTATTGGCCATTGGGTGCGCCTGTCAAAGCAGAGCTGTATCCACCATCCTATTACCAGCAACCGGCAACAAAGTTCCCTAACTAAATAACTCATTTGATATGCAGAACTTGAAACAAGTCTCACCATATTAAATAATGAATATCAATTTATCAAATAAATAAAATAAGATAAACTGTACAAAATCAAGTATGTAAATGTTAAATATAAATATGTAGTAAAATGTAACATTACAATACAATATAATATGTTAAAGTAAATGTAACATAAAATAATGATTATGATTTGATTGTCCAACCACCAACATTAAGATAAAATTCAGCTTACTCTGTCTCTCACATAGAACAAGTTGAAATAATAATAATAAAATATAGTTTAAATTAAATATTAAATAATTAACCACTCATTATGATATTTGTGACCTCAGCTTATAATAACTAAATATAGAAAAGACATACCTATTTAAATAACCAACACTTTCACTAAACTGAATTTATATAAAAAAACAATGTAATATTTGTTAAATTCACTCCCTGATAAAGTTAAAGAATTCAATAGTAAAACGTAACTCTCCCTTCAAATAACAAAAACCAACTGTCTACTTCAAATAACAAAACTCAACTAACTAAAAAAATTCTGTCCTCTCTAGGTTTTTAACACGCTCTTTTTATGTTTATTTTTTAAAGACCAGCAACATGAACCAAAACTTGCTTATTTCGTCTTTCTGTAACGAACCCTTAAGTGGTCGTCCAGATGGGAGTCATAAATTAATATTGTATAATAAACAAATAAAGAATGTATGGAAGTGAAACTTATACCTAACACCTAATACAATTTTAAAAACAAATATTTAAAATTAGTCTCATATTTCGTAAAGCTTAAAAATAATAAATTAAGAAAAGTTAAAAATTAACTGCCCCGTATATCGTACCATTACAGACGCCCCTTTGAAAGGTTGTCAAATGACATAAGGAGGCTTGTCAAGCTTTTAACATCCCTAAACCTTGGTAACTAAACCTAAATACGACCCTGTCCTCCATATCATATTGGGCTGAGTACGCCCCTGCTCACTACTGGTCCTTTGGGCTGAGTGCGCCCCTGCTCACTGCTGATCCTTTGGGCTGAGTGCGCCCCTGCTCACTGCTGATCCTTTGGGCTGAGTGCGCCCCTGCTCACTACTGGTCCTTATCTGCTGGGTGCGCGGCGCACCGTGCGCCCCTTCTCTGTGCATCTCCACATTTATACGTCATCACATAGGTATATCATAGCTCCCATCAAATACATTTAAAATACATAAAAAATAAAAGAAAGACTAATCAGAAAATAAACTTAAAATAAATAAACATTGTCAAAAATATACAATAGAAGTGTAAAGTCAAACGTCAACGTAACATGTCAATGGTTAATAATGTTAACAATGTTATTATATTAATTTGTCGGTACATAAAGAAAAAATTAATAAAACAAAAAATTAATAATAAAATTTAAAATAAAAATAAACATGACACACCTGATCAAAATTAAATCATCCTTGATTATCGCCAACATCATTGTCATCATGACAGTCCTATCAATTGCAGTTGAAGTTCTCATCATCCAGTAGTTCCAGTTTAGCACATTCCAAAATTATTTTACATTTGGTAATTATATCATCAAATATTCCTTGGTAAAACTCAGGTCGTCATTCAATCAAAGTGGTTGCATAAAAATAAAAATAAAAAAAAGCAGTAAAATCATAACATAAAAATAAAAATTTATCTAATCAAATGCCCAGTACTTTTTAAAAACGTATCCTCCAGTAAGCAGCAACAATTTGTGCTGAAAAGCACAGCAAATTTTGTAGTAACCCAGACAAAATTATTAACAAGAAGGTACTATAAAAAACAAACTATTAAGATGGCTGAAAATAAAATAAGGAAAGCAGGAATTCTGTATTTTATGAAAACGAAACAAAATTAAACCCAGTTAAACAAAAATTATTTTACCACACTGTGCGAAAATCATAAATCTGTCAACCGGACCAACATCAAACCCATATCATCAATTTGGCGAAACAAGAGATAAACAAAAAGAACTTTTAACACCCTTGACACATGGTAACACAAGAAATACAAAATACAACTAAAATAAATAGACAAACTTTTAATCACCTAACATCAAGTGACGGGAACACGAATACAAAATAAAAATTAAATGAACAATACAAAATCCTAGAAAATGGTACCTATTAATTTTTCGTGAGCCGGACATAACAAAAAATAGCACAACATAGCAAGACATAACATAGCATTAATAAACATTTTATAATATAACATAACACAACATACCATAGCAAAAATAACAAAACATGGCAAAACATAACACATAGCAAAATAAAAACCAAACATATCAAATCATAGCAAATCATAGCAAAACATAACATAACATAGCAAATCATAGCAAAACAACAAATCATAGCAAAGTCAATTCATAATTATAACATGCGAACATTCAGGTTAAATAAATCATGCAAAAAAAAATCGGTTAAACAAAATAAAACCAATATAAAATAAAACAAATATCAAATAAAATAAATCCTAGTTATTAGGAATGAATTGGCAAGAACAAATCAACAAAAATAAAAAAAACAATATTAGACCAAACGAATCCTGGTTATTTGACATTAATTATAAATAAATTAGCAAAATCCTGGTCACATGACACCAATTTGTAACGAACGGGACATGGGGGGCACACATTAATAATTAAAAAGAATATTAAAACCACAAAAAAACTACCTTTGGCCAAAACACGTGATCGTCTAGTTTAAAGAAATTAAGTTAGGACCCCTTTTTGTTGTGAATACGGTTCTGGATACGTAAGTACTTGAGCAATTGAAAAGATATTTAAAAAGCAAAGAAAAAGTATTAAATTAAAATAAGTTTATTAATAAAGACAATTAATACAAGAGTTAATTATTGTTACTGTACATTAATAATCTAAATAAAAACATTTGTATTTGAAAAGTATGATAGATTTAAGTTAATAAGGTAAAACCTTAAAAACCCACATATACAATACAGACATGCATATATGTCGCACATCTCAACAATATAAATAATACAACAAAATCAAAGTAATCAATATGAATATAATAAATTATATTATCATATTGCTAAGATTATTCACCTACATAAATGATAGGCTCGGACGGTGTAGAAAAACAAATACACATTGAAACAATTATCAATGTACAGCAGCAAACAACAATAATGTGAAACAAAGTATAATATAACTTAGGTCACAAGCAACAATAATAAATGGTATTTGTATAAATAAAATATATGAATAACAAGTGGTGTAGTGGTGGACAAGAGTTATGCAATAAAATTGATGTACAGTCATAAATGATAAATAAAATCAGGTATGATAGTAATAGAATTATGTCAGTGCAAATCAAATATAGCAAAATAAAATGATTATCAATAATAATAAAATAAGACCATAAAACAACAACTTCATATCAATATCCCTATCTAACCATTCTTTGTCTAAATTGGTTACCTGGCATTATTGGCCATTGGGTGCGCCTGTCAAAGCAGAGCTGTATCCACCATCCTATTACCAGCAACCGGCAACAAAGTTCCCTAACTAAATAACTCATTTGATATGCAGAACTTGAAACAAGTCTCACCATATTAAATAATGAATATCAATTTATCAAATAAATAAAATAAGATAAACTGTACAAAATCAAGTATGTAAATGTTAAATATAAATATGTAGTAAAATGTAACATTACAATACAATATAATATGTTAAAGTAAATGTAACATAAAATAATGATTATGATTTGATTGTCCAACCACCAACATTAAGATAAAATTCAGCTTACTCTGTCTCTCACATAGAACAAGTTGAAATAATAATAATAAAATATAGTTTAAATTAAATATTAAATAATTAACCACTCATTATGATATTTGTGACCTCAGCTTATAATAACTAAATATAGAAAAGACATACCTATTTAAATAACCAACACTTTCACTAAACTGAATTTATATAAAAAAACAATGTAATATTTGTTAAATTCACTCCCTGATAAAGTTAAAGAATTCAATAGTAAAACGTAACTCTCCCTTCAAATAACAAAAACCAACTGTCTACTTCAAATAACAAAACTCAACTAACTAAAAAAATTCTGTCCTCTCTAGGTTTTTAACACGCTCTTTTTATGTTTATTTTTTAAAGACCAGCAACATGAACCAAAACTTGCTTATTTCGTCTTTCTGTAACGAACCCTTAAGTGGTCGTCCAGATGGGAGTCATAAATTAATATTGTATAATAAACAAATAAAGAATGTATGGAAGTGAAACTTATACCTAACACCTAATACAATTTTAAAAACAAATATTTAAAATTAGTCTCATATTTCGTAAAGCTTAAAAATAATAAATTAAGAAAAGTTAAAAATTAACTGCCCCGTATATCGTACCATTACAGTATTAGCATACGCGAGGCAGGCACGCCTACATCTAATGAAATAAGCAGGTGTTGTGGCAACACTGTTGCGGAATTTTAGATAAATTATACTTTACACGTTTTTCAAAATTCAATAATAAATGGTATTATTTTTCTTATAATAAATCGATTTAATCGAAATTATATTTCTATTCTAAAATAACATATTTTAACACTATCGCCATCTTGTAGCCATCACAGTAACCAATAAAATAAATACAAATTCCTTCTTTAGGTTTGTTTTGGTTATAAAATTCTGAACTGTTTAGAGAACAAATCTGTGGTTATTTACGCAATATTTTGTTTATACTTTTTCTATGAGTTTGTCTATTTTATGATTCTTTTGTAAGTGGTTTATTCTGTGAATTTAGTCATTATGGATATTACGTGGAGAAATTGTACCGATATTGTTGATGGTGTACCATTATTAATTTAATGATTAGGGCTTAAACCTAATGGTTAATTTAATAATGCTGCACTTTACCTCTACACCTTCACGTGGTTCTGACTGAACAATGAAATATTAATAGCATTTCTTTGAGCATTGCAATGTGTTTTGTGTTGGAGAATGCTTGGAAAATAAAATATCCAAAATAGAGCACCCTGTATATATGTTCCTAATATTAACTTTGTCCCGTATAATGTCGCAATAATTATATGCATAGTTGGTAATACTTTAATACTTTAAAAATAGTTTAGTACGTAAGTTGTAAACAGCGACTTTATCTAACCTTATCTATGTTTACTTGGTTTATCAGTGAATTTATTTTGTATTGTATTTAATTTCTTATCATTTATCAAATATTTTCACAGTTAAATTTGTTTTTCTTTAATAACAAGGTACGAAACCTTGAAATTTATATCGTAGCCAAAAAAAATTGAATCGCAGTTGAAGGTAAGTAGGATATATTCTGTTTAACATGTTTTCATGATCTTTTTGTAATACTTAAGTAATTTGGAAATTATTTTATTATCTTAATACAAAGCTTAATCTAGGCCAATTGGATGCATT
The DNA here is from genome assembly GCA_921294245.1 of Brassicogethes aeneus. Taxonomy (NCBI): domain Eukaryota; kingdom Metazoa; phylum Arthropoda; class Insecta; order Coleoptera; family Nitidulidae; genus Brassicogethes; species Brassicogethes aeneus. The sequence continues at coordinate 3,889,046 of OV121142.1, read as the reverse complement.
GATTAAAACAACGCCGTGACTAGGTGCACGTTAGAGTGCCCGCAATTTATTTTTTACGGGCACGCTAGTGACGTAATAGATAAAAAACGTCATCAATGCCGTGCCGCTTAATTTAAAATTGGCGGCACAACAATAATATAATAATAAATTGTACCTGTATACATGTTAAGGGCACGTTAGTTACGTAATAAAACCAAACCAACCCAAACTCAACAACACAACCCAACCGACCCCGCCCCATTGGCCCCCCCCCCGCCCCATTGAGCAAAAAACCCAACTAAAATGGGCTACTTTATGTTACGATAAAAATAAAACACTTTTTAACAAAGGAACAACAAATTTATGAAATAAAAAAGTAAAAAAAATTTCGACAACTTCTGAGAATCGAACCCGGGACCTCTCGCATGCAGAGCAAACGCCCTACCATCTACGCTATCTAGCTTGACAACAAAAATTATATGTTCGGGTAACAAAACCGGATTATTATTATGACGTCACTAACGTGCCCGTAAAAAATAAATTGCGGGCACTCTAACGTGCACCTAGTCACTTTGTTAAAACAAACTAAACTATAGTTATAAATGTTATTATAATGTAATTGTGGTTATGTTTAAATTATTGTAGGTTAGATTGAACGGTTGTCAAGTTGAGTTGTCAAAATTCGTAGTTAAAAATGCAATTAATTTGGCTTTGGTGGTGCGTAGATAAGTAAAATCATATAAAAAGTAGTTAAATATAGGTGACTACGGCCCAGGAGAGACAAAGTATTCCTGGCGGATAATAACGGGAATTGCTAAATTTCGCGGGTTCGGAGGGTCCGGTTGTCATAAAATTTTCTTTATTATGTTGGTATACATGCCCCCGAAGTATGATAAAAACTTTAGCTGTTTTCATTGTTCACTTTGTCTGTGGCAGCCGCTAAGGTTAGACGTGTTTTATGAGCTCGGCGATTTTTCGTTCGTTAAAAGAAATGGATCAAAGACTATGTATCCAATTTTGCTTAAAAAATTAAATAAATTCTGTGAAATGTTAACAAAGGCTTATATTGAGTCTGCTATAAGTAAAACAAGAGTTTACAAGTGGTATAAGAGTTTCCAAGATGGCCGAGAAGACGTTGATGATGACGAACGCCCCGAACTCACAAGCACATTAACAACCGATAAAAACATGGAAAAAGTGGAAGAAATGGTTATAAACCACCAGAGAAGTCGCTGATGATGTTGGTATATCGATTGGCTCATCCCATGAAATTTTTTCGAATGTTTTGGGTATGAAACACGTGGCAGCAAAATTTGCTCTAAAATTGTTAAATTTTGAACAACATTTTTGGCCAAAAACAATACTGTGGTGATGCCCCAGCCTCCATATTCGCCAGACATGCCTCTGTCTGACTTTTTCCTATTCCCAAAAATAAAGAGAACCTTAAAGGGCCGTCGTTTTGCAAGCATAGATGACATTAAAAGCGCATCGCTGAAAGAACTAAAGGCTATCCCAAAGATCGAGTTTTAGAAGTGTTTCGAGTATTGGAAGAAGAGCTGGCACATGTGCATAATATCCAATGGGGACTATTTTGAAGGCGACAACATTAATGTAGACGAATTAATAAATATTTGTTTCAAAAAACAAAAATTCCCGATATTTTCTGAACACACCTCGTATACTAAAAATACTAAATCAAACTGGCATAAGCTACCAACTTAATAAAAAAACACCCAATAAAAAAAAATTAACTGTGTGGTAGTTTTTAAATAGATAAAATTATACTTTTTTAATACATAAGAGATAAGATAAAAAAGAAATTAAACATGTTCAATAGGTATATTATTTAATTTGAACTATGTACAACATATTTCAATGACATTTTTTTAAAAATATTCATAATTACATGTCACATTTCCTGTTTTAAAGTTATGTTCATTTTTTGCTTGGTAAATATTGTTTTTTATTATTAGGTACCATAGCAATACTTTTAACTCAACGTTGAAACTTTTTGTACGAACTGTCTAACCACCCCTTGTAGCTAATTTTCCCCAACCCACAGCATTGCACAATAAATATTTTTCTTGAGGGTAAGCGTTTTGATTGATTTTAAGTTTTAGACCAACTAATAATGTCAAGTCTTTGACACTTTGCAGTGTTAGGTGTACGAGGTGTGTTCAGAAAATAACGGGAATTGTTAAATTTCGCGGCTTTGGAGGGTCCGGTTGTCATAAAATTTTCTTTATTATGTTGGTATACATGCCCCCGAAGCATGATAAAAACTTTAGCTGTTTTCATTGTTTACTTTGTCTGTGGCAGCCGCTAAGGTTAGACGTGATTTATGAGCTCGGCGATTTTCGTTCGTTAAAAGAAATGGATCAAAGAATTTGTATCCAATTTTGCTTAAAAATAAATTGTGTGAAATGTTAACAAAGGCCTATAGTAAGTATGCTATACGTAAAACAAGAGTTTACAAGTGGTATAAGAGTTTCCAAGATGGCCGGGAAGACGTTGAAGATGACGAACGCCCGAACGAACAAGCACATTAACAACCGATAAAAACATGGAAAAAGTGGAAGAAATGGTTATAAATCATCAGAGAAGTCGCTGATGATGTTGGTATATCGATTGGCTCATCCCATGAAATTTTTGGGTATGAAACGCGTGGCAGCAAAATTTGTTCTAAAATTGTTAAATTTTGAACAAAATTTTTGGCCAAAAACAATACTGTAATGATGCCCCAGCCTCCACATTCGCCAGACATGCCTCTGTCTGACTTTTTCCTATTCCCAAAAATAAAGAGAACCTTAAAGGGCCGTCGTTTTGCAAGCATAGATGACATTAAAAGCGAATCGCTGAAAGAACTAAAGGCTATCGCAAAGATCGAGTTTTAGAAGTGTTTCGAGTATTGGAAGAAGAGCTGGCACATGTGCATAATATCCAATGGGGACTATTTTGAAGGCGACAACATTAATGTAGACGAATAAAGAAATATTTGTTTCAAAAACGAAAATTCCCGATATTTTCTGAACACACCTCGTATGAAAAACTTTTTTAATTTAATTTTTTCAACATTTTTTATAATACCTCACAGAGAATGTTTATTTTTCGGCTTAGCATGTTTTAACCCTAATAGATTCAAATTAAATGAACAGTTGGTCAAATACACTCGAAAAAATTTAAATATTTTAAAATTAAACGGGAAGGGTCAACGAATTATTGAATATTTTTGTATTCATTTACCTGCTTAACATAAGTAAGTTTGTGCATTGAATAGTAATAAGTGTGCTACATTGTTAAATACCTAACTTTTTAAATTGTTAATTTGGAAAAAATACAGGGTGTCTTTAAGGTGCGTAAATAAATCACCCTGTATTGTTAACTTGGTGTCAAATGTAATGGCCTCTGATAGATTGTAAACATATTTTTAAATTTTATAACAGATAAGGATTTATTCACTTGTGCATGTGTTAAGGTCATTTTGTGTATTTAACACTAACTTGTATGTATGTATATAAGCTTACAGTAATATTGTACAATTTATTTGTGAAAATAATTAAAAGTAATTATCGTAAAACAAATTCATATTCGTGTGTTGCTTGCATATATCGTTAGTACATTTAAATGATACTTATAGTTTGTTTTAGTTTAATCGTAAGTAATATCATAAGGGCATTTAATTTTTCCGAAAAGAATCGAAAAAACACGTTGCTAAGTGATATTTTAACAAAAAGCATGAGTGCTGGTGGCAACAAAAATCCGAGTCGAAGAGGAGGATTTTTGCACCTGCACAAATGCTTTTTGTTCAAAAATATTACTTAGCATTGTGTTTTTTCGATTTTATTCACAGGAAAAATTAGATGCCCGAATGGTATTTGATAAGACTATTTCATGAGTAACAGTTAACAATTAAAATATAAATTGAAATTTTTGGTGACAACAGCTGTCAAGTTTTGCCGCGGGTAAACTCGAAAAAACTGCTGACAGGTGCTATCACTAGTGTTGTAAAAAAAACGTTTTTTTTCAGTTGAAAAAAAACACGTGAAAAAAAACATGTTTTTTTTCACTGAAAAAAAACAAAAGTTGTTTTTTTTCATCCCCATGGTAAAAGGGCGCCTCGCTGTCGGCAATGCTGACTTAGCATATCGTATAGTCTATACGGTATTATAATAGAAGAGTTAAGACCTGCGGCTTTATAGGTTGATGCATAGTTGGTAGAAATGCCGAAAAGAGAAGGCTCAGGGCGAAAGCCAACAACGTTAAACAATTTGTTTAAGAATATTACTAATGGTAAGTAAGAAACTATAATTAGTATTTTATATTCTTCTAGTGACAGAATGTGCCAAAAATTCTTTCCTCAGCAGTGACATTTCGAAAATCCTGTCACTTAATATAATTTGAGTATTTTTGACCATATTTTTGAAAAAAAACATTTTTTTTGAAAAAAAACATTTTTTTTGAAAAAAAACAAGGTCCTCTGTTTTTTTTCAAAAAAAAACATTTTTTTTTGAAAAAAAACAAGACTGTTTTTTTTCAGTGACAACACTAGCTATCACACAGTTTTTTCACCTAGAAACCATTTGTAATTCAAAATTGCGCGTTTGTGATTGGTGGATATTAAGACGAGGGAAATAGTCAGTATAAAATAGTTTTTAATGATTAAAATGATTGTGTGTTTTTAGGTTATGTTCTTCTCTTGATTGACGTGCCTGGTCCTAAAACTGCATTTAAAACGTATAAAAAAACTGTTAAAAGAAAAGTTTAGTTTTGAAATCTCTGTGACAGAGTCCTAAATAATAAATGTGCTTTGGATCCTCAAAAATGTGTTTCGAAGGGACCTTTTATTTGGAGTGTTTTTTTTTATTAAGTTGGTAGCTTAAGGGGGAAATAAAAAAACAAAAAATAAAAATTATTTGCTGTTAGGTCCAACCTTTTTGTGAAAAATCTAGTAGTTAATTTTCCTGTCTTTCAAAATTTGGTTTGAAAAAGATAAGAAATAATCACGAACTTTTTCTTCTTTCAATTTGCAGTTACTGATCATTAATAGTCCTGGACAATATAAACATTATAATTATTATTAACAAAATACCCATTCACCATTAGAGTCCAATGATTGGACAACATTCACGTGTGTTCACATAAAATTTTAATTTCTTTTATATAAATTATTTTCAAAGCGAAGATTATAATTATAATAATAATTATTATTATATATAATTATAATAATAATTATTATTAACATTTTCTTTACTTTCACTTTAAAAAACTGTCAATTTTCAAGAAATACATTTCGATTTATAACCTTTATAATCTGTGTTTATAAAATAAAAAAATGTGACATTTGACGGTGACACACAGTTTCCCCTATTGTTTCATAGATGGCGCTCTATACAAATTTTTGATTTAAATCATTTTAAGATAATAATAAGTATTTGTCGTAGAAAAAGTATAGTGTGCACCTCGTTTATAAACTTTTCTATACACTCATTAATTTAAGCACTCGCTCGCAAGCTCGCTCGTGCCTAAATTAAATTCGTGTATAAAATGGCGTTTATCAAACTTGATACATAATATACTATTTTATATGATTTTACTCATCTACGCACCACCAAAGATAAATTAATTGCATTTTTAACTACGAATTTTAACAACTCAACTTGATATTTTACATAATTTATGTTTTTTGTATACCTATGTACGTTAAGTAAATTTTGCTTGTTCATTACATTCCTTTTTGTTATATTGCATTTTTTTTATTTTGAAAATCGTAATATGTACTTATATTTGCATACTTATGTAGAATCATAGACTTAAATCTCAACTGTGTACCTTCAGAGCAATGTTACTAAATTATGTTTAGTACCATTAAGGTTATTACCTTAATTATATATTACAGTTGTTTTCATTTTTATTATATTATGAATTCATCAAATAATTTTCATATTGTAGGTATAGAAAGACTTCATGTTTATATTAGTTCAAAAGTCAAATTATTGTTGAACTCTGCACAGAAATAAAGCTAAAGGGTAATTCCATTTATTAGCCACCAATGAGTGCACCTCATACACTCTTATTTTATTTCTGTTTTAACTGTAAATAGACATGGACCCAAGAAGTGAAAAAAACTCCCCTTTTCGTTTCTCCCCCTATCACCTATTTATACAGGGCTACGCAAAAGTTACTATGCAGACCTAACTTTAAAAAAATGTACTTTTTTTGCTAATAAAGCTATCGACATTAAACAAACTGTTAATTGTTAAGAAAATATTTCTCTTTTAAACCATATAGGACACATTTAGTTATTGATGCCCTAAATGGTCTTTGGGAATTTTTTTAAAAATGCAATTTTTGGCAAAATTGTCTAATTTTATAAATTCATATATTCTTAGAACAACTTGCCAGCAAAATTTTTTTAATGTAGTTTGTTACCATAGATCTTACTCTATATAAAAGCAATGAAAACATTTTCAAATAATATTGGCTAAGAGTTCAAAAAAATATAATAAAAATCCATGTTTTCGAAAAATCACTATTTTCAGCCATTTCATGGTTTAAAAAGGCTATGTTTGAGTGAGTCGATTTAAACCAATTTATGCTTATCATCACATGCACTTATTAGCCTCCAATAACCATTAATAAAATTATTGTGTATTTCGCTTTTAACTGGGCTGTGGCTGTATGTACAGCCCATCTATAAGCAAAATACACAATATGCCCACCTGACTTTCAGCCATTTCATGATTTAAAAAGGCTATGTTTGAGTGAGTCGATTTAAACCAATGCATGCTTATCATCACAGGCACTTATTGGTCTCCAATAATCATGAATAAAATTATTATGTATTTCTCTTTTAGCTGGGCTGTGGATGTATATGTCCACCTGTGACTATATCCATATTATTAACCATATATTTCGAAAAAGCGTATTGCATCTTTAAAATAACTTGACAGCCTTGAATTGACTTCTAATTTATTCTAAATATAAATATAAAATATAAAAACCACATACAGTGGCGTCGAAAATTAACTACCCATTTATTTATTTTTTAAATTAAGAAAACATAATCAAATGTACAAAAAATTAATTAAATGACTAAAAGACATACTTCGGCAGTAAAGTAGAACTTTATTTCTTTTACTTTACTGCCGATTGTTGACTACTTTCGGCAGATTTCGGATAAAAATATTTTTTTGCGATTTTCCAAGATTGAATCTTGTACTAAGGAGGAAAACAAATAACGTAGGTACCAACATTTTTGGTGAAGTCTGCTGCGATCCATTTAAAGGCCATAAGTCGTTAATTTATTCCTCTTGATAGACATTATACACATAAGAAAATTTTCCGATTCATATAACTTTTTAGAGGTAAAAAATAGTAAATAGGTTTTTTAGGTGATTGTAAAAGTTAAGAATATGATTTCTTCAGTTTAATTATATGCAGTTAGGTTTAATTCAAATTTAGGATTTAATACCTGTTTTATTTTGTTTAAATATAAACTTTATGAAAAGTATGTCTTTTAGTCATTTAATTAATTTTTTGTACATTTGATTATGTTTACTTAATTTAAAAAATAAATAAATGGGTAGTTAATTTTCGACGCCACTTTATGTGGTTTTTATATTTTTATTTAGAATGAATTAGAAGTCAATTCAAGGCTGTCAAGTTATTTTTATATTTTTCGAAATATATGGTTAATAATATAGATATAGTCACAGGTGGACATATACATCCACAGCCCAGCTAAAAGAAAAATACATAATAATTTTATTCATGATTATTGGAGACCAATAAGTGCCTGTGATGATAAGCATAAATTAGTTTAAATCGACTCACTCAAACATAGCCTTTTTAAACCATGAAATGGCTTAAAGTCAGGTGGGCATATTGTGTATTTTGCTTATAGCTGGGCTGTACATATAGCCACAGCCCAGTTAAAAGCAAAATACACAATAATTTTATTAATGGTTATTGGAGGCTAATAAGTGCATGTGATGATAAGCATAAATTGGTTTAAATCGACTCACTCAAACATAGCCTTTTTAAACCATGAAATGGCTGAAAATAGTGATTTTTCGAAAACATAGATTTTTATTATATTTTTTTGAACTCTTAGCCAATATTATTTGAAAATGTTTTCATTGCTTTTATATAGAGTTAGATCTATGGTAACAAACTACATTAAAAAAATTTTGCTGACAAGTTGTTCTAAGAATATATGAATTTATAAAATTAGACAATTTTGCCAAAAAATTGCATTTTTAAAAAAATTCCCAAAGACTATTTAGGGCATCAATAACTAAATGTGTCCTATATGGTTTAAAAGAGAAATATTTTCTTAACAATTAACAGTTTGTTTAATGTCGATAGCTTTATTAGCAAAAAAAGTACAATTTTTTTAAGTTAGGTCTGCATAGTAACTTTTGCGTAGCCCTGTATAAATAGGTGATAGGGGGAGAAAAGAAAAGGGGAGTTTTTTTCACTTCTTGGGTCCATGTCTATTTACAGTTAAAAAAGAAATAAAATTAGAGTATATGAGGTGCACTCATTGGTGGCTAATAAATGGAATTACCCTAAAATGGCATCATGACAGTTGAACCTAACCTAAAAATGATGTGACAGAATTTTTAAGAAATAATTTAATTAAATATATATAATTTAACTTTTAGGTCTTAAAATTTAATTAGTTTGTTAGTTACATCCGCCATAAGGAAATTAATGACGTCACGTGTTCTGCTTACGAAACCCTTTCATTTGTTACCCATGTTGAGGAGGTTGTGAAGAAATACGTTATTATTTATTTTAAATAAAGATTTAAAAAAAAAGTTTTTTGTTTCAATCAATTGTACCTTGTTTTGCTTCAATTCGGTGTGCGTTTTTAAAAATTATACATATACCTATTTTTGGGAAAAACTGATAGCATATCTCACCCAGACCGTATTTTTAAGCTAATTAAAATAAATGCATGATTTTAACCTAATTGTTTCTGATACGAGGCAATTATTTAATGGTAGGTATATTATGTAGGTATCAAGTTTGCTAAAAGGCATTTTAGTCACGAATTTAAATTAAATGAGTGTCTAAAGTTAATTTTTTTTATCTGGACTGCGGCAACGTTGCAAATTTAGGGGTTTGGTTGGTAAATAAGGAACCAAAATTGGTTGAAGTGATTAAAACAAACTACACTTGTTATAAATGTAATTATAATGTATTTGAGGTTATGTTTAAATTATTGTAGGTTACATTGAAAGGTTGTCAAGTTGAGTTGTCAAAATTCGTAGTTAAATATAGGTGACTACGGCCCAGGAGAGACAAAGTATTCCTAGCGGATAATAATCTTTGCTTTGAAAAGAATTTATATACCTAAAAGAAATTAAAATGTTATGTGAACACGCGTGAATGTTGTCCAATCATTGGACTCCAATGGTGAATGGGTATTTTGTTAAAGCCACTGTACGTTAATACTTGTTGTGGCTTAATAATAATTATATACAGTGTGACCCATTTGTTTGCGACTCACCCCTGTAAAATCTTTATTTATTGTGCGATTTTAACCGGATTTGTTTTAAAGTGTAGATCTTGATAAACTGTATTTTTGGAGCAAAAAAAGCCATATTAATACAAAATACAAGGCCTACTATGTCAGTTTTTAAGAGTAAATTTTTAAGAATTCATATTAGCGATTTTTTTATACTGAATTTTATTGAAAAATTTTAAGAAAAAAAAATGCACAAAAATAACTACAAAAATTTATTTTGTCAAGTTATCCATGAAAAAAATATTGAAATAAAATTAAACTAATATTAACATGGTACTATCACTCATTACACTTTATAAATCCAAAATTTTTGGAAAACATTCTTTAATAATTTTGTAATAGGTACGTAATTCAAATTTCATCACTGAGACTTTAATATTAATTTTTAGTTTAGATATTTTTAGAAAGGCATTTATGTTTTAAAACATTTTAATAATTTACCTAGGCTAAGGTGACCAACCGTTCTGATTTAACCAGAACTATACTGTTTTTGAGAACCATGTTCTGGTTGTAAATTAAGTAAAGTAAAAGTTATGTTTTTCAAAAGCTTTTCTGTTTTATTCTGTTTTGATACCTACATATACCTACAATACTAATTAAGCCATAAACAAAAAATTATATTTTCCACTTTGCCAGATTTTCCGCCCAATTGTGCAACCCTGCTCGCCCCACTAAATACAAACTCTAAATGATATGCATCTGCAAAGAGGAAAATGCATCTTTAATGCAGAAATGCAAAAGAATTACCCAAATTCTTGTGTTTATCTTGAACAAATAGTCCTGTAGAGAAAGTTTTTTCCAATATGAACAACTTTTGGACAAAAGACAAATTACAATTGCATATTGAAACACTAAAATCATTATTAGGTTTGTTAAAACTAATTTCGATCAAACATGCTTATTAAGCTGCTTAAAAAAAATGAAGTACTAATAAAAAAAATTCACTCCCAAGAAAAATAGAAATACATATATGTATATAAACATTTTAATAAAAAATACAGATTTTTTATTAGAGTTCTGGTTTTTCTTTCAGAAGAGTTGGTCACCTTAACCTAGGCACAAAATTAAATTGAAAAATTTACCTACTTAATTTAAAATATTTTTACATTTTACACCTTTTAATACTTATAAATTTTGTTATCTCACATAACAATTGTGTAAATAGTTTAAACCAAATAAACAATTTTTAAAATAATTCATATCAGCAACATTTTAAATTTGATACACATAGGTAACAGTATTTTTCAATGGAATCGTGTCACAATACCTTTAAACAATACAGGGTTTGATGGAAATGTTTTGAATTAAAATTAACATAAAACAGGAAACAAAAATAGGTAGTTGTTTTTCTGACGAGAATTGATAACGTTTATAGGTACTATACATTTTAAAATCTGACATCTGTCAAATGGTTAACCTCACTTACATAATTAATTAACAAAATCTTCGTCAAAGATAATACACCCTTTGACCTTCGATATTTTGAAACGACTATTTCTAGTGCCCAAATAATAATTCCAAAGAAAAGCCTTCACAGGATTATTTACTGTACCTATTTAAAATTTTATATAAAATTTCATTTAAAATTGTATCGTAACAATAAAATAAAAAAACAAAACCACAAACATGGGAAAGTGTCTAGTACCTAATTCACCATAAAAAGTAAAAATCGATTTTTTACCTTTAGTATATTAAATTTCATAGAAATTACAGGTCAATATTAAATTACAATTCCTAGGCATAATGTATTGAATAAATATTATACTGCCTTTCAAATATTTCTTTAAAATCAATATTAAGTAATAATAAAACATTTTTCTAATTCCTCAATATAGGTAATGTAAAAAGAACTTACCCAAAATAACTAAACATAAACTGTATTATTTCCTTAACTAGTGCCGCATAATATTGAACAAACACTGTAACTGTACGACCCCTTTTTAAAAACAACAGCACGACACTGGCGACATTCGAAATCGTCAAAATTCGCGCCTAAACGTCAAAATTATTATTAACTTAAAAAATCAACACAGCTTTGCCCATAGCCAACGTAGCATACATCAGGTAAAAATAATCGATATGCAATTGTTTATTTTCGTTGCGTGGATTGCGTATCCGAGCAAAATAGATGACGATCGACGTATAACAAGTACCGTTTGGACGTTTCTCACTAAACTTTTAACTGCAGCACCTTTATTTCCCAAAAAAAACACGACTTACCTTTTTATAAATTATCACAACTCGTACATACACGCCATTTTGAAAATTATGTCAAATATAAAATGTTTACAATTACGGCGACATGTGACATCTATTATGCGCGATGGTCAATTGTTTTTTTTTCGAATCTATGTTGAATTTCTATGATTTTAACTCGACGAAAGTGTGAATTTGACTAAGTTAAACCCGTTTTGTCGCTTTGTGGTTTCCTTATCGATTTTAGCGGTTTTTATCCCTTTTCATGTTTAAAGTTAATTAAATGCATGGTTTGTTATTGTTTTGTATGTAGGTAATACAGTTGCATGTGCGTGTTAACTGGGTGGCCTACCTACGTCTATCGATATTGTTGTTTTAAACAGTTTTTAACTCATTTTATATGTTTTACAAGGTTCATAAAATAAAAATTGTGTGCCTAAATATAAAATATACATTTATTAAATAAATTAAAATTATAAATTTACTAAAATATACCTTTAAAACACTGGAACTTTTTTATTGAAGGGCAATTTCAGGATACAACATTGAAGCAATACAGGCTGTCATGAAACAAACCAGTGCTCCACCAATGAAAGATTTGTAAATCGTTTTTAAAATTGCTTGTTTCTTGTGTGGTATTAGAGCCACCATGGCAGATATTAATATGCCGACTGAGCCAGGATTAGAGAAACCACATATAGCATATGTTGCTATCATTTTTGTTCTTCCCTGAAAATAAAAAAAAATGTATTTTCTCAAATTTGTGTGTTCCTTTTTTTAGTTTTATAAAAATGGAAACCAAGATAAAACGATTAAAAAAATTGTTCATGTCTGCATAAAATAATTACCGTAAGATTCATTTCGCCCATGGTTTTGTAAGCCACAAATTCGTTTATCATGGTTTTTAATCCTATTAACTTTCCTACTTTCTCGCAGTCTTCCCAAGGGACTCCCATTATATAGCTGACGGGAATAAATATCTTCCCTGCTATTAGATCCAGAGACCATTGGTTCTCTCCAGAAAACCCTGAAAAAAAAATTTTTTTGTTGACTGTCAATTTGATTCGATTCGATTAGATATGATTTGAATAGGTGAAAGTGTCGGGAAAATTGGGAAAAAAACCGTTTTTTATTTCGTTCTTTCCCAGGCCTTGGAAAAATTGACTTTTTTGGGATAAATTTCATTTTTTTTTGAAAATATATGCATTTAAAAAAAAGTAGCAATCAACAACAGTATTGAATTTAAAAAAATCTCCTTTATTACAAAAAAAATAAAACTAAACATTGAATTGAATTAAATTGATTTTTGTTGCAAAAAGGAGTCCAGGGCAATTCCATGATAACTCACAGGACATTCAGATGACAGAAATAAAATTGAACTTGGTATACCAGAATACCTATATTTATTTGGAATGTATAAAATGTTTAAACTTTAAAGGATAGGCCAATGTACATTTTTAACATTTTTGAATAAGTTCACCAATTGATCTCTAGACAAAATGCAGACAAAACGTGTGATAACTCATGGGACATGGAAAACTTTCTTTAAAAAACTGGTTAAATGAAGCAACCTTTTTCTCTGAATCCTAAACTGTATGAAACATAATCTTATTTTAAAAATATACTTTGCCTATAGTGTATTAAAAAAACATTCAACTTAACTGCTTTGATTGTGTGAGGTTTTAAAAAAATTGGTTAATATGATAACTCATGGGACATAACATAGTTTTAGTGCAGAATTTAAAAGCAGTTAAGACTTTTTAATTATTTAAAATTTTATGGAATATTGGGTTAAATAAATAAAGTAATAATTTTCTTGGCACAAGTAGACATGTATGCTCCTAGTTTAATAACATTTGGAACATTTTGATTGATATAAATTTGAAGAAAATTACGCTATTACGCTCCATGCGTAATAGCGTAATTTTTAATGGAGGGCAATTCCATATTGCCCTCCATTAAAAATATCCAAATACAAAATAATGAATGATTTATAAACTTAAATTATAAAATTATAAGTGTTAAGCGTCGAAAATTCACTTTTTTCTCAATATCATCCGTAAAAATTTGTAAATTTTCATAAAATTTTACTTTTGCATTTTTTCGTATTTCGCCCAGTGGGATAAATTTAAAAAATGGTGGGACAAATTCGCACAGTTCCATGAAACTAAAAAATAATGGGACAAATTACAAAAATTTAAAAATTTTCAAAATAAGGTTTCCAAAATTCCATTTTTAAAACTTTTAAAATTTAATAAAATTTCAAAATTTCTAAAAATTAAATAAAAAAGTAAATTTATCTGAAAATTTCTAAATTTTTCCGAAAATGAATTGATTTTGAATTGATTAGTTTGATTTGATTAAATCTTTTATATTCTTTTCTTTTCATTTTTCCGAAAATGATTTAATTTGATTTGATTTGATTTGATTTGATTTGATTTGATTTGTTTTGATTTGATTTGATTTGATTTGATTTGATTTGATTTGATTTGATTTGATTTGATTTGATTTGATTTGATTTGTTTTGTTTTGATTTGATTTGATTTGATTTGATTTGATTTGATTTGATTTGATTTGATTTGATTTGATTTGATTTGATTTGATTTGATTTGATTTGATTTGATTTGATTTGATTTGATTTGATTTGATTTGATTTGATTTGATTTGATTTGATTTGATTTGATTTGATTTGATTTGATTTGATTTGATTTGATTTGATTTGATTTGATTTGATTTGATTTGATTTGATTTGATTTGATTTGATTTGATTTGATTTGATTTGATTTGATTTGATTTGATTTGATTTGATTTGATTTGATTTGATTTGATTTGATTTGATTTGATTTGATTTGATTTGATTTGATTTGATTTGATTTGATTTGATTTGATTTGATTTGATTTGATTTGATTTGATTTGATTTGATTTGATTTGATTTGATTTGATTTGATTTGATTTGATTTGATTTGATTTGATTTGATTTGATTTGATTTGATTTGATTTGATTTGATTTGATTTGATTTGATTTGATTTGATTTGATTTGATTTGATTTGATTTGATTTGATTTGATTTGATTTGATTTGATTTGATTTGATTTGATTTGATTTGATTTGATTTGATTTGATTTGATTTGATTTGATTTGATTTGATTTGATTTGATTTGATTTGATTTGATTTGATTTGATTTGATTTGATTTGATTTGATTTGATTTGATTTGATTTGATTTGATTTGATTTGATTTGATTTGATTTGATTTGATTTGATTTGATTTGATTTGATTTGATTTGATTTGATTTGATTTGATTTGATTTGATTTGATTTGATTTGATTTGATTTGATTTGATTTGATTTGATTTGATTTGATTTGATTTGATTTGATTTGATTTGATTTGATTTGATTTGATTTGATTTGATTTGATTTGATTTGATTTGATTTGATTTGATTTGATTTGATTTGATTTGATTTGATTTGATTTGATTTGATTTGATTTGATTTGATTTGATTTGATTTGATTTGATTTGATTTGATTTGATTTGATTTGATTTGATTTGATTTGATTTGATTTGATTTGATTTGATTTGATTTGATTTGATTTGATTTGATTTGATTTGATTTGATTTGATTTGATTTGATTTGATTTGATTTGATTTGATTTGATTTGATTTGATTTGATTTGATTTGATTTGATTTGATTTGATTTGATTTGATTTGATTTGATTTGATTTGATTTGATTTGATTTGATTTGATTTGATTTGATTTGATTTGATTTGATTTGATTTGATTTGATCTTTTCTATTCCTTTCTTTTCTCTTCATTTCATTTCATTTCATTTCATTTCATTTCATTTCATTTCATTTCATTTCATTTCATTTCATTTCATTTCATTTCATTTCATTTCATTTCATTTCATTTCATTTCATTTCATTTCATTTCATTTCATTTCATTTCATTTCATTTCATTTCATTTCATTTCATTTCATTTCATTTCATTTCATTTCATTTCATTTCATTTCATTTCATTTCATTTCATTTCATTTCATTTCATTTCATTTCATTTCATTTCATTTCATTTCATTTCATTTCATTTCATTTCATTTCATTTCATTTCATTTCATTTCATTTCATTTCATTTCATTTCATTTCATTTCATTTCATTTCATTTAATTTAATTTAATTTAATTTCATTTCATTTCATTTCATTTCATTTCATTTCATTTCATTTCATTTCATTTCATTTCATTTCATTTCATTTCATTTCATTTCATTTCATTTCATTTCATTTCATTTCATTTCATTTCATTTCATTTCATTTCATTTCATTTCATTTCATTTCATTTCATTTCATTTCATTTCATTTCATTTCATTTCATTTCATTTCATTTCATTTCATTTCATTTCATTTCATTTCATTTCATTTCATTTCATTTCATTTCATTTCATTTCATTTCATTTCATTTCATTTCATTTCATTTCCTGACGATCCGAATT
The DNA here is from genome assembly GCA_921294245.1 of Brassicogethes aeneus. Lineage (NCBI taxonomy): Eukaryota > Metazoa > Arthropoda > Insecta > Coleoptera > Nitidulidae > Brassicogethes > Brassicogethes aeneus. The sequence continues at coordinate 3,872,846 of OV121142.1, read as the reverse complement.
TGCTTTCTTTTTATATAATATATATTTACCTACCTACTAAAATTCCCATCCACCCTAATATACCATTTATAAAAGCCACAAATGCAATAAATGCTATAACACTGCTACAAATTCCTAGCACTATCTGTAGTCCCATACTGACACCTTGACTGGCAGCATCCAAAACGGATTCGTACTCACTTAAAATAAAAAATAAAGGTTATAACCATAAACGGTTTATAATTTTTGTAATCGTAAGTATATTGTAAAAATATACTTTATACTTTAAACGATTTTACTTACTTTTCGACTATATCGACATTTTCTTTGGTAATTTTAACTTCCTCAGTTTCTGGGACCATCATTTTACTGAAACACAGGGCCGCTGGCGCAGACATCACACTGGCGGTAATAAGAGCAGCAGGGTCGGCCCCATAGCTGATATATGCGGCCATTACACTCCCTAAAAAAATAAAAAGAGTATTTTTTTAACCTTGGGATTTTAGATGGCTATAGTAATATATACACTGAGAGAAACATATTGTAGATAAAATGCGTTACATGTAATTGTAAATACTCTATTTCTCTCAGTGCATATAGTGTAATATAGTGCATTACCAGCTACTGTTGCAAACCCTGACGTCATTATGGAATTTATTTCGGAATTAGTTAAATTTTTTAGATAAGGTTTTAACAGTAAAGGGGCTTCTGTCTAAAAAATATAACGTATGTCTACTAAATATGAATGAGCTCTTTCTATTAGAGTAAGATCCTCATCGCGATTTTCCATTTTTACATTAGTCTATAAAAAAAATTATATCTCACTAAGAGATAAATATAAAGCTTAGCACAATAAACCAATTTATAGGAAATTTATTGATCTACAAAAAAGATTTGTTATGTTTTTTTCGTAAACCTAGCCATTCAAAAGATATATTGAATCAAAGTTTTAAAAAAGAAAAAAAATTAAAAATTTTATAACTCGCAGAATAGTTGGGATTTTAAAATTAGTAGTAAATATTTTTGTTGGAAATTAACTTTAAAATCCTATCTAATTTTTTTTTTCAAAACTTTTTAAACTTTGAAAATGGATTATTGCAATAAGGAGGATCTATCCTATATTAAAAAAAATTACCATTCCCAAAAAAATATTAGCAGCTGTATTGACACTTTCACATATTGTTGTATCCATAACCATTTGTAAAAATTCACCAATAACTTTTACAACTTTTTGCATAATTCCGTAATAATACAAAATATTGATCATGAAAGCCATAAAATACACTGTCAGTATACCCTGAAAACAGAATTTTGGAATTTATGGAAAATGAAATTTTTTTGATTATTTCTGAAAAATTAATAATTTAATAAACTTTCAAGATCTTGGAAAATTTTGAAATTTTGGAAAATTTGAAAAATACCAAAATTTTTGTAAATTTTGAAAATTTTTGTTAATCTGAAAATTTTAGATATTTTAAACTTTTTGAAAACCCTATTTAAAAAAAAAAAATTCCGTAATTTGTCATTTTTTAATTCTATACAACTGTGCAAATTTGTCCCACCATTTTTTAAATTTATGCCAATGCGAATTTGTCTTCTATTTTTTGAAATTTATCTCACTGTCCGAATTTGTCCTACCATTTTTTTAATCCATGCTACTGTGCGAATATTTTGATTATTTCGGAAAAAGAGAACATTTTACAAAAATTTTAAGGTTTTGGAAATTTTGAAAAATTTTAAAAATACAAAAATTTTTGGAAATTTTGAAATTTTTTAAAATTTTTAAAAATATGAAAATTTTAAATATTTTAAATTTTTGTAATTTGTCCCATCATTTTTTTAATTCTATACTATTGTGCGAATTTGTGCCACCATTTTTTATATCACTGTGAGAATTTGTCTTCCAATTATTATAAATTTAACCTACTGTGCAAATTTGTCCTACCATTTTTTTAATTTATGCCACTGTGCGAATTTGTCTTCCAATTTTTGACATTTATCCCACTGTGCAAATTTGTCCTACCATTTTTTTTAATCCATGCTACTGTACGTCCAAGTTTTGGAAATTTTGAAAAAATATGAAAATATGAAAATTTTAAATAATTTAAAAATTTGGAGACCCTATTTTGAAAATTTTTGTAATTTGTTTCATCATTTTTTAATTCTATACTACTGTGCGAATTTGTACCACCATTTTTTATATTTATGTCACTGTGCTTATTTGTCTTCCAATTATTTTAAATTTAACCTACTGTGCAAATTTGTCCTACCATTTTTTTTAATTTAAGCCACTGTGGGAATTTTTTTATTATTTCGGAAAAATTGAAAATTTACAAAATTTTAAGATTTTGGAAAATTTAAAAATATAAGAGCATTTTAAGAAATGATGAACATTTTTGGAAACCCTATTTTGATAAATTTTAAATTTCTGTAATTTGTCATTTTTTAATTCTATGCTACTGTGCAAATTTGTCCCACCATTTTTTAAATGTATGCCTCTGTGCGAATTTGTCCCACCATTTTTTAAATGTATGGCACTGTGCGAATTTGTCTTCCAATTTTTGAAATTTATCCCACTGTGCAAATTTGTCCTACCATTTTTTTAATCTATGCTACTGTGCGATTATTTTCCACCTTTTTTATAGTTTTAAACTAGAATGTTACTTTAAATATCCTATTTTGTATGAAATTTCACTTAAAATACTGAAATTGGTATAACTTTTAAATATATATTTTTTATAAAAAATAACTAGGAAATATAGGTCCAATTTTTCTTCAAATTGTATGCCCACCAGGAGGAAATCCTGCGCACGGCCCTGTTTCTACCATTTAAAAAATTAATGCATGTAAGAGCAGTTTTCAATTATCCAATTTTGTTTGAATTTGAGTTTTCAATTACCCGAAACATTTATTTTAATGTGCAGTTTTCAATTACCCCGTTTTAAATACATGTAAACTGAAAAATAATTATTTAATATATATTTTTTTAATTACCAGACACATTTATTTTAATGTGCAGTTTTCAATTACCCGGTTTTAAATACCTACATTAAATGTAAGGGCATTTTTTAATTGTACAACATGTTGCAGAACACGCACACATAATTTTTTTTTTTAATCTGAAAATTTGTGATATTTTAAAAGTTTTGGAAACCTTGTTTGAAAATTTTTGTAATTTGTCCAATATTTTTTTAATTCTATACTACTGTGCGAATTTGTCTTTTAATTTTTTATATTTAGGATAACCTTATTTTGAATTTTTTTAAATATTTGTAATTTGTCCCATTATTTTTTAAATGCATCCTACTGTGCGAATTTGTCCTAACATTTTTTAAATATATGCTACTGAACGGAAATTTAAAATCCTCTTACACTAAACGCAAAAACTCCCCCCAAGTCTCTAACGTTGGTTTCTGGGTTAATTTCTCCCAACACTAGAGTGTCTCCATACACAAATTTAGCCCCCTCTTGCGAGTAATGCAGAAATGTTGTAATTTTATCCCCAATGCACGAAAAAATTTGCCGTCCCACATTCCATCTGATTGTGATGAAGCCAAAAATAAATTGTAGCTTTAGACCCCATAATACTGTATGCCAAGGTATCTAAAACATTAAAGTTTTTTTGAATAATCATAATATTAATATTGTCCACCTTACTTACTTTTTTCTTATTATTTGACATTAAGAAACCTATTAGTAAAAAGACCAAAAGACCACTAATAGGCATTAACCTACTTCTATTATCACTGGTATCGAAAATTAGATACCCAAAAACACCTAAAAAAAATGCCGCCGAAAATAATTGATCTATATATCTAAAAAAAAAATACAAAAAGTTAATGATTTTTATACCATTTTTTCTTACTTAATTTTCTTAAGGCATGACGTTATAGGGTATACCAAGAATTTTAATACATGTTTTTCCAGGTATGGTTTAATAATGTATGTATAGGTAATTCCATATAAAATAAAAATGTATAGTATCATTAAACAGCCATAGCCACTACAAGCTGAATCGCTTATAGACACTAAAAAATTAAACATATAAATTATTAAAAAACAATGTACAATTTTACTTACGTCTTTTCAAATCTTGCACGTAATATATGGTGGCCCAGAGAAAATATCCACTAAAAACTCCAAACACCAAACATTTCCAAAAAATCAAGTTACGTTTTTTTGGTTCATTTTCATTTTTGTCTTTTTCATCTTTGGGGTCTAGTTCTAAACCTAATTGGGACTAAAACAAATAAACAGCAAATATTATTATAGATAAATAAAAAAGCGTTAATTTCAACACAACATGTGGTGGTAATATAGCTGGCCACCATCTCGCACGACTTAACACTCCTAGATTTTTTAGGAGTTTATTTTTATTTTATTTTTATACTTACATTTGTAATTATGTACGCCTGTGACCCATTTCCATTGGTTTCCATGTTTTATTTTTATTTAATTAATTTGTTGTTGTATTAACATGTAGATAATTCTTTATACCTGGATTAATTTTTATTTTATATACTTAGACGATAAGATATGAAACATTTAGGATAACCCATTTCCTAATAACATACATAAAAGTAACGTTACATCAAATTATAAATTCAAAGATACATGAAACAACAGAAGAATTGCTATGCAAGGGGACGTTCCAAAAAGTACAGTTATAGGTACAGGAAATAAGGTACGAAGAACTGCTATTTCCCTTTGCACAGAGTACTAGCTTTAAATCCTCAAGATCTTCCAATTAGACTAGAATTGTGTCGCTGGTTAAGAACAAAATGGCATGAAGAATTTATGGATTTTTGTGGAGAGACATTGTAACAAGAGCATCTTTTTTAGGTTACAAGATCGAGAAATTAACAAAACCCCACATATGGTCATCATTTATCCGATTTAATACCACCATATATATAGAAAATACACTGTTACTGTGACGTATGAAATTAATTGTGTGTGTTTGATGTCTCACAAAATCATAAATTAAAATGTATTATTTAATATTAAACATATTCTATACTTTATAAAGAACGTCAAATATAAGAAATTATAAACTTTACATACCCAAAATATAAACACAGGTATAAACTAAAATAATAACAAATATTGTGGATACTTCTTACATATGTTCTCGTGATTTACCTTGAAAATAAATAATTTCAACTACTTAATTTTAAGTAAATTTACCACAAAAGGTGAAATTATAACCGGTCGTATTACACAACTTAAATAATTTATTTATTACTAAATTTTATATTGCCTGCACAGATACACAGATAAATACATATGGGACATTCCATGTCTAATTTACCTTAAAAATAAACATGGCAAAATGTTGTGGTTATTCATTATTCCTGCTTTTTTTACCTTAAATGAGGTATTTTTGTTAAAAATAGTACAATAATTCTTTAAATTAAAGGTTTTAATGCTGGCAGGTAAAAAGTGACCATGGTGCGCAATTGATAATTATCACTGAATGAAATAATGTAGGTATAGAACTTAAACCAAAGGAAACTTAATTATTAGTTAAAAAATCCTGTGTACTTAAAAAATCAGATCTAATTTAATAAGATAATTATTACTAAAAAAAAGTGATATTTTTATAGAAAAATTATTGCAGAATCGTACCTATACAGAAGAAAAATCGAACAGCGCCATCTATTACAAATATGAAAAAATGTTTTAGACAAAATCTACCTATTTTTACAATTGACGAAAGAAAATAAAAATATTATTAAAAAAACATTTATTTAAATATATTCATATACATATGTACATTTGTTATAATATAAATATTATAGACTAAAAATATAATGTGGCATTAAGTACTTACTTAAAAATATATATACATACACAATATAGCAGCTCTAAATAATACAAATTTATAATTTTTAAAAGCTTAAAATACGACACAAAAAATCGCTTACACTGAGGTCTGTATGACGAGCAGGCCATTTGAGGACAGGGTGGGCCAGCTTCAGAGCTAGAGTATGATATACCTACTTCTAATTTAATACTATACTAAGTGATTGTTTAATTTAGTACCTATTTACAATAGGGTTTATCATAATTGACTTGATTTGAAGGTTTCGTAATTGGCCACCAAGTTACTCAGATTTAATGCTCATAGTCTTTTTTGTGGGTTTATCTGAATGAAGATTTAAAGAATATGTTAGCGATGTAAAATCAAGTCAATTTTGGGAAACCTTATACAATGTTGTAATCTACGCTAAAACTACACAGTCTTATATGGTATAAATATAATTTACATTGTTTTACATTTACATTTGCAGTTTAGTTAGGTTGAATACCTCCTCATTGGTCATTATGACTCTGGAGTTTATGACCCTCGATCTGGGGTCAAAGTTGGTTTCTGTGTTTTCCGCGTGGGGTTTATTTTGTAGATGGTGTTGTCGCTGATGCCTTATATGCCTGTTGGAGGGTAATGTTAAAGAAACCAACCTCTCTAACTTTTCCTTTTCCGCTAGTTTTTCGGACTGTTCTTGAAATTTTTTTAAGTCACAGGCGTTGATACGGAGATTCGCTTAAAAAGAAACCTATTGATCTTATACTGGTTTTATAATACTCTCGACCATTTTAAAACTATTTTTTAAAGGATTAAAAACCCATTAAGAAAACTATTTTATCTTATCAAATCCAAAAGCATAATTTTTACGTTTTAAAAGAAGACAATGGTCCTATAATGGTTTTATTAAAGTTTTATAGAGACTTTGGAGATCGCTATAAGAGCATTAGCGTTACTTGGAGTTTTGTAGTTAAAAAAATCCCATACCTATTTTATCTACTTACCGATTTGGGAGAAAGGCATCGACTGATTTTCGGGGAATCCCAGTGTGCAAATATCTATTGTTGGTAGCAGCTGTAAATCACTAGAAAAGGCTGGATTCGAAACGTTTCTAGATACATTGAATAATTGGTTTGAGTTTGCGCCGTTTTTCCTGAAGGCATCGACGATGATGGTGGGAATTGGTTTGGGAGTAGCTAAAAAAATTAAATGTTGTTTTTTGCTGCTAAACATACTTCCCTCAGTACATAAAACAAAGTGTATAGCTAAAAAATCGTGCGCATCAGCAAAATTAGGCTTAAGATGGTGTTAACTACTCATTTTTAAGTTTTATAGCAAAAATGTATGCAAGAAGATATACTACACCGGTTCTGCACCACTAGTTCAGTTTTTGTCCGCTAAGGGCGCCACCAGTAGCCGTCCAAAAATTAAAATAGTGGTCCAGAACCGGTGTATGCATTCGGAAAAATATACAGTGTGTTTACGAATAAACTAATAAACATACACTCACAGGCAAAATAATTGATCCACACTAATTTTCGATAAATTTCAATCGCAAATAACTTTTTTATTTGATGTCGGATTTAAACGAATATTAAAGAATATTGTAGATACATTTATGGAGAATCGATCACATTTTAAAAATTACTAAAAAATACACGTACGTTTATAATATACAGGTTTAAACAAAAAGATGTTTTATACCATAAATTTAAGACACTCTGTAGAATTGTTCTAAATTAAGTTTTAATTTTCAAGTCACATCTATTTTTAACAGTTTTGTTTTTGGTTCACCTTGTTATATTTATTTTTGTGGAAAATATGGATTTTTTTAAAAAAACATTGCAATTTTCAATATTTTTCCTGTATGAAGAACTAAGGTTGCTATGGTCCATCCATAGCCTACGGAGGATGACAGTGACAGTTTTGTTGAATCATCCCATACTTGGACATGTCATATACAGCTTTCAAAAGCTATCAAATTGTTTTTTGTAAATTAATGTGTTAATTTGGTGTCTTCTTACTTTTAAAAATGTCTCCGACTGATGTTGCCCTTTGTACTTTACTTCTTGTGGCGTTTAAAACACTTGCCACGTAATACTGTGACCGTCCATCCTGGATTAAATTAATGGCTCTGGCAACATCAGTCGGGGACATATCCATTTTTTAAAGTGAGAAGACACCTCAAAATTTAAACATTAATTAGCAAAAAACAATTTGATAGCTTTTGAAAGCCGTGTATGACATGTCCAAGTATGGGATGATTCAACAAAACTGTCACTGTCATTCTCCATAGCATATGGATGGACCATAGCAACCTTAGTTCTTCATACAGAAAAATATTGGAAATTGAAATGTTTTTTTAAAAAATCCATATTTTTCACAAAAATAAATATATCGAGGTGAACCAAAAACAAAACTGTTAAGAATAGATGTGACTTGATAAATAAAACTTAATTTAGAACAATATACGGTTTTGCCACTCTACAGAGTGTCTTAAACTTATGGTAAAAAACATTTTTTTGTTTAAACCTGTATATTATAAACGTACGTCTATTTTTTAGTAATTTTTTAAAATTTGAGCGATTGTCCATTAATTTATCTACAATATTCTTTAATATTCGTCTAAATCGGGCATCAAATAAAAAAGTTATTTGCGATTGAAATTCATCGAAAATTTGTGTGGATCGATTATTTTGCCTGTAAGTGTATATTGTTTATGAAAACACGCTGTATTATTAAAAAAAAAGGTTAATAGTGTTAATGAATCAAACTCACGCATGCCAACCGTGCATTCTGGTCCTTTGAAGTATTTTTCCGCCTTTAGGTTGGTACCGTCTTGATCTTCCACCAAAACTCCTAACCCCAAATTTTTCCCCTTCCCCCATGCCTTTGTTGCCGGTTTAACGTCCAATTCCACCCAAAGTGCGGAATCCGAAATTACTTTGCTATCGGAAAGACGTCTTTTAACTAAAAAAATAGTTAATAGATATTTTAAGGTTATGTTTTTGGCGTTTTCGGGATATGATTTTTTTTTCTGAGGTTTTTTAAGTTATTAAAATCGCTTGCGTCAAAATACTTATCCGATATCAAAAGTCTGTTAAAGAAAGTTTTAGAGGGCTCAAGTACCTTCAATTTAAGGGCTTGTTTGACCAAATCGATCAATTAGATTTCAAATTTCTTACCTCTTCTTTTCTTCAAGGATTTGGTGTACCAATAAATGGACACCCTTAATTTTTCGTCCTCTGTAGAACTGGAATTGTCACAGTCATTTTTCAATGTTAATTTCGTTGAATTTTCGAAAGGTATTCTATAGAGTCTCAATGTTGCTGTTGCTATTTTGGAATTTTGTTCATAGTTTGAATAGTCGAAATTAAAATATAAGTTCATCAGGTTGTCGTCCTTCCAAATGTCCTGGTCAGTATTCTGAGGTACGTCACCTAGAAGAAACGTGAACAAAATTTACTTTGAAGTAAAACTTTTTTTTAAGTTTTATTTATGTTATTTTTACCTATTTTAATAACCCTTAAGTTTCAACACTTAAAGTATTATGAGGGACGTAATTTTTACGAAAGAAAATTACTTATAAGTGTATTTCACCTAAAGGAAAATTTAACGGTAATTTTAACGTCAGAATTTTTACTTAATGGTAAATGTTACCCATAAGTCATAATTTTACGACATTAAGACCACTTTATAACCCTAAATAATTCCTATTCGCCTGGTATTTTTTAAGGTTATTAGTGGTAATAAATACTACTACTATTGACTAAACAAGGTAAAATAAGCTTTATTACTTTGTAAGTACCATTTTGTAAAATATAAATTAAAAGAACAAAGAAATTACGAATGTCAATGTTTTAGAAAGAGAGAACAAACAGTTAGTAATTATAGCGTTATTTTTACGTATACGTATATATTTATAAATTTGTCGTATTTATATTGTTTTTATTACGTTATTCTCTTAGTAGATCAAAAAGGTTATTATGTAGGTAAAATAACGAAATAAACCATTCCCCAAATTTGGTAATTTTTCGTATCTTTACCGTTATAAAACCGTTTTGGTTAACCGTAAAAAATACTTTTAAGTTGTCGCAAGCTATACGAGGTGTGTTCAGAAAATATCGGAAATTTTCGTTTTTTGAAACAAATATTTATTTATTCGTCTACATTAATGTTGTCGCCTTCAAAATAGTCCCCATTGGATATTATGCACTCGATCTTTGGGATAGCCTTTAGTTCTTTCAGCGATGCGCTTTTAATGTCATCTATGCTTGCAAAACGACGGCCCTTTAAGGTTCTCTTTATTTTTGGGAATAGGAAAAAGTCAGACAGAGGCATGTCTGGCGAATATGGAGGCTGGGGCTTCATTACAGTATTGTTTTTGGCCAAAAATGTTGTTCAAAATTTAACAATTTTAGAACAAATTTTGCTGCCACGCGTTTCATACCCAAAACATTTGAAAAAATTTCATGGGATGAGCTAATCGATATACCAACATCATCAGCGACTTGGTTGGTTTATAGCCATTTTTTCCACATGTTTTTATCGGTTGTTAATGTGCTTGTGCGTTCGAGGCGTTCGTCATCTTCAGCGTCTTCACGGCCATCTTGGAAACTCTTATACCACTTGTAAACTCTTGTTTTACTTATATCAGACTCACTATAGGCCTTTGTTAACATTTCACAGAATTTATTTCATTTTTTAACAAAATTGGATACAAATTCTTTGATCCATTTCTTTTAACGAACGAAAAAAAGTTTTTATCATACTTCGGGGGCATATATACCAACATAATAAAGAAAATTTTATGACAACCGGACCCTCCGAACCCGCGAAATTTAACAATTTCCGTTATTTTCTGAACACACCTCGTATATACCCCATAGGGTTAAATAATACTTACAAGATGGGTAAAAGCTTCTTATTTTTTCTGTTATATTGTCTTCATCAACTGCGGTCATATTATTATTGTATCCAGGGTCATACTGTGACTCATTCACTGGAATATTAGTATCTTCATTTTGCATTAAATTAGTGGAATTACCTCTACCAATATTGTTCAAAATTCTAAGTTTTAATTGTTTAATCCAGTTTTCTTTAACCCTTAAAATAAACAAAAATCAAATATTCGTCCAAAATCAAAATATGAACAAATAAACATGCAAAATAATACTTAATAAGTTAAGTAGCTACAGGTTTATTTATATATAGAGTACCATATAGGTATAAAAGTATATTTTAAAACATGTTTTAAAATTACTACTACTATCATTCTGAATGAATTTGTTGCAAAATACTAAAAATTAAAATATCTATAGTTATATGTATATGTATAGTAAATTATTATAAGTCTAGACTAGACATTTAAGAATTTTAATACAAACTTGTTTATTAAAATAAAAAGTTAAATTTTATATCCACGTCATTAGCTATTTCTATAACATGGTTAGATTTAATGTATGCATCTAAAGCTTCACATACCAGAATAAACACCTGTTTTTTAATATTGCCATTAAATAGTCGATACGATAAAAAATAATTTCGAAATACTACTTAATTTAAGTAAATATTTTGTTAAATTAACCTTAAAAATTTACTTTGAAGTAAAGTTTTATTTATGTAATTTTTACCCTTAAGTTTCAACACTTTAAAGTATTATGAGGGACGTAATTTTTACGAAAGAAAATTACTTATAAGTGTATTTCACCTAAAGGGAAATTTAACGGTAATTTTAGCGTCAGAATTTTTACTTAATGGTAAATGTTACTCATAAGTCATAATTTTACGATATTAAGACCACTTTATAACCGTTAATAATTCCTATTCTCCTGGTATTTTTTAGGGTTATTAGTGGTAATAAATACTATTAATATTGACTAAAGAAGGAAAAATAAGCTTAAAGTGAAAAATAAAATTTTTTTCAGGTCGCCACCCACACGGAACAATTACATCCAATGGATATCCAATGGATTTCTTTTATGGATATCCAGGATATACATAGGATATCCGGGATATCCAATGGATAACCATTGGATATATAAATGTCCGACCCTCCTGGACATAGTGTGGATATCCAATGGATACCCAGTGGATATAGTATTGTATGCAATATGGTTGTCATCTGTATTGGATATGGTGAATCAATGGATATTTACTTTTCAATAAATAACATTGGGTTTTAAAATAAAAGTCTTATTCTTTAATTTAAATATTTATTTTTATGAAAACATAAAAAAGAACAGAAAACTACATATGTATAACTAAAGAAGTGAAGTCTCTGGCTTGCCATCACTCCTCCACCTGTCATTTGCCTTTTTATCAGCCTAATCATTTAGGGCCTATTTCACCTGTCTCCTTATGATCCCCAAAATTTGGCCAATCCATCAGCCCATTTGTTACCCTCGAGCCTATGTATAGCTTAAAAATAAAGGTACGGTATATAAATGCATGCATGTATTCACCTTTAATGTTTTACCTTCAATGCTAACCGAAAGTTTATAAATTGCACTTAAATATACCTACCTATTTAATTTAAAATTGTATTAGTTTTAGACCAATACAATTTAAAATGATAACTATGATTAGAAAATTAATAAAATATTCACTTACCACTATAGACCTCAAACAAATAACCACAAAACACAATAACTTGGCAATAAACTTTATGACAAACATATAACAAATAGCAATGATGGCGAATGAACCTTTACAATCTGTGGAATGAAGCAAATAAACATGAAAACCCTTTGCATGTACCTAACAATCATGGCATCATATTTAACGGACGCTACCATAGAAAAAGGACGCTTCTTTATCTTCTGTGTTCGCCGGCAGTGTTGTCAGACGTTTAAATAATTTCAGAAAGCTCATCAAAATGGCGGTTATATTATTAAATCTTTAATACTTAATTAATTAGTATACCTAGTATACCTATTTGACATAAATGTGGTGAATAATTATTTGAAATTTATTTAATTTATTTATTAAAACTTAATAAAGTACGGAAATATATTTCGTTTAGTTATTTTGCTTATAACCGGCAACACTGAAGATTCTCAAATTCAGCGCGTGCGTAGTACTATGAAATACAATAATAAACAAAAAGGACTTTTTTAAGTAATTTTTTATTGTATTGCAGACTGTCATAGTCATATTATTAACAGAAATAATATTATTAATATATTATTATTATTATATATAAATATTATTATTAAAGTGAACATTTCAAAATTAAAAATTTTGTAGCTCTTGGCAAAAAATCAATTTACCGTAAAGTTGTTTTTTTACATATGCTAGTTTAAACCATCACAAAATCCCACATGTATACATACAAGTATATATACAAGATATCCATATCAGTTATCCACCGGATATCCAGTGGATATCCAGTGGATATACATTAGATGTACAGAGGATATACTTTGGACATACATTAGTTATCCATTGGATATATATTAGAGATACTTTGTTGAAATTGGGTTAATAACGATTTAAATCATATTTATTAATCATTACATAAATTTATCCTATAAGGGGCTATTATAAAAAAGAAAAAAATATTTTTAATGTTTTTGTTTTTTTTTGAACATCCAGTATGGATATCCATTGGATATCCAATGGATATCGTAAAAGGCATGGATGTTATATGGACATTGGGATAGCCATTGGATATCCATTGGATAGCGTGTTCTGTGTGGGTAATGAGTTTTAGAAGATGGCATCCAATACTTATCTAAACATTTTTATAATATTTTTTCATAAATATTTTTCTGAAATATAATAAGGAAAGTTTTAGTTATTAAAAAATGATTAAAAGTAAATGATTTTTATAAGATTTCATAAAATTTTGTATGTTTTAAGTTATGTTGAATTTTTTAATTTTGTAAAATATAAATTAAAAGAACAAAGAAATTACGAATGTTAATGTTTTAGAAAGAGAGAGCAAACACTTAGTAATTATAACGTTATTTTTACGTAAATTTGTGGTATTTATATTGTTTTTATTACGTTATTCTCTTAGTAGATCAAAAAGGTTATTATGTAGGTAAAATAACAAAATAACACATTCCCCAAATTTGGTAATTTTTCGTATCTAGGTATACCGTTATAAAACTATAAAAAATACTTTAAAATTGACTTAGTAGTAAATTTGTAGTTATTTAAACTTAAAACTAAAACGTTCATATTTATTTTGACAGTTGACAGTTGACATTTGACAACTGTCAACTAGCCCGTGACTAAAACTAAAACAGAAGTAATCTAATTATTTTTTGACCAAAACCAATTGGTTAATTTAAAAATTAAAAAGTTAATTATGGGAACCCTTAGGTAGTAGTAGTAGTAGTAGCAGCGTAGTGTGTGGACAGCTTTAGTAGACACTTCCTTATAACTAGACAAGTTTTTTTATAAGGTAGTGGCAAAGATATGTTTATTACTATTTTAATAAATTTGCTGCATTTCCATTTTTTTTATATGTAGACGTCTAGACTAGAAGTTTATCGACCTTAACGAATGATATTTCTTGAGATGCACAGTGGACCAAAATGTCGATTTTTATATATTTTGTTATTTTGTTAATATTTAGTAATACAACAAAATTTGGCATCTAAATTATGAAAAATGCTTAATTAACATTTATTATTGAAATATACAGAGCATTTGTTATAAATAATACGTTTCAACATTTTATGTACATTTAAGTTTTTTTACAGATTTTGTTTTTTTTTCTCCGGCGTTTTATCTCGTTTATTATTGGTCGGGCAAAAAAATTTCGAAAACAAAAAATGTAGACATTAAAATGTTTGTTTATAAGCAAAATTTTCTATACCTGGTTCCTAACAAGATATACAGCGCCAAAGTAAAATAAAAATGCTAAATTATTAAATATAGATTTTCTTACTTTTAAATAAAGTTAGATATATTAAAACCGTCTATTGGGGGATATGAAGTGATATATTTTCGTTTTCTTATTTCTAGACAATTTTTTGTCCTCCACTCTGTCTAGTCTTGACAAGATCTCAATTATCCTAAAAGGATAAAATGTCTAGACAAATAAGTGTAGTTTTTGTCCATCATTTACCTTTATTTAAGCTTATATTAAAATGTTGAATTTTATGCTGTAAGTTCAAGGCATATTTCAAAATAATATTTCAATATTCAACATTACCATTAAAAAAAAAATTTAATGGAATAAACAATAGAAAAAAAAATTATTTTTCATTTTACGACAAAAAGTTTCCAATATAAACATTTGAAATCATATATACAGGGTGTTAATAAATTAGGAAAACATTAAAATGCTTTATTATAAATTTATTACTTTTAACAAAATTTTATGAAAATAAGATGTTAATAATAACATTTAAAATTTTTGAAACCACGTTATGTTTTGTTTTATTTTTATTTAATATTTAAAACTATAAACTTTCTAATTATTAAAATTGCGTTTTATTTCCAAGAATTTTATTAATAAAATTTATTTACGTATTAGTTTAAGTCGCAGTTTTATACGCAGGTGTTTAAAATAAGGTACATAAATTAAAATACTTTAATAACTAATTTCATATTTTATTTTATAATTATTTATTTTTAAAAAGTTGGTTATTACAATTTTATTTATGGATCACTTATTTAAAATTAATACAAGAAATTAAATAAAAAAAGTAAGGAATTTTTAGTATTTTGTTTAAACAATTAAAACCTAATCGCGTTTTTTGGGAAATTCCTATTGGCTGAGTCATACGAGAAATTGTTTAATTTTTTATCTAAAATATGCCTATTCAATAAAAATTAGAAAATAAATTGTTTACTTGTTGAAATCAATTAAATGATTTAGCATTTTTTAAAATCAAAGTTTATCATCAAGAATTTATAAAAAAAGAAATTTTTTTAATAATTTTGTAATATATATATATATATATATATATATATATATATATATATATACTCACAGGCAAAATAATCGATCAACACAAATTTTCGATGAATTTCAATCGCAAATAACTTTTTTATTTGATTTCGGATTTAAACAAATATTAAAGACTATTGTAGATACATTAATGAAGAATCGCTCACATTTTAAAAATTAATAAAAAATACACGTACGTTAATAATATACAGGTTTAAACAAAAATATGTTTTTTACCATAAGTTTAAGACACTCTGTAGAGTGGCAAAACCGTATATAGTTCTAAATTAAGTTTTAATTATCAAGTCACATCTATTTTTAACAGTTTTGTTTTTCGTTCACCTTGATATATTTATTTTTGTGGAAAATATGGATTTAAAAAAAAACATTGCTATTTCCAATATTTTTCTGTATGAAGAACTAAGGTTGCTATGGTCCATCCATAGCCTATGGAGGATGACAGTGACAGTTTTGTTGAATCATCCCATACTTGGACATGTCATATACAGCTTTCAAAAGCTATGAAATTGTTTTTTGTAAATTAATGTGTTAATTTTGTGGTGTCTTCTTACTTTTAAAAATGTCTCCGACTGATGTTGCCCTTTGTACTTTACTTCTTGTGACGTTTAAAACACTTGCCACGTAATACTGTGACCGTCCATCCTGGATTAAATTAATGGCTCTGGCAACATCATTTGGGGACATATCCATTTTTTAAAGTGAGAAGACACCTCAAAATTTCAACATTAATTTGCAAAAAACAATTTGATATATCTATAGCTTTTGAAAGCCGTGTATGACATGTCCAAGTATGGGATGATTCAACAAAACTGTCACTGTCATTCTCCATAGCATATGGATGGACCATAGCAACCTTAGTTCTTCATACAGAAAAATATTGGAAATTGCAATGTTTTTTAAAAAATCCATATTTTTCACAAAAATAAATATATCGAGGTCAACCAAAAACAAAACTGTTAAGAATAGATGTGACTTGATAAATAAAACTTAATTTAGAACAATATACGGATTTGGCACTCTACAGAGTGTCTTAAACTTATGGTAAAAAACATCTTTTTGTTTAAACCTGTATATTATAAACGTACGTCAATTTTTAGTAATTTTTTAAAATGTGAGCGATTGTCCATTAATTTATCTACAATATTCTTTAATATTCGTTTAAATCCGACATCAAATAAAAAAGTTATTTGCGATTGAAATTCATCGAAAATTTGTGTGGATCGATTATTTTGCCTGTGAGTGTATTATATAGATTTAATATTTTTTAAATATAATTTTATTAAAAAAAAAAATAATAAAAAAAAAATCCATGCAAAAACAAAAATATTTAAACAAACACAACTATTGTTTTACCTTAGATCCCCATCTCTTTCTCTATGGCTATTAAAAAATCAAAAATATTAATTTTTGCCTTAGTAATAAAAACTTGATGCTATTTATAAATACAGGGTTAAAAGTTTAGTAGCAGAACTTCACCAACAAATGTTCAAAGTAAGTATTTTAATAAATAGGTAGTTTCTAAGAATCTATTCCCGAAGCTAGCGAGCGAGTGTTTAATAAAATAAGTGTCTACTGATGTAAGAAATCTGTTTTACCGGCATTTAAAATTACAGTGTAAGTTGGTCAAATTTGTATGTAAAAATCGAAATTTCTCCCTTAAAAATTGTACGTCAACTTACTTGAAATTTTTTTTTTACCATGTACTCTTTATTGTACCAATTCTTTTTCGCACGCCGCTAGTCAAACTTGATAATTAAAACAGGGTGTTTTTCTATAAAATCTTTATTAGAAGAGATATCGAAAAAAGTGATTTTTTAACAAAAATCAAAAAAGCATCGGTAAATTCAATTTTTTAATAAAATAGCATAGAAATTGTTTTTTTATTGAAACACCCTGTATATTTGGAACGATTATTTGGTTTTTGGTTCAATAATAATTATTAATAAAATGTTTAATTATAATAAAAAACTAAACTAAATCTTCAAAAATATATAATATATTCCAATGAAAAAACTGTTTTTTAATTTTTGTCAAAAAAATTACTTTTTTGGATTTTTTAATTCTTTAATATCTCTTTAAATAAATATTTCGGAGATTTATACGAAAACACCCTGTACATTGTTGTATCAACTTTAACAGTCCTGCTACTAAACGATTATTTTGATTGTGTTTTTTTAGATTTTATTTTATATTTATGTAAAAAACTTTTGTATGGAATTTCTATAATAATAATAATAATAATTACCTGTTTCGTATGTATTTTCTGATGGCATCATCGTCAAAAGAGTTGTTTTTCGTTAAAATGTCCTGCGTATTTCGCTGATCTGTAGCCGGTTGATCGCCTTGCATATTTTCGTAAATATCGTCGTTATTTTGGGTTAAAAATTCGCGTAGGTCACTCTCGATTTTGCTTTTGATTTTTTTTTCGTAAAAAAATTTCACGAAGTCGTCTAAATCTGTTTTATTTAAGGGGGCACTTTTCGAAAATGTTATTAAAATAGAAAATATTGTTATTATTATACCAAATAATTCCATATTTTTTTTGGTAAAATCACTGATCACTGAGTTTTTAAAAATTTTCAGAAAAAATTTTTTTTTTTCGAAATTTTTCGTGTTTATTGTAAGGTGTTTCAAAGAAAACTGATATAAATAGTAAGTCTTTATTCTTTCAGTATCAGAGGAGGCAAGCTATCGCTTTCTCGCTCTCCCATATATTTGTATTTTATTTTCATATTCGAGACGGACTGATATGCATTTTGTAATTCGGGATTAATATAAAATTGGGTGCAAAAATCATAGCATAAATAAATAACAGTGGGAAAACCAAAAAAAAATATCTTGTTCAAAATTGATTATCCCTGATAGCACACTTTATTCTAAGAATGTTTTTTAAACCTTCCAGTGAGAATATTCTTAGGATCATGCTATATTTCTTCTAAAGAACATGCTTATATTTAGTTTAGTTACCGATATAATAGTAAAATATACCATAAACTACGTATAAAGGTATATACCTATACTTAAGTAACTAATTAGTAATTAGTATTAAATACTAAGTAAAAAACACAATCCAAAATATTTTTTATAGTTATTTGTCAAATTAAAACCATATTCGATAACAAAAATACTTTTACTATAGGTATTTTATTTTATGTTAAAAATAAATATTTATTAATTTATATACCGATTTTTTATTTCTGAATTAACATTTTTATGTATAATAATCCTAACTATCTTCAACTTCAATCTAATCTGACTTATCTGACTTATCCCACAAAAATTTCCAATTTTAGTTTTTATGAAATAATGCCATACAACTTATGGAAATTATGGAATATTCCATTATTCCGGGTCATATCTTCTTAGAAGATTCTTAAAATCATATTTTGCTATCAGGGTAGTATATGATTTTGTAGCAAGACAAATTTTCCTAAGCTCTTCCGAAAAAATATTTTTGTGTCTTGTACCAAGAAATCGCTTGCCCTTAATTTAAGCTAATATTGTATTACAATATTATTATTACAATAATTGTAATATCCTCAAGTAATTTAAAAAAAATTATGTTAAGATAGTTTCTGATTTAGATTAAGAAACATAGCTCTTGCAAGGACCATGGTCCTATACAAAAGCGCAAATCTTTTAAATGAAAGGATTTTCATTTTTTTAAAAGATTATTTTTTTCAGTGTATCTATATACAAAAATAACATACCATTTCAGAAAATGACGTTTTAAAAAAAAACCCATGCATCAGAAATAATTTTTTTCAGTATATTAAAAAACAAACATTTTTTTATAATTTTTTTAAACACCCAAATTTCAATCATCTCAAAAATTATTTTTGCATGCATTTTTTAGTGGAAACACATTTTAGACAGTGCCAGACACTTCGTCTGGTCGGAATTTAAAAATAGTAAGTTGTATAAAATCGCAGACCGGACTCTTATGCAATAAAAAATTTACACCCAGAAAATGCATGTATTTCGTTCAACCCTTACAATGTCATATCCAAGTCCCTGTATGAATAAAACCTAAAAATATATACTGGGTGGGGATTTTTCTTCTGTATACGATTCTCCAATAATTTTTGAAGTACGTGATCGAATTTTTTCCGGAAAACGCTGAGCGTAGATATTAACACCCTGATAGCAAAATTTGATTTTAAGAATCTTCTAAGAAGATATGACCCGGAATAATGGAATATTCTTAGAACCTTCCCTTATTGCTAAGAATGTTCTTAGGGACTTTTAAAACATTCAATAGATACCCTTTTAATGATGCAATTAGATTCTTAAAAGCTTCTTAAAACCTTTCTAAAAAGCATCCTAAGAACATTTTAAGAATACGTTTTTGGAATGTTCTTAGAAGGTTTCTTATAGAGCTTCTAGGAAGCTTTTGAGAATATTTCTAAATATGTCAGATACCCACGTTCTAATATGTTGTATTCTACATTCGTAAAATTCTTCAGGAGACGACAAATACGCCTCACTATCATAATATGACAGTGAAATGTATTTGTCGTCCCCTTAAAAAATTTTGCGACATATTAATATATATTTATTTAAAAATATTAAATAAACAATTTGACCTCTAAACCATAAGTTGTATGACATTATTTCATAAAAAGTAAAATTGGAAAATTTTGTGGGATAAGTCAGATTAGATTGAAGTTGAAGATAGTTAGGATTATTATACATAAAAACGTTTATTCAGAAATAAAAAATCGGTATACAAATTAATAAATATTTATTTTTAACATAAAATAAAATACCTATAGTAAAAGTATTTTTGTTATCGAATATTGTTTTAATTTGACAAATAACTATAAAAAAATATTTTGGATTGTGTTTTTTACTTATTATTTAATAATAATTACTAATTAGGTACTTAAGTATAGGTATATACCTTTATACGTAGTTTATGGTATATTTTACTATTATATAGGTAACTGAACTAAATATGCTTAACAGGAATATTCCTAAATGAACTTTCTATAGCAATTACTTTTTTAACATTCTAAGCATATATGCTATATGTTTAGAGTAGACTAATTTTTACCACTAAATCTTTGCACCTTCTAAGAACCTGCCTATAGGCCAGTAAGAATATTCTTAGGATCATGCTATATGTCTTTTAAGCATGTTCTTTAGAAGAAATATAGCATGATCCTAAGAATATTCTCACTGGAAGGTTTAAAAAACATTCTTAGAGTAATATAAATATAGGTATTTACAAATTATTTTGTTCATACAGAAATAAATGGTATATTTATTGACCTTATAAGGTATACTGTATACTGTGGAATCCTCAAAAATTACAAACCCATTCATGAAAATGTATGAAATTGTACCATTTTACATAATTATTTATGAAAACGTCTAGACACAAAAAATGTTGGTTCCATATTCAATATTGACTCCCTGAAAATTTAAAATTCCCAAATTAATTTCAGTATATTTTTTCACACGCGAAAGTAAAATGCGTATATCGATAAAATAAATGTTTACTTTCAATATTATTTGTGCGTAAATGTAAGGTATCGAAATTCACCATTTCGCACAAAATTTGCATTTGTTTTGTTTTTAATTGAATTAAGAATCAAATTTCCTAAAAAATAAAATACCTGATAAAATTGAACATACATATTTTTTAAATATTTCAGCACATTAGATTTGGGTCATTGTCTTGTTTTCGTCACTATCTAGAAAATTAATAAAAAAATGAGTTTCAGTTCATATATGGGTGATTTTACAAAAGTTGGGCAACTTTTGACCTCATTTTGTTTATATAGTTTGCGGAGAAAATTAAACAGTATTTTGTTATGAGAACATAGATAATATAATAAAAATACTGTTCCAGACCGGGCCAGTCAATTTTTCAAACAGTTTCTGAAATATCTGAGTTTTTAAAATTTGAATGCAAGGGAAGTGACGAGTATACCAGGGTACTTAAATACATAATTTATTGGAAAGTATAAGATTTATTGCAACTTTGAGCATATTATACATTAAATATCTTAAAATAAAATAATACCTACCATACATCAGTGGTGGCTGGTGGATTTTGGGTATACCGATATCTCAATTATTAGATATGGGACCCACACCAAATTTATATGAGTTTATAATGACATTAAATAAACAAGTTCTGCGCAAGCAGAATTTAAATTGAAGTTTGCGAAAAAAAGATAACCGAAACATCGAACGTGGAACTGACGACACGGTACTGATGAATGGGATACAAATTTGAGATTATAATTCGGAATTAAGTATTTTACTGATGTTTTTTATTAGTGGATGCTACTTATCAACAAATCACATATAGCCTTATATAAATTACAATGAAATATATATTATACGTAAGAAAATAACTACTCACCACAGTACTGAAATTTTGACTGGAACTATACGTGCATTCACCACAACTTAGCCGCTTGCATTGCTTTCAAGATGACTGTCGTGCAAAGGGTAGGTAATTTTTTACCAACACTTGAGTTAAAACGAGGACTTGACGTTTAAACTTCAATATTTCGCAGGAATTTTGAATTTTAACATTGGACGCAGAACTGACGGGTAAAAGTGAGTACAAAGATTATCAATTTTTTAAAAATTGCTATTTTTCGAATCTATGATAAAATATGAAGAATACATTATTTAATGTTTTATAGTTTGTAGTGAAATTGAAAAATTTAAGATAAATTGAATATATTTTAAAATAAAATCACTCAAATATTTGATTCAGGAGTTGTGACACGCCAAGGTACTGATGTTTTGAATATTTATTATGTTTTTTTACAAACAATACCTACTCTGTTAACTGTTGACATCAAGTTGTCCAACTTTTGTAGAATCACCCATATGAACTATTCAAACAAATTGATTCTATGATAAATGTATATTGGGTTGCCTACATTCATTTGTAACAGTGTAAACATGACTTATCCTCTGCTTGTATTGAGGTTATGTTTTTTTGACAACTTGTCAATAGAAATGGCGACAGCTTTATCATACGAAGGTTTTTATTGTTTTTGACGCTAAAAATTGACGAATTTAATTATTTTTTAATTGTAGACTTGCGCAAGCAAGCTAGGCACTTGGAAAACGAAATAGATTTAAAATTGGTTGCCTTTAGCAAGCTCGGGGCTGGGATTAAAGCTCCCCACACTAAGCATTCTGATACAGTGCCCCTTTTATCAGGAGAGGATACTTTTGAAGCTATGGCAGTGGAGATTGAAACGTTACTATCAAAGGTAGGGTTCTTGTTCTTGCCAAAGAAAAACTAATCGTTTAACGTTAAGTATTAACATTGCACAATTTCTTTTAGTTAAGCCAAGTGAACGAAAGATTGTCAGAGCAACCAGTTTCAGGTGCAGCAATGTTGCATACCCTACAAAGACATCGTGATATTTCAGCAGACCTATCTAGGGAGTTTAATAAAACTAACTCCCAACACAATTACAGAAAAGATCGTGACGACTTATTGAAAGGATCAAATGAAAATTTTAGGTCTGATGGAGTTAATAATAGAAGGGACATATATTTAAAAGAAAATCAACATGCTCACAAGTAAGTGTTAACACTTACTTCTAGTAGTTATAATAATAAAACATACCTACAGTGTATTAAAAATTTTATAATTTGATCAAAGAAATTCAAATTTTTCCATATAGGTACGCTAAAGAAGTATCGCTAGTAGCGCCACCACTCTGCATACAGTCTCTGTAAATATAAATTGTACCAGCGTTGCCAACCACTGAAGCGTAATTTATCGTACCAACACCCAAAAAATTATCGTTTTCTAAATAAAATTATCGTACACGCAAAAAAAACAAAAACATTATTTTTCAATTTTTATTCAAGTATAACAAAATCTAAATCGTCCGGTTCTACGTCATTTTCTACATTATTATTTTTAAAACCAATGACTTTTTACACATAATGCATTGTGCCTTTTTGCGATCTACTAAAAATACAAAATTTTATTTTTTTTTACTTTACATTATAAATTTTTGTTATTATACCTGGCACTGGTGCCAACCAATGCTTAAATTCTTTTAATTTCAGCCACTCATCCCTGAAATTTTGTCCTCTGTGCTTTGGTTTCGGTTTTGAACCTGATGATAACCTGCGTTGTCTTTTTGGGGATCGCGTTGGGCTATTGGAATTATCACTATAATCATCTTCCGATTCAGACCGCATATTTATGTATTTTTAAAATGTTATATAATCTGATTATAATTATAATAATCACAACATCAAAAAATAATTGCATGTATAAAAACGAATACGTTATTTTTTTCGAGTTCTTCTTCCTCTTCTTCAAAATTTGGCCTTTAGCTAAAGACTTTAGCCACAGAAGAACTTCTGTGCTTTAGCCTAAAGTTCATTTTAAGAAAGAAAGGGGGCGGGGCTAAATTTGCGCCAGTTAAAATAAAATTAAGCCGCAAAATACGAAAGTGGTAAAATCGCCAATTTTATGCTTTTATTTTCATAAATGCTTACCGTTTTAAGGTACCTTCCTATTATTACGTTTTATCGTACAAAAAATCGTACAATGTTTAAATTATCGTACAAAAGCGTACGATACTAAGTATGTGATCGTACATCGTACAGAGGGCTGAAATATCGTACACATACGATAATTATCGTACGGTTGGCAACGCTGAATTGTACCCATTAGATACAATAAATACACACTTTAGTAGTGATTAACGTGAAAAGGGTAAACATTTCAATTCAGTAAAAATCGTCAAACAAATAAGTCGTCTAAATTTAAACAGCATTTAGCATTGTTAAAAGCGTTGATTAAGAATTCTTTAAACGGTAAAATACCATTATATTATGTATTATATATAATATTATGTTGCCATGAATTCGTAGGTATATTTTGTTGTTTAAAATGCAGTTGTCGGCGTTTTTTAGAGAACTCAAATATAAAAATGATTGATTTTAAGGTTATGTTTGTGCAAAATTATTTTTTACTAATTTCTTAAAAATGTCCAAACTTAAATATAAATTATATTAGGTAAAGTTATCATTAGTTAATTCTGCACCAACAAATGTACTTACCGAATTGGATCCTTTGGCAAAACATGAAAATGCAACGATTTAGTTCTTGAATTTTATTTACAATTAAAAACACAATAATTCACCATGATCCCTCAGATAAAATACACACTAACGTAACTATGTAAGCATTTAAGCGTTGAGTTTCTTAATCAATGATATAAAGAATAATCAATCGAAATCGAGTACTAAAGCAGTTTTTTAGTTTTTTCCTTGCAACGTAAAACACAAATAACGTGCGCGATTTAGCTGTGCAATTGAGTAAGACTCTTTTGTGAAAAAACTACCTATTTATTTAAAAATGATGTACAGTTCGTATGCTTTAAATGTATTGTTGACAATTCTTAAATTCACGCAATGCTTTTGAAGTCCACCAGATGGCGCGCGCGTTGCGAAAACCCGATACTTATTTAGCGTATAGTTTTCACATGAAACTATACACCATAACCCCAAAATTTTTGTAACTAAAAAGTGTTACCATGGCAACCACGCTGTTTTTTTCATTTATCAACGCCTACTGTGTTTCAAAATCATTAAAAAACCCTCAGATTTTTATTAACAATTTTTTAGTTCTGATCGGCTGGTAAACGAGCAAATAACCATAGCAATGGAAACCCGGGAAAATTTGACCACGCAAAGGCAGCACTTGAAACGGCTGCAAACGCGATTCAACGACATTTCAAACCGATATCCGCTAATAAACAGTTTAATTCAGAGGATTAATCTTCGTAAACGAAGAGACTCCATTATTTTGGGCCTTTTGGTATCAGCGTGCACAATTTTGATGCTAATATACGCTTTCCATTAGCTAAAAGGATTTGTGATAGAGGGTGTTATGTATAATCGATTTGTTTACCTTAAATAACCAATATAATATTTTATTACTAAAATGTGTTTTATTTTTGTTATCTTGGTTGCCTAACCTAAATCAACAATGCTAGGCAACCAATATAACAAGTCACCAAATTTGCCCTAAAATGATGATTTATTGCGATTATATCGTACTTTAATCATTTATTATGCCTATAAAACAATATTATTTTAATTTCTTATAATTTTAGACCGTTAATTGCTCATTTTATCGTCACATGATTCCAGTGATTTTCACTTTGAAAAGTTGCCGGTCTGGTGACATTTCTGTCAGTACCTTCGAATTTTCAATTTCAATTTCCAGCCTAGAATTAATAATACATAATCGAAAAAATGCGCAACTAAAACAGAAAATTTATGTGTCCAAGTGAACAATTACACGGCTTATAGAGATGGGAACGGTACACGCGAAAGTACATGTCATGTCATGTTTAAAAATAAATATAACCTCAAACAATTTTATTATTTCAGGCCGACGATAGGAGGAACATTTTGGGAGATACGGTGGAAAATTTGAGTGGGAATGAGAGGCAGCAGGATAAGAGGCAGGAGGATATACAGTGGGAGGGTGTGAGGGTGAGTTTTTTCAGGTTATGTCACCTATCTCTATCTACATTTAGTACACTAGTGTGTTAAATTACTTTTGCACTAGTGCATTAATACGTACTATGCTCCACACCTCAAAGTCCCACCACGTGACCACGTACGGAACGCAGTCTCTTAAAAATTTGGCATTTAAGGCTTTTCAGGTTATGTATCTGTCAAAGTATAGTCAACGAAAGAAATAATATTATGTTTAGGCGTTAAAAATGTATAAATCTTTATAACATTAGAATAACAATGGATGGTTTAAGAATTTAAGAATATAAATACTGCATTTAATGAAATTCTAAAATGTATGGTGCCAAATAAGTAATATTTTTGTGCATTTGGTCCAAATATCTGGTTTTCCTCCATAAAATAATTTAAACTAAACAGCATTTATTTAAAAAAATCTAGCTTCTCTATTATGGAATAAGAGTATCTGTATTAAAGGTAGGTTAGTTACAGTGGCGGCTGGTGGATTTTGGGCACACCCCATATCTCAGTTATTAAACATGGGACCCACATCAAATTTATAAGAGTTTATAATGACATTATATAGACAAGTTCTGCGCAAGCAGAATTTAAATTAAAGTATGCGAAAAAAAGTTAGTTTTTAAGTGCAACCCCCAGCCTCCTGCCCCTCCAAATTAAGATAATTCAAATTAAAGTGGTACAATATTTAATTCACTGAAGTTTATCGACAAATTTCAAATTTTATTAAAAAAATTCAAGAATTACAGGTTTTATACCATTTATAATTTTTATTATTTCTATTACTAAATTTTAAAAAAATTTGAAATGGTATAAAATCTGTAATACTTGAATTTTTTTAATAAAATTTGAAATTTGTCGATAAACTTTAGTGAATTAAATATTGTACCACTTTAATTTGAATTATCTTAATTTGGAGGGGCAGGAGGCTGGGGGTTGCACTTAAAAACTAACTTTTTTTCGCAAACTTTAATTTAAATTCTGCTTGCGCAGAACTTGTCTATATAATGTCATTATAAACTCTTATAAATTTGATGTGGGTCCCATGTCTAATAACTGAGATATGGGTGTGCCAAAATCCACCAGCCGCCACTGGTTAGTTAATATATTATAACAAAAATATCATCTAATTTTGTAATTTTAAGGTTAGAAAAATTTATTTTGACCAAAATGAATAAGTATTTTGGATTATTTAAAAGACTGTATAATATGGTATTTAAAAATGTGGTAGTTTTTCTTATCCAGCTTAAAGTGTACCTACATAAAGTTTTGCCAATACAAATAGTTAAAAAGCTTCGACTGAATTTGATCTACATCAAAAAATCATTATAACTTTAAAAATTTTAATAAATCACATGTCATGGGAGTATTAACCATTTTCACATTGCAAGTTTCTCTAAAAATTGTTTGTTTTCTTATAATCTAACTTAAAGTAAGTATGCCGAGGGGTATGCACAAGTTTTGTCGTTAGAAGTATAAAAGCTTCAATTTAATTTGAACTATATTCAACAATTATTTAGTATACCTATATTTATTTATGACCATATTAACACACTCTTTCAAATAATCCACTTATTTATTTTGGTCAAAATAGATTTTTCTAACCTTAAAATACAAAATTAGATGATATTTTTTGTTCTTATACATTAACCTACCTTTGATACAGATATTCTTATTTCATAGAGAAGTTAGATTTTTTTTTAATAAATGCTGTTTAGTTAAAACTATTTTATGGAGAAATGTAGACCCAATGCACAAAAATATTACTTATATTGCACCTTACACTTTGGAATTTCATTAAATGCAGTATTTATACTCCTAAATTCTTAAATCAACCATTGTTATTGTGATACTATAAAGATTTATTAACTTTTAACGCTTAAACATAAGCGGTAACACTATAAATATTATTTCTTTCATTGACTATACTTTGACAGATACATATCCTGAAAAGCCTTAAATGCCAAATTTTCAAAAGACTGCGTTCCGTACGTGGTCACGTGGTGGGACTTTGAGGTGTGGAGACAGATGTCAAATTTGTAAAAAGTGAGGTTAAAACCGCTTGAAGGTTGTCAAATTTTTTAATTAATTTAAGGCCAGAGTGGATAAAATACATATAGACGGCCTTGCTCGAACCAAAGATGACATAATTGAAGATTGCATTCGAGATTTATTTAAAGCAAGCGATTTTCAAGATGTACTACTTAAAGCACACAGGGTAAGTCAGTTTTACAATTGGGTAACCATGAAAAAATGTCAAAATTACACGCTAAAGAAGTATCGCTAGTAGCGCCACCACTCGGCTGTTATCATCGTAACAAAAGTACCACTTTTAATAATCAGCTGTCAAACGCTTATGTTACAAACGAGTGTTTTTGAGAATAAAGCCGGAAAATATTAAAAAATATCGGAAAAAAAACCGTGGCACGATTTGTTGTGTTGTTGGGTGTATTTCGAGAGGAAATCCTGGGTTGAGTTTTTACCGGTTTTCCAATAAACAGTGTTAATCTGAATGAAGAGATAAATTGCATACAGTCTCTGTAAATATAAATTGTACCTATTAGATACAATAAATACACATTTTAGTAGTGATTAATGTGAAAAGTGTAAATATTTCAATTCAGTAAAAATCGTCAAACAAATAAGTCGTCTAAATTTAAACAGCATTTAGCATTATTAAAAGCGTTGATTAAGAAAGTCTCCACTCAACTGTAAAATTCCATTATATTATGTATTATATATAATATTATGTTGCCATGAATTTGTAGGTATATTTTGTTGTTTAAAATGCAGTTGGCGTTTTTTAGAGAACTCAAATATAAAAATGGTTGATTTTTTAAGGTTATGTTTGTGCAATAATTATTTTTTACTAATTTCTTAAAAATGTTCAAACAAATATGAATTATATTAGGTAAATTTATCATTAGTTAATTCTGCACCAACAAATGTACTTACCGAATTGGATCCTTTGGCAAAACATGAAAATGCAACGATTTAGTTCTTGAATTTTATTTACAATTAAAAACACAATAATTCACCATGATCCCTCAGATAAAATACACCCACTAACGTAACTATATAAGCATTTAAGCGTTGAGTTTCTTAATCAATGATATAAAGAATAATCAATCGAAATCGAGTACTAAACCAGTTTTTTAGTTTTTTCCTTGCAACGTAAAACACAAATAACGTGCGCGATTTAGCTGTGCAATTGAACAAAATTTGTCAAGTAAGACTGTCTTTTGTGAAAAAACTACCTATTTATTTAAAAATGATGTACAGTTCGTATGCTTGAAATGTATTGTTGACAATTCTTAAATTCACGCAATGCTTTTAAAGTCCACCAGATGGCGCGCGCGTTGCGAAAACCCGATACTTTTTTAGCGTATAAACCCTTTACAGGAGATATTTTTCCTTTTTAGTTAAGTATCATTTCTTGTAGGCTCGATTGAAACTGGACGAATTGGGCTGTTTCAAAAATATCTCTGTATATATTGATACAAGTAAAGGCCCAAATGCCACACCTGATGGTTTGGAAGTTACTTTTAACGTAAAAGAGTTAAAACGTCTTACAGGTAATTTTAATTTTTCCTTGGTTAAATTTCTAACTTGTTTGTTACTAACAAATTGTTAGTATGTTTTACAAATGTTTATTAATAAATCAACTTTTTTTTCTTGAAAAGTATATCAAAAATATGGTTTGGTGTGACAAAAAAAAATTATTGTGAAAGCTGAGTCCATAATATTAATATTAAGAGGCCTATTATCGCAATTTTAAATTTTTTTTCCTCAGCAAGATTTTGTCTCAGAACTTCCAAACTATTGAGTTAAACAAAATTGACTCAGAAATATTTTTTTAAGAAAATTAAATGCTCTACAAAAAAGGTTAAAATGAAATTTTCCGTCAGATGAACCGTTTTCTTAAAATCATGCCTTAAAAATTGGTATAGTTTTACATTTTGATCTTTTAACTTTGGAATTTTGTAATTCATGTAAAAATCAGTACCCAGAAAAAAACCGATGAATATTCTTATGGGAAATCAAATGCTTTACAAAAAAGCCTCTCAACATTTTTGGCTAAATTTGCTCCATCAAAAGTTATTCAAGGTTAAAGTTGAAGTCAAAACGAAATTCTTGCTTTTCCTCTGTAGATTTATTTTTTATGGGTGATAATTTGATTTTTTTCTTTATAAATGTGTATTATATAACTAATTAACAATTTCCAATAAAAAAACAACGTGATTGTTATTTTTTAAACGATTAAATAGGTAACATTGAAAATAATATTTTCTAAAGAAAATAGCTTCTTAAAGCGATGTTATTTTATCAATAACATAAAGATTATCATCGATAAAAGAATTTAAGAGCATTTGATTTCCCATAAGAATATCTATCGGTTTTTTTCCGGGTACTGATTTTTACTTGAATTACAAAATTCCAAAGTTAAAAGATCAAATTGTAAAACTATACCAATTTTTAAAGCATGATTGTTAGAAAACGGTTCATCTGACGGGAAATTCCAATCAAACCTTTTTTGTAGAACATTCAATTTTCTTCAAAAAATATTCTTAAGTCAATTTTGTTAAACTCAATGGTTTGGGAGTTCTGAGACAAAAACTCGCTCAGGAAAAAAAAATCTCAAACTTTCACCATAATTTTTTTTGTCACCCCAAACAATATTTTCGATATACTTTACAAAAAAAATAGTCGATTTTTTTGGCCCAGTCTAATGTTTATAGTTTAAATAAAGACAAAATTATCGTTTTTTTTTCTTCAAGGTGGTATTAGTACTCACGTTGGTAACAATGAGGGGGCTCTTTTGGTGGGCATGAAGGCCCCAAATATATTGGGTAGGGGGGAAAGAGTACAGGTCGAGTACACTCATGGATCGAAAAAAACTAGCAATTTTAACATTGGTTTTGTTAAACCATTCAGAGGGCGCCACAGACCTGTGTAAGTGAGCTCCGCCCTTTTGCCCCATAACCCCCTTTAAAAATTTACAATTTTTTGTATTTTTTTAATTTTTGTAGTTTTACCACTTCACTGTTTCAAGCGCATTCAGAATGGCCAACATCTGGATACAAATCTATTGAAAGAGGTTTGTTGTTGGATTTTGCCTTTCATTCATCTTCACTGGTAAGTAAAAATATGTTTTTAAGTTTAAATAACTACAAATTTACTACTAAGTTAACTTTAAAGTATTTTTTACGGTTAACCAAAACGGTTTTATAACGGTATAGATACGACAAATTACCAAATTTGGGGAATGTTTTATTTTGTTATTTTACTTACATAATAACCTTTTTGATCTACTAAGAGTATAACGTAATAAAAACAATATAAATACCACAAATTTACGTAAAAATAACTCTATAATTACTAACTGTTTGCTCTCTCTTTCTAAAACATTAACATTCGTAATTTCTTTGTTCTTTTAATTTATATTTTACAAAATGGTACTTACGAAGTATAAAGGCCACCCTAGAGTAAAATTAAAAAATATAACTTAAATTGTCAAAACTAATAATATTTTGCATTAAAACTCAAACGCGCATTATTTTATTGATAAAAATAGGCACGATACATCTTAAAAATTATATGCCCTCTAAAAATTTTACAGTTTTAAGGAAAATTATTGCTTGCGTAAAAATTCAACAAAACTTAAAACCTACAAAATTTTATAAAATCTTTTAAAAATCATTTAGTTTTAATCATTTTTTAATAACTAAAACTTTCCTTTTTTCACTTTGAGCTTATTTTTCCTTGTTTAGTCAATATTAAAAGTAGGTATTTATTACCACTAATAACCCTAAAAATACCAGGCGAATAGGAATTATTTACGGTTATAAAGTGGTCTTAATATCGTAAAATTATGACTTATGAGTAACATTTACCATTAAGTAAAAATTCTGACGTTAAAATTACCGTTAAATTTTTCTTTAGGTGAAATACACTTATAAGTCATTTTCTTTCGTAAAAATGACGTCCCTCATAATACTTTAAAGTGTTGAAACTTAAGGGTTAGTAAAATAGGTAAAAATAACATAAATAAAACTAAAAAATACGAAGAACTTTAACTATATCAAAAAACAAATAAACAATAATGGCTATTTAAAACAATATTATAATACAAAAACCAATATTTGTTCAATATCATTTTCTTTGGCTACTTAAAAGTTGAATTAAATTTTTAGAAGATCGCAAATATTGGATTTTGCTCGAGGGACATACGACGGTCATGTGAAACAGGAGTTTTAAAACCAAAATTAAAAAATAAATTCGTAGGATATTTGGTATTATAAATCAATAAAAAATATGCCTGTCTAGTAAAATGTTGTATCCCTGATAGCAAAATTTTAAGAATCTTCTAAGAAGATATGACCCAGAATAATGGAATATTCTTAGAACCTTCCCTTAATGCTAAGAATGTTCTTAGGGACTTTTAAAACATTCAATAGATACCCTTTTAATGATGCAATTAGATTCTTAAAAGCTTCTTAAAACCTTCCTAAAAAGCATCCTAAGAACATTTTAAGAATGCGTTTTGGAATGTTCTTAGAAGGTTTCTTATGGAGCTTCTAGGAAGCTTTTGAGAATATTTCCAAATATGTCAGATACCCACATTGTATATGTTGTATTCTACATTCGTAAAATTCTTCAGGAGACGACAAATACGCCTCAATGTCATAATATGACAGTGAAAAAAGGTATTTGTCGTCCCCTTAAAAAATTTTGCGACATATTAATATATATTTATTTAAAAATATTAAATAAACAATTTGACCTCTAAACCATAAGTTGTATGACATTATTTCATAAAAAGTAAAATTGGAAAATTTTGTGGAATAAGTCAGATTAGATTGAAGTTGAAGATAGTTAGGATTATTATACATAAAAATGTTAATTCAGAAATAAAAATTAGGTATACAAATTAATAAATATTTATTTTTAACATAAAATAAAATACCTATAGTAAAAGTATTTTTGTTATCGAATATTGTTTTAATTTGACAAATAACTATAAAAAAATATTTTGGATTGTGTTTTTTAGTTAGTATTTAATACTAATTACTAATTAGGTACTTAAGTATATATATATACGTAGTTTATGGTATATTTTACTATTATATAGGTAACTGAACTAAATATGCTTAACAGGAATATTCCTAAATGAACTTTCTATAGCAATTACTTTCTTAACATTCTAAGCATATGTTTAGAGTAGACTAATTTTTAGCACTAAAACTTTGCTCCTTCTAAGAACCTGCCTATAGGCCAGTAAGAATATTCTTAGGATCATGCTATATGTCTTTTAAGCATGTTCTTTAGAAGAAATATAGCATGATCCTAAAATATTCTCAATGGAAGGTTTAAAAAGCATTCTTAGAATAAAGTGTGCTATCAGGGTAAAAATTATTTGGGTAGTTTTAACTCGTAAAATATCACGAACACATCATCCAAATTATTGCAAAGCTTCAAATAAAAAAAAAAAATTTTTCTAGGTGAAACATAATTTACAATGGAGTGGCGACGTAAGGGATTTCAACTGTTTGAGTCGTTCCACTTCTTTCGACGTTAGGGAACAATCCGGTTTGAGTTTAAAGTCGGCCTTAAGACACATTTTATCGATGGATCTAAGGGACGACCTAATATTTCCCACGCAGGGAAGTTTGTTCGAGTTGACATCGGAATTCGCCGGCCTAGGTGGCGACGTCGGCTTCATAAAGAACAAGTTCACTTTCCAAAGCAACTATTCCGTAATGGAGGACATTGTAAGTAGACAGTAAAGTAACGATCTTATACGCTAAAGAAGTATCGCTAGTAGCGCCACCACTCGGCTGTTATCATCGTAGTTTTTACCGGTTTTTCAATAAACAGTGTTATTTCGAATGAAGAAATAAATTGCATACAGTCTCTGTAAATATAAATTGTACCTATTAGATACAATAAATACACATTTTAGTGGTGATTAACGTGAAAAGTGTAAACATTTCAATTCAGTAAAAATCGTCAAACAAATAAGTCGTCTAAATTAAAACAGCATTATTAAAAGCGTTGATTAAGAAAGTCTCCACTCAACGGTAAAATACCATTATATTATGTATTATGTATAATATTATGTTGCCATGAATTCGTAGGTATATTTTGTTGTTTAAAATGCAGTTGTCGGCGTTTTTTAGAGAACTCAAACATAAAAATGGTTGATTTTAAGGTTATGTTTGTGCAAAAATTATTTTTTACTAATTTCTTACAAATGTCCGAACTTAAATATAAATTATATTAGGTAAAGTTATCACTAGTTAATTCTGCACCAACAAATTTACTTACCGAATTGGATCCTTTGGCAAAACATGAAAATGCAACGATTTAGTTCTTGAATTTTATTTACAATTAAAAACGCAATAATTCACCATGATCCCTTAGATAAAATACGCACCCTAACGTAACTATATAAGCATTTAAGCGTTGAGTTTCTTAATCAATGATATAAAGAATAATCAATCGAAATCGAGTACTAAACCAGTTTTTAAGTTTTTTCCTTGCAACGTAAAACACAAATAACGTGCACGATTTAGTTTAGACTTAGTTTGTGCAATTTAGAGGGCAGGTTTTGTCAATTTCCCCTATTAAGTTCGAGATCCTTGTTTTGAAACTCGATAGGTATTATAGATTTTGATATAAAGGTTTTAATAACTAGTTATAAGGTAGATATTTATATTAAAATACCATACTATATTTTTGACTCTCCTGTATTTGGTAGGTTGAAAATGTGCCACTATAAAAATAAATCTTATTTTTTAATAAAATGTTAACTATACGGTTTTGAAATTTAAGTTAACTATCGATAGTTAATCGATATTATCGATAGTCGCTTTTCTCGCTATCGGTCCACCAGATGGCGCGCGCGTTGCGAAAACCCGATACTTCTTTAGCGTATAGTTTGTCATGGAATGACCCTAGACAGAAAAGTACACGTACAGGAAAACACTGTTTTCCTGTAGGTTTTCCAAGGCAGCCTCACCGGCGGCGTCATGACGCCGACAAGTCCCGACATGAAGATCAGCATGGCCGACATGTTTTACCTGGGTGGGCCCCTGAGCGTCAGGGGCTTTCAGCTGAGGGGCGTAGGGCCCCACTCTGAAGGCAACGCCTTGGGGTCGATGTGCTACTGGGCTGCAGGGTTGCACCTGTTTGCGCCGTTGCCGTTCAGGCCAGGTAGAGGTGGGTTCGGCGAACTGTTCCGCACCCACCTCTTCGTGAACGCCGGCAACGTTGGAGACTTCAAGTTGGGTGAGTGATGATTTTTTTGCATCGAAATGTTGGCTAAATTTTTTTTTTTTGCTTAAATTTGTTTTGTTTACCAGTGGGAAAATTTTAAAAAAATTAACGTTTTATATCTTAAATGATTCTCAAAATTATGGTCAATCTATAGAAACAACCAAAACTTACAAATTAAAATATATAATGGCACGATAACAGCGCCATCTATTTTACCGAATTGCGACGTCATTACAAACGGGATTTTAACGTTTTACACATTGAATTTTTCCTGATGAATTGTAGAATATAGAGACGCAAACAAAATAAAAATCGGACGATTAGTTTTGGAGATACGATTAAAGCAAATTAACGTAACGACAAAACGGTAACGTATTTCGATTATCACGACTTAATTTGTGAACGAAAATTAACGTTTTACATCTTAAAAGATTCTCAAAATCATGGTCAATCTATAGAAACAACCAAAACTTAAATCGGATCTTTAGTTTTTTACTTACAAAGTAAAATATAAAATGTTACGATAACAGCGCCATCTATTTTACCGAATTGCGACGTCATTACAAACGGGATTTTAACGTTTTACACATTGAATTTTTCCTGATGAATTGAAGAATATAGAGACGCAAACCAAACAAAAATCGGACCATTAGTTTTGGAGATACGATTAAAGCAAATTAACGTAACGACAAAACGGTAACGTATTTCGATTATCACGACTTAATTTGTGAACGAAAATTAACGTTTTACATCTTAAAAGATTCTCAAAATCATGGTCAATCTATAGAAACAACCAAAACTTTAATCGGATCTTTAGTTTTTTACTTACAAACTAAAATATAAAATGTCACGATAACAGCGCCATCTATTTTACCGAATTGCGACGTCATTACAAACGGGATTTTAACGTTTTACACATTGAATTTTTCCTGATGAATTGTAGAATATAGAGACGCAAACAAAACAAAAATCGGACCATTAGTTTTAGAGATACGATTAAAGCAAATTAAAGTAACGACAAACGTTAACGTGTTACGAATATTACGACTTTATTTGTGGACGGAATTTAACGTTTAACATCTTAAAACGTTCCCGAAATCATGGAAAACGTTTTTTAATGTTATATTTTTAGATGACAGCAACCTACTGTCAACCATCCAGAAAAACATGCGTGTGTCTTACGGATTGGGTTTGGCATTGAGATTAGGCAACATGGCGCGCTTGGAAGTCAACTATTGCTTTCCATTGACGTTCGATAAAGGCGACCACACGCAGTCAGGCGTTCAGTTCGGAATCGGAGTGAAATTCCTGTAACAAACCATCAGCCCAAAGTGTTCATAAGGAGGTTTTTAGTGCATTTATTTAATTTAGTTTCGATTTATTTTCAGGAGGAATAAATTAAATGTACATGCATTAGTCTTTGTTGTTATTATTGTGAAATTCTACAAGTGAAGTTGAATAAAATGTTGATACAAATTGTGTGTTTGGTACCTTGACGAAATAAAATAAACTTGACGACAAACTGTTAACGTAATTTGACAATTGCGGCGTTAATTACAAAGTCAAAGTTAACGTGTTATACCTTAGGACGTTCCTAAAATCATGGACAATTTTTAAAAACCACCAAAACTTAAATCAGGTTCTCAGTTTTTCACTTACAAAGTAAAATATGAAATGTCACGATAACAGCGCCATCTATTTTACCGAATTGCGACGTCATTACAAACGGGATTTTAACGTTTTGTACGTTAAATTGTCCTCGATGAATTGTAGAATATAGGGACGCAAATAAAATAAAAATCGGACGATTAGTTTTGGAGATACGATTAAAGGAAATTAACGTAACGACAAAACGTTAACGTATTTCGATTATCACGACTTAATTTGTGGACGGAAATTAACGTTTTACATCTTGAAAGATTCTCAAAATCATGATCAATCATAGAAACAACCAAAACTTAAATCGGATCTTTAGTTTCTTACTTACAAAGTAAAATATAAAATGTCACGATAACAGCGCCATCTATTTTACCGAATTGCGACGTCATTACAAACGGGATTTTAACGTTTTACACATTGAATTTTCCTTGATGAATTGTAGAATCCAGAGACGCAAAGAAAATAAAAATCGGACGAGTAGTTTTGGAGATACGATTAAAGCAAATTAACGTAACGACAAAACGTTAACGTATTTCGATTATCACGACTTAATTTGTGGACGAAAATTAACGTTTTACATCTTGAAAGATTCTAAAAATCATGGCCAATCTATAGAAACAACCAAAACTTAAATCGGATCTTTAGTTTTTTACTTACAAACTAAAATTTAAAATGTCACGATAACAGCGCTATCTATTTTACCGGATTGCGACGTTATTACAAACGGGATTTTAACGTTTTGTACGTTAAATTTTCCTCGATGAATTGTAGAATCTAGGGACGCAAAGAAAATAAAAATCGGACGATTAGTTTTGGAGATACGATTAAAGCAAATTAACGTAACGACAAAACGTTAACGTATTTCGATTATCACGACTTAATTTGTGGACGGAAATGAACGTTTCACATCTTAAAAGATTCCTAAAATCATGATCAGTTTATAGAAACAACCAAAACTTAAATCGGATCTTTAGTTTTTTACTTACAAAGTAAAATATAAAATGTCACGATTACAGCGCCATCTATTTTACCGAATTGTGACGTCATTACAAACGGGATTTTAACGTTTTGTACGTTAAATTTTCCTAGATGAATTGTAGAATCTAGCGACGCAAACTAGATGGAAATCGGACGATTAGTTTTGAAGATACAGCAAAACATTTAACGTAACGACAAAGCGTTAATTTACTTTGATGATTGTGGCGTTATTTACAAGTCGAATTTGACGTTCTAGGACTTAAAATGATCGCAAAATTACAGGGAATCAAGTAAAACAATATTAATAAAAAAATATTTATTAAAAAATGTACAAAATTAAGCTAAATCAAACCCTAGCACCCCCTCCAAATTGTACCCAAACAATCTAAAATCATACTCGTACAACTTGTACAAATGCTTTATTTCCATGATGGACAACTCCTGCATGAAACTCCTGAGCAACACGCTGGTGTGCTCGATCCTGGTGGCAGGAAAAACAATCGGTGGCGCGCCAATCATATGCAGGAGCGTGTTTGAATCTTGCGGCAAGGTCTCGTACCGACCTACGAAAGTGTAATTTACCGCGCAAGGTTGACACAAGTTGAAAATCGGCGTCCAATGCTCGTTGGCCTGCTGACCTTCGTTCAGCAGGAATTTCACGAACTCCCTGAATGTGACGTTAGCGCCGGATTTAAGTTCCTGCTTCGTGGCGTCTTTCCTGTAATTTTTCAGGATGTGTTTGCCATACCGTTTCTAAAAAAAATGTCGCAGGTTACACAGCAGGAATTTTTTGGTTGTGCGATTAAGGGGTTTATTTTTTCGACGAATGCAATGTGTTAGGGCGTAATTTTTCATTTTAAGTTGGAGAATCTAGGGACGCAAATAAAATAATAATCAAACAGTAGGTTTTCAAAATATGAAAAATCAAAAATAACGTAATGTGAAACCCGTTAACGTATTTTGGTGATTCCAACTTTATTTGTGGACCGAATTTAACGACTTATATCTTAAAACATTCCAAAAATCATGAACAATATTTAGAAACAACCAAACTCAAATCGGGTTCCTAGTTTTTTACTTACAAAATAAAGTGTAACGTGTAACGTAACAGCGGCATCTATTTTACCGAATTGCGGGGTCATTACAAACGGAATTTTAACGTTTTACACATTGAATTTTTCCTGATGAATTGTAGAATCCAGAGACGCAAACAAAACAAAAATCGGCCGATTAGTTTTGGAGATACGATTAAAGCAAATTAACGTAACGACAAAACCTTAACGTATTTCGATTATCGCGACTTAATTCGTGGACGGAAATTAACGTTTTACACCTTAAAAGATTCCCAAAATCATGGTCAATCTATAGAAACAACCAAAACTTAAATCGAATCTTTAATTTTTTACTTACAAAGTAAAATATAAAATGTCACGATAACAGCGCCATCTATTTTACCGAATTGGGACGTCATTACAAACGGGATTTTAACGTTTTACACATAGAATTTTTCCTGATGAATTGTAGAATAGAGAGACGCAAACAAAATAAAAATCGGACGATTAGTTTTGGAGATACGATTAAAGCAAATTAACGTAACGACAAAACGTTAACGTATTTCGATTATCACGACTTAATTCGTGGACGAAAATAAACGTTTTACATCTTAAAAGATTCTAAAAATCATGCTTTACCTAAAGAATTAACCAAAACTTAAATCGGATCTTTAGTTTTTTACTTACAAACTAAAATATAAAATGTCACGGTAACAGCGCTATCTATTTTACCGAATTGTGACGTCATTACAAACGGGATTTTAACGTTTTATACATTGAATTTTCCCTGATAAATAGTAGAATTTAGGGACGCAAAGAAAATAAAAATCGGACGATTAGTTTTGGAGATACGATGAAAGCAAATTAACGTAACGACAAAACGTTAACGTATTTCGATGATCACGACTTAATTTGTGGA
The DNA here is from genome assembly GCA_921294245.1 of Brassicogethes aeneus. NCBI lineage: Eukaryota > Metazoa > Arthropoda > Insecta > Coleoptera > Nitidulidae > Brassicogethes > Brassicogethes aeneus. The sequence goes on along the minus strand of OV121142.1, from coordinate 3,832,734 downwards.
CGGAAATTAACGTTTTACATCTTAAAAGATTCTCAAAATCATGGTCAATCTATAGAAACAACCAAAACTTAAATAGGATCTTTAGTTTTTTACTTACAAACTAAAATATAAAATGTCACGATAACAGCGACATCTATTTAACCGAATTGTGACGTCATTACAAAGGGGTTTTAAACGTTTAACACATTAAATTTTCCCTGATGAATTGTAGAATCTAGGGACGCAAAGAAAATAAAAATCGGACGATTAGTTTTGAAGATACAGCAAAACAAAGTTAACATTTAACGTAACGACAAACCGTGAATTTAATGTTATATAACTTAAAATTATTATTATTTACCTGAAAGTATTTGGAGTTCGTGTAATTTCCATTAAATTTATTTCTATACGCCGATAAAATCCTCTCAAATGGGTGTCGAACCATTAAGAATGTGGTGTATGTTTCTAAGCATTTTTTGGCAAGGTTTTTGTCCAGATCCGATAACTTTACGGTGGCATTTTTTGAGTGGACTAAATTTGAAGGTATGTCCACCAAATTTGAAGCATTTGATTGGTTTGTTAACACCATTAAAACTCTTTTCCAATTTGTGCAAGCTATCTTCGGTACATAACAATACAGTAATTTATGCTTATGGTCAACTAAGATGTGATCTAATGTGTTTGTGTCCAAATAATCTCTTTTCAGGTGCAAAACATCACAATTTTTGTATAATTTTTCCTGCCTTAGAACTTGGTTTAACCAAGGATAGCTATCATCACCTTTTACCAAATAAATTAACAATAAAATAACATAACATAACAAAAACATTTTGGTGGTTTTTAAACATTGTTTTCAAAGGGATTTTCTTTGCGCAACTTTTTCACGAATCTTACTACAGATCTGTTTTGCACTCCATAGTCAGACACGTATTTTTTGTGATCCCTCAAAACCTAAAATATATCATGATTCGTTTTATTACACCCTGTATATAAACCTTACCTGTCTGGTATCAACGTTTTGCAAATAATACGTTTTCCAAATATATTTCCAACTGATTTTCGTTTTGCTACGTTGCCGTTGTTGTTTCAAGGTGTAACACCTTTGAATTGCTCTACGTAAGTCTAAAACAGTTGCTCCTTGCTGGGGTATCTAAAATAACATACTTTTCCCGTACATAACACAAAAAAAATCTATATACTTACAACTACATTTAATGAACTCTCTGAATATCGATAAACTGTTACTGTTATGCTTTGACCTTGAAGCAAAGCAATCTGAGATGTAACCTCTTCGACTGTAACATCAACCGGTAAATCCCGTAGTAAGGTGTCAGTTGTTATCAATCTTTTTAGACTGCTTTGGGATATTTCCAGCAAATCTTCATGTGTTAAAGAATCGAAATCATTTGTAACTGAGCTTGACTCTATCATTCTACCAAAAAAAATAATACTTTATAATAACTGCTTATATACCCTGTAAATTGTTTTTAAACTTTATCAAAGTAAATAAATATTGGCTATAATAATAATAAATGCCTATCTAGGTTAAAACTTACCTAATTTTAATAAATTACGTGAAATAACTGTAATAAATTTGTAAACAATACTACAAAATTGAGGTTATGTGATAAAATACAGGCTGGAAAACGTAAGAATAAAACAATCAAGTTATTAGGTTTGTTCGGACTTCACTAACTACCCTAGCGTACACTATTTTTTTCTAGCATGAAAATATGAAAAAACTGTCAAAAACCCATAAAAAACAACAAAATTTTATTTGAAATGGTTTGATAGAAAACAAATATTAAAATAAATTATAAGCAGTAGCGTGTTTTATTTCTTTTAAAAAATAACAAATACAAAAATAATAAAACTAAATGAGTTTGACCTACACTTTTATTGTGTTTTGATCTTTCATAATTAAGTAGATATTACAGCTCAAGTTCCAGATTTTTAACCGCAATTAATTATTTTTTACAAAAGTCTAAAACCTATCCTCCGTGACTGTTACTCTTTCTAGGTTAACCTATATGTTTTCATTTATCAGAGATAGTAAAAGCATACTAAAAAGATCAGTTCACTAAGTAATTTAAACACATCCAAAGCAATCGAATCAAATATAAAATATTATTAAAAATTAAAAGAAATAATTTTTAAAACCATTTATGTAGGTGTTACAAAAATTGATTCTATCCTCCGTGAATCTGTTTTTGCTTTAAATTTTATGCAACGGATGGCGCTTTAATCATTTTAAATAAGCTGTTTACGACATTATAGATTCATGTGATTCTTAAAGGTCAGTTAGAATTTATATGCAGATAAGAGTGTTGCTGTTTTATAATTCAAAAGTTTAAGTTCATTAATTTGCTATTTAAAAACCTATCCACCGTGAAGTGTAATATCTCATTAAGTAGATTTTTTTTATAAATATTTTATGTATGTATGTACATTTGTATTTTTTAAAAATATTAAGGTGTCAAAGGATACAATAACTTATTTCAAATATACAAAGGGATGTTTAAAAAAAACAAAAGAAATCCTAACCTCCGTGAAGCTATCTTCCGTGAAGCTCTAATATTTAAAATGTATGATTTCTTAAAATTCTTGCATTAGTGCAGAACCACTTATTTTATGTTATTACTAGACCTGGTGGCTTCCCAAAAACCCCATAAAAAACAATCATTTTCACTTGGGGGTATGTACCGGGACGAAGTTTAAAAAATGTTTTCCAGATATTAAAATCATATATTTTTAATAAGCATTATTAATAAATTACCTTGTTTAAAATGTAGTGTATCAAATCTAATGCACACTTAACATTTTTAAAGGGCAACAAACTGACTATTTTTATTTGTAATAAAATGTAAATTTTCAAAAGCCTAATAGGTATTAATAAAACATTTTAAATAAATTACATTAAAATTAAAATATTCTTACACACGATTTTTAATTATAAATTTAAATTCAAGGTAAAACTTCTTGGATTCCTAGGTAAGTCCAAATTGTACTGTACAATAATTTCATGAATTCATTAAGTAGGTATTATTTATGATTTGAAAACAAAACCCTTTTTTATGTATTTTCAAATTACATTAACTTACCAAAAAACTAAACATGGTTAACTCACTTAATAAAAAAATAATTAATAATAAATTGACTATAATTGCACAATTATTTTAAAACACGACGTCAGAACATATGTAGAAAAATAAGGTATTAATTAAAGAAATATTAAATTCTAATTTAAGCAATTTAGATGTGTTAAGGCAACACGGTTATATTATTGTGGAACATGGGTTGCCTAAGTTAAGTTTTGATTATCGAGGTTGGCATTTCCGAATGATTTTCCGATACTTTTATTATTGAATTGTCAAAGTTGTATTTGTTTATTGAATAATTGTGGATATTTAAAATATGAGTAATAATAGTGATGTAAATAATGATTCAGGTATGTTTTTACATAATTTCCAATAAAAAATTTACGTATTTTCGACTTTATAATGCAGTTATTGAAGTACAGTGAAATCCATATCTATCATTGGAACTAAACTTTTTTGCTTTAAGAATGTAAGACAACGTGGCCCTAACTGTACATTTTAGAAACCCAGAAATACATAAGGTCCAGGGGGTAACCCTAAAATATTTTAGTTTATATTGTGTAAATTTAAATCAACATAACCCTATTTTTTCGTCCAAAGAGGTTAATAAGGGTAATTATCATTATATGGATCAGGTACTAAAATTTCCTTTAAAATTAATGTTTTTTATTTTGTAAACGGTTGACTAGAGAAAAAATAAATAATTTTTTTGTAGGAAATTAAAAAAAAAATAAAATTCGAGAAAAAATTGATTTCATTTTTATATTTGACAAATTTTCCATCTCTTAAAATATTAATTTTAGAGATTTGACTTTTCATTGGAAAACTATACGCTAAAGAAGTATCGCTATTAGCGCTACCACTCGTCGTAACAAAAGTACAACTTTTGATAATCAGCTGTCAAACGCGTGTGTTACAAACGAGTGTTTTTGAGAATAAAGCCGGAAAATGTTAAAAAATATCGAAAAAAAAACCGTGGCACAATTTGTTGTGTTGTTGGGTGTATTTCGAGAGGAAATCCTGGATTGAGTTTTTATCGGTTTTCCAATAAACAGTTTTAATCTGAATGAAGAAATAAATTGCATACAGTCCCTGTAAATATAAATTGTATCTATTAGATACAATAAATACACATTTTAGTAATGATTAACGTGAAAAGTGTAAACATTTCAATTCAGTAATAATCGTCAAACAAATAAGTCGTCTAAATTTAAACAGCATTTAGCATTATTAAAAACGGGAAAATACCATTATATTATGTATTATTTATAATATTATGTTACCATGAATTCGTAGGTATATTTTGTTGTTTTTAGAGAACTCAAATATAAAAATGGTTGATTTTAAGGTTATGTTTGTGCAAAAATTATTTTTTACTAATTTCTTAAAAATGTCCAAACTTAAATATAAATTATATTAGGTAAAGTTGTCATTAGTTAATTCTGCACCAACAAATGTACTTACCGAATTTGATCCTTTGGCAAAACATGAAAATGCAACGATTTAGTTCTTGAATTTTATTTACAATTAAAAACGCAATAATTCACTATGATCCCTTTGATTACACACACTAACGTAAATATATAAGCATTTAAGCGTTGAGTTTCTTAATCAATGATATAAAGAATAATCTATTGAAATCGAGTACTAAACCAGTTTTTTAGTTTTTTCCTTGCAACGTAAAACGCAAATAACGTGCGCGATTTAGCTGTGCAATTGAACAAAATTTGTCGAGTAAGAATTTCTGCCTTCCTCTCTTTTGTGAAAATAATTAAAAATGATGTACAGGTAGTATGCTTTAAATGTATTGTTGAAAGTTTTAATAATGATCTGAACTTTTTGGACCAATTTTTTTAGATATGCATTTCACTTTATTATAAAGTTAACCGTACTTTTAAACGTTTTTATTACATATTTTTTTAAGACGGTTTTGACAAAAACTTCAAAATACCGAAAAGAAAGGCCGAAGAAACCAAAGTTCAAAATGTAAACGAGGAAATGCTGGTACAACAAAACGTTTTGGCCAATTCGTACTATAATTACCAGTATGGGCAGATGGGGTTATTTGGACCCTGGCAGCCCCCAGATGCTGGTTATTATCAATACCCACAGGTAAATATACAGGGCGTTCTGAATATGGCGTTATAAACTCAAACTCTCCCCATTTATAGCCAGGACCAAGCAGCGAACCAATTACGCAGCAAATATATAACACGCTTATTTCTCATAAAGAAAAACCAAAAACTTATAGTAACAACATATGTAAGTATCATCATTTAAGTTGGTTTGTTTGATATAATAGTTATTTATTTATCAAGGCAGTAAAGTTGTATTTTTTATCACGAATGTGGAAATTATTTATATATAAATAACCACTTGAGTGATAAAAAATGACTTTAATGCCGAGGTGCATATTAAATTTTATCCGAAATCATTTAATAATACTAATAATTAATTTTGATGATTAAATCAAATGTCATTTGATGATCAAATCAAATGTCATTTGAATGTAGGAAGTGTCTCTGTATAGGTACTGTTTGCGACGGTTATTATACAGTGCTTGCAATATCAAGTCCGACCGGGCTGGAAAGGACGGTTGTTCAACACCCGCGTGAAAAGAACAAGGATAGAACGCCAAATAGAATTTGATTGGCCAGAGCCGTCGGACTTAATATTGCAAGCACTGTATATTAATAAAATTAACTTAATATTTTTATTAATCCGCGACGGTGTTTTTTTAAAAATATTATTTAGTTGCTGCTGAGGAGCAGTAGACACATCTTAAAATGTATAATGGGTTGCATACAATACTCGTATTAAATCGGCAGTAAAGTTGTACTTTACTGCCGATTGTTGACTACTTTACTGCCGATTTCGTATAGAAGTATTTAAAACCGATTTTTAATGTAGTTTAAAAAGCACAATGACAATGACATTGCGTTGTTTTTTAGTTAGGCAAACGGTGCCCGATTGCAACGATGCCACGTTGCCGAAAGAGCTAACGATGCTTTTTCAACCGCTGTACTGCAAACTTTGCTTGGCTCAGTTGAGCTCTAACGTGATGGCAAAGTTGCATTACAAGTCGAAAAACCACGAAAAAAAAATCAAAAAATTTCTGATCGAACACGCGGAACGCACCGGAGAGCCTCTGCACAAGAGAGCGAAAGTCTCCGTTGCCAAGTCTACTGACGATGTAAGTTATCTCGTATTTGCGTGTAAAATTATCGTAATTGATTTTTTAAGGAATCCAAAGATCCGCGGTATTTTCACTGCGAAGTGTGCGATTTGCCTTTGACCGGAAAATTGCACGCAGAGTCGCATTACATGGGAAAAAATCATCAAAAGTAAGTAAAGGGCTTGACAGCGTCGTGGTAGTGCGTTTAGAAGCGTGCTCCACACCACACGGCTGACCGGCACTGATGAGGCCCGAAAGACCGAAACAGGTGTCTGTAGGTGGAGTAGGCTTGAAATATGCGCTTAAATTTAAAAAAATATGCAATTATTTAAAAAAAATTCTCTAAAAAAGTCTTACTTTCTCTTAAAAACTCAGAATAAGTCTTAGTGAGTCAGACTAATAGCAAGATTTGGGAGTCTTCTGGAACGTTTCCAAAAAAATACCATAGAAAAATAATTTAATGAAAAATGAAAGTGAAGTTGGATCGGTCCAAAATTTGTTAGATATTAAAAACAGAGATGTCGCTAAGAGTGTTTATTCTGTCATCAGATGATAGAATATTTCATTCTGTAACACTTTACGGAATATATGTCATTCCATAGATAAAAGTGATATTAGAACGGTCAAATTCCGTAAAAGGAGTAGAAAAAAGAATTTATAAACATAGTTTTTGTGTTGTGATCTAATTGGTCAACTGCGAAAATCAGTATTGCGTCTAGAAGTACACATGTTTTATTGTTTTTAGAAGAATTGTTTGGAACAATGGTCATATGAATATTTGCGTATATAAAAAGAAACTATTAAAATAAAACGTACAGTGGCAACAATGAAAGCAAGTCGAGCACATGTCTTCTTGCTATTAGTCTGACTTAGTAAGACTTATTTCAAACAAATTATTTTTTTTGTTACCTATTTGCAAAACATTGTTTTCATCAATATAAACAATTTCAGGGCAATTATGGGTCATAAAACTCCTGCTGGAAAAGGATTCTGGAATGATTCTGGAAAATGGGTGAGATTAAAGTAAGTACAGGGTGTTCAAAATACCGGCATACGATCTTTTAGGTTAGGTACGAGACCTAACCTAAACAGATAATTAAAGATAGTGGACCAACATTTTTTTTTTGCCACAATTTCACAGATCGGAGAAAAAAACCGACATCGCTTCCGGCTCGGACACTTTCGGGCTCGACTTCCGGCCCAAGCCGGCTGTCGCGCCGGTGCTTGGGCCGGTAATGCCGGCCGCCGGCGTTGCCAAGTTTCACTGCGATATTTGCAACGTCGGAGCCACCTGTCAACAGCAACTCGACATGCATTACAAAGGTCAAAAACATTTGAAGAAAATGAAACAGCTGGGCATCCGGTTGGACCCTGAAGGTAGGTACAAATTAATAATTTTTTTTGAGGGAAAAAATTACGTTTTTTTTTTTTTGTTTTTTTACAGTCCATGTCGAAGCAAAATCAAGGATTGTCGAACAAACGGATTTATCGGCTTATAGAACTCCCAGTGGAAATTATTACTGTCAGTCCTGCAACATAACCTTAAATTCCGAGACGCAGTTTAAAGTTCACTTGAGTAGCAAAAATCATTATAAAAAAATAAACAAAGTTAACTAAATTATTGTTTTTTATTAACTATTCCATATTGCAAAAAAAATAATACACACAATTGATCTTTTACCAAGATTTTATTTAAAAACTATTGAACTAAAAGTAATTTTAGTCAAATAGTGAAGCTGCAGAAGTACCAAAAAAATGTAATTCAACTGTCAAATGTAGTGATTAAACAGAAAAAAAAGATTCGTTAAAAAAAAACAAAGGGGTTTTTTTTTCAGAAACATTGTTTTCCTTTATAAAGATTGTAAGAGAAAGGGGTATGTTTTTTTTCAGAAACATTGTTTTTATTTATAGAGATTTTAAGAGAAAAAAAATAAAAACTTGCTTCTAAAATAAACATACATGAGTGTCTATGAAAATTAAAAGAAAAACTAAAATAGTTTTAATTTATATGAACAAAAATGTTTATCCGAAATAAAGTTCATTTTTTTTATATGGACTGCGGCAACGTTGCAAATTTAGGGTTTTGGTTGGTAAATACAGTTATCAAGTTGGTCGCATTGATTAAAACAAACTAAGCTAGTTATAAATCTAATTGTGGTTATGTATAAATTATTGTAGGTTACATTGTGCAGTTGTCAAGTTGAGTTGTCGAAATTCGTAGTTAAAAATGCAATTAATTTGGCTTTGGTGGTGCTTGGATGAGTAAAATCATATAAAAAAAGTAGTTAAATATAGGTTGCTTTACGGCCCAGAAAAGAAAGTATTCCTAGCGGATAATAATATTCGCTTTGAAAAGAATTTATATAAAAGAAATTAGAATTTTTTGTGAACGTAAATGTTGTCCAACGGTGAATAATGTGAAAATAATGTGTGATGTAATATTTATAAAACCAAATTCGTTACTTTTTTACTCCAAAAATGTCCATAAGGCGATGTACTTTTTCTTCCATTGTGGCATTTAGCATAATTTCATCAAAATGAAGTTTTGCCCTCAAAAGGGCTTTTAATTCGTTGCTATTATTTTTGGCATAATTATCTTTTATTTATAATTGACAAGTAAATTATAAATAATAAATATTATTGTCAACTTGACAGTGTAAAGGTATTTAATTAAATTCTTTAGCAGAAGTACCATTTTTAAATACTAAAAATACTCAATAAGTCAAACTGGCATAAGAGACCAACCTAACAAAAAAATGAATGTAGGTAGTAAAGTAGTCAACAATCGGCAGTGAATTAAAACTTTACTGGCGATGTAATACGAGTATTATATGCAACCCATTATACATTTAAGATGTGTCTACTAATCCTCAGCAGCAACTAAATCATATTTAAAAAAACTGTTGTGGATGTGGATTGGTCCCTTTCATAAAATGTTGTTTAATAAAATAATAAGTTAATTATATATCATATAAAGGGTGGCCCATGTTTTTGTTGATTTTAAAATAGCAATGAGAACAAGAAAAACTGTTTTTTTTTTAACGAATTTTGCTTTATTTGATACAATGTTTCTTCCGATTAAGTATGGAAAATGATTTTATTTAAGTGGCCACCTCAGCTGGGTCGGCAGTAGCCCATCCTGGAAAACCAATTTTCGAGCACTTTGTCAAAAGTTTGCTGCTCTATTTAGGCAATTTAAGCTTGAATGTTTTGTTTTAAATGGTGAATAGGCTTTGTTACGGCGACGTGTGGATTTAACGTGGCCAAATCCTACAGTTTTGCATGTTGACATAACCTCCGAGGTAAAAATGCGCCTTATCCGAAAAGATGATTTTTCTTGCAAAATTAGGGTCACCGTTGAACTGGTTTAAAGCCCACTCAGCAAAGCGAAAACGTTGTGGATGGTCAACTTGCTTTAACTCCTGAACAAGCTGGACTTTGTACGCAAACATACCGAGGTCTTTGTGCAGAATCATCCTCAGAGTGGTACGGGAAAGGCCGAGTTGTTGACATCTGCGCCGAGTTGATGTTGACGCGTTCATGCGTACATTTTCGGCCACAGCAGCGATTGCTTCAGGTGTACGTCTAGGACGAGCAAGCGAAACATGTTTTATGTCCACCAGCATTCCATTTCTGCGCAATTTTTTGATCAAATTTGTAATACTTTGGTTTGACGGCGCCTCATTTCTTCCAAACGCAATTTTCTTGTCGTCTCTGCGATCACAGTCACATTCAAAGTAAGTTTTGAGTATTTCGAAACGTTGATCCAAATTTATTCGGTGCATATTTTGTAATCGGAAGGTTAAAACTAAACCACTGTCAGCAATTTATGGCGCTTAAGTTGAAAGCTTCATTAATAGCACGTAGTTTAAAATTCAACTTACAGATGGCACACCCTTTATATCAAATATATCATAACCGTCGCAACAAACAGTATACGGTACGTAGACACTACATTCAAATGACATTTAATTTGATCATTAATATTAATTATTAGTATTATTGAATGCGATTTCGGATACAATTTAATATGCACCTCGGCATTAAAGTCATTTTTTATCAAATGATAAAAAATACGACTTTACTGCCTTAATAAATAATTAACATCTTTTAACTAGTCAAATGTCAATTTTAAGGTTAATTTGTTGGTATGGTAAATTTGTGGGTTATGGTAAATTAACCTTAAAATTGATATTTGACAGTTTAATGACAGCCATGATAGAATGAGTTTTATTTTTACAAAAGGATTACTTTGTCTTTCCTGGGCCGTAGTCACCTATATTTAACTACTTTTTTATATGATTTTACTCATCTACGCACCACCAAAGCCAAATTGATTGCATTTTTAACTACGAATTTTGACAACCACAATTACATTGTAATTACATTTATAACTATAGTTTGGTTTGGTTTAATCAATGCAACCAACTTTGTTATGACAGGGAATTAAAGTCATTTTGAATTATGGCGATGTGACACTAACATTTGGTAATCAAAATTTTCAGTAGCATTTCATATAAAAATCATGTCGAAAGGAGTGGGAATTAACGGTTCAGGGCGCATTGGTCGCATCCTATTTAGGATTTTGACCGAAAAAGGTCTAAAAATCTGTGCTCTAAATGACCCAGCAATGGACCCCAAAATTACCTCTTATTTACTAAAATACGATTCTGTCCACGGAACTTGGGACGCCAAAATCAAAGCCGAAGAAGATGGTTTGATGGTAAACGGTAAGTAAACTAATCCTTTGTTCCAAGAACGTTTATAAGTTGTAAAAAAAACTTCATTTACTTTTACTTAAATATTTTTAATAATAGTTTTATAAAAACATGCAAAAAGTATAGTAATTGGACATTTTATATAGTAATTTGACATGTGGACTTGTCCCAGACATTTTTTCCGTTGCGTTACGTCCGTCGCGTTACCCAAAAAGGCTTTGTTATCTATGGCGTTACCGATAGAATATTAAAAAAAAACATATATATGGCAACTTTTTTGGTACTCACGTGATCAACAAATGATGTTCGGTCGTACACATTACCCAGCTGAATTTATTTATTCAATCAGGAAGAAGATATCGGTTGAAACAGGTGCGGGTAACGCGAATGTAATAATTGTTTGTCCGCTAAGTTACTCAAAAAAAATAATAAAAATAAGGTAAGAAAAAATACTATTTTTCATGTTTATGTTTATTTTAGGGCATTGAGAGTAATTAATGACTGTAATGTCTTATTATTATTTTTTAAATATGGTTTTACATAACTTTGTCCACTGCGTTACCGAGTCCACTATGTTACCTTATGGTAACGCAATGGAATTTTGGGTAACGCAATAGAATTTTTCGACAACAAAGTGGATATTTACCGTCGCTTTTATTAAAAGTAGTTTATGATTAACCATGTAATCTATATCATGAGTTGTAATTACAAATAATTTTAAATTGCAATTTAAAATTATTTGTAATTACAACTCATGATATAGATTACATCCAAGGAAAAATTCCACGCAATATAAGTACTAAAAGGGACCTTCACCAGCTTATAGTCAAAGTAAAAGGGTGTCTACAATTTAGAAATCTAAGTTGTTATTCTGCAAGTGAGCACCACTACAAGGGATTTTGTATGTATTACTTTAAAATCGTACCACCCTATATAGTTTCTTTTTTACGTCTGATTAAGTCCTTTGTGTACCCCTGTCCGTTGTGATACCAATGTCTATTTCGTTACTTTTTTTAGTTTTTGTTAAAAAAATACTTAAAATGATTTTTATACACTATCACTTGTGTTTATAAATTAGAGTTTAATTCACTAATACAGTGACTAAAAGAAAATATCGGAATAGTTTCTTTAAGGTAACTATTTATAGAACTCTTGTTTTTATAGTATTAATGTTAATTGTTCAATAACTATAAAGTGTCCGATAACTACTAACTACTTTACCCTATTAAAGTTCTCACATCGAAAATATTTTCACAATATTGCAAACGCGTGGCCGCCGAGATCGCCGGATTTAAATACTTTGGATTTGACAGGTAACCAAGTGACAATTTTCGGAGAAAAGGAGCCGGAAAAAATACCGTGGAAACAAGCGAATGTCGATTACGTGGTGGAATCTTCCGGAAGATTTACGACTATGGAGCAGGCTGGCAAACATAAAGCGAAAAAAGTTCTGATCACCGCCCCTTCCAAAGACGCGCCCATGTTCGTTTGCGGGGTAAACCTGGGTAAGATAAAAAAAAAACATTGTTACGTTTCACAAGTTTTTAAAGTTTCCAAAATTGAGCAAGTATACTTATGCTTATAAAGCCTGAGTTATAGATTAAGGAAGCTTCCTGTCATCCTTCCTCCCGTAGAAGATGAACATTACGTAACACCATTAACATTTCCCGTGTAGGAATTTTTAATACTTTGTGATAATATTTTTCAATTATAGTAATAAAAAAAAAATCAAAGAATAAAATATTTTCTTAACAAAATCATATTTTGAAGTTATTTTAATATTTTAAAGTATCAATAATTGTTAAGTTTAATTAAAATTAATAACGGGCAATGTTAATGGTGACAATGACGTCAAAAATGTTTATTTAAATCGTAGCGCCATTTATAGATTCCCGAACCTTAAGGACGGCATTCCTTCCTCCCGTAGAAATTTTATCTTTCACCGTAAAGGTCTTTGACATGACCAATCAGTGCTTGTTATGGACATGCGCTGTAGGGTGAAAGCGCGTAATTGCAAAATATTTAAAATACATGATTCTTTAGTATATTAAATAATTTGTGTCTCTAAATAGGATATTTAGATATTGTTTATGATCAATGTCTTTCATTTTTAGAAACGTTGCTTTGTAAAACCCCGTAGTTTCCCGGTCTTGCTAAAGTGGGCGAGTCTTCCAACGTCTTGTTTGATGTTTTTTTTATTATACTGCCCTACTATGGAAAAAGGCAGTAACTACAAATGCGTTTTCTTGTGCTATGATAAAGCTATGGACATTTTGTATCGTAATTCAACAAAGAAATTCAGTAAACTATCTTTTAAGTTAAATAGATCAGTTAAATACCTACTGCTTTTTATAAAAATGTAGTTTATGCTAATTTCCCACAAATTTCTTGTTTAGCAGTTACTGCCTTTCTCCATAGTTGGGCAGTATACAACAAGCTGCCTGGGCAATTAAAATTGTGATCACTGCACTAATATATAAATGATTATCTTTCTTATTTACACACAATGGGTAAAACGCAGAATATAAACAAAAACAAATGTCAACCATTTTAGTTGTCATCGCGCATGGTTACGGAATTTTACACGGAAATCTATAAATTGACTTTTTACAAGACGCACAAATCGTACGGGCACGACTACGGGAGGAAGGAAGGAAGGCAATCTATAATTTAGGCTTTAAGCCTAAATTATAGATTAAAGGGTGCCACAATCAAGATCTTCTCGACATGTCTTTTAGATTGCTACGATCCGAAATCCAAGGTCGTGTCGATGGCATCCTGTACGACGAATTGTTTGGCGCCACTGCTAAAAATCGTCCACGAAAATTTTTGCATCAAGGAGGCTCTGATGACGACGGTTCACTCTGCCACGCAGTCGCAGAACGTTCTGGACGGCGTCGCCAAAAAAAATTGGAGACTCGGCAGATGCACCCTCAACAACATCATCCCAACGTCCACCGGTAAGGTAATAATAATATACGAGGTGTGTTCAGAAAATATCGGGAATTTTCGTTTTTTGAAACAAATATTTATTTATTCGTCCACATTAATGTTGTCGCCTTCAAAATAGTCCCCATTGGATGTTATGCACATGTGCCAGCTCTTCTTCCAATACTCGAAACACTTCCAAAACTCGATCTTTGGGATAGCATTTAGTTCTTTCAGCGATGCGCTTTTAATGTCATCTATGCTTGCAAAACGACGGCCCTTTAAGGTTCTCTTTATTTTCGGGAATAGGAAAAAGTCAGACAGAGGCATGTCTGGCGAATATGGAGGCTGGGGCATCATTACAGTATTGTTTTTGGCCAAAAATTTTGTTCAAAATTTTATAATTTTAGAACAAATTTTGCTGCCAAGCGTTTCATTCCAAAAACTTCATGGGATGAACCAATCAATATACCAACATCATCAGCGACTTCTCTGATGGTTTATAACCATTTCTTCCACTTTTTCCATGTTTTTATCGGTTGTTAATGCGCTTGTGCGTTCGGGGCGTTCGTCATCTTCAACGTCTTCACGGCCATCTTGGAAACTCTTATACCACTTGTAAACTCTTGTTTTACTTTTAGCAAACTCACTATAGGCCTTTCTTAACATTTCACAAAATTTATTTCATTTTTAAGCAAAATTGGATACAAATTCTTTGATCCATTTCTTTTAACGAACGAAAAATCGCGGAGCTCATAAAACACGTCCAACCTTAGCGGCTGCCACAGACAAAGTAAACAATGAAAACAGCTAAAGTTTTTATCATACTTCGGGGGCATGTAGGTACACCAACATAATAAAGAAAATTTTATGGCAACCGGACCCTCCGAAGCCGCGAAATTTAACAATTCCCGTTATTTTCTGAACACACCTCGTAATAATTAAAAGTATGAATGAGGTAGGTAGGTCTCGCAAAACTACCAATACATTGGCCGCTTCCAGTATGCCTATGATTTCACACTGGACAATTGTGGAGTGTACAACCAGAGGACTATCTTTGTATTTTCTATACTATACCACAGATGCCTTCTGAACTTTGTGCTTTAGATAACTACCCCAGTTAAGTTTATTGTCTAGAATTATTTCCAAGTATTTGAGTTTGTTTGAAAGTTCCAGACTGGTTCCAAATAACTTGGGCATTTTAAGAGAGCTATGTTTTCTTTTTATGGTGATGAGAATTACTTGTTTTTAAAGGTTTCCCTTACACCAATTTTTATCTATTTTGTTCTCAGTACTAAAAATTTTAATCAATGAGCTTTTCCCATTTTGAAAAACTTCCGTGGTTACTGAACGAAAAATGTAACCAAGTTCCTGAGTTGCATTCTTTCTTGAATGAGCACTTTCATTTTTAGGTGCGGCAAAGGCAGTGGGAAAGATTATTCCCGACTTGAATGGCAAAGTTACTGGGATGGCTTTCCGGGTTCCCTTGCCTAACGTGTCGGTAGTTGACGTCACCATCAGATTGGACAAATCCACCAACTACGACGACATCAAGTGTGCGGTAAAAAACGCAGCCAACAACGAAATGAAAGGTGAGCACTATACCTACACAGCAAAAGGAAAACTATAGAAGTGTATTAATCCAATTGGATGACACCACGTTTGAATAGAGTTTTCTAAACCATCGCCACGGTATAGAGTTGTTTCAATACTCTCCACAGTATTAGAGGTCGTAATTTGACTTTTCAACTAGTATTGATATAAAACTTATTTAAGCTTGAAAAAAAACACTATATAGGACATGGTTGTGATTTTGTTCATTTTATTAATTAATTAGGCTGTGTTGAATATTTTTCCCAAAGGAATAATTGCCAATGGGCCAATAATTCATTTGTTCGAAGATGCTACAATAACCTGCACTGGTGTGTACTTTTTGATCAACCAGATTTGAATATTGCTGTACTAACCACGGTGGTCAAAACTAAAGTATAGGACGAACAAAAATGCCAACCAAAACTGATAGCATAATCTGATTATAGACTCTTTTGGTAGCACTAAAATGTATTTATCAAAATCCCAGCTGATCCTTTATTAAAGTTTTGCATATTTCTTAGTATTTTAAAATTGTTTATGCCATTTCGATAAAATACTCTAGTACCATTATCAAATGTTTTTAAAAATTTGGCAGATACATGACTGAAATATGGATAAATTACATTATAAATACAAAATAATGTAAAATACAGTTTGCAATATCTTATTTATTGTTTTAAGGTATCTAATACAAAACTAATAAATAACTAAAGATTCTTTGAAGCAAAATCGATTACTGCTTGCCTTAAATTTTCAGTAAAATTTTTTCTTGGGTTTTACATGGAATTGTTTTTAACATGGAAACAGTATTTTTAAATTCTTCAGTCTCTGTACAAACATGCTTCTTACATCTAGCGATATCCCCTAGAAAGGAAGAGCATATCAAAACTTTAGTTCGTTCGTCCGTCCTCTTCCCTTAAAAAATTTTTATGCCCTTTATATCTTGCCATTTTGCAGATAAAGCACATACATTCTTGGCTGCCGCGAAATTCTCTAGCAATTTCTATATTTTGAAAATTTGGCAATTGTGGCTATGGAAAAATACCGTTTTTACCATATTGAAGTAGGTAATTTTGAATCACTTAAGTTAAAGTGTTCGTTTGAAAAAGTCTGCAGTAATTTTAATATTTTCTCAGAAACCCTAAACTCTGAATTTTTCGATTACCAAAAACAATTTTGTCTCCACAGCCAGCACATACCTTCTTTCGATTTTCTTCATGGCTTAACTTGAATTTCGGTTTAATTTTCATTTTAAAATACTATTTTTAACTTTATAAAGTATACATTAAATAAACAACTAAAGCAAAATGTCACTTGCGTTATAATTTTTTTCATAACCACCTTAATTATTGTTTTACAAAATTTGCAAGTTGTAATTATTTCATAGACAAACTTCCAGTATTTTTTGTTATAAAAAATATTTAAGATATAAATCTTCGTTTTTTTTTGTTATGTTTTGTTTTGAGTGGTAAAGAATAATAGGTGACTCAATAAATTAATACTGGGGAGTAAGGTAATTTAAATGATACAAAGTTTATTATTTTGCTTAATTTTATTAAAATTGTATAGGTAGTTTTAGTACAATAATTGCAAAATAATATATAGAATCAGAAAAACAAAAAAGTTTGCAAAACTTTAAAATAGGATAAGCTGGGATTTTGATAAATACATGTTAGTGTTACCAAAAGGGTCTATAATCAAAATATGCTATCAGTTTTGGTTGGCATTTTTGTTCGTCCTATACTTAAGTTTTGACATACAAAAATGGAGATAGTGCAGGGTCTACCAACACAACTTATTACTAAATTATTAAAGTTTAATAGCATATCGATCGTTTTTTCAACATAACCTCTAAAATTTTTAATACAAATATAGGTACTTTATATAATATATAAATATACTTTACATCATATCCTCTGTGCTTTACATACCTGAGTTGTTACGGTAAATAAAAATCAGTCAAAGGAACCAAAGAAAGGAACTATTTTCAACAAAATCATATGCAGAAAGAAGAAAATTCAAACGACTTGCATACATCAAAAGATCAAAACTTTTTGCAATATTAAATTACACTCTCTTTTTATGCTCTCAGAAATGTTGACTAGAACAGTATTAGAGAGACTCCAGTTTCTATAACTTGGTAGAGTAAAGAGAAGTCGAAACCGTTGCGATATTGCATTGCGCTGTTTTTGTATAATTCTCGGGGACATTAACGAAAATCATTGCCAGTAAAATTCGAAAAGCTCGAGTTTCTATGTCTCTAAAGAGAATAAGAATCCGAAGTTGCTGCACCATTGGACTGCCCCCTTTTTCAATAATTTCCGGAGACATAAACGACTGCGCCATTCGACAGGGTCGAGTTTCTACCTCTCTGTTGAATATAGAAATTCAAAATAATGTATCTTGTAAGACACCATTGAGTTTGACTTAAACTATAGTCGTGCATAGGTATAGAGGCGAAAAATATAAAAACAAAGCACGATTCAATACAGTTCTGATAAAACTTTTAGATTTAGTATTCAAACGGTTAGTCATCCTATGCACTTCTATATTTTTCCGTTCGCTGTATAGTATAAGAGTCTTCTGGATTTCCATTTAAGGTATCATGGGTTACACAGAGGACGCTGTCGTATCAAGTGACATGATTGGCACGAGCTACTCTGCAATTTTTGACGCGACCGCCGGCCTTCAACTGTCAAATACGTTTGTCAAACTCATAGCCTGGTATGATAACGAGTCAGGATATTGTCATAGGATTGCTGATTTGCTGATGCATATGATGGAGAACGATAAGGTCTGTTAATACTTTTAATGTGGTTAAGTGGTCCATGGATGTAGCTGACTTGATTAATCTTTATGAAAAAAAAATCCTTATAAAAAATCTTTTTATTTATGTAGTTAAGATAGAAACAAGAAATGTGTGTCAATAAACAATATTAATTTAAAAATGTTTCTTCTTGAATGTCCTTCACGTTTTTTTTAACGAATTTTAAAAATAAACAACCGTTACCAATAGCTATCTATCAAAGTCCAGTTTTTTCGATAAAAGCATTGTTTTGCTAGCTTGGCGTTTTTTAAATTTGACCATGACATTCAAATTGACACTGTCAAATTCTAAATATCGGCCTTATGTCGTTATGTACTATTCTATCAATGAACACTCTGACATTTAAGTTAAAAATAAAATTAATGTTAACTTTCGGTACGTAGTATTATTTTGTACAGGCAATTCAGGGACACCTTGTATAATACATTTTTTAAGGTAAGCAAAACTTTTTATTAATTTATTTTTTATATACGTATATTCATTAAAAACCGGATAATTTTTCCTCGATTTTAAAATTCTTTATAGTCGCCCCTCGTATATGGGTGATTCTACAAAAGTTGGACAACTTGATGTCATCAGTCAATAGAGAAGGTATTTTAATATTTTTTGTAAATATTTTAGTATATTACAAAAGATCCAGGTTTTTTTAACTTGTCCACCCAATTTTAATGTATTTTTTTAAAAGCACGTTTGTAGAAAAACATAATAAATATTCAAAACATCAGTACCTTGGCGTGTCACAACTCCTGAATCAAATATTTGAGTGATTTTATTAAAATATATTCAATTTATCTTAAATTTTTCAATGTCGCTACAAACTATAAAACATTAAATAATATATTTTTCATATTTTATCATAGATTCGAATAATAGCAATTTTTAAAAAAATGATAATCTTTGTACTCACTTTTACCTGTCAGTTCTGTGTCCAATGTTAAAATTCAAAATTTCTGCGAAATATTGAAGTTTAAACTCAAGTGTTGGTAAAAAATTACCTACAGAGCCCGCCCTTTGCACGACAGTCATCTTGAAAACAATGCAAGCGGCGAAGTTGTGGTGAAAGCACGTATAGTTTCAGTCAAAATTTCAGTTCTGTGGTGAGTAGTTATTTTCTTACGTATATATATATTTCATTGTAATTTATTTAAGGCTATATGTGATTTGTTGATAAGTGGCATCCACTAATAAAAAATATCAGTAAAATACTTAATTCCGAATTATAATATCAAATTTGTATCCAATTCATCAGTACCGTGTCGTCAGTTCCATGTTCGATGTTTCGGTTATCTTTTTTTCGCAAACTTCAATTTAAATTCTGCTTGCGCAGAACTTGTTTATTTAATGCCATTATAAACTCATATAAATTTGGTGTGGGTCCCATGTCTAATAATTGAGATATCGGTATACCCAAAATTCACCAGCCGCCACTGATGTGTGGTATTATTTGATTTTAAGATATTTAATGTATAATATGCTCAAAGTTGCAATAAATCTTATATTTTCCAATAAATTATGTATTTAATTAGTACCCTGGTATACTCGTCACTTCCCTTGCATTCAAATTTAGAAAACAGATATTTCAGAAACTGTTTGAAAAAGTGACTGGCCCGGTCTGGAACAATATATTTATTATATTATCTGTGTTCTCATAACAAAATACTGTTTAATTTTCCCCGAAAACTATATAAACCAAATGAGGTCAAAAGTTGCCCAACTTTTGTAGAATCACCCATATATAAAAAAATCTGACATGTTAGTCAGTTCCAACTTCACTTTTTTATAATTTGAAACCCGATTGGTTTAAATTAAAGTGAATATTGAAATCGGCCAATCACTGGCGGTTATACTGGTTATCATTACATACACTCCGCGCGTTATAACTTGGCGAGAACGCTCTAAGCTCAGTTGACGTAATTTCGTAATGGTACCGGCCTTCAAGTTTAGTTTAACACGTGTTTGGCAAAGCAGGGGCGCGTATTCAATATTTACTATTAAATTGTTTTGGCTGTTTTGTTTAATTTATTGTATAGAAAGTGTACCCAAATTTCGTCGTATCGCAAAATTATTGATAAACTAGTTTAAAAAATATATTAAACCAAAAAAGTGAAGGTAACAAAGTAGTATAATCTTAACATTATAATTATATCCCTGATAGCACACTTTATTCTAAGAATGTTTTTTAAACCTTCCAGTGAGAATATTCTTAGGATCATGCTATATTAGACCAGTGCAGAAGCCTTTAAAAATGGTAAAAAGAGAAAAAAAATAACAGTAGGATGAAACCCATTGGAAAAGGAGAAGAATATAATAAAAATGAATGGAAAAATAAATTACGGGCGATCTGAGTTCGGGAAGTGGGAGGGGGGGGTTTTAAGGGTAAAAAATGGTTTATCTCGATTTCCGGCAAAACTACAAGTCCTATGGAAAAAAGTTAAATGTCAAAGTTGTAGGTAATAAAAGGATCTACAACTTTTGTATTTACAATTTTTTCACATAACCTCAAAATTTATGTGAAAAATTCAAAAAAACAAGTTTTTGGTTTTTTATTTTTATCTTTTAAAAAAAAAAAAACTTTTTCCACGAAATTTGGTGAAAACTTACCTTTTTATGTCCCAAATACACTGTAATTTATTTGATTTGAAATATTTATTATTTCGCCTTATTTTGACTTAATATCAAAAAAGCACCCTAATTTTCAATCGAAAATTCTCGCGTCAAAATATCAGCTTTTTTCAAAAAGACGGTGTGCTTTTTGTTCGATGAACTCTCTACTTTCTGATGGTGTAAAAAAAATATACATTACTATGGTAAATGTTCTCAGAAAATACAAAAAATATTATAATGAATAACGTAATCAGAATGAAGTATCTAAATTCAATAGTATGATTTACATGTATTTTTATATTTTATGAGATTTTCTGACATAAATGTTATTAGAATTTAATAAATAAACTTTTTAACTAAAAAAAATTGCAACAATCACATTTTTTTGATGAAATATTTCAATATTGTACATAATGATTAAAATAAATTTTCGAATTCGAGTTTTTTTCGTTATTCATTATAATATTTTTTGAATTTTCTGAGAACATTTACCATAGTAATGTATATTTTTTTTACACCATCAGAAAGTAGAGATTTCAAGGAACAAAAAGCACACCGACTTTTTAAAAAAAGCTGATATTTTGACGCGAGAATTTTCGATTGAAAATTAGGGTGCTTTTTTGATATTAAGTCAAAATAAGGCGAAATAATAAATATTTCAAATCAAATAAATTACAGTGTATTTAGGACATAAAAAGGTAAGTTTTCACCAAATTTCGTGAAAAAAAAAATAAAAAACCAAAAACTTGGTTTTTTGGATTTTTCACATAAATTTTAAGGTTATGTAAAAAAATTGTAATTACAAAAGTTGTAGATCCTTTTATTACCTACAACTTTGCCATTTAACTTTTTTCCATAGGACTTGTAGTTTTGCCGGAAATCGAGATAAACCATTTTTTACCCTTAAAACCCCCCCTCCCACTTCCCAGATCAGATCAGATCAGATCGCCCGTAATTTATTTTTCCTTTCATTTTTATTATATTCTTCTCCTTTTCCAATGGGTTTCATCCTACTGTAATTTTTTTGGTTTCAAAAATTATCGACCCTGGTCTATATTTCTTCTAAAGAAATGCTTAAAAGACATATAGCATGATCATAAGAATATCCTTACTGGCCTATAGGCAGGTTCTTAAACAAACGCTTAGAATGTTAAGAAAGTAATTGCTATAGAAAGTTCATTTAGGAATATTCCTGTTAAGCATATTTAGTTCAGTTACCTATATAATAGTAAAATATACCATAAACTACGTATAAAGGTATGTATGTATATACCTATACCTAAGTACCTAATTAGTAATTAGTATTAAATACTAAGTACAAAACACAATCCAAAATATTTTTTATAGTTATTTGTCAAATTAAAACAATATTCGATAACAAAAATACTTTTACTAAATAAATATTTATTAATTTGTATAACGATTTTTTATTTCTGAATTAACATTTTTATGTATAATAATCCTAACTATCTTCAACTTCAATCTAATCTAACTTATGCCACAAAATTTTCCAATTTTACTTTTTATGAAATAATGTCATACAACTTATGGTTTAGAGGTCAAATTGTTTATTTAATATTTTTAAATAAATATATATTAATGTCGCAAAATTTTTTAAGGGGACGACAAATACATTTCACTTTCATATTATGACAGTGAGGCGTATTTGTCGCCTCCTGAAGAATTTTACGAATGTAGAATACAACATATTAGAACGTGGCTATCTGACATATTTGGAAATATTCTCAAAAGCTTCCTAGAAGCTCCATAAGAAACCTTCTAAGAACATTCCAAAAACGTATTCTTAAAATGTTCTTAGGATGCTTTTTAGGAAGGTTTTAAGAAGCTTTTAAGAATCTAATTGCATCATTAAAAGGGTATCTATTGAATGTTTTAAAAGTCCCTAAGAACATTCTTAGCAATAAGGGAAGGTTCTAAGAATATTCCATTATTCCGGGTCATATTTTCTTAGAAGATTCTTAGAATCAAATTTTGCTATCAGGGAGATAGCAACTTATTTTATTGTGTGCTTTTTAGTTGGTGTGTAATCTATGCATTTCTGATCTGAACCATACAATTTAGGTAATGTTCTATAAAAGTGAGGTTAGATAAGACAGCAACTGTCACTTTTCTGCAATTTTGTATCTGTCAACTGACACCTGTCAAAGTTTGGCTTGATATATAATTTTTTTTTTTTTGAAAAAATAATTATATTATTTGACTAATTTTTAATGCAGATTGTAATGCCACCAAAAAAACTTTTTTTGTCAGTTTCTGCATCGAATAGACGTCATATATGAACGTAAAACGTAAAAATTTAAACGTATACGTTTAAAATTTACAAATTAAAAAAAGTGTGCGTGATTAACGAAAATATTTAACATAAAGAGCAATAACTCAATAAATTATTCAACAAAATAGCGGTTTTTGAATATTTATAATGCACTTTTAATGTCATTAATTATACATGAGATCCATTGTTTAGTTAAAAAAATTATCCAAAATTTGTCCTTAAAAAATGTTAGCGACAAAAAAAGGAAACGAAATTGGGTCAATAAGGTGGCCAAAAGTCGGTAAAAATAAGGTCGGAATTTTTAATTAAGTAATGTCTCGTTTAATACAAAGTACACATAATTCCAAAGAGGCGGTAATTAATTATTAAAAGTGGAAAATTTATAGTTTTTAATAACGTTTTGATGTTTTATAGTTTTTTTTAAAAGAGTTTTTGATGGGGGTTTGATAAAATTAAACAGTGTTTATAGAAGAAATGTTCATAGACTTTCTCAAAATATTTCATTTCAAGGTCAAACTTTTCAGTTTATTATTGTTTTTTGTTATTCAACAAATAGCAATTGTCGATATGTGGAAGTTTTTTATTTTATATTTCTTTGTTAGAAGAAGCCCAAGCAGAATTTTAAGTTTAAATAACTACAAATTTACTACCAAGTCGACTTTAAAGTATTTTTTACGGTTAACCAAAACGGTATAGATACGAAAAATTACCAAATTTGGAGAATGGTTTATTTCGTTATTTTACCTACATAATAACTTTTTTGATCTACTAAGAGAATAACGTAATAAAAACAATATAAGTACCACAAATTTACGTAAAAATAACGCTATAATTACTAACTGTTTGATCTCTCTTTCTAAAACATTGAGATTCGTAATTTCTTTGTTCTTTTAATAAATATTTTACAAAATGGTACTTGTACTACAAAGTAATAAAGGCCACCCTAGAGTAAAATTAAGTTTTAATAAAAATTATTGCTTGGGTAAAAATTCAACAAAACTTAAAACCTACAAAATTTATAAAATCTTTTTTCTACTCCCACCTTTAAAACGCCCTTTATCCATGACACTAAGTGACCTTTTAAATACACATTGACAAGTTGTGGCTTTATGGCGCTTTAGTCACGGGCTGAAGTTAGTTTTAAGTTAGTTGACAAATGTAAAATGTCATACAATCGTTTAAATAAAGTGCCTTTCTTGTAAAATAATACTAAATGTGAAAATTATTTTATTTTCTCAATACAAAAATATTAAATAGTTTCTCAACGCCAATATATTTGAAAAGTTTATATGAACATTGTACTGACCATCAAATCAAATCAATTGAGAACGTTTTTTTTACGTTTTGAGCATAAAATATTACAAAACAATTTTTTTTTTATTTTTACACTATATTTTAATAAACCCTTGTTTTGAATATTTTAAGTATAACCTGAGTTAATTATGTTAACTTTTAAATTTATGTAAACAGACTGGTAGTTTGCATATGCTAACATTGTATTTTCGATTTTGACCAGTGTCCAAATATAATGGACAATACATTTACTTAATTCTTGAACCCTGAATGTCAGTGGTAGGTATTTTAGTTGTTTTTAGTTATTTTTTTAAGTCCAGGGATTAACCAAGTTTGAAATCTATTAGAGGATTTAGAAAATATTTTGAAGAAAGTAACAATTATTTTTAAAAATTATAATTAAAATAGACAGTTATCGGACACTTTATAGTTTTTGGACAATTAACATTAATGCCGTAAAAACAAAAGTTATATAAATAGTTACCTTAAAGTCAAATCATTAGATGAGGCTGTATACATTTATAACCATCTCAGTCGGTAATAATATGGAACTACTTTATTTTGGGTCCAATATAGGACAAAAAAGTTCGCACGTTACTTTGGTGGTAAGATTTTTGTTTTTTTTGTTAAAAGCAGGGCTATGATTAAATTACAATAAAAAATATTTTTAAACAGTGTACAGATCAGTGTGTGGTATAAATGTGTTCCTCATGGTTTAAACATTGTCACTTTAATGCGTTTTAATTTTAATTCTCAAAACAAACAGTAAAATGGTCAGTGTCCAATTACTGGTTGGTAGAAAATGTAAAAAATTATTGGACATATGTCCAATAACATACTCTATTTGTAAAATAGAGTAAAATTGTCCCCTGAATCCGAGAAGACCGTCAAAAACTATAAAAGTTAAGCAGTTTTTCAGATATAGTCCATTCCATATTATATGTAAAATTGATTATATTTCAAAAACTGTTCTACTTTTATAACTTGACGACATTTTCGGATTTAGCGAATAATATTTCATAGAAATTGACTGCTAAATGTCCTGGATACAAATTGCTGTTGATGAGAATTATTAGTGGCTGCTTTTTCGCTATGACATTCATTTTTAGAGAGAGATTTCTTCGTCACAGGACATCTTGCAGAATAAAAGTGATTTAATTTAAATACAGTGCATGATAGAGAACATAAAAAACTAATGGCAACAAAATTAATAAATTCGGAAAATACTTTTAACATACCACCCGAAAAAATATTAGATATATATATATAAATCATCCTGTACCGGCCTAAACATTATAAATGCTTCACAAACTAGAGATACCACACTTAATGATATTTGCAACAAACTATTTCAGAAGTCAGACCAAGGAATTAGTAGTTTCAGAATCCAGAAAAGGAATGAGGAATTCGAGAAAGAAATATATATGATATTTACAAAAACGAAATAAAAAAAATTACCTAAAACAGCAATTTATCTTTAAAAAATATTTAACATTTTATGTTATTTTATGTAAAGTTGTTATGTTTATATAAAAATTGTATGTCCAATAACTATGGTCTATGTGTCCATTTACTATATAAAATGTCCAATTACTATACTTTTTTGCATGTTTTCATAAAACTATTATTAAAAATTCAAATGCCAACTTCAGAGATATCTATTATTATTATTATTATTATTATTATTATTATTATACTAATGTAAATTATTTTTGTAAATTTCGTGATAAAATTCTATATTAAATTTGTTTTACATGAAATAAACATTTTGTTTCTTCTGCAACAATTACACTGTTTTACAAGGATTTTTCAACAGCTGATATATTTTTTTTCGTTTTCAGGAAACCAAAACTTCGAAACATGCTAAAAAAGCGGAGGTCAGCAGAAGAATTATTTGCTAATTGCCAAGTTAGGAAATCTTAATGACAAACATTTTGATATATTTTGAACGATAGGTATTTGTTTTAATCTTTATTTTCGCATTTAAAGCAGAAGTTAAAAAATTGGCAAAAATTATATTTTTAAAACAAAATTCTACTTCCGGTTTAACCGGAAGTGGCATTAACTTTGTTATTTCAAATTATTTCAAATAGAACATCCCATATACAGGGTGTTATGTAATTAATGTTATATATTAAAATGGGTTGTTCCTTAGGGTCCATAAAGAACCTGAAACTTTTTTTTTCTAAATTCCAAAGTCTAAAAATAATTTATAATAACCTTTATCCTACCCAAAAGTACGCCACTGATCGACTAGGAACTTTAGGTTAATCTGGTGGATTTATTATGTTATGGTTGGTAACCAATGTTTCCAAAATCTCTCAAAAAAGTTGACAAACATTGTTTAAATTTAGCTTAATTACAAAAATGACATGCAAATTGTCAATTTGGCGTTTTTATTAATTGTTGGTTATTTCATTTTTGTACTGAAGGTAAATTCAAACAAAATCTGCCAACTTTTATGACAGAATCTAGTGCATTTCTTTTAAATTTTAGGTTATGTTTTCAAATTGTAAATATCTTAGTGCTTTTGGATTTATTTACACAAATTAAATGTTTAAAGTTTAACCTTTGAACTGGTCCCAATTTCATCTGAGTAAACAGAGAAAAAAACTAATGAAAAAATTAATTTTGTGGTTATGGATTTCAAATTTCAAAGGTACTAAATTTTCTAATCATTGCTTAAGCTAATAGCTGGATCAGTAAATAAATACAGAAGGGTATTAGAGCTTTAAGGGCATAAAACTTTTGTATTTATTGAGTTTTTATTTATTTTTTGCAAGAAAAATTTTTAGTAACAATTTTTTACATCTGGCAACGCATAGCTACTTTGTTGGTTGGTATCTATGTACTCACAAAATACAGGTGTGCAGAGATAAACAAGTGTGTAACCAGTGGCGTATCACAAAAAATATAAAAAACTTCTAATGCCTATTTTTTCTTTATCTTTGGAAAAATGTTTTTCTTACTACCTCGACTCAAAATACGTTGTTTCGTCCCCGATTTCACGGCAGAAAGTTTACGTTTCTTGCATTGGTCAAGCTATACGCGCACACTCTAATAGCGGGAGTAAAAATTTTTTAGTCGCGTGCTTAACATTTAAATTTCGTACTGCCAACATGAGAAACACAAAAATATGACAGTTTTAAACCAAAATTTTGCAATTATAACAACAAATAAACAATTTATGTTTTTACTTTTTTACTTTTTATGTTGTTTTAAGTGTTTAATGGTACTTTTATTTGTTATAAAGTAGTAATTTGTTAATTAAAATACAACCTTTTATTTTTACTGTATTGGCACCGCTGAATTACCATGACAACGCTACAGTTTGATTGATTTTGAATGTAAACGTCAGAATTAAATTAAACGTCAGATTTTAATTTTGACACCAATTTTTTTATATACATTTAATTTTTTCTCGTATTTTCTGCAGGGTAGTAAGAAAAATAGTATACACTACACGGGCAGAAAGTGTGAGAGTCCTGAACTGCGCGCCATGATGCCCTCGGCTTCGCCTCGGGCATCATGGCGCGCAGTGCAGGAATCTCACACTTTCTGCCCTTGTAGTGTAATATACTATTTTTAAATATTTTTCCTTTATTCCTTATGTTAAAAGGTATTCAGTATTTTAATATATAACATTAATTACATAACACCCTGTATACCTATAGGTAAAATAAAAAATCGGTATACAAATTAATAAATATTTATTTTTAACATAAAATAAAATACCTATAGTATCTAAAAGTATTTTTGTTATCGAATATTGTTTTAATTTGACAAATAACTATAAAAAAATATTTTGGATTGGGTTTTTACTTAGTATTAAATACTATAGCACCCGGGTGCTATATTTAAAATAAAAAATGTATCTGGTAATTTGTTAAAATTTCTTAAATTTTAAAGAAAAAAATTAATAACGCGAAAACTATTCACTTTAGGTATAGGACATGGCCTAGTAATTTTAGTCAGAATTTTATGTAAAATTTAAAAATGTTAAAATATACAGGGTGTTTTATTTGAAATAACAAAGTTGATGTCACTTCCGGTTGAACCGGAAGTGGCATTTTGTTCAAAATATTTTAGAAAAATACACCTAAATGCATTGTAAATGCTTTAAAAATTTCAAATCGATATCTTTTGCCGTTCCCTATAAACCTCAAATGGACCACCAAGAGATGCTAAATAAAGCAGCGAGAACACCGGATCTGTCTCCTAATGATTTTTTCTTTGGGGGTAATGTTCGTTGGGAATTTGATGATAGGTTATACATAGAGTTATTGTTTGGCAGTTGTTTTCACCTTTAAAAGATATATTGGGAAGTTTTATCATTTGACCATGAAGACTCATTTCTAAGGGAAAAATACTGAAAGGCCAAAATTTTAGACAGTTTAAAATTAATATTAAATGGTCTGGCCCATTAGTCAAATTTTTCCGTAAAACTATTAAATCATAATTAAACATCGTTTATAAGTATATCAGCATTTACGTAACTTACGAATTTCAATAAAAATTATTTCATAATTAGCTAAAAAAATTATATACAATGCTTTGAATGGGAATTTTTTACCATGTAATACAGTCACAGGCAAAATAATCGATCCACACAAATTTTCGATGAATTTCAATCGCAAATAACTTTTTTATTTGATGTCGGATTTAAACGAATATTAAAGAATATTGTAGATAAATTAATGGACAATCGCTCACATTTTAAAAAATTACTAAAAAATAGACGTACGTTTATAATATACTGGTTTAAACAAAAAGATGTTTTTAACATAAGTTTAAGACACTATGTAGAGTGGCAAAACCGTATATTGTTCTAAATTAAGTTTTATTTATCAAGTCACATCTATTCTTAACAGTTTTGTTTTTGGTTCACCTCGATATATTTATTTTTGTGGAAAATATGGATTTTTTTTTAAAAACATTGCAATTTCCAATATTTTTCTGTATGAAGAACTAAGGTTGCTATGGTCCATCCATGGGCTATGGAGAATGACAGTGACAGTTTTGTTGAATCATCCCATACTTGGACATGTCATACACGGCTTTCAAAAGCTATCAAATTGTTTTTTGCAAATTAATGTTTAAATTTTAAGGTGTGTTCTTACTTTTAAAAATGGATATGTCTCCGACTGATGTTGCCAGAGCCATTAATTTAATCCAGGATGGACGGTCACAGTAATACGTGGCAAGTGTTTTAAACGTCACAAGAAGTAAAGTACAAAGGGCAACATAAGTCGGAGAGATTTTTAAAAGTATGAAGACACCTCAAAACTAACACATTAATTTAATTGATAGCTTTTGAAAGCTGTATATGACATATCCAAGTATGGGATGATTCAACAAAACTGTCACTTTCATCCTCCATAGGCCATACCAACCTTAGTTCTTCATACAGGAAAAATATACGGTTTTGCTACTTACTCTACAGAGTGTCTTAAACTTATGGTAAAAAACATCTTTTTGTTTAAACCTGTATATTATAAACGTACGTATATTTTTTAGTAATTTTTAAAATGTGAGCGATTCTCCATTAATTTATCTACAATATTCTTTAATATTCGTTTAAATCCGAAAACAAATAAAAAAGTTATTTGGGATTGAAATTCATCGAAAATTTGTGTGGATCGATTATTTTGCCTGTGAGTGTATTTCAAAATATGTGTTAACAAAACTTGAGTTTTTGAGCAAAAACAGTTCTGTAATAATTATTAAAATTGACTGTCAAATTATTTTGAAAAAAAAAATATTTTTTTTTAATTTGACTTGTAGACTGCCCCTTCCACCTGAAATTCGATTTCCATCGGCTGTGCGTATGCAGAAGACCAAAATTATCGGGCTCACTTAAAAGAGTCGTCCCGACTGTCGTTTGTTTTATTTTACGAAGGCAACTCGAACCGAACGCAGCTTTCTCGCCTCAGTGAACTTGACATTTGAAAGTATTAAAAAAAAAAATTAATATATTTATTGCGTTACCTCAATTGTTCCAAAATTTTATAGTGTGTGAAAATCAGTGTTACCTATAAGTGATTTAAGAAAAAATCTGCGATATGGATACGATTGGTGAGTTTTTTTCGGCAAAAATAAAAAGCGTCATTTCGGTAACATTTTTTTTTGATTTATCAGATTTTGTTTATTTGAGCCCAATTTTTTACAATATTTTTTTTTAAATTAATTTTTTGGATTAGATTCATTAGTATTAAAATTTCCAAAGTCAAAAAGTCAAAAAGTATTATTAATTCATTGTTTGACATAAAATTATTTTTTTATGTAAATAAATAGAAATTTCTAATTTAATTTCAAAATTAAGTATCATCAAAAAATGTTAATCGAAAAAAGTATTTGGGACATTCCAAAGCCAAAAAATAAATAAAAACTCAATAAATATAAAAGTTTCAGGAAAATGAAGATCAAATTTTTTTAAATGTTAAGAGTTTTGTATACTTACATTTAAGACAGGCAGTGCACTTTTTAATTTTTTTTACGTTTTCTTCAGAAAAATGTGTTTAGCTAGCTTTATATGTCTCCACTGTGTTACCAATTTGAAATCCAAAATTTAATTCAATAAAAAAAGTTGTTATAAAAATAATTTGTTCACAAACTTTTGACTCCAATTTTATTTTTTATTAAAAATTGTATGCCTTTTTAAATATTTATGTTAGT
The DNA here is from genome assembly GCA_921294245.1 of Brassicogethes aeneus. Lineage (NCBI taxonomy): Eukaryota > Metazoa > Arthropoda > Insecta > Coleoptera > Nitidulidae > Brassicogethes > Brassicogethes aeneus. The sequence goes on along the minus strand of OV121142.1, from coordinate 3,801,551 downwards.
TAAGTTACTTTTTAAAAGACACCATTCCGATTCTTTGTTAAAAAAACAATACCATTAATATTTTCTTTTATTCACTGTATTAGTGAGTTAAACTCTAATTTATAAACAGGTATATAGTGATAGTAAAATCATTTTAAGGATTTTTTATTTATTTTTTTATTAAGTAACGAAATAGACATTGGTATCACAACGGACTGGGGTACACAAAGGACTTAATCAGATAACGTAAAAAAGAAACTATATAGGGTGGTACGATTTTAGAGTAATGCATAAACAAAATCCCTTGTAGTGGTGCTCACTTGCAGAATAACAACTTAGATTTCTAACACCCTTTTTCTTTGACTATAAGCAGGTGTCTTTTAGTACTTGTATATTGCGTGGAATTTTCCCTTGGATGTAATCTATATAATAAGTTGTAATCACAAATAATTTTAAATTGGTTTATCATAAACTACTTTTAATAAAAGCGACGGTAAATATCCACTTTATTGTCGAAAAATTCTTTTGCGTTACCCTAAATTCCATTGCGTTACCATACGGTAACGTAATGGACTCGGTAACGCAGTGGACAAAGTTTTGTGAAACCATATTTAAAAAATAATAATAAAACATTACAGTCATTAATTACTCTTAATGAGCTTTAGTGCCCTAAAATAAACATAAACATGAAAAATAGTATTTTTTCTTACCTTATTTTTATTATTTTTTTTGAGTAACTTAGCGGACAAACAATTATTACATTCGCGTTACCGCACCTGTTTCAACCGATATCTTCTTCCTGATTGAATAAATAAATTCAGCTGGGTAATGTGTACGTCCGAACATCATTTGTTAATCACGTGAGTGCCAAAAAAGTTGCCATATATATGTTTTTTTAAATATTCTATCGGTAACGCGACGGGCGTAACGCAACGGAAAAAATGTCTGGGACATGAGTCAAATTTAAAAAAAGTAGATTAAAATTAATTAATTTATATATAAATTGTTTACTTTATTAACTAAGGATGTTATGGATTGCTATAAAGCAACACAAAGTTCTGGTTATTCAATATTTAAAAAAAACATGTATACATATATGTTAGTTTTATAAAACGCTAATTTGGGCCCATAACCTAAAATTTGAAAGAAATGCACTAGATTCTGTCATGAAAGTTGCCAGATTTTATTTAAATTTACCTTCATTACAAAAATGACATAATTCACAATTAATGAAAACGCCAAATTAACAATTTGCATTGATTTTGTCATTTTTCTAATTAAGCTAAATTAAACAATCAAAATAAAACACACTGTATATTAATATTACAAGAAATTATTAGTACTTTAGAAGTTGTTGGGTTGTACAAATTTTATTATGGTTTATACAACAGACTTAAGCTAAAATACTACAAAAAATATTAATTATAAATAAAATGCAATTTCATTATATATGTACAAATGTGTTTTACTTTATGTTTTACTTTATCGCAAAGTCATTAACTTTTTGAATATGAGACAATTAGGTATAAAAATATCTATTCAACAAAATATAACGTTTAACACACATGTGTACCTATGTAGTTAAAAAAGTGTATTTAAATTAACAAGTGGGTGTAAATTGTTTTTTATGGCAGGTGTTAAAATTTTTGTGGCAAAATTTTGATGTCAAAAACTTGTTTTCTATTACGGTGAGTCAAGCCCATTTTTTTATTTTTGACTGTAAAGAGTAGGCGTGAGGCAATATTACTTAATTTCAGTAAATATTTTGTTAAATTAACCTAAAATTTACTTTGAAGTAAAACTTTTTTTAAAGTTATTTAATAAGTTTTATTTATGTTATTTTTACCTATTTTAATAACCCTTAAGTTTCAACACTTTAAAGTATTATGAGGGACGTAATTTTTACGAAGAAAATTACTTATAAGTTTATTTCACCTAAAGGAAAATTTAACGGTAATTTCAACGTCAGAATTTTTACTTAATGGTAAATGTTACCCATAAGTCATAATTTTACGATATTAGACCACTTTATAACCGTAAATAATTCCCATTCGCCTGGTATTTTTTAGGGTTATTAGTTGTAATAAATACTATTAATATTGACTAAACAAGGAAAAATAAAACTTTAATGGACATTTTTTTCAGGTCGCCATAATGAGTTTTTTAAGATGGCATCCATTACTTATCTAAACATTTACACAATATTTTTTCATAAATACTTTTCCAAAATATAATAAGGAAAGATTTAGTGATTAAAAAATAATTAAAACTAAATGATTTTTAAAAGATTTTATAAAATTTTGTAGGTTTTAAGTTTTGTTGACATTTTACCCAAGCAATAATTTTTCTTAAAACCGTAAAATATTCAGAAGGCATATAATTTTTAAGATGAATGTAAAATATTATTAGTTTTTGACAATTTAAGTTATATTTTTTAATTTTACTCTAGGGTGGCCTTTATTACTTTGCAAGTGCCATTTTGTAAAATACAAATTAAAAGAACAAAGAAATTACGAATGTCAATATTTTAGAAAGAGAGAGCAAACAGTTAGTAATTTTAACGTTATTTTTACGTAAATTTGTGGTATTTATATTGTTTTTCTTACGTTACTCTCTTAGTAGATCAAAAAGTTTATTATGTAGGTAAAATAACGAAATAAACCATTCCCCAAATTATAAAGTTATAAAACCGTTTTGGTTAACCGTAAAAAATACTTTTTATTATTATTATCATTCAAACTGAATTATGGTCATATTGTTTAATCCGCTCTTTCAAGATGTGTTTTTGCATGTCACTGCTATAATAAACGTTAATTTTTTACCATACAAATAACCAGTTACTTCTCGAGAGAAAAATGGTACCTATTATACCTTAATAAGAGAGATTATCTATTAAACAAGTACCGTTGAATAAATATTGGTGGATGAATTTTTAAACATAAAAATTGTGTCAAATTACAGTTATTTTAAGATACCTAATTTGGGTTAAACATGCAATGTCTGATCATTACAAAAGTGTTTTACTCATACAATACCTTTTGTACTTTGGTTTGTGATCTTGGTAAATTGATTGAGTATAAGAGAAAGTATTTTTACACGCAGTTATACTTACTATACTTAAGGTTATATAAATTGGAACAATTTTACGCGAATTATAATTTTATATAATAATTATGTATTTTTTTATTTGAAATTTAAAAAAGTATTAAAAATTTGACGGTTCAGTTGTTATAAATAGGCGAAGAAATATAATATTTTTATTATATATATGGGTGATTCTACAAAAGTTGGGCAACTTTTGACCTCATTTTGTTTGTACTATATAGTTTTCGGAGAAAATTAAACAGTATTTTGTTATGAGAACATAGATAATATAATAAATATACTGTTCCAGACCGGGCCAGTCACTTTTTCAAACAGTTTCTGAAATATCTGTGTTTTCTAAATTTGAATGAAAGGGAAGTGACGAGTATACCAGGGTACTAAATAAATACATAATTTATTGGAAAATATAATATTTATTGCAACTTTGAGCATAGTATTTATTAAATATCTTAAAATCAAATAATACCACACATCAGTGGCGGCTGGTGGATTTTGGGTATACCGATATCTCAATTATTAGATATGGGACCCACACCAAATTTATATGAGTTTATAATGACATTAAATAAACAAGTTCTGCGCAAGCAGAATTTAAATTGAAGTTTGCGAAAAAAGATAACCGAAACATCGAACATGGAACTGACGACACGGTACTGATGAATGGGATACAAATTTGTGATTATAATTCGGAATTAAGTATTTTACTAATATTTTTATTAGTGGATGCTACTTATGAACAAATCACATATAGCCGTATATAAATTACCATGAAATATATATATATATATATATATATACGTAAGAAAATAACTACTCACCACAGTACTGAAATTTTGACTGGAACTATACGTGCATTCACCACAACTTCGCCGCTTGCATTGTTTTCAAGATGACTGTCGTGCAAAGGGCGGGCTCTGTAGGTAATTTTTTACCAACACTTGAGTTAAAACGAGGACTTGTCGTTTAAACTTCAATATTTCGCAGGAATTTTGAATTTTAACATTGGAAACAGAACTGACGGGTAAAAGTGAGTACAAAGATTATCAATTTTTCAAAAATTGCTATTATTCGAATCTATGATAAAATATGAAAAATATATTATTTAATGTTTTATAGTTTGTAGTGAAATTGAAAAATTTAAGATAAATTGAATATATTTTAAAATAAAACCACTCAAATATTTGATTCAGGAGTTGTGACGCGACAAGGTACTGATGTTTTGAATATTTATTATGTTTTTCTACAAACGTGCTTTTGAAAAAATACATTAAAATTGGGTGAACAAGTTAAAAAACTGGATCTTTTGTAATATACAAAAAAGTTGTCCAACTTTTATAGAATCACCCATATATATATTTTTTATTGACAAATTTATGGTAACAATCTTATGACTTGCTATAGCTTAACATTTTGTGGCAGTGTATTAAAAAATGTAATACACGGGCTTTAAGTTGGAATTAAGAAAAAGATAGGTTAAAAGTGCTTGACAGTTGTCAGATAAAATATCAAATAAAATTGCATTTAAATTCTGAAAAAACATTACATTATTCGTCGTCGTAGAGATTTTATTTCGTGGAATTTCATTTGACCTAGGTACCTACCTGCGAAATGAAATGAAAATAAAAAAGTGGGCAAAAGTTTAAGACATTCTTCATACCAACTGAATTATGAATCAGATAAAAACCAAGGTTACAATTAATTTAAAAATAATTGTACTTTATTGTTTACACTAAATTATGCCTTGTAAACATGAGGAAGGAAATAAAACTATACTTTTAATTTTAACCAAATATTTTTACAAACCTTTTTGTAGATCCAGTAACAAAAGTATTTGTTGAAAATTTAATGTTGCTTTACTAATCAATTTCCTAAACAAAAAAAATAACACCTACAGTTAATTTTTTTTATTTGGTGCTTATGCCAGTTTAATTTAGTATTTTTAGTATTTACAAAATGGTACTTTTGCTGAAGACCTTATTTAAATACTCTGACACTGTCAAATAGACTAATATTTATCATTGATAATTTACTTGTTAATTATTATATAATATCGATATAAAACTATATAACTATGCCAAAAATAATATCAGATTCTAAAGTAAAATAACTTTTAAGGGCAAAACTTCATTTTGATGAAGTTATGCCAAATGCCTCAATGGCAGAAAAAGTACATCGCCTTATGGACATTTTTGGAGTAAAAAAGTAACGTTTTTGGTTTTATTAATATTAAATCACACATTATTTTCAGCTATGCAGAAATTTTAAAAATAAGGGGGAAATAAAAAAAAAATATTTGCTGTTAGGTCAAACCTTTTTGTAAAAAATCTAGTAGTTAATTTTCCTGTCTTTGAAAAAAGATAAGCAATAATCACGAAATTTTTTAATTGCATTTTTAACTACAAATTTTGACAACTCAACTTGACAACCTTTCAATATAAAATATAATAATTTAAACATAACACAACTTAACAAAATAATCTGTAACCTTTGAAATTAACAATATACGAGGTGTGTTCAGAAAACAACGGGAATTGTTAAATATCACGGGTTCGGAGGGTCCGGTTGTCATAAAATTTTCTTTATTATGTTGGTATACATGCCCCCGAAGTATGATAAAAACTTTAGCTGTTTTCATTGTTTACTTTGTCTGTGGCAGCCGCTAAGGTTAGACGTGTTTTATGAGCTCGGCGATTTTTCGTTCGTTAAAAGAAATGGATCAAAGAATTTGTATCCAATTTTGCTTAAAAAATTAAATAAATTCTGTGAAATGTTAACAAAGGCCTATAGTGAGTCTGTAAGTAAAACAAGAGTTTACAAGTGGTATAAGAGTTTCCAAGATGGCCGTGAAGACGTTGAAGATGACGAACGCCCCGAACGCACAAGCACATTAACAACCGATAAAAGCATGGAAAAAGTGGAATAAATGTTTATAAACAATCAGAGAAGTCGCTGCATGGTGATGTTGGTATATCGATTGGCTCATCCCATGAAATATTTTCAAATGTTTTGAGTATGAAACGCGTGGCAGCAAAATTTGTTCTAAAATTGTTAAATTTTGAACAAAATTTTTGGCCAAAAACAATACTGTAATGATGCCCCAGCCTCCATATTCGCCAGACATGCCTCTGTCTGACTTTTTCTATTCCCAAAAATAAAGAGAACCTTAAAGGGCCGTCGTTTTGCAAGCATAGATGACATTAAAAGCGCATCGCTGAAAGAACTAAAGGCTATCCCAAAGATCGAGTTTTAGAAGTGTTTCGAGTATTGGAAGAAGAGCTGGCACATGTGCATAATATCCAATGGGGACTATTTTAAAGGCGACAACATTAATGTAGACGAATAAATAAATATTTGTTTCAAAAAACGAAAATTCCCGATATTTTCTGAACACACCTCGTATTTACAAAATTTATATTACCTACCTTAACAAAACTTTCTGTAAAATATTTTTTTTCTTAAAATAATTACAAATCCTGGTTTTATTTATTATTAAATAAATGGTAAAACAAACGTTTTTGCACAAACTTTTATTTTCGGGGGTTCTTCTTAACCTTTGTATATTCTAAGTAAAATTACATATATAATTTTGTATGTACATGAATTTCAGGGACACTTTGTATATTTATGTGAAATCAAGGAAACATGTAATTTCAAAACTAACAAACTAACTGAATAATTTTGTATTGTAATTTTAACTTGTTTTGCGTAAAATTTCGGTGTTTACCAATTAAGTGGTGTCAATTAAAATTTTTGGGAAATAGCTGGTAAGTGACCTCCAGATCGCGGACATAAACCAAGTTCGTATTTCAATTATTTGCTGAGTCATTTTAATTTCGTCGAGTTTTTTACTTTTATAAAAACCAAGCGATATTGGAAATCCCACCACAGGTTTAGAATTCCTAAAGATGCGCTTTTGACCTAACAAACACGTGAATTGGTTAATAATTTTTTTTGGGTATTTTTTTAAATTATAGTATTGTTAAACAAAATATTTAAAGAACGTTGCTTTTTCACCAAACTGGTCCAACTTGGTAATTAAATTAGATTCTATTCGCATTTTTTTTCTTATCTTACTTTGTTTAACAGTTATTAAGAAGAATATGTTAAATTTCACACACAAATTTTATGACTGTAAAAAAACTGTTTTATTGACTTTGTTTCATTTTTCCTTCAGCAGATTTGATACACGTTTTAGTTTAAATATTTTTATTGTTAGCATTTGTGAAAAATATGGATTTAAAAAAAAAACATTGCAATTTCCAATATTTTTTCTGTATGAAGAACTAAGGTTGCTATGGTCCATCCATAGCCTATGGAGGATGACAGTGACAGTTTTGTTTGAATCATCCCACATACAGCTTTCAAAAGCTATCAAATTCTTTTTTGTAAATTAAAGTGTTAATTTTGAGGTGTCTTCTTACTTTTAAAAATGTCTCCGACTGATTTTGCCCTTTGTACTTTACTTCTTGTGACGTTTAAAACACTTGCCACATAATACTGTGACCGTCCATCCTGGATTAAATTAATGGCTTTGGCAACATCAGTCGGAGACATATCCATTTTTTAAAGTAAGAAGACACCTCAATATTTTAACATTAACATTAACAAAAAATAATTTGGCTTTTGAAAGCCGTGTATAACATGTCCAAGTATGGGATGATTAAAAAAAACTGTCACTGTCATTCTTCATAGCCTATGGATGGACCATAGCAACCTTAGTTTTTCATACAGAAAAATATTGGAAATTGCAATTTTTTTTTTTAATCCATATTTTCCACAAAAATAAGTATATTGAGGTGAACCAAAAACAAAACTGTTAAGAATAGATGTGACTTGATAAATAAAACTTAATTAAGAACAATATACGGTTTGGCTACTCTACAGAGTGTCTTAAACTTATGGTAAAAAACATATTTTTGTTTAAAGCTGTATATTATAAACGTACGTCTATTTTTTAGTAATTTTTTGAAATGTGGGCGATTGTCCATTAATTTATCTACAATATTCTTTAATATTCGTTTAAATCCGACATCAAATAAAAAAGTTATTTGCGATTGAAATTAATCGAAAATTTGTGTGGATCCGATTATTTTGCCTGTGAGTGTTAAAATATTATGTTACGCAATGTTTTTGAAAATCAAGGTATTTTTGCAGCACAATAATGTCAATGAAGAAGGTTACGGACACCTATACTTATAATTTGAATGAATTTTAATTTATGCAAGTAGTGAAAATAAAGGTTACAATCTCGAAAACCACACTCTTTTAGAAGAAAAACAATATGAAAAAATGAAAACAAAAATGTAACATTTTAACAAGACGGCTAAGTGATGATTTTAATTAATTAATACATATTTTTCATGGAAGCGTATTCGAGATATGAATTTTCAATTGTTTTCTTTTTAATTTTTTGAGGTGTTTTGACGTTTTAGAGTATACTTCGAGTTCTAATTGATCGATTTGACCAAACAAGCACTTAAATCAAAGGTAATTGAGCCATCTACAACTTTCTCTGGTATAGTTTTGGTATCGGCTCAGTAGTTCGATACTGGCGATTTTATGAAGTTGAAAAAGTTTTTTTTTATAAAGATCGAGGTCGAAAATTTACATATCTTTCTGGCAAAGATAGAAATCGAAAAGATAAGCCCAGTTTGATTTATTTTACGTATAGATTATACTTAAAGGAAAAAAATAAGCTGCTGTTGATAAAAATCCATGGATAAATGGCGAAGTTATGAATTTTTCAGTGGAAGACCAAAATTCAGTTTTTCTTCGTTTTATTGAATTATATAAAATTTAATAATGAACATTGATTTTTATTTTAAACATTAAATATTTAAATTAAATTATATATTGAATATTGAACATTGAAGAAATTGAAAGTTTTATTTTGTTGTAATAAGCATAGGTTTAAAAAAATTCTGGCTACATCTTTGTTTTTTGTTGCTCGTATTCCGTTTCTCGTATGAGGGACAAAATGTAATCGCCCATCATGGCTGCATCCCAGAAGCCGTGATACCGCCGCTCCATAGCCTTCATTTGCTGGCGAAAACGTTCTCCGTGCTCATCACTTACGTCGCCCAGATTGTGCGGGTTATTTACGCACTCGAACTCTCTACTTCTTTTACTCATTTTACACTTTTTATTGACTAAATAAAACCATGATGAAAATACCTTGTTGAAATATCAAAAAATATCAGTAAAATGTTACTAGGTTTTCATTAAAGAATAAACATATTACAAAAAAAATAAAAGAAAAAGCTGAATTTTGGTCTTCCACTAAAAAATTTCATGTATTATCAACATTAGCTTGTTTTTTTGAAAAAATGCAAGCTTCACGAAAAAAAATTCAAACTGGAGTTATCTGTTTGAACCTTTCCCAGGACGATATGTAAATTTTCGACCTCAATTCTTGACATAAAAACGAATTTATTATTTTTTCTACTCCCACCTTTAAAACGCCCTTTATCGTACATGTTTCCATGACACTAAGTGACCTTTTAAATACACATTGACAAGTTGTGGCTTTACGGCGCTTTAGTCACGGGCTAAAGTTAGCAACAGGTTTTTAGTCACGGGCTAAAGTTAGTTTTAAGTTAGTTGACAGTTGTCAAATGTCATACAATCGTTAAAATAAAGTGCCTTTCTTGTAAAATATACTAAATGTGAAAATTATTTTATTATCTCAATACAAAAATACAAAAGTATTAAATAGTTTCTCAACGCCAATATTTGAAAAGTTTATTTGAACATTGTACTGACCTTTTAATTTCGCCGGCAGTAAACTATAACTTAAATTCGGGCACGGACTCCACTGTAAAGTGCTCATAAAACATTTTCTTTACTTTCACTGTGAAAAACTGTCAATTTTCAAGATACATTTCGATTTATAACCTTTATAATTGTGTTTATAAAATGTAAAAATGTGACATTTGACAGTTTTCCCTGTTGTTTCATAGATGGCGCTCTATACAAATTTTTGATTTAAATCATTTTTAGATAATAATAAGTATTTGTCGTAGAAAAAGTATGGTATGCACCTCGTTTATAAACTTTTCTATACACTCATTAACTTAAGCACTCGCTCGCAAGATCGCTCTTGCCTAAATTAAATTCGTGTATAAAATGGCGTTTATCAAACTTGATACATAATATACTAGGGTGTTCCAAAAAAAGTCGATAGGTTTTTTTTTCGATTGCACGTGAAATTCTTGTTATATCTGCTATAAAATAAATTCTGTAAAAATTTGAGCCCTTAATATCAACTTGAAGAACTCCATCATCGAATTTTAAGAATTTCCATTGATTTAACATGGAAAAATGATTTTTTAACCTTCATTTCTCCTGCAAACTATGTAGAACATTATTTTTCAGAAAAACCATCACTAATCCTGTTGTTATTGGAAAAATTCTTTAAAAAGTTAAAAATTGTGTGTAAATTATATGTTACAGCCAAAAACTGTTATATTAAATGGAAAAAAGAATAAAATTGAAAGAATTGAAGCGTAAATTCAGCGTTTTGTTGACTGTTATAAAGAAATTTTGATATTTTGTTGATAGATTTTCAAATTTTTTGTAAAATTTATTATGATAGCGAATAATCATTTAAAAAGATAATACAAGACTCACAATTTTGGAGCCAAAAGTGATACAAAAAATGTTGACGTTAGAGACTGGACCCTAAGAACTTTTTTTTATAGAATTTAATGCTGAAGAAGGATTAGTTATGGTTTTTTCGAAAAATAATGTTCTACATAGTTTGCAGGAGAAATTAAGGTTAAAAAATCATTTTTCCATGTTAAATCAATGGAAAATCTTAAAATTCGATGATGGAGTTCTTCAAGTTTATATTAAAGGCTCAAATTTTTACAGAATTTTTTTATAGCATATATAAGAAGAATTTCACGTGCAATCGAAAAAAAAATTATCGACTTTTTTTTTAATGTTACCCTTAATAATATACTATTAAAGTAATAAAATAAACTAATGCAAATTTTTCTTCTTTAACAGAGAGCAATAATATAGATATTAATTTGGAGACGAAATTGAACAACATGAAGAATTCTATCGAGATGACGCCAATTCAAAGTTTCTACAGCAAAACAAACATATTTGTGACCGGAGGGACCGGTTTCTTGGGGAAGATTCTGCTGGAGAAGTTGCTTAGGTCATGCTCGGACCTTAACACAATTTATGTGCTGGTCAGAACGAAAAAAGGCAAAAACATGCACACGAGAATCGACGAGCTATTCGACGACCTAATCTTTGACCGCCTTAAAAGAGAGTGCCCGAAATTCAAACACAAAATAGTAGGCGTAGCCGGAGACTGCAGTTTACCACACTTGGGACTCAGCCTGCAGGATAGAAGAATACTTATGGACGAGGTAAATATGTTAAAACAAATTTGGTGTCCTAATATCCTTAGAAATATATTTCTCTTTTGAATGAAGAAAACGTTTTTTAACAAGAAAACTGCATGCATCTCTTACACGGTGGTCAAAACTTAAGTATAGGACAAACAAAAATGCCAACCAAAACTGATTGCATATTTTGATTGTAGACCCTTTTGGTAACACTAACATGTATTTATCAAAATCCCAGCTGATCCTATTTTAAAGTTTTGCAAACTTTTTTGTTTTTCTATTTCTATATATTATTTTGCAATTATTGTACTAAAACTACCTGTACAATTTTAATAAAATTAAGCAAAATAATAAACTTTGTATCTTTACTCCCCAGTATTAATTTATTGAGTCACCAATTATTTTTTACCACTCAAAACAAACCATAACAATTATATATATAATATCTTAGATATTTTTCATAACAAAAAATACTGGAAGTTTGTCTATGAAATAATTACAACTTGCAAATTTTGTAAAACAATAATTAAGGTGGTTATGAAAAAAATTGCTATACGTTATAACGCAAGTGACATTTTGCTTTAGTTGTTTATTTAATGTATACTTTATAAAGTTAAAAATAGTATTTTAAAATAAAAATTAAACCGAAATTCAAGTTAAGCCATGAAGAAAATCGAAAGAAGGTATGTGCAGGCTGTGGAGACAAAATTGTTTTTGGTAATCGAAAAATTCAGAGTTTAAAGTTTCTGAGAAAATATAAAAATTACTGCAGACTTTTTCAAACGAACACTTTAACTTAAGTGATTGAAAATTACCTACTTCAATATGGTAAAAACGGTATTTTTCCATAGCCACAATTGCCAAATTTTTAAAATTTAGAAATTGCTAGAGAATTTCGCGGCAGCCAAGAATGTATGTGCTTTATCTGCAAAATGGCAAGATATAAAGGGCATAAAAAATATTAAGGGAAGAGGACGGACGAACGAACTAAAGTTTTGATATGCTCTTTCTTTCTAGGGGATATCGCTAGATGTAAGAAGCATTTTTGTAAAGAGACTGAAGAATTTAAAAATACTGTTAAAAACAATTCCATGTAAAACCCAAGAAAAAGTTTTACTGAAAATTTAAGGCAAGCAGTAATCGATTTTGCTTCAAAGAATCTTTAGTTATTTAATAGTTTTGTATTAGATTCCTTAAAACATAAATAAGATATTGCAAACTGTATTTTACATTATTTTGTATTTATAATGTAATTTATCCATATTTCAGTTTAATTTTTTACAAACATTTGATAATGGTACTAGAGTATTTTATCGAAATGGCATAAACAATTTTAAAATACTAAGAAATATGCAAAACTTTAATAAAGGATCAGCTGGGATTTTGATAAATACATTTTTGTGTTACCAAAAGAGTCTATAATCATATTGGTTGGCATTTTTGTTCGTCCTATACTTTAGTTTTGACCACCGTGCTTAATTGAGAAGTTTATAAACTTCTCAATTAAGCATTCCTATAGGAACTTTCTAAGAAAGAAAATTTGTCTATGCTACAAAAGCATATACTATTGACCTAACCACATTTTATTTTGGTTTTAGAGCAAATATCTCTCGGTCCAATAGTATGTATTGCTTTATTCAAAAGCTTCTGATCTTCACTGATACTACCAGCGTTGTTAGTATTTAAGCTTAAATTCCCCTTACCACAATTCAAGAAATCGAAACTTTTTTACCTTATTTCTACATCTAAATGCAATACTTTGACCATTGACAACTTTGTTTTTATTTTTATTTTTTTCTTCACAAAAATTTCAATTTTTAAAAACTTTTTTATTTTAAAACGTATCGATTTGAAATTTTGACAAAATGTGGATCTTATTAATGACAATTAATCTATGAAAAAATTTTGTTTAGATTTCAACGTGCAGGGGGCGCTGGTGATAATTTAGTTTAAAATTTAAAAAAAAATTAAGGGTAAATAATCGAAGAAGCAACTTTGTTTTATTAAAGTATTGATATTTGACTATTATTTGATATATTAACCAGGCCCGTTCCTGGGGTGTCTGGCGCCTACGTGCGGGATTCGTTGGTGCGCCCCTTTTATATTTAAATATAATACATTAAATATTTTAATTTTAAGCCCTTAAATTTAAAATATATATATATACTTATATATACAAACTGGCAACCGCTTAAATTAAGTATAAAAAATATTTATTAAATTACCAAACAAACAAAATCACAAAAAATATTCAGTGATAAAAATACTCTAAAAAAACAAAAAAAAACAATCTAAACAATATAATAACTACAACTGGTTTTTAGTGACGTACTCTCTAAAAATGAATTAGTCCAAAATGAGTTTTCAAAGTAAAATAGCAGTCACTAATAACTTTATTCCACAGCAATTTGTATCCCGGACATTTAACAGCTTATTATTATGTAAAATTGTCCCCTGAATCCGAAAAAATCGTCAAAAATTATGAAAGTAAAGCAGTTTTTAAGATAAAGTCGATTTTATATTATATGGAAAATTTACTAAATTTCAAAAACGTTCTACTTTTATAACTGACGACATTTTCGGATTCAGCGGACAATTTTACATAGGAGTTGACTGCTAAATGTCCGGGATACAAATGCTATTGACTATAGTTAAACTAAAATAGTTTTAGAAACTTTTTTCTAACATTGACTACTCCGGCCTAGTTTAACTAATTTTGGGCTGCTGATTTAAAAAATGTGTCTCGTTTTGCTCTAGGTCGTCTAGGATTTAAAATAATTGCGTAATAAAATGCTCTGCTTAATCACATCAAAATGTAATTTTTTTGTTAATATTTTAATTATTTATTAAATTATTTTGCCTTAAATTTATCTTCAATTAGACTAATTGAATTAGTAATTTTTGACTAATTATATTTTAAAGAGCCTGTTACAAAGTCACGCACTTTGTAAACTACTGTTATACTTTGTAGCAGCCTCCTGCCCCCCCCCAAATTAAGATAATTCAAATTAAAGTGGTACAATATTTAATTCACTGAAGTTTATAGACAAATTTAAATTTTATTAAAAAAATTCAAGAATTACAGGTTTTATACCATTTTAAATTTTTATTATTTCTTTTAGTAAAGTTTTTATTTTAATATAAAAAATGATGGAAGCTAATTGCATTAATGTCGTATTAGTATTTTCACTTGATATGTTTTCTTTATATTCTACTGAATATTTATACTCTCTTCAAAAATAATGTTATTTTGGCAAAAGTGAATTGCTTTTTTTTCATTAAAATGGTACCTACTTGTCTCAAAGTAATCTAATGTTATAATAATTATACAAGTGTACTTTGCTACCGTCAACTGCAACTATCAAACAAATACTAAAAATATTATGACCATTCCTCTCCTTTTATTTTGATCCTCATATAAAAAAAATATAAGGAGTCGCAAAAAAAGGCGGTAACCTTAATCCTATGTTTGTTTAAGTATTATATGCAATAAAGTTTATCGTTAAAAAGTACTGATTGACTCTTTGATTTTGCGCCCCCAAAATGTTGCGCCTGCGTGCGTGCACGCACTGCACGCTCGCCAGGAACGGGCCTGATATTAACTTTTGTATGCAAATGATGTTTATGTGGCCAGGATCAGTTTTGAATTAGCAGTAGCAGTATTCATAAATGTTTAGTTTAGTACATTTTGTCATTTTTATACAAATATTGTTGTATCTTTTATTAATAATTAAGTATAGCATTACACATAAATGACGTTTAATATACAGGGTGTTTCACGTACGTAGTCCGTTAGAAGTTTCTAGGGAATCGCGAAAGACATCGATTTAAAATTTTAATAGCGTAAATTATTCGATTTAGACTTTTTTCCTAAATTATTTTGAACAAAATAATACTTCCTGTTTTACCGGAAATGTCTTTAACTTTGTTATTTTAAACAGGACACCTTATATATTTTTACATTTTTTAATTCTACATAAAATTCTGAGTAAAATGACTATACCATAAAGTCAATATTTTTTGCGTTATTAATTTTTCAATCAAATATTTTAATTGATTTTAAACAATGACAGATTTGGTGGTAACTCAGAAATTGTTAAATGTCTCTAAACTTTACCTTTAGGGAATTTATTCCCTGATATCAAAATTTGATTTTAAGAATCTTCTAAGAAGACATGACCCGGAATAATGGAATATTCTTAGAACCTTCCCTTATTGCTAAGAATGTTCTTAGGGACTTTTAAAACATTCAATACATACCCTTTTAATGATGCAATTAGATTCTGAAAAGCTTCTTATAAGCTTCCTATAGGAAGCTTATAAGAAGCTTTTTATAAAAAGCATCCTAAGAACATTTTAAGAATACGTTTTTGGAATGTTCTTAGAAGGTTTCTTATGGAGCTTCTAAGAAGCTTTTGAGAATATTTCCAAATATGTCAGATACCCACGTTCTAATATGTTGTATTCTACATTCGTAGAATTCTTCAGGAGGCGACAAATACGCCTCACTGTCATAATATGACAGTGAAATGTATTTGTCGTCCCCTTAAAAAAATTTTGCGACATATTAGTATATATTTATTTAAAAATATTAAATAAACAATTTGACCTCTAAACCATAAGTTTTATGACATTATTTCATAAAAAGTAAAATTGGATAATTTTGTGGGATAAGTCAGATTAGATTGAAGTTGAAGATAGTTAGGATTATTATACATAAAAATGTTAATTCAGAAATAAAAAATCGGTATACAAATTAATAAATATTTATTTTTAACATAAAATAAAATACCTATAGTAAAAGTATTTTTGTTATCGAATATTGTTTTAATTTGACAAATAACTATAAAAAATATTTTGGATTGTGTTTTTTACTTAGTATTTAATACTAATTACTAATTAGGTACTTAAGTATAGGTATGTATATACCTTTATACTTTGTTTATGGTATATTTTACTTTTATATAGGTAACTGAACTAAATATGCTTAACTAGAATATTCCTAAATGAACTTTCTATAGCAATTACTTTCTTAACATTCTAAGCATATGTTTAGAGTAGACTAATTTTTACCACTAAAACTTTGCACCTTCTAAGAACCTGCCAGTAAGAATATTCTTAGGATCATGCTATATGTCTTTTAAGCATGTTCTTTAGAAGAAACATAGCATGATCCTAAGAATATTTTCACTGGAAGGTTTAAAAAACATTCTTAGAATAAAGTGTGCTATCAGGGGTGACGTTTATCGAACTTAAAACATAATAAACTATTTTGGTTAAAGGGTTAAAAATTCTATAGTTTTTATTTTAATAAATTCATTTGAGGCAATGATACCCCATTTAGTTATCATGAGTATCATAAAATTATTTATTCATTTTGCAGCCATAAGACTGTTGACCAAAGCAATTAACAAATAAAAAAACTCGTGGTTTAAAAAAGCATAAACTACTGTTATTGTATGAACTTTGTCTTTTGATTTGTTTATTTATTGTATTTTTTTGACTCCGTTAATTAAATAATTAATATTGAAATTTATTAACCGTTTTTTCTAAAAATAACCTAAATTATGGGCAGAATAATAAGTAGGTTAGCCTGGGGTTATGCTTTCTTTGACTTTGAATTTTTGATAATATACATACCTAATTTAAGTTAATTATTTGTTGAACAACTTTTTGCATAATTTTAGGACACTCATAATTTTTTATAATATTTAAATTTAGTTTAAATGATAAAATACAGATATTAAAATAATAATAATAATTGTATTTTAAGGAGCAATTTTTTTAGAAATTGGGAATTTTTTTCTTTAGATAAATTAAGGTTATTTCAAGAGTTTAAATTGACTATAAATAAACCAAATATAAAAAATAACCGTAATGTGTTAAATTCAGTGGCGGCTGGTGGATTTTGGGTACACCCATATCTCAGTTATTAGACATTGGACATTAGACAAATTTATATAAGTTTATAATAACATTATATAGACAAGTTCTGCGCAAGCAGAATTTAAATTGAAGTTTGCGAAAAAAAGTTAGTTTTTAAGTGTGCCCCCAGCCTCCTGCCCCCCCAAATTAAGATAATTCAAATGAAAGTGGTACAATATTTAATTCACTGAAGTTTATCGACAAATTTCAAATTTTATTAAAAAAATTCAAGAATTACAGGTTTTATACCATTTTAAATTTTTATTATTTCTTTTACTAAAGTTTTTATTCAAATATAAAAAATGATGGAAGCTAATTGCATTAATGTCGTATTAGTATTTTCACTTGATATGTTTTCTTTATATTCTACTGAATATTTATACTCTCTTCAAAAATAATGTTATTTTGGCAAAAGTGAATTGCTTTTTTTTACTTGTCTCAAAGTAATCTAATGTTATAATAATTATACAAGTATAATTTAGTGGTATTGCAATATTAAATATATTTAATTGAAATCTTATTTGAGTTTTTATTTGAAAAATTATATGGATTTCAAAAGAGAAAACATTTTCGCTTAATTTATGAACAATCCTTTATTTGATAATATATAATTTTTATTCTTTGTTTAAATAAAACACATTTAAAATGAATATTAAAAGAGTTGAAAATTAACATTAAGCAAATACTTTAATGAATAATAAAGTATTGTTTTACTAAGTAAATTATTATTGGGTCAAATATAAAATTAGAAGTATGGAACTATAGAAATGTATTTTTTTCCCTGGACGTGCAAGTTAATTTATATTTGTTATATAACCAATAAGTAAAAGCATCCTAAAATCGCCATATTGTTAGTCTAGAATGGGGTTTTTGGGAAGCCACCAGGTCTAGTAATAACATATAATATATTTATTATGTTATAACATAAGTGGTTCTGCACTAATGCAAGAATTTTAAGAAATCATACATTTTGAATATTAGAGCTTCACGGATCTAATCTAATCTAGAAAGAGTAACAGTCACGGAGGATAGGTTTTAGACTTTTAAAACATTGTAAAAAATAATTAATTGCGGTTAAAAAACTGGAACTGTGATATATTGACTTAAGAGTTAAAAATTAGTTAAAAAAGGGTAAAATAAACCAAAAACTACCAAATATTACCTTCTTTTTAACCAAAAGGGACATTAACCAAGAAGTTAAAATTTAATTAACAAAACTTTAATTTTACCATAATTGAATCCCCCACCAATTACAAAATTTATTATTCATGTATTTATTTTGTAAATTAGTTGGGTATTTATTATTAAGAAAATCGATATTGGAATGTTTTATTTTCACGAATATTTTTTATGGCGAGGCCATATATAGATTTCCAATGGTGTTATTAAGTTTATATTATGCAGTAGTCATTATCTTTTTTGGTGCGACATTGAAAAATACTATGAAATCAATTTTAAATTAAAAATACACTGGTCACCACGTGTTAGTAATAATACTAACAATAAATTATGAAAATTTTGTAAATTTTGAATATATTTTCTAAAAAGTTTTATTCAAAAAAATCTTAAATTTCACCGTTATATAAAATTTTGCAAAAAACACACTTTCGATTACAAAATCAAGTTTGATAAACGCCATTTTAATCACGAATTAAAATTGGGCACGAGCGAGTGTTTAAATAAATAAGTGTCTAAAAAAGTTGACTAAAAACCGGTTACTTAGTGTCATGGAAACATGTACAATAGTGGGCGTTTTAGAGGTGTTAGTAGAAAACAATTTTACTTTCATTAGAATGTTTTCTTTTTAAAAATGAATTATTTATTGTTTAGTTCATTTAACCAGTGTACGTATGTATTTAAAACAGATTTTATTAGTTCCGTGGTATGAATATCAATTTTTTTATTTGTTGCAATATACAGAGAGCTATTGGAATTTCATGGTGTTAAGAAATAAAAAGAATGCGTTTGGCAACATAATATAATAAAATATAATAAAATTAAAAATAAATACTATAATATTGGTAGGGCAAAAAAGGTGTTGAAACAAAAAATTAAGACCTTCAAATTTTCAACATAAGGGTGAATATCTTGAGATGTCCTCCAAGTGAAAATGATTATTTTTTATTTTTGGTTGTTTCACTGTTAGTCTAGAATGGGGTTTTTGGGAAGCCACCAGGTCTAGTAATAACATAACATAAGTGGTTCTGCACTAATGCAAGAATTTTAAGAAATAATACATTTTGAATATTAGAGCTTCACGGAAGATAGCTTCACGGAGGCTAGGATTTCATATGCTTTTTTAAACATCCCTTTGTATATTTGAAATAAGTTATTGTATCTTTTGACACCTTAATATTTTTTAAAAATACAATTGTACAGGGTGATCCCCTATAAAGTCGCCCCCCTTAAACTTTTTTATTTTAAGTGTCCCAAAAAATTTAAAAGTGTGATTATGTAGGTACTAAAAAATACTTTTTTACTACTTATTAAAAAAATTAAAAATTGATCAATATACAGGGAAAAACAAAAAGTTTATTTTTTTTCAAAGAATCACCCTGTATATGAATTTATTTTTCGATTCCTTGTAAAATTCTGAGCATAATTCATATAACAAACCATATACCTACCTAAACTCAACCGTTTCTGAAATATTCGCATTCGAAATGTTATCATTAAATGTTTTTTAAACTGTGAAATCAAGAAGCCTCAGTATACCAAAATTTCTATTTAAAATAAATTACTATAGTCACACTATGTCAATATGTCTTGTTAAATAAGTAAAAATGGGGTACTCAGACAGAGAAACACAAACTATTTCAAATTATTATCTTAAAAATAATTTAAATATTTCAGAAACGGTTGAATTTAGGTATATGGTATGTTATATGAAATATGCTTAGAATTTTTACAAGGAATCGAAAAATAAATACATATATAGGGTGATCCATTGAAAAAAAATAAACTTTTTGTTTTTTCCTGTATACTGATTAATTTTCCAATTTTCTTTATATGTACGTAGAAAAAAAGTATTTTTTAGTTCCTACATAACCACACTTTTAAATTTTTTGGGAGACTTAAAATAAAAAAGTTAAGGGGGGTGAAATTATAGGGGATCACCCTGTACATACATAAAATATTTATAAAAAAAGATATTACACTTCACGGTGGATAGGTTTTTTAAATAGCAAATTAATGAATTTAAACTTTTGAATTATAAAACAGCAACACTCTCATATACGTATAAATTCCAAGGATAGAATCAATTTATTACCTAGACATAAATGGTTATAAAAATTATTTCTTTTAATTTTTAATAATATTTTATATTTGATTCGATTGCTTTGGATGTGTTTAATTTACTTAGTGAACTTATATTTAGTGTGCTTTTACTACCTCAGATATTTGAAAACATATAGGTTAACCTAGAAAGAGTAACAGTCACGGAGGATAGGTTTTAGACTTTTAAAACATTGTAAAAAATTAATTGCGGTTAAAAATCTGGAACCTAAGCTGTAGTATCTACTTAAATTTGAAAGATCAAAACACAATAAAAGTGTAGGTCAAACTTATTTAGTTTTATTAAATATCGGGGGACATTTCGTGAGATTCACCCATATATTATAATTGTTGTGGACAAAACTTTCTGTATTTAGTTCTTAACACGATAGAGGGCGCCAAAATGTTTTTTCATAAAAAAACATTCTGGAACCATGGCACAGTGGTCAAAAAGTACCAGGTTTAATAATAAAATTTAAAATTAAAATAATTTTTTTTTATGATTTTTCGTAATATAAACTAAATTATTTATTTTCTTACAGGTTCACGTCATTTTCCATGTGGCAGCGACTGTGAAATTCGACGAAAAAATGAAGCTAGCCGTAGCAATCAACGTGCGTGGTCCTCAGGACATAATATCTCTTAGTAAACAAATGAAAAATTTAAAATCTTTCGTGCACGTATCTACAGCTTTTTCAAATTGCAATCAGACGCATATTGAAGAAAGAATATACACACCACACGTGGAGAGTAAAAAGTTGATTTTGCTGGCCGAAAGTTTATCTGATAAAATTCTGGACTCGGTTACTCCATCGTAAGTATAAGTCAATTTTCTGTAATTTGTTGGAAACATAAATAATATCTTACTGCAGTAAGATATTATTTATATTTAACCATTTGCACAATATTGTGAAGAAAAGAGTTGAAATCTGTTGTTAAAAATACTTCAAAATAAATGTTACTCTTTTGTAGAAGTTTTGTAGAGTTGAGTATGAGTATGAGTATAAGAGACGTATACATATATATATATATATAACAAGCCCCATTGCCTCATCACTCCCGGACCCCGTACAGGTCTATGTTTACTTACGCCGATTTTTGTTCGCCCCCAGTGTTTGCTGAATGAATGTCCATTGCGTTCCGTACTGTCCCCTATTTTGGGCTCGAGAGCGACATGCGAATAGTTTTAATAGCCATTCTCGGGTTCGCCGAGCCGATGCTATTCGCCCAGTAGGGTATAGAGGGGGAGGGACGGGACGGGAGGGATAGACATTTGTTGGTTTTTGGGGACAATTACGCCGACTTAAAACTAAGTACGACGTGGAATCCCCCTAGACCAGTCGATTAATATTACTCCAAAGATTTGGGATTACTATTTGGAGTTGGGGAGTTGTTATTTCACTGCAGGGGTGTAGTTTCCTAGTCGGGGTCTTCGTCTTGTTCGTTATTGTCATTGTCCGTGTCTTGGTCAGATAGTTCCTGCACTTGGTAAAGTGTCAGTTGTTTTTTTTATTTTATTTTTATTGTTGCTTAGTTGCTCCCAACTGGTCTTGTTAATTTGTGGGAAGTGCATGTTTTGTGCTAACGTGTCATGCAATGTGAAGCATGGTCTCCCGACTTTTTTGTCTGTAAGGTCTAGTTTAAGGGTGGCTTGTAGCAGGGTTGCCAACTCTTGAGATGCACATTATAGTAGGTATTTTCTCAATTTAATTATAGTATTTTTTTGAAAAATTATAGTACAGATGACGTATAGGTTTTTGAGAAGCAGGAGCCCACATTTTTTCCCCTTTTTAACCAATAGGCTACTAGCAGTTAGAATTTTAATAAAAACAGCTTTTTTATTATATTATCTATTTTCACAAAACGTTTGTTGTGACAATAACTGATAAGTTTACAAACTTTGTATGCAATTGAAAATGTATTCTGTAGGTACATAGCCTTTATCATAAAATGTACACGCTATATTTACACGTATAATCTATAAAAATATTTTTCTTTGATAAAAATAACAGTTAAATAAGATAATAAATGCACGCGCCGCGCTAATGCGCACCACGGTATTTCATGTGGCTAGTTTTGCTTTTGCATAAAAGAAGGCGCGAAAATAAAAATTTTGCAGTTTTCTTTTTCAAAAATTCTAGTTTTCTTTTTTAAAAATTATAGATTTTTTAAAGAAGTAGGTATTATAATAATAATACTATTATTATTATTATAGTATTTTAACGTACTATAATACTTTGCTATAGTACATAGTACACGGACATAAAATTATAGTAGAAATACTATAATTTTAGTACGGTTGGCAACCCTGGCTTGTAGTATGTTATTGCGTTGCCTACGAGTGACGTGGGCCCAGTATTTTAATTGGGCTACTCTTACCCTTTTGGTAATGGTTTTGCCCATTAGCAGGTCGCGGGGATGTTGGTGATGGTAGTCGGGTAAGTCTGTCGTTAGTAGTGTAATGATCTTCCTTTCAAGTTTGCGTAATTTTTGTCCCAAGCACGTTTTGTGGTAGAGTTTTGTATTTTTTTCTTAAATTCCAAAATTAAGTATTGCATTTATTTATTAGTTAAACAAATGACAAGCGCAATTATTCTGTTATTTAATATTTACAAATCCAGTAAAGTTTGGTTATTATGCTTTTTTTACTAGGTTAGGGTTATTATGATTAATGTGTTAGTTTATTCTGTGTGTGTAGTGTTTATTATTGGTATCGTTTGGGTTTGCCTTACGCATTTGTTGTTGACAGATTTATTTTCCTACGCAGTGTGCCTTTCTTAGGGTTTTAAAGATATCTGTCGTGTTTAATTTGCAGATTGTGTTAGCTCATGCATATGCTTAAGGTTACTTATCAATTTTTTGCGGATGGCCACCTCCCCTCTTGTTTGACCTCCTTTGTTTGTCCAATGACAGTTGGCACTTAACTCATTCATATTACTTAACACTTCACTCCTCATTGACCGTTACACCATTTTAGTTTGCACTATATAAAAATTGTTTGTTTCACTATAATTGGTTTGCACTTTTTAAAAATTATGTTGATTTTAATCTTTAAACTTTTACGTTTTAAGAGCTCTTGTTCTCGCGTGGGGCCTTCTTAATTGCTGGAACCTGACTGAATTCGTATAACTTTGAGTTAGAATATAAATTTTACAATATTGGACAATTTTTTCGGGTGTGAAGCATCACACCACCTAAGATAACCAATGAAATGATTTCCCGCTTGAAATGAGACGCCGGCCGGTCGCTCAACTGCAATCTGCATCATCAGTTGGGATAAATCAATAATTATGACCTGTTGATCAAATGAGGATAAAAAGTGTTTCTATGTTCCTACTGTGCTACATTATTGATCAGCTTACTTTAGTTTGTAATTAATGTTTCAGTTTATATTTATATTTACTTAATTCTATCCTTACATATTTAATATATCAACATTTGTACTATTATAAGTGTTGAATTATACCTCAATATTCAGTTTGTAGTTTATGTTTTGTTATGATTATTTTATGTTGTCAGTGTCAGTTTATATTTATATAAACTATAGTTTAGGTATTCTATTTTCCATATTTTTTTTATAAGTCGCTGAATACAAATCTAAATTAATAATTTAGTTTCATTTTACTTTTTACCACCCTCACATCCCAAAATTATTAAAAATTTTAAATAAATTGGATAAATTATTATTAAACAATGCTGTGGTATTATGTGCCACAATTTTACCACAAAATATTATATTAAAAAAGTCTCTAAAATACTCATTTACTTACAATTTAGCACAAATTGTTTCTGTTACTAAACCTTTGCACTTTATTGTAGAATGCTCGACACTTACCCAAACACATATGCCTTTACTAAAGGAGTTGCAGAAGACGTTGTGAAAAACGATGGTCAAGGTCTGCCCATTGGTATTTTTAGACCATCCATTGGTAAGTTCTCATTGAATGTACATTTTGTCTGTAAACCAGTGTAGGTAATTTGTCATATTTTTCATTTTAGTAATATCCACTTATAAAGAACCCATTAAGGCCTGGATTAATAACCTTTATGGCCCAACTGGAGTATGCGCTGGATCCGGCACTGGAGTACTGAGAACCCTGCACTGTAAGCCGGAAGTGAATGCCAACATAGTTCCGGTTGATATGGTAAATATTTTTTGATATTACAAAAAACTCAATCTGATCCACAATACACATTAGAAGGTCTGTTCCATGGTACTGTACCATTGGTACAAAAAAACAAGGTACCTATGTTCCTCCACAGCAAACGGAAAAATATAGAACTGTATAGGACGACTCCGCGTTTGAATATTAAATCTTAAAGTTTTATCAGAACTGTATTGAATCGTGCTTTCTTTTTATATTTTTCGGCTCTATACCTATGCACGACTATATTTAAAGTCAAACTCAATGGTGTCTTACAAGATACATTGTTTTGATTTTCTATATTTAACAGAGAGGTAGAAACTCGACCCTGTCGAATGGTGCAGTCATTTATGTCTCTAGAAATTATTAAAAAAGGATTCAGTCCAATGGTGCAGCAACTTCGGATTCCTATTCTCTTCAAATACATAGAAACTCGAGCTTTTCGAATTTTACTGGCAATGATTTTCGTTGATGTCCCCGAGAAGTATACAAAAACAGCGCAATGCAATATCGCAACGGTTTCGACTTCTCTTTACTCTACCAAGTTATAGAAACTGGAGTCTCACTAATACTGTTCTAGTCAATATTTCTGAGAGTATAAAAAGAGGGTGTAATATTGCAAGAAGTTTTGATCTTTTGATGGATGCAAGTAGTTTGAATTTTCTCATTTCTGCATATGATTTTGTTGAAAATAGTTCCTTTCTTTGGTTCCTTTGTCTGATTTTTATTTACCGTAACAACTCGGGTATGTAAAGCACCGAGGATATGATGTAAAGTATATTTATGTATTATATACAGTACCTATATTTGTAGTAAAAATTTCAAAGGTTATGTTGAAAAAACGATCGATATGCTATTAAACTTTAATAATTTAGCAATGAGGTCTGTTGGTAGACCCTGCACTATCTCCACTGGTGTATGTTAGTACAGCAATATTTAAATCTGGTTGATCAAAAAGTACACACCAGTGCAGGTTATTGTAGCATCTACGAACAAATGAATTAATGGCCCATTGAGAATTATTCCTTTAGGAAAAATATTCAACACAGCTTAATTAATTAATAAAATGAAAAAATCATGTCGTATATAGTTTTTTTAGCATAAAATAATTTTCATATTAATACTAGTTCAAAAGTCAAATTACGACGACCAATCTGATGGAGTGGTGGAAACAGATGCGCAATAGCATACCTTGTTTTCTAGTAGCTTGGAACAGACCTTGTGTGGATTATGATCAGTGTTGCCACCTCAATTACTTTAGTAATAGATCTCTTACTTATAGGGAAAATATATTACCCTATTACGAAACGATGTAAATCTATTACTTTTTTCTTTCCTAGTAAGAATTTTTTTATATTCTGTTGTGGTCCTATTGGTGCCACTGGCAACTTGCCATACAGTCCACAAAAGATTATTGTCGCAGCATATCAAAACTATTGTAGAATTAATTTTTTCTTGGTTTTTCTAATATAAGTGTTTAAAATCTTGTTATATATTTTAAATTTATTATTAAAAAATATAAAGAATAAAAAGTTAATTAAAATAAACTTGTTTATCCAAAATTTAAGATTTTGTTAATATTGGGTAGTTTTATTCCCTTCTGCAATTTGATTTACATGAAATTATTGTACATTTTAATTTTATCTTACATGTGATTTCGTACATTGTACGTACGTATAATTATGCCTCATTATAGAGAATTAAAAAATTAAGTATAATTTAAATATTTTACTTTCTATAATAAATACACTATAAATTTTTAATATTTCTATTACATGAATTGTGATATAGTCAATAAAATTGATTGATTTTATACGTGGAATACCCAGCAACATTTAAATTATTTGAATTTGAAACGACCGCAATTTAAACTAATATTTATAGCTAGATTATTGGCTCAGAAGCATGCCTGAACTAATTTAGACTCACGATTGGCGTTAACCTTGTTGTCTCGTTCTATTACAATGCGATATCATAGTTGTCTCCTTCTCTCGTATTAGCATATTCGTGGCAGGCACGCCTACATCCAAGGAAATACGCAGGTGTTGTGGCAACACTGTTGCGGAATTTTAGATAAATTATACTTCACACGTTTTTCAAAATTCAATAATAAATGGTATTATTTTTCTTATAATAAATCGATTTAATCGAAATTATATTTCTATTCTAAAATAAACATATTTTAGCACTATCGCCATCTTGTAGCCATCACAGTAACCAATAAAATAAATACAGGTTTGTTTTGGTTATAAAATTCTGGACTGTTTAAAGAACAAATCTGTGGTTATTTATAAGTTATAGGTGGCAACACTGATTGTGATCGAACATTAATGTTCTTTTCCAGGCTGTCAACGCTATGATTGCTTGCGGGTGGCAGATAGGAAAATCATTCGAAGATAGTAAAAAGGAAGAAAAACCATTCGATATACCTGTCTTCAATTACGAATCTAGCAATGACAAGCCCATAAATTGGGGAACATTCATGAAATACTCTGAGGAATATGGGGTGGCTTATCCAAGTTTTAAAGCAATTTGGTTCTATTTTTTGACGCTACAGCCAACCTTGATAGGGTACTTCATCACACAGTTTCTGCTTCACACTTTGCCCGCATTGATTGTAGATGGCGCTCTACTATGCGTTGGTAAATCACCCATGTAAGTAGCCAAATGGAAGGTAATTTAGCATGGAAAATTATTATTTCTATTTTAGGATGTTAAAGGTTTACAGAAAAATCCACAAATTTTCCGCGGTAATTTCGTACTTCTGCACGAGGAATTGGACCTTCCACTCGCAAAACATAAGAAATATGCTGAACGACATGACTGAAAAAGACAGAGATATCTTCTTCTGCGACTTGAAACTCTTAGACTGGAGAGAATACTTTACAGTATACCTAAAAGGAATTAGGATTTACCTTATCCAAGATCCAATGGAAACTCTCCCAGAGGCCCTCAAAAAATGGAAAAGGTATTTCTATATTATTTATTACCTACATAAATGAACACAAAAATAACATACACATGGTCTCTTTATATTACTAAGTTACGACTAAAGTGGGGAACAATTATTGAATTCCAAAAAGGTAGCAAATATGTCAATATCGTTGCTAGAGCGTTATAATTACTTTTATTTATTTGTTTATAACTTCAAGAATAACAATATAATGTTTAATTAGGCAGGTAAATTTATAAACCCTTTAAATTTTACTGTTGAACCTATGAATTTAGTTTTTGTAAAATAAATGCGCTTCATCAATATTTAAGTATAAACAAATTATTTATTTAATAATTTTTATAAATAAATAAATCATAATATTTATTATTAATTTTTTATTTAATTATTACCAACAAAATTACTATTTATTAAAAAGTAAACAACCATTTACAAACAATTAAAATAATTTATTATTTACATTACCACGTGGTACTGTACAGTAAAAAATGGCCGATAAGAAGCATTTTCCTTTGAAGTAGTTTTCGCTACTTTAAAGTTTTTTTCCACCTTAATTTACTTTACGGTAGTTTTGGTTAGTACCATAAACGTTCCAAATACTAAAATGATAATTTTTAAGTAATTAACTTTGTAGTTTTTAACTCATGTTCCAGTTTCGAGATTTTAACTTGCAAAGGGACCACAAAGTAAAAATAATTATAATGTAATCTTTAGGTAGCAACCGAAAGTAACTGCTACAAATTAAATTTACTTGAAAGTTTTTTTTACTAATAACACCTTTTTTAAAGTTGCAAAGTCTTCTTGGGGGCCACCAAGTTTTACCAAAATGTTTATTACTTTATAGTAACCATTTAAGGAAAGAATGAAGTTTCTGTTACAAAATATTGCTATTTAAAAGTTATAATTACTTTTAAGTAAAAATTAAAGTATACTTTAATTTTTACTTAAAAGTAATTATAACTTTTAAATAGCTATAGCTGTTTAGTATACTCAACTAATTTAAAGTTATTACCACTTTGGTAATGGTTTTTGGAACCAAAAATGCTGCTTGTCGAAAATATTGTGATACTAACAAACTACATACTCATGTTAACAAATCTGATCTTTATAACAGTGTACACATTAATTTTTTTTTTTTAGGTTATACTACCTCCACCAAATCATCAAAGTTCTACTAGGGTTCTTGTGTTTAAGATTGTTGTGGAGTTTGTTTACATTTGTTTCAAGTATGTTCTAGATTTCTTGTTTTTATTTATTTATAATTTAATTTAATTAATATATAGAGGAATGTAAGGCATTATTATAGTTACTGCGATGAGTGATATTAAATTTAGTTTTTATTTATAAAATTTAAGTTGTATATATGTTAATTTGTTTAAAAAAAATAAATAAAATATTTTCATACAACAAACGATTTTTATTTTATAAATTGGTAGTATACAGGGTGTTTCGCATTCGTGGTCCATTAAAAGTTTACGGGGATATCTATTTAAAACTTAAAATTAAATTAATTTACTATTTTATTATGTAAAAACATTTAAAAAAGTTATTAACTTTTAAGATTCCAAAAATTCCATTTGTCAAATTTTAACGAAAAAAAATTAATAACTCGAAAACTAGGACATAGTATAGCAATTTTACATTATAAAGAATTTAAAAATGTAAAAATATATGGGCAAATCTCACGCAATTAATTATTTTTTACAATGTTTTAAAAGCCTAAAACCTATCCTCCGTGACTGTTACTCTTTCTAGGTTAACCTATATCTGAGGTAGCAAAAGCATACTAAAAATATCAGTTCACTAAGTAAATTAAACACATCCAAAGCAATCGAATCAAATATAAAACATTATTAAAAATTAAAAGAAATAATTTTTATAACCATTTATGTAGGTGTTACAAAAATTGATTCTATCCTCCGTGAATATGTTTTTGCTTTAAATTTTATGCAACGGATGGCGCTTTAATCATTTTAAATAAGCAAAAACCTCTGTTTACGGCATTATACTATAATGATTATAGATGCATATGATTGCTGAAGGTCAGTTAGAATTTATATGCAGATGAGAGTGTTGCTGTTTTATAATTCAAAAGTTTAAGTTCATTAATTTGCTATTTAAAAACCTATCCACCGTGAAGTGTAATATCTCAGTAAGTAGAGTTTTTTATAAATATTTTATGTATGTATGTACAATTGTATTTATAAAAAATATTATTATTATTTCAAATTTACAAAAACATACGAAATCCTATCCTCCGTGAAGCTATCTTCCGTGAAGCTCTAATATTCAAAATGTATGATTTCTTAAAATTCTTGCATTAGTGCAGAACCACTTATGTTATGTTATTACTAGACCTAGTGGCTTCCCAAAAACCCCATTCTAGACTAACAGTGAAACAACCAAAAATAAAAAATAATCATTTTTACTTGGGGGACATCTCAATATAATCACCCACCTACATAAAACAAAACCCACGTAAAACTTGTAAAAAAATATTTTACGTAATAAGTCTTCCTAAAATAAAAAAAGATAATACGCATTTTTTTAAATAGCAAGGACAATACCATAAATTATATTTATTTTAAATCAATTATATGTTTTTTTAATTTATTTTAATGGCCAAAAAAATTAGGTAATTCAAAATATTGTTTTGTTTTCTTAAAAAAAATTAAACAACACAATAATTATATTCCCATAAAATAAAAATCAGGTAAATTTCCGTAATTACATTAACGATGAGTAACACCAGTAAAAAATTAATTATCGGGTATAAAAATAATTTTAAATCATTTTTAATTATAAAAACACCTAATTTTTACTTTTTAAATTTTTTAAGGCACCCCATTGGAAAAAGTCGAACGGAGTTAAATCCGGCGACTTTGCGGGCCGAATCTGGAGACCAAACGAACAGGAAAGAATTTTTTAACAATTTTCTGGCATTTCTTGGGGTTTCCCAAGCAACAATTTAAGTATTTGTTATAACAAATACGTAAACGTATATGGGACTATTGAAGAAACTTTAAAGTGTTTTGCGACAGTCTCTTTATATTACTCTTTCATTACTAAGTTACGACTAAAGTGAGGAACAATTATTGAGTTCCAAAAGGTAGCAAATATGTCACTAGCTATAAACCCTGCTACTATTTGGAACGTAGCTGCTACGTTACTAGAACGTTGTAATATCGTTGCTAGAGCATTATAATTACCTTTATTTATTTGTTTTTACTTCTACATTAACAGTCTTTGTCAAACTTATATTAGATTACACTATCCCTCCTTTTTTAAATGGAACCACACGGACTTGGCTTTTCAATGTCGTCGTTTATTAAATATGTACTGGTGGTTTACAACTTCCAGAATAACATTTAGGCAGGTAAATTTATAAACCCTTTAAATTTTACTGTTGAACTTATGAATTTTGTTTTTGTAAAATAAATGCACTGAGAGAAAAGAATATTTTTAACAAACGTTGCAATTGTTTGAGCCTGATTGCTTTGAATCAAACAACTGAAATTTAATTCAACATTAGTGCTTTTGCTTAGAATGAGTGAACTGCTTTGCCAGAAATGGATGATTCGCTTAGGCTGCTGTGTTTGCTTGGATTATTATTAAGTTCTATGCAAACTTTGTATTGATAGTCAATAATATTAGGTTTTTTACGTTTGAATTAAATTTAGGTGGGTTTTCATAAAACGTGCAATATTTTCCACTAAAATTTATTAATGGGTTAACTGAAATAGATAAAACTTATAATAAATCTGCTACAATTTTTGCGAAAAGCTCAGCATTTGCAACAAATATAATAAGTTTGTGTCAAACATATTAAAGTTAATGGGCAATTGTGCTTAGTTTGGAAAGCGCAATTTTTGGAGTGGGGGAACGCCTCTTGAAACGCGTCTTCTCGTGCACTTACAGTGTCTTATAAAGTTTTAAATTTGCCTCCACTGTATACATACGGTTCTTACAAAATAATTTTGCATCCATAAAAACATATGGATGAAATGGCATAACGTTTAAGAATATTGTATAAATAATCGGCCTTATCACGAAGTGACCTAATCCACAAAATTGAAAACAGTGACATTTTGCGAGAGTTAACTTGCGATGGTATATTCTATTACTTCACGAGGTGGCCCATAGTCAAAGTCTGTACTGTAAAAATACATAGGCCATTTCGTAAGAATAGAATAGACCATCGTAAGTTAATCTGCAAAAAATCTCATTTAGTTTTTCAATTTTGTGGGTTAGGCCACTTCGTGATATGGCCGACGATTTATACAATATTCTTAAGCATTATGGCGTTTTATCCAAAGAAACCGTAATTTCTCCAAAAATGCAGGTATGTTTAATGGAAATGAACTTTATTGGTAACAAGCAGATACCAATTTTTCCTAAAGTTACTTGCCAAGAAATTCAAAATTAGTAAGTTTGAGGCAAACTTACATCGATTCATACAAAATCGACTATACTGGTAGCAAGCAATTACCAATTTATCACAAAAGTATTCAACAAAGAATTTCAATTCAGCAAATTTGACACAAATCTACATGCGTTTCGTTCAAAAGCAGTTTTCCGGAAGGTCCAATTTGATGGTTTTTTACCATTTACGTTATGCCTTTCGCTGAAATAAAACCTTCTCTCAGTGTGCGCATCATCAATATTTAAGTATAAACAAATTATTTATTTAATAATGTTTATAAATACAAAAAATCTTAATATTTATTTTTATTTTTTTATTTAATTATTAATACCGTCTATTACCAACAAAATTACTATTTATTAAAAAGGAAACAACCATTTACAAACAATTAAAATAATTTATTATTTACATTACCACGTGGTACTGTACATTAAAAAATGGCCGATAAGAAGCATTTTCCTTTGAAGTAGTTTTCGCTACTTTAAAGTTTTTTTCCACTTTAATTTACTTTACGGTGGTTTTGTTTAGTACCATAAACGTTCCAAATACTAAAGTAATAACTTTTAAGTTATTAACTTTGTAGTTTTTAACTCATGTTCCAGTTTCGAGATTTTAACTTGCAAGGGACTACAAAGTAAAAATAATTATAATGTAATCTTTAGGTAGCAACCGAAAGTAACTGCTACAAATAAAATTTACTTGAAAGTTTTTTTTACTTAAAACACCTTTTTTAAAGTGGCAAAGTCTTCTTGGGGGCAACCAAGTTTTACTTAAATGTTTATTACTTTATAGTAACCATTTAAGGAAAGAATGAAGTTTCTGTTACAAAATATTGCTATTTAAAAGTTAGAATTACTTTTAAGTAAAAATTAAAGTAGCTGTTTGGTATACTTAACTAATTTAAAGTTATCACCACTTTGGTAATGGTTTTTGGAACCAAAAATGCTGCTTGGGTTGTAGGTCACCCTGTATATGGTATACAATTTCGTAGTTAACGGTTTAAACATTGTACAGCTTAATAAATATTAAGTTACGTTAAACATATTTGAACAAATAATTAACACATTTCTAATTAAATTATGATAAATAAATAATACTGATGTTGTCCAGTGAAATAAATTATATACATATAACTAATATTCAATATGACATTGTTATTAAGCAAAATTTTCATAGTTTCACATATTTTAGCAATTGTTTTTTGTAATAAAAGTCACAATGTTACAAAAAGAGCCCTACTATTTCCAAGAAATACAGTTTTACAAGTAAGTATTACTAGTTGCCTATATTATAATCTACTATTCACTCTGTTTTTATTCATGGGTAATAATAATTATTATTATTATTGGTATTTTTTTAGTTTACATATGGATTAAGTGTACCATTGGTTTTACCCAGAAGATCAATAAATTTAAGTCTATGCGCTCAGGTTAACTACAATGAACCCAGTCAATTATCTGCGCTACACACTAAGGTTATATCGGCTAGAGAAAAATCAAATTTCGACATATCCAGAGAGTTTTTTTACAAATACATTATGGCGTTTTTAGATAGGTATTGTACTACGTAGTACATTAGCACAAACAAAATACAGATTTTTTTTTAGTTTTGGTATCAATGGAGAAGAATGTCTTTTGAGGACAATATGTGAAATCTCAGAATGTCCAATGCACGCAACCGACTCAAATTTGTTGGAAAAAATAGTTCATTTCATGTTTACGTAAATAATTTTTTATTAACCAAAACTGTTTAATATTTTAATTTAATTTTAGTCCATCCCTGGAAATCGATACCCAAACTTCAAATATAACAAAATCAAATTTAAATTTCGAAGAAAAGCTGATATTGGCGGAAAAAATCGGCAAAAACAAAGGCAGTTGCGACAAAGAATATTCAGAATGCGTTATATCTCTAGTAGATTTATTTACTTCAAAATATATAGTTTAAAACAAATATTAAAGCGTTTTATTTTACTCAAAAAGACATTTTGATATAAAAACATTCGATTTGTAGTTGGAACAAAGATATTCTGTGTAAGTATGGCAAGCAATGTTGCCATGTATATTAATGTAGTGAATTTTGATTATTAATGCGTTTTTCAATAAGAAAAATTTTAATACGTTGCATAAATAAATAAATAAAAATATTGTTTTTATTGTATATATATATATACAAATGTACCATAAAAATAGTTAAAATTGTTTATTTTAAACACAAAATTAAGCATATTGGCAACACGGCGTACAAATGTCAAATTTAAAAATAACCTCAAAAATTCAAACAATCAAATCATTTTATTCAAATGCATAAAGATGGAATTAAGGGTAAGAAGTTGCATTTTATGTAATAAATAATATTTTTTTTTTATATTTTAGGGTGTGGTAACTTCTATAGATGACATGTTATTAAGTTGTACACTAAATGGTAAAATAAATGTTTACATGGGTTTACTACTGTCCCAAAAACCCAATACAAAATTACCAGAGGTAAATTCAGAGGTAATATTAAAAAAATTTCACTATTTTCCGAATCGGAAGAATATAAAATATGCAATGTTATGCCATTGCTCCAAAATTGAAGGCAACTTTAATGTTTCTTATAGCAAAGATAATAAAGTATTAAAACTAATAAATGAACATAAATTAGGAGTTACGGATTTGTTGGAAATAAGCCGAAATATAACAGTGATAAAAGAGAACTTCCCAGCGTTGTTAGAACAATATCAGAGTGAGGTTATGTTACATATAATCGAGAGTATTGTTTCAGCAGCAGAAAATATTTGTACGCATGAAAAACCTTGCCTAAACCAAATTGTCCATCAATTCGATTTAATAACAATAAATAACTGCAAATATATCGATTTAAAAAGTGATAAATATGAGTTTTTAAGCTGGAAAAATGGAGTACATCGTAAACACAAATCTAGTGATTATTTATTGGGTTATGTGAGTTTAAACAAGAAATACGGTTTATTTCAAATAAAAGACGCGCAATATAGGATGTTTTTAACCATCACCAATAAGGATAAAGGAAATTTGGAGGATATTATGAACAGGTTTGTTCTAATAAAGGAATATGTCGTTTTTACGGAGTATTATCCGAATAATTCGCAAAATTTTGATTACATTTTGGTGGATTTTAATGATATAACAATTATAAATGTGGAGGATAATGAAAAGAATGAAATATTTAAAGAAACCCCTGAAATTGGTTTATATAGATTTTCCAGAACTTTTAAAGTTATCAAAATCAGCACAGTAAGTGTCTAAGACTGGAAATAGTATTTTCTTGTATACAGATTTTTATAGTTTTTAAATAACGCATAAATAATTAAATTATGTATTTTTTATGTTGCATTAAGTATTTTAGGTTCAATATGATTCAAGAAGCAACAGAACAATTTTTTGGCTTCAAATTTTATTTAAAAGTGGAGAAAACAACAACTTCAAAGAATGTATATTTTTATGTATACCACCAAATTTTTTACATTTATTTCAATTTTTAAGTGAAAATGAATCTTACACAATACATTTTAATGAAACTCTGTAAGTATCAAACAACAAAATAGATACTTTGTAGGTAGATAGGGTAGACAGTTAACAGACATTTTATAGTTATTGGACATTAATACTGTAAAAACAATTTTTGTTATTTAATGTTATTTAGTGTTTATATAAAAAATTTATGTCCAATAACTATGGTCCATGTGTCCAATTACTATATAAAATGTCCAATTACTATACTTTTTTACATGTTTTTATAAACTATTATTAAAAATTCAAATATTTTTATTTTTAAGTAAACGTAAATAAAGTTTAAACAAACAAACTATCCTTTTTATATATTTATTTATAAGAAAAAAACTAAAATCTTTATAACAACATTTTTTTAGAAAATCTGTAAATTTTAATGATATCACAACGATTGATAATAGTATAAAACAGTATGAATTAACTGATCCAAATACGATTTTTGTGAAAAATGCATCTGAAAATGTCGAAAAAAATCGACTAATGAACGCTTTCGAATGCAAAAATTCATTGGAAACATTTACGGAATTAATTTCTTTCGAAGGCATTGTAAGAACTAAATTTTTTGAGGATTCAAGGAATGCAATAAAAACGTCAAAAAATCCTGGATTTGGAACGCCTGGTATGTACACTGTGTTCAAAAATGTTTAAAATAAAAATTAAAAGATTCGAGGGGGAAATCAATCAGTACTAAAATTGGTCCTCATACTCTCCTCCTCATAGGGGGAACAGGGGGTAACTTTAAAATTTCCAATGGAACACCCTATTTTTTATTGCAGATTCGGATCATTCGACTAAAAATAGGTAGATTTTGTCTAAAACATTTTTTCATATTTGTAATAGATAGCGCTGTAATGAAAAAAAATCAATTTTGTTCGATTTTTCTTCTGTATACGATTCTCCAATAATTTTTGAATAAAATACTTGGTTTTATTTTTTAAATTTATTTATTTATTTCGTTTTAATATTCTGCCAACACTGCTCTGGGATATTCCCAAATCTCTAGATTATTCTCGTGTGCTTGCTTGAACACTCCCGTTTGTAGTAAACTGCTTGACTGTGCGGTGAAATGAAGTACGTGATCGAATTTTTTCCGGAAAACGCTGAGCGTAGATATTAACAGCATCATCAAGATTCCTGCCTGCTTCTCCATAAATCATAATCATTTATATTTTTTCTTCCACTGTTAAAAAATCCATTATGAATAACTGCTTAACGCAAGTAGGTCTTTTTGTTTGCAAATTAATCTTCGAACTAAATTGATTAAATAATGCTAAACTATGTATAAATAGTTTCTTTATACATCAATAATAATTATTATTTATAATTAAATACCATTTTTTATACCCCAATTAGGATTAAATTAATTAATTGACAAAGTAATGTTTTTTTTTCATTAAATGTGGTATTTTTAAAAAAGTGATATTTTTATAGACAATTTATTGCAGAATCCAATACAGAAAAAAATCGAATTTTTATTTTAAACATTTTTTCGTAAAATGCATACTAACTGAGATATTTCAAAGTTTCAAGTTAAATGACTAACCCTGTATATAACAGTTATTTTATTTTAAGGTAATCAGGTACACAACCTGAAGTTTTTTCTCGACGATACCAACTTTAAAAACACCAACGAACTAAAGTTATACTTTCGTGATTGGGAAAGGCTCCTTACACCCCTTTGCTTGGTACCCTACATGAGACTAGCCGTACGAAATGTTTTGCCGAAAAAAACGTATTTGAAAACCTCAACATTTACTAAAATTGACGTTATTTC
Organism: Brassicogethes aeneus; assembly: GCA_921294245.1. NCBI lineage: Eukaryota > Metazoa > Arthropoda > Insecta > Coleoptera > Nitidulidae > Brassicogethes > Brassicogethes aeneus. The sequence continues at coordinate 3,764,075 of OV121142.1, read as the reverse complement.
TTACGAACCACCTGTACCATACACAACCGTCAATTTGTAAGTATAAAAATATTTTTTTCTACTCCCACCTTTAAAAATTGTAATAAATCACATGTCATGGGAGTATTAAATATTTTCACATTGCAAGTTTCTCTAAAAATTGTTTGTTTTCTTATAATCTAACTTAAAGTAGGTATGCCGAGAGGTATGCACAAGTTTTGTCATTAGAAGTATAAAAGCTTCATTTTAATTTGAAACATATTCAACAATTATTTAGTATACCTATATTCAGGGCCGGCTTAAGGCAATTCTGCGCCCTAGGCACAGGCCCAGGGCAAATTTTAGAAAAGCTTATCAGAGACACCTCAATCTGTTATCTTAAGGGCGCCCGAGCTTACTAACCAAATTATCCCGTATGAATTAAAATACTTTTTATCAAAAACTAGGTTTATTAAAAATATAAATAACATACAAACATAATAAATATAATGTTAATAAAAAGTGTAAATGTCCAGTTAAAGTTGCAGTTAGTTATCTGGCACCATTGTTCTCACAACGATCGATATGGAATTTAACTGTCAGAAAGACTAACTGGAACTCGCTGGAACTAAACCAGATATTGATAAACCGGCCCTTAATAGTTAAAAAGTAGTTAAAAAAGGGTAAACTAAACCAAAAACTACCAAATATTAAAAAACACCTTGAAAAAGTGAATTTGCGGCAAGCTTTTGTAGACCAGTGCAGAAGCCTTTAAAAATGGTAAAAAGAGAAAAAAAATTACAGTAGGATGAAACCCATTGGAAAAGGAGGGGAATATAATAAAAATTAAAGGAAAAATAAATTACGGGCGATCTGAGTTCGGGAAGTGGGAGGGGGGGGTTTTAAGGGTAAAAAATGGTTTATCTCGATTTCCGGCAAAACTACAAGTCCTATGGAAAAAAGTTAAATGTCAAAGTTGTAGGTAATAAAAAGATCTACAACTTTTGTATTTACAATTTTTTCACATAACCTCAAAATTTATGTGAAAAATTCAAAAAACCAAGTTTTTGGTTTTTTATTTTTATCTTTTTCAAAAAAAAATTTTTTCCACGAAATTTGGTGAAAACTTACCTTTTTATGTCCCAAATACACTGTAATTTATTTGATTTGAAATATTTATTATTTCGCCTTATTTTGACTTAATATCAAAAAAGCACCCTAATTTTCAATCGAAAATTCTCGCGTCAAAATATCAGCTTTTTTCAAAAAGTCGGTGTGCTTTTTGTTCGATGAACTCTCTACTTTCTGATGGTGTAAAAAAAAATATACATTACTATGGTAAATGTTCTCAGAAAATACAAAAAATATTATAATGAATAACGTAATCAGAATGAAGTATCTAAATTCAATAGTATGATTTACATGTATTTTTATATTTTATGAGATTTTCTGGCATAAATGTTATTAGAATTTAATAAGTAAACTTTTTAACAAAAAAAAAATGCAACAATCCCATTTTTTTGATGAAATTGTATATAATGATTAAAATAAATTTTCGAATTCGAGTTTTTTTTCGTTATTCATTATAATATTTTTTGCATTTTCTGAGAACATTTACCATAGTAATGTATATTTTTTTACACCATCAGAAAGTAGAGATTTTAACGAACAAAAAGCACACCGACTTTTTGAAAAAAGCTGATATTTTGACGCGAGAATTTTCGATTGAAAATTAGGGTGCTTTTTTGATATTAAGTCAAAATAAGGCAAAATAATAAATATTTCAAATCAAATAAATTACAGTGTATTTGGGACATAAAAAGGTAAGTTTTCACCAAATTTCGTGAAAAAAAAAATTTTTTTGGAAAAGAAAAATAAAAAACCAAAAACTGGGTTTTTTTGAATTTTTCACATAAATTTTGAGGTTATGTAAAAAAATTGTGATTACAAAAGTTGTAGATCCTTTTATTACCTACAACTTTGCCATTTAACTTTTTTTCATAGGACTTGTAGTTTTGCCGGAAATCGAGATAAATCATTTTTTACCCTTAAATACCCCCCCCCCCTCCCACTTCCCGAAGTCAGATCGCCCGTAATTTATTTTTCCTTTCATTTTTATTATATTCTTCTCCTTTTCCAATGGGTTTTATCCTACTGTTATTTTTTTTGGTTTCAAAAATTATCGACCCTGGTCTATTGTGTTTTGTCGGCTTTACACCGCGTTATTACAAAGCACGCCATATTTTTATAAAATAATAAAAACAGTAAAGAATATATTATTTTCATAATTGTATAATGTTTTTTTTTTTATTTTTGAGAATTTTTATTTTTTAGTTGGTTGGGGACAATGCGCCTATTTCTTCGTGGCGCCTAAGGCAATTGCCTTGCCTGCCTAATGGGTAATATGGCCCTGCCTATATTTATTTATGATCATATTAACACACTCTTCCAAATAATCCACTTATTTATTTTGGTCAAAATAGATTTCTCTAACCTTAAAATACAAAATTAGATGAAATTTTTTGTTCTAATACATTAACCTACCTTTGATACAGATATTCTTATTTCATAATAGAGAAGTTAGATTTTTTTAAATAAATGCTGTTTAGTTAAAACTATTTTATGGAGAAATGTAGACCCAATGCACAAAAATATCACTTATATTGCACCTTACACTTTGGAATTTCATTAAATGCAGTATTTATATTCCTAAATTCTTAAACCAACCATTGTTATTGTGATACTATAAAGATTTATTAACTTTTAACGCTTAAACATAAGCGGTAACACTATAAATATGATTTCTTTTATTGACTATACTTTGACAGATACATAACCGGAAAAGCCTTAAATGCCAAATTTTGAAAAGACTGCGTTGCGTACTTGGTCACGTGGTGGGACTTTAAGGTGTGGAGCATAGTACATGTTTCCATGACACTAAGTGACCTTTTAAATACACATTGACAAGTTGTGGCTTTATAGCGCTTTAGTCACGGGCTGAAGTTAGCAACAGGTTTTTAGTCACGGGCTGAAGTTGGTTTTAAGTTAGTTGACAGTTGTCAAATGTCATACAATCGTTAAAATAAAGTGCCTTTCTTGTAAAATAATACTAAATGTGAAAATTATTTTATTATCTCAATACAAAAATATTAAATAGTTTCTCAACGCCAATATTTGAAAAGTTTATATGAACATTGTACTGACCTTTTAATTTCGTAAAGTGCTCATAAAACATTTTCTTTACTTTCACTGTGAAAAACTGTATATTTTCAAGAAATACATTTCGATTTATAACCTTTATAATCTGTGTTTATAAAATATAAAAATTTTACATTTGACGGTGACACACAGATTTCCCTATTGTTTCATAGATGGCGCTCTATACAAATTTTTGATTTAAATCATTTTAAGGTAATAATAAGTATTTGTCGTAGAAAAAGTTTATAGTATGCACCTCGTTTATAAACTTTTCTATACACTAAATTAAATTCGTGTATAAAATGGAAACTTGATACATAATATACTATTATTTCAAACCAATTTTCATTTGATTGTGTTAAAATTTAAACACAATAAAGCAGACAGGTCAAGCTTCAAATTTCGTAAATTTCAATTTTAAAAATGTGTTATTTAATTAAACAAATAAAATTGGCTTCTTTGTGTTAGTCGTAGATAAAGTATTCTTATTAAACACTCGCTCGCAAGATTCGCTCGTGCCTAATTAACTCTAAAATGGCGTTTATAACCCCACATAATAAATTGAAAAAAGAGAGGTTGAAACCATTTGACAGATTTAGAGAAAGTGAGGTTAAAACCGTTTACATAGATGAAATGTCAAATAAAATTGTATTTAAAATTAATTATTTTTTAGGCGTTATCATGGAGAATATATGCCTTGGGGAGAGCCCTATTTTTTGGGGGCTGGAGCAGACATCCCCAATAATGTTTTAGTTTGGGGAAGAGTTACCAACATATTGTTAAATATAGTAAATATTACTTACATCTGTAAAAACTGTAACCATATACTTAAAATGGCTGGGAATTGTAGAAATTGTAAAAATTCTGACAGAAAATTTAAAGTATTTTTTAGTTTTCTTGCTTCAGATATTGAAGGCCAAAGCAAAATAATATCAAGATCGACAGATTTTCTAAAAATTCTCCTTAACTTTTCCGATAAACAATTTGAAATTTGGCTGAAGGCGTTTGAAGAAATTGGCGAATTTGAGTTCAATCGCTATGAAGAAAAAGATTATTCGAGCTTGGTAAATAATAAAAACCACACAGGGTACAAAACTGCTTTTAACTTATTTTTTTTAGGACAAAACAAAAGAATACTTCTATGAGGCCCTGAAAGAACACTTTGAAGTTTTGAACAATTTTGATTTGAGTTCATATGGGTTATTCTGTCTTAAAAAGAAGAATGACCCATATGCGAAAATACCTAAACCTAACTGGCTTTGCTTGGATGTTAAAATTATGTGATATTTTAAGTAATTTATTATAATAATTGTATGTACTTTTTATATGAAATAAAGTCTTTTTTTATTTTTTTATTTTATACAGTAACTCTTAGTTTAACCATATTTAGAATAGGTAGTATGCAAATGGTAAAAATCAATATTTTTTCTACATTGAATTTGCGGTCGAGGCCACTGTTATTTATTTATCAAACATTTAAAATGAACCTTAAAACACTTCTAACGAAATTTTTTAATACCCAAACATAACAAACTTATGAACAATGATATTAACTAAATAAAACTGTAAAAAATCAAAAATTTACCCACTTTTTTTTACCGCGAACCACCGATTACAAGTTTGACAGTTTGCTGTCAAAGCGAATAAATCAAAACAACTGAAAGTCACGCTATGCGCATCAGTTTAACTGTCATTTGCAATTTGAGTCTGCCTTTTTTATAAGTGAAAAAATAGTGAAAGCTGTTCAAAAAATTCTTTAAGAATGTTTCCTGCAAGTTTTTCTGAAATTTATGTGAGTACTGAACACTTTTTTACAGTTTTTTTCCGGTGAAATCGTTTAATTATAAAAACAACTTATGGTTATGATTTGAAGATTAAACTTAACAGAATATTAACATTATTTTGTTTAGATGCTCGTTAAAGTTACACTTTTTAACGTATTTAAGCTAAAAGTACTGAATTTTATCAAAACTACATACATACCTAAAGAATTCCACACACCATTTTTATTCTACAAAAGCTTACCATACACTGCCATGGGGGGGATTTAAATAAAATACAAATTCGTTATAAATACTGATATTTTCTTAGAAAAAAATCTTCACAATCACAAAAACAGACATACTTTAAAAAACTATAAACTAAAATGACACTAAAACTAAAAAATACATTTTTAAATCATTTTTATGATGATAATAACGTATACATTTTTTCGATATATTTTTAAAAAAGGAAAAAAAAAAACAATAAAGATATAAAGCGATTTTTCGTACGATGAGAAGACTAGCTAAATAATAAAAGAAAAAAGACAGTTTTGACTGTCGTTTTTTTAAATAAAATTATATGGCATATAAATTCACTGAAAAATGTCAAATAAATAATAGTACAGTTGAGCATGACGTAAGGAGTAATATAAATAAAGTAGAGGGGAAAAAATGACGCTTAAACTATTCCGCTAGAACTACGCTATGTATATATTTTCTGCCAAAAACTACTCTGTATATTATAATATAATTATATGGCACTTTTGGAATGAAAAGAACTGTCAATTTGCACAGGGCGTGTCAAAACAACCTGCGGGTGGGAATAAACCACCCAAACAGTTTTTTAAAGTCGCCAGGGGAATTGTAAATCATTCCAGTGGCGAGTGTAATTCCCATGGTAAAAATAATTCCCCTGGTTACTTTTATAATTTTGAGTGGTTTGTTCCTTTTTTGTGCAAATCGACTTGCTAGTGTAAAAAGTGTACCAAAAGGCACTTAATGTCTCTAAGGCACTAATTTTATAAAAAAAGGCCTTTAAATCTATGTCTTTTATTGTTCACTAATAATTGTTCCCTAGTAATACTAAATATGTCAATGATTATTATTTTTTACACGATTACTATCACATAAACTTAAATTTTCTTCTAAACTGTAATTTAACAACTTTCAGTTTCAGTCGCATAAATTATTTATCCTCCGATATATTTGATATTTTTGAGGTAATATCTTCTTAAATTACGGTTATTTACAGATTTACACGTATTATTTACATTATATTTACATTCTCGTTCAAATTTGACGCCCATGTGCCAATAGTTGCCGATAAAAGTACTGAATTTTATCATAACTACATACATACCTAAAGAATTCCACTCACCATTTTTATTGTACAAAAGCTTACCATACCCTGCAATTGGGGGGGGATTTTAAATAAAATACAAATTCGTTATAAATACTGATATTTTCTTAGAAAAAAATCTTCACAATCACAAAAACAGACATACTTTAAAAAACTATAAACTAAAATGAGACTAAAACTAAAAAATACATTTTTAAATCATTTTTATGATGATAATAACGTATACATTTTTTCGATATATTTTTAAAAAAGGAAAAAAAACAATAAAGATATAAAGCGATTTTTCGTACGATGAGAAGACTAGCTAAATAATAAAAGAAAAAAGACAGTTTTGACTGTCGTTTTTTTAAATAAAATTATATGGCATATAAATTCACTGAAAAATGTCAAATAAATAATAGTACAGTTGAGCATGACGTAAGGAGTAATATAAATAAAGTAGAGGGGAAAAAATGACGCTTAAACTATTCCGCTAGAACTACGCTATGTATATATTTTCTGCCGAAAACTACTCTGTATATTATAATATAATTATATGGCACTTTTGGAATGAAAAGAACTGTCAATTTGCACAGGGCGTGTCAAAACAACCTGCGGGTGGGAATAAACCACCCAAACAGTTTTTTAAAGTCGCCAGGGGAATTGTAAATCATTCCAGTGGCGAGTGTAATTCCCATGGTAAAAATAATTCCCCTGGTTACTTTTGTAATTTTGAGTGGTTTGTTCCTTTTTTGTGCAAATCGACTTGCTAGTGTAAAAAGTGTACCAAAAGGCACTTAATGTCTCTAAGGCACTAATTTTATAAAAAAAGGCCTTTAAATCTATGTCTTTTATTGTTCACTAATAATTGTTCCCTAGTAATACTAAATATGTCAATGATTATTATTTTTTACACGATTACTATCACATAAACTTAAATTTTCTTCTAAACTGTAATTTAACAACTTTCAGTTTCAGTCGCATAAATTATTTATCCTCCGATATATTTGATATTTTTGAGGTAATATCTTCTTAAATTACGGTTATTTACAGATTTACACGTATTATTTACATTATATTTACATTCTCGTTCAAATTTGACGCCCATGTGCCAATAGTTGCCGATAAAAGTACTGAATTTTATCATAACTACATACATACCTAAAGAATTCCACTCACCATTTTTATTGTACAAAAGCTTACCATACCCTGCAATTGGGGGGGGATTTTAAATAAAATACAAATTCGTTATAAATACTGATATTTTCTTAGAAAAAAATCTTCACAATCACAAAAACAGACATACTTTAAAAAACTATAAACTAAAATGAGACTAAAACTAAAAAATACATTTTTAAATCATTTTTATGATGATAATAACGTATACATTTTTTCGATATATTTTTAAAAAAGGAAAAAAAACAATAAAGATATAAAGCGATTTTTCGTACGATGAGAAGACTAGCTAAATAATAAAAGAAAAAAGACAGTTTTGACTGTCGTTTTTTTAAATAAAATTATATGGCATATAAATTCACTGAAAAATGTCAAATAAATAATAGTACAGTTGAGCATGACGTAAGGAGTAATATAAATAAAGTAGAGGGGAAAAAATGACGCTAAAACTATTCCGCTAGAACTACGCTATGTATATATTTTCTGCAAAAAACTACTCTGTATATTATATGGCACTTTTGGAATGAAAAGAACTGTCAATTTGCACAGGGCGTGTCAAAACAACCTGCGAGTGGGAATAAACCACCCAAACAGTTTTTTAAAGTCGTCAGGGGAATTATAAATCATTCCCGTGGCGAGTGTAATTCCCCTGGCTTTTTTTTTGTAATTTTGTGTGGTTTGTTCCTTTTTTGTGCAAATCGACTTGCTAGTGTAAAAAGTGTACCAAAAGGCACTTAATGTCTCTAAGGCACTAATTCTATAAAAAAGGCCTTTAAATCTATGTCTTTTATTGTTCACTAATATTTGTTCCCTAGTAATACTAAATATGTCAATGATTATTATTTTTTACACGATTACTATCACATAAACGTAAATTTTATTCTAAACTGTAATTCAACAACTTTCAGTTTCAGTCGCATAAATTATTTATCCTCCGATATATTTGATATTTTTGAGGTAATATCTTCTTAAATTACGATTATTTACAGATTTACACGTATTATTTACATTATATTTACATTCTCGTTTAAATTTGGCGCCCACTTAGCTCTGCTTAGCCCTCAATGTGCCGATACTTGCCGATAAAAGTACTGAATTTTATCATAACTACATACATACCTAAAGGATGCCACACACTATTTTCATTGTACAAAAGCTTACCATACACTGCAATTTGGGGGGATTTTAAATAAAATACAAATTCGTTATAAATACTGATATTTTCTTAGAAAAAAATCTTCACAATCACAAAAACAGACATACTTTAAAAAACTATAAACTAAAATGACACTAAAACTAAAAAATACATTTTTAAATCATTTTTATGATGATAATAACGTATACATTTTTTCGATATATTTTTAAAAAAGGAAAAAAAAAACAATAAAGATATAAAGCGATTTTTCGTACGATGAGAAGACTAGCTAAATAATAAAAGAAAAAAAACAGTTTTGACTGTCGTTTTTTTAAATAAAATTATATGGCATATAAATTCACTGAAAAATGTCAAATAAATAATAGTACAGTTGAGCATGACGTAAGGAGTAATATAAATAAAGTAGAGGGGAAAAAATGACGCTAAAACTATTCCGCTAGAACTACGCTATGTATATATTTTCTGCAAAAAACTACTCTGTATATTATATGGCACTTTTGGAATGAAAAGAACTGTCGATTTGCACAGGGCGTGTCAAAACAACCTGCGTGTGGGAATAAACCACCCAAACAGTTTATTTAAAGCCGCCACGGGAATTATAAATCATTCCCGTGGCGAGTGTAATTCCCCTGGCTTTTTTTGTAATTTTGTGTGGTTTGTTCCTTTTTTGTGCAAATCGACTTGCTAGTGTAAAAAGTGTACCAAAAGGCACTTAATGTCTCTAAGGCACTAATTCTATAAAAAAAGGCCTTTAAATCTATGTCTTTTATTGTTCACTAATATTTGTTCCCTAGTAATACTGAATATGTCAATGATTATTATTTTTTACACGATTACTATCACATAAACGTAAATTTTCTTCTAAACTGTAATTTAACAACTTTTAGTTTTAGTCGTATAAATTATTTATCCTCCGATATATTTGATATTTTTGAGGTAATATCTTCTTAAATTACGATTATTTACAGATTTACACGTATTATTTACATTATATTTACATTCTCGTTCAAATTTGGCGCCCATGTGCCAATACTTGCCGATAAAAGTACTGAATTTTATCATAACTACATACATACCTAAAGGATTCCACACACTATTTTTATTGTACAAAAGCTTACCATACACTGCAATTGGGGGGGATTTTAAATAAAATACAAATTCGTTATAAATACTGATATTTTCTTAGAAAAAAATCTTCACAATCACAAAAACAGACATACTTTAAAAAACTATAAACTAAAATGACACTAAAACTAAAAAATACATTTTTAAATCATTTTTATGATGATAATAACGTATACATTTTTTCGATATATTTTTAAAAAAGGAAAAAAAAACAATAAAGATATAAAGCGATTTTTCGTACGATGAGAAGACTAGCTAAATAATAAAAGAAAAAAGACAGTTTTGACTGTCGTTTTTTAAAATAAAATTATATGGCATATAAATTCACTGAAAAATGTCAAATAAATAATAGTACAGTTGAGCATGACGTAAGGAGTAATATAAATAAAGTAGAGGGGAAAAAATGACGCTAAAACTATTCCGCTAGAACTACGCTATGTATATATTTTCTGCAAAAAACTACTCTGTATATTATATGGCACTTTTGGAATGAAAAGAACTGTCAATTTGCACAGGGCGTGTCAAAACAACCTGCGTGTGGGAATAAACAACCCAAACATTTTTTAAAGTCGCCAGGGGAATTATAAATCATTCCCGTGGCGAGTGTAATTCCCCTGGTGGAAATAATTCCCCTGGCTTTTTTTTTGTAATTTCGTGTGGTTTATTCCTTTTTTGTGCAAATCGACTTGCTAGTGTAAAAAGTGTACCAAAAGGCACTTAATGTCTCTAAGGCACTAATTCTATAAAAAAAGGCCTTTAAATCTATGTCTTTTATTGTTCACTAATATTTGTTCCCTAGTAATACTAAATATGTCAATGATTATTATTTTTTACACGATTACTATCACATAAACGTAAATTTTCTTCTAAACTGTAATTCAACAACTTTCAGTTTCAGTCGCATAAATTATTTATCCTCCGATATATTTGATATTTTTGAGGTAATATCTTCTTAAATTACGATTATTTACAGATTTACACGTATTATTTACATTGTATTTACATTCTCGTTCGAATTCAGCCCTCCATGTGCCGATACTTGTGCGCGCTCATCTGAGCCAGTCCCAGCACCGCGTACTGGCACTGCAGGCAGTGGTAGTGCGTCTGCTTGCCGCTGTGCTGGCAGTTCTGCACTCGGCACTGCTGACTGGGCGTGAACTTCTCGAAACCGGCCGCCTGGATCGAGTCCAGCTTTTGGTGCTGCCTGCGATGCGCCACGACTTTGTTCGTGTCGGTGCACACGAAGTCGCACTTCAGGCAGTGGAAGTGCGAAGCTTTGTTCTGAGTGTTGCCTGCAATGAGAAAAAAAAATTAACAAATATTCCCCAACGTCAAAACAAAACACAGGGTGCTGGAAGGGATTTTTCGCAAACTGGACTTCTAAATTGCTTTTGGGCAACCCCAAAGATAAGATTCCCAAAATTGAAAAGTCTGGGATCTACGAAATAAACTGCCAAGATTGTAACAAGAAACTGTTAGACACAAGTACTTTCGAGATTTAGTAGATACATTTGAAGAATTTGCAATAAGAAGGGGAATGAGCCAAGATTGGTCAATGAGATCGCTTAGATTGAAGTTCTTGGCCAAATTGCTATGGCTCCCACTATGTCGCTTCGTCAAGCTGCAGAACAAACTGGACTGTCGCGTGAATCAGTCAGAAAAGAATTGAAGCTTCACAAATTTCACCCATACAAGCTACAAATTACTCAAGAATTAGGGGATGATGACCCGGACAGACGTATTTGCGAAATTATGACTAACAGGATTATTGCTCAGCCCCAGTTTATAAAAAATATCTGTTTGAGTGATGAGTGCACCTTCTACTTAAATGGCAAGGTGAACAAACAAAACTGCCGTTATTGAAGCAACTTCAATCCTCGGATTATTAGAGAGGGGCATACACTGTTTAAAATATCTGTGGTGTTAATATAAGACCATGAATTATGGTTGAAAATGTTATATACAGCAAACACCAAAACGGTGTTTATCTAAAAATATTTGAGAAGTGCACCTACACAGAAAAAAGGAATAGTAACTGTTCATTTAACTATATTAATTTAGTTGACCCATAAGTATTTATTTTTGTATTTTTTTTATTTTTATCAACTGTGGGAAGGTTAATATAAACAAAGATTAGTCTGACGGTACTAAACCAGATAGTTATTTTATTTTTTTTAAATTGGTTAAATTAACCCAGAAAACTTTAGTGAAACCAACCCGCTGTATGGTTCACTTTACTAAATATGTTGTTTGTAAAATAAGAGTTACTTCAACCTAAAGCACTCTGTTAAAACGATTAAAATAATTTGCCGTGCATTTCCGGTTGCATAGTGTGTCCCGATCGCGGCAAAGGCGGTGTGGATCACGTGATGTTCTTAAATCTCGCCTCTGTTGACTTACATGAAGAGTATATAAGCTCAGGTAGTCCTTTGCTTTGGTGTGACACTACAAGTTGTTCGATACTAAAGAGACCTTAAATAGGTGGAAACAGCTGTCAATATTTGAAGTATTTTAAGTTGGTGGAACGCACTAAAAACATTATCTCTAGCGAGTTGAAGGTTCCATTTTCTGGAATAATACCACTGGTAATATACTAGTAATGCGTCAAGGAACTTTTTTTTCCTTTTTTCTGTGTAGTATGATTTAATTTGACCACAAACACATAATATTTAACACTGAAAAGGAGTTCAATTTACACCAGGTAAAATTTATTTTAATACTGTATGAAAGTTAAATTAGCACTATTTTAGTATTTGAATTTACACCGGACCAACGAACCATATTTAACACCATTTTGGTTTGTATAGATATAGACCATGTATGGTGTTAATTTGGTGTTAAAATGGTCATGAAAACAGTGTACACAATATCCTCAAAAAAGAAATGTTTGGGCGGGCATATTAGGCGGTACTTTGTTCATAGATTGACATTTAAATGGTGAAATGTATGCGGAAATGTTGGACAGAAGAATTGAGCCTCGTAAATTCATGAGGTAGAAAATCAAAGAGACGTTGATGGAAATCTTGTTTTCGATGAACATTTGCTACACTTTCAGCCCCTTGATGTGTAAATTGCAAATTAGCAGAAAAAAATGTTAGGTTATGTCGACAAAACGAAAAAAAAAACGCAACTTACCTAAGTTGGCGGTGTACGCGCAGTCAGGTCTGCCACAGGCGACGTTGGCGCGGTACTGTTGAAAATCCCCGCCCATCAGGGTGTCCAAACGTTCGTGCCTCGCAGTGTGCTGCACGAAGCGCGTCTTGTCGCAAAAACTGTACCCGCAGTCTTGCCTTTGACAGTGGAAGTGAGTTTGGTGCTCCCTGTACCCGCAGTGCTGGTAGTGACAGTCCTCGTTGAACCTGAACCTGAGGTACCCCTCAGGCACGGGTTCGTCCTTCAAGATCCGCATGGAGTTCTGTATGCGCGCCTTTTTTGCCTCGGGCGTCATCTCGTGCGGCGACATGCTGCGTTTGTTGAGGTTGGCCGCCATTTGCGCCAACGGGTTGGTGAGGTTCTCCCCCGGGTAATTCCCCTGCGGCATCAACGGGCTCTGCAGCAGTTGGTGTTGAAACATCAGCTGACTCGGCAACGCCGCGTTGTTGTACAACCCGTACTGCATGTTCTGCATATTTTGCTGGGACATCAACGCGAATTGCAAGTTCGTCGGAAAGTTACTAAAGTGACTATACGCGTCAAATGTCGGGGTAACGTAGGTTTCCTCTTTTGGGGCTTGGATGGTTGTGGGTGGGTTCTGCAAACTCTGCAGTGGTGCCACCTGTATTTTGCCTTCATTTTTCACCCCAACCTTATTGTTATCATTATTGTTATCTTCTTGAACCTGAGCACTTAGAGATCCAGTGCTATGTTTGGCTACATGCACCACAAGTCTATCTATCTCCGAGAACGCCTGATTGCATAGATTGCAATGGTAGTGATACTTCCTCTTAAGTTTGCAGAAAGGTCTCGAACAGCTCAGTTCGGGCCCGTATAAAGTGCTAGACGAATTTGTGCTCATTTCCGTGGACACTAAAGCGCTGGGTTCTAAAATAAAACACAACAACGTCAAATCGCGTCAAAACAAAAATTAAACGAGAAGCCACAAACAAGGATTATTACAGTGCACGGGTAGTTTTAGTAAAGCATTAGAAAACAAATATTGACAGCACAAATATATATGGGTGAATCTCATGAAATGTCCCCCGATGTGTTACCCCGTGAAACCATATTTTTTATAAATATTTTATGTATGTTTTAAAAAATATTAAGGTGTCAAAAGATACAATAACTTATTTCAAATATACAAAGGGATGTTTATAAAAAAAACATACGAAATCCTAACCTCCGTGAAGCTCTAATATTCAAAATGTATGATTTCTTAAAATTCTTGCATTAGTGCAGAACCACTTATGTTATGTTATCATTAGATCGGTGGCTTCCCAAAACCCCATTCTAGACTAACAGTGAAACAACCAAAAAAAAAAAAATTCACTTGTGGGACATCTCAATATATTCACCCATAAATGTTAAATGTATTAGTATATTTTGTCATTTGAACAGAAATATACCTGAATTTAAAGATTTAATTTCTTGGGAAGAATTTTCTGGATTTAAAGATGAAAGTGGATAAAATGTGCCAGAAGCCTTCACCACTAAAAAAACAAATCACACATGTTTACTATTTACACAAAATACTCCAAAACAACTAATTTTCTTTACTTGGAATTTTTTTTTTCAAACTGGGTTAGGGTACTTTGAATTATGATAACACGGTAATAAAAAGTAGTAAAGGTACCAGTTGGACTTTGTTTGATTCTCAAAAGTAAGTATCCTAGTAAACAGTAAAGAGGTTATGTTCTAAAAACATACATTACACGTCGCCTGGACCACATATTGTCTGACCCAGGGGAAAATTATGTGACCCAGGGGACAATTCCAAAGAAATAAATCATAATATATTTTTGAAATAATAATAAACTTATAGGAAAGTTTTAAAAACATTTTTTTTCAACCTTCCACCGTTTCTGTTTTTGACAGTATGTAGCCAATTTAAAATAATGGCCTCCAAATTTTTAATAATAATTTTCCTAGTCAATGTATTTTGCCTCAAAGAAGCTGGAAAAAATTGTTTGGTAGTTCAACGAAACAACGTTTATATTGAAAAAATCCAACTGCCCACTTAAGGTGTCAAATAACACCCCTAAATAAACAAAATTTGAGAAAAAAACAGGTTTGTAGATAAGGTTATTGTTTTTACTTTTTCTTCTTTAAATGTACAAGAATTTTGAAAATGACCCATTTATTGAACAGCATTAACTATTTACATATTTGGTATCGTTTTATAGACAATTTATCAAATATTGTTTTAGAGAAACTTCCAAATAAAGAAAACTTTGACTAAGTGCAAATACAGTGCTATAACTATTGAAAACTTCGTTAAACTTACCGGATATTTTGTTGTCATTTTGGCTCAAATTTATAGCTTTAAATTGAGGCTCCTCAACTTTTTCTTCGTTTAGTTGGGTTTCAGTTTTAACCCTGATTTCACCCATAGTTTGTTGTGGCATTTCTTCAGCATGCTTCTGTTGGTGGATAGCCATTGTACTATACTGCACAAAGGAGTATCTGCAGTTGGGTTTAGTGCAGTGAAAATGCCTGTTTGTTTTATTGCTTGGACAATTTAGCAACCTGCAGTCAACGTCTCTGTCATAGAACTCAAACCCGTCCAAAATTTCAATGTTATCGTGAAAGTCTTTGGAGTGCATTATCAGGACATCTTCCTGGTCCGTTACATAGAGGCATCTATTTTGATTGCAATGAAAATGCACTGAACCCAAATACGGACACAAATTATCGGGACACTTTGTATTTTCTACAAAAACATCAAAACCTTGCAAGCTATAGTCTTGCATCTGAAAAAAAAATTACGTTGAGTTTGAAAGTGTGTAGTTCTTTTGTTTTTCAAAAAAAATAATTGTCAATTTATGGAATCGTAGCCCAATCGTTGGGCTTTCCAAAAATGTCCCAATCTTATTTTAATCTTATCTCGTTCCCGAGATATCATCAAAAATATAACTTGTTGTTCTCATTCTAAGAATTATTTTTCAAAGGCGCATAACTTTTTTAATTGCAATACAAATTTTAATTATTTTGTATGGACTTAAAGCCCAATCAATATTGTTTCCAAAAATTTAACTTTAAACTATCCGAATTTCGAGATATCTTAAGAAAACTTACGTTAGGGCTGTGAGTGCTACTCCTATCGTCGTTAGAGTCGTTTAGTTCCAACTCCCGGCTGCTAGATGGCGTCGCCGACGGTTTGGGTAGTTTAAAACTGGTGAAAATCGCTTGCGGGGAATCCATGAGGCCTTGGTTACCAACTGGGGACTGAAATAAATACAATTATCACCATCGAGCGTTTCGCAATAATGAGAGAGGTGACTTTAAGTCGAGATATCTCACTTATTAGTTGAGATAAAATGATTGTGTTTGGATGTATTTGTAGAGAATTTCATGTGGAATAAAATTGTTATTAACAGTATTTTTCTATTCTTTATAGTTTTTGAGTTATGTGCAGAAAACTGAAATATTGACATTTCACAATGTCACGACTTTAACACTGTATATGTTTGTTATTAATTGGGATACCGAAATTATTTTGACATCATATTATAGATAATTTCGTTGTGAATAAAAAATATAAAAAATAATTTATGTATTTGTTCCAAAACTTACATAATCGTTCCAAACTTCGATGACGCGGTTTTTCGGTGGTCTGCCGCGTTTTCTGCAGAACATACCGTCGATAGATGTCGCTAGGTGCGTCATAGTCAAGGGATCCTTGGTCAAACTCAATTTCCTCGAGTACTCGTGCATTTTGTAGTGTTCTAGACGCCTGAAAGGCTTGTCCGAAGGTAGTATCACTTCCCTGCAGTTTTCCCAGTTGCAGTGATAGTGTTTCTCTTTGTCCTGATAGATGCATGACTCGTCGCATCCGCCATTTTGCACGGTCACCGTGGTAAAGTAGGTGTCTGTTACTTGTTCTTGTTGCTCGTGATTGCGGGCATGCTCTCTTACGCCGTCCTTTGAGCTGAAGGGAATTAATGTTTTTGCTTAGTTGGGTTGTGATTGCTTAAGGGGGTTGTAACTGGGTTGTCGGTGGGGTTACGGGGTTATATTTGGTGTTGATTTGTAGAGAATTTTATAGGGAACAATTAATATTATATACCATTTTTTGTAGTTTTTATGGTTTAGAAGTAAAATCAACATTAGTGATGGGTTAAGAAAATTTAGCACGATATGAATCAATTGACTTTAAGGTGCTATAACTTTAAAGTGGTTTGGGTTAGGGGGTTATATGTAGTATGAAATAGTAGATAATATATTGGAGAATACAAAATATAAATAGTTTTTTTGTAACTTTCATGGTTTAACAGAAAAACTCACCTATAAAGGCCATCTCGCAGTTTAAAATTCAGATTTTTGGTTGGTTGGGTTGTGGTTGATTTAGGAGGTTGTAACTAAGTTGTTGGTGGGGGTATGTGGTTATATTTGGTGTTGATTTGTAGAGAATTTTATAGGGAATAATTAATATTATGTACAACTTTTTTGTGGTTTTTATGGTTTAGGAGTAAAATCAACATTAGTGATGGGTTAAGAAAATTTAGCACGATATAAATCAATTGACTTTAAAGTGCCATAACTTTGAATTGGTTTGGCTTAGGGGGTTATATGTAGTATGAAATTGTAGATAATATATTGGAGAATACAAAACGTAAATAAAGTTTTTTTGTAACTTTCATGGTTTAAGAGAAAAACTCACCTAAAGGCCATCTCGCAGTTTAAAATTAAGATTTGGTTGATTTAGGGGGTTGTAACTAAGTTGTTGGTGGGGGTATGTGGTTATATTTTGTGTTGATTTGTAGAGAATTTTATAGGGAATAATTAATATTATATGCAATTTATTTGTGGTTTTTATGGTTTAGGAGTAAAATCAACATTAATGATGGGATAAGAAAATTTAGCACGATGTGAAGCAATTGACTTTAAAGTGCTATAACTTTAAAGTGGTTTGGGTTAGGGGGTTATATGTAGTATGTAATTGTAGATAATATATTGGAGAATACAACATGTAAATAAAATTTTTTGTAACTTTCATGGTTTAAGAGAAAAACTCACCTAAAGGCCATCTCGCTGTTTAAAATTAAGATTTTTGGTTGGTTGGGTTGTGGTTGTGGTTGATTTAGGGGGTTTTAACTAAGTTGTTGGTGGGGGTATGTGGTTATATTTTGTGTTGAATTGTAGAGAATTTTATAGGAAATAATTAATATTATGTACAACTATTTTGCAGTTTTTATGGTTTAGGAGTAAAATCAAGATTAGTGAAATTTAACACGATTGACTTTAAAGTGCTATAACTTTGAAGTGGTTCGAGTTAGGGGGTTATATGCAGTATGAAATTGTAGGTAATTTATCGGGGAATAAAAAACGTAAATAAATGTATTATGTAACTTTTATGGTTTGAGAGAAAAACTTACCTGAAGGCCATCTCGCAGTTTTCTACAAAACAGTGGTAGTGGTCTTGATTCTGGTATTCACATTTGTCCATGCACTGCTCTTGTTGCGGTACGAACTGACAGTACTTCTTCCAAAAATCTTCGTTGTTCCAGTTCATCTCGTCCGGGGCGTAGGAGTTGCTTTCGTTGGCGCTTAAATCGATGGCCGTATCTGACTCTTCGAAACTGACTGGGGAGTTTCTTTCCGAGTTACTTTCCGTGTTGGAGACGTTGGACATCATCGATTGGTTGAACATGGATAGGTTCAAACCTTCCGGTGGGTTTTCGAAGTCGCGTATGAACGGAGGCATAGGTACTGAGCCGTCCGATAAGGTTTTCATCATGGATTGAGCTAGCTTGTACTTTCTGTAAGCCAACTCGGAATCTTTGCGTTCGTGTTTTCTCTTGTGCGAGAATAGTTGGCCCGAGCTGTGCAAGACGTAGTTGCACTGCGGTCTAATGCAGTGGATGTGGTTGCAGACTTTCGAGAACCGGCAGTTTTCGAAGGGGCACACTTCGTTCTTCATGAACTTCTTGAAGCCGTCTCTCGACAGTTGCTCGTCCTTGATGTGGTACGACTTGTGCTTCTCCATGTCGCTTTTATTTTTGAACGTGAACCTGCACCCTTGCCTTCTGCAGTGGAAGTGCGTGGTACGTTGCCCGAAGAAGGCGCAGTAACTCGCTCCGCACTCTTCTGTAGCCCTGAATCGCTGGAAGCCTTCTTGGATGATGGCGGAATCTTTTCTGTGGTAGTTGGCGTGCATTTGCACGTCAGACGTCGAAATGTACACCTTATCGCACCCCTCCTTGATACAATGGTAATGGGTTTGTTTTTTGTTATGGGTACAGTTGTGAAACCTGTCCGAACAGTCGTCCAGGGGACTGTACCTCATAAAACCGTGCTGCAAACTTTCGTCTCTCTTCTTATGCCACTTGAAATGCCTGATCATTTCCTCCTTCTTGATGAAAACTCTTGAGTTGCAGTCAAGGCAGTGGAAATGTTCCCGGTAGTTCAAATCCTTACAGTAAGAGCTACCGCACTCCAAAGACGAACTGAACTTTTTCACGTACTTCGAGTAATCGAGCTGCGTTGTGGATTTTTGTATTAACATGTTGCTCGACATGGCTTCACGTTGAATCGACTGTCCCATCGATTGGGCCATCATTGCTGTAACAAACATAATGCGATATGAGAGAGAGTTAAGTTTAAATCGAGACATCTCGGTTAATTTTCGAGATAATTAAAATATTTTTACATACATTTGTAGACAATTTTGTGTACAATAAAAATGCCTTAAACGATATTTTTATATTTTGTGTAGTTTTTTAGATAAATGAAAAAACATTGACAAGAGACATAATGCGATACAAGACAGTTAAGTTTAAATCGAGATATCTCGGTTAATTTTCGAGATATTTGAATTATTTTTACATACATTTGTAGACAATTTTGTGTACAATTAAAATGCATTAAACGATATTTTTATATTTTGTGTAGTTTTTTAGATAAATGAAAAAACAGTGGCAAAAGACATAATGCGATACAAGAGAGTTAAGTTTAAATCGAGATATCTCGGTTAATTTTCGAGATATTTGAATTATTTTTACATACATTTGTAGACAATTTTGTGTACAATAAAAATGCCTTAAACGATATTTTTATATTTTGTGTAGTTTTTTAGATAAATGAAAAAACATTGACAAGAGACATAATGCGATACAAGACAGTTAAGTTTAAATCGAGATATCTCGGTTAATTTTCGAGATATTTGAATTATTTTTACATACATTTGTAGACAATTTTGTATACAATAAAAATGCATTTAACGATATTTTTATATTATGTGTAGTTTTTTAGATAAATGGAAAAACAGTGGCAAAAGACATAATGCGATACAAGAGAGTTAAGTTTAAATCGAGATATCTCGGTTAATTTTCGAGATATTTGAATTATTTTTACATACATTTGTAGACAATTTTGTGTACAATAAAAATGCATTAAACGATATTTTTATATTTTGTGTAGTTTTTTAGATAAATGAAAAAACAGTGGCAAAAGACATAATGCGATACAAGAGAGTTAAGTTTAAATCGAGATATCTCGGTTAATTTTAGAGATATTTGAATTATTTTTACATACATTTGTAGACAATTTTGTGTACAATAAAAATGCATTAAACGATATTTTTATATTTTGTGTAGTTTTTTAGATAAATGAAAAAACATTGACAAGAGACATAATGCGATACAAGACAGTTAAGTTTAAATCGAGATATCTCGGTTAATTTTCGAGATATTTGAATTATTTTTACATACATTTGTAGACAATTTTGTGTACAATAAAAATGCCTTAAACGATATTTTTATATTTTGTGTAGTTTTTTAGATAAATGAAAAAACATTGACAAGAGACATAATGCGATACAAGACAGTTAAGTTTAAATCGAGATATCTCGGTTAATTTTCGAGATATTTGAATTATTTTTACATACATTTGTAGACAATTTTGTGTACAATTAAAATGCATTAAACGATATTTTTATATTTTGTGTAGTTTTTTAGATAAATGAAAAAACAGTGGCAAAAGACATAATGCGATACAAGAGAGTTAAGTTTAAATCGAGATATCTCGGTTAATTTTCGAGATATTTGAATTATTTTTACATACATTTGTAGACAATTTTGTGTACAATAAAAATGCATTAAACGATATTTTTATATTTTGTGTAGTTTTTTTAGATAAATAAAAAAAACTGTAACAGTGACAACACACATTAACGATTAGTTTAAGATAGGATAACCCTGTTGTTTTTTAGGTTAAAAAAATCCCCTTGACGTTATTTTGTGGACAATTTAACGCTTAACAAAATGGAGTTTGAACATTTTCTCCAACTTTTATAGATTTTTAATTATCTACAAAAAACTATGTGACTGTGCAAATTTTTTTTAACGTTCTAGATACCGTTGATTTTTACGGTTTCAAAGTCTATAATTTATGTTATTATACGGCTATTAAAAATCGTTTACAGTGAAAAAATTAATAAAAATTAAATCTAAACTATTTTGTGTGTTGGTTTAGATATTAATATACCATATGGTGTTTGTTCGTATTTAAATTAATTTTTATTTACTTACTATAAAATCATTTTTGGTATTCTGTTAAAACAGATGTGTAGGGGTCATATACATTTGAACCGTCCCGAATTTAATTAAATCATGGGTAATTTATTTCGAATATTCTCTATCTATTCCAAAGAGTTCTTAAAATATCCACAAAAATCTTAAACATTCCCGGAAAAAATATTAAAAACAACACTTGGCCTCAGACAAAAGAATATTTATGCGTGCTGCGCTTAATTTTGCAGAAAATTATTAAAACTCTTTATTGTAAAATTTTCTAAGAACACCAACCGCCCAAGTCAATGGAATTTATATTATTGTTTAACTCCAACATCATTAAAAATCTGCTCTTTGAAATCAAAACATTAAATAGTTAATGGCGAGCTTTCACAAATTCCAAGATATCTCGGCTTTTATCGATTGCATTTAAAAAAACAATACCTCTTTTCAAAGCCTATTTATTGCCCTACAAAAGCATATTAATTTTATTAAGTTTGAAAAATTATTTAAAAAGTTATAGAGCGATGAAGTCGCCACCAAATAAAATTCAAGATATCTCGAAAACGGGAAAGGATACAACTAAGATAAGATAGTTTTAGAAAGCTTAGCAATGGAGCTACAAGTCCATGGAAACATTTTGAATTTGCATTAATATTAAAAAAGTTGTTGACCTTTAAAAAAACACTTAGAATGACAAAGGCGAGATGAACATCACGTTATATTTTTGATGATATCTCAAAAACGGTAAAAGATAAAAATAAGATCAAGATAGTTTTGGAAAGCTTAATAAGTGGGCTACAATTTCATATAATTACACAATTTTTGACGAAAAAACAAAAGAACCACATCGCGTTTAAGTTGATATGTAAGAAATTCTGACATGCTCTTGTACTTTCCATGATATCTCGAAAAATATTTTCGTGATAAACATAAAGTGTATATGTTTTTTAAAGCTTAAATTGTGTTCTTTATTTTGTTGCATTCAAATTTTAAATCGCATAAAAAATAACAAAGCTACGCTCGTTTAAAACTAAACGAGTCTAAATTGGTTCCCCTCTTTTCGTAGCAGCTCGTCTCTCTAAAAAAGGAAACAGCCTGTAAACGATGAAAAATGACAAAACGGTGTTTCTGTCTCTCTTCAATAAAAAACTCACAATCACTACAATTGACTCAATAAAATCATGGAAGGCTGGGGGAGCGTCTCACGTCAATTCAACCAATTCGTCCAATTTAGACTACTTTTTATTATTCATAAAATTTCATAAACGTACTTAATAAATATTTTATTTGTTCTATCAATTAAGGACTTTAACCGGCATGAAGTCAGTAAACACTTTACTTTAATAGGAAATTATTCAGTTTTAAAGATTTTTAGATCAATACAATTGAGAGGAAGTCTAGGATTTTACTAATACACACCATATCTCGATTTACTCGAAAACTAGTAAAAATATGTGAAAATCTGTAATTATAGTTTTTATTCTGCATTAAATTATCTACAAAATGGTGCCAAAATAATATTTTTATCTTTATAAACAACAAAGTTACAGGGTGTTAAAGTAAGGTCTGTCATTTGCACCCACCTAAGAAAACATTGTATCGTTTTTTTGAATATTGCTCGAAAATCAAATGAACTACGAAAAAATGTATAAACGTACTTTTTGCTCACTATAAAATTACCACCAACAAACTGGCACATAATTTATCTTTATAGCCCAATTATTACAAAAGTTACGGACCTAAATTCCAAAACTATAAAGATTACCATGGCTATAGTCTATGAAATCTACAATGTAGCTGAGTTATAATCGCTATTAAAGCATTTTTTTCTTCAGTTGGTGCGCTTGTAGTCCATAAGAAAAAGACATTAAATTTCAATTTTTTCGCAAAATTTTAATGTCCTCATATCCAGGCTATACAATGTATTGTATAGAATCCGAACATTTTATGGGTTATTTATTTATATTTTATTTACTGGCGAGGTAGAAACATAAATTACAATTACAGCCCGCGATGTGTTTAGATACGGACTTTATTGTTGGTACAACTGCAAAAAGTCACTAGAACCTTTAAGTGGTTGTAAATTTTAACTTTAATTAAATGTACATTGTGCACCAATTTTAATTTTTTGAGATATATTAAAAATTATCTACAAAATGATGTGTGAAGCATATTTTTATCTTTAAAAGTAACGAAGATATCTTAATTTTAAGATAGCACTACAACATTTTCAAGATCAACTTAGTTTATAAAAGATATCTCGAATTTTGTTGAAAATAGAAAAAATATGTTTTTATAACTTTTGTTGTATATTAAATTATCTACAAAATGGTGTATAATACATATTTTTATCTATATTAATAACAAAGATATATTTTAAGATACCACTAGCATTTTGAACGTTAACTTAGTTTATTAAAGATATCTCGAATTTTGTTGAAAATAGAAAAAATATGTAAAAATAACCTTTTGATGAATATTAAATTATCTACAAAATGGTGTATAAAACATATTTTTATCTATATTAATAACAAATATATATTAATTTTAAGATAGCACTCTAGCTTTTTGAACGTTAGCTTGGTTTATTAACGATATCTCGAATTTTGTTCAAAATAGATAAAATATGTTAATACAACATATGTTGCCTAATAAATTATCTATAAAATGACGTATAAAACATATTTTTCTCTTTATTAATAACAAAGATATATACACTTTAACGTAAACTTAGTTTTTACAGAAATTAATAAATATAATTATAATTGTATACAGTACAGATTAATTGTCTTTATTTTACTTCAAGCTATATATGTTAATTTTTTTGTTTTCACATTTTTAACATTGGGAATTTTTGTATCTATTAATATTTTATCAGGCATAATGTATTATCCAAAAATGTTGTTTTTGACACAAAAACTTTAACAATTAATCAATTTTATTTTTTGATGACCCTATTGCGAAAAAGTTGTTAACCTTTACAGTACTAAGAATAATACAATAAATTTGGGAAACGTGCCGATATGGTCTTCGAGAATATTTAAAAATTTACTATACCATATTTAAAAAAAGTAATATGTTAAGTTACTTTTTAATTAATTATTGAATTAATTCAACCGGTCAATTAAGTAATTAAAATTGTTAACAGCTTTTTAATTGACTTAAAAAAAGTGATATGATCTCTGGATTTTTGTCCCAAAAACACCTAACAAAACAAACATTTTCTACCAAAAACAGTTTTAAAATCTAGATCAAAATAACTGGTTTCGTAGCTCCAATATTCTAAAAAATGATTTACCTATTTAAATAAATTTTTTGATATTAATCATATGTAAAGACTCACATATAACCAGTTTTAAATTTGTAAAGAATTCCAAGAACTATTTTTTATTGATTAATCTTCCAAATAAGGCAGCTTAATTAAAAATGTGAGATGAGATGAAAAAAATAAATAAAATATCAAGAAGATGAAATATTTATTTGCTAAATATCTTTTTTATTTGTTGGTTTTAAATTTTATTATCTTTGTTGTTTTAAGAGGCGGAAATGTGTTTTTGATATCATTTTGTTGTGAATTTTATTGGGATTATAACTGATTTTATTTTTTTTCGTAATTCTTGTGGTTTTTTACATTTTTGCAAAAAACTGACTAGGTTTCAAAAATAACGGTTTTAATCTCAAATTTTCTGTGTAAATCAAAATTTATCCCTTGAAAATAGACTAACAAACGATTTTTTTTCAATTCTTATATTTTTTCAGTTATTAAAAAAAACAAATTTAATTTTTACATAAGATATTTTTATTTTGACACATAATCGCCGTCTGTAAAATTTAGACCGAAAACAACCATTGAAGGGCATCCCGAAAATTTTTAACCCTTTTATAAGTTTAATCCATAGGGGTGCCCATATTACTCACTTATTAAGAATAACCCTTATGAAATCTTTTTAAACAGTTTTTTAAAATCACAGCTGGCCGAATTGAAAATTTTAGAGATTAAATAAAATCGCCTACTTTAATTCGAGGGGCAACTGTATTATAAAATAAACGCCCAGCAAATTTCTCGACGTGTTTTTGTTGAATGGTGCCGCTAACTTGGTTGGCCTACCGAATAAATCTTAGTATTCAATTTAAAGGTCCTATTTAGATTTTTTTTCAAAAGGGTTAAGATAAATAGTGAATTTTTACCCTTTTGAAATTCTATATGCTTTTATTTTGGTAGCGTTTTTTCTATTATTACCAAATTACACACGTGTACATATTTTGAATGAAGTTTATTTCATTCGGTGAACGCAATTTGTTTTTAGGGCAAAATTTTGTTTTGACAGCTGTTTAGTTTTTACGTAATATTTTAGTAGGTATTAAAAAATAAAAAAGTGGATTAATACAAAATTATTTTCTATAAAATTACCTACAAAATCATCTATAAAATATATTTTTATCTTATATATTAAGATAGATATCTCGCGATAAAGTAATCTACATGAACATGATTCTACTTTTTTAAAGATATCTTAATTATTTATAAAAATATTAAAAAACTGCACAATACTTATTTATTCCCTATTTATTTGTCTACAAAATTCTACAAAAAAATTTAAAATATCTCAAAGAATAACCGAGATATCTCAATTTAAAGTCAGCCATGCAAGTTTACACAAGCGAACTCGACATAATGTTAGTTTTTTAACGGTATACCAAAAACTACTGCAAATACAAGAAAAATTTTAAAAAGTTTTTTGTTGCCAATATTTTTTTTTCCATAGTATGACGTTTTTTTGGTTTTCGTAGTAGCCAAGATGGCCGAGATATTTGTGTTTATCTACATCGGATGTTGAAATGTAAAATGAACGTCACAAACTTTTTTTGACATACCTCAACAATTTGTTAAAATACAAAAAAATTTTGGTGAGTTCTTTATTGCTTATTAATTTTTCTATAAAATTATTAAAAAAATATATAAATATCTCAAAATATAACCGAGATATCTCGATTTAAAGTTATCATTGCCATTTGACACCAGTTAATCTAACATGGTGTTAGTTTTTTAACCATATCTCAAAAAACATTCGGTGAACGCAATTTGTTTTAGGACAAAACTATTTTCTATAAAATTATCTACAAAATCATCTATAATATATATTTTTATTTTATATATTAACATAGATATCTAGCGATAAAAGTAACACCAATGTTATAATGTACATGTACATGATTCTACTTTTTTAAAGATATCTTAATCATTTATAAAAATATTAAAAAACTGCATTTTACTTATTTATTCCCTATTAATTTGTCTACAAAATTATATAAAAAAATTTAAAATATCTCAAATAATAACCGAGATATCTTAATTTAAAGTCAGCCATGCAATTTAACACAAGCGAACTCGACATAATGTTCGTTTTTTAACGATATCCCAAAAACTAGTGCAAATACAAGAAAAATTTTAAAAAGTTTTTTGTTGCCAATAATTTTTTCTATAGTATGACGTTTTTTTGGTTTTCGTAGTAGCCAAGATGGCCGAGATATTTATGTTTATCTACATCGGATGTTGAAATGTAAAATGAACGTCACTAACTTTTTTTGACATACCTCAACAATTTGTTAAAATACAACAAAAATTTGATAAGTACTTTATTGATTATTAATTTTTCTATAAAATGATAAAAAAAATATATAAATATCTCAAAGTATAACCGAGATATCTCGATTTAAAGTCATCATTGCTATTTGACACCAGTTAATCTAACATGTGTCAGTTTTTTAACCATATCTCAAAAACTATAAAAAATAGAAAAATTTGCAATGGTAACTTTTTGTAGTCTATGATTTTACCTACAATTTAATGTAAAAATATTTTTTCTATTTCAATGTGTAACCGAGATACTATGGTTTAAGTAACGCCGGTCAACATATAAATCTTAGGATAATTCTGTTAAAAAAAAATCTAATAAAAAGAGTCTTTGCTAGTTGCCAGTAAAGTAACCTTTAGCAAATAGCCGTTAATTAACATTATTTAGGTATTTCAATATCTAATTAAAGCCGCGCGACATAATATCGGTACAATTTCACAAGCCAAGAAAAGTTTTTTTTTTAAATTTGAAATGTTAAATTTTTGGCCAGGCTTCCACATGAGATTTCTATTTGATCAAAAATCCAGACCCCGGCGATACAAATAGACTAACGTTACTTCTATTAATCTATTTTCCAATTATCTTTTCATACCAACAATATACGGGGTGTTTGGATGATTAATGGTTTACTATATGGGTGATTCTACAAAAGTTGGACAACTTGATGTCATCAGTCAATATTTTTAGTATATTACAAAAAAAAACAGGTCTACCCAATTTTAATGTATTTTTTCAAAAGCACGTTTGTAGAAAAACATAATAAATATTCAAAACATCAGTACCTTGACGTGTCACAACTCCTGAATCAAATATTTGAGTGATTTTATTTTAAAATATATTCAATTTATCTTAAATTTAAAACTATAAAACATTAAATAATGTATTTTTCATATTTCTTCATAGATTCGAATAATAGCAATTTAAAAAAAAATTGATAATCTTTGTACTCACTTTTACCCGTCAGTTCTGTGTCCAATGTTAAAATTCAAAATTCCTGCGAAATATTGAAGTTTAAACGTCAAGTCCTCGTTTTAACTCAAGTGTTGGTAAAAAATTACCTACAAAGCCCTCCCTTTGCACGACAGTCATCTTGAAAACAATGCAAGCGGCGAAGTTGTGGTGAATGCACGTATAGTCAGTCAAAATTTCAGTACTGTGGTGAGTAGTTATTTTCTTACGTATATATATTTCATTGTAATTTATATAAGGCTATATGTGATTTGTTGATAAGTAGCATCCACTAATACAAAATATTAGTAAAATACTTTATTCCGAATTATAATCTCAAATTTGTATCCCATTCATCAGTACCGTGTCGTCAGTTCCTTGTTCGATGTTTCGGTTATCTTTTTTTCGCAAACTTCAATTTAAATTCTGCTTGCGCAGAAATTGTTTATTTAATGTCATTATAACCTCATATAAATTTGGTGTGGGTCCCATATCTAATAATTGAGATATCGGTATACCCAAAATCCACCAGCCGCCACTGATGTGTGGTATTATTTGATTTTAAGATATTTAATGTATAATATGCTCAAAGTTGCAATAAATCTTATATTTTCCAATAAATTATGTATTTAATTAGTACCCTGGTATACTCGTCACTTCCCTTGCATTCAAATTTAGAAAACAAAGATATTTCAGAAACTGTTTGAAAAAGTGACTGGCCCGGTCTGGAACAGTATATTTATTACATATATTATCTATGTTCTCATAACAAAATACTGTTTATTTTCTTCGAAAACTATATAAACAAAATGAGGTCAAAAGTTGCCCAACTTTTGTGGAATCACCCTTATATTTTTGAACATTTTTGTGTCAAGCCAAAGTGTGTCAACTTTAATATTAAGTAATACAGTTTAACACATTTTTGCTTACCATCCACGTCTTCAATTGTTAATTTGCAATTCAAATGGGTGTTAAAACAATTAAACGAGACACAGTGTATATGTCTGGAATTGTCTATTTTTGAGTGAATGCGGGATAAAAACAGTTGCGTAACATTAAAGTGATTCATTTGTTTCACTTGGCTTTGTAAGCCAGAAATAATAGGCGAACAAATGTCTTCTCATTTTGCATAGTTTTAAACAAAAAAATAAGATTTATACACTTTTTGTTACAAATGTTAAACCAGAATATTTTAAATATTCCAATTTCCTCAAGTTGTAATTTTGATGGTCTAAATGTGTAGAATAAAAAGATAATTATATATACACACATCCGCTGTTCTTAAAAATGACCCAAAAAACTTTAACGTAATTACCAAAACATCTGAATATTTCTTGTTTTACTAGAAAATGTTAATTAGATCCACACGCACAGTGATACGTATAACGAAAAAAGTGGCCGCATTGTGAATTTATAAAATACAATGGTGGTTTGTTCTACATTTGGTTGAAAGGGTACAGAGTTTTTGTTAAAAAGTTATGAAAATTATTTATATTTACGCAATTCATTCAAGATACTAGGTGTGTTCAGAAAATAACGGGATTTGTTAAATTTCGCGGGTTCGGAGGGTCCGGTTGTCATAAAATTTTCTTTATTATGTTGGTATTCATGCCCCCGAAGTATGATAAAAACTTTAGCTGTTTTCATTGTTTACTTTGTCTGTGGCAACCGCTAAGGTTAGACGTGTTTTTAGCTCGGCGATTTTTCGTTCGTTAAAAGAAATGGATCAAAGAATTTGTATCCAGTTTTGCTTAAAAAATGAAATAAATTCTGTGAAATGTTAACAAGGCCTATAGTGAGTCTGCTATAAGTAAAACAAGAGTTTACAAGTGGTATAAGAGTTTCCAAGATGGCCGTGAAGACGTTGAAGATGACGAACGCACAAGCACATTAACAACCGATAAAAACATGGAAAAAGTGGAAGAAATGGTAATAAACCATCAGAGAAGTCGCTGATGATGTTGGTATATCGATTGGCCCATCATAAAAACATGGAAAAAGTGGAAGAAATGGTAATAAACCATCAGAGAAGTCGCTGATGATGTTGGTATATCGATTGGCTCATCCCATGAAATTTTTTCGAATGTTTTGGGTAAGAAACGCGTGGCAGCAAAATTTGTTTTAAATTTTGAACAAACTTTTTGGCCAAAAACAATACTGTAATGATGCCCCAGCCTCCATATTCGCCAGACATGCCTCTGTCTGACTTTTTCCTATTCCCAAAAATAAAGAGAACCTTAAAGGGCCGTCGTTTTGCAAGCATAGATGACATTAAAAGCGCATCGCTGAAAGAATTAAAGGCTATCCCAAAGATCGAGTTTTAGAAGTGTTTCGAGTATTGGAAGAAGAGCTGGCACATGTGCATAAAATCCAATGGGGACTATTTTGAAGGCGACAACATTAATGTAGACGAATAAATAAATATTTGTTTCAAAAAACGAAAATTCCCGATATTTTCTGAACACACCTCGTAAACAAAAAAAACAATAAATCTTGGGGACATATTTTCCAAGTTGTGTGCATATGTGCGTCCAGTAAAAATAGACCAAAAAATGCACCAACAATTATTTCTTACACCAAAATACCAGAAATGCATCTGACATATTCTATTTATTATATTCCACGGTCCTTTAAACATATTTACAGTAAAAAACGTTTTACGTTTTAAATTTATATTTTATATAAATTGTGATATTTTAGGTTCTGCTATTTTAATATCATTATTTTTTTAAGCATTTAGTAATTCTCTACATAATTACATTGAAATAATCAACAAAATTTTCGGTCGCCACACCTTTATTTTAAACATTCGAATGCCGAATTTTTATCTAGGTTATAGATAAATAACAATTGGCACAACTTAATAACTAATAATTGATAAAATCGAAAAAAAAGAAAGTAGAAATAACAAATAAATAAATAAAAAACTTTATTGCGTTGTTAAAATCGATTTAATTTTTAAAACAATAAATCATTTTTAAGTGGGACAAATTTTTGGATAATTAATAATTAATAAATAATTAACTTGTTTAATCATGAAAAACAACAATTAATTAGTTTTTTGTTTTTAAATTAATTAAAAATATACTTAACTACACAGTAAAAAATTTTGCCCGTGTAAATTTTTTAGTGTAGGGGTAAAAATATTAGAGTTGATTTGTAAAGTTACACTACAAAATACACTAGGTAGCATTTAGTGCTTATTAACTTTATTAAACACATTTAAAGAATATGAATATTATTCATTGGTACATTCACACTATTTATTATTAAAATAAATCAAAAGGGTAGAAAAACTTAATGCGAGTGTTTATTACCCCTTAATGTGTTAAATAGTGACAAAATGTACACTACAGTGCATGCCAATTTCTTTGTCTTTTTTGATGTTACTAAGAGCTCTTTTTTCTTTACACTACTAGTGCACATTGTATCACAATTAAAGTTAAATTACACCAATAGTAGCAAAATAGACTAAAAAAACTGGTAAAAACCGAAATGCGTTTTAAAATGTTTGGTTGGTACCTATCTACCTACGCAGTGCATATCCGGAGATACCGCGTTGTGGAAGTGTGGCATTTTTGTTCAGTAACTGAACTTCAGTTAGATTTTAATTACCGTGAATCCATAAGGGGACATTCTTATTTTTTGCTAAGTATTATACTTCCTTTTTCTTTAAGCCTTAATACTCAATAAATACCAATATGTTAAACGGATGTCCATACCCGACCTATATTATATATCAATAATAACGGGTACTTGTAACATTAATAATATAAATACATACACACTTGTCTTACTTTTTATTTTCAAGCGTAATGGTTGTTATATTAACCTATACCTACATTTTTATTAATATTATGGAAAATTTGTACACGTGTGGTAAATCCCCGACATACAGCCGCCTGACGCCTCTCCACCAATGGGATCACCCATTTTTTATAACAGAAAAATGGATTACTGATGAATTCTCAAGATAATTCATTGCTTACAAGTTGACAGCCAGTAAAACATTGCATTGATCTAAAACTTTTACGTTTTAAGGAACGATTTTGCTTAAGTCAGCCGTACGACTCAAATATAAAATTATATTTTAAAAGGCACCGATTTTGATAATTGTCATAGATTTTTGTTCCAAATAAATGTTTCTCTTTATTTACCTTTTCGTTTTATTCACTACCACCAATAGGTTTTACTCAAATAATAGTGTTAATTTACACTAGAAGTGTAGAAGTACACGATTTAAGGTAAATTAACACTTTTTAATGCAATAAAAATAATAATAAAAACTTACCACTTAGGGGGTGATTCTCCATGGGAGGGGGGCTGTTGGATTCAGTCTTTGTAATTTGGGAGAAGGGAGGCATGTTTGGAAAAATTCCCTGAAAAAAAAATATTAAAATTATTTTATTAATCAACAGTTATATCAGATAAAACAAGCAAATTTTTGGTGTGAAACTTCCATACAATTAAATTTGACTTATAAAAGAATTACTTTTTTTTCTAAATGTGAATCTAATTTTTTTTTACTGTTGCAATAATTAAATAGCATTGTTACTCACAATTATAATTATAGTGAATTTAGGTAAAGATATTAATCGGTCTAATTAAGAGTGGTAAAATGTTGAATACAAATTTTAGGAAATGTAGTGTTTTTTATTTTAGATTACGATCAAAATGGGTTGAAATATGAATTGTTTTGTTAATTATTAGGTGGTTTTGTTATTTATTAGGTAATGCAGAAGGAATTAAAATGTTATAAAAATTACGATTTAAAAAAAAATATCTGTACAGGGTGTTTTTTATACATATTTATCGTTATGTGATTTCAAAAATATTTAATTTGTATATGTTTTGTATTAAACATTTTATTTTAACGTAAAAATCATAGTTGCCAATCAATCAATTTTACCGATGCTTTTTTGTTATTTAATTTTTGTTATAAAAATTACTTTATTAGACCATGGATGCTGGTTTTTTTTAATTTAAATATTCCATTAAATAAAAATAACGAAATTGTCACAATTTTACAAAAAAAAGTACAGTAATTATTTTTTACTCCTCTATTTCAAATATTTAATCAAAAATATATTTTTTTTCAAGCTGCCATGATATACAACCTTATATGCATGTATAGAGATAGTTGAAGTGCGTCTTTTTCATTAGCGGCAGACAAAAAACTCAAAAAAGCCTAGGGATAGAAGTAAATCCATAGGTGACTCAATAGACGTCAAATAATAAAATTTATTTAGCATTTCATACAAAGCAATCACGATGTATTAATTATATTAATTATAATCGCACGGAATATTTAGTGATTATTTATTAAATTTTAATTGAACGAAATAAAGAACAACTAGTTTATTAGTATAATATTATGATGATAGACGAGTCGCCAATGTCGGAACTCCAAACAAATGTCAGTACGTCAAAATTAATTCAAGCGCAGCATTTTGACAGAGCAGTGTTTATTTTTAGTTTAGGATATTTATCGGCATTGCATTACATGTAAGTAAGGGTTATAAGTTTTTTTTTAGTTTTTATCAATAATTTGTAATGCTTTTAGCCAAAATTTTATACCACATGAGTTATATGTAAATAAAATAATTATATTGCTTATCCTATTTATATCACGCCCTTGAAAAAAAAATTGTATATTTGGAGTAGAAGCTCTTTTTGTGCTTCGTACAGTTGCCTGCCTCAGCTACGCTTCGGCCGTCAATCTCTGTACTCACCACAAAAAGAGTCACTTCTACTCCTTATGACATAATCTACTATAATTTAAAATAATAATGAAAAAACAATCCAAATAAAAAACACATAATTTATTTTAAAAAATAATAAAAATTGAAATAAAAAAAATTACTAAAAAATTTAAAATATCAAAATTAAGAAAAAACAAAATAAAATAATAACCTAGGTAAATAATAAAAAAAATGAGTTGGGTACTTTAACGACATGCGCAGAAATACAATAAACCAGTACAACCCCAACCCACTGGGCCTTTTTGGGTTTTTTATATTTTTTTAATTCTATTTGAGTGCACTCATGAAAAAACAACTTTTAATTGCGTTGTCAACTTTGAGTTAAGTTAAGTAGAAAAAAAAACTATTATATAAGAAGGACCAATGAGCGATAAAAAATAATAAAAAAATTCAAAATTTCAAAAAACAAAAAAAACGTTATTCATTGAAAAAAATTGTCAAAAACCAAAAAAATTACAATTTATAAAAAAATATAGAAATTTTACTGCATTTTAACAAAAATTGTAAATTTTGTGGTTTTGATAATTTTTTTTCTTTCAATATCGTTTTTTTTGTTTTTTGGAATTTTGTATATTTTAATTATTTTTTACTCCTCTATTTCAAATATTTAATCAAAAATAAATTAATTTAATATAATAATGAAAAAAACAATCCAAATAAAAAACACTTCATTTATTTTAAAAAATAATAAAAATTGAAACAACAAAAATTACTAAAAAATTTAAAATATCAAAATTAAGGAAAAACAAAATAAAATAATAACCTAGGTAAATAATAAAAAAACTTTTAATTGCGTTGTCAACTTTGAGTTAAAACACCCTGAAGAAAAAAAAACAATTATATAAAAGAAGGACCAATGAGCGATAAAAAATAATAAAAAAAAGCGAAATATCAAAAAACAAAAAAAAACGTTATTGATTGAAAAAAATTGTCAAAAACCAAAAAAATTGCAATTTCTAAAAAAATATAGAAATTTAACTGTATTTTTTCAAAAATTTCATGGTTTTGATAATTTTTTTTCTTTCAATATCGTTTTTTTTTGTTTTTTGGATTTTTGTATATTTTAGTTATTTTTTACTTTTCTATTTTAAATATTTAATCAAAAATAAATTAATTTTATATAATAATGAAAAAACACATAATTTATTTTAAAAAATAATAAAAATTGAAATAGGTAACAAAAATTACTAAAAAATTTAAAATATCAAAATTAAGGAAAAACAAAATAAAATAATAACCTAGGTACATAATAAAAAAATTATTTGGGTACTTTACCGACATGCGCAGAAGTACAATCATTCAGTACAACCCCAACCCTTTTTGGGTTTTTTTATATTTTTTTAATTCTATTTTAGTGAAAAAACAACTTTAAAAAAAAAATACTGATGATACAAAAAATTCAAGTATTTTTACAGTGAAATCTGTTTTAGCCAAGTTACTAAATGGTACCTATGATTTACGTAGTGCCAACTTAGATTTGGTAAAAAAGTACTCACCCTAGTATTTTTTTCTGCCAACCTGTCTTCGCACACTTTGTTCCTGATGGCTTCCAGTTCCAAGGAGGAGTAGGGAAAATCCGAGCTAAGATTCAAATTATTCGTGTTTGTTGTTGCTTTTTTCGACAAATTCAAACTTTTCTGTTGCTGTTGCTGCTGCTGGTGGTGCAAATTCTGTTGGCTCTGTATGTGCTGCTGGCTCAGCAGGTTCTGATGTTGCATCGTCGCCCGTAAAAAGGCGACTTGTTGATTTTTACTCAAATCCCCTATTTTAGGACTCAGAGGCGTCGAAGGTGGGGTGGGGGGCTGAGAGAGTGGGGACGAATTTTTCGCCTGTCCCTGCGCGTTGAGAGTCAAATTTTCCAACATTTTACCTGAAAAACGAAAAAAAAATTATATAAAATATTCGGATCTTAAGATTTAGAGGGTTGTCTGATAAATGGGGTGAAAGTGGCAACAAGTGTAACTTTGTCAGCTGTTTCGTAGTCTTTTGTTACCTTAAAGGTTACCTGCAGGTAACTTGATCGGTTTTTTGTGAATATAGGGCATAAAATATGATAATTTTGTAAGGGGTTGAGGTTTTTTCGTTTTTATTTCATTTTTTGCCCCTAACATTTCTTATTAAACAAATAATAAATTTAGACATCTAATATATAATTAGAACATAAAATTACAAAAATTAATTGAAAATTTTTTAATTAAATATAAAATTTTTCTACTAGCATTTAAAATGTACCTACGAAAGTATGTTGATTTTAGACAAAATCACAATCCACACAACAAGGTCTGTTCTATCTTGTACTAAAAATACATTTTTGTTGTTTACAATTTTTGTGCTTTGGGTTTGTGCTCTGTTTATACAGATTAATAATCGTTTTAAACGTTGTGTTTCTCATAGTAAGCCTTAAAAGAGGCCTTAAAGTGCTAAGAACAACCATTTTACTCCTCTATTGTAAAAAATAAACTTTATTCTATCAGGGCTGTCATAAAACTGTCAAATGTCAATTTTAAGGTTAAATTATAACCCACAAATTAACCTTCAAATTGTCATTTGACAGCCCTGATAGAATAAGGTATATTTATTATACCTTATTATAAATTAAAATCATGTACACTTTTAAAAAATATTGTAAAATTACAATTGTTTTGCAAAACAAAAGATGAGAAAAATTACAAATAAGTGTACGAGGTGTGTTAAGAAAATATCGGGAATTTTCGTTTTATGAAACATATATTTATTTATTCGTCTACATTAATGTTGTCGCCTTCAAAATAGTCCCCATTGGATAATATGCACATGTGCCAGCTCTTCTTCCAATACTCGAAACACTTCTAAAACTCGATCTTTGGGATAGCCTTTAGTTCTTTCAGCGATGCGCTTTTAATGTCATCTATGCTTGCAAAACAACGGCCCTTTAAGGTTCTCTTTATTTTTGGGAATAGGAAAAAGTCAGACAGAGGCATGTCTGGCGAATATGGAGGCTGGGGCATCATTACAGTATTGATTTTGGTCAAAAATGTTGTTCAAAATTTAACAATTTTGGAACACATTTTGCTGCCACGCGTTTCATACCCACAACATTCGAAAAAATTTCATGGGATGAGCCAATCGATATATTAACATCATCAGCGACTTGTCTGATGGTTTATAACCATTTCTTTCACTTTTTCCATGTTTTTATCAGTTGTTAATGTGCTTGTGCGTTCGGGGCGTTCGTCATCTTCAACGTCTTCACGGCCATCTTGGAAACTCTTATACTACTCTTGTTTTACTTATAGCAGACTCACTATAGGCCTTTGTTAACATTTCACAGAATTTATTTCATTTTTTAAGCAAAATTGGATACAAATTCTTTGATCCATTTCTTTTAACGAACGAAAAATCGTCGAGCTCATAAAACACGTCTAACCTTAGCGGCTGCCACAGACAAAGTAAACAATGAAAACAGTTAAAGTTTTTATCATACTTGCGGGGCATGTATACCAACATAATAAATTAAATTTTATGACAACCGGACCCTCCGAACCCGCGAAATTTAACAACATATTTAGTATTTTTTTTGGCAAAATATATTATAGTAATGAGCCTTATTATAATATATGTCGCTTTAACCAAGTTTTTCTAATGTTTCTAAAGGATCAAAAATACTTTTTTTAAAGGTTTAATAAAATTCTGTCAAGATTTCTCAACATATAGCAACATTACTAATACGTATGTATACACATAGAGACAGAGTATGAGTCAATAAATCTTTTTGATATTGTGCAAGAATTTATTGAAATATAAGTTTATTATAACAATCTGTATGGTAGCCAGGGCTGACAACACAAGAATTCAACACGCTATTTCTAATTTATTAGATCTATTGTCACCTATAAATAGAACGCATTAT
This sequence comes from Brassicogethes aeneus, assembly GCA_921294245.1. Taxonomy (NCBI): domain Eukaryota; kingdom Metazoa; phylum Arthropoda; class Insecta; order Coleoptera; family Nitidulidae; genus Brassicogethes; species Brassicogethes aeneus. Next base: position 3,726,453 of record OV121142.1, on the reverse strand, counting down.
CTGTGCTGTGTCGGACAAAGGATCTAAGGCCTGTATTAGATCTTATTTGTTGTGCTTGGATATTAGTTCTCGGTATTGTTTAGTGATGTCAATTTTAGGTGGCTTCGTCATTTAAGTTTGCTGGAAAATTATGATTTACAAAAATAAAAAAAAATTATAGAGATGCAACTTTTTTGTCGTGTACATTACCATAGCAAATTTGCAAGTCAAATGCAGTTTGGATGTAAAATTTCAATAACTAATGTTAAAATAATAAATACAGCGTTGGTATTTATAAGCCTTTTGTTCAGTGCGCTCTTTGAGAACATTATGAATACAAAATTGCCCGTTTTCATATTTTTTAATATCAAAACAATTGAATACGAACGCGAGCGCTTTACGTATGCACGTTCGACGGTACTTTTTTTTTTAATCCCGATGTTTTTTTGTTTGTTTTCAACATGGTACCAAAGATATTGAAACAAAAGAACGCCCCGCCGATTGTTCCCATGGTATATGCATATACCATGCGTATTATGAATAAATGAACATTCCTGTCATTTAGGTTGTCAACTACTTAGCTTCTTAATATTGTCTAAAATTTTGGTATATGGGTGATTCTAACTCAACTGTTGGTAAAAAATTACCTACAGAGCCCGCCCTTTGCACGACAGTCATCTTGAAAACAATGCAAGCGGCGAAGTTGTGGTGAATGCACGTATAGTTCCAGTCAAAATTTCAGTACTGTGGTGAGTAGTTATTTTCTTACGTATATATATTTCATTGCAATTTATATAAGGTTATATGTGATTTGTTGATAAGTAGCATCCACTAATAAAAAATATCAGTTAAATACTTAATTCCGAATTATAATCTCAAATTTGTATCCCATTCATCAGTACCGTGTCGTCAGTTCCATGTTCGATGTTTCGGGTATCTTTTTTTCGCAAACTTCAATTTAAATTCTGCTTGCGCAGAACTTGTTTATTTAATGTCATTGCCATATCTAATAATTGAGATATCGGTATACCCAAAATCCACCAGCCGCCACTGATGTGTGGTATTATTTGATTTTAAGATATTCAATGTATAATATGCTCAAAGTTGCAATAAATCTTATATTTTCCAATAAATTATGTATTTAATTAGTACCCTGGTATACTCGTCACTTCCCTTGCATTCAAATTTAGAAAACACAGATATTTCAGAAACTGTTTGAAAAAGAGACTGGCCCGGTCTGGAACAGTATATTTATTATATTATCTATGTTCTCATAACAAAATACTGTTTAATTTTCTCCGAAAACTATATAAACAAAATGAGGTCAAAAGTTGCCCAACTTTTGTAGAATCACCCATGTATATTGGACAATTTGTTCGGGTGAGAAGCATCACACCACCTAAGATAACGAAATATTTTTTACTGGACCAATAGAATGGCCTCCCAGATCCCCAGATCTAAAACCATTAGATTTTTTCTTAAAAGGTCACTTAAAATCTGTGGTCTACAAAACTCACGAAAGCATTTTTATTCCAAATAATAACTTTACATCTCAATCTTAATGATAGTACTTAATAAACTTAAAATTCCTTATAACTAAAAGCGTTGTAAACATTTTATAATAAGAAAAATACGCGTCTCACAGAATTTCAAGTAGTTTTGAGTGTAAGAACTTAATATAAAACAGACATTGGCTTTTACGATAAACCAAACAACATACATATTCTATTATGAGCATAAAAAAATTACTAACTTTAACTCAATTAATTTCGGTTATATCGAGTTTTATTTGTCGACGTGCTTATTTGAGGATTAAGTTTCATTTTATTTTTTTTATTTTCTTAAAATTACACACTGTGAGGCATTTAATGATACACGTTTTAGGTTGATGATTAATTTTGGGCAATTTAGAAATGCTAAACTAGCATTTTATGAATCGGATCAAATTCATTAAAAAATTTTGCTTTGTCATTAAAAATAATGTGGAAATGTAATTATTATTATTTTCAAGGCAATTTATTACAAACATCTTGTTTTGCTAAACGAAAATTAGATTATAACAAACATTTTTTAGATTTAATAACAAAATCCTGTCAATAATTATTGTTATTTTTAAAAAAAGACCTTATTTTTACAAACCTTTTCGTAGAACCAGTAACATAAGTACACGGAAAGAAATGTTATGATAGAGTAAATCAAATCCATTTATTAATTTAAGAAAAAGCCAAAATTTATCCAATGTTTATTCTAAAATAGAATAAATCAAGAAAAAAACTGACAAATTTAAGTTTTTTATGATAAATATGTACTTTTCGCAAATGATTAATATGATCAAATTAAAATTAACATCCTTAGATAGACATAGACATAGACAAATGGTAAATCAAATACATTTTTTTCAGCAAAGTTAAGATTGGTAACAGAAAAAGTTTTTCTTAAACCAATCAAACATTAAGATTGGCTTTATGTAACGTTAAGCTTAATTTTCAAAGAAAAGATAGATAAGATCAACTCTTGGATTTTATCATTATATTCCTATTTGGATTAATTTTATCAAATAATATTTAAATAAAAACTAAATGGATTTAACTTTATTTTTACTAGTATTAGTAAGTAGTATCAAAAGTTGGATAGAATTAGTTTTATATTTGATTAATGTTAGTACACATTTTATAGGTATTTTTCTAAAATTCAGTAAATGTTTCTAATAATTTCATCTAGATAGGATTATTTTAATTTAAGCATATTTCAAATATATTTGTAATAAAAACAATAAAATAATTGCTTAATATCTATACATGTTTAAATTAAAATAATTCTGTCTAGATTGAATTATTTGAAAAATTTACTGAATTTTAGAAAAAGACCTATGAAATGTGTACTAACATTAATCAAATATAAAACTAATTCTATCAAATTTTTAATACGATTATCCAATATTTGACTGCATTATTAAAAGTCTGCTAAAATCAAGCTAATATTTTGACCAAATCTATAATATAAGCAGCAAATTTAGCAAACATGCCAATTTTTAATTTTTAACGCGTTTTAGTTTGCAGTTTCTCTTCGAGAAAGGTGGTGTAGTGAGTTGTGAAAGAACGATCGTGTCTATTCAACACAGCAGATTCCAAAACCGTTTATTTTGACTTCGCTCTCATAGTTTTTGCGATATATGTAGGTATAATAAATTTTATTAATTTCCACGTTTTTGGTTATTAAGAGTTCCTACCAAGCATTTTTACTGTCAAGTAGACGTCAGGGACATGGATAATATTAAAATCGTGATCACAATCCACACAAGAAGGTCTGTTCGATTTCGTTGGCATTCGAACGAAAACTGTTGTGCGCACCACGTGGGATATCTCCAGCCACCATCTTTGATTAATTTGACGCCGTTAAATTAAATTTAAACAGTTGTTTTTTAAGGTTTTAAACGCAAATATTTTAAAACTTTAAAAATTATACATTATATTAGTCAATTAAACATAAAAAACATTTGTTGAACTAAACCTTTATTGAGTTATTTTTTTGTATTTTGAACCTATAGATTATTATTTTATTGAGTTATTTTTTATGAAAGTTTGTAAGCTAAAATAAATGAATATTTATTAAACACAAAATTTAGTATATATATTTTACCTACCCCACTATCACAGCTTATTACGAAGATCAATATTCCAGTCAATAATCAAATATTGAATTGATTAATATCAATATATTTTTTACTAACTATTTAGATAAATCAATCAAATGATCTGATAAACTTTATCTAATTATTCTTAATTTTGCCAAATTTTTTATAACTAGGTACTATTAAAAAAATAGATTAAATTGACCTAAAAAGTGCTTAATTGAATCCAAGAATTGGTAAGTATATATAAAACTTTGCTGCTATTTATCACGGTTTGATACATTAAAGCCTAGCAAATAATTCAATCGAATGAATTATTGATATTGTCTAATTTTGGATTGGCGCTATATTGATCAAAAATTTGATTGTAAACCTGGATTAATTGTATTAAAAATTTCTTTCCGTGTATATGTATAAATCAATTTTTTATTGTGATGTTCCCCTTTTTCGTAAATTTTATCCATGTATTAAGTCATATTACCACAAATATACTCTTCCCTGCAATATTTCATCCCCTTGTCGACCAAGTAAGTTTTCACCCCTCATTTAGAAGGCACAACTGTTGAAGAAAAACTTGGTAAACTACATATCTTGTAAAGTAGGGTGAATCTGTGTGAAATTCCCATTTTACGGTTTTTTTAGACCTTTGCACCCTTCACAACAAGGGTTAAAAATAATAAAAACTCAACTCTTGATATTCGATAGCGAGATTAAGAAATCGCTACCTGGCCTTGCGATTTTTTTTCGTGTGTTTTTCGGTAAATTGGCTTAATAGGGATGAGATATGTCTGCACCTATTTAACCTATAGGGGTGGTTAAAATTTGATTTACCAGAAAACCCATCCGATTGTCTGCGATTTTTTTTTACTGGGGTTGTTTTGTCTAAATATCCTTAAACGATGATCAAGGGTAAAAAAGGATTTCTCCTTTTTTAACGTATCTGCAGGTTTAGGTTTAAACGTGAGAAATGAAATTTGAAGAGGTCTAAACTGATTTTCTTTGTTATTAGGAAATCCTTAACATATTTTGTTAAATTGCAGCTTTTTGTAGTTTTTGGTAGTACCATTAAAATTTAAAAAAAAAAAACACAAATGATTTTTTTTAACTTTAAAATATAAAACTGGACTTTTTTATGATCGGGCCAGTCACTTTTTCAAACAGTTTCTGAAATATCTGTGTTTTCTAAATTTGAATGCAAGGGAAGTGACGAGTATACCAGGGTACTAATTAAATACATAATTTATTGGAAAATATAAGACTTATTGCAACTTTGGGCATATTATACATTAAATATCTTAAAATCAAATAATACCACACATCAGTGGCGGCTGGTGGATTTTGGGTATACCGATATTTCAATTATTAGATATGGGACCCACACCAAATTTATATGAGTTTATAATGACACTAAATAAACAAGTTCTGCGCAAGCAGAATTTAAATTGAAGTTTGCGAAAAAAAGATAACCGAAACATCGAACATGGAACTGACGACACGGTACTGATGAATGGGATACAAATTATTAGTGGATACTACTTATCAACAAATCACATATAGCCTTATATAAATTACAAGGAAATATATATACGTAAGAAAATAACTACTCTCCACAGTAGTGAAATTTTGACTGGAACTATACGTGCATTCACCAAAACTTCGCCGCTTGCATTGTTTTCAAGATGACTGTCGTGCAAAGGGCGGGCTCTGTAGGTAATTTTTTACCAACACTTGAGTTAAAACGAGGACTTGACGTTTAAACTTCAATATTTCGCAGGAATTTTGAATTTTAACATTGGACACAGAACTGACGGGTAAAAATGAGTACAAAGATTATCAATTTTTTTAAAATTGCTATTATTCGAATCTATGATAATATATGAAAAATACATTATTTAATGTTTTATAGTTTGTAGTGAAATTGAAAAAATTAAGATAAATTGATTCAGGAGTTGTGACACGCCAAGGTACTGATGTTTTGAATAGGTATTTATTATGTTTTTCTACAAACGTGCTTTTGAAAAAATACAATAAAATTGGGTGGACAAGTTAAAAAAACCTGGATCTTTTGTAATATACTGAAATATTTACAAAAAATATTAAAATACCTACTCTATTGACTGATGACATCAAGTTGTCCAACTTTTGTAGAATCACCCATAAATATCAATATTTTGAAAAATTATGTATTTAAAAAATATTTTTTATTTTAATTTTTTTTATATACATACATAAATAGGACTGACATAATTAAATATGATGGTAACGCAACAGACAAATTACGTTTTTTTTTCAATTGCCTAAGAATTTCTAAAATAATTTAACCCAATTTCCGACACAATTTTGTTGTATTGTACGTAAATTTTTTTCAAGGTGTGGCCGCATCGTAACATAATCAAATATTATGTCCGTTGTTCAAAATTTAAATTCTAATAAATATTTATTATGAATTTATTATAATTATGCCTACACCTAAAAAAATATTGTTTTAAGTTAACTGTTTATTTAAATTGTGTTTTTATATCAACAAAACCCTAGTAGGTATACATTTTTTATAAAAACAAATAAATTTAGATAGAGAAAATTAAAAACAAACAAATTTTGAACTTTTCAATTTTAGCCAAAAAATAAATTTAATTAAAATCTCAATTATGCAAATATGTTCAATTGGGTTTAAATCGGGACTATTGGCTGGCCACTCCATAACACTTATTTTAATTTTAATGTAACCTATTAAATATTAATTTTACGTGATGCAATAAAATTTCCTTCAATATTTAAGTAATTAATAAACATTTACGTTAAAATTACTGTTAAATCATAAACGAAAAAATATTTATTAACAATTGCTGCACTTTGAACTAAAATTTTTGCAATTACGAATATTTTATTGGGACAAATTATTGCAAATGTTTATACACGTGCGAAATTAAATCAACAAATTATTATTTTCGATTATTATAATTTCACTAATTTCATCCATTAAAAACGAAACGTATTCGAAAATTCTGAACAAGACTCTTAATATTCAAAATAAATGGATTTTCATGCGAAGCCGAGTTTTTTAAACCAGTTTTTTTGTCGAACGCTCTAACCCTCCCGGTATAATCGAAAAGGCTCTGACCCGCGTTCATTTGTTTTTCGTATGAATGATAAATGACTGCAGTCAGATGTTTTGAACCGATATGGATTGTGCGTCTTGGCCTACCAGATTTTTTTTTCACCGTAAAACCGATTAATTTTAGTTTATTTGAGTTATCTATGTAACAGTTACAAATTAACACTTTGTATATGCATATAGGAATGTATAGATGTATCGTAAAAATACTTAGATAAATATTACTTGGGTAAGCAGTCAAATTTTTCGGTAATAAAACTGGTGGTAATAAACTCATATTTACCAAAAAAATATTCAAGTAAAAGGTGAAAAAACATTTCTGTTAACACAGGTGCTGATGTTATACACGCTTTTGAGGCATACAATTTTGTAATTATTGGCTTCTTAGAGCATTTTTGTCTACAACACTGTTTGAACAAATGCATCTGAGAATATCTATGTAAATGTACAGAGTGTTTTCTTATTAATGGGACAAAAATTATATATATATATATATTTTAACATTAAATTCTGTATAAAATTTTGAGTAAAATTACTATACTATACCTACCTAAAGTAAATATTTTTCAAGTTATTAATTTTTTTTCGTTAAAATTTGACAAATGCTCGTCAATAATAAATAGCTTATAACTTTTTTGTTATTATCTTTGCGGATATCAAGGTGAAATTTTTGGAATCTTGAAAAATTCTTTAAAATTCAAAATTCCTGCGAAATATTAAATATATAGTTTAAACGTTAAGTCCTAGTTTTAACTCAAGTGTTGGTAAAAAATTACCTACAGAGCCCGACCTTTGCATCTTGAAAACAATGCAAGCGGCGAAGTTGTGGTGAATGCACGTACAGTTCCAGTCAAAATTTCAGTACTGTGGTGAGTAGTTATTTTCTTACGTATATATATTTCATTGTAATTTATATATACACTGAGAGAACGAAATATTTGTTAATAACGAGGCACGTTAACTATTAACATATCGTTGAGTTGGATATGGCGAAAGAAATATTAATTTGGGTCTAAGAACTGGTTAAGTTGAATTAAAGAAGCTCATAACGTATTAGCAAATGTAGATATATTAACTGTTAATATATCGAAATTTCATTTTGTAAAAAACTACGTCAACGTCACATGCTTGCGCATATTGCATTTAAAATTATGTTGACAAATGTTAAAACGTTTTATTCGAATTTAGGTATATTAACTGTTAATATATCACAGTTCTAAGACAACTTTATCCTTTATTTGTCTGAAACACAGTCACCGGACGATGTTTTAATAATTAGTATATAATTTGTTCACGATTAAGAAATTTTTTAATAGTTAACAAAAATTTTAAAAAAATCGCAACTGTTTTGATTTCTTAATATTAAATATTTCGTTTTCTCAGTGTATAAGGCTACATGTGATTTGTTGATAAGTAGCATCCACTAATAAAAAATATCAGTAAAATACTTAATTCCGAATTATAATCTCAAATTTGTATCCGTTTCGTCAGTTCCATGTTCGATGTTTCGGTTATCTTTTTTTCGCAAACTTCAATTTAAATTCTGCTTGCGCAGAACTTGTTTATTTAAGGTCATTATAAATTTGGTGTGGGTCCCATTATGGGACTCCCATATCTAATAATTGAGATATCGGTATACCCAAAATCCACCAGCCGCCACTGATGTGTGGTATTATTTGATTTTAAGATATTTAATGTATAATATGCTCAAAGTTGCAATAAATCTTATATTTTCCAATAAATTATGTATTTAATTAGTACCCTGGTATACTCGTCACTTCCCTTGCATTCAAATTTAGATAACACAGATATTTCAGAAACTGTTTGAAAAAGTGACTGGCCCGGTCTGGAACAGTATATTTATTATATTATCTATGTTCCCATAACAAAATACTGTTTAATTTTTTCCGAAAACTATATAAACAAAATGAGGTCAAACCAACTTTTGTAGAATCTCCCATATTTTTAAAATTAGAATAACTTTTTTTTATAATTCAGTGATATTTTTAGGTTGGTACCACTGAAACTCGATTTGCTTTTGTTTCTCGAACGCTCGCCTTTTGTTACAGCCGCTAGCCGTAGGTGGCCCCCGTACAATACATGCCACCTGCGGATATGTAAGAAATTTGAATTTTAGCCTGAATTAATCAAAACGCTTTGCATTATAACTCATATTGTTGCCGTAAAATCAGCAAAATGGCCGACGCGACGCTCTTTTGTTACAATTTGGGACCTTCCTCAATTTTTTGTTTTCTTAGTTAAAAAATACTAATTGTAAGTCGTTTTTGAATAAATGTCATGGAAAAAAGCAGACACTAATAATTAGTAAAATTTAACTAAATGTCAAGTGTCAAAATGTCAAATTAGTAGATTTAAAATTAAAAAAAAGTTATGACGGTTCTGGGGTTTGAACTTGGGTCTTTTGGTTGTCAGGCGGATGTCTAATCGCCGCGCTATCTTACTTTTATAAATGACATTTATATATTTGTCTATAAATGGCAATAACCTAAAGTTTTAAAGTACTATGCTCCACACCTCAAAGTCCCACCACGTGACCACGTACGGAACGCAGTCCTTTGAAAATTTGGCATTTAAGGCTTTTCAGGTTATGTTACTGTCAAAGTATAGTCAATGAAATAAATAATATTTATAGTGTTACCGCTTATAGTATCACAATAACAATGGTTGGTTTAAGAATTTAGGAATATAAATACTGCATTTAATGAAATTCCAAAGTGACTTCTCTATTATGAAATAAGAATATCTGTATCAAAGGTAAGTATTAGAACAAAAAATATCATCTAATTTTGTATTTTAGGGTTAGAAAAATCTATTTTGACCAAAATAAATAAGTGGATTATTTAGAAGAGTGTGTTAATATGGTCATAAATAAATATAGGTATACTAAATAATTGTTGAATATGGTTCAAATTAAATTGAAGCTTTTATACTTCTAATGACAAAACTTGTGCATACATACCTCTTTACTTACTTACTTGAAGTTATATTATAAGAAAACAAACAATTTTTAGAGAAACTTGCAATGTGAAAATATTTATTACTTCCATGACATGTGATTTATTAAAATTTTTAAAGTTATAATGATTTTTTAATGTAGATCAAGTTCAGTCGAAGCTTTTTAACTATTTGTATTGACAAAACTTTATGTAGGTACATTTTAAGCTGGATAAGAAAAACTACCACATTTTTAAATACCATATTATACAGTCTTTTAAATAATCAAAAATACTTATTTATTTTGGTCAAAATAAATTTTTCTAACCTTAAAATTACATAATTAGATGATATTTTTGTTATAATATATTAACCATAATAGAGAAGCTAGATTTTTTTTAATAAATGCTGTTTATTTAAAATTATTGTATGGAGAAAACCAGATATTTGGACCAAATGCACAAAAATATTACCTATTTAGCACCATACACTTTAGAATTTTATTAAATGCAGTATTTATATTCTTAAATTCCTAAACCATCCATTGTTATTGTAATGTTATAAAGATTTATACATTTTTTCTTACTACCTCGACTCAAAATACGTTGTTTCGTCCCCGATTTCACGGCAGAAAGTTTACGTTTCTTGCATTGGTCAAGCTATACGCGCACACTCTAATAGCGGGAGTAAAAATTTTTTAGTCGTTAAGCACAATTCAAATTTCGTACTGCCAACATGAGAAACACAAAAATATGACAGTTTTAAACCATAATTTTGCAATTATAACAACAAATAAACAATTTATGTTTTTACTTTTTTACTTTTTATGTTGTTTTAAGTGTTTAATGGTACTTTTATTTGTTATAAAGTAGTAATTTGTTAATTAAAATACAACCTTTTATTTTTACTGTATTGGCACCGCTGAATTACCATGACAACGCTACAGTTTGATTGATTTTGAATGTAAACGTCAGAATTAAATTAAACGTCAGATTTTAATTTTGACACAAGTTTTTTTATATACATTTAATTTTTTCCCGTATTTTCTGCGGGGTAGCAAGAAAAATAGTATACACTACACGGGCAGAAAGTGTGAGAGTCCTGAACTGCGCGCCATGATGCCCTCGGCTTCGCCTCGGGCATTATGGCGCGCAGTGCAGGAATCTCACACTTTCTGCCCTTGTAGTGTAATATACTATTAACGCCTAAAAATAATATTATTTCTTTCGACTATGACTATACTTTGACAGATACATAACCTGAAAAGCCTTAAATGCCAAATTTTCAAAAGACTGCGTTCCGTACGTGGTCACGTGGTGGGACTTTGAGGTGTGGAGCATAGTACAATATTAATCCTATATCTACACAGTAAAAAAATTATAACTTTTGAAATTAAATTAAATTCAAACTTCCAAACTTACACGGAAAATAGAAAACAGGAAAAATTACAATTTAAATTGTAAAAACTGTCGCATCGAAAGGAAAAATGCAAACTTCGCAACGTTATTATGTATTTCTTTAAACTTAAATAGCAATAAAAATATCATAATGTAGAGCGCAAGTTTTGAAGTTTAACGACGGGTAATTAGTATTAAAAACTGTAAAAAATAAAGTTTCTCGGTGATGTATTTATTACAATATAAAATAATATAATTCCTTATGTCGCCGAATAAAAATTACAGTGCGAACTAACATTTATATAGTTTGCCATTCAAACTGTAATTTTTAAAGCTTGCTAATTGAATTCAAAAAATATAATACTGAATAATAACTTTTACTATTTAAAATAAAAAGTAATGTTAAAAAACATTTTAAAAAATTTACATTTTATTTTAACAATTTTTACAGTTTGATGATTGTTTATTACTTATAGAAATTTAAAGTTAAAAGAACAAGTTTTTTATGATGCAAAGAAGTAGATCAACTACTTTTAAAACCGAAATTCACGTGGCCAGTTGCATCTTCTATCAGGGTCATTTGTCTTTTAGATTTTGCAGTATTAATAGCAATTTCTTATGTTGTGTCATTGAGTTTTTTATCACCTGTGCATTTTTATATAAATTTTTGGTAAGTATATACGTTTTCTGTATTAAATGGCTTGTTCTAATAATATTATTTATATTTATAAAAAATATTTATTTAAATTAATAAGGTGTTTTTGGTTATTCTTTATCTATTCTGTAAAACATTTTGCAAATTAATGGTGGTTTATGTTATGTTTAAGGATTTTGTGGTTTATTTGCTATTGAATGGATGCTTTTAATATTAAAAACTAAAAATACATACATATATACATATTATAATGCATACCAATAAGGAAAATGAGGGAAACCACCAAAAGCAATATCATGAACTGACTCCTTTTAATAATGGATTTTATTTTTAAGTATGTGTTTTGTGTTGGCTTAATATTTGTTGGCATTGCTTTTGCATATTTTTTTCCATTACACAGTAATTGATTTTAGATTGATGTTAAAAAAAAATTTTGGAAACATGAAAACTTTTTGAATATTCTTTTAGTGGCATATTCAGGATTTTTATTAAGGGCATTAAGACAAATCAGCCCTGCAGGCACCAGTTGATTTTAATACACCACTGTTTTTTTATTTTTTTCTTCTGGGTTTTTTATAAAGATTAGTTTTAAAATCATTCTATATCATTTCAATATATATGTTTATATATGTTCTGCTTATATATATGCATATATATATATATATATACATATAAATGTATATTAGTGCTGTACAATTTAGCCGGCCAAAAAAGTTAGCTAAGTTAATTAGCTAGCTAACTGATCAGCTTAACTAATTTAACCGGTTAACTCAATTAGCTTAGCTAATTAGCTGGCGGCTTAACCGGTTAATTTAGCTTAGCTCAGCTAATTAGCTAACGGCTAATTTTTTTAAGCTATATAATGATTTCTTATTCGCGGAAGGTTAATAAAATAATAATATTGATGTTGCTTTTATGATAAACAATAATTTTATTAGGATAAATAATATTTTACATTTTATTTATAAAAATGGCTTTGTAATTAATTGTTAATTTTTTTTTCAGTTATATCTCTATTTTGGTAAAGGAAAATTAATAAATTTGCAGTTCCGTTTAGAGCTTATAATATTTCCGACAGACGAAATGTGACAGATGACAATTGACAGATGACAGATTACAGGTGGCAAATGACAGATAATAGGTGGCAAATGACACCTGTAATCTGTCATCTGTCAATTGTCATCTGTCACATTTCGTCTGTCACCTGTCACCTGTGTTGTGTCATATGTCAATTTTCATCTGTCACATTTATCTAATTGGCATATACTTTATTTACAAGAAACAGATGTCACGCCAACCTGACGGTAAAAAATATATTTGCCATAGAATATAAGTTCCTTATAATTTATTTTTATTTATTTTGTACTTAAATATAATTGCCATAGAATATAAGTATTCTATGGCAATTATATTTAAGTAAAAATATGTAGTGCCTAAGAATGTATTGTCATTTATTTTTTTACTTAAAAGTAGGTTTATTCATATTTTATTCAATATTTTAAATTTTCTTGTCTAATTAAAAAAAAAAGATTTATTATGTTGGTGTAAGTTCCTTAGAATATATTTTTATTTGTTTTTGTACTCTAAATAAGTAAATTGATTAATTAAATATTTTTTAAAATTTTACAAGAAAATTTTATAATATATATATACTATATCTTTTTCATAATATACCTACATTGATATTTTCTTGTCTAATTTAAAAAAATATTTCCTGTGTTATGTTAATTACGTGTAATTTGTAATAAATAAATAAATACAATGTTTTTAAGTTTTAATTATTTAAACCTTTTTATTATTGGCATTTAATTAGTATATAGGGCTTTCCACAATATTTAGGAATTTTCATGTTCGTTAATATTAAAAATTCTGAATAAAACCACATGTGGTTTTATATTAAGATTATTATGCTTACAAGCTTGTTACAAGCATAATAAACAATATTTCAAAATATAATAATTACAAGTGGTTTTTATTGACAATTTTTAATTGTGGCGGGCAGGACGAAAATTTCTGAGTACCGTGGAATGCCCCATATACTACAGCAAATTTAATATATTTGGCATTTTAAACTACAAAATTTACTATTCAAGCATTAAAGATTGATATTTGAATATCATTTATTAAATCTAAAACTATATTTTATATTATAAAACGAGTGAAATTTACTTTTCTTGATTTTTAAATTTTGCTATCTGAAACTGCAAAATTCCCACTACCTAATCTTAATAAAGGGTTAAAAAATCAATAAACATTTAAGCAAATTCAAGTACAACTTACTAAATGAAACTGTAATTTTTATTTCTCAGACGCCTGTTCCAAAGGCTTGTGCGAAAAATTACAGTTTGAGATAGTAATTCTTATAATCAAGTCTTTAAGTTTTAAAATATATTTATGATTTGAAGCTACAATATATATGACTTAAAACTGTAATACTTGCAGTATCACGGAAATAGTGTACATATTGCAGTTTTGAGTTTGAAGAGATCACTTGCTACCCGAAACTGTAATAAATGCTAAATGCGAAGTTAAGTTTTCCTGTTTTCTTTTTTCCGTGTATAGAGCAACAGATTAAATATATTTATAAGATCAATAACCTGCATATGTAACATTAAAAACTATGTAAAATGCCAATCAAAATTTCTAAATCGAGATTTTTTAACAGTATCATCCAATCACCATCCTCTTTGTATTCGAAAAGATAAACTAACGGTCCCTTTAAACAAATACACGATATTCTTAATTAGATAGATATTTATACATTAAATTTTTAATTTTTGTTTTCATTAGGTATTTCATTTTACCGTGTTAGCAGCATGGAATTTCTTTTGTTAGTCGCATAATTAAATAAGCCAGCCTAACATGTGAGAGATTTTTAATTTTGGTTTAATTTTCGTCTATATATACGTATACGTATACGTAAATGATTTTTTAATTCGTAGATAACAATCCTAATTATAAAGCCTCGAGGTGATATTTTTGGCAAAAAAATTTGATTGGTTGTTTTGATATTTTCGTCCAATTTAAATTGCTTAGCAACGGTATTTTTTACGTATAAAGGTGTGGTGACCGGACCGATTTTAGACACATTTGCGGTTTTTAAATTACGTATCCATGAGGCCCAGTTTTATAAAATTTTAACAAACAAATTACACTAAAAATATTTAGTAATTATACTACGAAGATTAAAAAAATTGAACCTTCACCTCGCCAGAGTTTTTGTTTTAAGTGTGTTCCACCAACTTCAAATACCGACAGACAGCTAGACAGATAACCTATTTTGGGTCTTATCAATGTCGGGCAATTTGGTGTATTGGAACACACCAAAAACGAAAGACACCTGAGCTTATATACTGTCCACCTAAGTCAACCGAGGCGAGATGTAAGAACATGTGATTGCCGCAATCGGTACATACTGTGCATTTTACATAACATTATAGCAAATCAAATTACAAACAACCTTTGTAAATCTGAGATGCTTTTTATTAGAAACTGTCAAACTGTTTAGTAAAACTACAATTTATCTTAGTAGATTTCCCAAAATGTCTTGGAAGATTACTCAAATTGTTTTATAATTTTGTATTGGTATACACTGATTTGTAATTTATTTATGCAACTGCTTAGTAAAAATGTTTAGGATTAATAATGCAACA
The DNA here is from genome assembly GCA_921294245.1 of Brassicogethes aeneus. Lineage (NCBI taxonomy): Eukaryota > Metazoa > Arthropoda > Insecta > Coleoptera > Nitidulidae > Brassicogethes > Brassicogethes aeneus. Next base: position 3,711,068 of record OV121142.1, on the reverse strand, counting down.
TTTCTTATCAAAATACTTTTAGGTAAATACGTTGTTAAATTAATACCAAAAAATTACTTATAGGTTATTTTATTTAAAGGGATTTATAGCGGCAAATTTAAAAAAAAAATAATTTAAGTACCTATAGATATATCTCAGACAAAGAATTAGGGTCTACACCAAAAAAATCTTGAACCATCCATCATAATCACTAGATTAAATCTATTGCTACGTCATGCCAGAAAAATATATGAATAATTTTAATTCTTAAATTCTATAAATTTTTTGAAAGTCATTTTTAGCTTATTAATATATTTATGTTGTTTTATGTTCTAAATCGTTTTTACAAGGTTTTGTTTAGTAAAAGAATTTATTAATCTTAAAATAACCATTAAATTGTCTTTAGTGGTGAAAAAAAAATGTCGTAAATGGGTGAATATATTAAGAATGATTTTCATACATTTTGAATATTAGAGCTTCCCGGAAGATAGCTTCACGGAGGTTAGGATTTCGTATAATATAATATAATAAGTTATTGTATATTTTTACACCTTAATATTTTTTAAAAATACAATTTTACATACATAAAATATTTATAAAAAAAATCTGATTTCTGACTTCAGGAATCACATACATCTATAATGTCGTAAACAGAGGTTTTTGCTCATTTAAAATGATTAAAGCGCCATCCGTTGCATGAAATTTAAAGTAAAAACAGATTCACGGATGATAGAATCAATGTTTGATTCGATTGCTTTGGATGTGTTTAATTTACTTAGTGAACTGATTTTTAGTATGCTTTTACTACCTCAGATATTTTAAAGCATATAGGTTAACATAGAAAGAGTAACAGTCACGGAGGATAGGTTTTAGACTTTTAAAACATTGTACAAAATAATTCATTGCGGTTAAAAATCTGGAACCTGAGCTGTAGTATCATGAAAGATCAAAACACAATAAAAGTGTAGGTCAAACTCATTCAGTTTTATTAAATATCACGGGATAAATCCATTGGGAGATTCACCCAAATAAAACAATAAATCAAAAATATTTTTTTAAGAATAATTTTCAGACTTAAAATGCACAAAACAAAAATAAATAACATGTGTTTTTGAAACCCGATCCTCTAGATTCTAGAATCAAACACATGTTTTAATAATTCAAACCAATATGGTGAATATTCTGATATATTAATGAATAAATAAAACCAAAATTTAACGAATTTAAATTTTAATTTCGTCTGACCTTATCAATCAATTGTTTTTAAATTTTCGGTTTCTATTAGTGTGTTTTTGACCCAAATTATTCCATTTTTTAAAGGCAACGTCAAAACATCCAGACAGCTGCTATATTCAATTGTTTTTTAAATTTCCCACGTTTCCAGCGTCTCTAGATTTAAGTTAATCCTTTTAAGCATAAGCCACTTGTGAAACGTTTCGACCAAAAAAATTCCCGGATATATATCCGTTTTTTTTGCTTTGGGGTTAAACGATTTTTCATGCCTTTTTAAGCCCTTTGTTAAATACCAGGTAATATACCCCATCGACAAAGAAGTAAGTGTGCTTAGGAAACATTGGGAGATCAGCTGGTTTACGGCATTTTATTGGTTTATTAAACAGCCTACTATCAATAGAATATTAGGTATCAAGTTTGATAAATGCCATTTGAGTCAGAATTTAATTTAATTAAATGATATATTATCGAAAAAATTATTTATAGTGGTTTCTATAAATGTTTTATCATCCAAATTATAAAACCTTAATTAAAACTTAATTTTGTTACAGAAATATTTATATCACTCTTATATACCCCTTATAGAGCTAATTTGGGGAGTTTATGAAGGTTATTGGTACCTATTTTACCTTTTCTAAGAAATTAACGTACTAAACTGGTTTAATTTATTTATAATAAGCATGCTTATTGCACTAATTTGTTTGTTTTACTGTTAATGTTTAATAATTTTTATTAAATTATTGTAAAATTAGATATGAATAATAAAACAAAAAGTGAGGTTAGGCAACCAAGAAAATGCACGATTCTTTTTCTACGATTTAAATTATCTTTAAGTTTTAATTTGCTTTAAGTTTTCAGTGAAATTAAATGTTAAACACAACTACCTATTTTTAAATAAAAATCCAAACAAATTGAAATTAGATACCTACCTATTTATTAAACAATTAATTGAATTCAATGTAATAGCAAAAATCCATTTCTACTTAAATCATGTAGCTAGGTATTGTCAAACTATTACTGCTTCTAAAAGCAATAGTAATTATTGTATACATTTAATGTAATCTTTAGCTAATAAATAAATGAGATTCTAAAAAAGTGAGGTTAGGCCGCTTTGATGTTGAATTAAATTGACCTATATAAAGTGCTTTGAAGATAAAATGTTACAGAAATATTTAAATTGACCTATATAAAGTGCTTTGAAGATAAAATGTTACAGAAATATTTATATCACTCTTATATACCCCTTATAGAGCTAATTTGGGGAGTTTATGAAGGTTATTGGTACCTATTTTACCTTTTCTAAGAAATTAACGTACTAAACTGGTTTAATTTATTTATAATAAGTAGGGATAGAACGATACCGATATTGATATCGGTATATCGGCATATCGGCAATTGTTTCCGATTATCGGTATCGTATCGTATCGGCAAGATAATTGCCGATATATCGGCAAAAAAAATTGCGCTTTTCACTCTTCAGTGCATAAATGAAATACTTTATTACACAAAATAAAAATTTTCTTACTTTTAATATTAAAAAATAAGAAAAACAACCCTTTTGGGAAACAATAATAGCATATGGCAACAGCGCGGCATGCAGTTTGATCTACTGTGTTTGTTCAGTAGTTCCGACGCTGTCGTAGGGAAATGTGTATAGTTTTTAAGAAATACATTTTCGCCATTAACTGGAATTTAATGGATTTTAAACAATACTTAGTTTTTATTTGCAGAAATGCATTAAAACAAAACAAACGAATTCGATAAAAATAAAACCTATAAATTCTTAATCCCTACCACAGTGGGCGGGGTTTGGCACTTGTTTTATTTAAGTGTATCTATTCGTTTTAATACACACTGTATAAGGGGCTTCCCAGAAATCCGAAATGTCACTCACTACCAATCACAAACGTTTCCTCGCAACGGAATTAAAACGGGACTTCCCCGATTTTTGCTTCGGTCGTGTATAAATAGATGGCATTATGTTTGCCGATACGATATATCGGTATATCGGTATATCGGCACGTAAATATCGGTATCGGCCGATATATCGTATCGGCAAAAAAAAGTGATATCGTTCTATCCCTAATAATAAGCATGCTTATTGCACTAATTTGTTTGTTTTACTGTTAATGTTTAATATTTTTTATTAAATTATTGTAAAATTAAATATGAATAATAAAACAAAAAGTGAGGTTAGGCAACCAAGAAAACGCACGATTCTTTTTCTACGATTTAAATTATCTTTAAGTTTTAATTTGCTTTAAGTTTTCAGTGAAATTAAATGTTAAACACAACTACCTATTTTTAAATAAAAATCCAAACAAATTGAAATTAGATACACTGAAAAAAAGAAACCTTTGCCCCAAGGAAATCTGCCATTCCCTCAAAGGAATGGGGACTTTGGATAGGTCCAAATGAATGAAGGGTTTAAAGCAAATACGTCATTTCTTTGAGATCATTTCATGATTTGTCTTTGTTGCAAAGAAACATGAATTTAGAAGAAAATCTTCGTTATAGGTCCTTAAATGCCGTGCTTTTATTAATAACCCGGTACTGATTTGGATCAAAGGCTTAAGTAAATTAAAATAAAGAAAAGCGGGCTTACTACAAAATCTTAGGTTCTTGTTCTTAAAGAATTAGGAATTTGTAGCAAAAGTCGGATGTCTGGATTTAAATCTATTGGCATTTAAGTTAAGTGATTTAATTTTTTGTAACAAAATCCGTGTGTTTATTTCAAATCCATAAGCGTTTGATTAAAAAACTTTTGTTATTTGTATCAAAACTCGGATTTCTTGCTCTTAATCTATGGGCATTTGAACCAAAGCCCGAATGTCTTTAGCTGAAACTCTTTGATTTTAGAAAATTGCCTGCCTAAATTAAAAAAAACTACAATAATTTTTACTAAAAACATATTTTTATTAAAAATATAAAAGACAGTCATAAACATAAAATACATTGTTTATACAAAATACAAAAAACTGATTATTCTTTCACTCATAAACATAAAATACATTGTTTATACAAAATACAAAAAACTGATTATTCTTAAACTCAAAGAAATTTCCACCTTGCAGCCGTAGGCTATGGTCTAGCTGGCCTTTTTAGAAATCCGCCTCTGGATATCTGTCAAGAAATAGAAGGATATATTCTCCTCCCAAAGATTAATTTTTTTGGAAAATAATGCCGTAAGTACTTATTTGTTAATATGTTTTAAGTCTTTAACACAAAACCATCCTAATATTGAATTAATCCCAGTGCATTTGAGCCAAAACCTACATATATATGTGTTTTATCTATGGAGGACATGACTTGCTGACATGTAGGTTTTGGCTCAAATGCACGGGGATTAATTCAATATTAGGATGGTTTTGTGTTAAAGTCTTAAAACATATTGACAAATACGGCATTATTTTCTTACAAAATTTTAATCTTTGGGAGAAGGTATAGGTAGCCATTTTTATTTTCCTGTTCTAAGAAAGCATTTTACAGAATGATAATATTTGCATGAAATAATTATATTTTAGTCGATTTTAGCTTATTAATTAGGTATTTTTCTTTATTACATTCCTAATCGATTAAAATTTTAAAAATAAGAATACATTACCTATAAAATTTAACCTCCAAATTTTGGAAATAAATGAATAATCCCAAAGTTTAAGCAGTTCCTTTATGGTACCCATAATCTCGATCTATAACACTATGGTACAAATAATCTTGATTTATAGCCATAGAAAAAGTATCACACTAGTTATTTATTCGCGCGAGATGAACACCTTTGACGAAGTACTGTGGACGCGACGCGTGGACTGATACTGAAGGACACTCATTGTTGCAAGAACTATCAAATTACCGAGTGATTTCCGACAAATGCTTTGTTCTTGAAATAAAGTTATTAAAAAGGATTTAGCCAAAAGAATCAAGAGTTTGCCTTAAATGCATCACCTATTTTAGTCAAATGCCAAAGAATTTGCAAAAAGTTAACTTTCTTTAAACTAAAAGAATAATTTTCAAATGAATGGATTCTTTTGCCTAAAATAATCCATGTTTATCAGTGTAGTTTGGCACAAAACCGTGGGATTTCTAGCAATAACATTAAATTTTGACAGAAAGACATGAATTGAAGATTTCTTTTGTCTAAATGCCTTTACTTTGCCTTAAAGTAATTAAATGTCAAAAGAATCGAGAATTACACCTAAATGCAGCAATTATCTTATCCGAAGGGAAACGGATTTAAAATAAATACAGTTTCTTTGAATTAAATCAATATTTTTCAAATGAATGGATTCTTTTGCCACAAGGATACCATTTTTATCAGTGTACCTATTAAACAATTAATTGAATTCAATGTAATAGCAAAAATCCATTTCTACTTAAATCATGTAGCTAGGTATTGTCAAACTATTACTGCTTCTAAAAGCAATAATAATTATTGTACATTTAATGTAATCTTTAGCTAATAAATAAATGAGATTCTAAAAAAGTGAGGTTAGGCCGCTTTGATGTTGAATTAAATTGACCTATATAAAGTGCTTTGAAGATAAAATGTTGTATGCCATTCGGCCAAGAAGTGCCTTTTTGTGCCTCGCTCAATTGAGCTTAGCACAAAAAGCCTTACTTCTTAACCTAATGACATAAATAACTCATGGTAATTTTATATAACCTAAGGTACTGGTTCAGTTTTATAGGACTATCTGAGTTACTTAAAGTGTTATTATATAATTTTGAAACTACAAGTGATGTTATAAAACGAAAGCTAATTTCTGTTTCAATTACTAAACATTTTTGGTTTATTAAGCACATAGATAATTAATAACTCACACTATTTATAAAAAAAAATTAAAGACAATAGTTTTATAAAACAGGTAACAGAAAACTTTATAAAACTCCTTTATAAACCTACTGGTAACGGTTACCAAAGGTTATATAAAATGTTTGTAGAAACCTAATTATATACCTAGAGTTTACAGTAACCTCATATGATCATTATAAAACTTGTTAAACTCTTATATAACTCTTATAAAACCTTTATATAATTTATCGTTACCATAATTAGTATTTTAACGATTGTATGACATTTGACAACTGTCAGCCAACTTAAAATGTCAATGTGTATTCTAATGTCATGGAAACTTGTACGATAGAGGTAGGAGTAGAAAAAATAATATATGAACTCACCGGAATTGAAAGCTGCGAACGGAAGTTGCCTGGAGATGCTTTCAGCAACTTCCGAAGTTAGACCATAGATTCCCAAAAGTTCCCTCATGGTGTTCATGGCGTATTCTTGCATTTCCGAGACTTGACCTTGAGAAAATTGAGGGTTTTGGAAGTCTGAGACGTGTGGTTTCGATAGGTTATGTATGGAGAAACTCGACGGTATTTTGGTGTCATTTTCGCTTGAATTGTCGTTCTCATTATCGTTATCTGAATTTTGAAAGGGGAAGTTTTCTTCTGAATCAGAGTTAGATTCGTTCGAATCGTTATTTTTGCTCAAATCCATAGGAGAAAACCTCGTATCCACCACCAATCTAGTCGGTTGAGTTTTCCTTCTACCAACGTTATTATTGACGTTGTTATTTTCGTTCATGCTTAATGCACCTTCATTCTCAGAGTAGCCAGTGTTCGAGCACCTCGGTTTGAAATTTTTGCGCTTGTTTCTCTTGGGAGTTTCGCTTTTCGCAGCGGCCCCGTAGCCGTCCTGATCCGAGTCGCTTGAGTTTTCCTGAGCGTAGTTTTCCGTGCTCTCGTAGCGGTGGTAGGTTTCCACGTTTTCCGGCGACATTTTCAGGGTGACCGAGTCTGAAACAAAAATAATCGTTGTAATCTTAATTGGAATGTACATTGTGTCCCTAAAAGTACTTTAAGCACTTGTGTTTTGTTTTAATATTGGGGAAAATTTTTAATATTTGTTTAACATATCACCAAAGTTGCCCTTTTTAAGTATCAGTGTGTCCTAGTCTGCTAAAAATCGGAAAATGCTGTATGTTTGTCCCACTGTGCGAAACCTTTTCTTCAGTCTAGAGTTCTAGCACTGTCGATAGATAGTTTTAGATGGTGGGTAGTGAAAATACCGATAGTTATCGATAGTTTTTTTTTACTTTTTTTGTTTTTATTAATGTTTATTACAGAAATGCGAAATTATAATAATTCTGGTTTTATGTTAGTAACCCTGTTTTTTTCTTTTTTTTCTTTAAATGTACAAGAATTTTGAAAATACATTGTATTACCATTGAGTAAAGTGTAAACTTCTTTACTCAATGGTATTACGTTTTCTGTTATTCTTTGGACAGCATATTTGCTGTATTACAAAAAAAATACAGTGTTTGTCTAATATTAGTAAAAACTGACATTCTAAAAATCTTATACCTGATCTGAGCGCGGAATAAAATTATATCAGCGATTATGAGGGGAACTTTTTGCCAGCGCCATTCAAAAATTCATCTCGCTCCGACTTCGTTTGTCCTTTGGTTTTTACCGAAAAGTATTTGCTTTTACAGAAAACGCAGAAAAACTGGCAAGAATGCATTTTAGATGACAATTAATTTTATTTTTCTGGGAATTTTCGAGTTTGCCCGTCTGCGCTGAATCGTTTAAAAATTTGCTTGTTTTTGCGATATATGCAGCAAAATTTTTCGGACCCGTCTGGTCTTCTTCGACATCCCAAATATACGGGGTGTACAAAAATAATTTAATTAACTTTCGTATAATTAACAATCTTAAACATTTTTACTAACCAGTTGCATTGTAAAATTACAAAATGTTGTATTTTATTGCAATTCTGTATTGTAGAATTGAATTTGAAGTTTTGTAAAATTTCTATAGAAATGTCCGAATATGTATATATACATATTCGGAATTTAATTTTACCAAGATAATCAATAAAATTACTAACCAAAATTTGCTATTTGAATTACAATAAGTGTTTGGAAATATACAAATCAATATTTATTTTATACAACTTCTGTTTGCATTTTTACTATATATCATTTTAACCATGTACACTGTTAAAATTTTTTGTAAAATTACAATTGTTTTGCAAAACAAAGGATGAGTAAAATTACAAATCAGTGTATACCAATACAAAATTATAATACAATGTGAGTAATCTTCCAAGACATGTTGGGAAATCTACTAAGATAAGTTGTAATTTTACAATCTATATGTATAAATCCTACACGCATTGTAATTTTACCAAACAGTTTGACAGTTTCTAATAAAAATCATCTCAGATTTACAAACGTTGTTTGTAATTTGATTTGCCATAATGTTATGTAAAATGCTTAGTATATACCGATTGCGGCAATCACGTGATGTTCTTACATCTCGCCTCGGTTGACTTAGGTGGACAGTATATAAGCTCAGGTGTCTTTCGTTTTTGGTGCGTTCCAATACACCAAATTGCCCGACATTGATTAGACCCAAAATAGGTCTATCTGTCTGTCGGTATTTGAAGTTGGTGGAACGCATTTTTTTGAAATCTTTACAGTAATGGGTCAAGAAAGTTTCTTGAAGAAAGTAAGAAAATTGCACAGTTTAGGAATTACCAATATTTACCAGAAATCTCACCACTGTTTTGTTAATAATTGTGAATATAAGCCTCAAATTCAAAGAAATTATAATTATTAGAAATTACCAGTATTTAACAGGTGTACAATTAAAACTCATGTTAAAAACCAAACATCTCACCATTGCAAGGTTAATAATTGTAAATATAAGCCACATTTACATCTCACCACTGTTAGGTTAATAATTGTGTATATAGGTAAGGCTCAAATTTACAAAAATAGTACACACGTTTATTAAAACAATTTATTACATTACTGCAGTGTATTTCTACATTTTGTAGGCAAACAAACACATCAACCTACCGTTGAGTATACACTCTTAAAACAAATACCGAAACTAATTAATTTTTTTCAAATTTTATCTCGTGTTGACTTAACAGAAAAATACCTTATTTGAGCGTTGGACAAACAAAAAATTAGGCAATGTTTATTTTTAATAGTAAAAAAATTATTACCGTTTCGTTTGCATTCAAAATTTTAAAAATTTAACAGCATATGGGAAGCTAAGTTTTTAGGTAAACATTCGTTAATAGCTAAATATTATACAGGATGTTCATAAAAAACAACTTACAGAAATTATAATTTAAAAACATGAAAAAAAAATATTTACCAGAGTTAAGCCCATAAGAGTTTGGTGAGAGTATCCCAGTGGTTACAGTTGCCATTGCCACCAACATAAGATACTGAAAAAATAAATAAATTGTTAGTCTAATAAAATGTTTAAGGGTAAAAATTACGCCGTTTTTAATAACAAAAAAACTAACAAAGGTTTTAAAAGGACAAAGATTCTAAAATAAGTAATTTATATATACCATATAAAATAACTTGATTTATGGGGCACATGTTTTTTACACTACCCCAAATAAGTATTGCACGTAAAATCAAAAACTACCCTTTAAAAATTATTTGGTCTGGAAAAACAAGTTTAATTTGAATATTGGGGATGGAAAATTTGCATATACAGATGGTCAAAAGTACAACCCTTAAAAGTTTAAAAAAATGATCCATTGAATAAAACGAAATTAAAGGAAGGGTTGGTTTATTACAAAACTGCGCCCTTCTTATATGTTTAATGGATTTATCACCCCATTGTGATATTTTTTATAGACAATACTATGAGAAATTACAAAGTTTCGTTTTTCAAAGTCATTAAAATTGCCGATTTTGATACACCCTGTATTTTTTTATAAAAGTTTCAAATTAAACAGTCCCCTGGTAACGTAAAATGACATTTTTATTTTGTAAAGAAAGAAAAAGAAAGGATTAAGTAAAAAACGTAAAAAAAAATAATAATGGCGTTTGCATAAAAAAATATTTTTTTTCTTAAAAATACGTGAAATACCCATACACGCATATTTAACACAAATTTTATAAATTTTTAACTGTGTATGATATACCTCAATTTTTTTATATAGAATACATTTCTGAAAATCTTAGTATTCCGTCAAATTAAACAGTCCCCTGGCCACGTAAAATGGCAGCTTTATTTGGTAAAGAAGGAAAAAGAAAGGATTAAGTAAAAACCGTAAAAAAAATAAAAATGTCCTTTGCCCCAAACCCTATATCCATACAAAAAATCACAGTTGTGGAAATAACATTTTTGGAATAAAAATAAAACAGCTTTAATAATTTGCTAGGAATTGTAAAAACGAGGTTCAAAATCCAAATTAAATTAAAACAGTAAAATTTCTAGGAATATTTATAAAAATACGTCAATAAAATTCATTAATATATGATTAAAAAAATTCGTAATAACTTTAAAACAATTAATTTTTGCACTTGTGCATTTAATATTTTTGCTATAAACATCTCAAAAATGTAGACTGAAATTAATTAAAATTTCTGCAAACGTATTTAGAAAAAAGTGCTGATGTTAAATATCCATTGTTTATAGAAACATATGTGGAATAAATATTAAATATACGGTATCAAATATTTTAACGTATTTTTTACCTAACTTTAATTGTTTTCTTTTTTTAACGCATGTGCAAAATTTTCATCGCTTACTTTCCCTATACCTGCACTTTCTTTTTATTTATGTCATAATTAAAAAAAAAGATACAGTGTGTTAAAAGAAAATTATTTGTCAAGAATTAATAGGTATACCTAAATGAGTACATTATTTATATTTTTACATGCATGGCTCAGGCATGAAATTTAAGGACCAGTTTTTTAAACTTAAAAAACAAGGAATTTCGATACAAATCCTTATTTCCATAATTTTTATATTAGGCTTAATTTGAATTTTTTCGGATTAACTGCGATATTTATGAGCTAAAATTTAATTAAAATGGAAATTTTTGTGCATTTTGGTCTTAAAATAACCTCAAAAAGTCGAATATGGCGTAATAATGACATCTCACCACTGTCTGGTCAATAATTGTAAATATAAGCTTCATATTTACAAAAATATGTTCAACAGGTGTTAACAACAAATATATTTTATAATTGTAAATATAAGCCTTAAATTTATAAAAATTACAATTATTAAAATTACCAATATTTTAGAGGTACGATGAAAATTCGTGTTAATTTTGTATATACCTAAGCCTTAAATTTAAAAAAATTTCAATGAAAAACTTTTGTTAAAAACGAGACATCTCACCACTGTTTGGTTAATACTTGTAAATATAAGTCTCAAATTTACAAAAATTACAATTATTACAAATTACCAATATTTAAAAGTATACAAGAAAAATGGTGTTAAAAACCAGACATCTCACCACTGTTTGGTAAATAATTGTGAATATAAGGCTCAAATTATTATTACAAATTACCAATATTTAACAGGTTTACAATGAAAAACTTTTGTTAAAAACGAGACATCTCACCACTGTTTGGTTAATACTTGTTATTAAATTACCAAATATTTACCAATATTTAAAAGGTGTCCAATGAAAAATGGTGTTAGAAACCAGACATCTCACCACTGTTTGGTAAATAATTGTGAATATAAGGCTGAAATGTACAAAAATTATTATTATTACAAATTATCAGTATCCAACACGTTAAATTAAAACTGGTGTTAAAACAGGTTTTTTACGTTAAATACCATACAAATTTGTCTCCTCAAGCTTCCTAAATAAATAAATCTGATCTTATCTATTATATTACTCGTTCGAAGCCCGCGGTAGACGAAAATTAACATTTAAATAACTTTTTAAGTAATACAAGAAATTCCTATGCATCTCTGAAATAAATGTTTTAATTATTTTTATCAATCCCCCTACACATATACAATAGGAAGTTCATATCTAAAGATTGCGTTAATTTTCTAAATTTTATACAAATATTATGTTGTATTTATTTTTTTACATCGTCGTAAAGCGCGTTACCGAAATGATACATGGAATATTAGTTATTGAAGGTCAATTTTAATAAAAACCAAATCCGTTTTTTTAATAATATACTGGTACAATAATAAAATTATTAATAAAAAAAATCGGAATTCTTGTAATGCTGCTTTTGAACCAAGGTAAATATGTAAATTCCAATTGTTTGAAACCTACGCTGAAATTTAAATAAATTGAAAATTTATAACAATATGGGTTCGGCCGTATTACAAAATATGTTTAATTGTTCTAAGATATAATTATTTTAATATGTACAATATGGTAGGTACATTGTCTTATAATAGTATCAACACCTTAGAAATGAATATTAATTATTTTTTTGTTTTTGTCAATGAGTGGGGTCGAATCAAACTTATGTTGAACACCCTGTATCAGCATTTGTATGGAGGTAAATTAAGTTTTTAAATATCTGAATATTTCGGTCTTGGGAATATTATAAAAAAACCGATAAAATCGCTTAAAAGGTTTTCAAAGAAAACTTGTTTTAAAAACCGGACATCTCACCACTGTTTGGTAAATAATTGTAAATATAAGCCTCAAATTTATAAAAATTATAATTATTACAAATTACCAATATTAAACTTAAAATGAAACTGTGTTAAAACCAGACATCTCACCACTGTTTGGTAAATAATTGTGAATATAATAAGCCTTAAATTTTCAATAATTACAATTATTACAAATTATCAATATTTAACTGGTTCACAATAAAAACTGACGTTAAAAAAACAAACATCTCACCACTGTTTGGTTAATAATTATTTATAGAAATTACAAGTATTACAAATTACCAATATTTGCAATGAAAATGTGTTAAAAACAGACATCTCACCACTGTTTGGTAAATAATTGTGAATATAATATGCCTTAAGTTTTCAGAAATTACAATAATTACCAATTACCAATATTTAACAGGTTTTCAATGAAAACTGACGTTAAAAAACAGACATTTCACCACTGTTTTGTTAATAATTGTTATTATAAGCTTCAAATTTATAGAAATTTCAATATTACAATGAAAAATATATTTCAATAACATTTCGGGGACTTTTAAAGCAAAGTAAAAAGAAAACTGCCTAAAACAAAATTTTTATAAATTTATCTTTAGTACTTTTTAAGATAACTATCTTAAACCTAACCAATAAAAATTAAAACAACATAAACTCACTGAAAACTGTTTATATCTTGCTATAAACTTTAAAAACTTTTAGAAGAGATAAATAACGAAAAATTTACAATGTCCGATGACATTTCGGCATTTTCAAATATTTAACTACTTAAAACCGATAAAATCCGTTAAAAGCAGGAAAATAAAAATAAAAAAAATAAATAAAACTGTTCGGACGTAAAAACCCCATAAATATTGTCCAGGAATTTCAGAAATTAAGTCACTACGATTTTAAGGCACTGTGGGGTTGTTAATTTTTTTAGGTGGATAAATTTTTAAAGTGCTGTAACTATGTTATTATTAGTGATATTTTTATGATTTTTTTTTGGTTTGCACTAAAAAAATACGGTGTTTTTGGTGGTGCAATCAATTTTTGTTTTTTTTTGTAAACAGTTGATTTTTTGTTGTCCACTTAAAAAAGATTTTTCGCCACAGTACGCGATGTTCTTAATCCCCTGTTTTAAATAAAAAAACGTAATAAAAAGAAACGAAAAGCTTCGTATTTAGTTAAATCGACGACTTTTAAGTTTTGTTCTTTTTGATTTTAAATTTTTAAGTTGTAAAACATGTTTTTCGACCATCTAAAAGAATTCTCAAACTCCACTACTTAGCCAGGTTAAATGACATTTTTTATGTGAACGTGATTTTTATTTTTTAATTCAACGGTCTTAACTTTTATTGCTTTATTTTGGGACATTAAAAGGAGGATTAACGATTTTTTCGACGCTAGTTTGGGCATTTAAGTTGGTTTATTAATTTTATAGGATGTCATAAAATTACTTAAAATAAACATTCCAAGCTTAATTTAATATTTATATTTTTTATTAAAATTAAAAAAACTCTAAAACTAATCATCACATTTCTCTCAAATTTGGTGTGAACACCCTGTATATACCCCTTGACGTTCCCCCCAAATTTCATCTAAATCCCCCTACCAGAGGTAAAGTTACACATAGACGAGTTTTGGGAACCCCCTGTATATATAGAGTAAGATAAAACATAGTAGGCGTTTTCCTCGGGTCACTAGAATGCAGAACAATTAAAAACAATCGGCAATCGCTAGGTAGCGAGCGAATTTCAAAATATCTTTTTATGTGAATGTATTTATGGTGAGAAAAATCATTTTATGTTTTAGCCCTTCTTGGGAAATAAGTTTTATTGTGTTGGCCTTACTGGCAAAAAAGTTTTTTATTGAAAATATGATTTATTAAGTCTTAATTTTCATTCTTTGTAGGAGTAATATAAAGTTTATTCTTAAAAACTTTTTTCCATTGTTCAATGCATATCATATTACGAAATTTAACCTTATCATTTAATCCACATTAATTACATAAAACTACTTAATGTCAATAAAATTAAGACCGTAATTTTTAAGTAAATTTACGTCGGTTTTACCAAAGAAGACGGTACTTCTAACTCATCAAAGTTAAATCAAATATTTGTATCATAAAATTTTATAAAATTGTCAACATAGATACTGTATTTTAAAAGCATATTATACTCTCAAAAATTTAATTTCTTATTTGCTGTACACTAAATGGGTATACTATCTCACTAAAAACACCCTGTATAACAATAATAAATGATGCCTCGTCATATATGAAAATATTTACTTTAATTTTTTTTCGCCAAACGACATACTATCATTCTTGAATGAAGCATTATTTTTGATTAATGATACCATGGAGATGTAACAATACTTGGACATGTGTATTTTTGCCATACTTTCAATTGTTCTTAATGATATCAATAAATATAAATATGAACAAACAATGGAATACCTTAGTTGACTTTTTTACTAACTGAAAGATGATTAAGTCGAACATCACGTCAAAAATATAAAAAAAAAATGGTTACATTCATTTTGCCTTATAACTTTTTTTTCTGTGAAAATAATTTCATAAAATTTCTTGTGGGTTTGAAATAATGTTTGAACTACAATTATTCCAAATTACAATCAAAAAGGTTCAGTGGTTTTCTTAATAGACAAGTTTACCAAAAACACTACCAGAAAAAAATCGTTCTATATTTTGTGGAATAACTTCTTTCATAGTAAATATAATTCAACTAAATTTGGCAATATTGTAAAACAACGTTTATTTTATAAATACCCAAAATTTTGTCCAAAAATATTCACTACTTTCCAAGTTACGAACCTTTAAACCCAAAGCAGCAAAATATTATTATTATTATAAATACCACATTATATTTTCCCCAGATTTTCACAATGCCAAATCCCAATTATAACCTTCAACGCTTTTCGAAATAATGAGGAAAAATAACCAACCTGTCTACTCAAATTTAGCAAAACATACACGTGCATTATATTTTTACTTTTTGCTTGTGTTAGAGTAAAATTATTTTAATGAAATTCAACAGATATGTTTTCTGATGTTTCTACACTGAATATGCCAAATTTTAGCCAGGTATGTTGAGTGGTTTTTGAAATATTGCTCATTATTTATGAGAATGTTAAAATTGATATAATATTGAAGATATTTACAAAATCATGGTGTGATGTAAAAAATGCGATCTAAATATTGAGCTGTATTTTGTTTTATTTTTATTGGATGTAAATACAAAAAAATGTATTTTTTGAAACACTTTTAAGAAATGTCACAGTTTTTTGTTGTGGAGATTAGGTTGTGTCAAAATGATATCCTGAAGTTTCGTTAAAATTTGTCTTGATTTTTAAAGGCTTATAACTTTTTTAATATTTGTCATATTTTGAAAAATTTTATGTCAAATTGTTCAAAATTTTATGTAGCTTTGTAAATGTTAAAAAATTGCCGAAATATTTTAGGAGATATTTGGGTTGTATCTTTATTTTTAAACGTTTTTAAAAGTTTTGTAACTTTCTTAATATTTGGTTGATTTACAAAGGTGAGGTGTCATATTAAAGCTCATTTCATGTAGTTTTTATATATGTTTAACATATTACAAATATTTTTTGAGATATTTGGGGGAATGTGGGGGAGTTCCATTAATTACCTTAAAATCAACTGATATCTCCGTAAATTTCGATCAGTCACTTAAAAGCACAAAAACAAACGCAAAACAATCGAAGGTGAGCTATCAAAATGCTAAACAAAACACAAACGGTCACTAATAGAGTAAATAAACAAAACAAAAACAATTATATGTCAAATTAAGGGTATATTTATGGAACTTTTGGAAGTATTAAATTTTTACTTTTAAGAAATGTCATAATTTTTAAAAATACTTGAAGATATTGTGGTGCCAAAATGATATACTGAAATTTCAAAAAAATTGTCTTGTTTTTGATGGCTTATAACTTTTTTAATATTTCTTGTATTTTGGAAAATTGTATGTCAAATTGTTTAAAATTTCATGTAGTTTTGTAAATGTTAAAAAATTGCCGAAATATTTTGGGAGATATTTGGGTTGTATCTTTATTTTTGAACGATTTTCAAAGTTTTGTAACTTTCTTAATATTTGGTTGATTTACAAAGGCGAGGTGTCATATTAAAGCTAATTTAATGTAGTTTTAATATATGTCAAAATGTTTAACATATTGCAAATATTTTTGGAGATATTTTGGGGAATGTGGGGGAGTGCCATAAATTACCTTAAAATCAACTGATATCTCCGTAAATTTCGATCATAGTCACTTAAAGCACAAAAACAAAAGCAAAACAATCGAAGGTGAGCTGTCAAAATGCTAAACAAAACACAAACGTTCACTAATAGAGTAAATAAACAAAACAAAAACAATTATATGTCAAATTAAGGGTATATTTATGTAACTTTGGAAGTATTAAATTTTTACTGTTAAGAAATGTCATAATTTTTAAAAATACTTAATTTTTTGTGTAGATATTGTTGTGTCAAAATGATATACGGAAATTTTAAAAAAATTGTCTTGATTTTTAATGGCTTATAATTTTTTTAATATATCTTGTATTTTGGAAAATTGTATGTCAAATTGTTCAAAATTTCATGTAGTTTTGGAAATATAAAAAAATTGCCGAAATATTTTAGGAGATATTTGGGTTGTATCTTTATTTTTGAACGTTTTTGAAAGTTTTGTAACTTTCTTAATATTTTGTTGATTTACAAAGGTGAGGTGTCATATTAAAGCTAATTTCATGTAGTTTTTATATATTTCAAAATGTTTAACATATTGCAAATATTTTTGGAGATATTTGGGGGAATGTGGGGGAGTGCCATAAATTACCTTAAAATCAACTGATATCTCCGTAAATTTCGATCATAGTCACTTAAAAGCACAAAAACAAAAGCAAAACAATCAAAGGTTAGCTGTCAAAATACTAAACAGTACAAGTTAAAAAAGTGCCCAAATATTTTAGGAGATATTTGGGTTGTATCTTTATTTTTGAACGTCTTTGAAAGTTTTGTAACTTTCTTATTATTTGGTTGATTTACAAAGGTGAGGTGTCATATTAAAGCTAATTTCATGTAGTTTTTATATATGTCAAAATGTTTAACATATTGCAAATATTTTTGGAGATATTTTGGGGAATGTGGGGGAGTGCCATAAATTACCTTAAAATCAACTGATATCTCCGTGAATTTCGATCATAGTCACTTAAAGCACAAAAACAAAAGCAAAACAATCGAAGGTGAGCTGTCAAAATGGTAAACAAAACACAAACGATCACTGATAGAGTAAATAAACAAAACAAAAACGGCGTGAAGCTTGTCCAGAGGCGCGAACTAAAAAAACTGAAAATCGTATCGTACGTGGCGACGTCGTTTTGACTGCGACGTCGGCATGCGACTGAAGCAGCGTGTTTCGTTTGTTTCGGCGCGTCCCCTCCCCGTCCGAGCGTTCTGCCCCCACCCCCGGCCGCGGCGGGTTTAAGTTTTTCAGCAAATACGTGAATTTCTTTCTATTGGTCGGCAGAGCAAAGTTTGGCGAATTCGTAATTCAGAGAGATACACACCTCGATTGTTTGTTACGTTATTTGCGAAATATGCACGTGCCTCGAAAATTGGTGCGCTCGCTAAGCGACGCTGCCAAGTTTACCCTGTCGTCGGTTTAACGTTGTTTATTGTTAGATTTGTGGTGCGCCTAATGTGTTAAAAATAGGGTTGGAACAGTTGAAATTTTCATTTGAAAGTTTCAAACTTGAAATATTTCATTTAGTTGGAAAAGTGAAATTTTTAAAAATTTCAAATGGAATTTTCAATCCGAAATTTTTAATAAATTTCATAAATGTCATGAAAATTTCAAGTACAAGCAAAAAGTGAAATTTCCCCAACCCTAGTTAAAAATAATTTTTGAATTCTTTTATCAAATTGAAAATTGAAATAAATGTTTTTTAAAACTCGGAACCCAGAAATCAAATATTTTACTAGTATTTTCTAAAACCTTGTTTTTTAATAACCAAAACGTATCAATAAATCAATATTATGTTAATTTGGAGTGTGAAGGTTTCCGGTTTAAATTTTGTTTACGATCCTTACAAAAATTAAAAAATATTATTAAAAACGTCAAATTTGTTGAATTTATTGCTATTAATATACATTTTTATAACTACCTAACTTAATTTAAATATATATTATTTTATTTCATTCTACAATGTTTTAAAAGTCTAAAACCTATCCTCCGTGACTGATACTTTTTCCAGGTTAACCTATATGTTTTCAAATATTTGAGGTAGTAAAAGCATACTAAAAATATCACTTCACTAAGTAAATTAAAAGAAGTAATTTTTATAACCATTTATGTAGGTGTTACAAAAATTGATTCTATCCTCCGTGAATCTGTTTTTCTTTAAATTTTATGCAACAGATGGCACTTTAATCATTTGAAATAGGCAAAAACCTCTGTTTACGACATTATAGATGCATGCGATTCCTGAAGGTCAGTTAGAATTTATATGCAGATGATAGTGTTGCTGTTTTATAATTCAAAAGTTTAAGTTCATTAATTTGCTATTTAAAAACCTATCCACCGTGAAGTGTAATATCTTTTTTATAAATATTTTATGTATGTACAATTGTATTTTTTAAAAATATTAAGTTGTCATTAGATACAATAACTTATTTCAAATATACAAAGGGATGTTAAAAAAAAACATAACATCCTAACCTCCGTGAAGCTCTAATATTCAAAATGTATGATTTCTTAAAATTCTTGCATTAGTGCAGAACCACTTATGTTATTACTAGACCTGGTGGCTTCCTAAAAACCCCATTCTAGACTAACAGTGAAACAACCAAAAATAAAAAATAATCATATATATATATATATATATATATATATATGTATATACAATTTTATAATCTATAATCTATTAGAAGGTATTTTTCTAAAATATTTTGAACGCAATATATCTGAAAATATTAACTATATATAGGCAATCGTAAAATCAATCGAAATGTTTTTAATTTTCTATTTGATTATGTAAAAACATACACGGTGTTAGATTTAAAATAAAAAGTTATTAACGTTTCAAGTTGGCCCAATTTGCCCTGGGTTTTATGGGGTAATTTTTTGAAAAATGTTAAAGAATTGACATGGAATCTTTCAAACAATGTTTTAAGATTCCAAAAATTCCACCCCCATTTCCGCAAACCTATAGGTTTATAATAGCAAAAAAGTATACCCTGTATATTTTTATAAAAACTCTATTAATAATAGTACCTACCCGATTGATTTTTTTATTGGTGCTTTTTTGAAACTTTTTAAAAACCTTTTGTTTTTAAACGTGGGTACTACTAAAATCATGTTTTATAAAATTTCCGGAAAAAATATTTATTTTAAAAGCCATTTTAATTATGACTACATTTTTGTAAATTTAACTTTGTTGGAAAAAATTTAAAAAATCCACAGAAACGTTTTAGGTGGGGGTGCTGACTTTAAGCCGAGAGATCGTGGGTTCGAGTCCCACCTTGATATGGTTGATATTTGTGTTTGTCCCAGTGTTAATTTAACTCTTTCACCCCTGTGGTCCGTTCCTACCCCTAACTCGCACTCGCCATTCAGTTGGCTTTTGGGACGTCTTAGGAAGTAGGGTGGAAGAGCACTTTTGAATATAACTTTTTTTTAGTATACGAGGTGTGTTCAGAAAATATCGGGAATTTTCGTTTTTTGAAACAAATATTTATTTATTCGTCTACATTAATGTTGTCGCCTTCAAAATAGTCCCCATTGGATTTTATGCACATGTGCCAGGTCTTCTTCCAATACTCGAAACACTTCTAAAACTCGATCTTTGAGATAGCCTTTAGTTCTTTCAGCGATGCGCTTTTAATGTCATCTATGCTTCCAAAACGACGGCCCTTTAAGGTTCTCTTTATTTTTGGGAATAGGAAAAAGTCAGACAGAGGCATGTCTGGCGAATATGGAGGCTGGAGCATCATTACAGTATTGTTTTTGGCCAAAAATTTTGTTCAAAATTTAACAATTTTAGAACAAATTTTGCTGCCACGCGTTTCATGGGATGAGCCAATCGATGTACCAACATCATCAGCGACTTATCTGATGGTTTATAACCATTTCTTCCACTTTTTCCATGTTTTTATCGGTTGTTAATGTGCTTGTGCGTTCGGGGCGTTCGTCATCTTCAACGTCTTCACGGCCATCTTGGAAACTCTTATACCACTTGTAAACTCTTGTTTTACTTATAGCAGACTCACTATAGGCATTTGTTAACATTTCACAGAATTTATTTAATTTTTTAAGCAAAATTGGATACAAATTCTTTGATCCATTTCTTTTAACGAACGAAAAATCGCCGAGCTCATAAAACACGTCTAACCTTAGCGGCTGCCACAGACAAAGTAAACAATGAAAACCCTTAGTTTTTATCATACATACTACAACCGGACCCTCTGAACCCGCGAAATTTAACAATTCCCGTTATTTTCTGAACACACCAAGTATACTTGGTATACCTAGTATGAAATATAAAAATTCCAGCCAAATCTTTAACTAAACTTCGGAAAATGTAAAATTTTCCAAAATCTCTTAAAGGACTTTGCTATTCATTGGATATATTCAGATATATTATCTGAACTTTGGAATGTCGACTCCAGAAATATTGAGTTGTGTTGCGCCTGAGCACAATTCTGCGCTTCAAAAAAAGAATCTGTAAATTTCGACCAAGGCCTTGAAAAAATGAAAATTTAAAATTTTTTCACGAGGTCAAAAAAAATATTACACGGTTAAAAAAATGTTTATGTTTTATGTTAATCCAGGTCCAAATAACTTTATGTTAAGTTTACAATCAACTGCAATCTGTTAACTAATTGAATAAGTAGTTTGTTGGAAATTAGGAACATAAATAAAAAGAATTTGTAACTTTATCTATTTTGCGTTCATAATGACTTCATTATATCACCGCTTTCGTTGCTGTAAAATTTTGATTTTATAAGTTTGCTCTACTTTAAACAGCATAATATTTTTCATATTGGTTATAATATTTTTATGATTTTTCTAGTACTTACGAGACTTGGCAATAAATTTTGTTTGGCACCAAAAAAATCCTTTTTTTCTTCTTTAACATTAACAGCCGCTTATTGTTAATAAGTAAATTAAGGACGGCATGGCGAATCGATTTTGACATTAACTGTCAAACCAATGACTGTGATACCAACTATCTAAAGTAAAATTCGACCAAATTGAATTTAAGGTATAAAATTAATTTTTTTTATAGAATTTTTGCAAAATAGATAAAACAGCATATCATAAGACCTTTTGTCGCACTCGTGCATTACAAAAAATATTTAAAAATGTTAAGGCAAAAATATCACATTTTCGAAAAACCTGTTAAATGTAAAAACCACATAGAACGTCAAAACCCCATTTAAGAATGTCAAACATATTCTAGACCATAAAAAGGTGAATTTGACATACAAAACTGTCATAAAACAAACGACAAATGTTAAAATTCGTTATTGAAAAATGTTTAGCTGGTCGAAAGAATGCGCGAATGGCTGAATTGCATTTGGTGAAGTAGGCTGGGTGAGTTTTTGCCCAGGGTGCTCGGATAGAAATTAAAATTAATAAACCCATATAAATTCAGTCGTGGGAGCCTATGGATCGCAGCAAAACCGCGCGCGGTTGGCCATGCACTCAGCCACCACGGCCTGCTTATTTAAAAATGTAATTAAAACGGGCGAATTTTTAAACGCCGCTCGCCGTTTTTGTTCATTTTTCAAATTCTACGGTCTTCGCACAGCGATGCCGTCCATGCGAAGATTTATTTAAATCTAGGGAAGATTTTTAAATCGATTAAAAGGATTGCAAAAAATATTTTTTTTAAATATTATTTTTATTTATTTTTTAAATATTATTTTTATTTATTTATGTATACATGTATGTATATATTCTATCAAACACAAAAAGGATTAAATTGAATATATTTATAAATAAGAATTCTAAAAATATCTCACAAAAATATATATATATTTGTATATGGAGATCAATAATTTTTCTATCTGGCAACACTGCCCTAAGGTTCATGTCTCGCGCACCAAAAGGAATGGACTATATGATTTATTTCGTCTGAAACGAAATCGGCTGTATTTTCGAATTTTTTCCCAACTTGCTCGGGCAATAAAAATGCTGAACCATAAAAATCACGGAGAACCAATACGACCTTAAAGCAGTGGCGTCGCTTTTGTTTCGTAATAAATGAAATGGTTCTTGTTTTATCATGGACTTTTTTTTAAATTCACACACCTGCATGAAACAATATCCTTATGATAAACTATTAATAAGCAATTTGTATTACTTTTGGTAACGAAAAGTTATATAACGGTAATATAAAGGTTATAAAACAGTTATATAAAGGTTATAAAACGGTTATATAAAGGTTATAAAACGGTTATATAAAGGTTATAAAACGGTTATATAAAGGTTATAAAACGGTTATATAAAGGTTATAAAACGGTTATATAACGGTTATATAAAGGTTATATAACGGTTATATAACGGTTATATAAAGGTTATATAACGGTTATATAAAGGTTATATAACGGTTATATAAAGGTTATATAACGGTTATATAAAGGTTATATAACGGTTATATAAAGGTTATATAACGGTTATATAAAGGTTATATAAAGGTTATATAAAGGTTATATAAAATAGCGCCTTTTATTTACGAGTTTTATTAAGCGTTACCAGTAGGTTTAAATAAGTTTTAACTAAAAATAAATTGCTTTATTTTTTTATAAATATTGTGATTTATTAATTATTCATGTGCTAAATATAAAAAATCTATTGTTCTTCAAAAAGTTATATAGTGGTTTCCAAAATATTTCCATTACCTTTAGTTATAAAACTTGCCTTTCTACACAGTAAAAAAAATATTTGTTAATTTTAACCAAATGTTAACCAATCTACGAACTCATGTTAACAAAATCCTCAATTAAGCTATTTAAGGGGTATATAATAGTGATATAAATTTGTCTGTCACAAAATTAAGGAATTTAAGTTTTATAAAATAAGGCCTTTTATTTGCGAGTTTCATTAAGTTTAAATAGGTTTTAAAAATGTTTTATAACGTTTGCGGTTAACTCTTTTATAAAACCAATTAAATATAAAATGCTTTATTTTTCAATAAATATTTTGATTTATTACTTATTCATGTGATAAATATTAAAAATTTATTGTTCTATAAAAAGTTATATAGTGGTTTCCAAAATATTTCCATTACCTTTAGTTATAAAACTTGTCTTTGTACTCGGTAAAAAAATATTTGTTAATTTCAACCAAATGTTAACCAAACTACAAACTTATGTTAACAAAATCCTTTAAGGGGTATATAATAGTGATATAAATATTTCTGTCCCAAAATTAAGGAATTTAAGTTTTATAATGGGTGATGTTTATTGACTTATTAATTTGCGACGCCACTGATTCAAATGAACATACAAATGTGCCTTTTTATCTCTTTCTAAGTTGTTTAAAAAACCTTTTGTCTCTCTCATCAATATTCAGGGCTTGTTTTCATTTATTTCGCGGTGTTTGTTTTTTACTTTTTTGCTTTTAAATTTTCGGCAATATGAAATATTTGGTTCTGTTTGGTACCGAAGTCTTTTAAATTTGCCCGCTATTTTTTATATTATTTTATTTACACTTTTTGGCGACATATTTTATTACACATTTTTTTTCAAACGTCGAATGTATTTAGCAATGATAAAGTGAGGTTAGAAACGTTTGACGTAGTAGTTCGATAATAAAAAACAAATGTAGACGGGCAATTTTAGTAGAGCAAAGCACCTGAGCGTGTATAGGTAAGTTTAGCTTATTGAAATATGCAGGTTATTATTTATATTTTGTATAAGGCAGGACATAAAATTTTATATGATTGGTTATAAAAATTTTCGGGTATTGTTTTCCAATTAAGTTTTTAGACTTTTGTTCGTTTTGATGTAAATTTTTTTCATTCTGAGAATTGAGATTGTTAATTTTTTGGTAATTAAACAAAAGGTCGTTAAAATTTTAGCGGAAAAAAGGTGCAAAAGTCAAGTCGTAAACTTGAGTTTTTGTTTAAAAAAATAGATGGGTTTTTGACAAAAGATTTTAAGGCGCAAAAAATCTTGAAATGTGATATGTTCATAGAGCATAGAGCTTAACATCAAGTACAGTTGAAACAAGATGATTGTCAAGGCTAAAACTAACATCAAACTAAATATTAAAAGTATACTGGATATAAATAGAATTATATTTATTCTAAGATTAGTAAATATTGGTACGACTGGCCTATTCTTAAAAATAAATTTACATAACCTAATATCACTCCAACATCTAAAATTCAATACATAATACTACATACATAAATATAATTATGTAATAATTATTACCTACACATACATTTACTAATCTTGGAATAAATATAATTATATTTGTATCCAGTATAGAATAGACTTAAAAAAATAGTAAAATTTTAAAATATTATACCAAATGAAATGTCGATATAAATATAAAGAAAATTATTTATTATAATCTCAGACGGTCTAAAATGGCCCCATTATGTGAAATACAAATTGCCCTTTTTAGAATTCTTAACACTTATGTATAATATCACAATAAATCGCCCTAATTTTTTTATTATAAAACCAAAAAATGCAGTGGAAACTTATACTTGACCAATTCTCATCTCATTATATATCAATAAACCGTAAAAAATACCCTTATAAAAAAACTACCCCTTGGTCAAAAAAATCGCATTTTTTTTCGTGAAAAAAATAAAGTAAATATTTTGACAGATCAATTACCAAGATCTATTCACAGCAAAGTGGGTGATGCGTTTGACCGCATTCCTAGACTAAAAGAGGGTAGTGACCCCTACAAAGCATTGTCCTTTAGATATAGTACCTAATAAAGGGAGATTTCAAGGTGGTGAATCTTTTAAATAGGCAAATAAGATATTAACACCATTTAACAGGACAATGGACAGCCAAAAAAAAAATCTTGAGGGGTGTTTTTTTCAAGAACTACCCGCTGAGATGCATACAAATCTTAAAAAATACCCATCATGGGAAATTATTTTAATATTTATTTTGGTAAAAATATAAAATGTTGTATTTTGTATTGCAATTTTAATACGCATTTGTTGTGATATTACATTTTGTTATAGCCAAAGTACAAACAATTTTACAATGTTTTTGTTTTTGCCAGATACTTATAGTAATTTTACAATTCTGTATTGTAGAATTGAATTTGAAATTTTGTAAAATTTCTATACATATTCGGAATTTAATTTTACTACTAGATAATCAATAAAATTACTAACCAAAATTTGCTATTTGAATTACAATAAGTGTTTGGAAATATACAAATCATTATTTATTTTATACAACTTCTGTTTGCATTTTTACTATACAGGGTGTTATGTAATTAATGTTATATATTAAAATGGGTTGTTCCTTAGGGTCCATAAAGAAGCACCTGAAACTTTTTTTTTCTAAATTCCAGTCTAAAAATAATTTATAATAACCTTTATCCTACCAAAAAGTCCGCCACTGATCGACTAGGAACTTTAGGTTAATCTGGTGGATTTATTATGTTATGGTTGGTAACAGTGTTTCCAAAATCTCTCAAAAAAGTTGACAAACATTGTTTAAATTTAGCTTAATTACAAAAATGACAAAATTAACAATGCAAATTTGGCGTTTTTATTAATTGTTGGTTATTTCATTTTTGTACTGAAGGTAAATTCAAACAAAATCTGCCAACTTTTATGACAGAATCTAGTGCATTTCTTTTAAATTTTAGGTTATGTTTTCAAATTGTAAATATCTTAACTAAGGGAAGTGCTTTTGGATTTATTTACACAAATTAAATATTTAAAGTTTAACCTGTGAACTGGTCCCAATTTCATCTGAGTAAACAGAGAAAAAAACTGATGAAAAAATTAATTTTGTGGTTATGGATTTCAAATTTCAAAGGTACTAAATTTTCTAATCATTGCTTAAGCTACACGGAAAAAAATAATCGGTAGAGGCTACCGAATGCCAATCGGTAGCAGCTACCGATTGCCAATCGGTAGACTCTACCGAAAAAATCGGTAGACTCTACCGATAAAATCGATAGTCTCTACCGAAAAAAAATCGGTTCCCTCAACCAATTTTTATCGGTAGCAGCTACCGATTATTTTCGGTAGAGTCTACCGATTTTTTCGGTGCGAAAAAATCGATTACCAATTTTTGAAAATTTTTGTATTTTTTTAGCGAGAAGTTAAATACTCGCTTTTTATTAAATAGAAAATAGTATTTTTTTTTTTGAGGTATAAATAAATTTGAAATACAAAAGTATTAAAAATGAGGAGTAATGTTTATTAAATTTTTTACAATTCTAAATAAATATTAAATTAAATGTCTGGTGGCTACAAAGTAGAGATTTTTTTTGTATTAATAAACAAGGTTCTAAATTTGGTAATTTGCTCTTATTCTTTGTCATACTTAATTTATAATCAATTTCAACGCAATAAGCATGATAGTGTTGATCAAAATACAATGTTTTAATCGAGAACATGAGAAAATATATACAATTATTTACACTGACTATTTCATTAATGTTTTCGAAGACTGGATCGTTATTATCATTAATCTCAACTAAAACAACCAAACCTTTCTGATATTTAATATTTTTTTTTAATTTTCTAACAGCGCATCGATGCGGATTTTCTCGGTTACGGCTACCGAAAAAATCGGTAGACTCTACCGAAAAAATCGGTAGACTCTACCGAAAAATAATCGGTAGCTACTACCGATAAAAATCGGTTGAGGGAACCGATTAGAGACTACCGATTTTTTCGGTAGAGTCTACCGATTTTTTCGGTAGAGTCTACCGATTGGCAATCGGTAGCTGCTACCGATTGCCAATCGGTAGCCTCTACCGATTATTTTTTTCCGTGTAATAGCTGGATCAGTAAATAAATACAGAAGGGTATTAGAGCTTTAAGGGCATAAATCTTTTGTATTTATTGAGTTTTTATTTATTTTTTGCAAGAAAAATTTTTAGTAACAATTTTTTACATCTGGCAACGCATAGCTACTTTGATGGTTGGTATCTATGTACTCACAAAATACAGGTGTGCAGAGATAAACAAATGTGTAACCAGTGGCGTATCACAAAAAATATAAAAAACTTCTAATGCATATTTTTTCTTTATCTTTGGAAAAATGCTTTTTAAAATATTTTTCTTTTATTCCTTATGTCAAAAGGTATTCAGTATTTTAATATATAACATTAATTACATAACACCCTGTATACAAATCATTATTTATTTTATACAACTTCTGTCTGCATTTTTACTATGTATCATGTGTATAGACACACAAACTAAGAAAATTGCATAGTATAATTACAATACCATCATTCGTAAATTACTAAATATTTTTAGTGTAATTTGTTGTACAAAATAACAATATTTGTATTGTAATATTGCGAAACGAATTTTCTTCGGTTCAGTAAAATTGTAAAATATATTTTGTAATTTTCTTAAACTGAGGTGAAATGAATGGTATGGTATAATTACAATAAACCATTTTAAAATTACTAAACATATTTAGTATTTTGTTAGCAAAATTACAATATATCAAATTCTCAATAAATGCTTAGTAAAAAGGCATCTAGAGTTTCACTTTTTACCTGTTTTTTTACTCAGGACACCTAATCCTTTCCAGAAACAGCAAAAGCAAATAAAACAACAAAACACATATTTTGCCATATTTCCTCAATTTTTTTCACATGACCCTTTTGCGCGAGTTTAGGGTTAAAAAGTAGCATTTGCATTTTTACCTGCTACAATTTTTTTGTTTGGTGTTTTTTTGAGAAAGGGTGCGACATCTCAGGTAACCATTTAAAACATGTGTGAGGCATCGATACTTTTTTAAAAGAGTAAACGTGAGAAATAAAAAAAATTGCACACGTGAGATTAAACCAAATATATTATGTAATAACAGGAAATAGAAAATATACTAACACAGTAATTGTAAAAAAAAAACAGTAAAAATTCGATAAAATATTAAAAGCATATTAACTCAATAAATTATAGTTTTTTGCCTAAGGCTTTAATTATAGACTTAATTATGTTAAATTTAACATTAAAAACGAAACATTTTTGGGATAATTTTATGTATTTTTCAAGGTGTTCAAATTCATAATTTTAACATTTCATTTAGTTTAATTTAAATAATAATAATTTATTATATTATTATATAAATAAAATTAATTAGTTAGTCTAGTTATACCTGCGTATTTTTTATAATTTTGACATTTTAATAACGTTTAACGATATTTGTTCCCTTGAGGAAAAAAACATGACGTGTAACATTAAATTGTTTTGTTGAATTTTCGATCTTGGTTCATATTATGAGTATGAGTAAATATTATTTTAAATACCTACAAGCACCCTCAAATAAAATATACACTATGCTTAATTTAAGAATAAGTATTTTTTGATACAAATGTTATAATTCTTGGCGATACAATATTTACTTTTGGATTAAATATAAAGTATCTTTATGTAAGTTAAGCAATAATTGTTTCAAATATGGTCTATTCTTTTTTTAACTTTTGCTCGACTTTAAATAAAGGTTAGGATATAATGACCATGTTTATTTCAAATGGTAAAGATTATTTTTATTACCCTTATCATATGTTATCAATATACGAAAAAGGCTGTTTTTATGCATATATATATGCATATATATAAAAGTATTTAATAGTCTAGTCTAGTCCTTTCATGATTTGTTTTTACATTGAAATTATTTTTGTATTTTTTGACTTTTTTCTTTTTTGTACATATTATTGTGGTTTTTCTTGTAATTTAATGTGCAAATTTTTTAAAATAAACGATATTATTATTATTATTATTATTATACTTGCGGAATAGTGAGATGAACATACTTGGACTAATGATACTATTAAAAACAAAACTATTGATTTAAGACGTTTTTAATAAATTGGCTTTATGAATAGCGCCCCTGCTACCATTTATATCTTTTAAATGCGTAGGTATATCCCTAATGGATTATTTTTTCAAAAATGTGTTAAACCATTAGCAAACATTTCTTACAATGTCACCAAGCGTGCAAAATTAAATTTTTACCTTAAATACGATTTTAAAATTCGGGCGGATATATGGCGATATAATAATAATAATAAAAAGTGTATGTATTTCATCACTTTTTAAATAATGTTGGACATATGTCTTATATTGGGTTCGTCTTAGAAAAAACTTAACAAAACGGAAAAGGGTCCAAGGAATTGTTTGGTTAAGGTGTTAAAATTTTTAAAGAAACCCATTTTTTGTAGGTTTCTATTAAAAATGAATGTAATAATACAATCGACCAAATATGTTGTCAATATATTTTTTACACAATAAAAAGTAAAAAATCAATCAATCATACTATAATATTTGCTCTAATTGGTTTATTGTACAATTTTTAAAATAATTCGTATAAATACAGGGTGTTACGTAATTAATGTTATATATTAAAATGGGTTGTTCCTTAGGGTCCATAAAGAAGCACCTGAAACTTTTTTTTTTCTAAATTCCAAAGTCTAAAAATAATTTATAATAACCTTTATCCTACCAAAAAGTACGCCACTGATCGACTAGGAAGTTTAGGTTAATCTGGTGGATTTATTATGTTATGGTTGGTAACAACAGTGTATCCAAAATCTCTCAAAAAAGTTGACAAACATTGTTTAAATTTAGCTTAATTACAAAAATGACAAAATTAACAATGCAAATTGTCAATTTGGCGTTTTTATTAATTGTTGGTTATTTCATTTTTGTACTGAAGGAAAATTCAAACAAAATCTGACAACTTTTATGACAGAATCTAGTGCATTTCTTTTAAATTTTAGGTTATGTTTTCAAATTGTAAATATCTTAACTAAGGGAAGTGCTTTTGGATTTATTTACACAAATTAAATGTTTAAAGTTTAACCTGTGAACTGGTCCCAATTTCATCTGAGTAAACAGAGAAAAAAACTGACGAAAAAATTAATTTTGTGGTTATGGATTTCAAATTTCAAAGGTACTAAATTTTCTAATCATTGCTTAAGCTAATAGCTGGATCAGTAAATAAATACAGAAGGGTATTAGAGCTTTAAGGGCATAAAACTTTTGTATTTATTGAGTTTTTATTTATTTTTTGCAAGAAAAATTTTTAGTAACAATTTTTTACATCTGGCAACGCATAGCTACTTTGTTGGTTGGTATCTATGTACTCACAAAATACAGGTGTGCAGAGATAAACAAGTGTGTAACCAGTGGCGTATCACAAAAAATATAAAAAACTTCTAATGCATATTTTTTCTTTATCTTTGGAAAAATGTTTTTTTTAATATTTTTCCTTTATTCCTTATGTCAAAAGGTATTCAGTATTTTAATATATAACATTAATTACATAACACCCTGTATAGTATAACTTTGAGTTAGAATATAAATTTTACAATATTGGACAATTTTTCGGAAGTCAAGCATCACACCACCTAAGATAACCAATGAAATGATTTCCCGCTTGAAATAAGACGCAGTTTTAGTTAGTGTTAGCAAGGGTATCATTGTGAGGTTAGTACTACATTTCCGGTGAGTAATTATTGAATATTATTTTTTCGAATAGGTGGGTAGGTATATGCAAAATTGTTCAGGGACTGGGATAAATCAATAATTATGACCTGGTGATCAAATGAGGATAAAAAGTGTTTCTATGTTCCTACTGTGCTACATTATTGATCAGCGTACTATTTACTTTAGTTTGTAATTTATGTTTTCAGTTTATATTAACTTAATTCTATCATTACAAAATTTTTGTGTTGGTCGCTGAATACATATTTAATCTATCGACATTTGTACTATTATCTTAAGTGTTGAATTATATCTCAATATTATTAGAATTAGCTATACGAATTTTATTTTTCAGTATGTAGTTTATGTTTTGTTATGTTTATTTTATGTTGCCAGTGTCAGTTTATATTAAGTTTAGGTATTCTATTTTCCATATTTTTTGTATATGTCGCTGAATACATGAATCAATGTTGTGATATATATTTTAAAGTTTTAATAAACGAATGACCTTTTATTAAAAAATAAAGCTTACATCTCCAGTATTTATTTGGTCGGCACTAAGACCTCAGGTAAACCGATTTGATTTGAGTTTTTACAAATCATGTAAGACGGGTGTGTTCAGAATATAAGAATGGACATCATTTTATTGAAGGAATTTTGTAAAGAAAGAGTTTTGAAAGGGATAATTTTTGTTTTCTTTGCATTGAATTCAAGATCCAACTTTCGATAATTTTTTTAGCTCAATTTAATATAGGAAAATATTTTATGTAAGTAGGTATACACAGCTGTGTCTGAGTTTATTTAATATTGTAAGAGCATATGGGATATTTTTCAATTATTATATAATAATAACATTAATATATTATTATTAATTACAACAATTGCAAATTTTTATATAAACATTTATAATAAATTATCTATCAATAATAAATTATAAAACTATGTCACATAATTATAAATAATTAACATTCATAGGACACTGTCTTTTGCACTTTTATAGTTTTCGAATAGCGCAAACAATAACAATTCATATATGTAGTTTTTAATGTTTTTTTCATGTAGTTTAGCACTTACGCCATTTTGATTTTCAATTACGTGATTATTCGTATAAAATATGCGTAATTTTGCCTTTTATTGTATACAGCTTATGGTTTTTGTTTCCTGTTTAATATAAACCATAAGAATATCGAAGCGACCACACTAAATAGTGTTGTTTTATAACACTACAATTAGAGTTAATTTGTAGTGTAATTTTCCCCAAGTAAGCAAGTATGATTTAACACTATAGCACTGAGGATAAAGTAATTTTACACTGTATTAAAAAGTGTTAATTTACCTAAAATCGTGTACATCTACACTTCCTGGGTAAAATCCTACTTTTGTTCAGTGTAAATTAACACTACTTTGGAAAAGTTCTAATTTTGTAAAGGTACTTTTACACTTTTAGTGCAAACTTCTAGTGTAAATTAACACTATTATTTGAGTAAAACCTATTGGTGGTAGTGAATAAAACGAAAAGGTAAATAAAGAGAAACATTTATTTGGAACAAAAATCTATGACAATTATCAAAATCGGTGCCTTTTAAAATATAATTTTATATTTGAGTCGTATGGCTGGCTTAAACAAAGTGATTCCTTAAAACGTAAACTGTAAGCAATGAATTATCTTGAGAATTCATCAGTAATCCATTTTTCTGTTATAAAAAATGGGTGATCCCATTGGTAGAGAGGCGTCAGGCGGCTGTATGTCGGGGATTTACCACACGTGTACAAATTTTCCACAATATTAATAAAAATGTAGGTATAGGTTAATATAACAACCATTACGCTTGAAAATAAAAAGTAAATCAAGTGTGTATGTATTTATATTATTAATGTTACAAGTAATGACATCCTTTTAACATATTGGTATTTATTGAGTATTAAGGCTTAAAGAAAAAGGAAGTATAATACTTACCAAAAAATAAGAATGTCCCCTTATGGATTCACCGTAATTAAAATCTAACTAAACAAAAATGCCACACTTCCACAACGCGGTATCTCCGGATATGCACTGCGTAGGTAGATAGGTACCAACCAAACATTTTAAAACGCATTTCGGTTATTACCAGTTTTTTCAGTCTATTTTGCCACTATTGGTGTAATTTAACTTTAATTGTGATACAATGTGCACTAGTAGTGTAAAAAAAAAAGAGCTCTTAGTAACATCAAAACAGACAAAGAAATTGGCATGCACTGTAGTGTACATTTTGTCACTATTAACAAATTAAGGGGTAATAAACACTCGCATTAAGTTTTTCTACCCTTTTGATTTATTTTAATAATAAATAGTGTGAATGTACCAATGAATAATGTTCATATTCTTTAAATCTGTTTAATAAAGT
Organism: Brassicogethes aeneus; assembly: GCA_921294245.1. NCBI lineage: Eukaryota > Metazoa > Arthropoda > Insecta > Coleoptera > Nitidulidae > Brassicogethes > Brassicogethes aeneus. Next base: position 3,677,360 of record OV121142.1, on the reverse strand, counting down.
TAATAAGCACTAAATGCTACCTAGTGCTTTTACACTTACAAATCAACTCTAATATTTTTACCCCTACACTAAAAAATTTACACGGGCAAAATTTTTTACTGTGCATATATCAACATATATGAAAAAGTTGTAACACAAACATAACATAAAAAAATTAAAATTAAAAAAGATACCATTTGCCTATTATCCTTAAATAGGGTAAAATGAGTAGTTAAAATTAATAGTTTTATCTGGGATATTGTATAATTATAAAAATATATTTTAATCGTAATATAGTTCCTAGAAATTGATTAATATATAGCTATTATTATTTGAAATATCACACGATGTGATTGTGTATTTTTTAAAAATTCCCTATAAAAGTTCATATATCATTTTAGCACTATCTAATGTTATACGATACTTCAGCTGTTTTTCTTAGAAAGTCACATACACAAACTTTTGATAAAATTGGAATTTATTTAAATGGTTCGTAATTGATGTAAGAAATTGCAAAATAATAGATTTTTGTTTACAGTGTTTTACAAGATTTTTTATGGGAACACATAATTTACGAATATCTCCCACATGTTGAAAATTTTGTTAAACAGGTAAACAACACAACTGAATAAAAGAAATAGGGTGAAACAGGCAGTTTTTTAACCATGAAGGGTTCATATCATCACCCTATAAAAAGTTACTAATGATGTCGAATGATTGATGACTTGGGTGATTGATTATTTTTTTAAATTTTCCAAATGTTAAAATTGATTCAAGTATAAACTTCATTTTTATGGGAATTTTTAAGTGTGTGAAAAAAGTATATGAAAAAAAAAACGTTAAAAATATTGGTGTAATGTTTTTATTTTTTTAGGTCTGTGCTTTGTCCAGTTCTGTCATATTATCAATATCATATAATTTGTGTAAGTTGATGAGTATTTTAGAGACTTTTTTACAAAAAATATTGAAAATGAATACCTAAAATTAATATAAACTGACACTGACAACATAAAATAAACATAACAAAACATAATCTACAAACTGAAAAAAAAATCGTATAGCTAATTCTAATAATGTTGAGATATAATTCAACATGAAGTTCGTCTCCACTTATAATAGTACAAATGTCGATAGATTAAATATGTATTCAGCGACCAACATGTTGTGCACAAAAATTTTGTAAGCATGCTTACAAAATTTTTAATTAATTAATTAAGTTAATAAAGTGAAAACATAATTATTGATTAATCCCAGTCCCTGAACAATTTTGCAAATACCTACTAGTATTTGGAAAAATAATATTCAATAATTACTCACCAAAACTGTGGTACTAATCTCACAATGATACACTTCCTAACACTAACTAAAACTGCAAACTGATGATGCAGATTGCAGTTTAGCGATCGGCCGGCGTCTTATTTCAAGCGGGAAATCATTTCATTGGTTATCTTAGGTGGTGTGATGCTTCACACCCGAACAAATTGTCCAATATTGTAAAATTTATATTCTAACTCAAAGTTATACTATATTTATACGAATTATTTAAAAAATTGTATATTTTGATGCAGTAAAAAGTTAAAGAATACTTTTTTTATTAATCCAAGACAATTTATCAAGTCACGTAGAGCGATTAAGCAAATCGGAAAAAACAGAAACGTCAAAACCATAGACATTAAAAGTTAGCCTGTAAACGATAATATTTTCCATTTTCCAAACAGAAAATTATGCAAATTTGGCTGACTACAGCGGCACATAGTATGTTAATTAGGATTGTTACATGTTTCAGGAGGACTTTATAATGTTGGCGACACTGTGTTGGTGACATTGACACATCGCAGTTCCGAGTGAAATTTAAATTTTCGACACTTTTTACCGAATTTCGGGGCTCGTAATTCCGAACAATTTTCAAGTGACACCGACAATTTTGTAACCGGATGTTAATCGCTCCATTTCCGCTTGTAGATGGCCGCGATTCGCGCTTGTTTTTGCTCGTTCGTTTCATCAGCAGGTTCGCCAACTTTGAATGATTGCACTTGCCCGCTCAAGTTTCGCTGCTTTCTGTTTGTCGTGTCGATTTGAGGGCGTGTGCTTTTGTAGGAAGGTTTTGCAGATTTTTAAGTTGGTAATGATGTTCATAATGGTTTTCATTTTTTAAAAATACATAAAATATTTATAAAAAAAATCTACTTACTGAGGTATTACACTTCACGGTGGATAGGTTTTTAAATAGCAAATTAATGAACTTAAACTTTTGAATTATAAAACAGCAACACTCTCATCTGCATATAAATTGTGACCTTCAGGAATCGCATGCATCTATAATGCCGTAAACAGAGGTTTTTGCTTATTTAAAATGATTAAAGCGCCATCCGTTGCATAAAATTTAAAGCAAAAGCAGATTCACGGAGGATAGAATCAATTTTTGTAACACCTACATAAATGGTTATAAAAATTATTTCTTTCTTTATTATAAAGTATATCCCGTATGGTCTAGTCGTTAGGATACCAAGCTCTTAATATGACAAGGGTTTTTTTTTTAAACTGTAATGTAATTATTTGTATGACAAGAGGCTTGGATACCGGAATACTTTTTAAAAAATGAATATTTTGAAATAAAATTTTAGAACAAAATGTGAATTAGTTTATTTTAATTAATAAGAAAGAACACAACAATTTATAAAAATATTTAAAAAATCTTAGTAAAATTAATATTTTTTACGGTACCTACTTATACAGTTAAAAATTTATAATAATAATAATAATATCTATTGGTCTAAAGATCATACAATAATATAAGACAAAAGTTATACAGATTTTAAATCATATTAATTATTAGTTTAGGTTAAAATAACCATATAACATATAATAATTTTCTTTTACACATTCTGTTGTGTTAAAAATTAACATAAGTAATAGAAATAAAAAAAAACTAAAAACATTTAATGGACTTTCTGGGACACAAGAAATATGTTAAATATAATGGATGATTCTACAAAAGATGGGCAACTTTTTACCTCATTTTGTTTATATAGTTTTCGGAGAAAATTAAACAGTATTTTGTTATAAGAACATAGATAATATAATAAATATACTGTTCCAGACCGGGCCAGTCACTTTTTCAAACAGTTTCTGAAATATCTGTGTTTTCTAAATTTGAATGCAAGGGAAGTGACGAGTATACCAGGGTACTAATTAAATACATAATTTATTGGAAAATATACAGACCCCTCTTTCCCATTGGGCACTTTGGGCAAGTGCCCAGGGCCCCGGGATCAACAGGGGCCCCCCTCAGATCAAATACAATGTAGTTATAATTTGTCAAGAAACTGAAAAATTAACTAGACAAATGTCAAATAAATTTAAATTTAAAAATAGTGCCATGTATGTATATAAGTAATAAAGTATTGTATAATGTACATTGTACAGTCAGTATTTTTAAATTCTGCAATGATTGATCATATAAAGAACCAAGATATATTGGACAATCATAGAATTCTTCTGATTAAAAAAATTATTGCTATATTTTTAAGCTCCAGACTAAATTGGGAAGGTAAAAAGGCTTCTGAAAAACCAGAATATGTTAGACAAAAACTACAAAAGCTAATTTTATTTAAAAATCAATAAAATATTGTTTTTCTTTATTTATTCTTTATTATTTATTTATAAAATATCCTAATTATTAGAATCATGTTTTTTAGTGTACATATTTGCATATGGTTTATTTTATGTTTGTTTTTATAACTTGTATTATTATTTATAATTTTATTTGTACCAAATATGCTTGAATTAAATTGGGGGTTTAAAAATTAATACTTGTGTTTCTTTTACCTAACTAATTTTAAAATAATTTTATATCAATGTAAGTAAATTCACAATCTAGAGTCGCTTTTTTTACAAGTAAGTATACTTATAAATCAACTGCTTGTAGAAAAGGAAGTATACTATAAAAAGTTAAGTACTTTTGTGGGCTTAATATAGTAATATGTAATATCATTTATCTATTCGTTTCATGTGATTGTTAATAAAAATAAATATTTAACCTTGTTTATCTACTTTCTTTGTCTATTCTAACAAAATAGTGTTCTGTCAAAGTCATAGGGGCCCCATTATCCTAACATGCCCAGGGCCTCCAATAGGTTAAAGACGGCCCTGAAAATATAAGTTTATTGCAACTTTGAGCATATTATACATTAAATATCTTAAAATCAAATAATACCACACATCAGTGGCGGCTGGTGGATTTTGGGTATACCGATATCTCAATTATTAGATATGGGACCCACACCAAATTTATATGAGTTTATAATGACATTAAATAAACAAGTTGCGCAAGCAGAATTTAAATTGAAGTTTGCCAAAAAAAGATAACCGAAACATCGAACATGGAACTGACGACACGGTACTGATGAATGGGATACAAATTTATTATGTTTTTCTACAAACGTGCTTTAGAAAAAAAACATTAAAATTGGGTGGACAAGTTAAAAAAACCTGGATCTTTTGTAATACCTACTCTATTGACTGATGACATCAAGTTGTCCAACTTTAGTATTGAATATTTTGTACAGAAATTTCAGGGACACCTTGTATATAACTTTTTTCTTAAATATTTGTAAAACATTATTAAATTATTTATTTATTATTTATAAATAGAGACTTTACTAAACAACTTACTTACATATATGTTTTAATTTATCATATTCATACATAAGAAAATAATGTATTTAAAACAGGATGTTTAAAAAATTTCTTGTAAGTATTATAAAATGACCTCACGCAGCGAGTTGAAATATAAATTACCCAGTCAATAATATCGATCCATTTATGAAATACCTACAAAATATCAAATAACTGAGACTTAAATTTTGTGTTTAGTCTACAAAACGTTATAAAATAAAACCGTTCAAGCAGTTTCAAGTTTTTATAAAATTCTGCCTATTAATTATATTTACGCATAAATATGTATAACAAACGTTATTTTTAACCCGTTACAATCTCCAAAACCCACCCCAAACCAAAATAAAATATTCGTTGAATTTCTCACAAAACTCTCCCACATTACAAAAATCATAAATTTTACACTTAAAACGTTTTAACAATTAAAAAGTACACGAAAAATAATCGATCATCGAGATCATCAATCAACTAACATCATTAAGTTTTTTAAGGGGTGTAGGGTTTCAAAATTGTAACCCTTCCAAGGTTTATTTTATTTAAAGAAGGTAAAAAAACGATTCCTTTCCCTTTTTTTAAATTTTACCTGTGTAAGATTTGGGGTCTCTATAGAATTTTTTGTTGTTGGTAAAAGACAGATGATAAAATTAAGTAAGTAGGTAATCAAATGAAATAATATTTTTTTTAAATTTTGATAGTATTTTGTTATGAAGTTATTTTAACGTTAATTGTACGTAAATATGTGGTATTTAATTAACCTTTTAAATACACATTGACAATTGTATTGTAATTATACCACGAAAAAAACTTTCTTGACCCATTACTGTAAAGATTTAAAAAAATTGAACCTTCACCTCGCCAGAGTTTTTGTTTTGAGTGCGTTCCACCAACTTCAAATACCGACAGACAGCTAGACAGATAGACCTGTTTTGGGTCTTATCAATGTCGGGCAATTTGGTGCATTGGAACACACCAAAAACGAAAGACACCTGAGCTTATATACTGTCCACCTAAGTCAACCGAAGCGAGATGTAAGAACATCACGTGATTGCCGCAATCGGTACATACTATGCATTTTACATAACATTATGGCAAATCAAATTACAAACAACGTTTGTAAATCTGAGATGCCTTTTATTAGAAACTGTCAAACTGTTTGGTAAAATTACAATGCGTGTAGGATTGTAAAATTACAACTTATTTTAGTAAATTTCCCAACATGTCTTGGAAGATTACTCAAATTGTATTATAATTTTGTATTGGTATACACTGATTTGTAATTATCCTTTGTTTTGCAAAACAATTGTAATTTTAAAAAATTTTAACAGTGTACATGATTAAAATGATATATTGTAAAAATGCAAACAGAAGTTGTATAAAATGAATAATGATTTGTATATTTCCAAACTCTGTAATTCAAATAGCAAATTTTGGTTAGTAATTTTATTGATTATCTTTGTAAAATTAAATTTCGAATATGTATAGAAATTTTACAAAATTTTAAATTCATTTTTTAGATCCTATTTGTCGTAGAATTTCTATAATAATATTTGAACTTAAATTATAATAAACCTACTTATTAATTACACTTGAGTCATTTAGTATGCCTAAAAAAGGCAGAATACCGTTTTCTAATACCTATATTATTATAAACGTATTTTTTTTCAATAAGGTTTAACCTTAAATCCGTTTTTAAAACCTGTTAAATATTCAAGTCTGCTATAGTAAATAGTTTTAGAGGAAGCAGTAAAATATGCTCGGAATATTAAATTATTATTAATAATAAATTGTGAAATAACGCTTTGTTAAACAAACTCGTTTCCGCTAAAAAAAAAGTACAGTTTTAAAAATTAATAAAATCAATACATGCCAAATTTATAAATTTATAACTATTGGTAAAACTACAACAGAAATATTAAAATTAAAAATCTTGAATAGTGATATTTTTGGGGTAATTTAATATTCCATAACCATATGTGAGAAAAATTTCTCACATATATTAAAAACAGGTATATTTTATACACCCTTTTAGGCTCTTTTAATTCGTTTTTTAAAGTATAAGTGTTCCTTCCCATTTTACCATATTTTATTATGAGAAATCAGGTATGTAACCTTATATGAGGCTTTGAACCTTTTTATAAAAATTTTCACCCTTTTGCTGAGAAAATTTAGGTAATCCAAACCAAACCTGATTTTGCATAAAAAATTAGGTAATTTATAGTTTAAAGCATTTCTTTTTGTCGAAAATATTTTCAGAGACATAATTTTCTGAAAATTTCTTAGATAAATACAGGGTGTCATGTAATTAATGTTATATATTAAAATACTGAATACCTTTTGACATAAGGAATAAAGAAAAAATATTTAAAAAAACATTTTTCCAAAGATAAAGAAAAAATATCCATTAGAAGTTTTTTATATTTTTTGTGATACGCCACTGGTTACACACTTGTTTATCTCTGCACACCTGTATTTTGTGAGTACATAGATACCAACCAACAAAGTAGCTATGCGTTGCCAGATGTAAAAAATTGTTACTAAAAATTTTTCTTGCAAAAAATAAATAAAAACTCAATAAATACAAAAGTTTTATGCCCTTAAAGCTCTAATACCCTTCTGTATTTATTTACTGATCCAGCTATTAGCTTAAGCAATGATTAGAAAATTTAGTACCTTTGAAATTTGAAATCCATAACCACAAAATTAATTTTTTCATCAGTTTTTTTCTCTGTTTACTCAGATGAAATTGGGACCAGTTCACAGGTTAAACTTTAAACATTTAATTTGTGTAAATAAATCCAAAAGCACTTCCCTTAGTTAAGATATTTACAATTTGAAAACATAACAACAATTAATAAAAACGCCCAAATTGACAATTTGCATTGTTAATTTTGTCATTTTTGTAATTAAGCTAAATTTAAACAATGTTTGTCAACTTTGAGAGATTTTGGAAACCCTGTTACCAACCATAACATAATAAATCCACCAAATTAACCTAAAGTTCCTAGTCGATCAGTGGCGTACTTTTTGGTAGGATAAAGGTTATTATAAATTATTTTTAGACTTTGGAATTTAGAAAAAAAAAGTTTCATGTGCTTCTTTATGGACCCTAAGGAACAACCCATTTTAATATATAACATTAATTACATAACACCCTGTATAGTTTAAGATACGACTAGTTGGCATTTTTTCATATTTGTAATAGATGGCGCTGTAATGAAAAAAAAATCAATTTTGTTCGATTTTTCTCCTGTATTCGATTCTGCAATAATTTTTCTATAAAATTATCACTTTTTTGGTAATAATTATCTTATTAAATTAAATCTGATTTTTTTAAGTACCCACGATTTTTAACCAATATTTAAGTTTCCTTTGGTTTAAGTTCTATACATTATTTCATTCGGTGATAATTATTAATTGCGCACCATGGTCACTTTTTACCTGCCACCATTAAATCCTTTAATTTAAAGGATTATTGTACTATTTTTAATAAAAATACCTCATTTATGGTAAAAAAACATTATTTTTTGTCAATTAATTAATTTAATTGAGGTATAAAGAAACTATTTATAATTTAGCATTATTTAATCAATTTAGTTCGAAGATTAATTTGCAAACAAAAATACCCCCTTTCGTTAAGCAGTTATTCATAATGGATTTTTTAACAGTGGAAGAAAAAATATAAATAATTTTGATTTATGGAGAAGCAGGCAGGAATCTTGATGATGCTGTTAATATCTACGCTCAGCGTTTTCCGGATAAAATTCGATCACTTACTTCATTTCACCGTACAGTCAAGCAGTTTACTACAAACGGGAGTGTTCAACCGAAAAAAAGAGTTCGTCGAGCAACAGTCACAGGTGGAAATAATGAAATTAATGTATTGGCAGCAACGGCCGCTAATCCTCATGCAAGCACACAATATCCCAGAGCAATGTTAGCAGAATAATAAAACGAAATGCGAATTAATAAATCCATTGAAGTCGAAGTTGAAACCGTAAAATAATTTTCTACAGGCTGCCCCTTAAAACTGAATCTGTAAGGTAAGATACATAATTTGCAGTAAACATATATTGACTGCCCAATATAATAAACCTTAAAACGTTTTTTTGTGTTAGTCCGCAGTAAAATTGAAAAATACCATGATGTAAAAGTTAGAACTTGTCCAGTAAACCAGTAAACGTCCGAAAGGCTGTAAATCATTCAAATTTAACGACTACCAGCCTTATAAAAAGACCAAAAAAACTCGGAATACCTTACTCGAGTAAAATTTAAATTAATATTGTAATTTTGAAATTGGAATTTTTTTTGAATGGTTTCTTTCGATATCTTTTAACAACGGGCAACGATAATAACCCAAGCAGCACAAAAAACGGTGAAAAAATTACCAAATATTGTAAATGGTTAATTACGTTATTTTTACTAAGTCATATAAATTTTTTTTGGAAATTACAAAAAGGTTTCTTAAGTTTTTTAGATAAATGTTAGCGTTTTAAATAGTAAAAAATGTATATGGGTGATTCTACAAAAGTACAAAAGTTGGACAACTTGATGTCATCAGTCAATAGAGTAGGAATTTTAATATTTTTGTAAATATTTCAGTATATTACAAAAGATCCAGGTTTTTTTAACTTGTCCACCCAATTTTAATGTATTTTTTCAAAAGCACGTTTGTAGAAAAACATAATAAATATTCAAAACATCAGTACCTTGGCGTGTCACAACTCCTGAATCAAATATTTGAGTGATTTTATTTTAAAATATATTCAATTTATCTTAAATTTTTCAATTTCACTACAAACTATAGGTACAACATTAAATAATGTATTTTTCATATTTTCATAGATTCGAATAATAGCAATTTAAAAAAAAAATGATAATCTTTGTACTCGCTTTTACCCGTTAGTTCTGTGTCCAATGTTAAAAGTCAAAATTCCTGCGAAATATTGAAGTTTAAACGTTAAGTCCTTGTTTTCAAGTGTTGGTAAAAAATTACCTACGGAGCCCGCCCTTTGCACGACAGTCATCTTGAAAACAATGCAAGCGGCGAAGTTGTGGTGAATGCACGTATAGTTCCAGTACTGTGGTGAGTAGTTATTTTCTTACGTACATATATTTCATTGTAATTTATATAAGGCTATATGTGATTTGTTGATATCGACTAATAAAAAATACTTAATTCCGAATTATAATCTCAAATTTGTATCCCATTCATCAGTACCGTGTCGTCAGTTCCATGTTCGATGTTTCGGTTATCTTTTTTTCGCAAACTGCAATTTAAATTCTGCTTGCGCAGAACTTGTTTATTTAATGTCATTATAAACTCATATAAAGTTTTTGTGGGTCCCATATCTAATAATTAAGATATCGGTATACACAAAATCCACCAGCCGCAACTGATGGTACTATTTGATTTTAAGATATTTAATGCTTAAAATGGATTTTTTTATTTTTAAAGTACAGCTTACAATAATTATATTTAAGCTATTTATAATTACTTTTAAAAACACTACGAGCTTGCATAATTTTTTTTTGGGTCAGTAGGTAATATAAATATTTTGCAGATTCAGTGAAAAAACTGCTTCGTGTACATATTTATTGTATGAATTTTTAAGATTTAACATTTTTAAATTAAATATATTTTATTTTTTTTACGCTTTCTTCCATGCCATAAACGTAACTTTTATTGTAATGAATTTTTCTCAACGATTTTAAAAATAATGAAACCTTTTATGTTTTATGTTTTTATTATAATAAAGTTAGAAATAATAAAGTTATTAAGGTTTTATACAGGGTGTAAAGTTTATGTAAAATTTTGTCTTTTGCTTTGACATTTTTTCACCTTTCCGTAACTTTTTTATTTGTTACTTGATTTTCAAGAGTGAAACATCAAATTTAACCTTGTTTTTTCTGGTTTATAACAATTTTTATATTAAAATTTTCTTTTTAATGGTTTTTGAGATTTTTAAGAAAATGTAGATTATTGTATTTTGGTTTGACATTTTGTATATTTGAAATAAGTTATTGTATCTTTTGACACCTTAATATTTTTAAAAAATACAATTGTACATATATAAAATATTTATAAAAAAAATCTACTTACTGAGATATTACACTTCACGGTGGATAGGTTTTTAAATAGCAAATTAATGAACTTAAACTTTTGAATTATTCTATAATCATCTATATTCTATATTTGATTCGATTGCTTTGGATGTGTTTAATTTACTTAGTAAACTGATATTTTTAGTATGATTTTACTACCTCAGATATTTGAAAACATATAGGTTAACCTAGAAAGAGTAACAGTAACGGAGGATAGGTTTTAGACTTTTAAAACATTGTAAAAAATAATTAATTGCGGTTAAAAATCTGGAACCTGAGCTGTAATATCCACTTAATTTTGAAATATCAAAACACAATAAAAGTGTAGTTCAAACTCATTTAGTTTATATGTGTATGTGTATAAATTTAATAATATCAAACATATAAATGTAATTTTTAAGAAAACTATATTTTTTACCCAAAAATATAATTGAGTTTTATCAATAAAAACGATTAAAAAACTTCATGGGAATAAACACAAATTTTCTTAGAAAATCATCAATCACAAAATAAAAATCATTAGTTTTTTTACCTACGATCAAGTTTCTTGCAACCCTTCTTATTTGTACCTAAAAAAATCTTATTGAATTTTTATTTGGTTGGGGGTATAATTCCAACATACATGTTTTACCTGATTAACCTTTTTACGGCATATTGTATGTCCCAAAAGAGGGTTATTTTTTATACTTTTAAGGGGTTTAATTCGGATTTTTTAATTGATTAAATTTAACATTAGGTATATGGGAAAATTACTTATACATAGGTAAGATTATTATTATGTACTTAGTTTAAGTATACATGTTGTTAAATTAATTTTAAAGTAAAACATATTGTCTTGTAAGTTTTTATTATGGATTTTTTACTTTCTTTAATGACTATAAAGTTATAGTAATTTTTACGAAAGAAAATTACTTAAAGGTTATTTTATTTTAAGGGATTACTTAACAGTAAATTTATCGTAAATATTTTCCCTCTAAACTAAATTTTGATTTATTTTGTATATACACCAATTATTTTAATTATCTCCACACACAGATTTCAATTTTACAACAAAATCTGGTAGCTTCCAATATTTAGGCTTGAACTCCTTTAACAAATAGATTAATCTCTTCCCTCAAGTAATTTAAAAAAAAATATGTAAAGATCTTGAGGATTTAAAGGTAGTACTCTCTGTTAGGGGAAATAGCAGTTCGTTCATTATTTCCCAAACTGTAGTTTTTGGAACGTGGAATTTGTTTTTATTACGTTAAGTTTTCGTTTACTGTTTAAATAACTTATAAGTCAACTTATCAGTAAACAGTTAGGTAGAAATAAGTGCAGCTACCTAAATACGAATATTTCATTATTTTCTCGAACTACCGTAACAGCCAGATCGCCAACGCTACGACTCGACGCGTACACGTCAAACAAAAACAAAAAAGCATCACGTAGACTCGAAGCACGTGTATTAAGTGTGCTATGGAAACGCGGTGGCATGTAATAACAGTAGTACCAATGTAACGAAGACAAATTTCGTGTTTAGGACATCAAATACTTTATCTAATGTACCAGCATTGTTTAAAATTCGGCTAAAACCTATCCTCCGTGACGGTTACTCTTTCTAGGTTAACGTTTATGTTTTCAAATATCTGAGGTAGTAAAAGCATACCAAACTAAGTAAATTAAACACATTCAAAGCAATCGAATCAAATATAAAATATTATTAAAAATTAAAAGAAACAATTTTTATAACCATTTATGTAGGTGTTACAAAAATTGATTCTATCCTCCGTGAATCTGTTTTTGCTTTAAATTTTATGCAACGGATGGGGCTTTAATTATTTTAAATAGGCAAAAACCTCTGTTTACGACATTATAGATGCATGTGATTCCTGAAGGTCAGTTGGAATTTATATGCAGATGAGAGTGTTGCTGTTTTATAATTCAAAAGTTTAAGTTCATTAATTTGCTATATAAAAACCTATCCACCGTGAAGTGTAATATCTCAGTAAGTAGATTTTTTTATAAATATCTCAATATATTCACCCATATAAGAATCTTCCGGTTACAGCGAATAACAAAGAATCTCTGTTATTAATTGAGTTTCACATCTTCACTTTATGTCTATGTAAGAAAACGACGTAATATAAAGTTCATGCCATATTACGTTTTATTAGAGTACAAATAAAAATTTAATGCGTTAATAATGAAAATGCTGTTGATTGTTTTAATCATTATAAAGTTGGCACTATTGTTTGTAACGCTTCCGTCTTAACTTTATACCTAAATTAGTTACCTATTTCTATTTTGTATATTATTACATTACTAAAAAATACTAAACACCCATCAATAGTATTTTAGTACTAATTAATTTATTAATTATTTATTAATCGCCAATCCAATGACAAGAACATTTTAAAAATGCAAATATATTTCAAAATAATTAAACCAATCAATAAATTATCATTATATTGATACCCAGTGATTTTTATGTAATAATTAATAAATCAATCCCGAAAGTTGTTTATACCTACATTTTGGTAAAATTAACTTAAAATTTTAATAATTTATTCCATAAAAACATTTTAACTTTTTTATGGCAATTTATATATGAAATATTTTATTTATTTTATTACAACATATGTTTGATTTAAAACAAATTTTACATGGAAATTTAAAAAAATACGGTTTTTAAAATTTTATTATACCATCAATTTTTATTTTAATGTATTCCATATGTATGCTAATAAAAAAAATAATTATTTAAATTTTTTAATACGTTATATTTTAATGTTATAAACTGATCTAATTTTTTATGGATTAAGGTTGAATATTTTAGTTTTTACATGTAATGATAAATGTTTATTTTGCAGCTGAAACTCCATATAACAATTTGCAACAAAAACCTGGACATGTCTGGTTTTGAAACAAAATATAAAGGTAGGTACTTAAATTAAGCTGACTTCATTAATGGATATAAATAAACCAGTTTAGATTTGATTTTAATGCGCTCTGGATATGTCCGGTTTTGAAAAAAAATGGATCATGGGCTGACGTACTTCGTACTTTAAATTGTAAGAATCAAGACGACGCTTAATATAGGTTTTACACGCGATTTTAACGAATATTTAGGCGACAGGGGACTGTTAGAATTAGAATGTTAAATAATATACCTAACTAAAATTAAAGTAGGTAAAAATACAACTTGCATAGAAATTTCTTATGATTTTAAGCGTATGACGCCCACATGAGTTTTTAAGACTTGTTAATATGGAATTTATGTTTTAATCATATTAAATTATACGAGAAAAATGTTTTGAACAGTAAAAAGGAGTGACGCATTCGAAAATAATTGAAAAACGCCTCGGTTAAAAATAATAATAATAAAAAAGAAACGGGAATAAATAATAATTATGATTACTGGCGAACAATAGGTTTTATTTTGTTGAAATCTTTAGAAACCAAATTTTAACCCACGTGCTGTTTTTACATAATGAGACAATTTTAGACAATTTCCGTTCGAGCAATCTAGGAAATTAGCAAAAATAAATACGTATATTTTTATGACTAAATATTTGTATTCTTAAAAGAAGCGATAGCCACCTAAAAATAAGTTAAAATCGCCCGTAAAACAAATATTAGGCGACTCCTCGTACTTTGGCCAACTCGCCAATTGATTAGTGGCTTTTAAATCCTCACTTCCCTGGTATAAATCTACATGAACACCAAATGCATTTATTAAAGTTATTTGGTTGTTTAGTTTTGGGAAAACATTTTAATTATGACTCCCCTGGGTCTTATCACTCCCCTGAGTCTTATCACTCCCCTGGGCCTTAATTAACCTACATCTAAGTAAAATAAGGTTTTTTAACCAATTAGTTGTATTCAGCCATTAATATTTTTGTAAGGTTTTAATTAAACTGGGAGGTAATTTATATTGGTTTTATAACCAATAAATAAAAGCATCCCCATATTTTTTTCTGTACACTCTAACAAAAGAAAATTTGTTTTATTCCAAACATAAGGTAATTTAAACATGTTTTTCTCACTCCCCTGGTATTTATTAATATGAACACCAAACATATTTTTTAAGATACAAGTTTATTAAAGTTATTTATTTGTTTATTTTTTAGGAGAAGATTTAAATTGTCACTGCTCTGGCCCCTTTTCTCCATTAACAAAAATGCCCCTGTAACTAAGGTTTGTAAGCATGGGATGTAAGGGGTTTATATAGTTAAATTTTACTGTTTTTAATGTGTTTCTATTGCATGTACTTCTCACTCCCCTGGTACGTATTAATATGAACACCAAATATATTTTTAAAGATACTAAACTAAATATGCATGTTAAAGTTTTGAGGAGAAACATTTAAAATTTAATTTTTTAAATATCATTTCCCTGTATCCCATTTTCCTCATTAATAGAAATACCCCAACGGTTTGAAAATTATGGAATATGTAGTTAAATTAAACTTTTTTCAATGTGTTTATATAAAGTTGTTTTCATTGCTTGCAGGTAATAAAATAATAAACAAAGTAAGCAAATTTTAATTGCAAGTAAATGTATCGTCCGTTTTACACCAAAATATAAATCAAACAACTTAAAACATTGATACAATCGTTAGCCGGGTTTATAGCATCCGCCACATTCGTATGTTTGCTCGCTAGCTATATACAGGCCCGGATTTAGAAATTTGCCGCCCCTAGGCAGTTGCAAAAATTGCCGCCCCCCCTCGAAACTTCTTCAATGGTGGAAAGTTTGGTACCTACGAAGTTTTTCAATAAATAAAATGCACCTTTCTGAGAGCAAATACTTTATTTTATTCACTCATGACAAAACGTAGCGTTGAATAATAAAAGAAAATGTTAATTTTGGCTTAAAATGTAAATCGTACTATAAGGTAAATATGCAGTTTATAATGTTGGTAAGCCTGCCAAGAATATAGGCGGGAAATTCAATTTCCACAAATATAACAAGTTTTTAAAGTTTCCGCCAAAATTTGCCGCCCTTCAATTCTTGCCGCCCTAGGCAGCTGCCTACTCTGCCTGCATGGTAAATCCGGGCCTGGCTATATAGGCACAAGAACCAATATAAACTAACATAAAACGCGTCAAATTAAAATTAGCATTTAATTGCGAAATCATCTTGTACATTATTATGAACTTAACGATCATTAAAAACGAGTAAATCGAGTGCGTATAACCGCTATAACGAGCATTTTTACACTTTGGCTTTTCAAAATGTTTGTTGATTAATGCAATCGCTAATTAGGTGAATTCAAACGCGTTGTGTTGGCAGCAATGTTGAATATTATACTTTGATTTGTAGCATGTTAAATTGGCTTTAATATTATGTATAATTTTTAAATTTATCTTGTATGGTTTTTGAGATAATAAGTAAAAGGTATGATAATAACAACAAAATAATCACCTTATATTCTAGGGTCTGTATTTTTTATATCGTTGGTACTATTGTCTAATATGATAAATCATTTAAAAGCCAAATAATTTCCCTTCAAAATTATGTTAAAAACAAAACAATATCTTATTTAGTTTTCGAGATATCAACCAAAATGTGAAGGAGCGTTAACCCACAACTTAGCTGCTGTTATAGTCTAGAGTTAATATTTTGCTTAATGTTGGTAAAACTGATAATATATTTACATTATGTTATAGCTTTATTGTTAAGCTTCAAAATAGTGCAAACAAAATATTTTTATCATCAAAGATTTTTGAGATATGATTATAATTATTGAAGTAAGATGATGTTTTTTGTTTGACGTGATTACTTTGTAATTTTTTGAGATATTTTAAACAATAATGTGTCAATTTTAAATTAATTTATTGATTATTATTTATGAATTATAAAAATATATAAAATAAATAGTTAAGATTTCGAGAGATCACCTTAAATGTAAGATAGAGTCAAATGGTGCTTTACTTGTTCTTCATCTTTATTATATATTTTCCTTATTAGGTAATATTTTTTTACCAAATTTAAAACAACTAATTCTTAAACTTTACTCAACCTGAACCCACACTCAATTTTTACACAGGGTGTTCCAATTTAAGACAAAAGAAAGAAAATGCTGTAGACAATTTAAACTGTAAATATTGAATTTTAAACGCTTTGAAATATTCTTTTAAATACATGTTGAAGTGGAATAACTATAGCAACTCTTTGCCAGTACATTTATAAGAATTGTCACCTGCGAAAAGGTGTGCCAACATAATCAACCCACGTGTCCCCACGGCTAAGATATAGGTACTACAAATTTGCTAAATTGTATACTTTAGTGTAATGTTTCGCTGATTGAAAAATATATGTTTAAAAATACTGAGGTACCTATTAATTCAATTAATTAAAATTCAACTTGTGTCCACATTACTCATGTTATGTGACGATAGACATTCCTGCAATTTCCTGAAAAAAGCCGTAAATTAACATTCATGATGCAGCTTTATTTTTCAATTCAATAGGAAGTTTAAATTTTATTAGATATATCAGTAAATGCATTTATATATAAATATATTAAACAAAAATTAATAATCATGTCATAAACAATCGACTATTGCCACGTTGTCAAGTTTTGAAAAAAAAAACTAGAGAAATATTTTCTCACATCACAATAATGTATCATTTACAAAAGAATAACTTCTAATCGAAGAAAAATCAAGTCATTTTATAACAATATAACCACATCGCCTCTGGCCATGAAAAGACAAAAGAGTGCCGGTAAAAAAACAATTGAAAGACGAAAATACCATGCCAATCACACAGCTGATATGTATAGATATAAATGTAATTAGTTTAGTCATTTTGTAGGATAATATTTTCTAAATGTATACATTTATAAGAATCACACAAAAAAACAATTATGTATATTTTACCTCTAGATTATAGGTACGAATAAAAATTTTGGTTAAACAGGCCAATATAGCCGCAAACAAAATCAACGTGTCTGAAGGTTTGAAAAAATCATTGCAGTATACGAGGTGTGTTCAGAAAATATCGGGAATTTTCGTTTTTTGAAACAAATATTTATTTATTCGTCTACATTAATGTTGTCGCCTTCAAAATAGTCCCCATTGGATATTATGCACATGTGCCAGCTCTTCTTCCAATACTCGAAACATTTCTTAAACTCGATCTTTGGGATAGCCTTTAGTTCTTTCAGCGATGCGCTTTTAATGTCATCTATGCTTCCAAAACGACGGCCCTTTAAGGTTCTCTTTATTTTTGGGAATAGGAAAAAGTCAGACAGAGGCATGTCTGGCGAATATGGAGGCTGGGGCATCATTACAGTATTGTTTTTGGCCAAAAATTTTGTTCAAAATTTAACAATTTTAGAACAAATTTTGCTGCCACGCGTTTCACACCCAAAACATTCGAAAAAATTTTATGAGATGAGCCAATCGATATACCAACATCATCAGCGACTTCTCTGATGGTTTATAACAATTTCTTCCACTTTTTCCATGTTTTTATCGGTTGTTAATGTGCTTGTGCGTTCGGGGCGTTCGTCATCTTCAACGTCTTCACGGCCATCTTGGAAACTCTTATACCACTTGTAAACTCTTGTTTTACTTATAGCAGACTCACTATAGGCCTTTGTTAACATTTCACAGAATTTATTTAATTTTTTAAGCAAAATTGGATACAAATTTTTTGATCCATTTCTTTTAACGAACGAAAATCGCCGAGCTCATAAAACACGTCTAACCTTAGCGGCTGCCACAGACAAAGTAAACAATGAAAACAGCTAAAGTTTTTATCATACTTCGGGGCATGTATACCAACATAATAAAGAAAATTTTATGTCAACCGGACCCTCCGAACCCGCGAAATTTAACAATTCCCGTTATTTTCTGAACACACCTCGTATATATAGATAATATTGTAGCCTTATTAGTTTATTTATTTATAAAAAAATATAAAGTAAATTAAAAATCTTCCGAGATATCTATAAAAACATCAATAACTGTTAGGTACTTCATAAAAACTATAAAATTAAAGTATTTAAAGGAAGTCAATTAAAAGCATAAAAGTATTAAATGTATATAATTTAAAATTAATTAGTAATTTTGCGCCTTAGAACAAGCCCATTAAAATAATAAAATGCAAATTAAGATCGTATATTTTAAAACAGTTCACTTTGGGCAAATCTAAAACCAGTTTTATGCATGGTACGCTATCGTGGTAGATATTGAAAATTTGCAATAAATTATGTCAATACTAAAAATATAACTCGCTAAAATTTAAATATGAATGCATTGCTTGTTAACGTTTTAACATGGTTTTTGGGTAACCCTCAGTATACCGCCTGGTTTAATGCCCAGAAATTTGCATATTCGAATCGATACCCTTTTTTTAAAACCTTTTTTGATACCGCTAACATAAAGAATTCATCTGATTTTTAATTCGGCCATATCTTTTGCAATTTTTAAGCTATTGTTAAAAATAATGCGCCAAAAGAATGCGTAATTTATAAGCTTGTCGATCATGTCGACAGAAAAATTTAAACCGTTGTGGGTTTTAAGATATATCTCGATCTGAATGGTACTGCAATTGTAGTGTTTTTGTAACTTTAGGGGTTCATAACTTTCTTAAGGTTGGTATTACCGGATGTAATTTAATGTCATTATATACCCTCTATAATTATCAATAAAATGATATAATGCTACATAATATACAATGTATAGTTTTCGAGATATACACCAAAATATAAGATAGTGTAAACAACAAACACTAAAAGTTTGTTTTGTAACTTTTTTATGTTTGATATATTTTAAAATTTATCACCAATATAATAAATTAAGATAATAAAATACGCGATACAATTTTTTCGAGATATTACAACCCATAACATTATCTTACACAAAAACCCCTATATCTTCCCAAAAAATTAAGTTAAATATTTCAAATTTTGATACCACCAACCTAACCCTTAAACATTTCCAAAACCGGCCATATCTTTTGCAATTTTTAAGCTATTGTCAAAAATAATAAGTCAAAAGAATGCGTAATTTATAAGCTTGTCGATCATCTCGACAGAAAAATTTAAACCGTTGTGTGTTTTAAGATATATCTCGATCTGAATGGTACTGCAATTGTAGTGTTTTTGTAACTTTAGGGGTTTATAACTTTCTTAAGGTTGGTATTACTGGATGTAATTTAATGTCATTTTATACCCTCTTTATTTATCAATAAAATGATATAATGTTACATAATATACAATGTATAGTTTTCGAGATATACATCAAAATATAAGATAGTGTAAACAACAAACATTAAAAGTTTGTTTTGTAACTTTTTTATGTTTGATATATTTTAAAATATATCACCAATATAATAAATTAAGATAATAAAATACGCGATACAATTTTTTCGAGATATCACAACCCATAACATTATCTTACACAAAAACCCCTATATCTTCGCAAAAAAATAAGATAAATATTTCAAATTTTGATACCACCAACCTAACCCTTAAACATTTCCAAAACCGGCCATATCTTTTGCAATTTTTAAGCTATTGTCAAAAATAATGCGCCAAAAGAATGCGTAATTTATAAGCTTGTCGATCATGTCGACAGAAAAATTTAAACCGTTGTGGGTTTTAAGATATATCTCGATCTGAATGGTACTGCAATTGTAGTGTTTTTGTAACTTTAGGGGGTCAGAACTTTCTTTAGGTTGGTATTACTGGATGCAATTTAATGCCATTTTATACCCTCTCTATTTATCAATAAAATGATATAATGCCACATAATAACAAATGTATAGTTTTCGAGATATACATCAAAATATAAGATAGTGTAAACAACAAATACTATAAGTTTGTTTCTGTAACTTGTTTATGTTTGATATATTTTAAAAATTATACACCAGAATAATATATTAAGATAATAAAATACTCGATAGAATTTTTTCGAGATATCACAACCCATAACATTATCTTACACAAAAACCCCTATATCTTCGCAAAAAAATAAGATAAATATTTCAAATTTTGATACCACCAACCTAGCCCCTAAAAATTACCAAAACCGGCCTTATCTTTTGCAATTTTTAAGCTATTGTTAAAAATAATACGTCAAAAGAATGCGTAATTTATAAGCTTGTCGATCATGTCGACAGAAAAATTTAAACCGTTGTGGGTTTTAAGATATATCTCGATCTGAATGGTACTGCAATTGTAGTGTTTTTGTAACTTTAGGGGTTTATAACTTTCTTAAGGTTGGTATTACTGAATGTAATTTAATGTCATTATATACCTTCTTTATTTATCAATAAAATGATATAATGCTACATAATATACAATGTATAGTTTTCGAGATATACATCAAAATATAAGATAGTGTAAACAACAAACACTAAAAGTTTGTTTTGTAACTTTTTTATGTTTGATATATTTTAAAATTTATCACCAATATAATAAATTAAGATAATAAAATACGCGATACAATTTTTTCGAGATATTACAACCCATAACATTATCTTACACAAAAACCCCTATATCTTCGCAAAAAATTAAGATAAATATTTCAAATTTTGATACCACCAACCTAACTATTAAAAATTACCAAAACCGGCCATATCTTTGGCAATTTTTAAGCTATTGTTAAAAATAAAACGTCAAAAGAATGCCTAATTTATAAGCTTGTCGATCATGTCGACAGAAAAATTTAAACCGTTGTGGGTTTTAAGATATATCTCGATCTGAATGGTACTGCAATTGTAGTGTTTTTGTAACTTTAGGGGTTCATAACTTTCTTAAGGTTGGTATTACTGGATGTAATTTAATGCCATTTTATACCCTCTCTATTTATCAATAAAATGATATAATGCTACATAATATACAATGTATAGTTTTCGAGATATACATCAAAATATAAGATAGTGTAAACAACAAACACTAAAAGTTTGTTTTGTAACTTTTTTATGTTTGATATATCTTAAAGTTTATCACCAATATAATAAATTAAGATAATAAAATACGCGATACAATTTTTTCGAGATATTACAACCCATAAGATTATCTTACACAAAAACCCCTATATATTCGCAAAAAATTAAGATAAATATTTCAAATTTTGATACCACCAACCTTACCCTTAAAAATTACCAAAACCAGCCATATCTTTTGCAATTTTTAAGCTATTGTCAAAAATAATGCGCCAAAAGAATGCGTAATTTATAAGCTTGTCGATCATGTCGACAGAAAAATTTAAACCGTTGTGGGTTTTAAGATATATCTCGATCTGAATGGTACTGCAATTGTAGTGTTTTTGTAACTTTAGGGGTTCATAACTTTCTTAAGGTTGGTATTACTGGATGTAATTTAATGCCATTTTATACCCTCTCTATTTATCAATAAAATGATATAATGCTACATAATATACAATGTATAGTTTTGGAGATATACATCAAAATATAAGATAGTGTAATCAACAAACACTATAAGTTTGTTTTGTAATTTTTTTATGTTTGATATATTTTAAAATTTATTTCCAATATAATAAATTAAGATAATAAAATACGCGATAGAATTTTTTCGAGATATCACAACCCATAACATTATCTTACACAAAAACCCCTATATCTTCGCAAAAAATTAAGATAAATATTTCAAATTTTGATACCACCAACCTAACCCTTAAACATTTGCAAAACCGGCCATATCTTTTGCAATTTTTAAGCTATTGTTAAAAATAAAACGTCAAAAGAATGCCTAATTTATAAGCTTGTCGATCATGTCGACAGAAAAATTTAAACCGTTGTGGGTTTTAAGATATATCTCGATCTGAATGGTACTGCAATTGTAGTGTTTTTGTAACTTTAAGGGGTCATAACTTTCTTAAGGTTGGTATTACTGGATGTAATTTAATGTCATTTTATAACCTCTTTATTTATCAATAAAATGATATAATGCTACATAATATACAATGTATAGTTTTCGAGATATACATCAAAATATAAGATAGTGTAATTAACAAAAACTAAAAGTTTGTTTTTGTAACTTTTTTATGTTTGATTTATTTTAAAAAATATACACAAACATGGTATATATTAAGATTTTTTCGAGATATCATAACATCATTATCTTAAACAAAAACCAAAAAATTAACATAAATATTTCAAATTTTGATACCACCTTAAAACCAAAATCTTCAACGCGGCAACATCGCAAGTTACGTAACACGGCGATGACACCGAGAACAAACAAAAAAAGAAGACGATCGCGGTCAACGCCGGCCGAGATTATCGTTTGACAAAACGCAAAAGAAAAAATACACGAGAAGTGGACATGAAGCGAGTATTTGTCGTGCGATCACGTGACCCGGGTAAATGGAATCAAGCGTGCCGCGGCCACTTGCGCCACACGGCTACTGGATTTGAACGATTTATTGGCTCGCGCTGCAGCGGCAGTGGTTTTGGTCCTTCGAGACGGATTTTGTTTTTGGCGGTTGGTAGGATTGGTGTAGATGGTGTGGGGAATTATTCAGGGGGTTCAGTAGTATATACGGGCCAAATTTGAGACAAAAATCTTGAGGGGTTTTTGAGATATTTAGGATTTTCTGTAAGATGTATAAATAAATAATAAATACAAAATTTTGGATGATATCTTAAAGATATAATAAAGATATATTTTAGTTTTGTATGTTTTTCAAAAATCAATAAAAGAAGCTTTAATTTAACAAACAATTTTTTAAAATATTAAACAAAATTGTAAAAATACTGTTTTACATCGGTTTAAAAAAAATTCAACAGACTTGAAAAGTAATTCATGTTTTACAAATAATAAAAAAATATATAACGACTGAATTTAACAAAAACTCTTTTATGGGCTTAAAAGGTTCAATGGCCTTTTAAACGCCTTACCCTTATATTTCATACTAAAATAACATTTTATCAAAAGAAATCCCGTCTCACCATATGGCCTAAGATCGTGTCTGTTTTGTTTTTTATGATATACTCACACAATCTCATGTGAAGGGGAATGTGTTCTACTTCCTCTTTCATAAAAATAATTTATAACTTTTTGTTTCAATTATTTATTTTTTTCTGAATTTTTGTCAAAAAAATTGCAAAAATATAAAAAAAATATGACAAAATTTTACTTAAATCTCCCTAATTTCATCAACTTTCAAAGATATTTACCGTTTTCACAACGACTGTACCTTACGTAGCCTCCCATTGGCTGTAGATCACATTTAGCCACGCCCCTTCTATTTTCAGGACATACGATTGGTTGATGCGGAGCTACGGGACGCATCTAGTGTGTGTTGTTGTTCGGTATAGTAAGTGAAAGAAGTTTGAATAGGATTAAGAAACATGTAATAATATTTTTTTAAGTTTTAAATTTTGATACATTTAAATTTTCGATTTTTTTTAGGATATATCTTGGTACAAGAACCAAAAATATTTCTTCGGAAGATATTTCTGTTTTGAGCTCAAAAAATGGGATTTTAACAAGAAAACTGCATCTCTTAATTGAAAAGCTTAGGAACTTTCTGAGAAAGAAAATTTGTCTTGCTACAAAAGCCTATACGAGGTGTGTTCAGAAAATATCGGGAATTTTCGTTTTTTGAAACAAATATTTATTTATTCGTCTACATTAATGTTGTCGCCTTCAAAATAGTCCCCATTGGATATTATGCACATGTGCCAGCTCTTCTTCCAATACTCGAAACACTTCTAAACTCGATCTTTGGGATAGCCTTTAGTTCTTTCAGCGATGCGCTTTTAATGTCATCTATGCTTGCAAAACGACGGCCCTTTAAGGTTCTCTTTATTTTTGGGAATAGGAAAAAGTCATACAGAGGCATGTCTGGCGAATATGGAGGCTGGGGCATCATTACAGTATTGTTTTTGCCAAAAATTTTGTTCAAAACATTTGAAAAAGTTTCATGGGATGAGCCAATCGATATATTAACATCATCAGCGACTTCTCTGATGGTTTATAACCATTTCTTCCACTTTTTCCATGTTTTTATCGGTTGTTAATGTGCTTGTGCGTTCGGGGCGTTCGTCATCTTCAACGTCTTCACGGCCATCTTGGAAACTCTTATACCACTTGTAAACTCTTGTTTTACTTATAGCAGACTCACTATAGGCCTTTGTTAACATTTTACAGAATTTATTTAATTTTTTAAGCAAAATTGGATACAAATTCTTTGATCCATTCCTTTTAACGAACGAAAAATCGCCGAGCTCATAAAACACGTCTAACCATAGCGGCTGCCACAGACAAAGTAAACAATGAAAACAGCTAAAGTTTTTATCATACTTCGGGGGCATGTATACCAACATAATAAAGAAAATTTTATGACAACCGGACCCTCCGAACCCGCGAAATTTAACAATTCCCGTTATTTTCTGAACACACCTCGTATGTTGAATGAATTTCGTAAATATAAATATTTTCATAGCTTTTGAACAAAAACCCTTTGCACTTGGTTAAAAGAAGAAACATTCAAGAGGTTTTGTATTTGTTTTCAAGAGAACTATACTTCTTTCACTAAGAACTTTTTTCTTCAAGCGATAAATACTCTTTTATGCTAAAATATTGTTTCTTGCTGCTTATAATTTTTATCAAGTGCAGGTGTTGCTGTTCTCTGACAGTGTTGCCATATTTTTAATTATTAGTATAAAAGAAAAAAATCGTTATTTTTAATTTTTATCGGAGCATGTAAATAAAAGAGATTTTATAGACGCATTTACCCTAAACGAAATGCAACCCTCTATCAAAATAGAGAAACAGCTTTACCCGTATAAAATTTAATCCTTTTTCAGGACAAGAAAGGATATTTAAATTTTATCATCGATGATATATCACGAAGGGCAAACCCAGCAAAAAGTGCCGTTGGGGTAGGAAAATTTGCATAATTTTTTAGTTTGCATATGTCATAAACCATTCATCAGAACTATGAAAAATCGACGATATAATTTGCTGGTTACCCTTATTCTAAAATGAGCATTAAAAAATTTAAATAAAAATGCAATATTAAATCAAGCAGATTCGAATAAGTATTGAATTGTTATTTGGGTAGCCAGAAATATATTGTATCTTTTGTAACTCTTTTGTACAATTTTTTAAATAATTCGTATAAATATAAATTTTTTCTATAAGTCGCTGAATACATATGTATCTAAATAAATAATTTAGTTCGATTTTACTTTTTACCAACATTACCTAATAAAAAGAAAAATAAAATCCGTTTAAAAAGTAAATCTTTTCGAACAAACATTCCCAAGCGACAACAAGTAATAATAACAATCACCGAACCCATGTGGGGATATTTTTAAATTGGTTTTAACGCATATACCCGTATGCCTTATTTTAAAATAGATCGCTCTCCTCTTTTGTTTTAACTAGTTCAATTGTTTCCATTAGCGATGACTTCCTGCAATCAGTTATGCCACCATAATAAACTGACAGCTCACCACCGTTCTCAAGAATTCAACTGCATATTTGAAAAGTATACCCAATGTTTAATAACACTAGTTTACAAAATCGAAAAAAATTCTGCCCAACATATTCCATTATAATTTTCCAATGCATTTTGACCCACTAAACACAAAAATCACACTCAATTTATTTTTATGCACAGTAAGCATGTATGATTTAACACTATAGCACCGAGGATAAAGTAATTTTACACTGTATTAAAAAGTGTTAATTTACCTAAAATCGTGTACTTCTACACTTCCTGGGTAAAATCCCACTTTTGTTAAGTGTAAATTAACACTACTTTGGAAAGGTTCTAATTTTAGAAAGGTACTTTTACTCTTTTAGTGCAAACTTCTAGTGTAAATTAACACCATTATTTAAGTAAAACCTATTGGTGTAGTGAATAAAACGAAAAGGTAAATAAAGACAAACATTTATTTGGAACAAAAATCTATGACAATTATCAAAATCGGTGCCTTTTAAGATATAATTTTATATTTTAGTCGTGGCTGGCTTAAGCTAAATGGTTTCTTAAAACGTAAAAGTTTTGGATCAATGCAATGTTTTACTGGCTGTCAACTTGTAAGCAATGAATTATCTTGAAAATTCATCGGTAATCAATTTTTCTGTTATAAAAAATGGGTGATCCCATTGGTAGAGAGGCGTCAGGCGGCTGTATGTCGGGGATTTTCCACACGTGTACTTTTCCATAATATTAATAAAAATGTAGGTATAGGTTAATATAACAACCATTACGCTTGAAAATAAAAAGTAAATCAAGTGTGTATGTATTTATATTATTAATGTTACAAGTACCCGACCTACTGCCGTAAATTATTGATATATAATATAGGTCGGGTATTTTAACATATTGGTATTTATTGAGTATTAAGGCTTAAAGAAAAAGGAAGTATAATACTTACCAAAAAATAAGAATTCACCGTAATTAAAATCTAACTGAACAAAACTGCCACACTTCCACAACGCGGTATCTCCGGATATGCACTGCGTAGGTAGATAGGTACAAACCAAACATTTTAAAACGCATTTCGGTTATTACCAGTTTTTTCAGTCTATTTTGCCAGTATTGGTGTAATTTAACTTTAATTGTGATACAATGTGCACTAGTAGTGTAAAGAAAAAAGTGCACTTAGTAACATCAAAACAGACAAAGAAATTGGCATGCACTGAAGTGTACATTTTGTCACTATTTAACACATTAAGGGGTAATAAACACTCGCATCAAGTTTTTCTACCCTTTTGATTAATTTTAATAATAAATAGTGTGAATGCGCCAATGAATAATGTTCATATTCTTTAAATGTGGGCAAAATTTTTTACTGTGGGGTACTCGATGCATTTGGAGCTGCCCTCGTATCGCAGGCAGCGTAGCGCGAGCACGGCACGCTGGATTGTGGAACCGACAATAGATCCGGTTTATGTGTAGTATTTTTTTAATGGTTTATTAAAACCAGAAATCATACGAAACCCGGTCCGCACCTATATCCTGCTATTATTCAGAATTAAACGAAAATTATTTCATACATCAGTAAGTCGTAAGTGTACACGCTTTTTCCCCAACTATATATTTACTATATATATGCCGGTCGAATTTATTGGCCATTGTGTTTGACTAAGATCGCCTGAAATTGGATTTAATAAACATTTTTTTCGTTTCGTTCCTCCTTTTATTCGGTCGTTTGTAACGACGCTTAACGCTGATTATGTGAACTGAAGCGATTTGAAAAATTGTCGCCACACCTTTACTATTTTAGATACCTATACACTGTTGACATGAGTTTGTAGTTTTTTAAATGCAAAATGCATTTTTTTAAGCATTTCTTTTATATTCATAAATTTTAAATGTACAATTAGATATGGGTGATTCTACAAAAGTTGGGCAACTTTTGACCTCATTTTGTTTATATAATTTTCGGAGAAAATTATACAGTATTTTTTTATGAAAACATAGATAATATAATAAATATACTGTTCCAGACCGGGCCAGTCACTTTTTCAAACAGTTTCTGAAATATCTGTGTTTTCTAAATTTGAATGCAAGGGAAGTGACGAGTATACCAGGGTACTAATTAAATACATAATTTGTTGGAAAATATAAGATTTATTGCAACTTTGAGCATATTATACATTAAATATCTTAAAATCAAATAATACCACACATCAGTGGCGGCTGGTGGATTTTGGGTATACCGATATCTCAATTATTAGATATGGGACCCACAACAAATTTATATGAGTTTATAATGACATTAAATAAACAAGTTTTGCGCAAGCAGAATTTAAATTGAAGTTTGCGAAAAAAAGATAACCGAAACATCGAACATGGAACTGACGACACGGTACTGATGAATGGGATTCAAATTTGAGATTATAATTCGAACTTAAGTATTTTACCGATATTTTTTATTAGTGGATGCTACTTATCAACAAATCACATATAGCCGTATATAAATTACAATGAAATATATATACGTAAGAAAATAACTACTCACCACAGTACTGAAATTTTGACTGGAACTATACGTGCATTCACCACAACTTCGCCGCTGGCATTGTTTTCAAGATGACTGTCGTGCAAAGGGCGCGCTCTGTAGGTAATTTTTTACCAACACTTGAGTTAAAACGAGGACTTGACGTTTAAACTTCAATATTTCGCAGGAATTTTGAATTTTAACATTGGACACAGAACTGACGGGTAAAAGTGAGTACAAAGATTATCAATTTTTTAAAAATTGCTATTATTCGAATCTATGATAAAATATGGAAAATACATTATTTAATGTTTTATAGTTTGTAGTGAAATTGAAAAATTTAAGATAAATTGAAAATATTTTAAAATAAAATCACTCAAATATTTGATTCAGGAGTTGTGACACGCCAAGGTACTGATGTTTTGAATATTTATTATGTTTTTCTACAAGCGTGATTTCGAAAAATACATTAAAATTGGGTGGACAAGTTAAAATAACTGAGTTTCGTTTTTCACATACTCTATAGGATTTTAATTTCATCGAATTCGATTATGTAAAAAAAAAATATCAAATACTTTGACTAATGATTCTCTTCAGACGTCTACGAAATATTTCTCGACGAACATGACGAAGTAAAAACGTCATAGAAATATGAAAAGGGTCGTACCATCTCATATATGTATATGTAGGTAAATATACACAGTGTCTTCGTCTAGAAAATCAGTCTACCATTAGGACATTGTTTTTTTTATAATGAACATAATTATTTGCTCAATCTTCACATTGCAAAATTAAATCAGCTGTTATCCGACAGTGTTGCCAGATTTCACTATACGAGGTGTGCACACCTGAACATGTTCAGAAAATATCGGGAATTTTGGTTTTTTGACAGAAATATTTATTTATTCGTCTACATTAATGTTGTCGCCTTCAAAATAAACCCCATTGGATATTATGCACATGTGCCAGCTCTTCTTCCAATCCTCGAAACACTTCTAAAACTCGATCTTTGGGATAGCCTTTAGTTCTTTCAGCGATGCGCTTTTAATGTCATCTATGCTTGCAAAACGACGGCCCTTTAAGGTTCTCTTTATTTTTGGGAATAGGAAAAAGTCAGAGGCATGTCTGGCGAATATGGAGGCTGGGGCATCATTACATTATTGTTTTTGGCCAAAAATTTTGTTCAAAATTTAACAATTTTGCTACCACGCGTTTCATACCCAAAACATTCGAAAAAATTTCATGGGATGAGCTAATCGATATACCAACATCATCAGCGACTTCTTTGATGGTTTATAGCCATTTCTTCCATGTTTTTATCGGTTGTTAATGTGCTTGTGCGTTCGGGGCGTTCGTCATCTTCAACGACTTCACGGCCATCTTGGAAACTCTTATACCACTTGCAAGTGATATACATGTAAACTCTTGTTTTATTTATAGCAGTCTCACTATAGGCGTTTGTTGACATTTCACAGAATTTATTTTATTTTTTAAGCAAAATTGGATACAAATTCTTTGATCCATTTCTTTTAACGAACGAAAAATCGCCGAGCTCATAAAACACGTATAACCTTAGCGGCTGCCACAGACAAAGTAAACAATGAAAACAGCTAAAGTTTTTATCATACTTCGGGGGCATGTATACCAACATAATAAATAAAATTTTATGACAACCGGACCCTCCGAACCCGCGAAATTTAACAATTCATGTTATTTTCTGAACACACCTCGTATATATTCTTCAGAAATCCACCGATTTGTCTAAGGTGAAACATCCGGTATACTCACAGTCTGAGAAGACGAAATACCCGAGAGAGGAGACTATATATCGATAAATTGAAGGCTGATTAAAAATAAAAACAACATTCAGAAAATAAGAATACGAGGTTGGGATTCTTAACCCATTGTCGCTGTACCCACTATCTTAAATCGATGATACATGTAAAATATTATTTTTTTTGTTATTGGGTATGGAATTGGTTTTAGTTGTGTGTCTATAGTCGCACGCAGCAGGGAATTAAATAATTATTCTATACGGTAAAGAAATCATGTTTATAGTCTGTTCCATTTAAGAATGGAGCGTGCACAGTAAAAAATTTTTTAGTGTAGGGGTAAAAATATTAGAGTTGATTTGTAAGTGTAAAAGTACACTATACAATACACTAGGTAGCATTTAGTGCTTATTACCTTTATTAAACACATTTAAAGAATATGAACATTATTCATTCGTAC
Source organism: Brassicogethes aeneus (assembly GCA_921294245.1). Taxonomy (NCBI): domain Eukaryota; kingdom Metazoa; phylum Arthropoda; class Insecta; order Coleoptera; family Nitidulidae; genus Brassicogethes; species Brassicogethes aeneus. Next base: position 3,646,442 of record OV121142.1, on the reverse strand, counting down.
ATTCACACTATTTATTATTAAAATAAATCAAAAGGGTAGAAAAACTTAATGCGAGTGTTTATCACCCCTTAATGTGTTAAATAGTGATAAAATGTACACTACAGTGCATGCCAATTTCTTTGTCTGTTTTGATGTTACTAAGAGCTCTTTTTTATTTACACTACTAGTGCACATTGTATCACAATTAAAGTTAAATTACACCAATAGTGGCAAAATAGACTGAAAAAACTGGTAATAACCGAAATGCGTTTTAAAATGTTTGGTTGGTACCTATCTACCTACGCAGTGCATATCCGGAGATACCGCGTTGTGGAAGTGTGGCATTTTTGTTCAGTTAGATTTTAATTACGGTGAATCCATAAGGGGACATTCTTATTTTTTGGTAAGTATTATACTTCCTTTTTCTTTGAGCCTTAATACTCAATAAATACCAATATGTTAAAAGGATGTCCATACCCGACCTATATTATATATCAATAATTTACGGCAGTAGGTCGGGTACTTGTAACATTAATAATATAAATACATACACAGTTGATTTACTTTTTATTTTCAAGCGTAATGGTTGTTATATTAACCTATACCTACATTTTTATTAATATTATGGAAAATTTGTACACGTGTGGTAAATCCCCGACATACAGCCGCCTGACGCCTCTCTACTAATGGGATCACCCATTTTTTATAACAGAAAAATGGATTACTGATAAATTCTCAAGATAATTCATTGCTTACAAGTTGACAGACAGTAAAACATTGCATTGATCTAAAACTTTTACGTTTTAAGGAACCATTTGGCTTAAGCCAGCCATACGACCCAAATATAAAATTATATTTTAAAAGGCACCGATTTTGATAATTGTCATAGATTTTTGTTCCAAATAAATGTTTCTCTTTATTTACCTTTTCGTTTTATTCACTACCACCAATAGGTTTTACTCAAATAATAGTGTTAATTTACACTAGAAGTTTGCAGTAAAAGAGTAAAAGTACCTTTCTAAAATTAGAACCTTTCCAATAGTAGTGTTAATTTACACTGAACAGAAGTGGGATTTTACCCAGGAAGTGTTTAAGTACACGATTTTAGGTAAATTCACACTTTTTAATACAAAATTACAATATTTGTATTGTAATATTGAGAAACCAAATCATAACATTTTTCTTACGTCATTATAGACAACCTTAATATTCGGTAGGTACGTCTGAGATCGTTAAAAAATTAACGATAGGTACCCAAATGTGCGTTCATAGTGCGTAGGTTTGAAATAACAAAAATTGAGATATTAATAACGCCGCGTATACCAATTAAAAAACCCGAAACAATAAAAAACTGGGGCTGGGCAATAAATTTTTCAAATTCGTGTATCTACTACATGCATAATGTAGAAAAAAAAGAAGAAGAAGATAACAACAACAAAACGCACCAAAGCAGAAGAAGAAGAGGATGCATTTTACCCCGCCCGTAAAATATTATTAATTACCCGTTCTTCTGCTGCCGCGGTTTTTTGTTTTTCCTGCGCGTTTTTAGCCCACCGGCAACAGGTTTTATTTTCGGTCTTAAAAGAATTTTTCAGACAATAATTCAAAATTTCAAATAGTTCGGCGCGAAGGTGGAGGGGTGGGGGGAATTATTTAACCGATGGAATGAATATTGGGCAGACTTATAATTAGTAGCCTTCTTTTGTCAGTTATGATCTATGGAGGTACTGTGTGAAGTGAGACGGAAGGTCTGTATCACCGCACAGGCCTACGAAATGCTGAATTAAGTGGACAAAAAAAATCATTCATACTTTATTAATCAATTTCCTAAACAAAAACTAAATATTAATCTTTCTTCAAACAAGCAGATCTTATTCTTGCCTGTTAAATGTTAAGAAAGGAAAAGGTACTTTTACTCTTTTAATGCAAACTTCTAGTGTAAATTAACACTATTATTTGAATAAAACCTATTGGTGGTAGCGAATAAAACGAAAAGGTAAATAAAGAGAAACATTTATTTGGAACAAAAATCTATGACAATTATTAAAATCGGTGCCTTTTAAAATATAATTTTTTATTTGAGTCGTATGGCTGGCTTAAGCAAAATGGTTCCTTAAAACGTAAAAGTTTTAGATCAATGCAATGTTTTACTGGCTGTCAACTTGTAAGCAATGAATTATCTTGAGAATTCATCAGTAATCCATTTTTCTGTTATAAAAAATGGGTGATCCCGTTGGTAGAGAGGCGTCAGGCGGCTGTATGTCGGGGATTTACCACACCTGTACAAATTTTTCATAATATTAATAAAAATGTAGGTATAGGTTAATATAACAACCATTACGCTTGAAAATAAAAAGTATATCAAGTGTGTATATATTTATATTATTAATGTTATAAGTTCCCGACCTACTGCCCTAAATTATTGATATATAATATAGGTCGGGTATACCATATATGGACATCCTTTTAACATATTGGTGTTTATTGAGTATTAAGGCTTAAAGAAAAATTCGGTTATTACCAGTTTTTTCAGTCTATTTTCCCACTATTGGTGTTATTTAACTTTAATTGTGATACAATGTGCAATGCACATCAAAACAGACAAAGAAATTGGCATGCACTGTAGTGTACCTACATTTTGTCACTATTTAACACATTATGGGGTAATTAACACTCGCATTAAGTTTTTCTACCCTTTTGATTTATTTTAATAATAAATAGTGTGAATGTACCAATGAATGAGAAGACCTTGAGGATTTAAAGCCATAGTAAAAATTGCATGTAAAATTACAAGTGTTTTACGATGATAAACATGTTTCCTTTACATATAAATAAATGTAAATTTAAATTTACTTATATAAGAACGTAAAATTCCAACAATAAATGTAAATGTACAAATTTATCGGATATATACAGTTAAACAATGAATTTTACGTTTTAAAAAGGAATCCAATTGGTGAAATTACTTAAAATATGTAAAAATACAATTCACGTGTGAAATATAACCAATCAAAGGCACTGTTTTCAATCACGTGATTACCACGCCACCACATCAGGGGAACCACAACAAAAGTTGATAACTTGTTATACACATTACATGTGCTGCTATAGTTTTATTTTTATTTCGAGTTTGGGTCAGTCTGGAAATTTTTGTTAAAAGGTAGGTAAATTAATTATTTATTATTATGTTTCAGTGTATTATTTGTAATGTTAATTGTAGAACTGTAAGACGATATGAATTTCACTTGAAATATCACAGAAACGTGGCAAAAGCATTGTTAAAATGTTTACGAAAAGATTGCACAATCATCTGCAAATCTTATACCCTTTTCAGGGTTTATATTAAAAAAAAAAATCATACTTCTAATAGCTTATCGATTTTAGAAAAATTAAGTTGTAATGTAAAAATAAATAAATATTTTAACAGCCATAGCTATTTCTTTTAAATGTTTAAAACCTTTACTTTCCTTTTTCCTTCAACATTTCGTTGGCGACACTGCAATTCCGCGTATACCGTTTAGGTACAAACTAGTTACATATATACGTTGTAAAATCTCTGACCAGTTACGAATATATAATATATTATGCGATATTATATTGTAATAACACTAACAATTTGTAAAATTTCAAATTGTAGTATACATTAAGTAAAAGTACTATGCATTTTTACAAATAATTTGTAAATTTACATTGTGATAACACATGGCCATTTGGTAAATTTACAAATTTTGAATTTACCTATACAATGAAAGATTACAACTCATTTGTAAAAAAACATTTCACATTTTAAAAACACATATAGGTACATAAATCCATGGTCATAGAAATACATTGATAATCCATGTATTTTTACATAAATATTTTTTACTGTGTAGTACTCTGTGTAAATGGAACTAGCAGTTGTTCGTGGCCTTACCGTACATGAAATGCGTATTGGCCATTTCTTGGAAAGTGTAATTTACCATTTGTTAGAAATAGCAGTGTTACCAAAACATTTTTTTTTATTCGCCCATCCAAAAAATTATGAATTTTAGACCACGCCGCGCATTATTAAACAAAGTCGGCCTGTCGGCCGGTCGTTCGGTCCGCATTGGGTTCTCGAGACTCGTGTGGGCAGAAATGGAATTTTATTTATATAGAAAACGCAGTATCTTATGATTTGTATTAATACAGCTGAAAACTTGTATATAAAAACTCATTAAAAAAGGGAACACACCGGTCATCGCGGACGGCCGTGCATGGGAACAAATCTGCCTCGGCCATGGCAATGCTCTCGAATATATCGAAAGATTTCGATCTTTAATAAAATAATACGTCTGTGTTAATGCGTATGTGTGTGTGTGTATGTGTGTGAGATAATTCTTATTCCATCTTTCATTCTTCATATTACTTACTTCTTTTAACTTTTCAGTTCTCTTTGTCTTAGCCTTCTTAATCTTAACACAAATTTGTTGATATATTTTGTTTAATAATAATAATAATAAGTTATTAAAAACAAACTCTAATTGCGCGCTTTTGCATAATAAATTAATAACAATTAACAATTTATATATAAATTACATGTCCCAGACATTTTTCCGTTGCGTTACGTCCGTAGCGTTACCGATAGAATATTTTAAAAAACATATATATGGCATTTTTTTTGGCACTCACGCGATTAACAAATGATGTTCGGACGTACACATTACCCAGCTGAATTTATTTATTCAATCAGGAAGAAGATATCGGTTGAAACAGGTGCGGGTAACGCGAATGTAATAATTGTTTGTCCGCTAAGTTACTCAAAAAAATAATAAAAATAAGGTAAGAAAAAATACTATTTTTCATGTTTATTTTTATTTTAGGGCACTAAAGCTCATTGAGAGTTATTAATGACTATAATGTTTTATTATTATTTTTTAAATATGGTTTCACTGCGTTACCGAGTCCATTACGTTACCTTATGGTAACGCAATGGAATTTAGGGTAACGCAATAGAATTTTTCGACAACAAAGTGGATATTTACCGTCGCTTTTATTAAAAGTAGTTTATGATAAACCAATTTAAAATTATTTGTGATTACAACTCATGATATAGATTACATCCAAGGGAAAATTCCACGCAATATACAAGTACTAAAACACAAGCTTATAGTCAAAGAAAAAGGGTGTCTATAATTTAGAAATCTAAGTTGTTATTCTGCAAGTGAGCACCAATACAAGGGATTTTGTTTATGCATTACTCTAAAATCGTACCACCCTATTACGTTATCTGATTAAGTCCTTTGTGTACCCCAGTCCGTTGTGATAACAATGTCTATTTCGTTATTTTTTTTAGTTTAAAAAAAATCACTTGGTAATTAATACCTGTTTATAAATTAGAGTTTAACTCACTAATACAGTGACTAAAATAAAATATTAATGGTATTGTTTTTTTAACAAAGAATCGGAATGGTGTCTTTTAAAAAGTAACTTAACTAACATAAATATTTAAAAAAGGCATACAATTTTTAATAAAAAATTAAATTGGAGTCAAAAGTTAGTGAACTAAGTACATTTTATTTCAAATTATTTTTATAACAACTTTTTTTATTGAATTAAATTTTGGATTTCAAATTGGTAACACATTTTTCTGAATAAAACGTAAAAAAAAAATTAAAAAGTGCACTGCCTGTCTTAAATGTAAGTAAACAAAACTCTAAACATTTATAAAAATCCCACCAAAAGTCAATTTAAGCAAAAAAATTTTGAAAGTTTGAAAATGACCCAAATACTCTATTTGCTGATGTTCCTCTTCCCCAAAAAATTATATTATAAGATATATGCGAGTAAAAAAGTCCATAATAGGCATTTAAGACTGATGTATATGTTATTTTTTCAGTGTATTTAATTATGAAAACATAATTTTAGCTACAACATATTTTGTTTTTTCCCTCGTATTGTTATTTAAAAAAACTATTAAAGTGATATTTATTAAACTAAATAAATCACCGATTTAAAATCAGACTTTAAAATAAAATCGACAGACTTAAAACAAACAACACATCAAGTTAAGTAAAGCCAAATAAACATCACAAGTATTTAGTGCCTTAATTTGTCGAAAATGCGGAGACTGAATGTTTACACTTCAAAATTTTACTTCACGCTATCGAATTACATCGATGACATTTTAATTTACTCCAGTAAAATATTAATAATGTTTATTTGTACAATCAAAATAAATTTCCTATTTGTTTGGTAAACAATTGATGCGAGCTATGTTGTCATATTTCATGGATCACATTTCTCAGTCGATAATAATATAAAACTTCTTTATTTTGGGTCCAATATAGGACAAAAAAGTTCGCACGTTACTTTGGTGGTAAGATTTTTGTTTTTTTGTTAAGAGCAGGGCTGTGTTTAAATTACAATAAAAAATATTTCTAAAAAGTGTACAGATCAGTGTGTGGTATAAATGGTTTAAACATTGTCATTTTAATGCGTTTTAATTTTAATTATGAAAACAAACAGTAAAATGGTCAATGTCCAATTACTGGTTGGTAAAAAATGTAAATTTCTATTATTGGACATACGTCCAATATTATACTCTATTTAAATCCCGGACATTTACCATCCAATTCTTATGTAAAATTGTCCCCTGAATCCGAAAAGACAGTCAAAAATTATAAAAGTTAAGCAGTTTTTGAGATATAGTCAATTCCATATTATAAGTAAAATTGATTATATTTCAAAAACTGTTCTACTTTTATAACTTTTGACGACATTTTCGGATTCAGCGAATAATATTTCATAGGAATTGACTGCTAAATGTCCTGGATACAAATTGCTGTTGACGAGAATTATTAGTGGCTGCTTTTTCGCTATGACATTTTTGACTAATTCATTTTTAGAGAGTAAGTAATATAGTGATTTCTTCGTCACAGGACATCTTGCAGAATATCAGTGATTTAAATACAGTACATGATAGAGAACATACAAAACTAATGGCAACAAAATTAATAAATTCGGAAAATACTTTTTACATACCTTCCGAAAAAATATTAGATATATATAAATCATCCTGTTCCGACCTAAACATTATAAATGCTTCACAAACTATAGAGATACCACACTTAATGATATTTGCAACAAACTATTTCAGAAGTCAGACCAAGGAATTAGTAGTTATCTTCAGAATCCAGAAAAGGGATGAGGAACCCGAGAAATAAATATATGAATTATATGATATTTACCAAATTGAAATAAAAAAAATTACATAAAAAAGCAATTTATCTTTAAAAAATATTTAACAATTTATGTTATTTGATGCAAAGTTGTTATGTTTATAAAAAAATTGAATGTCCAATAACTATGGTCCATGTGTCCAATTACTATACTTTTTTGCATCTTTTTATAAAATTATTATTAAAAATTAAAATTTTTATATATTTATAAGAAAAAAATAAAATCTTTAAAACAACGGCATATATATCTGACAATATATTTTCTTTGATAGACGTGGAGACAAAGCATTTGTTACGAAATTATCTAAATATATATCGATAGCAACGTTAAACGAATTGAATAATATATCTAACATGTCCGATAGTTTTATTGATTTTTTTATATGGGCAAAACTATGGGTTGCATGAAACAATCTACCTTAACATGAATGACTTTTTTGCAGGTCTGAACCATATGAAACCCACGCGTATTTGCAATACTCGTTTCAAGGGCTGTGTTGTCAGATTTAATAAAAATATTGTTATCTAGGGGAATTCTTTTTAAAACCGTTTGTAACTTCAACAGTTTTTGTGCAATTTTGATGTAATTTTTAGGGTGTACCAAGAAAATTACGCTCTTCATTTTGATGGTAGTTGTAATATTAACGGTATACCCTGAATACGTCAATATGTCAAACTTTATTATTTGCAACTTTTACAATGTTTACAATTTTTAATAAATTTGAATAAAATTTTTAGAATATGCCAACAAAAGTACTTCATTTCTTATGGTGTTGGGTAGATCTGGCATCATGGCTTGTGGTTTATACCATTTTACGATTAACGTTGTCCATTGCCGGTTTAATTATTCCAAATTCCAAACCATTTTACAATTGTTAATAAAATAGTTTATTATCTTTGTTACTGGTTTGTTTTATTGCCTTGCTGGTTGCAGATAACTGAATGGAGTATGTATACCTACTAATATTAATTTAAATTGATTTTGAGCAATCGTTTGGATTCTACCCTCAATAAATTTATACACAACTTTGTAAACAAAAATTTTCCAGCTAATCACAAATGGATTAAAAAAATGTTTTTCCAAACAAACAAATTTGAAAGGTATTTAACAAGTAATAAATTTAAAATAATGATTTAAAAACTGAGATGTTTTTAATTACATACTGAACCTATTTTGGGCAGTTTTAATATTGATATTTCATGTTTAAATTAAATTTTTTGTTGGTTGCATAGTCAAAATGCAGTACAGTAGAAGTGCTTCATAAATTTTAATTAAATATAATATGTTATACACATTAGACTGGGCCAAAAAAATTGACTATTTTTTTTTGAAAAATATATCGAAAATGTCATTTAGAATGACAAAAAAAAATTTCGTGAAAATTTGAGCCCTTAATATTAATTTTAAGAGGTCCATCATCGCTATTTTTGATTTTTAGTCATAATTTGATGTTTTACGTTAGAACTGTCAAAACATTAAAGTGAAAAAAAATCCTTTTCACTTATTTTTATATAAAATTAAATTCTCTACAAAACAGGTCTGATTGAAAATTTTCGTCAGACGAGCCGTTTCCGAGTAATTGAGCTCAATAAATCGATGTGTTTTTTCGATTTGCCCTTTTTACTTTGAAATTTTGTAACTAATGAATCGATGAATATTTAAAAAAGCTCACGTCGGATTCTTAAAGGAAATTTAATGTTCTACAAAAAAGGTCTCTTAACATTTTTGCCTTAATTTAATTCTTCAAATTTATTCACGATTAAAATCGAAGAAAAACTTAAAATTTCAATTTTTTCTTCGTGAATAACTTTTGAAGAATTAAATTTAGGCAAAAATGTTAAGAGACCTTTTTTGTAGAACATTAAATTTCTTTTAAGAATCCGACGTGTGCTTTTTTAAATATTCATTGATTCATTAGTTACAAAATTTCAAAGTAAAAAGGGCAAATCGAAAAACACATCGATTTATTAACCTCAATTACTCGGAAACGGCTCGTCTGACGAAAATTTTCAATCTGACCTTTTTTGTAGAGAATTTAATTTTATATAAAAATAAGTGATTTTTTTCACTTTAATGTTTTGACAGTTCTAACGTAAAACATCAAATTATGACTAAAAATCAAAAATAGCGATGATAGACCTCTTAACATTAATATTAAAGGCTCAAATTTTCACGAAATTTTTTTTTGTCATTCTGAATGACATTCTCGATATATTTTTCAAAAAAAAATTGTCATTTTTTTTGGCCCAGTCTAATACACATTATATCTATTGCAAGTGTACTTTTACTACAGTTCCACAGAATTAAAATGTTCATTAAAAAAAAAAATTCATCCATTGACCGCTGTGGTTTTCAGGCCTTAAGTCACCCCACTGTGTTAAAAATAGATAAATTTCGATATTTTGTAAATTACAAATTGTAATAACATTTTTATTTAAAAACGTATCGATGTGAATTTAAGAAAAAAATGTAGACCTTATTAGTGGCAATAAATCCACGTATTATTTTTTTAGATTTTAACATACAGGGGGCGCTGGGGACAATTTAATTTAAAATTTTACCATTTTTTAAGGGTTAAAAATCGAAGAAGCAACGTTGTTTTATAATTTTGAGTATATCACGTTAAAGTACTGATAATTAACTATTATTTGATATATAAACTTCTATATGCAAATTATGTTTCTACAAGAGACATCATTTTTAAGTTAGGCTTTCAAAGGGCATAATACTAACGTGTTTTACAAAGTATATATTCTTTTATCTAGTTTTATAAGATAATGTATTATATATTACATATTATACATTATATGTTTTTATATTTTCAAGTTTTTCTTTTTCTTTTCTTTCAAGATATTAATTTTTTTCGTTAAAATTTTAGGGTTTGCAGGTCAATCAAAAATAGCCTATAATTTTTTTGTTATTAGGTTTACTGACATGGGGTTGGAATTTTTGGAATATTAAAACATTGTTTAAATAATTTAATTTTTTAAAGGTTTTTCAACAAATAGCTTGAGAAAAACCATTTGAAATTAGGCAAACTTCAAACAATAATAACTTTTTTATTATAAATGTAAAACCCTGTATGTTTTAACATAACCATATAGAAAATTAAAGAATCTTTCGATTGGTATTATAATAACTGTTTCCTAAAGTTAAATTTCAGAGACATTTAACAATTTCTAATATTTTCAATACTATTTTGTATCAACAAACCTGTGAAATTCTACATGTGGGTTAATGTGACAGTATCCATGGTTACCACTTAATCTGTCATTGTTTAAAATTAATTTAAATATTTGATTGAAAAATTAATAACTCTAAAAATATTGACTTTAGGTATAGGATATGGTATAGCCATTTTATTCAGAATTTTATGTAGAATTAAAAAATGTCTAAATAGATGAGGTGTCCTGTTTAAAATAACAAAGTTAAAGATATTCCCGGTAAAACAGGAAGTATTATTTTGTTCAAAATAATTTAGGAAAAAAGTCTAAATCGAATAATTTACGCTATTAAAATTTTAAATCGATGTCTTTCGAGATTCCCTAGAAACTTCTAACGGACTACGTACGTAAAACACCCTGTATATTAAACGTAATTTATGTGTTATGCTATACTTAATTATTAATAAAAGATGCAACAATATTTGTATAAAAATGACAAAATGTACTAAACTAAACATTTATGAATACTGCTACTGCTAATTCAAAACTGATCCTGGCCACAGAAACATCATTTGCATAAAAAAGATAATGTATCAATACTTCAACGAGTTATACTAAAATTTATAAAACAAAGTTGTTTCTTCGATTATTTGCCCTTTAAAAATTGTAAAATTTTAAATTAAATTATCACTAGCGCCCCCTGTACGTTAAAATCTAAACAAAATTTTTATAAATATATTTTTAAGTTCCAGAGAACCTTTTTGTGTCTATTGGATTTAGCCATATTATTTCTCTCAATGTAGCTATAAGAAAACAATCGCTTAGTATAATAGGCATTTATGAGTCTAATTATTCGAAATGCGAGCTCATGGATAGTTATTCAAAGGATAATAGTTATAGGTACGATATAGGAGAATAAAGAAGAAAGAAGAGAACCAGTTCTCGAGACGTATGGTATTGTTTTACTGGAAAAATCTCATTATGTATTAAGTCTATAAAATTTAGACCAATACTGATAGTGTTTCTGCATATTTGTGAGCAAGGGCGTGGCAAGAAAGCAATTCTTATAGGAATTAATTTAAATAGATTATTTCGAAGAAACGCATAAATTTCTGTTATGTTGCATATGAGCTAGGTATAATATTTTATGCTTTAAAAATGCACGGCTGTTCTGTTTTGTAATACACGTAATAGATTTATTGTGAAAAATGTTACTAATAACTATTTTTTTATATCTATAAAAATATTTTTTGTTAGTTAATATACGTAAAAGAACAGTGGAAATCCGAAATTGTAAAAATTTCAATTCAGTATTAATCATAAAACATAAGTCGTCTAAATTTAAACAGCATTTTGCATTATTAAAAGCGTTAATTGAGAAAATCTCCTCTTAACCGTAAAACACCAAAAACAGATATTTTATTGTGCACTAAGTCCTATCAAAATTTAATTTCGAATTGAAGTATAAAGGCGCCTTTATCTACTTTATCGTTCAAGCACACTAAAGTGAATCTATTAATTATTGACATTTTAAATTTAAACTTTAAATTGTGTTTTTACTTGAAAGTGATTTTAAGAACCAAAAATGAAAAAAGAGCAGGAAATGGAAGAGACAGAGAAAGAGAAAGGAGACGAACATTTATGTCGTCGTTGTAAATTTGTATTGTTTTTGTTGCGGTACCTTTACGCCCAAGAAAAACCAACGCAATATTTCATTACAAAATTTTATGAGATATACCTACTACTTTAATTTTGCAGGAATATTAAATGGACCTGATATACGACGTTTAATGAAAGATGAAGCATTCAAAAATGCTCTCAAAGTTGACGAGCTTGTCGCATATGGCAGTGTTAAAGCTGTCATTAAAAATGTTCTTGGTTCATATCGGGCCTAAAATTGGCGCCAATTCATTTCCGTTTTGCAAAGAATTAGCGTTAATATGTCATTTAAAATACATTTCTTTTTTATTTCATCCTGATAAATTTGCCGAACTGATGAACATGGAGAACGATTTCACCAAGTAACTGCAAATCTAGAGTATTGGTGGATATCTATGGGTATAGCGGAAAGAAGTTGGATTCATTGCTAGGAGACATTCGCTGGAATTTGCAGCAAAAGATGTACGACGATGATGAGGATTAAGCACCATAATACTATAATTCAATTTGATATTTGATACGAATTAATAAATTTAAGGTAGAAAAAAGCAAAATTATGCAATGCATTAAATTTGATATTTTGTTGGATCTCCCTGTATATGCTTTTACATTGGGGATTTTCCAAAAAGTGGGGTTATGGTATTCTTTATGACAGACGACAGATGTCAAAAATGACAGGTGACAGACGTGAGGTGAGTTTTGCTAAAAATATTGCACATTTCTTTGGTTGTCAACTTTATGGTTACGCCCCCGTATAGCGAGGCAAATAAGTATTTCTGTGTGGTCCCGTATCGTACAGCCACATCGTCAATTGTCGCATTCTGGGAAAATCTCGCTCTTACATCTCACTAGTGTTTACATTTACATGCTGCCCCGTTTAATTAATGACATCGAAAATGTGGAGTGATGATGATTTTGAAAACAGCAGTGAGCTGCTGGCTTGATGCTGCGAAAACAAAAGGAGCACGAGAAAAACAACGAAACATCGCAAATTTAACGTTAATTAACGCCGCCGTGGCTGTGGAAATCACGATCATGCGAGGCCTGGCAAGGCCTACTGCAGGAGTATTTAGTGGCCGGCTTCCCGGTAACTGTGAATAAATTTTGCATTAGTTTTATCTCGGCTATTTATTTTAGTGTTTATGGACATTTTATGCCCTCGCTTGCCTGCTCTCTCAGTACTGACTAACTTAGATTCGATAGGATTTACTTGTATTGAATACTTGCTTACTTACTTCATTCTTGTTTATTAACCAAACCAAAGATGGATACTGTCTAACGCAATTGCTTGAAATTCGCAGAATGACTCCTTTTAATCCTCTATTGATACATTGTTTCCATCTCCATCAATGAAATTTTATCTTCCAATCTACCAATTCTCTTGATTTGCAGTTACTTGCTGAAATCGTTCTCCATGTTCATCAGTTCGGCAAATTTATCAGGATGAAAAAAAAAAGAAAATGTATTTTAAATGCCATATTAACGCTAATTCTTTGCAAAACGGAAAGCATTTTTTCAATGAATTGGCGCCAATTTTAGGCCCGATATGAACCAAGAACATTTTCAATGACAGCTTTAACAACTTTGAGAGCATTTTTGAATGCTTCATCTTTCATTAAACGTCGTATATCAGGTCCATTTAATATTCCTGCAAAATTAAAGTAGTAGGTATATCTCATAAAATTTTGTAATGAAATATTGCGTTGGTTTTTCTTGGGCGTAAAGGTACCGCAACAAAAACAAAACAAATTTACAACGACGACATAAATGTGTGCGTCTCCTTTCTCTTTCTCTGCCACTTCCATTACCACTTCCATTTCCTGCTCTTTTTTAATTTTTGGTTCTTAAAATCACTTTCAAGTAAAAATACAATTTAAAGTTTAAATGTCAATAATTAATAGATACAATTTAGTGTGCTTGAACGATAAAGTAGATAAAGGCGTCTTTATACTTCAATTCGATATTAAATTTCGATAAAACTTCGAGAATTCGAGATTAAATTTTTGAGTACTTTAGGCATGATGTGAATAAAAACATATCAAATAATAGTCGAAGAGTAATGCTTATACCGAAACCCATTTACTTTGTTGCCTTTTTAATTTAATTAGTAATTAAAAAAACGACACAAAAATTTCAAAAAATGATACTTTTTACCAAAAAAACATTATAATTTTAGTTTTGGTATTTAACCCCACTTCTTGGAAAATCCCCAAAGGAAAATCATATGCAGGAAGACACAACAAAATATTAAGCAACCCTTTGACGTGCGCCAAGTTGACGTATTTTGACAGTCAAATTCAGTTGATGTCCATCACCGTCATTGCTGTCAAATCAATTTTTCTGTTTAAAATACAAACAGCACCATGACGTCTGTCACATTGTCATTTTTGACATCTGTCATAAAGAATACCATAACCCCACTTCTTGGAAAATCCCCAAAGAAAAATCATATACAGGTAGGGTTGGGACAGTTAAAATTTTCAAATGAAAATTTCAACTTTGAAAGTTTCAAACTTGATATATTTCATTTAGTTGGAAAGTGAAATTTTTAAAAATTTCAAATGAAATTTTCAATCCGAAAATTTCAACATTGCCTGTGAAAGTTTCAGAAATTTCATTGGAAGTTTTGCAATTTACTGAAAATTTCGCATACATTTCACATGCGGCCTCACCTGGGACCTTTAATAATAATTTACAACAGATTCCGAATCGACCAATAAGAACGAGTTATCAAGCGTCTGGGCGTTTTTGTTTAGTTCGGCTTGGATTTGAATACACTTAGTAATTATTGTTACTTATATGCATAAATTAATTTAAATAATTTAATTCAGTTACCAATTTAATTTGTAAATTAAATCGGACTTTAATTTTTTTTAAAAGTCATGATTAATTTAAACATAAAAGTTAAAGTAAAATTACTTTTGCTATAATTGCATCGGAAAACGGATAAAAAATGCCTTTGGCTCATAAAATTTTGATGAAGTTTCTTCAATTTTCGTAAAATTTCAGTAAAATATTTAAAAATAATAAATATATATATATATATATATATATATATATATAAATATAAAACAATGAAAGTGGCACAATCTCATTAGCTTACCAAAAAGTGCTATATATCTCTTTTAGTTTTAGTAATTTTACTAATATTTTAAAAGGAAATCTCAATAAATTTGTGGTAAACATAGGTATTTACTATTTATATTATTGGTGCAGGGGCCCACAGAGGGGTAGGAGGTAAGAGAGGCAATTTGCCATGGTCCCCGAGTGGGCTTATTTCAATATTAATATATTACACTTAAAGTGATTGAAAATTTTAATAAATTTCATAAATGTCATGAATGAAATTTCAAGTACAAGCAAAATTTTTAAGTGAAATTTTCCCAACCCTACATGTGAGGCACGGCCTCATTACTAATTGTAATGTTAATTTACAACTATACAACTATAGTTAACAGGTACACTAGGGTGTTTCAAAAAAATCCACTTTTTCTTTTTCTTCAAATGGTCAGCAAATTCTTTCAGAGGATGTCAAAACAAAGACCTCGTTAAAATTTGAGCTTTTAATTTGAAGATTTAGAGGTCGCGGATCGCAATTTTCTATTTCCCATTTAAATAACATAGGAATTTTTTTTTTTTAATTTTGGAATTTTATACGTCTATATCGAATCAACTTATGGCAAGGAACATCTTAGATTTTTATAGTAAATTTAACGCTCTATAAAAAATGTCTCTTATAATTTTTCTATAAATTAATTTCTTCCAGAGTTATTCGAGGCCAAAGTTTGATTTCCATCGAATTTTCTCGTTTTTTCAACTTTTAGCATCATGTAGTAAAAAAATCACATATTTATATCTGAAACATAGGAAGTGTTGTAAAAAAAACAAAAAAACGTCACTTTTTTCCAAAGCCTACTACAAAGTTTTAATGAAAATATGAGATGTGTATAATATGCAAAGTAATTTATTTATAAATGCATTTTTCTCGAAAATGGTGCATCTGAGCAATTCAAATCAAGAGTACCTATTTTTCGTAAAAAACTATAA
The DNA here is from genome assembly GCA_921294245.1 of Brassicogethes aeneus. Classification (NCBI taxonomy): domain Eukaryota; kingdom Metazoa; phylum Arthropoda; class Insecta; order Coleoptera; family Nitidulidae; genus Brassicogethes; species Brassicogethes aeneus. Next base: position 3,630,390 of record OV121142.1, on the reverse strand, counting down.
ATTCTCATAATTTTATAAAAAAAATTAAATTATTAACCCAGAAAAAAGTTGGGGCTATTTTTGTAACTTTGCCCCCTCCAAATGTTACGCCTATGATTCAGCATGTCAAAATTACCAAAGTAGGTACCGAAAATTCATTTGTTCATGTTCAACCCTCTAGGAATAGTTTTAAAAAAAATTATCCTCTTAGGCTCCTATTCAGGGGGCCGTAGCTCCTTTAGGGAGCATTTTTTGATACATGTTTATTAAACAAAAAAAGTGTTATTTTTATACGAATAATGCACTATTTAAGTTTGGCCCCCTGATTTCGGGACACCCGTATAATGATAATTGTACCATAAATGTTAAAAAAACGCGAAAATTCGATGGAAATCAAACTTTGGACTCGAATAACTCTGGAAGGAATCAATTTATAGAAAAATGATACACTGAAAAAAAATATTCTTGATTCAAAACAATCTTTGTCTCATATATAACGAAGAGAATATATTCTTTAAAATAGTAAAGTATTTTCTTAATTCACGTTGATTTACTTCAAGAATATTTTCTTAATGTTCTTACATGTTCTTACATTAAGAAAAGATTCTTGAAGTAAATCAACGTGAATTAAGAAAATACTTTACTATTTTAAAGAATATATTCTCTTCGTTATATATGAGACAAAGATTGTTTTGAATCAAGAATATTTTTTTTCAGTGTAAGAGACCTTTTTTGTAGAGCGTTAAATTTACTATAAAAATCTAAGATGATCCTTGACATAAGTTGATTTGATTCAGACGTATAAAATTTCAAAGTTAAAAAAAAAAAATTCCCATGTTATTTAAATGGGAAATAGAAAATTGCGATCCGCGACCTCTAAATCTTCAAATTCAAAGCTCAAATTTTGACGAGGTCTTTGTGTTGACATCCTCTGAAAGAATTTGCCGACCATTTGAAGAAAAAGAAAAAGTCGATTTTTTTGAAACACCCTAAGGTACACCCAAAATTAACTTTTTAGTTTTGTGAATCACCCTGTATATACCTACGATTTTACAGGTTTTTATATCGAAAAAGCATGATTTAATATTTTAAATTGTTGCGGGCAATCTAAAATGTTGTTTTTATTAAATCGCCTCAGTACAGAACTACTTAGGTGGTCAAATAAGTTGCCGTACTGTATCGAGAAATAAATTCAATGCAAAATCTAAGTTGCTCATTTTAAGAGCCGGTCATTGGCAAGTAAACATCAACATAATGGATCTGCTACCCTAAAAGTATGGTATAAAAGTTATGCATCGATCACTCTGTATAAAAGGTTTTCAGACTAATTTAAAAAATAACCCAACCACTTTACAAAGCATTCAGGTTTTGAACAAAATAAAACGGACTTTATCCATCATTTTCGATCTAAAATTCCTTAATTTTTGCCTGATCACTGTGATCATTAAAATTTTAACAAATAGCCAGGAGAACTTGATTTTTCTCAAGAGCCCTTCTATTTAATTATCGGACAAAAAATTTCGACTCTTCAAGTGTCTTATTTAGTTTTTATTAAATAAACATCTTTCAAGAATATTTATTTACGTACCTACAGTTACGTAGATGCATACATTGTCAGTAGCGTCGAGGATATTACTTGTAGGTTATTTTTTCGATTTTTGTAATTATACTACGAAAAAAAAATCCTGCAATGTTATTAGTTTCTTCAAGAAACTTTCTTGACCCAATAACAGTAAAGATTAAAAAAAATTGAACCTTCACCTCGCCAAAGTTTTTGTTTTAAGTGCGTTCCACCAACTTCAAATACCGACAGACAGCTAGACAGATATACCTATTTTGGGTATTATCAATGTCGGGCAATTTGGTGTATTGGAACGCACCAAAAACGAAAGACACCTCAGCTTATATACTGTCCACCTAAGTCAACCGAGGCGAGATGTAAGAACATCACGTGATTGCCGCAATCGGTACATACTATGCATTTTACACAATATTATAGCAAATCAAATTACAAACGAGGTTTGTAAATCTGAGTTGCTTTTTATTAGAAACTGTCAAACTAGTAAAATTACAATGCGTGTAGGATCTATATATATTATATACGAGGGGTTTTCAGAAAATATCGGGAATTTTCGTTTTTTGAAACAAATATTTATTTATTCGTCTAAATTAATGTTGTCGCCTTCAAAATAGTCCCCATTGGATATTATGCACATGTGCCAGCTCTTCTTCCAATACTCGAAACACTTCTAAAACTCGATCTTTTGGATAGCCTTTAGTTCTTTCAGCGATGCGCTTTTAATGTCATCTATGCTTGCAAAACGACGGCCCTTTAAGGTTCTCTTTATTTTTGGGAATAGGAAAAAGTCAGACAGAGGCATGTCTGGCGAATATGGCGGCTGGGGCATCATTACAGTATTGTTTTTGGCCAAAAATGTTGTTCAAAATTTAACAATTTTGGAACAAATTTTGCTGCCACGCGTTTCATACCCAAAACATTCGAAAAAATTTCATGGGATGAGCCAATCGATATACCAACATCATCAGCGACTTCTCTGATGGTTTATAACAATTTCTTCCACTTTTTCCATGTTTTTATCGGTTGTTAATGTGCATGTGCGTTCGGGGCGTTCGTCATCTTCAACGTCTTCACGGCCATCGTGGAAACTCTTATACCACTTGTAAACTCTTGTTTTACTTATAGCAGACTCAATATAGGCGTTTTCACAGAATTTATTTCATTTTTTAAGCAAAATTGGATACAAATTATTATATCCATTTCTTTTAACGAACGAAAAATCTCCGAGCTCATAAAACACGTCTAACCTTAGCGGCTGCCACAGACAAAGTAAACAATGAAAACAGCTAGTTTTTATCATACTTCGGGGGTATGTATACCAACATAATAAAGAAAATTTTATGACAACCGGACCCTCCGAACCCGCGAAATTTAACAATTCCCGTTATTTTCTGAACACACCTCGTATATATATTTCATCATAGAAAAGTTTAATAATTCTTAATATCAATAACAAAAATGAACAAAAATACGTTGATTTAGATAATTGGCTTTTCTAAATATAAAATCTTACAATTAATTAGTTACCAAATATGGAATCTAAATTTGACCTTGGTTTATGAAAAATTCCACAAAACTTATAATATATAATTTTTTTGTTAAACAAAGAATATATTTTGTAATAATTAAATTGGTATTTATTTTATTTTATTTTAGTTATAACATTCACTAAATTAATTTTTTGTTTTAAATAACCTTGCTATAGGTACAATATGATGTATAAAAAAATAATGTAAAAATGATTCCTGAAGACCCGGATACGGAGCACCAAATCGTAGTAGTGCACGATGCACTTAGATCAGATTTGTTAACATGCACTGAGAAAAGGAAATATTTAATATTAAGAAATCAAAACAGTTGCGATTTTTTTAAAATATATGTTAACTATTAAAAAATTTCTTAATCGTGAACAAATTATATACTAATTATTAAAACATCGTCCGGTGATTGTGTTTCAGACAAATAAAGGATAAAGTTGTCTTAGAACTGTGATATATTAACAGTTAATATACCTAAATTCGAATAAAACGTTTTAACATTTGTCAACATAATTTTAAATGCAATATGCGCAAGCATGTGACGTTGCCGTAGTTTTTTACAAAATGGAACTTCGATATATTAACAGTTAATATATCTACATTTGCTAATACGTTATGAGCTTCTTTAATTCAACTTAACCAGTTCTTAGACCCAAATTAATATTTCTTTCGCCATATCCAACTCATCGATTTGTTAATAGTTAACGTGCCTCGTTATTAACAAATATTTCTTTCTCTCAGTGTGAGTTTTTAATTTGTTAATTTTATTTTGTAAAATTTTAATATATTTTTTTTGTGAAAAAAACAGGTTTTATTATTAATATTTTTTTACTGTGTACAAACGCTTACAAAAATCATTTTATGCAGTCAAATCGATAATTATTCAACGGGTACTCGATTATAGCGAAAAAAATAAACGTGATGATTTTACTAATAATGGTAAATGAGCCACGGCACGCTCTGTTATTTGGAAAAATTCCCATTTATTAATCCAAACATGGTTTTGATGGTTCAATTGTTTTTATCCTAAAAGGTGTGGTATTCAAATTTAACAGTTAAATTGTTACGTCACATCCGCCAAATATCATTTTTATATTGCTTATGTGTTCAAAATTATGCAGTGGAATGTTTAAAATGCAAAACAAATATTAACAAAAAAATTTTCCTTAATTTTTAAATTTAATTTTGGAAGTTGCTATATTTGCTTTAAACACCATATATGACATGTCAAGTAACACTAATGCTACGCAGTAACACGACAATTAGCGTTAATTTGTAGTGTAATTTTCCCCAAATAAGCAAGTATGATTTAACACTATAGCACTGAGGATAAAGTAATTTTACACTGTATTAAAAAGTGTTAATTTACCTAAAATCGTGTACTTCTACACTTCCTGGGTAAAATCCCACTTTTGTTCAGTGTAAATTAACACTACTTTGGAAAACTTCTAATTTTAAAAAGGTACTTTTACTCTTTTAGTGCAAACTTCTAGTGTAAATTAACAATATCATTTGAGTAAAACCTAATGGTCGTAGTAAATAAAACGAAAAGGTAAATAAAGAGAAACATTTATTTGGAACAAAAATCTATGACAATTATCAAAATCGGTGCCTTTTAAAATATAATTTTATATTTTAGTCGTATGGCAACTTAAGCAAAATGGTTCCTTAAAACGTAAAAGTTTTAGATCAATGCAATGTTTTACTGGCTGTCAACTTGTAAGCAATGAATTATCTTGAGAATTCATCAGTAATGCATTTTTCTATTATAAAAAATGGGTGATCCCATTGGTAGAGAGGCGTCAGGCCGCTGTATGTCGGGGATTTACCACACGTGTACAAATTTTCCATAATATTAATAAAAATGTAGGTATAGGTTAATACAACAACCATTACGATTGAAAATAAATAGTAAATCAAGTGTGTATGTATTTATATTATTAATGTTACAAGTACTGCCGTAAATTAATGATATATAATATAGGTCGGGTATCGACATCCTTTTAACATATTGGTTTTTATTGAGTATTAAGGCTTAAAGAAATAGTATAATACTTACCAAAAAATAAGAATGTCCCCTTATGGATTCACCGTAATTAAAATCTAACTAAACAAAAATGCCACACTTCCACAACGCGGTATCTCCGGATATGCACTGCGTAGGTAGATAGGTACCAACCAAACATTTTAAAACGCATTTCGGTTATTACCAGTTTTTTCAGTCTATTTTGCCACTATTGGTGTAATTTAACTTTAATTGTGATCCAATGTGCACTAGGGTGCTTCATTTTAGAGCGACATTTTTTTTTTCAATGTCCCACCTGAAAATCTTATAACCGGTCAGAAAACAAAAATTTTGAGCTATTACAAAGCTCTTAATCTTTATTTTAAGCCGTTGCTATTCAATTTTTAAATATTTCCCTTTAAAAACCATTAAAAAACAATGTTTTATTCTTTTCTCCCTCCGCTCGCACAGTAAGAATATTTTTTTCGAATTTCGGTTCTAAAATCTTTATACATGATGAAATTATCTTCAAAAATGTCTATTTAAGCAAGTCTGTAAGTTGAATATGTTCTTCACAAATTGCTGTTCTACTCGAAAATCTTCTACAATAGCAGTAAATCGTATTTGGAGACTAAAGTATTGATTGTAGATAAAAAACGTAAATAACAATTTTGTAGGGATTATTGTGCTCTACAAATTTGTCAAAAAATATTTTTCTGTATCACTTATAGTTTAGCTTGTACAGCCACTCTTTCACGTAACTCTAATAGTATAGTTATTACAGTCAGAAACTGAATTTTTAAGAATTTGACACTTTGGGTGGCTGTACAAGCTAAACTATAAGTGATACAGAAAAATATTTTTTAACAAATTTGTAGGGCACAAAATTCCCTACAAAATTGTCATTTACGTTTTTTATCTACAATAAATAGTTTAGTCTCCAGTTACGATTTACTACTATTTTAGATGATTTTCGAGTAGAACGGCAATTTGTGAAGAACCTATTCAACTTACAGACTTGCTTAAATAGACATTTTTGAAGATAATTTCATCCTCTATGAAGATTTTAGAACCGAAATTCGAAAAAAATATTCTTACTGTACAAGCGGAAGGAGAAAAGAATAAATCATTGTTTTTTAATGGTTTTTAAAGGTAAATATTTGAAAATTGAATAGCAACGGCTTAAAATAAAGATTAAGAGCTTTGTAATACCTCAAAATTTTTGTTTTCTGACCGGTTACAAGATTTTCAGGTGGGACATTGAAAAAAAAAATGTCGCTCTAAAATGAAGCACCCTAATGTGCACTAGTAGTGTAAAGAAAAAAGAGCTCTTAGTAACATCAAAACAGACAAAGAAATTGGCATGCACTGTAGTGTACATTTTGTCACTATTTAACACATTAAGGGGTAATAAACACTCGCATTAAGTTTTTCTACCCTTTTGATTTATTTTAATAATAAATAGTGTGAATGGACCAATGAATAATGTTCATATTCTTTAAATGTGTTTAATAAAGTTAATAAGCAATAAATGTTACCCAGTGTATTTTGTAGTGTAACTTTTACACTTACAAATCAACTCTAATATTTTTACCCCTACACTAAAAAATTGACACGGGCAGTTTTTTCCTGTGTAAGTAAAAACTTAAAAATATATAATTAACAATAATTAAACAAAAACTCCTGTAACAACCTACATTGCCTGGGTAAGTAATAAATTATTATTATTACTAATAATCGTACAAAATTTATTTAGCTTTAAAATAAAAATCGAGTAATTTCAAAGGCCTATAAAAAGATTGAAAATTTCAATTCAATATCATCACGTACGCGTATAAATATAGTGTAGGAATTTTTAAAATAAGAATTCCAAAATTACAGCTTATACCATAAGGCCAAGGTCTATTAAATTGGAAAAGAGTATAACAAAAAAAACCCATAAAAATAATAATGTCAGTATCGATATTCAATTATTTCGTTGTTTCGTTGTTTCGAGAAAACAAAAGATGCATATGGCCAACTATGATGATTATTGCCATGGGATAATTCCAAAGCCGTCTTTATTATTTTTTACCTGTGTCAATCGATCCTCGATTGTCGCTTGTTCCGTCTATCTTTTGTTTTATTGCCATGTCATTAAGTAAAATTACTGTCATTGGTGTAATTATCTTTGATTTTTTGTAGTAAATTTAGCCAAATAAAAGACATAAAATCGAAAATTGGATACTTCCTTGTTTAAGGGTTTTTTGTTTTTTTAAACTTTTATTGTGTTTTGATCTTTCATAATTTTTAAAAGTCTAAAACCTATCCTCCGTGACTGTTACTCTTTCTAGGTTAACCTATATGTTTTCGAATATCTGAGGTAGTAAAAGCATACTAAAAATATCAGTTCACTAAGTAAATTAAACACATCCAAAGCAATCGAATCAAATATAAAATATTATTAAAAATTAAAAGAAATAATTTTTATAACCATTTATGTAGGTGTTACAAAAATTGATTCTATACTCCGTGAATCTGCTTTTGCTTTAAATTTTATGCAACGGATGGCGCTTTAATCATTTTAAATAAGCAAAAACCTCTGTTTACGGCATTATAGATGCATGTGCTTCCTGAAGGTCAGTTAGAATTTATATGCAGATGAGAGTGTTGCTGTTTTATAATTCAAAAGTTTAAGTTCATTAATTTACTATTTAAAAACCTATCCAACGTGAAGTGTAATATCTCAGTAAGTAGATTTTTTTATAAATATTTTATTTATGTACAATTGTATTTTTAAAAAATATTTAGGTGTTAGGTTACTAGACCTGGTGGCTTCCCAAAAACCCCATTCTAGACTAACAGTGAAACAACCAAAAATAAAAAATAATCATTTTCACTTCCTAATAAAAATATAATCATACAAAATAAAAGTCACAAAAACTACACAAATCCTTATCTGCATTTGGGCTCCTTTAAAATTAAACATTCCATTTGATGCCACTCATTTTATTTTTCTAAGATTTAAGACGATTATTTATCTTAAAAACACATTAAACAGGTTTCTTTGGTTAAACAGCATTTGGTGCTTTTCTTCGAGAACCATCAATCTACATATCAAAAAACGGTCACAAATGATAAATATCCTTCAAAAAGACTGAAGAGATGCAAGATTTAGGCGGAGCAGTGTCGGCTTCAGTCTCAATGGGCCCATCTTTTTTTATTTTGTATTTTTTCTTGTACTAGGTTGCTTCCCAGAAGTGGAATTAATAATTTTCCACATCTAACTCGCAGCAGAGCAGCAACAGCAGCCCAGCAGATAAGACCTGAAGATGGTACATGATTATACCGAAACGTCGTCAATAGAGTAGGTATTTTAATATTTTTTGTAAATATTTTAGTATATTACAAAAGATCCAGGTTTTTTTAATTTGTCCACCCAATTTTAATGTATTTTTTCAAAAGCACGTTTGTAGAAAAACATAATAAATATTCAAAACATCAGTAACTTGGCGTTTCACAACTCCTGAATCAAATATTTGAGTGATTTTATTTTAAAATATATTCAATTTATCTTAAATTTTTCAATTTCACTACAAACTATAAAACATTAAATAATGTATTTTTCATATTTTATCATAGATTCGAATTTTTAAAAAAATATTGAAGTTTAAACGTCAAGTCCTCGTTTTAACTCAAGTGTTGGTAAAAAATTACCTACAGAGCCCGCCCTTTGCACGACAGTCATCTTGAAAACAATGCAAGCGGCGAAGTTGTGGTGAATGCACGTATAGTTTCAGTCAAAATTTCAGTACTGTGGTGAGTAGTTATTTTCTTACGTATATATATTTCATTGTAATTTATATAAGGCTATATGTGATTTGTTGATAAGTAGCATCCACTAATAAAAAATATCAGTAAAATACTTAATTCCGAATTTGTATCTGTGTCGTCAGTTCGATGTTTCGATTATCTTTTTTTCGAAAACTTCAATTTAAATTCTGCTTGCGCAGAACTTGTTTATTTAATGTCATTATAAACTCATATAAATTTGGTGTGGGTCCCATATCTAATAATTGAGATATCGGTATACCCAAAATCCACCAGCCGCCACTGGTATTATTTGATTTTAAGATATTCAATGTATAATATGCTCAAAGTTGCAATAAATATTATATTTTCCAATAAATTATGTATTTAATTATTACCCTGGTATACTCGTCACTTCCCTTGCATTCAAATTTAGAAAACACAGATATTTCAGAAACTGTTTGAAAAAGTAACTGGCCCGGTCTGGAACTGTATATTTATTATATTATCTATGTTCTTATAACAAAATACTGTTTAATTTTCTCAGAAAACTATATAAACAAAATGAGGTCAAAAGTTGCCCAACTTTTGTAGAATCACCCATATACATATACATACATTAGGGTGGCCCAAAGAAAAAAGAATATTTTTTTTCTCGTCTCTTGTGAAAATATGTTGGTTTGTCATGTTTTAAGAGCCCTGTCAAAAGATCAGCTCCATTAAAAAAATTTTAGGGGTCGCTCAAGATTTTTAAAAATTTCCCAAATCGAGCGACCCCTAAAAAATTTTTACTCTTACAGCATGATAAACTAACATATTTTTACAAGAGACGAGAAAAAAAATATTCTTTTTTTTTGGGCCACCCTAATATACATAGTCTCCATAATGACTTTGAAGCCAATATTTTGCTTTTATAAACAAAAATACGGTCCTGGTAAAACCAAATAAAAGACGACGATGACGAAGAAGAAGAAGAAGAAGAAGAGCCACAGCCCATACGAAATTCTTCATTATTCACTCATATTTACTTTTTGTTGTGCTTAAAAAATATTTCAAATAATCCAATCCTTTCGTTTTGTACAATAGAACTAAAGAATACGTTCTCGGTTCAAATCTTTGAATATTATGCGCAGTGGGGTGGCCATTGTTTAAAATAATTATTATTGTGCGGTTAGCATGTGAGCGTGCGAGCGTTGAAGCGGTTCGATGCGGGCCGAGTGAGGCACAGTCTAAGCGGCGAGACGTAAAAAATGAGTCTAGTCATTCTTCAAGATTTTGAAAAATCATCAGCTTTATTTTATAAAAGCTGAGAGATCGGTGGTATAGGTACTCAGTGGCGTTACAGAAGTTATGGAATTAATTTAGTAAAAAAATTAAAAAATTAAAAAAAAAACGATTAAAAAAATTACTTTGTATATAACTGCAAAAACGACAAAAGTTATTTTTTTTGAGAGTTTCTAACTAACCTAAAAAAAAATTCCGGCGGTAAAATACGAGGTGTGTTCAGAAAATAACAGGAATTGTTAAATTTCACGGGTTCGGAGGGTCTGGTTGTCATAAAATTTTCTTTATTATGTTAATATACATGCCCCCGAAGTATGATAAAAACTTTAGCTGTTTTCATTGTTTACTTTGTCTGTGGCAGCCGCTAAGGTTAGATGTGTTTTATGAGCTCGGCGATTTTTCGTTCGTTAAAAGAAATGGATCAAAGAATTTGTATCCAATTTTGCTTAAAAAATGAAATAAATTCTGTGAAATGTTAACAAAGACCTATAGTGAGTCTGCTATAAGTAAAACAAGAGTTTACAAGTGGTATAAGAGTTTCCAAGATGGCCGTGAAGACGTTGAAGATGACGAACGCCCCGAACGCACAAGCACATTAACAACCGATAAAAACATGGAAAAAGTGAAAGAAATGGTTATAAACCATCAGAGAAGTCGCTGATGATGTTGGTATATCGATTGGCTCATCCCATGAAATTTTTTCGAATGTTTTGGGTATGAAACGCGTGGCAGCAAAATTTGTTCTAAAATTGTTAAATTTTGAACAAAATTTTTGGCCAAAAACGATACTGTAATGATGCCCCAGCCTCCATATTCGCCAGACATGCCTCTGTCCGACTTTTTCCTATTCCCAAAAAATAAAGAAAACCTTAAAGGGCCGTCGTTTTGCAAGCATAGATGACATTAAAAGCGCATCGCTGAAAGAACTAAAGGCTATCCCAAAGATCGAGTTTTAGAAGTGTTTGGACTATTGGAAGAAGAACTGGCACATGTGCAATGCACATTGTGCATAATATCCAATGGGGACTATTTTGAAGGCGACAACATTAATGTAGACGAATAAATAAATATTTGTTTCAAAAAACGAAAATTCCCGGTATTTTCTGAACACACCTCGTATATACATTCTAACATGATATTTAAAATTGTCATTTCAAATCAATGACATTTGACTGTGCCCATGGGCACTAGAATTGTTGAAATCTTTCTGATGATTTTTTAATGATATTAATATAAAAAATGGTAGACAACAAATGTTCTCTCGTAAAAACGAGAATTCCTAAATTATTCACTACATTTGCCCGTTTCTATGAGTTTGTAATTTTTTATCGTTTATTCTAAAACTTGTATCTATTTAAATTTAAATTGATGATGATTAATGAACTTCTTGGTTCTATTGAAAAGAGCACAGGTGTATATAATTTAAATTATATTAGTTTTTGTAATAGTAGAAATACATTATGTAAAAACTGGTAAAAAGTTTTTATTCACTACGTCTATTTTGTTGAATACATTTCTTATAAAAAGTATAAGTGAGTAGGTATATTATTTTTTAAATTAGATATACATAATTTAGGTATTACTTTTTATACATTTTACAGAGTAAAGTGCGTTAAAAGTACGCAGTCCAGTTTTAATATTTTAAGGAAATACAGGGATAACATTTTCAGTACCTGGAATATATTTAGTATTATTTTAATTATTAAGATTTTTAACACCTTTTACAAAAATTATTAGGGCTACGGTCTAAATAGCTACCAATAGCCATTTTAACATTAAGAAAATAAAACTAATTTTATCCTCACAGCGTGATGCCTAATTTGTAAAATCTTGATAACATTTGTATCATTTTCAATGCAGTGGTGGCTCGTCAAGGTAGGCCGCGCCTATTTACCTACTAATTATTTTTTATTTTTGGTTGTTTCACTGTTAGTCTAGAATGGGGTTTTTGGGAAGCCACCAGGTCTAGTGATAACATAACATAAGTGGTTCTGCACTAATGCAAGAATTTTAAGAATCATACATTTTGAATATTAGAGCTTCACGGAAGATAGCTTCACGGAGGTTAGGATTTCGTTTGTTTTTTTTTAAACATCCCTTTGTATATTTAAAATAAGTTATTGTATCTTTTGACACCTTAATATTTTTTAAAAATACAATTGTACATAAATAAAATATTAATAAAAAATCTACTTACTGAGATATTACACTTCACGGTGGATAGGTTTTTAAATAGCAAATTAATGAACTTAAACTTTTGAATTATAAAACAGCAACACTCTCATCTGCATAAAAATTCTAACTGACCTTCAGGAATCACATGCATCTATAATGTCGTAAACAGAGGTTTTTGCTTATTTAAAATGATTAAAGCGCCATCCGTTGCATAAAATTTAAAGCAAAAACAGATTCACGGAGGATATAATGAATTTTTGTAACACGTACATAAATGGTTATAAAATAATTTCTTTTAATTTTTGATAATATTTTATATTTGATTCGATTGCTTTGGATGTGTTTAATTTACTTGGTGAACCGATATTTTTAGTATGCTTTTACTACCTCAGATATTTGAAAACATATATATATGTACCTATAGGTTAACCTAGAAAGAGTAACAGTCACAGAGGATAGGTTTCACCCTTATACAGAGTGTCAGGGAATTTTTTAAGGTTCCGAGAATATATTCCACTAACACCAAAGAATGAAAGCAAAATGTTGGTGATTTTGGAGAAAAAAAAGGGATTTTCCGAAAATTGATATTTTAAAAAAATTCTATAAATTTGAAAATTCAAGTCCGAATTTTAACGAAAAACACCCCCTATAATTAAAATCTTTGCTACGCCCCTGCAGAGTGTTCCTAAATGATCTAACTGTTTAATAATTATCTTTTACTTTAAAATTAAAGACGTTTGTTACAATAATAATAATTTCACAAAATTTCAAACAATGCCTTTTAAATTTATAAACTCAATACCAAAATTTCTATAACTAATTTTTTAATAGCGACAATTAACTAACAATACCACCAATACACAAATATTACTAAACATTATTCGAAACTATCAAAACTAAATGCTACAACACATCTCATAATGGCCACTAATTATTACCTAAAGTAATGCACAATGGGGCAATCTTTAATATTTAATAATTGCATAAACAATTTTTTTTTATTAAAAACAAACTATTATATTGATTGTCCAATTTATCCGGAAACATATTAAAAGATTATTTATTGCTTAAAGAAAAAAGTTCTTAGTGGAAGAAGTATAGTTCTCTTGAAAACAAATACAAAATCTCTTGGATGTTTCTTCTGTCAACCAAGTGCAAAGTATTTTTGTTCAAAAGCTAGGAAAATTATTCATATTTACGCAATTCATTCAATATACATCACAATTATCCCAATAGCATGTCAATTTTACAACAAAATCTGATACGAGGTGTGTTCAGAAAATAACGGGAATTGTTAAATTTCGCGGGTTCGGAGGGTCCGGTTGTCATAAAATTTTATTTATTATGTTGGTATACATGCCCCCGAAGTATGATAAAAACTTTAGCTGTTTTCATTGTTTACTTTGTCTGTGGCAGCCGCTAAGGTTAGACGTGTTTTATGATCTCGGCGATTTTTCGTTCGTTAAAAGAAATGGATCAAAGAATTTGTATCCAATTTTGCTTAGAAATGAAATAAATTCTGTGAAATGTTAACAAAGGCCTATAGTGAGTCTGCTATAAGTAAAACAAGAGTTTACAAGTGGTATAAGAGTTTCCAAGATGGCCGTGAAGACGTTGAAGATGACGAACGCCCCGAACGCACAAGCACATTAACAACCGATAAAAACATGGAAAAAGTGGAAGAAATGGTTATAAACCATCAGAGAAGTCGCTGATGATGTTGGTATATCGATTGGATCATCCCATGAAATTTTTTCGAATGTTTTGGGTATGAAACGCGTGGCAGCAAAATTTGTTCAAAAATTTTTAAATTTTGAACAAAATTTTTGGCCAAAAACAATACTGTAATGATTCCCCAGCCTCCATATTCGCCAGACATGCCTCTGTCTGACTTTTTCCTATTTCCAAAAATAAAGAGAACCTTAAAGGGCCGTCGTTTTGCAAGCATAGATGACATTAAAAGCGCATCGCTGAAATAACTAAAGGCTATCCCAAAGATCGAGTTTTAGAAGTGTTTAGAGTATTGGAAGAAGAGCTGGCACATGTGCATAATATTCAATGGGGACTATTTTGAAGGCGACAACATTTTTGTAGACGAATAAATATTTTTGGTTCTTGTACCAAAAAATCGCTTTTAAAAAATTTATCTAAATATAGTGGTGAAATGTAGAATTTATTCCCACTGTGCGGCTAGAAAAAGCCTGTTAATTCCATCTCCACTCTAAAATCACCTAACAAAAGTAAAAAATTAACAACACACAAAAACAAGCAACAAAATTCGAAATGTAGTTGCGAGACAATGAACAAATGAATGACAAGGAACTCGAAAAAAAATTCCACGAGAGGTACAAAAAGACTTAATATTAACAATTATAATTCGTGATTGGATCATTTTATGAAAATGTATCTATAAATTGAACGGAATCTATATCAAGTTTTTTTTCCAGCACGTACGTACCTATATATAGCAGATTGGCTTTTAATATTTTTAAGAATGCCTATTGGTTATATTAATATAAGTGGGTGAATATATTTAGATGTCGCCCAAGGGAAAATGATTATTTTTTTATTTTTGGTTGTTTTACTGTTAGTCTAGAATGGGGTTTTTGGGAAGCCACCAGTTTTAGTAATAACATAACATAAGTGGTTCTGCACTTATGCAAGAATTTTAAGAAATCAAACATTTTGAATGTTAGAGCTTCACGGAAGATATCTTCACGGAGGTTAGGATTTCGTATGTTTTTTTTAAACATCCCTTTGTATATTTGAAATAAGTTATTGTATCTTTTGACACCTTAATATTTTTAAAAAATACAATTGTACATAGGTACATAAAATATTTATAAAAAAATCTACTTACTGAGATATTACACTTCACGGTGGATAGGTTTTTAAATAGCAAATTAATGAACTTAAACTTTTGAATTATAAAACAGCAACACTCTCATCTGCATATAAATTCTAACTGACCTTCAGGAATCACATGCATCTATAATGTCGTAAACAGAGGTTTTTGCTTATTTAAAATGATTAAAGCGCCATCCGTTGCATAAAATTTAAAGCAAAACAGATTCACGGAGGATAGAATCAATTTTTGTAACACCTACATAAATGTTTATAAAAATTATTTCCTTTAATTTTTAATATTATTTTTTATTTGATTCGATTGCTTTGGATGTGTTTAATTTAGATATTCGAAAACATGTAGGTTAACCTAGAAAGAGTAACAGTCACGGAGGATAGGTTTTAGACTTTTAAAACATGGAATCTTAATATTCCCTTCCCTTTTATTAAATTTTTTATCGTTTTCTGTCGTCCTGTATATCTGAGACAATAGACGACTACTTAATGACGTGCAGTAAAAAAAATACGAAAATCACAAAACGATACACCGAAGTTACCGATGAATATCGAAAGATGACTTGAAATTTCAATACATACTAATTATATTTTTCGATCTGATAAATACCCATGGCATTTCATTTTACATTTTACTGGTTTTGTGCGTGTGTATGTGTATCTATACATGTTCCATCCTCTCCCCCCTTGCCCCGTTTTATTTTTATTCTGCGAATTAAATATTTTAAAATTTAAGATGAGATTTAATTTTTATGCCAAACTGATTTTTCCAATTTAGTTAATTTAAAATATTTGCTACTTATATTTGTACACTGAGATAAATGAATTTGTTAAATCAAAAGATTTAGAAATGCCATGCCTTTTGATATTGAAACAATAAAGATTTTATTGAAATAAACTTAAATTTTACTTTCAACTAATATTTTTAGAATGTCAAATTAAAAATGTTATTTTAATAGTTCATTTTATTTAAATCAGTATATCAACACTAAACGTATATTGAATAAATATTGTTAAGAAATTTGATTAAATCATTTTTCTATTAGTTAAATGGATACACACACAAAAATTTAACAAATATGTCAAATTATTAAAGCGATGTTCTTTTGTATTTTGCCTTTTACAAACTTAGAATATTGACTCAATATATCTTGATAATTATTCTAAAATTGCAAGATAGTTTATAAACGAGGTGCATACTATACTTTTTCTACGACAAATACTTATTATTATCTTAAAATGATTTAAATCAAAAATTTGTATAGAGCGCCATCTATGAAACAATAGGGGAATCTGTGTGTCACCGTCAAATGTCAATTTTTTTTATTTTATAAACACAGATTATAAAGGTTATAAATCGAAATGTATTTCTTGAAAATTGACAGTTTTCCACAGTGAAAGTAAAGAAAATGCTTTATGAGCACTTTACAGTGGAGTCCGTGCCCGAATTTAAGTTATAGTTAAATTAAAAGGTCAGTGCAATGTTCATATAAACTTTTTAAATATATTGGCGTTGAGAAACTATTTAGTACTTTTGTATTTTTGTATTAAGATAATACAATAATTTTCACATTTAGTATTATTTTACAAGAAAGGCACTTTATTTTAACGATTGTATGACATTTGACAACTGTCAACTAACTTTAGCCCGTGACTAAAAACCTGTTGCTAACTTCAGCCCGTGACTAAAGCGCCATAAAGCCACAACTCGTCAATGTGTATTTAAAAGGTCACTTAGTGTCATGGAAACATGTACTATAAAGGGCGTTTTAAAGGTGGGAGTAGAAAAAATAAATTATTTATGTTAATTTGTTTGTTTAAACTGTTGATTTAACCATTTATTGGTTAATTACACCATTTTTTCTTTCCGTATATTTTTTTGATAAACACATATTTTAATTCGCTGTATCAAAAATATCATAGGAGAAATTTTTAAATAAATTAAAAAAATCTAATTTGATTTAATTTTTATTGCATTAAATAGGCAGATTTTTTTAATTGAAGGGGTTAGAATAAAAAGGGTATAAGTAACATTTTCATTGTTTGGAGATATTTGAAGTTAAAGTTATGTTACCATAAAAAAGTGAAGAATTTTGTTTAGTAATGCTTTAAATCATTTAAAATAAACAGTGAATAGCTGAATTTTAGTTCTGAAGTTTGTGTTTAAAATTACGTCGGAACCTTATCTTTCACAAAACGAACTTATCTCCTAAATTAAAGAAATTGCACTTATACCCTTTCTATTCTAACCCCTTCAATTGAATGTGATATTTTGAATTCCGACTGATTGAGAGTTTGGACACCCCGGTTATTCCAAATTTAATTTTTAAATATCTACTCTTATATTTTTAATTCGCAGGATAAAAATTCTTAAATGATACTTTTTATCTAATTGAAAATATCAGTATATTTAAAAAAACTCACCCAAAAAGTCCAGAGAATATTTTTTATTTTGTATTACTTATTATTATTTTCTCACACTTCACTTAACTTTAGTACATACATATAACCACAGCCCACTTAAAAAACAAATTAAAATTAAAAACTGCATTAAATAATTTTAAAGAAAAATAAACAAAAATAATTTGATAAAAAAAAATTATGATTATTTTTATCATTTTCTATTAGAATTTGCCAAAATTTTGATTTAAACTTTTGACCCCAACTTCTTATCAAAACATATTATTTTGAAAATTCTGATTTTTGCAAACAATTTTTTTATTTTTGGGCAAGGTTGTGTCACAGTTGATAAGATTTTATGCAATTTGGGTAGGTTATTTAATTTTGTTTTATCAAGGACAAATTACAATGTTTTACATTTATTTTTTATTAATTTGTAAAACAGTGTAATTTCACAAAATAAAATTCAATAAAATTAACATAATTTTTAGATTAGGTAAATTTATCGAAATCCAACGCCTAAAGATAAAAAACAGTTACTTTTATAACAAAAAATCCATTACTAACCTATAATTAAATGTTCAATAATTATAAGTTTTGCTCGAAAAAGACACACCTAATAAAATTTTATAGCTTTATTTTTTTGAAGGATTCTAGATTTGTAGATAATTTTTTTAATAGGTATGTAGGTACTTGTGTATTCTTTAATGTGTAAAAAATTCAAATTAGTTTATAGTTTTAACATATAAAATTATTGGTAAAAAAAATATATCAGTCAGCACATTTTGTTAATTATAATTGATTTTTTTATGATTTTAAATGTGTCTTTACGTTCTTTAAACAAGCAGATCTTATTATTGCCTGTTAAATGTTAAAAAAGACTTTAAATGAAATAATCTTATTCTTAATTTTAGATTAACAATCGATTAGATCAAAATTTGGAAAATTCCCTCTTTTCTGTTCTTAAAGATATAAAACTATACTGGATATAAATATAATTACATATATTTATTCTAAGATTAGTAAATATTGGTACGACTGGCCTATTCTTAAAAATATCCCCCACTCACGAAAGTGTCCGACATTTTGAAAGATTGTTTTTGTGTTAGTTAATATTTGGTTTGGAATTATGAAAGAGCTGCTAAATTAGTGGAATTTGATTGAATTAACCACCAAATGTATGTGTAGGTAATAATTATTAAATAATTATATTTATGTGTGTAGTATTATGTGTTGAATTTTAGATGTTGAAGTGATATTAGATCGGCTGAAGAATCACATAAAAAACAATTATGTATATTTTACCTCTATAGGTAAGAATAAAAATTTTGGTTAAACAGGACAATATAGGCAAAAATGTCCGTCTCGCAAACAAAATCAACGTGTCTGAAGGTTTGAAAAAATTATTGCAGTATATATCATATAGTCGTATTTTATGAGCTCGGCGATTTTTCGTTCGTTAAAAGAAATGGATCAAAGAATTTGTATCCAATTTTGCTTAAAAAATGAAATAAATTCTGTGAAATGTTAACAAAGGCCTATAGCGAGTCTGCTATAAGTAAAACAAAAGTTTACAAGTGGTATAAGAGTTTCCAAGATGGCCGTGAAGACGTTGAAGATGACGAACGCCCCGAACGCACAAGCACATTAACAACCGATAAAAACATGGAAAAAGTGGAAGAAATGGTTATAAACCATCAGAGAAGTCGTTGATGATGTTGGTATATCGATTGGCGCATCCCATGAAATTTTTTCGAATGTTTTGGGTATGAAACGCGTGGCAGCAAAATTTGTTCCAAAATTGTTAAATTTTGAACAATTTTTTGGCCAAAAACAATACTGTAATGATGCCCTAGCCTCCATATTCGCCAGACATGCCTCTGTCTGACTTTTTCCTATTCCCAAAAATAAAGAGAACCTTAAAGGGCCGTCGTTTTGCAAGCATAGATGACATTAAAAGCGCATCGCTGAAAGAACTAAAGGCTATCCCAAAGATCGAGTTTTAGAAGTGTTTCGAGTATTGGAAGAAGAGCTGGCACATGTGCATAATATCCAATGGGGACTATTTTGAAGGTGACAACATTAATGTAGACGAATAAATAAATATTTTTTTCAAAAAACAAAGATCTTGAGGATTTAAAGCTAGTACTCTCTGTAAGGGGAAACAGCAGTTGTTCGTGCATTATTCCTCAAACTGTACTTTTTGGAACATCCTCTTGCATAGCAATTCTTCTAGTGCTTGTGGGAACAATATTTAAGTAAAACCATCATTTTTTACTCTCTAATCCAACCAATTAACAAACATTTGTGCTAAATGTTTTAAGGAAGCCAATCATTAATATCTGTACGAACGATCTACCTTAATTTTTAAGGGACTGTCTAAGTAATTTAATTATTTAAGGAAAAGAAAGATTCAAAAACAATTATTTTACCTTAAGACTGCGGAAGCAAACTTTCATATATTACGATATATCATATA
This sequence comes from Brassicogethes aeneus, assembly GCA_921294245.1. NCBI lineage: Eukaryota > Metazoa > Arthropoda > Insecta > Coleoptera > Nitidulidae > Brassicogethes > Brassicogethes aeneus. The sequence continues at coordinate 3,610,303 of OV121142.1, read as the reverse complement.
CCTACGTAAAGAGGGGTGATTTACAGATCATTTACAAACTTCAAGAAATACGAACATACGCTTAAACGTTTGGGACACATGTGTGGATGTGCGTCTCAAGACTCATTTTTATTTCTTTCTTTATATTAAGTATTTTCTCACGGATCACATGTAGATATTTTTAACTTTAGGAAACTGTAATTAACTTGACAATAAAAAATACATGCCAAGCATATCGTGTTTAATTGCTTTTTTGAAGAATATTTTATTGTTTTTAACATTATGTATTAGATACAATAAATACACATTTTATTAATGATTTACGCGAAAATTGTAAACCAAAGCGTTGATTGAGAAAGTCTCCACTCAACGGTAAAAAAACAAAAACGGGTATAATATTATTATATTGTATTATACAGGGTGATTCATCTAACTTATTCATTTAAAGTTTATGGAGGACTCAAAATGATTATTTTCAATGCGTTATCACTTCCGGTTAAACAGGAAGTGATACCAACTGAGGTTTTCTAAATGTAACCATATAAATATTATTGCATTTTTAAATTCTACGTTTAGTTCTAGAAATACTGAAACTCGATTATTTTTTTTATTTTTTCAGATATTTATTTTTTTTCAAAAATTTTGACCCATGAATGGTCTCAATGGAAATGATAAGTTATACAAAGGTTATATAAGACTTGTCAAATTATATAAGAGTTTAACAAGGTTTTATAATGGTCATATAAGTTTACTGTAAACTCTAGGTATATAATTAGGTTATATAATTGTTTCTACAAACATTTTATAAAACCTTTAGTAACCGTTTAGTAACCAGTAGGTTTATAAAGGAGTTTTATAAAGTTTTATAAAACTATTGTGTCTTTATTTTTTTTTATAAAAATTGTGAGTTATTAATTATTTATGTGCCTAATAATGTGATTCTACAAAAGTTGGGCAACTTTTGACCTCATTTTGTTTATATAGTTTTCGGAGAAAATTAAACAGTATTTTGTTATGAGAACATAGATAATATAATAAATATACTGTTCCAGACCGGGCCAGTCACTTTTTCAAACATTTTCCGAAATATCTGTGTTTTCTAAATTTGAATGCAAGGGAAGTGACGAGTATACCAGGGTACTAATTAAATACATAATTTATTGGAAAATACAAGATTTATTGCAACTTTGAGTATATTACATTAAATATCTTAAAATCAAATAATACCACACATCAGTGGCGGCTGGTGGATTTTGGGTATACCGATATCTCAATTATTAGATATGGGACACACACCAAATTTATATGAGTTTATAATGACATTAAATAAACAAGCAGAATTTAAATTGAAGTTTGCGAAAAAAAGATTACCGAATCACCGAACATAGAACTGACGACACAGATATAAAAATTTGAGATTATAATTCGGAATTAAGTATTTTACGGATATTTTTTATTAGTGGATGCCACTTATCAACAAATCACATAGCCTTATATAAATTACAATGAAATATATATACGTAAGAAAATAACTACTCACCACAGTACTGAAATTTTGACTGGAACTATACGTGCATTCACCACAACTTCGCCGCTTGCATTGCTTTCAAGATGAATGTCGTGCAAAGGGCGGGCTCTGTAGGTAATTTTTTACCAACACTTGAGTTAAAACGAGGACTTGACGTTTAAACTTCAATATTTCGCAGGAATTTTGAATTTTAACATTGGACACAGAACTGACGGGTAAAAGATTATCAATTTTTTAAAAATTGCTATTATTCAAATCTATGATAAAATATGAAGAATACATTATTTAAGGTTTCATAGTTTGTAGTAAATTGAAAATTTGAGATAAATTGAATATATTTTAAAATAACTAAATAAATATTTGATTACCGAAATAAGCTCTTTAAGTGGTATATAAGAGTGATATAAATATTTCTGTAACCAAATTAAGAAATAGAAACCACTATAAAACAAAAATGTTTATTAAGAATAATATAAAATAATTTTCTGTTCTTACGTCACTGATTCTAAAACTTCTGGTGTGTGGTGGTTAAATTTTCCCACATAAATCCTCCTAGGGTGTTTGTTTTTTAGTAATCTCCAATTTTACACCAATCTAAGATTCCCTAGTAATGTAAAACACCTTTAATGACCCAAAAAACAAAAACAATTAGCAAAAAACGCATGGGAATCAGGGTTGCCAATCCCCCTTTCATATAACTCAAGTGTTCGAGAAATAGTCGTGTAGTTTTTTAAGAGTGAAGTGTCTTAATTTATAGCAATAGGGGTAAAGGTTTTTTTTACTACCAGAAATGAGCTTCCGCGTACTTAAAGGGTTTGGGTGAATAAACTTTTGTTCTTCCTTTTAAAAAATTCTTAAAATAGTACAGCGTCATATTGAACATATCAAGTTTTATTGCTTTGATGGAATAATATACAGGGTCTTCAATTAAAAAATAGCCACCCTTAATAACTTTTGAGTTTTATTGGCTAGTTAAAACATTTGTATTCATACTCGTATATAACTATGGAATTATTGTTTTTATTATTATTATTATTATTATTATATATTATTATTAAATGCTTTTTATTTTTTTCGTACGAAAAATGGTCAAGAAATCAAATATGCTCTTAAATGAATGGGGATTTAAAAAATAATTTTTATTTTGAAAAATAGCAGTGGCGTGAATAATATTTTTCCAAAAATATCTAGACCAAATCCTGTACGGACGCCACTGGTAAAAAAAATAAAAAATCTTCTACATTAAAAACTTACTGTTAATGCTTAGAAGGCGTAAATATCCACTTTGTTGTCGAAAAATTTTATTGCGTTACCCTAAATTCCATTGCGTTACCATAAGGTAACGTAATGGACTCGGTAACGCAGTGGACAAAGTTTTGTAAAACCATATTTAAAAACAATAATAAAAAAATACAGTCATTAATTACTCTAAATGAGCTTTAGTGCCCTAAAATAAACATAAACATGGAAAATAGTATTTTTTCTTACCTTATTTTTATTATTTTTTTGAGTAACTTAGCGGACAAACAATTATTACATTCGCGTTACCCGCACCTGTTTCAGCCGATATCTTCTTCCTGATTGAATAAATAAATTCAGCTGGGTAATGTGTACGTCCGAACATCATTTGTTGATCAAGTGAGTGCCAAAAAAGTTGCCATATATATGTTTTTTTAAATATTCTATCGGTAACGCGACGGACGTAACGCAACAGAAAAAATGTCTGGGACATGAGTCAAATTTAAAAAAAGTAGATTAAAATTAAGGCCGTTGCTAGTCGTCCGTATAATCGGACGAATAAAATATATTAATCGTCCGGTAATAACATAAATAAATAATAAAAAGATTATCGGACTCAAACTCAACAACACAACCCAACCGACCCCGCCCCATTGGCCCCCCCCGCCCCATTGAACAAAAAACCCAACTAAAATGGGCAAATTTATGTTACGATAAAAATAAAACACTTTTTAACAAAGCAACAACAAATTTATGAAATAAAAAAAGTTCGACAACTTCTAGTAGATTTTATGTTACGATAAAACTAAAACAAACCAACCAACCCAACCCAACCGAACACTGTTTAACAAAGAAACAACAAATTTATGAAATAAAAAAATAAAAAAAATTCGACAGCTTCTTAGTATCGAACCCGGGACCTCTCGCATGACAAGCGAACGCCTTGTTGTCAAATATTAAACGGTCGGTGAACAAAAGCGAATTATAATTATGACGTAACTAACGTTATGTTATTACCGGACGAATAATATATATTAGTCGTCCGTATGTTCGGACGATTAATATATTTTATTCATCCGATGATCGGACGATTAGACAAGTCGTAAAATTAATTAATTTATATAAATTGTTTACCGTATTAACTAAGGATGTTATGGATTGCTATAAAGCAACACAAAGTTCTGGTTATTCAATATTAAAAAAAAAACATGTATGTAAGTTTTATAAAACGCTAATGGGACATGCGAAAATGTGTGTTTCACAAGTTTCAAAATTAAAAAAAATTATTCTGAAATAACTAAATAAACATTTTCTGAAAGAGTTTACTAAGGGCTTGTTTGGCTTTCACTTGGTTTTTAAGATCCGATAATTTTTAACAAAGTTATTGGAATTCAAACTTACGGACAGCGGAAGGCGGGTGTTTTTTGAAAACGACCCAAATACACCCAACACCCGACTTTATTCTCAGAAACACTCGCTTGTAACACACGCGTTTGACAGCTGATTATCAAAAGTTGTAATTTTATTACGATGATGACGCTACTAGCGATACTTCTTTAGCGTATATATTATAATTTTTCAAATAGTATATTTTAATAATTCCGACTAACCCACCTATTATCCCACAATAAACAACTTTTTTTAAATCCGCTTTTTTAATCAATCGATTTAAATCTTAAATATAAGTAATAAATCTTCTATACCTACTAAAGTATAAGCGCTGTAATTTACTTTAGGGTATCCACAATTTTAAAATATTAGCTAATAAAAAGGTTGAGCGGGTCCGATAAATCTTAAATGATTACAAAATAATGGTACCGATTTATAATTCGAGTTTTTCAAGTTATTTATAGACTTTGGTATTTTTAATCGATTTTTTGCATCGGATTTCTTTTTTTAATAAGAAAAATGTTTTCTAAAATATACATGGACATTTCGACGTGATGTCAATGAAATTCTTTCGACCGATGATTCATTTATCATCGTTTTAAAAAAATTACACAGAAACGTAAAAAGTCGTTTTTTACCATAGAATTATGAAACACTATTAATCATAGCGTTTGTGACTGGCAGGGCCTCAAATGCCTTAAAACTGATTCAAAAGAAAACAGGTTTTATATATGCATATTTACAGGATATTTAATGCTTCTATTACATTGGTTTACAAGTTTTAACTTAAAATAAAATTTCCCAAAACAAATTTATATTATCGCTTTTGTACGATTTAAACAAAAATCTCTTGACAACATGAATTGATTAATTTAATTTGAAACTCATATAAATTTCAATAATTTCTTACTACTTTAATATGACATCTGTCAGACTGGTCTAACTTTACTTTCATATTTTAAATTTCCCAAAATCAACAATGCAAATTGTTAATTTGGCGTTTATATGAATTGTTTCCCAAGCAGCATTTTTGGTTCCAAAAACCATTACCAAAGTGGTGATAACTTTAAATTAGTTAAGTATACTAAACAGCTACTTTAATTTTTACTTAAAAGTAATTCTAACTTTTAAATAGCAATATTTTGTAACAGAAACTCATTCTTTCCTTAAATGGTTACTATAAAGTAATAAACATTTAAGTAAAACTTGGTTGCCCCCAAGAAGACTTTGCAACTTTAAAAAAGGTGTTATAAGTAAAAAAACTTTCAAGTAAATTTAATTTGTAGCAATTACTTTCGGTTGCTACCTAAAGATTACATTATAAATATTTTTACTTTGTAGTCCCTTTGCAAGTTAAAATCTCGAAACTGGAACATGAGTTAAAAACTACAAAGTTAATAACTTAAAAGTTATTATTTTAGTATTTGGAACGTTTATGGTACTAACCAAAACAACCGTAAAGTGGAAAAAAACTTTAAAGTAGCGAAAACTACTTCAAAGGAAAATGCTTCTTATCGGCCATTTTTTGCTGTACAGTACCACGTGGTAATGTAAATAATAAATTATTTTAATTGTTTGTAAATTGTTGTTTACTTTTTAATAAATAGTAATTTTGTTGGTAATAGACGGTATTAATAATTAAATAAAAAAATTAATAATAAATGTTAAGATTTTTTATTTATAAACATTATTAAATAAATAATTTGTTTATACTTAAATATTGAGGAAGCGCATTTATTTTACAAAAACTAAATTCATAAGTTCAACAGTAAAGTTTAAAGGGTTTATAAATTTACCTGTCTAAATAAACATTATATTGTTCTTCTGGAAGTTATAAACTACCAGTACATATTTAATAAACGACGACATTGAAAAGCAAAGTCCGTAGTGGTTCCATTTAAAAAAGGAGGGATAGTACGAGGGTTGCCTTTTATATTTCGGGAATAGAGAAAACAATCAACAATTAATCATCGTACATGGCTTTATTGTTTTTTAAAATATTCTCCATGAAGATCGACACACTTTTGCATGCACTTGAACCAATTTTCGAAGCATTTTTTTCACTCCGATTGAGGCACCTCCAAAACATGCATTTTGAACGCATCAACCGCTTCTAAAGACCCACACAGTCGACTGCTGTTTACTTTCAGGTTCACATGCATAGATCCATGATTCGTCACCTGTTACAATGTCATGAACATGTTTTGAAGCACCGCCATCGTATTTTTTAAGCATTTCTTTTGACCACTAGACCCGAGACCTTTTTTGATCGATTCTCAAATTATGTGGGATCCAACGGTAACAATTTTTTCTGAAGGCCAAATGTTTATTTAATATTGAATGTATGCTGGTCCCACTAATGCCCAAGGATGACCCAATCTCACGATATGTCACATGATGATCTTGCATTACCAGTTCACGCACAGCATCAAAGTTTTTTGCAAGAACGAGTGATTTTGGACGACCTTCACGAAATTCGTCGGTGAGCGAACCACGGCCACGATTAAATTCGGAACACCACCGATATTCACTTGTTTTTTATGGCACTTTGTCGCCAAAAGTCAAATTAAGTTCATCGATGCATTATTGTTGGGATAATCCACGTTAAAGTTGTAAAAATTATAGCGCGAAAATGTTCACGGGTCAATTCCATTTTTTTGGCCGACATTAATTTTTCAAGTGACTGTTAATAATACTAATTGCGCCCGCACGTCAAAACGTGTTAAGTAAGAACACCGTCTAAAAGGTCGAACTTAACGATACAGACATCTGTTGTCCGATAGCATCAGCAGGTTCGGCCATTCCCGAAATATAAAAGGCAACCCTCGTATAATCTAATATAAGTTTGACTTCTATAGAAGTAAAAACAAATAAAGAAAAGCAATTATAACGCTCTAGCAACGATATTGAAACGTTCTAGTAAAGTAGCAGCTACGTTCGAAATAGTAACAGGGTTTATAGCTAGTGACATATTTGGAACTCAATAATTGTTCCCCACTTTAGTCGTAACTTAGTAATGAAAGAGTAATATAAAGAGACCGGCGACTGTCGCAAAACAAAGTTTCTTCAATAGTCCCATATAAGTAAAAAATACTTAAATTGTTGCTTGGGATATTACATTAATTACATAACACCCTGTATATAAAGCTGTATTGAGACTAATTTTTCTATCCAGGTATCAATGAAAATTGGAAAACCATACTTTTTAACTAGTTTATTAATTAACATTAGCAAATTAAAATATATTTGGTAAAATTTAACTTGTTGGTTAAAAAATATAACCAAATTAACCAAAACAATTTTTTAAAGGTTAACATTAGAAGTTAATATGACGTTATGTAACTTTTTAAATAACCCCTTTTTAACTTAGGTATAAGTAATATTACTACCTAGTTAAATTTTTGGTTAATTTACCTTAAGGTTCTAGAAACGGGTTGGTAAATTTAAATATAAAGGGTTATATTTAGTTCATATTAACATTAAAAAATGTTAATGTTTACATACAACTAATTGGTTAAAAAGTGAAAGTAAATGTGGTAAAATTTGTGTTAAACTTTCGTAAATTCCCATGAAAATCAACCCTTCACTTAAAAAAACCATATCTTACCTTAACCTACTAAAAAATATAAATATATGAGAAAACGTTGTGTGACCCCAAGATTCCGCTTTTTTCTCTGTTTCCTCATTAGTAAAAAAACCATGCACCCTCTTTCATACGAACTAAAACATGTGTAAAGTTTCACCCTTTCGGGGAGAGAAAAAAGGATTCTAAAAAAGTAAGGAAACATTATCTAGGATTTTAAACCCTTTCCGATGTAAACACAGCTGCGTTTTTAATAAGGGGTGTAAAAAATTGGAAAAAAGGTGAGACGCCAAAATCACAAGTTGGGTGAGGTAAAGGAAAGGTGTGTGCTGTACCCAAGCAGAATTTTAAGTTTAAATAACTACAAAGTTAACTTTAAAGTATTTTTTACTGTTAACCAAAACGGTTTTATAACGAAAAATTACCAAATTTGGGGAATGGTTTATTTCGTTATTTTACCTACATAATCACCTTTTTGATCTACTAAGAGAATAACGTAATAAAAACAATAAAATTACCACAAATTTACGTAAAAATTACTGTTTGCTCTCTCTTTCTAAAACATTGACATTCGTAATTTCTTTGTTCTTTTAATTTATATTTTTAATTTATATTTTACATAATGGTACAAAGTAATAAAGGCCACCCAAGAGTAAAATTAAAAAATATAACTTAAATTGTCAAAACTAATAATATTTTGCATTAAAACTCAAACCGCCATTATTTTATTGATAAAAATAGGCACTATACCTAATCGTCAAGCAAATAAGTCGTCTAAATTTAAACAGCTTTAATTATTAAAAGCGTTGATTAAGAATTCTTTAAAGTCCCCACTTAACGGTAAAATATTATGTATTATATATAATATTATGTTGCCATGAATTTGTAGGTAGGTATATTTTGTTGTTTAAAATGCAGTACACGGTGGTCAAAACTAAAGTATAGGACGAACAAAAACTGATAGCATAATCTGATTATAGACTCTTTTGCAGTGATGTAACCGATACATTTTTTTCAGTATCTAGGTACCGATACAGATACTCTCTGGTAGATGTATCTGGGTACAGATACCGATACATTTTCCCAAAAAGTATCTGGGTACAGATACAGATACATTCAAAAAGTATCTAAGTTACTTCCAGATACTATGTTAAAAAAACTTAAAAATTAAATGACGAAAAAAAATTTTTTGGACCTTATAAACAAGCGTGTTAACTATAAAATAAAACTGTTTTGATAAAATTGATGAAATATCCATGAAAAACGGAAATAAATTTAATATTTACTCGCCATATGAAAGCTTACTACAAAATTTGTAGTACAAATTCAAAATTATCAGAACGAAGAAAAGCCAACTATAGGTAACCTACAGCGCTTTTGTTTAACTTTACTCACTAGTGCCTAAGAGTTACTTTATGCACTTCGCACTCCAAAGTGGGTTGAAGGGAAAAAGAAATAAAATATCTTTTTATTATTTGTGGCCCTCACGGTGTGGAGTTGCAATCAGGTTGGGTAAAATAGAATGTATCTTGTATCTAAGGATCTAGATACTTTCAAAAGGATCTAGATACTAAAGTAGATCCTGATTTTTTTAAGTATCTCGATACGTATCTAGGTACATAAAATGTATCTAGATCCAGTATCTAGATACATGTATCTCGATACATTACATCACTGCTCTTTTGGTAACACAAAAATGTATTTATCAAAATCCCAGCTGATCCTTTATTAAAGTTTTGCATATTTTAGTATTTTAAAATTGTTTATGCCATTTCGATAAAATACTCTATAGAGTACTATAGTACCATTATCAAATGTTTTTAAAAATTTGGCAGATACATGACTGAAATATGGATAAATTAGGTACATTATAAATACAAAATAATATAAAATACAGTTTGCAATATCTTATTTATTGTTTTAAGGTACCTAATACAAAACTAATAAATAACTAAAGATTTTTTGAAACAAAATCGATTACTGCTTGCCTTAAATTTTCAGTAAAACTTTTTCTTGGGTTTTACATGGAATTGTTTTTAACATGGAAACAGTATTTTTAAATTCTTCAGTCTCTGTACAAACATGCTTCTTACATCCAGCGATATCCCCTAGAAAGGAAGAGCATATCAAATCTTTAGTTCGCTCGTCCGTCCTCTTCCCTTAATAATTTTTTATGCCCTTTATATCTTGCCATTTTGCAGATAAAGCACATACATTCTTGGCTGCCGCGAAATTCTCTAGCAATTTCTAAATTTTGAAAATTTGGCAATCGTGGCTATTGAAAAATACCGTTTTTACCATATTGAAGTAGGTAATTTTGAATCACTTAAGTTAAAGTGTTCGTTTGAAAAAGTCTGCAGTAATTTTTATATTTTCTCAGAAACCCTAAACTCTGAATTTTTCGATTACCAAAAACAATTTTGTCTCCACAGCCAGCACATACCTTCTTTCGATTTTCTTCATGGCTTAACTTGAATTTCGGTTTAATTTTCATTTTAAAATACTATTTTCAACTTTACAAATTATACATTAAATAAACAACTAAAGCAAAATGTCAGTTGCGTTATAACGTATAGCAATTTTTTTCATAACCACCTTAATTATTGTTTTACAAAATTTGCAAGTTGTAATTATTTCATAGACAAACTTCCAGTATTTTTTGTTATAAAAAATATTTAAGATATAAATTTTCGGTTTTTTTTGTTATGTTTTGTTTTGAGTGGTAAAAAATTATAGGTGACTCAATAAATTAATGCTGGGGAGTAAAGTAATTTAAATAATACAAAGTTTATTATTTTGCTTAATTTTATTAAAATTGTAAGGGTAGTTTTAGAACAATAATTGCAAAATAATAAATAGAAATAGAAAAACAAAAAAGTTTGCAAAACTTTAAAATAGGATCAGCTAGGATTTTAATAAATACATGTTAGTGTTACCAAAAGGGTCTATAATCAAAATATGCTATCAGTTTTGGTTGGCATTTTTGTTCGTCCTATAAGTACTTAAGTTTTGACCACCGTGAGTAGTCGGCGTTTTTTTAGAGAACTCAAATATAAAAATGGTTGATTTTAAGGTTATGTTTTATTAATTTCTTAAAAATGTCCAAACTTAAATATAAATTATATTAGGAAAGTTATCATTAGTTAATTCTGCACCAACAAATGTACTTACCGAATTGGATCCTTTGGCAAAGCATGAAAATGCAACGATTTAGTTCTTGAACTAACTATATAAGCGTTGAGTTTCTTAATCAATGATATAAGGAATAATCAATCGAAATGGAGTACTAAACCAGTTTTTTAGTTTTTTCCTTGCAAAGTAAAACACAAATAACGTGCGCGATTTAGCTGTGCAATTGAACAAAATTTTTAATAATAAACGTCGTTATATTTTAAATTATTCTGTTAATCTTTTAGGTACATAAAAATAGTTCTATAAATATAGTTTTTTAAAGAGGGGCTGTAACGACATGCCGTATGAAAGGTATGGTGGATCAAAAAAAAAAATTAAATAGGTACGAGTGTGATTTTTCATTTCATATAAATCCTGTCTTTTCTTATTCCACGTCTATACGACTTCCGTTTCTTCTTTGCTCAGCTCCGCTATAAACCCTTTTAGTTATGAACATCTGTATTAATTGAAAAAACACTTGGGTCTTAAAAAATTATATTAAACTTGCCATATGCGCTCCTTCTTCTCTTATTATCTCTTTTTGAAAAGGGCTATTTATAAAATGTTATGAAGAGACTTAAATTAAAAATATTATCTTGTAAAAGGCTTTGCTGCTTTTCTTCAAGATATACCTACACTCTCTTAAAATTTTTCAATTTGAATAAGTGTACTAATCAGTTTAAGAAAATTACAAAATATATTTTCCAATTTTACTGAACTGAAGAAAATTCGCTTCGCAATATTACAATACAAATATTGTTATTTTGTACAACAAATTACCCTAAAAATATTTAGTAATTATACTACGAAAAAAAAAACCTGCAATTTTCTTAGTTTCTTCAAGAAACTTTCTCGACCCATTACTGTAAAGATTTAAAAAAATTGAAACTTCACCTCGCCAGAGTTTTTGTTGTAAGTGCGTTCCACCAACTTCAAATACCGACAGACAGCTAGACAGATAGACCTATTTTGGGTCTTATCAATGTCGGGCAATTTGGTGCATTGGAACACACCAAAAACGAAAGACACCTGAGCTTATATACTGTCCACCTAAGTCAACCGAGGCGAGATGTAAGAACATCACGTGATTGCCGCAATCGGTACATACTATGCATTTTACATAACATTATTGCAAATCAAATTACAAACGAAGTTTATAAATCTGAGATGCTTTTTATTGGAAACTGTCAAACTGTTTAGTAAAATTTCAATGCTTGTAGGATTTATACATATAGATTGTAAAACTTATCTTAGTAGATTTCCCAACAAGTCTTGGAAGATTACTCAAATTGTATTATAATTTTGTATTGGAATACACTGATTTGTAATTTTACTCATCCTTTGTTTTGCAAAACAATTGTAATTTTATAAAAAAATTTAACAGTGTACATGATTAAACTGATATATAGTAAACATGCAAACAGAAGTTGTATAAAAATAAATAATGATTGGTATATTTCCAAACACTTATTGTAATTCAAATAGCAAACTTTGGTTAGTAATTTTATTGATTAACTTGGTAAAATTAAATTCCGAATATGTATAGAATTTTTCCAAAATTTCAAATCCAATTCTACAATACAGAATTGTAAAAATTGTAAAGAATCTGACAAAAACAAAAACATTTGTAATTTTACTATGCAACTGCTTAGTAAAAACCCAAAAATTTTAAAAGGGGTAAATATTAGATACACAAAGTATTTCAATTAAGATTTCAACCCTACCACAACCAAAAATTATTAATGTTTTTTTTTATTCTTATACGAAGTAAGAATCCATTAATTTAGGTATACCTACATATATATATACAAAAAGGGTTTGGACCATTTGATATTCAGAATAATAAAATAAATTAAACCACTCAAAAAATTAATAGTTTTTTGTGGTCCCTTTGGATAAATTAACATTTTTGAATCATCGATCACTTATTGAAAGCAACGATTTTTTTCGTTATTTAATAATTTTGTATGCTTGAATAAGTACAGAATTAATTTATTACATATTCACAGGACATTTTGCGACACCATCAAATACACAGTAGTTTTACAATAACACTGGTAGACATTTAAAATGTACCTACATTTAATGCCACTATAAATTACAGCATATTGGTAACAACGAAATCACACTGTAAAATTCAAAATTTAAATGTTTAAATTTTTAATCAGTGTAGGGTTTTTTCTTATAAATATATAAAAAGAATAGTTTGTTTGTTTAAACTTTATTTACGTTTACTTAAAAATAAGAATATGTGAATTTTTAATAATGGTTTTATAAAAACATGCAAAAAATTATAGTAATTGGACATTTGATATAGTAATTGGACACATGGACCATAGTTATTGGATATACAATTTTTATATAAACATAACAACTTTACGTCAAATAATATAAATTGTTAAATACTTTTTAAAGATAAATTGCTCTATTAGGTAATTTTTTTTATTTCGTTTTTGTAAATATAATATAATTTATATATTTCTTTCTCGGATTCCTCATCCCTTTTCTGGATTCTGAAGGTAACTACTAATTCCTTGGTCTGACTTCTGAAATAGTTTGTTGCAAATATCATTAAGTGTGAAGCATTTATAATGTTTAGGCCGGAACAGGATGATTTATATATATATCTAATATTTTTTCGGGTGATATGTAAAAAGTATTTTCCGAATTGATTAATTTTGTTGCCATTAGTTTTTATGTTCTCTATCATGCACTGTATTTAAATCACTGTTATTCTGCAAGATGTCCTGTGACGAAGAAATCACTTTCTAAAAATGAATTAGTCAAAAAAGTCATAGCGGAAAAGCAGCCACTAATAATTCTCGTCAACAGCAATTTGTATCCAGGACATTTAGCAGTCAATTCCCATGAAATATTATTCGCTGAATCTGAAAATGTCGTCAAAAGTTATAAAAGTAGAACAGTTTTTGAAATATAATCAATTTTACATATAATATGGAATTGACTATATCTCAAAAACTGCTTAACTTTTATAGTTTTTGGCGGTCTTTTCGGATTCAGGGGACAATTTTACATAAGAATAGGCTGGTAAATGTCCGGGATACAAATAGAGTATGATATTGGACATATGTCCAATAATAGAAATTTACATTTTTTACCAACCAGTAATTGGACACTGGCAATTTTACTGTTTGTTTTCAGAATGAAAATTAAAACGCATTAAAGTGACAATGTTTAAACCTTGAGGAACACATTTATACCACACACTGATCTGTTCACTTTTTAGAAATATTTTTTGTTATAAATTAAACACAACTCTGCTCTTAACAAAAAAACAAAAATCTTACCACCAAAGTAACGTGCGAACTTTTTTGTCCTATATTGGACCCAAAATAAAATAGTTCTATATTATTACCGACTGAGATAGTTATAATTGTATAGAACTCTTGTTTTTACAGTATTAATGTTAACTGTCCAATTACTATAAATTTCAATTTCCAAATAATAAAAAAATAATTCTCACAACCTTCGAATTTTTTCATTTAAATTTACATGTGCTTTCTTTAAAAACACCTTCCTTTCGTTTTTTACTTCCCTTCAGACAGCCGCGAGCTCAATTTTTTACCTGTCTCCATATACCTACCTAAATAAAATAAGGGTTCGATATATTCTTAAAATGGGTTTGTTTAATATTTCAGAAATCCGAAACTCATATTATGTAAGCCTTATTAAAGGGGTTTTAAGTATAAAAAATTGTGCTTTGACACGTTTTACTTTTACCTACCTACATGAATTTGTAAAATGAGAGTGTGTGATAATTTTGTTGAGGGAAATATTGATTTATACACAGAGAAAAATTTGGAAAATAGAATACCTAAACTTAATATAAACTGACACTGACAACATAAAATAAACATAACAAAACATAAACTACAAACTGAAAAATAAAATTCGTATAGCTAATTCTAATAATATTGAGATATAATTCAACATGAAGTGCGTCTCCACTTATAATAGTACAAATGTCGATAGATTAAATATGTATTCAGCGACCAACACAAAAATTTTGTAAGGATAGAATTAAGTCAATATAAACTGAAAACATAAATTACCAACTAAAGTAAATAGTAAGCTGATCAATAATGTAGCACAGTAGGAACATAGAAACACTTTTTATCCTCATTTGATCACCAGGTCATAATTATTGATTTATCCCAGTCCCTGAACAATTTTGCAAATACCTACCTACCTAATCGAAAAAATATTATTCAATAATTACTCACCGGAAATGTGGTACCAACCTCACAATGATACACTTCCTAACACTAACTAAAACTGCAAACTGATGATGCAGATTGCAGTTGAGCGACCGGCCGGCGTCTTATTTCAAGCGGGAAATCATTTCATTGGTTATCTTAGGTGGTGTGATGCTTCACACCCGAACAAATTGTCCAATATTGTAAAATGTATATTCTAACTCAAAGTTAAACGAATTATTTTAAAAAATGTACAAAAGAGTAACATTTATTTTTGAAATATTTTTAACAACAGATTTCAACTCTTCTCTTGACAATATTGTGCAAATGGTTAAATATAAAATCTTACCATTACTGTTACCAACAAATTAATGAAAACTGACTTTTTCAAACGGATTTTTCTGTGTATAAATAAAAAATTACTGCAATTCGTTTTACACTTATCGACGCCACTGTAATTTAAGTACCGCTCGTGTTTCTGGTTGTAATAAAAAATGTGGTAGCCAGGTAATCGATTAAAATTAAAATTTTTAATTTATTCTCAAGTAGGTATATTTTCTCGAATAGTTAAAATAAACTAATTGGTACAACTTTAGTAATAATTAAATATGTTAATATCATGTTGCATTAATTTACTTGCCAATTTTAAATGAGTTTAAGTTATTTCATGTGAAGGTAGCCTAAAGCTTACCACACACTATGTTATTGCTTATGGGTCATTTTCAAGAAATACCCGCTTTCAGGAAAATGAAGATCAAATTTTTTTTTGCTTAAATTGACTTTTGGTTGGATTTTTATAAATGTTTAGAGTTTTGTTTACTTACATTTAAGACAGGCAGTGCACTTTTTAATTTTTTTTCACGTTTTTTCAGAA
Source organism: Brassicogethes aeneus (assembly GCA_921294245.1). Classification (NCBI taxonomy): domain Eukaryota; kingdom Metazoa; phylum Arthropoda; class Insecta; order Coleoptera; family Nitidulidae; genus Brassicogethes; species Brassicogethes aeneus. The sequence continues at coordinate 3,594,323 of OV121142.1, read as the reverse complement.
AAATGTGTTTAGCTAGCTTTATATGTCTCCACTGTGTTACCAATTTGAAATCCAAAATTTAATTCAATAAAAAAGTTGTTATAAAAATAATTTGAAATAAAATGTACTTAGTTCACAAACTTTTGACTCCAATTTTTTTTTTATTAAAAATTGTATGCCTTTTTTAAATTTTTATTTTAATTAAGTTACTTTTTAAAAGACCCCATTCCGATTCTTTGTTAAAAAAACAATACCATTAATATTTTCTTTTAGTCACTGTATTAGTGAGTTAAACTCTAATTTATAAACAGGTATTACCAAGTGATAGTAAAATCATTTTAAGGATTTTTTTTAACAAAAACTAAAAAAAGTAACGAAATAGACATTGGTATCACAACGGACTGGGGTACACAAAGGACTTAATCAGATAACGTAAAAAAGAAACTATATAGGGTGGTACGATTTTAGAGTAATGCATAAACAAAATCCCTTGTAGTGGTGCTCACTTGCAGAATAACAACTTAGATTTCTAAATTATAGACACCCTTTTTCTTTGACTATAAGCTGGTGTCTTTTAGTACTTGTATATTGCGTGGAATTTTCTCTTGGATGTAATCTATATCATGAGTTGTACTCACAAATAATTTTAAATTGGTTTATCATAAACTACTTTTAATAAAAGCGACGGTAAATATCCACTTTGTTGTCGAAAAATTCTATTGCGTTACCCTAAATTCCATTGCGTTACCATAAGGTAACGTAATGGACTCGGTAACGCAGTGGACAAAGTTTTGTGAAACCATATTTAAAAAATAATAATAAAACATTACAGTCATTAATTACTCTCAATGAGCTTTAGTGCCCTAAAATAAACATAAACATGAAAAATAGTATTTTTTCTTACCTTATTTTTATTATTTTTTTGAGTAACTTAGCGGACAAACAATTATTACATTCGCGTTACCCGCACCTGTTTCAACCGATATCTTCTTCCTGATTGAATAAATAAATTCAGCTGGGTAATGTGTACGTCCGAACATTATTTGTTAATCACGTGAGTGCCAAAAAAGTTGCCATATATATGTTTTTTTAAATATTCTATCGGTAACGCGACGGACGTAACGCAACGGAAGAAATGTCTGGGACATGAGTCAAATTTAAAAAAAGTAGATTAAAATTAATTAATTTATATATAAATTGTTTACTTTATGAACTAAGGATGTTATGGATTGCTATAAAGCAACACAATGTTCTGGTTATTATCTTTTTATAAAACGCTAATGGGACATGCAAAAATGTGTGTTTCACAAGTTTCAAAATTAAAAAAAATTATTCTGAAATAACTAAACAAACATTTTCTAAAAGAGTTTACTAAGGGCTTGTTAGGCTTTTACTTGGTTTTTAAATCAATAAGATCCGATAATTTTTAACAAAGTTATTAGAATTCAAACTTACGGACAGCGGAAGGCGGGTGTTTTTTGATAACGACCCTGATATCAAACAATAAATGTCTTATTTTATTGAAATATTTTTTTGTAAACCTTTTTTCAGTCAATCTTCTAGTTTTCAACGATGCCAATATTAAGGCTTCCCTTACTATAAGTTATAACGTTAAAGGTTAGTGTATGATCTCCTTTACACTATAAAAACTATTAAACCAAATATTATAATTTCTGGTAGTTCGTTAAATTTAGGAAAAAAAATCTTGCCCAAAGGTGACACAGATTTCTTTCCACTATCGAGACGATTAATCAAAATAATTGATGTTTTTGACATCCAGAAAATAACTAGAAATATATTAAATATAATCGAAATAGGTAATTTACCGAAAACAAGTTCTTGAATTTTGATGAATTCCTATTGGTAAGTTTTTTTGAATAATTAATTAATAATGTTGTCGCGTTTTTAAATTATAATTAAAAGTGGCCACCAAGGTTCCGGGATTTAACGATTACAGACTTTTTATTATAGGTTTATCAATTTTATAAAAACCTCGTTGGATATGCAGAGCCATCTATGGTGTATAATACAAACTATATAAGTTCTGGTTCTGCACATTAGGTTATGTTGCGCCATCTACTTCTAAGTAGCCAAACTACAGAATAAATATTTTTAAATTGTGAAGTATGCTGTCTTTATAAAAATTTAAAACACTTTTTAGCATTGTCCCTAACATTTCTTATTAAAAAAATAATAATTTTTCTTCTGTATACGATTCTCCAATAATTTTTGAATTAAGTACTTGGTTTTAATTTTTAAATTTATTTATTTATTTCGTTTTAATATTCTTCCAACACTGCTATGGGATATTCCCAAATCTCTAGATAATTCTCGAGTGCTTGCATGAGGATTAGCGGCCGTTGCTGCCAATACATTAATTTCATTATTCCCACCTGTGACTGTTGCTCGATGAACTCTTTTTTCGGTTAAACACTCCCGTTTGTAGTAAACTGCTCGACTGTACGGTGAAATGAAGTACGCGATCGAATTTTATCCGGAAAACGCTGAGCGTAGATATTAACAGCATCATCAAGATTCCTGCCTGCTTCTTCATAAATCAAAATCATTTCTATTTTTTCTTCCACTGTTAAAAAATTCATTATGTATAACTGCTTAACGAAAGGAGGTCTTTTGTTTGCAAATTAATCTTCGAACTAAATTGATTAAATAATGCTAAACTATGTATACCTAAATAGTTTCTTTATACCTCAATAATAATTATTATTAACTAAAACAAAATTGATTTTTGACGTTTCCCCTTCGACATAACCTACAAAGTGTTTAAATTATTTAATTCGACGCCATTTTTTGGGTCACATTTTTAACACTGATGACATCTTTCGTATATCTCGAAAAAAGTTAACATTTTATTAATCTTGCATGTTTTTGCTGGTGCCTAGCTTTTGACAATGGGATTTTAATTAATAAAATAACTGAGACAGAAATAAAATATATTTTAATGTAAAAATAAATTACCTATGTACAATAATAATTTTTCTAATCACAATTATTTTTTATCTTGTTCCGAGTGAACATAACCAACTCTATCATAATCTTCAGTTCTAAAAATGAGAGCGCAAATAACAAACAAAAAGGCAATTCCAAAAATGACCCTTTCGTGCTTAACGTCATTCGCCCTATCTTCCCGCCTTTTCTGTTGGTACGCCCTGAATTGCTTTGTTTCTTGGTCTCTAGTGAAAGTTTCTGAGTAATGTTTTTTAGACCACTCATCGAAATCGTAGATTGGAACTCTACCCGATGGGTGGGGCGGCCGAGACCTCTGCTCTCTAGATTTGTAGAATTTATTTTCCGTGTCTGGGTATGTCTTTCTGGAGCCGACAAACATTCCTAAAAAATATTGATTTAGGCGCGTTTTTCTAAAAAACACATTCTTCAAATTTGCTGAGATCTTAAAAGTTATTATTTTTGATTTTAACTGCTTGACCAGTTTTTTTGTTTATTTGTCATTTTATTTCTAACAAAATGTGAATAAATACTAGGCTGATTTATTTCAGCAAAGTTTTTGTTTTTTTTTCGGTGCTCACGCAAAATATTAATCTGCATATAGGAAAAAACATTCTCACCAAGTTTGAGCTCTTAATATTAATTTTAAGCACTTACTATTTAAATTTAAAGTTTTACCGTTTAAAATGCATGTAAAAAATATATGTTTTTTTTCAAATTTCTAATGCTTACCCACCTTTGACAATATTGCAAATCGGTTTAATACACCTTATGGGGAATTTCACGCTCTTTAAAATTGCTTTTGAATTTTTTTTTGTAACTCGCATTGGTTCACCAGTAGGAGTCGTCAAAGGACAGTTTTTGAAAAAAATCGTTTTTTTTTTATTTTTTCGAGCAAATCGCCAAAAGTAGTGAGAAAAAAGAGCTGATTCATAAAAAAAAAGTTATCCAACCAATATTTAATGAATTTACTGCCATTTTTATAACTGAAAACGTAAGAAATTGATAAATACCAACCCATAATGTTATTTAGATTGATTTTTTCTATTTATTATCATTATATTTCCCTACACTAGGAACTTTTTTAAAATTATTATGATTTCTCACTCATAATGAATATGGAAACAACACATAAATTCATAAAAAAAACAACAAAACTTTAATCGGAATATACAGAAGGTTATGTAACATATTTCAAATTTCGCTTCAAAAAATTAAATAATCTTCATTTATATTTTTTTGCTATATGACAGAAATGTTGAAAAATTGCAAAATCCACGTTACAATTTTCTTATTGTTTTTTTATGAATTTATCTGTTGTTTTCATATTCATTATAAGTGAGAAATCAATAATTTTAAAAAACTTCTTAGTGTAGGGAAATATAATGATAATAAATAAAAAAAATCAATCTAAATAACATTATGAGTTGGTTATTATCAATTTCTTACGTTTTCAGTTATAAAAATGGCTGTAAATTCATTAAATATTGGTTGGATAACTTTTTTTTATGATTCAGCCCTTTTTTTCTCCCTACTTTTTGCGGTTTGTTAGAAAAATTAAAAAAAAAAAACGATTTTTTTCAAAAACTGTTCTTTGACGACTCCTACTGCGACCAACCAATGCGAGTTACAAAAAAAACTCAAAAGCAATTTTAAAGAGCGTGAAATTCCCCATAAGGTGTATTAAACCGATTTGCAATATTGTCAAAGGTGGGTAAGCATTAGAAATTTGAAAAAATATATATATTTATTACATGCATTTTAAACGGTAAAACTTTAAATTTAAATTGTAAGTACTAAAAATTTATATTAAGAGCTCAAACTTGTTGAGAATTTTTTTTTCTATATGCAGATTAATATTTTGCTTGAGCACTGAAGAAAACAAAAACTTTGCGGAAATGAATCACCCTAATAAATACCAGACAATTTTTTTTTTGTAAAGTTAATATTTTATTAAAATTTGCGTATATTATAACTCATATTAAGGTCATCACAAAAATATAACCAACCTTTATCGTATAATCTCCTTAGTTTAACATTCCCCAATACTTCATATGCCTCCGTTATATCTCGAAACTTCTTTACAGCATCATCTGTTTGACTTTTATCAGGGTGATAAATCATTGATAATTTATAGTAAGCGGACTTAATATCTGCTTGCGTGGCTTTAGGAGTCAACCCCAATGAGTCGTAGTGCGACTTTAACAAATATTTGTTTGTATACAAATTCCTCACACATTGATTGTAAATTTTATATATATGAAAATTCATTTTTCTGGTTTAATTTATTATTTCTATTACCATATTTTGTGACAAATTATATTTTTCTGCCAAACATACCCTAAAACTTCAAAATAATACAATTACATCACAACTGCCATATGTCAAATTATTTTAGGTTAATTATTGCCCGTTGCCAGATTTATGTAACTTGAGTTGCCTATATATAGGCATAAAATGCCTTAATTTAACGATTATTGGTAAATTGTTTATTAAATTTTATAATTAGAATACTTACCGTGCGTCTAAAATACGTATCTCCACTAACTACTTTGGAGGACACTGTGATTCAATTAAATTAAAAGATTAGGGATTTTATGAATTAATATTAATCATATCAAGTATATATACTATAGTAATTGGGCATTTTAAATAGTAATTGGACACATGGACCATAATTATTGGACATACAATTCAAATAATATAAATTGTTAAATATTTTTTAAAGATAAATTGCTGTTTTAGGTAATTTTTTATATTTCGTTTTTCTACTAATTCCTTGGTCTGACTTCTGAAATAGTTTGTTGCAAATATCATTAAGTGTGGTATCTCTAGTTTGTGAAGCATTTATAATGTTTAGGCCGGAACAGGATGATTTTTATATATCTAATATTTTTTCGGGTGGTATGTTAAAAGTATTTTCCGAATTTATTAATTTTGTTGCCATTAATGATAGAGAACATAAACAACTAATTAGTTGTTTATGTTCTCTATCATGCAATGTTATTCTGCAAGATGTCTTGTGACGAAGAAATCACTATATTACTTACTCTCTAAAAATGTCATAGCGAAAAAGCAGCCACTAATAATTATCGTCAACAGCAATTTGTATCCAGGACATTTAGCAGTCAATTCCTATGAAATATTATTCGCTGAATCCGAAAATGTCGTCAAAAGTTATAAAAGTAGAACAGTTTTTGAAATATAATCAATTTTACATATAATATGGAATTGACTATATCCCAAAAACTGCTTAACTTTTATAGTTTTTGACGGTCTTTTCGGATTCAGGGGACAATTTACCATAAGAATTGGATGGTAAATGTCCGGGATATAAATAAAGTATGATATTGGATATATGTCCAATAATAGAAATTTACATTTTTTACCAACCAGTAGTTGGACACTGGCCATTTTACTGTTTGTTTTCAGAATTAAAACGCATTAAAGTGACAATGAGGAACACATTTATACCACACACTGATCTGTACACTTTTTAGAAATATTTTTTATTGTAATTTAAACACAGCCCTGCTCTTAACAAAACAAAAATTCACAATCTGCAGTAGTTATATAAAATTACAAATATTATACAAAATTAAATAACATTGTATAGTCTGTAGGAATTCTATTACAGGACGTGTACAGTATTTACTTTTTTGAAGACCAGATCTAACAATTGATGCAGATCTGACAACACGGCGTACATTTGAACTACTTTCATGTTTAACTGTCATATAAGTGAGGTTATACGGTGTATCCTTATCAAAAATATAGTATTTTTTCAATTAAACACAGTATTGAGGTATTTTGCAATCAAAATGTTGATAAACGATGTGTATATTATTGTTTTTCTGTTACAGATGACAGTTTTTACTAAAAACAGAAGACTTTTAGCAGGATTAGGTGCCATATCCGGTTTAGCCAGTATATATTATTTAAATGGTGAGACTAAAACGGTTTTAAATGCTTGGACTACGAATTATGTGCCCTCAGCGTTTGCCAAATGGGACGATAACTGGGACCAGTAAGAATTTTATTTATTTTATAGTTTTAAAAGGTTAAATAAAGTTATGATCATTATGTGGCTATGGGTCCTAATTAAACTAAAAAAAATTTAATTGTTATTTTTTTTGAAAATTAGTAGGGAACCTGAAAGTCTCAGAAAGCTGAAAAGTCGGCATGTATTAAACGAAATGGGCGATAATAATAATAATAAGATAAACGAGGACTTGGAAAATCTCAAACCAAAAGCATATAGGCACATAATATTAATAAGGCATGGCCAATATAACATAGACGGTAAACATGATGAACAAAGAATTTTAACCAAACTTGGCAGAGAACAGGCAGAATATACAGGAAAAAGGTTAAAAGAATTGGATTTCCCTTACACAGATATGGTTAAGTCTACCATGTCTAGGGCACAGGAAACTGGCAGTATTATATCAAAACTTTTAAGTGAGGTTAGTAAAATTTAGGGTAAACCACATAGTTATTGGACACTTAAGGAATATTATTTATTTAAAATTTATATATGCTGTTGTTTAAAGATTTTAGTTTTTTTCTTATAAATATATTAAAAGGATAGTTTGTTTGTTTAAACTTTATTTACGTTTACTTAAAAATAAGAATATTTGAATTTTTAATAATAGTTTTATGAAAACATGCAAAAAAGTATAGTAATTGGACATTTTATATAGTAATTGGCACAGTGTCCCTTAGAAAAAAATAGGTATTTTAAAAATGTCAACGAAATCTCTTTATGGATACTTATTGTGGACTATTTGGCACCACCAAAACAAAGTTCGGTTAAATCAAAGCTGATCGGATAAACCTTATAATTTATTTTAAATATGAATATTATTTTCTTGCTATCTCTTTATTAATGCTGATGATATTATAGTACCTTTGATAAATAGGAAATTAAATTAAGGGTTCAGAATCGTTTAATTGAATAAAAAATAACAAAATTTAACACAACTTACAATTACAAATGTGTAGAAGAAAACTCTACAACTGCTTTTAACAAAAAATCACCGTGTCTAAGGTCGTTAACATTGTTTAATTTATATCTGCTCCATGATTTTAAAAACTCTCGATGAAGAGATTCTCCCGAGTTTCCGAAATTCCAGTGGCTTTAAAGGTTTTTCTTAAATGGACAATGTTCTTTTTGAGTTCCTGACCAACGCGACTAGAAAAACAATCTTCAACAACTTTGTTCATTGCCTTTAATGCTGCAGATATCATGATATTATTGGAACAATTTGTAAAGGGCTAACTTTTTCACGAATGACCTTAATATCGAGAATACAATCAGAATTCTTTAAAAGCTTTCGGCATGCATTTCCTTCAAAAATTTCACCCTGATAGTTTTTTGATATAAGTCCTAGTTTTTTTGGCCAATTAAGGGCTTCTTCTCTTCCCACGAGTGGTACTACTCCATCCCAAAATAGGTGATTTACAAAGCCTTGCATAATATGCAATTCTGGTACAATACATTTTTGAATAATAAAGGTCTTACCTTCTTCCTCAAACATATGTACATTTAGGGTGCTAAAACATTCTTTAGCGAGTTTTTTATTTTTGCCTAGAGAATAAAATTTATCGAAATACTTGGTAAGGTCTCCATAAGTTCTTAAACACATCGTTTGAGCTTCATAGGTGAGATCTTCAACATTTGTGGGTTTATCTTAAAACCTTAGTTCGTGTAGTGATACATAACAATAAGGACACGGGTACGTTGCAGTTGCTGTCTGAAATCCATTGACGAGGAGGGTCACCTTTAGGTCCGAAACAAACTTGAAGGAAATTTTGTTTATTTGTGTAAGATCAAATAGAAATTTAATATTGTCGTAACTTTCTTTTATTTGAGGGACCATGCATAAAATTATTAATCTTTGTACTCCACTTAGTTTACCTCTTTTTCCTACTCTTCTTCCTTCTGCATATGTAGATCGTTTACCTTGATCCATTGTATTTAGTTCGTCTTATACTATTTCTTGGTTTCCAGCTAAACCTTTATTTAACACAGAGGAGTAATTTTCCGGTAAAATCGTCAAAAAAATTTTTAAAAAACCTTACCCTCCATCAGCCATAACTTTAATTTCAGGTTTTCCAATATAGTTCCTTTTTTCAATAACAGCCTTAACCATTTCTTCAGCATCTGCCCACACTATAGCCCGATTTTGTTTTTCCCTCTTTTTATTGATGTCAAATTCGTATAAACCCTGTTTATAAAAACTGCTTAACATTTTTGAATTTTCACTTGCATGAAGACGATATTTAGCCGGAACTGCATTTTTTCCTGCGCATGACCTAATAAAGTTTGTTAAGGTTTCCATTTGGTTTAAAGAAGAACTTGTGTTTGATTGGAAATTGTCTAAATTATTTTCAGAAAAAAATGCGTCTTTAGCACAGGTCTGTGGTCTTTAGCCATTTTCGGATTAATAACAATCCTAGCAATTGAACCGCATGTGGATAATTTTATTTCTGCGTTTTGGTACCTGCTGCTGCTTGTAGATGTTCCACAATTGGCTGCTTGATCATTAATGCAGGATTTCAACGAAGACACTACAACATGCTCCTTTTGTTTTTTTGGGAGTTTTTCTACAATGTCCTTAACATTTCGATGAGCATACGTTTTAGAACATTTGTGCCTAATTCCTTTTCCGGTTTTTTGAAAGCAAATTTGACTATTGGCTCGGATTTTTGCTTTTGATTTGTTACCTCATGGCCCATGGTTCCTACTTTTACTACTGAAGAACTTTTGTGGCCTTTATGTCTAGCCGTTTGACACAGAAAACAATTGCATATTCGGGTGGTGTTTCTAGTTTTAGCATGCAAGACTATTTTGTCAAATTGAGGAGTCACGGGGAAATTTCTCTTGAACACATCTTTTTCTCTATCAAAGAGAACAAGGCGACAATTTCCACAAATAGATGTGGGATATCTTAAGTCGCTTTTATCAAATTTATGCGCATGCGAATACTTACAAATAAGCTTGTGCAATTTTTCTGTCAAGTTAAACACTGACGCTTTGGACTTCCCAAATACGATTTTAGAACCACACAATATACACACTTTTCGTCGATTTTCTTCATGGTCCGCTTCTTTCGGCATTATCAATTTAAATTTTAATACTTAGTCTTTGTATATGATTTTTTCTTGCTGGAGTTTTAAATGACGGTTTCGAATATTCAAGATGTCATTTTGACACTAGCCTACTTTATTGTATTGTCACTTTCCACCTTTTTTTACAGTTATTCTTAACCAGTGACAAAAACTTGAATTTTGGTAAAACAGTAAAAAAAATGCCAACAGATTGTTTTCCGATCAGCTTTGATTTAACCAACACTAGTTTTGGTTCCGCCAGATAGTCCATAAAAGGAATATATATAGGGTTTTCGTTGACATTTTTGAAATACCTAGTTTTTGCTAAGGGACACTGTGTTGGACATCAAATAACATAAATTGTTAAATATTTTAATTTCTTTTAATTTAAGATAAATTGCTGTTTTAGGTAATTTTTTTTATTTTGTTTTTGTAAATATCATATAATTCATATATTTCTTTCTCGGATTCCTCATCCTTTTTCTAGATTCTAAAGGTAACTACTAATTCCTTGGTCTGACTTCTCAAATAGTTTGTTGCAAATATCATTAAGTGTGGTATCTCTAGTTTGTGAAGCATTTATAATGTTTAGACCGGAACAGGATGATTTAAATATCTAATATTTTTTCGGGTGGTATGTTAAAAGTATTTTCCGAATTTATTAATTTTGTTGCCATTAGCTTTTTATGTTCTCTATCATGCACTGTTATTCTGCAAGATGTCCTGTGACGAAGAAATCACTATATTAATTACTCTCTAAAAATGAATTAGTAAAAAATATCATAGCGAAAAAGCAGCCATTAATTCTCGTCAACAGCAATTTGCATCCAGGACATTTAGCAGTCAATTCCTATGAAATAATATTTGCTGAATCCGAAAATGTCGTCAAGTTATAAAAGTAGAACAGTTTTTGAAATATAATCAATTTTACATATAATATGGAATTGACTATATCCCAAAAACTGCTTAACTTTTATAGTTTTTGACGGTCTTTTCGGATTCAGGGGACAATTTTACATAAGAATTGGCTGGTAAGTGTCCGGGATATAATTTAAGTATGATATTGGACGTATGTCCAATAATAGAAATTTACATTTTTTACCAACCAGTAATTGGACACTGGCCATTGTACTGTTTGTTTTCAGAATTAAAATTAAAACGCATTAAAGTGACAATGTTTAAACCATGAGGAACACATTTATACCAGACACTGATCTGTACACTTTTTAGAAATATTTTTTATTGTAATTTTAACACAGCCCTGCTCTTAACAAAAAAACAAGAATTTTACCACCAAAGTAACGTGCGAACTTTTTTGTCCTATATTGGACCCAAAATAAAGTAGTTCTATATTATTACCGACTGAGATAGTTATAATTGTATACAGCGTCATCTAATGATTCGACTTTAAGGTAACTATTTATAGAACTCTTGTTTTTACAGTATTAATGTTAGTTGTCCAATAACTATAAAGTTCACATTCAAAAAATACCCGGAAAAAAGTCAATAGGTGTTAAATCGCAACATATCGGCGGCCAATTGCGCCGATTTGATAATTTTTCAAATCTTCCTCTTTTTTTCAAATTTTTCCAACAAATATAATTTTTAGGTCCCCATAAGTCATTGCGATTTACTAAGAGAGGGCGCTCCAGTGCCGCCAGAGCCCCCTATCGGTCGTTGGAAGCCTGAGTTACATGTAAGTTTATACAGGGTCATTAAAAAAAATAAAAAAGCCAAATAATTAAAATAATCAAAAAAGTATTATTTTATTTGGAAATAATTTCAGAAGAACCCCATGCGCACGCCCCTGGTAATTTTAATCTTAAATATTTATATAATACAGGGTGTTATGTAATCTAAATTCTAAAGACTAAAAATAATTCATAATAACCTTTATCCCACCAAAAAGTACGCCACTGATCGACTAGGAACTTTAGGCTAATCTGGTTGCCTAATTTAATTTATTATGTTATGGTTGGTAACAACCAGCGTTTCCAGATTCTGTCAAAAAAGTTGCCAGATTTTGTTTAAATTTAGCTTAATCACAAAAATGACAAAATCAACAATGCAATTTGTTAATTTGGCGTTTTTATTAATTGTTTATTATGTCGTTTTGCAATGAAGGTAAATAAAAACAAAATCTGGCAACTTTTATGACAGAATCTAGTGCATTTCTTTAAATTTTAGGTTATGTGCTCAAATTGAAAATATCTTAACTAAGGGAAGTGCTTTTGGATTTATTTACACAAATTGAATGTTTAAAGTTTTACCTGTGAACTTGTGGTAATTTCATCTGAGTAAACAGAAAGAAAAAAACGATGAAAAAATTAATTTTGTAACCATGGTTATGGAGGTTTTAAAATTTTATAATCATTGCTTAAGCTAATAGCTGGATGAGTAAATAAGTACAGAAGGGTATTAGAGCTTTAAGGGCATCAAACTTTTGTATTTATTGAGTTTTTATTTTTTTTTTCAAGAAAACATTTTTTACAACTGGCAACGCGCAGCTACTTTGTTGGTTGGCGTTTCACAAAAAATATAAAAAAAACTTCCAATGCATAATTTTGGTCAAAAGGTATTCAGTATTTTAATATATTACATTTATTACATAACACCCTGTATATTAACAATTAATAGTTGCAAAATAATTTTACTGACAAGTTTTTTGTAAAAGCAGTACAGTTTTTTTATCTGGACTATTGTTTTTTGTTAGGTTGGTGGCTTATGCCAGTTTGACTTTGTATTTTTAGTATTAAAAAATGGTACTTCTGCTAAAGAATTTAATGAAATACTTTGACACTGTCAAATTGACAATAATATTTATTATTGATAATTTACTTGTCAATTATAAATAAAAAGATAATTATGCCAAAAATAATAGCAACAAATTCGAATGTAAAAGTCCTTTTGAGGGCAAAACTTCATTTTGATGAAATTATGCCAAATGACACAATAGAAGAAAAAGTACATCGCCTTATGGACATTTTTGGAGTAAAAAGTAACGAATTTGGTTTTATAAATATTGCATCACACATTATTTTCACATTATTCACCATTGGACAACATTTACGTTCACAAAAAATTTTAATTTCTTTTATATAAATTCTTTTCAAAGCGAAGATTATTATCCGCTAGGAATACTTTCTCTTCTGGGCCGTAAAGCAACCTATATTTAAATTACTTTTTTATATGATTTTACTCATCCAAGCACCACCAAAGCCAAATTAATTGCATTTTTAACTACGAATTTCGACAACTCAACTTGACAACTAACCTACAATAATTTATACATAACCACAATTAGATTTGTAACTAGCTTAGTTTGTTTTAATCAATGCAACCAACTTGACAACTGTATTTACCAACCAAAACCCTAAATTTGCAACGTTGCCGCAGTCCAGATAAAAAAATAACTTTACCTTAAAAGTACTACAAATTTTGTAGTATTATTTTGAATTATTTCTAAAATTTCAGCAGTATTATCAGGATGGTTCAAGGATAGAGGCAGCTTTCAGAAAATATTTTCACAGGGCAAATGTCAGTCAAGAAAAAGATTCCTTCACCCTATTAGTCTGCCATGCCAATGTTATAAGATATTTTGCCTGTAGGTAAGTAACAAACACCCTGTAAATTTTGGGTGGTGGGAATTGTGCTAATTAGCTTCAAAATTCAGATTTCCTAATTGTATTTTTTTTGCTTATAGGGCACTTCAATTTCCAGCTGAAGGCTGGCTAAGAATTTCCTTAAACCATGCTAGTATCACATGGATTACTATTACTCCTTCTGGTAGGTGCATTTTAAGGGCACTAGGAGATAGTGGACATATTCCTCCTCAATGTATTAGTTCCTAATAAATTTTCATGTAATTTTAACAAAAAATTGTTTTATTATACCTCTATTAGGTATCAACTGTCTTATGTAAAATTGTCCCCTGAATCCGAAAAGACCGTCAAAAACTATAAACGTTCAGCAGTTTTTGAGATATAGTCAATTCCATATTATATGTAAAATTGATTATATTTCAAAAACTGTTCTACTTTTATAAGTTTTGACGACATTTTCGGATTATTATTATTAGTGGCTGCTTTTTCGCTGTGACATTTTTGATTAATTCATTTTTAGAAAGTAAGTAATATAGTGATTTCTTCGTCACAGGACATCTTGCAGAATAATAGTGATTTAAATAGAGTGCATGATAGAGAACATAAAAAACTAATGGCAACAAAATTAATAAATTCGGAAAATACTTTTAACATACCTCCCAAAAAATATTAGATATATATAAATCATCCTGTTCCGGCCTAAACATTATAAATGCTTCTTTTAAGAATATATCGAACCCTTATTTTATTTAGGTAGGTATATGGAGACAGGTAAAAAATTGAGCTCGCGGCTGTCTGAAGGGAAGTAAAAAACGAAAGGAAGGTGTTTTTAAAGAAAGCACATGTAAATTTAAATGAAAAAATTCGAAGGTTGTGAGAATTATTTTTTTATTATTTGGAAATTGAAATTTATAGTAATTGGACAGTTAACATTAATACTGTAAAAACAAGAGTTCTATACAATTATAACTATCTCAGTCGGTAATAATATAGAACTATTTTATTTTGGGTCCAATATAGGACAAAAAAGTTCGCACGTTACTTTGGTGGTAAGATTTTTGTTTTTTTGTTAAGAGCAGAGTTGTGTTTAATTTATAACAAAAAATATTTCTAAAAAGTGAACAGATCAGTGTGTGGTATAAATGTGTTCCTCAAGGTTTAAACATTGTCACTTTAATGCGTTTTAATTTTCATTCTGAAAACAAACAGTAAAATTGCCAGTGTCCAATTACTGGTTGGTAAAAAATGTAAATTTCTATTATTGGACATATGTCCAATATCATACTCTATTTGTATCCCGGACATTTACCAGCCTATTCTTATGTAAAATTGTCCCCTGAATCCGAAAAGACCGCCAAAAACTATAAAAGTTAAGCAGTTTTTGAGATATAGTCAATTCCATATTATATGTAAAATTGATTATATTTCAAAAACTGTTCTACTTTTATAACTCTTGACGACATTCGGATTCAGCGAATAATATTTCATAGGAATTGACTGCTAAATGTCCTGGATACAAATTGCTGTTGACGAGAATTATTAGTGGCTGCTTTTTGGCTATGACATTTTTGACTAATTCATTTTTAGAGAGTAAGTAATATAGTGATTTCTTCGTCACAGGACATCTTGCAGAATAACATGATTTAAATACAGTGCATGACAGAGAACATACAAAACTAATGGCAACAAATTTAATACATTCGGAAAATACTTATATAAGTATATATATATAAGTATATATAAATTTTAAATAAGTAAATAATATTCCTTATGTGTATTTTTTGTGTTCTAAATTAGGGCCTTTATACATAAAAATACATATAACTATTGCAATTATTATTTTTAGAATATAAGACGAAATTAGTTTTAAACCATAGATCTATATGGTCTGACAGATAGATAACCTCAATTATTTGTAATCAAATGTCAAAGTTGCACTTTTTGATGTGGAGGTCCTTTGTATTTTACAGGTAATATGAATCAATAAGTGAGTCCTGCAGAATTAAACGACATTTTCTCTACAATATTAACATACTTAGATAATATTAAAAGTAATAATTGCTTAGTACGGCAGAGGATTTGTCTAATTTTACATTATGTATTCCACTGCTAAAATTAAGCAAAAAAGTGCTTACCTTTATCATCTTGAAGCAATTTAACAATATAATATATAAACAAATACACACAATATGAACACTATGAGAAATGTTAATTTTTAAATAAAACATGTCTGCCAAAACAAAACACGAACGATCATGCTGACAACTTAAAGAAAATTTAAAACGTACTTATTTGAATGAAAAAAAAAACTAATTTAAAGTATTTTATGATTATTTTTGTATCCCCCAATTTATTTATATAACGTTAATTCAATAAAATGTTCTTTAAAACAACAAAATTCAATTTACAAGAACTAGAGTTTGGAATTTCAAAGTTGCCGCCATCTTGACCTTGAAAACCGAAGCCACCTCGTATTTTTTCGTTTTGTAATTTGTGTTTGTTTATATTTTTATTATTTTGTTGATTTCAGCGTTTTTGTTGAGTTATTTCGTTGCATTTTTTATTTTTAACGCTACTTTGACAATCCGCGATATAAAACAGCAGAGAATCGGCGAGGTGAGTTGATTATAACCTACAAAAGTATTTTTTATGATGTGATTATGATTTTTTTAGATTATGCCGAGAGCTGTAAGGAAGAGAATGCCCGAAAATGAGGTTCAAATAACCCCGTCGAACAACAAAACCCCGAAGATAATAACGGAAAAACCTGCAAACAGACCTTTGGTAACAGCGGAGGGAAAAATTTTGTACCAGTGTCATTTTTGCGCCAAAATGTTCGCTATTGAGATTGTACGGGATAATCATTCGGATATTTGTCCCAAAAGGGGTGATATTATAAGCGAGGTTGATAATAATAATGCTCCGGCTAAAAAAATAAGGCTTGTTAAACAAAAAGAGAATAAAACTCCACCAAAGTTAAACGATGAGGTTGTTTCAAAGGATGTGAGTCCTGCTAATGATGGTTATGTTTTAAATCAAGAAAATCATGTATCGACCAACAATAAAATTATTATTAATAACTCTATTACGGTTAAACCACTTGGAACATCAGAGGACATTCCAAGTAAAGTTATAGTCGATGATGTTGACAAATCACTAAAATGTCGTATGTGTGCACAAGTTTTCTTGAATCCGTTTGAGAAATTGAAGCACACTCGTGAAACTCACAAAATAATTAAAATTACAGTCCCTTACGATGAAGTAGCAAAATATTTTGATAACGAGGACAAAGATAACTGCCCCATATGCGCAAAGCATATAAAATCGAGAAATTTTAAATCTGTATTCGTTAAACACCTGCTAACTCACACTCAAGGTACCATATACCCATGTCCCATTTGTTACCGAAGATTTCGAAGGAAGGATCATATGAAGAACCATGAACGCAGACATGCCGAAAACGGTGAAGAAATAACCGATTCTGACCAAGACGGAAAATAAAAAAAACCAATTTGACTGAAATTAGTATTTTTAAGTTTATTATTTAATGTTCAATTAAAAAAAAATTGCGATATCTAAAAAAGTATTAATCATACGTAAAAATATTTTTTAACAAAAATATTCAGCATTTAATTCTCTACAAAATATTTTTGACAAGTTTTCTCGAAAAATTGACAGAATTCGCGATATTTTACGAAATCTGTTTTATTGACATTTCGTCACCTGAGAATTATAGTGTTCTATCTGCATTTTCTTTTTTTTATTCAGGTTAGTCTTGTTTTAAGTATTAAAGATGCATATTGTTCTATCTATATATAATTGGGGTAGAAATTGTACAGTTTAAGCCTTAAACTTTACAATTTCTACCCCAATTATATATAGATAGATCAATATCATCTTTGAAAACTTAAAACAAGACTAACCTGAATAAAAAAAAGAAAATGTAGATAGAACACTATAATTCTCAGGTGACGATTTGTCAAAATCACTTTTTATAAAATATAACGATTTCTGTCATTTTTTCGAAAAAACTTCATTTAACATTTTTATAGAGAACAAATTTCTCTACAAATTTTCTTATAACAAGTTTTGTTGAAAAATTGTTAGGAATGGAAATATTTTGACACGACAAAAAACAATTTTTGTTATAAATAACGGTTTCTGTAATTTTTTTAGGAAACCAATTTTTATAGAGAATAAAATTCCCCACATTTTTTATTTTAAGTTTTCTGTTGTCAGATTAATATCTTTGGCGATATCGACAATTTTGTATAAAACTCACATATAGGTGCTCTTTTTTTCATTTTAATGCCATATTTTTAGGATTGTAATGTTACATTTATCAAAAATCGCGTTGTATTACCTATTTCTATTATATTTGAACATTTACTTTATTACAAATTACTTTTTAAAACTTATATATCGACAAAATATGTTAAATTTAATAAAACTATTTTTAATTATGTAAAGTTTGTTATTTTACGTTAAAATCACGGTAATAATAATTTAAATCTAGTTGCCATGTTTTTAATCTGACCAATCACAAGTTTTATTTAATTTAAATATGACATTTAATAAAAAACATTTCTTTAAAAGAATATATTAAATAATAAAAAAGATTTTTGCAAAATACACAAAAATAAATATTTTAGGTATACAAATTTTACCCGTACATTTTTTGCTGTCTTAACGCCAAAGTATTTCTATATTCAGGTCTTTTGATTCTTTGTTTAAAACAATCGTTGAAAAGTTGAACATCCCTTTCTGTCAAACGAAATTCAAAATTCGCGTTGTTGCCGAGATGCACCTGCTTGGCTGTCAAATCTCTTGGTTTCAAATCTGTCAAGCTTTCCAAAGGTCCCCTTTTATTCATCGTTGTGTTTTTTTGCCAGTTTTCCATGGGTTTATCGCAAATAATACACCTTAAAATTTATTAAAATCAGTTTGTAGTATTTTTATTTAAATAGTATGATAGAAATAAATAACAGTAGGCCCTGTAGGGAAATTCAGCGGTGCCAATGTAGTAAAAATTAAACGTTGTATTTTAATTAACGAATTACTACTATTATTAGAAGTTTAGGTATTATTAAAAACTTAAAATAACATAAAAGTAAATAAGCACCAATATAAATTGTTAATTTGTTGTTATAACGGCTAAATTAGGGTTTAAAACTGTCATATTTTTGTGTTGCTTAAGTTGGCAGCACGAAATTTGAAATGTCAATTTTAAAGTGCTAAATAATGGTTTTAAAAAATTATTGTCTTGAAATTTGTGCTGTAAATATGCATTTTACAAAGCAGAGAAACTCAAAACTGAAAAAATTGTGCTGTAGATTTCCCGTGATAGGCGGTTCTTTATGGTAACGTAATCTTTTCATTCCTTTTGACATGAAGATCAAATTAAACGAATCGTGATTGGTCGGTAAAAAAATCAAGTGTGCTAAATCTATACGGCACGTTTTTGTACGTACCTATTAAATCCAAAATTGTCAGCATCCAATGGTATAGCAGCTAGTCGCTCGTCTAGACTAAATCTGTATATACATTTATGGGGTTTTGCTTTGTTTTTTTCATCGGAAGGGGTTTGGTGGGTTTCGAAAAAATGCTTTTCGCGAAAATCTTTCATCTTTTTAAGCTTTTCTTCTGAGGAGGTTAAAAGAGAATTATAGTGTTTTGTTGATGGTTTTGTGGTTATTGTGTTTGATGGTTTTGTGCTTTCTGGGAGTGAATATGAGGATTTGAGGGTTTCATTTTCTTCTTCTTCTTCTTCTGGTAGAAAAGTGTATGTGTCTGTAGAATGAATGGTTTTTGGAGTATTTGCTGTATATTCCGTACATAGGGAATAGTTTGATGGCCTATATAGAGTTGTAAGGCTAATTTTATTTTTGTTTTCAATATCTTCTTTTTTTACATTTTTTTTGATGTTGAAATACTTCCTGTATAGTTCCTCGGCCTGATTATGAAAATAACAAGCGCAATTCAAATTTTTGTCATGGACATAATCCTCATACATCAACCTCTGGGGCGTAAAACTTTCATTTAAACATTTATGCTTATTTTTCTGTCGCTCTTCCTTAAAATCTTCGTAAGTTTTCTTTGCATCGTCATTTTTACTGAGTTTCGACTTGGATCTGTAGAGACTAGAAGAACTATCAGAACATATTTTTGATTTCGCGGTCTTAAACAACTTGGGTCTTATTTTCTTCTCTTTGCAATAACATTTATTTTTATAACACTCCCCGTGTTTTTTTGCAACCTTTTTACTCACTAAAATTTCGGGGTGTAGCACACTACATACATTATTTGAATTATTCCTTTTAGACCAGCTTTTGTCGATATTTTGTGTGTAGCTAAAATATGAAACGTTACCTGCAAAATTAAGTTTTCATAAAAAATCTTACCTGTTTGTCAAGCTAATTTCCACATCATTTTTCGTCCTAAGGGTTTTCCTCATTTTACGTTTCTTATACAAAAATTTTGATGTTTCGTGCAGTCAAATTTGTCACAGGTTAGCTTGTTGTTTGTTTGTGTCAAAGGGTTGCTATGGATAAAGCCACTTGTTGATTGGAACCCTAGTTTGGTTTAGGATTGGAACTGAGGAAAAGGCGAAAAACGTTTGGTATCAGAAATCATGTTGGAAAATTAGGGTCAATCTAAAGTTAAAGTTAAATTTAAAAATAATTTAAAAAACTTTTTTAAATATTTATTTAAATAGTTTATTGTTTATCATTAATAAATATTTTAAATATTTATAAAACGGTGTTACATGAATTCCGAAAATTGATAACAATGGTGAAATTCCATGAATAAATTGTTCATATTTTTTTATGAACCAAAAAATCCGATAAAAACATTTATCACATATAAAACCGGAAATATACAAATACGTATTGGTCGTTTAGCAGTTTAGTAATTATTTTTGTGGGTTTTTTTGTATTCTCGATCTTCCATGATAGCACAGTTTATTCTAAGAATGTTTTTTAAACCTTCCAGTGGGAATATTCTTAGGATCATGCTATATTTCTTCTAAAGAACATGCTTAAAAGAAATATAGCATAATCCTAAGGCCTATATAGGCAGGTTCTTAGAAGGTGCAAAGTTTAGTGGTAAAAATTAATTCACTCTAAACATATGGTTAGAATGTTGAGAAAGTAATTGCTATAGAAAGTTCATTTAGGAATATTACTGGAACATTCTGTTAAGCATATTCAGTTCAGTTAGGTACCTATACACAGAGAAAAAAGATGTTTTAATTCAAACAAGAATGTTTGTTTAATTTTATTTATTACATTTAAAAAAATATAAATTTAATTCAAAAACATTTCTTTAAAAAGAATAATTGTCTTTATTTAAAAGGAAAAAGCAAATTTATTAAAATATATATTTAAAACAAAGTACCTGACTTTTATTTCAAAATTGCACTTATTCTGTTTAAATAAAAGTTGACTTTCTTAAATTATAAAAACAATTTACTTGTTTTAAAAAATTAAAAAGTTTAAATTAAACAACAAATATTATTTTTTTAAAAACATGGTTTAATTTTAAAGTATAATTTTGATTTAATTCAAAAAAATTAATTATTTAAAATAAACAAATTATTATTTAAATACAAAAAAATTGTAATTTGATTTAAAGCAGAGGTTTATTTAAACTTTTTTGCTCACGTCGAAGTAGCATGACTTGCATCCTATTGGTTGCTGTAAATCAGGCGACTGCAGGCACCCAATGGGCTTTCCATTTTGTATGTACGTGATTTTAGAGACTCCAATTTAGAGCAGGGTGTTGATGAGAAGTGGTGTGTGGCATTATAATAAAATAATAAATAATTTTATATTATTTTATACTATGGAGGACCTTTTAAAGGAATGGGGTCTTGAGAAATTTATTCCTGTTTTTAAAGGTAAGTAATTTAAATAATTACTTATCATTATTATTTGCAGACCCTGGTGGATTTATGCAGCACACATTAACATTAAGTTAAAATTAACATAAGTATTTTTTAAGTTAGTGAAGTATTTGTATATTTTAGGGTTTCGTATATGTATTTATAAGACTTTTATGCAATAAAGATTAGTGTTTATTCATAAAAAAATTAATTTATTTTTACTCCCCAATATACCAATATATATTAATTACTAGATTAGATGAAAAAAAAAAACATTATTAATTAAAAAAATATATCTTTTAATCTGAATAAATAATTTTTATTAATTCAAATATAATAATTATTTAATTTAAATAAATAAATCTAAATTAAATTAATTAATTCCTTTTAAATTTAAATTAAAATTTAATAATTTAAAAAAAAATATCTCTTAATCCAAATAAATTGTTTTTAACACAAATATTATAGGTATTTAAGTTAAATAAATTAATTTTAAATGAAATAAATTATCTGTTTTACGTAAATAAAAACATTTCTTTAATTTAAAAAAATACATGTGTTTTACTTGGTTTTATTTCATACAAACTAATAATATTTGTTTGCGTTGAATAAATTAATTTTAAATTAAATAAATTAAAACAAATAAATATTTTTTTACATTCAAAAGAACATTTATTTGGGTATATCGAAATAAATAATTTATTTGATATAAATAAAATTTATTTAATTCAAATAATCTTTTTTCTCTGTGTATAATAGTAAAATATACATACCATAATCTACGTATAAAGGTACCTATACTTAGTATTAAATACTAAGTAAAAAACACAACCCAAAATATTTTTTATAAAGGGTGTCCAATTAGGTACGCTCGATGTTTGATAGGCGGCTATGGCTAAGTCAGTACAGACACAGCTGTCAAATATTTTGAATTTTTGTTGGCATATTATGACATTTGATAATGGAGCGTTACACGGTTGCTCAACGCATTCAAATTATTCAAATTTACCAACAAATTCAATGTTTAATTCGCCAAACGTTTCAACGGCGTCATTTCACGCGTCGGCGATATCCAGTGGCCAACGAGATCATGCGATCTAACGCCGCTGGACTTTTTTGTGGGGCTACGTAAAGTCCCTTGTGTACGTAAATAAGCCACGAACAATTGAAGCACTGAAGGCCAACATTACTTAGATAATAAATGAAATCGAACCCGAAATGTGCGAAAAAGTGATAGAAAATTTGACCTGCAGAATGCGCGCTGTGGAGCGCAGCCGCGGGGGCATTTGAAAGATGTTATTTTTCATAATTAATGCCATAGGATGTTCTTTTAAATAAATATATTTTTTTCCTAATATCTTAAGTGTAGTTTGTTTTATTTCATTTTAAAGTTAGAGCACTCTTAAGTGGACACCCTTTAGTTATTTGTCAAATTAAAACAATATTCGATAACAAAAATACTTTTACTATATAAATTATCCGGCTTTTACATAAAACCTTCTATCCAACTTAAATACAATGAAAAATGTTTTTTTTATGAAGAACTATTTGGTTTTTTCTTTTATGAAGAATTATTTTATAAGGAAATATTTTTTTTTATATTATATTTTATGTTAAAAATAAATATTTATTAATTTGTATACCGATTTTTTATTTCTAAATTAACATTTTCATGTATATTATACATTATACATACATTGTATAATAATCCTAACTATCTTCAACTTCAATCTAATCTGACTTATCCCACAAAATTTTTAAATTTTACTTTTTATGAAATAATGTCATACAAGTTATGGTTTAGGGGTCAAATTGTTTATTTAATATTTTTAAATAAATATATATTACTATGTCGCAAAATTTAAGGGGACGACAAATACATTTCACCAGTGGCGGCTGGTGGATTTTGGCACACCCATATCTCAGTTATTAGACATGGGACCCACATCAAATTTATATGAGTTTATAATGACATTATATAGACAAGTTCTGCGCAAGCAGAATTTAAATTAAAGTTTGCGAAAAAAAGTTAGTTTTTAAGTGCAACCCCCAGCCTCCTGCCCCTCCAAATTAAGATAATTCAAATTAAAGTGTTACAATATTTAATTCACTGAAGTTTATCGACAAATTTTAAATTTTATTAAAAAAATTCAAGTATTACAGATTTTATACCATTTCAAATTTTTTTAAATGTAGTAAAAGAAATAATAAAAATTATAAATGGTATATAACCTGTAATACTTGAATTTTTTAAATAATCTATTGAATGTTTTAAAACTCCCTAAGAACATTCTTAGCAATAAGGGAGGGTTCTAAGAATATTCCATTATTCCGGGTCAAATCTTCTTAGAAGATTCTTAAAATCAAATTTTGCCATCAGGGTAGTTCCTTAATATACTATTTTACGACGTACCTATAACTCGCTATTGCACATAGTAAACTGATTCTTTTTCCATGCTGATCAAAAAAAGAACCATTTTTCGATGTCAAATTTAGTTTGTGAGATATCGTAAAAAAGGAGAATTTGTAATTTTTATTATTTAAACATTATTTATATATTATATATACTAGGGTGTGCCAAAAAAACTCGATATTTTTTTTTCTTGCTCTCCACCCAAAATATCGTAGAGTATGTCCAAACAAATATTCTGTTAAAAGCGGAGCTCATAATTTCAATTTTAAGAGGTCCCTCATCGAATCTGAAGTTTTGCCGCTTAAATAACACAGAAAACTGACTTTTTTACCTTATTTATTCTTGCAACCTAGGAAGAATTTTTTTTTTCATAAAATCCATGACTAATTCTTACAAAGCATTAAATTTGGACACAAAAATCTTATTAAGCCGAATTTCTATTTTCATTATTTGATTTTTTCCAGAGCTTTAAATTTAAAGTTAATAATACAAAAATGATGACTTTATACGCCTGTAACTTTTAGAATATTGACGATACAAAAAATTCGCCTAAAACTTTTTTGTGGTCCATCAGACAAGCTAAAAAATTGCCATTTAACTTTTTCGTCTAACTTCAATAATTTAGCTGAAAAAGGCAAAAAACGTAAAATTTTAAATTTAAAGCTCTGTAAAAAATCAAATAATGAAAATAGAATTTCGGCTTAATAAGTTTTTTTCGTCCAAATTTAATGCTTTGTAAGATTTGGTCATGGATTTTATGAAAAAAAAATTTCTTCCTAGGTTGCAAGAATAAATAAGCGGCAAAACTTTAGATTCGATGAGGGACCTCTTAAAATTGAAATTATGAGCTCCGCTTTTAAAAGAATATTTGTTCGGACATATTCTACGATATTTTGGATGGAGAGCAAGAAAAAAAAAATATCGAGTTTTTTTGGCACACCCTAATATATACGTATTTGAGATTACCTATTGTAAACCGTTTACATCCGGGAGATAATAAAGTTTGTCTTTTATCTTGCTTCTATTTTAACAGTGTCCCAGCTGTAAATACCACCACTTTGTATATTATATTGCCAGTGCGTCTGTGGGAAACGATGCTTAAAAATCTTAGCATCTGCTGAAAGAGTTTAGTTAAATTTAGAACTACAATTACCTTGTGTTTACATCTACATCAAATCTTTAGTTGACTCAATCTAACTGGAACTGATTATATTAATTTTTTTGAAGGTGAGTACCAAAATTATTATTTTCATAATTAAAAAATTAATATCGCCAAATACATTACTATTAAGTACATTATTATTTAACGGAAAATAATGTTAGTAGGTATAAGTTACGGATGAAATTATTTATAAAATTATTGCACCTTCAAAATTTGTAAATATTATGATTTTGAAAATTTCCTATGAATGTTTGGAATAATTTGTTTATTTTTTTTAACCAAAGTATACAGTTTTAATTGGAGTTTAAGGTAACTTAATTAAAACCAAACATCTATTTTCAACACTTGTATACTAAGTGTACAAAAAAACATATATCATATCATATAAAAAAGTAGTTAAATATAGGACCAAGAGAGACCAAGTATTCCTAGCGGATAATAATCAAAATTTAATTTTAATAATCTTCTAAGAAGATATGACCCGGAATAATGGAATATTCTTAGAACCTTCCCTTATTGCTAAGAATGTTCTTAGGGACTTTTAAAACATTCAATAGATACCCTTTTATAATGATGCAATTAGATTCTTAAAAGCTTCTTAAAACCTTCCTAAAAAGCATCCTAAGAACATTTTAAGAATACGTTTTTGGAATGTTCTTAGAAGGTTTCTTATGGAGCTTCTAGGAAGCTTTTGAGAATATTTCCAAATATGTCGGATACCCTCGTTCTAATATGTTGTATTCTACATTCGTAAAATTCTTCAGGAGGCGACAAATACGCCTTACTGTCATAATATGACAGTGAAATGTATTTGTCGTCCCCTTAAAAAATTTTGCGACATATTAATATATATTTATTTAAAAATATTAAATAAACAATTTGACCTCTAAACCATAAGTTGTATGACATTATTTCATAAAAAGTAAAATTGGAAAATTTTGTGGGATAAGTCAGATTAGATTGAAGTTGAAGATAGTTGGGATTATTATACATAAAAATGTTAATTCAGAAATAAAAAATCGGTATACAAATTAATAAATATTTATTTTTAACATAAAATAAAATACCTATAGTAAAAGTATTTTTGTTATCGAATATTGTTTTAATTTGACAAATAACTATAAAAAATATTTTGGATAGTGTTTTTTACTTAGTATTTAATACTATATACTAATTAGGTACTTAAGTATAGGTATATTTTACTATTATATAGGTAACTGAACCAAATATGCTTAACATTCTATCTAGCATATATTTAGAGTAGACTAATTTTTACCACTAAAACTTTGCACCTTCTAAGAACCTGCCTAAAGGCCAGTAAGAATATTCTTAGGATTATGCTATATGGTCTTTTAAGCATGTTCTTTAAAAGAAATATATCATGATCCTAAGAATATTCTCACTGGAAGGTTTAAAAAACATTCTTAGAATAAAGTGTGCTATCAGGGATAATGACAGAGAAGTAGAACACCCTGTATAAACCTTCTCTAAATAGAATCTTAGCGTGTAACACTGAAAATAATACGAATGGATTAATTTTAGCATAATGTGTGTAAGGTTTTAAATGAAAAGTTTGTTTTTGTAGAGTTTTTGACAGAATAGTCAAACAAAAAATTAATAATATTAATATGATTTAAAACATTCTTCGGCATAATTCATATGTGCAAAATAAACATACACTTACATAAAACACATTGATGTGGTGTTAAAAGCAGTGGAAATAATATTTTTAAGTTTTTCGTTAATATTGTGTTTATTTTCTATTAAAATTAATGAGTCTGAATCTAAAACGTACTGAGTCAGGTGGATGGGATTTTTCATTTGAGTACAGTAAGTAAAAAACATTTTTTTGTTATATTAAATTTAAAATTTTATAAAATATTTTTGAAACAAAAAAGTTATTATTTTTGAGAACTTTTTAGTTTTATCGTAAAATTATTTTAATTTTTCCCTGATAGCACACTTTATTCTAAGAATGTTTTATGCTTAAGTACCTAATTAGTAATTAGTATTACCTAAATACTAAGTAAAAAACACAATCCAAAATATTTTTTTATAGTTATTTGTCAAATTAAAACAATATTCGATAACAAAAATACTTTTACTATAGGTATTTTATTTTATATTAAAAATAAATATTTATTAATTTGTGTACCGATTTTTTATTTCTGAATTAACATTTTAATGTATAATAATCCTAACTATCTTCTTCAACTTCAATCTAATCTGACTTATCCCAAAAAAATTTCCAATTTTACTTTTTATGAAATACATACAACTTACGGTTTAGAGGTCAAATTATTTATTTAATATTTTAAATAAATATATATTAATATTATATAGTTATTTGTCAAATTAAAACAATATTCGATAACAAAAATACTTTTACTATAGGTATTTTATTTTATATTAAAAATAAATATTTATTAATTTGTGTACCGATTTTTTATTTCTGAATTAACATTTTAATGTATAATAATCCTAACTATCTTCTTCAACTTCAATCTAATCTGACTTATCCCAAAAAAATTTCCAATTTTACTTTTTATGAAATACATACAACTTACGGTTTAGAGGTCAAATTATTTATTTAATATTTTAAATAAATATATATTAATATGCCGCAAAATTTTTTAAGGGGACGACAAAATTTAATACATTTCACTGTCATATTATGACAGTGAGGCGTATTTGTCGTTTCCTGAAGAATTTTACGAATGTATAATACAACATATTAGACATATTTGGAAATATTCTCAAATGCTTCCTAGAAGCTCCATAAGAAACCTTCTAAGAACATTCAAAAACGAATTCTTAAAATGTTTTTAGTATGCTTTTTAGGAAGGTTTTAAGAAGCTTTTAAGAATCTAATTGCATCATTAAAAGGGTATCTATTGAATGTTTTAAAAGAACATTCTTAGCAAGAGAAGGTTCTAAGAATATTCCATTATTCCGGGTCATATCTTCTTAGAAGATTCTTAAAATCAAATTTTGCTATCAGGGTTGATGAATTATAAAATTCGCTCTTACCTTTTTCTTGGACATTGCTTAATGTTGGCATTTTATTAAAATTTTCCATTTTACTAAAATGAAAAAGTTTTATCTTTTAGGTAGAATTAAAATGTGTTTTTTGTATGTTCTAAACTATTAGTAGAAATACTATTTTTTTGCACAAAAATAGACGAAAAACAATTGAAAATAAATTATTTCAGGCGTGTAATTGTGTGGATATTTGAGAATACATTAAAAATTTGGATTTTTGCCAAATTTACTTGTTTTTGAAATAGGTACCTAATTTTTATTTGCCACTGAATCAGTTTACCGGAATTATGCTACCAATTCTTGCACATTGCAGAAACTTTTTTCCTAACATTAAGTCCTCCAGCTTAGTTTAACTAATTTTGGACCCCTGATTTAAAAAATGTCATTAGTTTTTCTCTAGGACGTCTAGGATTTAAAATAATTTCGTAATAAAATGCTCTGCTCAATAAACTCAAAATGTAAGTTTTTTGTTGGTATTTTAATTATTTATTAAATTATTTTAGCTTAAATTTACCTTGAATTTACTAAAGTAATTGGTATATGGCAAATAGATCATATTTATCTTAACAATATGACATTTTAAATACTAAAACTAAAATATTAATGTATTTTATTAAAAAAACAACCATTATAATATATTTGACATTTTTTGTCGTTTATTTTAATTATTAAATTGAAAGCGCAACAAAGTAAACAAGTTTCAGTTTTTTTTATCCAAATCAAGACCTCAAAATTTAATGCATTGCATAATTTTCCTTTTTTCTACCTTAAATTTATTAAATCGTATCAAATATCGAATTGAATTATAGTATTATTGTGCTTAATCCTCATCATCGTCGTACATCTTTTGCTGCAAATTCCGGCAAATGTCTCCTAGCAATGAATCCAACTTCTTTCCGTTATACCCATAGATATCTACCAATGCTCTAGATTTGCAGTTACTTGGTGAAATCGTTCTCCATGTTCATCAGTTCGGCAAATTTATCAGGATGAAAAAAAAGAAAATGTATTTTAAATGACATATTAACGCTAATTCTTTGCAAAACGGAAAGCATTTATTCAATGAATTGGCGCCAATTTTAGGCCCGATATGAAACAAGAACAGTTTCAATGACAGCTTTAACACTGCCATATGCGACAAGCTCGTCAACTTTGAGAGCATTTTTGAATGCTTGATCTTTCATTAAACCTCGTATATATATATATATATATATATATCAGGTCCATTTAATATTCCTGCTAAATTAAAGTAGTAGGTATATCTCATAACATTTTGTAATGAAATATTGCCTTGGTTTTTCTTGGGCGTATAGGTACCGCAACGAAAACAAAACAAATTTACAACGACGACATTAAGGTTCGTCTCCTTTCTCTTTCTCTGCCACTTCCATTTCCTGCTCTTTTTTCATTTTTGGTTCTTAAAATCACTTTCAAGTAAAAATACAATTTAAAGTTTAAATTTTAAAAGTCAATAAGTAATAGATGCACTTTAATGTGCTTGAACGATAAAGTAGATAAAGGCGCCTTTATACTTCAATTCGATATTAAATTTTGATAAGACTTAATAAATAAGATTGTAGATTAAATTTTTGGGTACTTTAGGCATGATGTGAATAAAAACATATCAAATAATAGTCGAAGAATAATGCTTATACCAAAACCTATTTACTTTGTTGCCTTTTCAATTTAATTAGTAATTAAAAAAAAACGACACAAAAATTTTTACCAAAAAAACATTATATGTAGTTTTAGTTTTGGTATATGTTTCTTCCTTTTATGTTTCAGAAAAACCTCTAACAATGGGGGTCATAGAATTCGTAGCAGCATGTGGTTCTGTCCTTTTGCTGATAGCCACTATGCCATTTTCGTTATTTTTTTGTTTTAAGGTAGGTCAGTTTGTCAATTTTACATAAAATTATGTAGGCTCTACAAATGGACAGAACGGTTGAAATTTAAAAATTATTTATTTCAGGTCGTTCAAGAATACGAGAGAGCCGTCATATTTAGGTTGGGACGACTTAGATCTGGAGGGGCCCGAGGGCCCGGAATATTTTTCGTCCTGCCCTGTGTTGACAGCTACTGCAAAGTCGACCTGAGGACAGTGTCGTTTGATGTCCCCCCGCAAGAGGTAGCTATTTTAAAATAAATTTCTTCGATATGCCGAAATTAAAATCAAATTTCAAAAGTCTGTTTCCGATTCTCATCAGTGCCGGGTGGTCTAGTAGAAAACCGAATGTTTGACAATGATATATTTCGTTTTTAGGCTCTAACCAAGGACTCTGTCACTGTTACAGTCGATGCTGTGGTATATTACAGAATTCAGGATCCATTAAATGCTATTGTCCAAGTAACAAATTATAGGTTAGTTTGAATACCTATAGGTAGGGTTGTGAAAATTTCACTTTTTGCTTGTACTTAAAATTTCACTTGAAATTTTCATGACATTTATGAAATTTATTAAAATTTCCTAAATTTTTGAAATTTCATGAAATTTATTGAAACTTTCAATAAATTTCAATCACTTTAAGTGTAATATATTAATATTGAAATAAGCCCACTCGGGGACCATGGCAAATTGCCTCTCTTACCTCCTACCCCTTTGTGGGCCCCTGCACCAATAATATAAATAGTAAATACCTATGTTTACCACAAACTTCTTGAGATTTCCTTTTAAAATTACTAAAACTAAAAGAGATATAGCACTTTTTGGTAAGCTAATGAGATTGTGCCACTTTCATTGTTTTATATTTATATATATTTATTATTTTTAAATATTTTACTGAAATTTTATGAAAATTGAAGAAACTTCATCAAAATTTTATGAGCCAAAGGCATTTTTTATCCGTTTTCCGATGCAATTATATCAAAAGTAAAAGTTTAAATTAATCATGACTTTTAAAAAAGTTTTAAAGTCTGATTTAATTTACAAATTAAATTGGTAACTGAATTAAATTATTTAAATTAATTTATGCATATAAGTAACAATAATTACTTATAGTGTATTCAAATGCAAGCCTACTAAACAAAAACGCCAAGACGCTTGATAACTCGTTCTTATTGGTCGATTCGGAATCTGTTGTAAATTATTATTAAAGGTCCCAGGGGAGGCCGCATGTGAAATTTATGCGAAATTTTCAGTAAATTGCGAAACTTTCAATAAAACTTCTGAAACTTTCACAGGCAATGTTGAAATTTTCGGATTGAAAATTTCATTTGAAATTTTTAAAAATTTCACTTTTCCAACTAAATGAAATATTTCAAGTTTGAAACTTTCAAAGTTGAAATTTTCATTTGAAAATTTCAACTGTCCCAACCCTACCTATAGGTACTAATTAACAGTATTTAGCAGTAAATTGTTAATGATATATAATTTGTTTGTTTCTTTTGTAGCAACTCCACTAGACTTCTGGCTATGACTACCCTAAGAAACATTCTTGGTACAAGAAACCTATCGGAAATTTTATCAGACAGAGAGGCTATTTCTCATGCAATGCAAACCTCCTTGGACATAGCTACTGACCCTTGGGGGGTCAAAGTCGAACGTGTTGAAATGTAAGCAGGGTCATTCAATTCTTGTACTATGCTCCACACCTTAAAGTCCCACCACGTGACCACGTACGGAACGCAGTCTTTTGAAAATTTGGCATTTAAGGCTTTTCAGGTTATGTATCTGTCAAAGTATAGTCAACGAAAGAAATAATATTTACAGTGTTACCGCTTATGTTTAAGCGTTAAAAGTTAATAAATCTTTATAGTATCACAATAACAATGGTTGGTTTAAGAATTTAGGAATATAAATACTGCATTTAATGAAATTCCAAAGTGGAAGGTGCAATATAAGTGATATTTTTGTGCATTGGGTCTACATTTCTCCATAAAATAGTTTTAACTAAACAGCATTTATTAAAAAAAATCTAACTTCTCTATTATGAAATAGAATATCTGTATCAAAGGTAGGTTAATGTATAAGAACAAAAAATATCTAATTTTGTATTTTTAGGTTAGAAAAATCTATTTTGACCAAAATAAATAAGTGGATTATTTGAAAGAGTGTGTTAATATGGTCATAAATAAATATAGGTATACTAAATAATTGTTGAATATAGTTCAAATTAAATTGAAGCTTTTATACTTATAACAACAAAACTTGTGCATACCTCTCGGCATACTTACTTTAAGTTAGATTATAAGAAAACAAACAATTTTTAGAGAAACTTGCAATGTGAAAATATTTAATACTCCCATGACATGTGATTTATTAAAATTTTTAAAGTTATAATGATTTTTTGATGTAGATCAAATTCAGTCAAAGCTTTTTAACTATTTGTATTGACAAAACTTTATGTAGGTACACCTTAAGCTGGATAAGAAAAACTACCATATTTTTAAATACCATATTATACAGTCTTTTAAATAATCCAAAATACTTATTTATTTTGGTCAAAATAAATTTTTCTAATCTTAAAGTTACAAAAGTAGATGATATTTTTGTTATAATATATTAACCTACCTTTAAAACAGATATTCTTATTCCATAATAGAGAAGCTAGATTTTTTTAAATAAATGCAGTTTAGTTAAAATTATTTTACGGAGAAAACCAGATATTTGGACCAAATGCACAAAATATTACTTATTTGGCACCATACACTTTAGAATTTCATTAAATGCAGTATTTATATTCTTAAATTCTTAAACCATCCATTGTTATTGTAATGTTATAAAGATTTATATATTTTTAACGCCTAAACATAATATTATTTCTTTCGTTGACTATACTTTGACAGATACATAACTTGAAAAGCCTTAAATGCCAAATTTTCAAAAGACTGCGTTCCGTACGAGGTCACGTGGTGGGACTTTGAGGTGTGGAGCATAGTACATGTTGAAATCCTACTTTTGGTTTTTATTGTTTTGTTTTATAGAAAAGATGTGAGCCTTCCAACGCAGCTGCAAAGAGCGATGGCTGCTGAAGCTGAAGCTTCGCGTGAAGCAAGAGCCAAGGTCATCGCAGCTGAGGGGGAGATGAAAGCTTCTAGAGCTCTTAAAGAGGCTTCCGATGTTATAAGTGAAAGTCCATCTGCTCTACAGGTATGTAATAAATGTTAACACACACATAACAAAATTATTTAGGCACATCACGTTTTTTTAATGAATTTTACAAATAAACAACCGTTACCAATAGCTACCAAAGCCGAATTTTCTTGATAAAAGCAGTTTTTGGAAAAAAACTTGAATTTTTTTTTTTTAGTTAAGATATCTACAAACCCTCAGCACTATATCGGCTGAGAAAAATTCTACCATAATTTTCCCACTTCCGATTGACATTTTGAGTTATTTTATGGGTGGTAGGACTGAACATCGTCAAAACAATGTTATGATATAGATAAAATGAAATGTATCTAAGCGATATTAAGTGAGTGGTATAGAATCATAGACGGACAAAACTTAGTGTTCTATATTTTTTCTATATTGTACAGGGTGATCCATTATAAATGTCCACCCCCCCTAACTTTTTTCCTTTAGATTTTAAAAAAAAAAGTTTTGTATAAAAGTTGTAGGGTTCAACCAAAAGTTTTTTTTCGTGTTATGTTTACGTATACAGGGGGATTCAAAAACATATTACAGATAAAAATATATTTTTTTTCCTATGGAATGACCTATATTTTATACCCTTATGTAATACCTCTTTAAACTCTGACTTCAAAAATATATAACACATTATGGATATTTTTAATATATATGGCAGAAAATGCCAAAAACTGAAATTTCACTTAGGCCATGGGTCGTCATTTTTTCATTCGTCGTTTCATTATTTGTTTTTAC
The DNA here is from genome assembly GCA_921294245.1 of Brassicogethes aeneus. Lineage (NCBI taxonomy): Eukaryota > Metazoa > Arthropoda > Insecta > Coleoptera > Nitidulidae > Brassicogethes > Brassicogethes aeneus. The sequence continues at coordinate 3,560,339 of OV121142.1, read as the reverse complement.
GTCTTTATTGAGTGATTTTCACAGAAACACATTTTTTGAACTGTTTAATATTTAATATTTACCATATAAACAATAACAATAATTATTAATAAAATTATAAAACCTACTTAGGCGTGGAACCATCAACTAAACAGATATTCATACTTGGGCGTGGTTAACTACATTATTTATTTATTTATTGTATTCGGCCAAATGTTGAAAGTGGCCACCGTTCATTTCTACACATAGTCAATAGCCCTTTTTTAGTTTTTCTATAGCTTAATTAATCCAGTTAGAATGATTGGTATTTATATTATTTATTTCAGTCCTAATTCCTTCTTTTATTATGTTAATGTTTTCTTGCCTAGTAAAATAAATTTTATTTTTTAAATGACCCCATAAAAAAGTATCTAGAACCGTAAGGTCTGGACTATTACCTGGCCATATCGTTGTTCCGTGTCTTCCAATCCATTCTCTATATTTATTGTTGAGATAGTCCGGACTATCGAGTAACGGCCGTTACTCGAGCAACATTATGTGGAGGTGCTCCATCTTGTTGCCAAATAACTTCGGTAGGTTCATTCAGTGGCATATTATCTATAAACTCTTCTACATCTTCTGATATAATCCTTTGATATCTATCACCTGATAATGCACCTTCATAAAATATGGGGCCTACAATTTTGTTTTTTTTTAATTCCACACCAAGCATTAAAAGAACGACGCCCAGAACGTTTCACTTCAAAATATTTTTCTGGATTTCTGTAGACCAATAGTGTAAATTTTTTCTGTTTGGTACGCCTGCTGTTGTAAAAGAAGATTCGTCAGTCCATAAAATTTTATGAAAAAATAGAGGGTCGATTTCTAGTCTTTCTAACATAAGCCTACAAAATATTAGTCTTTGGGCCTTATTTTCCTCCGTGAGGTGCTGCACTTTCATCATTTTAAAAGGATGCCACTTGTTTTTCTTTAAAATTCTCCAGATTTTTCCAAAACTTTTATGCAAATCGCGAACTCCATCACGTATGGAATTTAAAGGGTTCTCTGAAAAATATACTATAATTATTAATAGAAAAAATCCAGCAAGGCCGTAAAATCTGGAAAATATTATTCGGTATTTTAAAAACTCCATCTTGGTCCTCAATAAACTTTTTGGAGACACCCTGATTCGTTGCCAGAGACAACAAAAAACAATGGTCGTCTCAATGAGCAGCGATTTTTGAAATACTCAAGTATTTATAAGGCAATAATTTATTACTAATAAATAAAAGACTCTTCTATATTTTAGTGGTGGCCGTATTATGACGAACGGACAAAGTTAAAAAACTGTTACCAATATAATATAAATAGACGTTTAATTCTTCATCCAGGTTTGGAATGATTTGCCTATTTCTTCCTTTTAAGTATTTATTTCTCCGAAGTGATAAATAAATACGTTTAAACGCCTTTCTAGATGGTATATTAATATTGTCACCATCCCCGTGGATTTCTATATATTCGCGTCTTGCCGCAACTGCATTTTTGTTTTTTTTTTTATACATAGATTAATAATTTCAAATTTTTCATTTTCGGAAAACACCATAATTACACACTTATCAAAATTGCTTAATAAAGACGCCAGAACTGTCATAGTAATAACTAAATAAACAATGGAACGATTAATGGCGTCGCATGGCTTGCTAAGTGTAATTTTAGTTTTTGGCATTTTCTCTTTTAAGTATTAAAAATAACCCTAATGTCATATATATTTTTTAAATCAGCGTTTAAAGAGCTATCACATAAGGATATAAAATATAGGTCATTCCATAGGAAAAAAATATGTTTTTATCTGTTATTTTTTTTGGATCCCCCTGTATACGTAAACATAACACGAAAAAAAACTTTTAGTTGAACCCTACAACTTTTATATAAAACTTTTTTTTCTAAAATCTAAAGGAAAAAAGTTAGGGGGGTGGACATATATAATGGATCACCCTGTACAATTTACAGGATCATTTTGGACTGTGCAGTTTTTTTGAAACTATCCGTTTTTGATTCTATCTACCCCTATTTTATAATATAAAAATCACTGTTTTACAAATTAATAAAATCATAAAAAAAAAAATTATTTGCTTTTTCATTTGTTTTACAATTTTCACTCACTGGAAAACTCATTCTCATCTCTTTTCTTTACTTGTAGAACAATCTATAGATATAAATTATTTTCTCGATTTTTATGTAAGAATGTCATATTCTCGCACGCAAAATCGTTGAAGAATGAAGCTCATTCTTAAACGATTTTTGGTAACATTTAGTTTTTAAGTATTGGTACCCCCAAAATGTCAAACTGATTATTAACCTCAAATTCATTACTTTTATTGAAAATGAAGCCTTTATTATTGTTTTGTAATATAAAGTTTGCTCCAACAATGCATTTTAATGCAAAATTTTAAGTTTAATGTGTAAAAGTGCAGTTCAGGTTGTACTTGTGCAGGATAACAAATATTGTCATTTTGTGTTGCCAACTGACATTTTGCGAGAAAAATCCCCTAACTAACAACGACCACAAAACAATTAAAAAAACCTAAATAAAAGTTAAAATCGAGAAAATAGTATAAATCACACGTTGCAGAAGGCTATTCTCGCACTCATTCGTTCGTCCACTCGCTCCTTCGTCGCTCGAGGCCAAATTTCGAATTCGTGCGAGAATATGTGGCCTTCTGCAACTTGTACTTTAATATACTAATTTTGTCAAATATTGACAATTAATAAACTGTTTTGATTGTCAGTTTATGACATTTTTAAAAAACTATTATTTATAAAAAAATATATAAAATGGGAGAAGTCATCGACGAAGATCATAAAAATTATTTATTATACAGCCATGTACCGTTATGTAGAACGATTGTGCAACCCTACATGAAAATTCTGACGAAAAAGGATATAATTCAACAAAGGATATTGGAAAAAATGAAGGATAGCTCGGGTATTGCAGGGGAAAGCCCTGAGGATATGTACAATTATTTAAGGACCTTTGCTACAGACTCTGCTAATATCCCTTTGGTTTTAAGAAAGACTGCCAAAACCTTGAAAACAACAACAAATTCTGAAGGTAGTCAAACATTTTATTTTTTGCTCAAGAAATCATCTGGTGAAATACCGATATTTCGGTAGGTTCGACAACACATCAAAGCAGTCACACCTCTTTAAAAGAGGTGTGGCTGCTTTTCCGATGGCGGCGCTAGTGGGCCGTCGAAAGAGCCTTAAAAATACTTATTGCATTTTTATCGACATATGAAGAAAGTTGTAACACCCGAAACGTTTCGGGTGTTACAGTTTTTAATCAAGAAAAACACATATCAAATTAGTCTCATGCTCAGATATTAGTTAGTATTTTAAATCATTACCACCATAACGTTACTTTTACTAAATATTATTACACTAATCACTCTGTAAGGTATAAAATAAAACAATAACATGATTTTTCGTTTCGGGTGTTACAGTAGCAAAGTAAGAAGAAAACACACTTATAACGTGATAATTATCAATTTTTTCGGGACTGTGACGCAATCCACCAATACTCCGATAAATAATCTCAAATCACAACGTGGCAAAACGGTTGACAGATTGACAGTTTTTTTTCGTATTTCCTATAGTTAGAGGCACAATGGTCATTCAGCCAGTTTACTTGAGTACAGATTTTAAAGACGTTTCTTGTAGTATTTTTGTCGCACATTATAATTTGGAATGTTTTCTTTTAAAATTTATCAGATTTAATGCGAAAAGAACATGTTTATTTTTTCAACCAGCGACAGAATTCTACCCAGCAAACCAAATCATGTCACAGTGATATAACATTTACATAAAAATTGTTCCTTACTATGCAACAGCTATGTCACCTATATGTAATGGCAATGCTCCTATGTCCGCCTCAAGACGCCTTCCTGGGTATGTAACTGTGATGTAACAGTGTTTTATCATAGTTATGTAACTGTAATGTTACAGCGCCATATCAGTTAAGTAACAGTGATATAACATTTACATAAAAATTGTTCCTTACTATGCAACAGCTATGTCACCTATATGTAATGGCGATGCTCCTATGTCCGCCTCAAGACCCCTTCCTGGGTATGTATCTGTGATGTAACAGTGTTTTATCATAGATATGTAACTGTAATGTTACAGCGCCATATCATAGTTATGTAAACGTGATAAAACAATTATATTCTATTTACATAAATGTTGCATTTACTTATTTATATATAATTTATGCAATATTTACATATTATTTATGAAATATTTATAAATATAATTTCATGTAATATATTATATTACTGGTATTAAAAATTGCTTAGCCCTAACTTGGTATTATTGCAAATTTTTTGAAAAAAAATCAACAAAATTTTAAAATTGCCATAATACCAAATTAGAACTAAGAAATTGTTAATGCCAGTTAGATAATATATTAAATAAATTATAAATAAATATTACATAAATAATAAGTAAACATTACAAAAATAAATGATTCTGAAAGAGATTAAAAAAAACAAATTGGTTTTAAATGTTTATTAAAAATTATTTTAATTAAAAAAAAACAAATCATTTCTTCTTTCTAACTTCTTAAAACAAACGAAAAGTTTTTCCAAACAAAAAAAAATCCCAAATACATTAATACTTCAAAGCTAAAAAATATATGGTAAAAAAGATAAAGCAATCCCATGAATTTAATATTAATATACCTTTTTTTCATGGGTTTTTTGCTTCCCTATAGGGTATACCAAATCTTTGTTTGGCCTGCCGGAACCATTCGGAAACTATGCCTTCAAAATTTTTGTCTGTCGAAGTGCACACAGCAGCTTAAAAAAATTTATTTAATAAAAAATCCCATAAAATTTACATTTTTACCCTTCAATAAATATTTCAACAGATTTTAAATTTTGAATTTTATTGTTGTTTCTTAGCCCCAGCCAAGAGCAATCTTTTGCCAAATTATTTGAGAAGATTTTCTTTAAAACTCTTACAGTACTGTGGCATCTTTCTCTGAGACGCCTCCAATTTTTGTTATATACTGAAACTGAAAAAAAATACAATTTAATATTATTTTTGTTTATTGATTTGTTTTCAAAACAAAGAACAACTATTCTTTATGTAGTTATGTAAATGATATTTGGTACAAATAATAATTTGTTTGATTTTATTTATTCAAGTCAAATGCACCCTGCAACCTTAAGAGATATAAAAATAATGAAAAATATGGAATTTGCATAAAATTAATTATCAAAACAATTATAATAAAAAAATGTATCCATCTTGGTTATTTAGCAAAATTATTGTATCTTTTAAGTACCAGTTGAAAAAACAGTATAAAGTTAAAAAAAATATAGAAATTAAACTCTTATTTTGGCTACCAAATATCATTAAATTATAATTTGTCGCTTGTTTTTTAGCACCCTGTTTTAAAAACAAATTAACATTATTAAACAGGTTTAAAATCGCCCTTTATATACTTACAAATTCAGCCTCTACTTCTTTTTGCAATAATGTTTTCTCAAAACTTTTAACAGATCATTAATAAAAAGTTGACTAGGTAAGTATCTATTACACAAATCTTGCAAATCTTCCACAAAAGTATGGGAATTTTTCCTATGACCTCCTGAATATTCTCCCAAATTTTCTGTAAAAATATTTTTATTATATGTTTATTTATTGGCTGGTTAGGGAAAGATAATACTTCGGTTTTAGCCTCAGTATATTCCACATTGTCTTGGGTATTTTCTATACAATTTCTTACCTCCACGCTCATTATTTTGAGATCTGCATTAATTCTCCTCCGCTTTTGCCTCCGGGATAGGGAAATATATTTTTTTCTATTTTTGTCTTCCATTTTATTATAAAAAAATGGAATCAAACTTAACTTAACTTAAAACACAATAGAGAGCACTCGACACAACCGTTTAAACGAGTTCGTTAGTAAGATAAAAAGGCTATATAAATACTATAAAACATTAATATATAACATTTATATATCATTGTTACAATGTAGGTATAAAACATTGTTATATAGCCATGACATAATAGGGATGTAAATATAACAAGAAGGGATCATTTTGATATAACTATTATATTAAAATTTCTTATTATAATTATGTAACAAAATAAAGAAAAACTATGTAAATACCATATAATAAGGTTATATGGATACTATAAAACATTGCCATATATCAATGATGTATCATTGTTCCATTGTAGATATATAACATTGTTATATGGCTGATACATAAGGGGGATGTAAATATAACAAGAGGGGAACATATTTATATAAATGTTATATTACTATGTTTTATTATAATTATGTAACAAAATAAATAACTAATATGTAAATGTTATGTAAACAATTTTATATGGCAATGTTCTTTGTTAGTTATATCATGGTTATGTAAATGGAACAGCCTGGTTTGCTGGGTAGTTACGTGGAATATCTTGAGGATTTAAAGCTAGTACTCTCTGTTAAGGGAAACAGCAGTTGTTCGTGCATTATTTCCCAAACTGTACTTTTTGGAACGACCTCTTGCATAGCAATTCTTCTAGTGCTTGTCCCAGCCCTTGTGGAAATTTTTCTCTGAGAAAGTCTTACTTTCTCTGAAAAAGTCTGAATAATACTTATGAGCCATTCCACGCGTAACGGATAGGACAGTTGCCGTGTTTTTATTTACAAAATAATATTTTTATATTATATTACTAATGTCAAATTTTTATAAATAGTTCTAAACTAAAGCTGTTTAACAAGGTTTTTATTTGGCAAAATTAGGTATCGTGGTTGACTGTTTAATTCCTTAAAAACTAATAATTTAAAGCGTAACGGACGGGACTTCGTAATGGTCCCGTCCGTTAAAAACACGGCAACTGTCCTATCCGTTAAGCGTGGAATGGTCCTTATTAAGTCGGAAAAAGTCAGAATAAGACTTATTAAGTCGGAAAAAGTCTGAATAAGTCTTATTAAGTCAGACTAATAGCAAGATTTGGGAGTCTTCTTGAGTTAATAAGACTTTTTAAGACTTAATAAGACTTTTAGTAGAGAAATTGTTGGTACCTATGGCGATAAAAATAAATATCCGAAATAATTCATAGAGGTTGAATTTGGTTATCGTAAAATAAAACACATAGAAAGGTATTTATTAACATTTTCGCTGTTGTTATAAGCCAAGTTTATTGCATAATTACCTATATAATAACATAGGTAAGATGTAATAATTATAACAATTTTAATTTTATACATACGATGCGCTTGAGATGCTTTCATTGTTTCCACCATAGAAAAAGGAGATGTCTATAGACATGATATTTTCGATAGACTCATAAGACAAATATGGTTGATCTTCGTGTTTCATTCATCTTTGTATCATGGTTGATCTTCGTGTTTACGTACAGTGTTGCCATAAAAGTTCCTGACCATAAATTACAAAATACTAAAATAATAATAAAAATGTAACAGGATAGAATAAAATAATTGTGCATATTTAGTAAATATACAATATTATTTACTGAAGATTTCTTTTGTTATTATTTTGATAAAAATTTGAAAATCACCCGCAAATATTACAAAAATACCCGATTTTCGAGTAAAATACTTGCAAACGGCAACACGGTGTCCCACTGACAGGTCAGCTGTGCTCTAATTGGTCAGCTAGCTGTTTGTAACAATGTTTAGATAGGTAAATATTTGCGTGTATCAAAAGAAACTATTAAAATAAAACGTACAGTGGCAACTCCTTTTTCTATGGTGGAAACAATGAAAGCATGCATGTCAAGCGCATCGTAGGTATGTATAAAATTATAATTGTTATAATTATTACATCTTACCTATGTTATTATATAGGTAATTATGCAATAAACTTGGCTTATAACAACAGCAAAAATGTTAATAAATACTTTTCTATGTGTTTTATTTTACGATAACCAAACACAACCTCTATGAATTATTTCGGATATTTATTTTTATCGCCATAGGTACCTACCATTTCTCTACTAAAAGTCTTATTAAGTCTTAAAAAGTCTTATTAACTCTTCCAGAAGACTCCCAAATCTTGCTATTAGTCTGACTTAATAAGACTTATTCAGACTTTTTCCGACTTAATAAGTCTTATTCTGACTTTTTCCGACTTAAAGTAAGACTTTCTCAGAGAAAAATTTCCACAAGGGAGGATTAGTGGCAACTGCTTTAAGAAGCGTTTCTTCGTTTTCCACTGTTCGAGTTGTTCTATTTCCCTGCTGAAAAAAACTGATCGAAAATGGATCGAGTTTAAATCTCGATCCTTTTTGATCATTTTTGATAAGGATTTTGTCTCCTGTTTTCGTGATCAAAAAGGATCGAGTTTCGATCCTGTTTTCTGGATCAAATAGGATCGAGTTTCGATCCTTTTTGATCACGAAAACAGGATCAAAACTCGATCCTTTTTGATCACGAAAACAGGATCGAAACTCGATCCTTTTTCGATCATTTTTGATAAGGATTTTGTCTCCTGTTTTCGTGATCAAAAAGGATCGAGTTTCGAACCTTTTTGATCACGAAAACAGGATCGAAACTCGATCCTTTTTCGATCATTTTTCATAAGGTTTCCATAATTAATTCTAAAATAAAAGATACAATTTACAAAACTTGAAAACTTTATTGGGCACTTTGTATTTCAAAAAAATCGGATGACCACGACGATGATGATGAAATTCGTAATTATAATAATAACAGTCATATATTTTATAAAATAATATTCACAACAATAATTCCGTGGTTTCGGGGAATAAGGGGATAAGTCATTTTTGGGTCTCTCTTTTCAGACTACTGTCATGAGGTAAGAGTATGAAAAGTTGTATATAGTACTACTTTTACTTATTATGGAAACCTTATGAAAAATGATCGAAAAAGGATCGAGTTTCGATCCTGTTTTCGTGATCAAAAAGGATCGAGTTTCGATCCTGTTTTTATGATTAAATAGGATCGAGGTTCGATATCGTTTTTGATCACGAAAACAGGATTGAAACTCGATCCTTTTTCGATCATTTTTCATAAGGTTTCCATTATTAATTCTAAAATAAAAGATACAATTTACAAAACATGAAAAATATATTGGACATTTTCGTTTTCAAAAATATCGGATGACGATGGTGATGAAATTTTTATCCTTTTTCTAAAACAAAAAAAAGTGTCCCTTTAGGGAATATATTTATATTACTATTTTAATATTGTCAAAATAATCTTGCAAATTTTCATTCATACCTTTTTTCCTTCGGCGATTTTTCAAATTTTTTTTTTTTTTTTATTTGTATTTTCGTTTTGCTTTAGCTCATATATTGTGGCGTACTTTTTTTCTTTATATTTTGATGTGGCCCCATTGCACGCCAATGTTGTATCAAATTTTAACAATTTTATTTTTCAAAAATAGGGCTTTCATATGAAAGGTATGTATACAAAATTATGATTAATTTTTATCATTTTCATAGAAGATATGACGAAAAAACGTTTTTTCTTTGTCAACTTATGTGTGATATTTTTCTGAATCAGGATAATGGGAGGAACATTTTTCCCTGGTAGGTTAAAACTGAATCACCCTGTATAACTATATACAAGACTAAAAATTAATGATTTACTTGCAAAAAAAGAAACAACGCATTGCGCAGTTGCTCCCTCACGTTCAATAAAGTATTTCTTGTTTCGAGAGAAAGTTTTTGCATCGAAATTTGAAATTTCCGACAACAACACCCTTTTTTTATGCCCCGTGTCGCAAAATTTAACAAAAGCACATGGTCCATCAGCGGTTAAATTAATTGACATCTTGCTATCTTGCTGTCTTTAAATTTACCTATAACAAATAAATTCATAGTAAAATTTGTATACATAACCTTACTTTTCAGGGGCTGAAAAAACAAAATTCATAAAAAATTGCCGCAACTCGGGAATCATAAGTTTTTTTTGTTTGATGGCAATCAGTACTTTTCATCGAATTTTTAATTATTATAGTAAAGAAAAACCCACAGTAAAACCGTAAAATCGATAACAAAAAACACTAACCAACATGACAAGCACGTGCACAGATTATAGACAGGGTTGCCAGATGATTTTTTTTTATTTCCCCAGATTTTTTACAAAAAAATCCCTAGATTTCCCTAGACAAGTATGTCAAGATTTTATTTTATTGGAACTTTTTTAATTTAAATATATCGATGGCTTAGGCGCAATACCTCGTATCATTAATTAATCATCATAAGGTAGCGCATGAAAAGTAGTACATAATACTACTTTTTCTTATAATAAGGAAATGTAATTATAATTACGAATTTCATCATCATCATCGTTGTCATCCGATCTTTTTGAAAGTGCCCAATAAAGTTTTCATGTTTTGAAAATTGTATCTTTTATTTTAGAATTAATTATGGAAACATTATGGAAAATGATCGAAAAAGGATCGAGTTTCGATCCTGTTTTCGTTATCAAAAAGGATCGAAACTCGATCCTATTTGATCATGAAAACAGGATCGAAACGATCCTTTTTGACCACGAAAACCTTATCAAAAATGTTCGAAAAAGGATCGAAACTCGATCGTGTTTTTATGATCAAATAGGATCGACTTCGAAATCTGATCGAGAATGATAAAAAAGGATCGAGAATTTCAAGAACCTAGTAGTCGATCATATTTGATCATGAAAACACGATCGAGTTTCGATAATATGTTATCAAAACTCAATCGTGTTTTCATGATCAAATAGGATCGACTTCGAAATCTGATCAAATATGATAAAAAAGGATCGAAACTCGATCGTGTTTTTATGATCAAATAGGATCGACTGCGAAATCTGATCGAAAATGATAAAAAAGGATCGAGAATTTCTAGAACCTCATTAAATATGATAAAAAAGGATCGAGAATTTTCTGGACCATGATCAAATATGATAAAAAAAGATCGAGTTTCGATCAGTTTTTTTCAGCAGGGTTCTTCCACATTTGTTTACTTTAAAGTGCCAGTTTCACACAGTCTTCGATGTAAACTGGTAAACCTTTTTTCACATGGTGGTATACCCGGGAATGCTTCTTGGTACAATCTTCTAGCTTCGCGACTATTACCATTGGCCTTACCATTCATAAAATGCATGTTGGCCATTTCTTGGATAGTGAGAATTGGTCATCATTGGTCATCATTTATCCTACACCTTCATCCATCAACCTCTTCAATTATAACACCTAACCACTTTTTGATCAATGTAGAGGTCAATATTTGGATGGTAGAAGGAAACTACGTAAGTTTATTAAAGGATGTGGATTGTCCGAAAACCAAATTTAAAATTCGTTCTAATCATGTCATGGCCGCCCATGTTGCGTTTCACAAGGCCCATATGATGACAGAAACTTCCGATCAACAATTTTGGAGTTTCGGGTGAATATACAGTCAATCAAGTAAGTTAGGTGTACAGTTCGATGAAATGTTAATTTTTTTTAGTTATAAAGTGAACGACCCCAAGGCAATACTGTGTGTGCCAGTCATAACACCGGAAGAGCAATGTGTGGCTGTTTTCGATTTATATAGGACGTCTGAGCAACCGAGTTATGGTGAGAAAGAGTTAAAAATCAGTTTGGTCTTGGCAGGTTGGATTGGAGCAGCGATTCAGCAGAATAGAGATAGAATTATGTTGCAGGAGCAAAAGAAAATAAATAATATGGTTTTGGGTAAAATATCATTTAGTTTTTATAAAAACGACAATCAAAAGTAAAAGAACCTTAAACTTATATTTTTGGCGACATTTTTGAAGCTTTGCTTCGGGATGGGAATTTAGCTAAAAAAAATGACAAACCCTATAAGTTATGTGGGACAAACTTGCACAGTAAAATATATTTAAAAATGTTACCTATGACAGTTTCACAGTAGTTCAAAATAAAAAAATGGGAAAAAAACATTATAGGTAAACATAATTTTAAAATTTTCGAAATTTTCAAATATTTGAAATATTTGAATTAAGATTTTTTAAATATAAAAGTTTTGAAATTTTTGGATGTTTTCGATCCAAACTTCAAAATTTCCAAAACAGTTTATATTTTATTTTTTTTAATTTCCAAAAATTTCAAAAACAAAATAAAAAAAAAAATTCAAAAATTTTCAAAATTCTTTTAAAATATCGACTTATTATTATCTAATCTCAAAAGAGTTCGGATTTCGATTTTAAAATTTTGGTAATTTAAAAAATTTGTAATTTTTAACAATTTCTAAACCTGAAATCCAAAATTTCCAAAAAATTTAACATTTTAAAAATTTAAAAAATATTCCAAAATTTACGAAAACTTTTAAATTCTTCCAAATCTAGACTTCAAATTTTCAAAATTATCAAATCTTTTTCCAAATGTTCTAAAAATCCCCCAAATACAAATTTTTTAAATCCAAAATTATGAAGTTTCAAGAATTTTTTAGGATTTTCAGAATTTTTGGTATTTTGGATATTTTAAAATTTTGGATTTAAAATATTTAAAAATTACAAATATTTTATAATTTTTTACTTTTAAAGATTTTTTAATTTAAAATTTTTGGATCTTTTTGTTTTGAAAGATTTGGAAATTCTTTTAAATCTAAATTTTGAATTAAAAAATTTTCAGGACTTGTTTTACAATTTTAATTTTTTTTAATTTCCCAACCTTCAAATCCAAACTTTACAAAATTCCCAAAATGTACAAAATATTTTAAATTTTAAAAATTTTTAAATCATTAGAAATGAAAATTATCAAATGTTTCAAAATGTTTTACTTCAAAAATTTTCAGTTTCCAAATCTGCTAAATTCAAAACTTAAAATTTCAAAAAAAAAAAAGTATTTGATATCCAAAAAATTTAAAATTTACAAAATTTTGAAAATTTAAAAAATTGGGACAATTTCCAAAAAAATTTATAATTATTGAAATTTTTTAAAAATTGCCCAATATAATATAATATAATATAATATAATATAATATAATATAATATAATATAATATAATATAATATAATATAATATAATATAATATAATATAATATAATATAATATAATATAATATAATATAATATAATATAATATAATATAATATAATATAATATAATATAATATAATATAATATAATATAATATTTAATATAATTTTCAAAATTCTCAAATTTTTAACAAAAATTTAAATTTTAAAATTTTGAACTTTTAAAAATTTCTTTAAAGATTTTTAAAATTTTAAGATTTACAATTTTTTTAAAATTTCCCACTTTTCAAAATTTTTGGTTCAATAAATCTATTCATTCATTCATTCATTCATTCATTCATTCATTCATTCATTCATTCATTCATTCATTCATTCATTCATTCATTCATTCATTCATACATCATTCACATCCAAAATTAAAAAAAAAACAAAATTTCAAAATTTTTAAAAAATTTCTGTTTTCATTTCTCACAAATTCAACAATTTTAAAATTTACAAAAAAAAATTTAAAATTTTCAAAAATTTTAAAAATTTTCAAAAATTTTACAAATTTTCAAATATTAGATACCTACTAAAGTTTTGAAATTTTTTAAATTATCAAATTTTTAAAATTTAAATACAAATATTTTATTTGTTAAAATCTTTTAAATTTAAAATTTCCAAAAATTTTAAAACCTAAATTTAAAAAATCTTTGTTGAGTTCAACATTTTTTAAACCTTTTAAATTCAAAATTTTAATATTTTCAAAATGTCAAAAAAATCAAAAATTCTTGAAATCTCAAATTTTAGAAATCTTGTTACTCGAAAATTTGGAAATATTAAATTTTGTGAATTTTGAAAATTTTAGATTAGGCAATTTTTAAAAAAATTCAAATTGTAAAATCTTTGTTAAAAAAATTTCAATAGGTAATTAAATTTTTTTTATTAATTGTACAGGGTGATCCCCTATAATGTCGCCCCCCTTTAACTTTTTTATTTTAAGTGTCCCAAAAAAATTAAAAGTGTGGTTATGTAGGAACTAAAAAATACTTTTTTTCTACGTATAAAGAAAATTGGAAAATTGATCAGTATACAGGGAAAAACAAAAAGTTAATTTTTTTTCAATGGATCACCCTATATATGAATTTATTTTTCGATTCCTTGTAAAATTCTAAGCATATTTCATATATCATAACATATACCTAAATTCAACCGTTTCTGAAATATTTAAATTATTTTTAAGATAATAAGTTGAAATATTTTGTCTTTCTCTGTCTGGGTACGCCATTTTTATTTATTTAACAACACTTATTGACATAATGTCACTATAGTAATTTATTTTCAATAAAAAATTTGGTATACTAAGGCTTCTTGATTTTTAACAGTTTAAAAAAACATTTAATGATGACATTTCGAATGCGAATATTTCAGAAACGGTTGAATTTAGGTATATGGTTTGTATATAAATTATGCTCAGAATTTTACAAGGAATCGAAAAATAAATTTAAATATAGGGTGATCCATTGAAAAAAAATAAACTTTTTGTTTTTCCCTGTATACTGATCAATTTTCCAATTTTCTTTATACGTAGAAAAAAAGTATTTTTTAGTTCCTACATAACCACACTTTTAAATTTTTTGGGACACTTAAAATAAAAAAGTTAAAGGGGGGCGACATTATAGGGGATCACCCTGTACAAATTTTTGAAATTTTAAAAATTTCGTTTATTTTGTAAATTTTTGAATTTAAAAGATTTAAAAAGTTTTGAACTAAAATTCAATGAAGCATAGCTTCTGTCGTGCATCCATTCCTAAAGTGACATAAACCCTCTACAGAGCCAGTTCTTTTACTTTGTGCGACAACTGTCTGATCTTATAATTTGTCTAATCCAATAAATAATCATTATATATCCTTGTTTTTTATTAGAGTTAATGAATAAATTTTACAATGGAGACATAGACTTGGATGAAGTTCTTGGTTGTTTGATGAGATTAACAAAAGAAAGAACATTAGCTGAAAAAGGGAAATTCTACCTCATAAAAACTGACAGTGATGACCTTCAAGCTACCGTTCTTGAACAAGGACTCTACGATGACAATTTATACCGAAAAAGCGGGAAGGTCAGGTGGGTTGAATTTTTACCACCAATGGGGTAGTTAAATTTTTTCTGACCTATACTTTTTATGGTTTTATTCAAGGCGTTTTGTAATATTAAACATTTCTGTGAAATCAGAATTTCAATTGAGTTTACCGTTTTCGAGATATTTACAAAAAATATAAATTTTTATGACGTCACAAACCTCGCCATGTGACCAACATTCTAAGATTTCTATTGGTTGAAAATTACCCTGTTGTCAAGTTGTCTTGTTAATGATTTAATTCGGTTATGTCAGAAAATACCCGAAGAGGTTATGTACAAATACTGTCACTGTCAGTTGAGTGAAAGATGGTCACCAAATTCATTAAGTACCTATATTCCTTATTACGAGGTATCATATTACTGTTTGATATTTTAGAGTCCAAGATATATCTAAAAGAAAATAAAGAACTAGGCATTATACTAATGAAATGCATTTACGACAAAATATGATTATAATTATAGGTACTTACTTTATTTGTTTAAAAGCTCCAATGTTCAATGTAACCAACCATTCCACAAGATTCCTCTGCTTTGGAGTCCGTTATTAATAAATTACTTATCTAATATCAATTACAAATAACATAACAATAACATTGATTTTCAATTATCTAAATTTAAAAAAAAAACATAACCCGAAAAAAAGAAACGTCAAAAAATCAATTCTTCTTCTTCTTCTCAACTAAAATTATAGATCAAGTGGTTTTAAAACTAAAATATTATAACGTGGCGCCATCTATCGTAAGAATCTTAAACTATACACACTGGCAACCATAGAAAAAGCTGGCAACGTTGTCAATAGCCTAGTGACGTAATTAGGAGATTTTTTTTTGTAAATATATCGAAAACGGTAAACTCAATTGAAATTCCGATTTCACAGAAATGTTTTAAATTACAAAACGCCTGAATAAAACCATAAAAAGTATAGGTCAGAAAAAATTTAACTACCCCATTGGTTAACCATGATTTTTTTAGTTTGTTGAATTCAAACACTGTTGCCGGCTCAGTAGCTAGACATAGAAGAAGCGTTCTACTTAAGAATCTTATGTTGGATAGAAGGTTTAATCGCCATTTCGAAAGGAGCACCGGGCAATACAAAAAATGCATTATGGCACTGCCCATCAAAGGTGGCAGGACTGTCTATGGAGTGGTAAGTCCAAACTAACAACATCCCTTGGTACTATGCTCCACATCTCAAAGTCCCACCACGTGACCACGTACGGAACGCAGTCTCTTGAAAATTTGGCATTTAAGGCTTTTCAGGTTATGTATCTGTCAAAGTATAGTCAACGAAAGAAATAATATTATGTTTAGGCGTTAAAAATGTATAAATCTTTATAACATTACAATAACAATGGATGGTTTAAGAATTTAAGAACATAAATACTGCATTTAATGAAATTCTAAAGTGTATGGTGAAAAATAAGTAATATTTTTGTGCATTTGGTCCAAATATTTGGTTTTCTCCATAAAATAATTTTAACTAAACAGCATTTATTTAAAAAATCTAGCTTCTCTATTATGGAAAAAGAATATCTGTATTAAAGGTAGGTTAATATATTATAACTAAAATATCATCTAATTTTGTAATTTTAAGGTGTGAAAATTTATTTTGACCAAAATAAATAAGTATTTTGGATTATTTAAAAGACTGTATAATATGGTATTTAAAAATGTGTTAGTTTTTCTTATCCAGCTTAAAGTGTACCTACGTAAAGTTTTGTCAATACAAATAGTTAAAAAGCTTCGACAGAATTTGATCTACATCAAAAAATCATTATAACTTTAAAAAAATTAATAAATCACATATCATGGGAGTATTAAATATTTTCACATTGCAAGTTTCTCTAAAAATTGTTTGTTTTCTTATAATCTAACTTAAAGTAAGTATGCCGAGAGGTATGCACAAGTTTTGTCGTTAGAAGTATAAAAGCTTCAATTTAATTTGAACTATATTCAACAATTATTTAGTATACCTATATTTATTTATGACCATATTAACACACTCTTTCAAATAATCCACTTATTTATTTTGGTCAAAATAGATTTTTCTAACCTTAAAATACAAAATTAGATGATATTTTTTGTTCTAATACATTAACCTACCTTTGATACAGATATTCTTATTTCATAATAGAGAAGTTAGATTTTTTTAAATAAATGCTGTTTAGTTAAAACTATTTAATGGAGAAATGTAGACCCAATGCACAAAAATATCACTTATATTGCACCTTACACTTTGGAATTTCATTATATGCAGTATTTATATTCCTAAATTCTTAAACCAACCATTGTTATTGTTATACTATAAAGATTTATTAACTTTTAACGCTTAAACATAACACTATAAATATTATTTCTTTCATTGACTATACTTTGACAGATACATAACCTGAAAAGCCTTAAATGCCAAATTATCAAAAGACTGCGTTCCGTACGTGGTCACGTGGTGGGACTTTGAGGTGTGGAGCATAGTTCAAATTTTTTTTTATTATTGTATTTTTAGCTGGAACTAGAAAACAAAGATGCTCCATTCCCAAACTACAATTTTACCCCCGCTGATGAAGAGTTTACCAGGAACATTTGGCAATACTGCTCTTTAGCGTTGAGTTTCGACTATGTTCGTTTAAAGTACCCAACTACTTTGTACAACCTTAAAAACGACAAACTTGTGGTACTGAAACAAATAAAACCTTGTCCACATGATATGGAGATAGTTTTTGATGACGACACCACCCAGCCACCAAGCGGATTCCACTTGTTTTCATGGTAACTAAATGGTGGTAATTTGCGTTTGCATAACAAAATGTTTTTGCACCTCAGGTACATTGGAGTTAACAGTAAATCCAATATGCCTCTGTACGCATTTTACATGTTGAAAGAGGTTATAGGTATTGAAAACATCGATCCAGAATTGTGTAAGGAGTTTGTTTTGACATGCAGAAAGATGTACAGGAACAACCCATATCACAACTTCGAACACGCCTTTAATGTGTGTCATTGCCTTTACAGCATCGTGACGAGAAATAAAGATGCCTTTACAACCCTTGAAGCTAACGCATTGCTGGTGGCTGCTTTATGCCACGATTTGGATCATTTAGGGGTAAGTTAGGACAAGATATTTTGTACAGGTCTTGAAAGCAATGATGAAAGCGACATTCTTCACGAATTTGATTTTCAAGACTTCTAAATTTGATGTAAGGTAGCCCCATGATAAATACCCTGATAGCACACTTTATTCTAAGAATGTTTTTTAAACCTTCCAGTGAGAATATTCTTCAAATTGTTTATTTAATATTTTTAAATAAATATATCGCAATTTTTTTTAAGGGGACGACAAATACATTTCACTGTCATATTACGACAGTGAGGCGTATTTGTCGTCTCCTGAAGAATTTTACGAATGTAGAATACAACATATTAGAACGTGGGTATCTGACATATTTGGAAATATTCTCAAAAGCTTCCTAGAAGCTCCATAAGAAACCTTCTAAAAACGTATTCTTAAAATGTTCTTAGGATGCTTTTTAGGAAGGTTTTAAGAAGCTTTTAAGAATCTAATTGCATCATTAAAAGGGTATCTATTAAATGTTTTAAAAGTCCCTAAGAACATTCTTAGCAATAGGGAAAGGTTCTAAGAATATTCCATTATTTCGGGTCATATCTTCTTAGAAGATTCTTAAAATCAAATTTTGCCATCAGGGTAGTCAAGAGGCGTGAGATCTGGATATCTAGCTACTAGTCTTCAATTCTCTGTGTTTTCGTTAAATGGTATATTTAAATACTATGCATACTTTTAGGTAACGAATAGTTTTCTCATGATAAGTGATCATAACATTTATACCCTATATGGAGAGTCGTGCCTGGAAAATTACCACAACATGATGGGAAATTTAATTTGGGAAAATTGCAATTTTCTTATAAACCAAACGGAAGAAGAGTATAGGCTATTTATCAAAGAAATTAAATACGATATAATAGCCACTGACCTATCAAATTATTTTAAACAAAGATTAAAGTAAGTATTTGGTAATGTAGTCAACACATAATGAAACGTACAATTTTCAAGGATTAATGTTTACATGAACACCCATTCGAAGTTTGACTTTATGCTTCAAGAGCATAAAGAATTCACAAGATCCATGATAATGACTTGCGGAGATTTATCAGGTATTTAAATTTCCATGCTTCCAGAGCCATTTCACAAAAAAAATTTTTTTTAAGGTTCCTGTAAATCATTTCCAGTGGTTATGACCATGGTTACAAATCTATATAAAGAATTTTACAGGCAGGGAGATATGGAAAGGGACATGGGTTACACTCCGTTACCGATTATGGACAAAAACAAAATACAGTCCGTTCCATTGGAACAAATACAATTCCTTAACGTTTTGGTGTTACCTTGTACTAATATTGTGAGGTTTATATTCCCGAATTGTTCCGACATTCACATGCTGGCCACCAGGGTAATAAAATAGTATCTTAATAAGTCCTCTTTGTCGCCGGGTTGAGCCATACGCCCGATACCATCTCTTTGATTTTGTAAGGATTTATTCACCAACCCTCAAAACGTATAATTCGTGAGGTCTTGTCAAACCTTAATATTTTTTAGGTGAGGGATACTTGGGAACAAGCTGCCAAGGTGGCTAATACCGATGCAAAATGGCAGGACTTTGTACCCAAAAAGAAAAGCGTGCTTTGTACTTTACATACTATATTGGGAACAGAATGCAAATATGCAATATAACAGAAGATAAGAAATGTATAATAAATCAAATAAACATATCATTCATAAAAACTCCGTATAAAATTGAATTTAGAATCATAGATTAAATTGATTGGGATTGTGTGCTCTGGACAATAGATGGTTTAATATTGAAAAGCCAAACTTAAATTAAGTTTAATATTAATAAATACTGACAATGCATCATCTAAAACTTTATTGAAGCAAAACCGAAGTGGGTTTGATTAATGTTTACCGAACTAGTGATGTAATAGAGTATATTAAAACTTTATTGGAAGTTTCAATAACACATTTAATATTATACTAGTACACGAACTCAATTTCAAACCTTTGTTTTCATCATTTATTTGTTCAACAATAAGCTGCCGTAAAAAAGAGCGTTAACAATAGTTTAAATGTTACCTTTTGAATTAGTAACAGCATTGTTTACCAATAACATTTTTACTTTTAAATACACTGCTCAAGAATTGATATGGCTCTCTGTATAAGGCGAGCTGATATACTGCCCAGATAAGCCAACAGAGGCGAGATGTAAGAACATCACGTGATCGTCACGGTCTAAAGACGTAGCCTACGTAAGGCTACAGTATAGCCAGTGGCTAATTCTCGATTCCTTTAGGCCATTAGTACACTGTTCAAAATTTCATGACCATTTTAAAACCAAATTAACACCATACATGGTCTATATCGATACAAACCAAAATGGTGTTAAATATGGTTCGTTGGTCCGGTGTAAATTCAAATACTAAAATAGGGTAAATTTAACTTTCACACAGTATTAAAATAAATTTTACCTGGTGTAAATTGAACTCCTTTTCAGTGTTAAATATTATGTGTTTTTGGTCAAATTAAATCATACTACACAGAAAAAAAGGAAAAAAAGGAAAAAAAGGAAACAAGTTTCTTGACGCATTACAAGTATATTACTAGTGGTATTATTCCAGAAAATTGAACCTTCAACTCGCTAGAGATAATGTTTTTAGTGCGTTCCACCAACTTAAAATACTTCAAGTATTGACAGCTGTTTCCACCTATTCCCTAGTAGCAATTTTGTCAAAGACTTGGGCCAGAATGGGTCAAGATACTTTGTACAGATTTTTTATCAAGAATCGGACAAGAATTGTTCCAGATTCTTGGCCAAGATTATTGGGCAAGACTTGGGCCAGAATGGGTCAAGATACTTTGTACAGATTTTTTATCAAGAATGGGACAAGAATTGTTCCAGATTCTTGGCCAAGAATTTGACCAGAAATCTATAGAGTAGAGGTTCTCATTCTACAGTAGCATCAGAGCCGTACCGAGGCACACTTTTTGGGGGGGGGCGGAGACGATAAAAAACCAACTTATTTTTTTATACAGTATACAGTATACAGTATGTCCATGGATAGAGGGCCCAAGAGGACAAATGGACTAAAATTTTCATTTTTCGACCAAAAGTCATTGCTTTTAAAAAGTTCTGCTTGTTTAAAAAAGTCTATTGCCATACTTTAAATTTGAAAATATTATACAGGGGGGTCAAAAAACAAGAAAACATGAAATACTCTTTATTTTTCGTTTTGGAGCAAAATGACAAATAAAAAAAAGATTTCAAATTGTATCCAAAGACCATTTGTAAAATTTTAACTATTCGGAAAAATAAAATTTGCAATATTATTCCAAATTTTATTTTTCTTAGTTTTGAAATTTAATTTCATATTTACAAAAATGACACAATCAACAATAATCAAGTAACGTCAAATTGACAATTTGCATTCTATCATTGTTCATTTTGGTAATTAATGTAAATTTACACAAAATGTCCGGGTTAAGAACCCTATACATAGGTAAAGGATACGTGAAATGAGGTACAAAAGTATAAATTAGAAATTCAATTTTAAAACTTTATAAGAAAAAGAAAATTTGGAATACTGAGTTGAAATTTTACAATTAGTCTTTGGATAGGATATCCTAATAATATTATTTGTCATTTTGCTCCAAAACGAAAAATAAAGGTAGTTTATTCCTGAGAGTTTTTCATGTTTTCTTGTTTTTCGACCCCCCGTATAAAATTTTCAAAAAGTATAGTAATAGACTCCCCCCCTACACCCCCCTTAGGTCCGGCCCTGAGTAGCATCATTCACAATACTCTACTCTATTAAATGAAATAGTCAAAATTCTACTATTTGAATTAGTACCAGCATTTTTTACTAATAAAGTAGTCGTTTTCACTTTAAAATGATTATATTTTACTACTTAAAAAACTATATGCATAAAATTTCGGGACACCCTGTATAGGTAAGAATTTTCTAGTAGGCTTTAGGACAAAAGTGACGTTTGGGTTATTTATAATAGTTATATTTTTTATAATTTTATAAAAAAAATTGAAATATTAACTCTGAAAAAAAATTGGTTTTTGTAACTTTGCCCCCCCAAATGTTACGCCTATGATGAAATTTTAAAAGTTTTGATCTTAGATCTAGATTCAGCATGTCAAAATTACCAAAGTACCAAATCTTCACTTCATGAACGTTTTAAAGAAAATATGAGATAATAATAATGAGAGTAATTTATTTATAAATGCATTTTTCTCGAAAATGGTGCATCTGAACGATCTAAATAAAGAGTACTTATTTTTCGTAAAAAACTATAAATTTTCATAATTTCATAAAAAAAATTAAAACATTAACCTAGAAAAAAGTTAGGGCTATTTTTGTAACTTTGCCCCCCAAATGTAACGCCTGTGATTCAATGTTAACAGTTTTGATCTAAGATCTAGATTCAGCATGTCAAAATTACCAAAGTACCAAAAATTTATATCTTTCTGTTCAAACCTCTAGGAATAGTTTTAAAAAAATGATCCTCTTAGGCTCCTATTCAGGGGGCCGTAGCTCCGTTAGGGGGCATTTTTTGATACATGTTTATTAAACAAACAAGTGTTATTTTTTTATAAAGAATGCACTTTTTAAGTTTGGCCCCCCAATTTCGGGACACCCTGTATAGGCAAGAATTTTGACGTATACGTCAAAATTCTTGGCCAAGATTCTGGTCGAATTCTGGTCACAGACTTGTCGCAAGTCTGGCACCAGTCTGGATAAAGAATTTTGATCAAGAGTCTTGGTCAAGAATTGTCCAATTCTTTACAAAGTGCTTTTCCAAGTATCTTGACAAAGAATCTTGTCCAATTCCACTGCTACTAGGGTTTAAGGTCTCTTTAGTATCGAACAACTTGTAGTGTCTCACCAAAGCAAAGGACTACCTGAGCTTAAATACTATTCATGTAAGTCAACAGAGGCGAGATTTAAGAACATCACGTGATCCACACCGCCTTTGCCGAGATCGGTATACACTATGCAACCAGGAATGCACGTCAAATTGTTTTAATCGTTTTAACAGAGTGCTTTAGGTTGAAGTAACTCTTATTTTACAAACAACATATTTAGTAAAGTGAACCATACAGCGGGTTGGTTTCACTAAAGTTTTCTGGGTTAATTTAACCAATTTAAAAAAAATAAAATAACTATCTGGTTTAGTACCGTCAAACTAATCTTTGTTTATATTAACCTTCCCACAGTTGATTTAAATAAATACTTATGGGTCAACTAAATTAATATAGTTAAATGAACTATTTCTTTTTTTCTGTGTAGGTGCACTTCACAAATATTTTTAGATAAACACCGTTTTGGTGTTTGCTGTATATAACATTTTCAACGATAATTCATGGTGTTTATATTAACACCACTTGGTGTTGGATTTTGACACCATTTTAAGATTACTCTTTACACCACAGATATTTAAACAGTGTATCTGCGAATAATTTGCCGTGCATTCTTGGTTGCATAGTATGTACCGATGGCGGCAAATTTTGCCCGATTTTATCATCCACGAGATTAAAAAATGAGTCAATTTGACAACGAAACTGTCAACAAAGAACAAAACATTCAAAAACTACTCTTTCACCTGGTAGTAGTTCATTTCATAGTGTTCGCTCGTCTCGCAGATGTCAGATTTCCCGATAGAGTTTTTGTACGGTATTTAATGCGCGATCGTTATAATTTGCTCTCGTACATATAATAGATTATTGGTTGCAGCTGTTGGAACACAGTCCCTATAGTATTTTATGTAAATATTGGCTGATACGACAGCGTAGAGACGCGAAATTTGCCATTCAAATTTGAATTTATTAACACGACATTGTACGCCAGTTGTAAGTGTTGAATGTCCTTTGCATTTCAAATACGAAGCGCTGCTCATTGAAAACCAAACATATCGGAGTATAAGTTTTTTGCATTTTTTCTTCAAAGAAAAACCACCATTGTATTTTAATAAAAACACAAAACAAACTTCGAGGTTATGTCTGGTTCAGTTCTTTAACATTTCACTTCAATACAAAGAATTTGTTCACCGTGGTCACAAATGAATCTCACGATTTCTAATAGAAATCTAGTTTTTTTTACTTTTGACACCAGTATTTAAATACTCAAAATTAAGAGGTAGTTAATACTTAGATTTAGTCTCAATTCAATTGGTTAAAGAAATAAAATAAAATAAAAGAAATCGTTTTTTATAAGATAATAATTAATAAGCTTTGTGATCAAATCAAAGCTACTTGCGTCTCAGTACCCTATAAATGTCAGAATGACTTGACAGTGACTTTTACATTTTGGTCAAAGTAGGTTGTTTGTTTGGTTGCCACGGGCATGATACATTGTTAGCAAATGTTTAAATAAATTTTGACACTTCTCAGTTTTTCCTGCAGAAAAAGGAAGCTTTGTTTAAGAAAAAAACGTATATCAGGAGGAAACCGATGAAAATTACGTTCCTGAGATGCTTACAGCAAGGAGTTCAAAATGTTTGAGTCTTGGATGAATTCACGGAAGATAAAAGGTATCGATGAAAATGTTCCATTGGCTTATTTTTTACATTTGCAAAAAAATTAGCCCCATCGTCGCTATGGACCAAATACTCGATGCTTCGCTCGACTATTCACCTTTATAAAAAAATCGACATTTCAAAATATGGCAAACTAACGAGCTTTTTGAAAAGCAAATCACAGGGATACAAACCAAAGAAGTCGAAGACATTAGAACGACCTGAAATAGAGAAGTTTTTGAACGAAGCTCCCGACGACGAGTACCTGTTGATGAAAGTGGCTTTGATAATGGGGATTAGCGGTGCTTGTAGATGCGATGAATTGGTCAATTTGAAAATAGAAAATATTCAAGACAAAGGGAAATATTTTCACGTAGTTTTGCCAGACACTAAAACCAAGAATTTGAGTTTCACCATACTTGAAGAAGGATTTCCAGTCAACCCGATCAATTTGTGTAAAAAATACATGTCTTTGAGACCAAAGAATACTAGTTGTAGCCGCTTTTTTGTTTTTTACAAAAATGGGAGGTGTACCAGCCAGTGTGTGTCGAAGATACCTTCAAGAATTGCAATTTTTTTGAAATTGGAGGAACCAGCGCTCTACACCGGTCAATGCTTGAGAAGGTCTTCGGCGACTCTTGGCCAATGCAGGGGCTAACATGACTACTTTGAAGCGTCACGGAGGATGGAAGTCCTCGACGGTAGCAAAAGGATACCTAGAAGAATCGTTGCATAACAAAATACAAATTGCGGAAAAAATACAAGGTTCTAATGCGTCGGCGTCTTCCAGCACTATCAGCAGCTGTACCGATATGGGAGCGTCTGGTTCCGATGGTCCAACGAATTTTACAATGACTTCAAATTCGAATAAACCGTTAGCGTTTTCCTTTAATTTTTTAAAGTGGTTTGGAAATAAAATAAAACATTAACGCAAGTGAATTTTACGTATTTTATTTTAATATGCTCAGAGATTTTAGAAATTTAAGCAAATTGTTTAACTAAAAATTAATAGGAGTAATAATTATATTATAACCCAAACATATTACAATTGCATATACTGACTTTGAGAATCAGTTTGTCCTGAATCAGTGTACCTATTAAGAATCACAGTGTTGATCTCTATGGCCTAAGGCATGTTGTTGTGGTTCTTCAGCATCGTGCGGTTGAGAATCTTGAAATTGACCAATACCTGCAGAGTTAGCATGCTGAATTGGGAAGACATGTCTTAAAGAATCTGCATCAGGGTTCTGATTTTGAGAAAGTCTGTTCAAATAGCCAACTGGGCCTT
This sequence comes from Brassicogethes aeneus, assembly GCA_921294245.1. Taxonomy (NCBI): domain Eukaryota; kingdom Metazoa; phylum Arthropoda; class Insecta; order Coleoptera; family Nitidulidae; genus Brassicogethes; species Brassicogethes aeneus. The sequence continues at coordinate 3,534,409 of OV121142.1, read as the reverse complement.
TAGAATCAGCAGGTTGTCTCCTGGCATCAACAGCGGCAGAATCTAATGGTTCGTAGTGTTGATTATCCGAATACGGGCATCGGGCATGACGAGAGTTTCCTAAAAATAATAAAATGTATGGGATCATAACCTAGATCTTATTTTTACGAGGGTCTAGCTGAACCCTGAAGGATAGGCAACCAATTATGACTTTAACAATGTACTATGCTCCACACCTCAAAGTCCCACCACGTGACCACGTACGGAACGCAGTCTTTTGAAAATTTGGCATTTAAGGCTTTTCAGGTTATGAATCTGTCAAAGTATAGTCAATGAAAGAAATAATATTTATAGTGTTACCGCTTATGTTTAAGCGTTAAAAGTTAACAAATCTTTATAGTATCACAATAACAATGGTTGGTTTAAGAATTTAGGAATATAAATACTGCATTTAAAGAAATTCCAAAGTGTACGGTGCAATATAAGTTATATTTTTGTGCATTGGGTCTACATTTCTCCATAAAATAGTTTTAACTAAACAGCATTTATTAAAAAAATCTAACTTCTCTATTATGAAATAAGAATATCTGTATCAAAGGTAGGTTAATGTATTAGAACAAAAAATATCATTTTAAGGTTAGAAAAATCTATTTGACCAAAATAAATAAGTGGATTATTTGAGTGTGTTAATATGGTCATAAATAAATATAGGTATACTAAATAATTGTTGAATATAGTTCAAATTAAATTGAAGCTTTTATACTTCTAACGAGAAAACTTGTGCATACCTCTCGGCATACTTACTTTAAGATAGATTATAAGAAAACAAACAATTTTTAGAGAAACTTGCAATGTGAAAATATTTAATACTCCCATGACATGTGATTTATAAAATTTTTTAAAGTTATAATGATTTTTTGATGTAGATCAAATTCAGTTGAAGCTTTTTAACTATTTGTATTGACAAAACTTTATGTAGGTACACTTTAAGCTGGATAAGAAAAACTACCACATTTTTAAATACCATATTATACAGTCTTTTAAATAATCCAAAATATTTATTTATTTTGGTCAAAATAAATTTTCCTAACCTTAAAATTACAAAATTAGATGATATTTTTGTTATAATATATTAACCTACCTTTAATACAGATATTCTTATTCCATAATAGAGAAGCTAGATTTTTTAAAATAAATTCTGTTTAGTTAAAATTATTTTATTGAGAAAACCAGATATTTGGACCAAATGCACAAAAATAATACTTATTTGGCACCATACACTTTAGAATTTCATTAAATGCAGTATTTATATTCTAAAATTCTTAAACCATCCATTGTTATTCTAATGTTATAAAGATTTATACATTTTTCACGCCTAAACATAATATTATTTCTTTCGTTGACTATACTTTGACAGATACATAACCTGAAAAGCCTTAAATGCCAAATTTTAAAAAGACTGCGTTCCGTACCTGGTCACGTGGTGGGACTTTGAGGTGTGGAGCATAGTACTGGAGAAATAATGGAGTTTCTACCCCATGTGCTTAGTTATCCAATTTAGTGGTGCAGTAACAGTTTTAACAATTCAAAACAACAAATAAATAACTTAAAATTAAAGTCAAAAATTGTTCGTCATAATGGGTTGCCTATCCTTCGGGCGTTTAGCTAGACCCTCATAAAAATAGTGTGAGTTATGATCTGAGTTATGAGCTGGTTATTTTAAATAGGTAGTTAAGTCTGCTTAAGAGCTTTACAAGGCGGTAATGTGGTCTGATGGGGTGAAAGTTTTGTATAAAAAGACTTCCTCATAACCTAAATTAAGGTGGACAAGAAAGAGGTAAAATGAAAGAGGCCGTTTAAGGAATTAAGGAAGAGGAAGATAACAGGTAATGTTTTTGTAGAGCATAGAAAACAAAAAATCTTAAAAAAATGCCTTATGAATGATAAGGGTCCTCTAAATGAGATTACTAGCATAAAAGAAGATAAACTTACCATTTGCATTAGGGTTGGGAGCTAAAATAAATTATTAAAAATTAGTTATACATTGTACGAAATACAATCTTCTTAAGTGGATGATGTAATGCATTTTTTACAAATTTGTATTAAGAGTAAGTTCTAACATTAAACAAGACAAACAATTTCACTTCATTGTCCACTGTGGCTTCATAGCACTGTGGGGCGTTCTTGGGGTGTTAAATAGTGTCAGATTTCACTACTATTATTATTATTTCTTAAATTAAGGTTTACAAACCATCCTGACATTTTTAAATATACAAATATATTAATTAAGTTTACTTACCTGCTTGACAACACAAGGCAACAGATAGTACAGCAACAAAAATCTTAATGTTCATTGTTCAACTAAACTAATTGAAATAGTTACCTTTAGTTTTTCGTTGCTTTCCTTTTATACAAAGGTTGTTAAGTTTTACTAGTAGGTAACTAAACAATTATTTATACAGTGTGTTCGCACCTAAATTACTACGTAATTACAACGTTCTTCTAAATTCGTTGTAATTCTTCTAATTTGTTTGAAACATTAGTTTTAACGGCAACGTTGCTTATTGAACCCCCGGCAACTATTGTACGAACTGTCTAACCACCCTTTTTAAGCTAATTTTCCCCAACCTATAGCATTGCACAATGAATATTTCGAGGGTTGGCATTTTGATTGATTTCACGTTTTAAGCCTGAATTATGGATTGCCTTCCTTCCTTCCTCCCGTAGTCGTGCCCGTACGATTTGTGCGTCTTGTAAAAAGTTAATTTATAGATTTCCGTGTAAAATTCCGTAACCATGCGCGATGACACCTAAAATGGTTGACATTTGTTTTTGTTTATATTCTGCGTTTTACCCATTGTGTGTAAATATGAAAGATAAACATTTATGTATTAGTGCAGTGATCACAATTTTAATTGCCCAGGCAGGTTGTTGTATTATTATGTTGTATTATAATAATGAAAAAAACATCGAACAAGACGTTGGAAGACTCGCCCACTTTACCAAGACCGGGAAACTACGGGGTTTTACAAAGCAACGTTTCTAAAAATAAAAGACATTGATCATAAACAATATCTAAATAACCTATTTAGAGACACAAATTATTTAATAAACTGAACACCTATCTTAAATAATACTAAACAATCATGTATTTTAAATATTTTGTGCCTACGCGCTGACACCCTACAGCGCATGTCCATAACAAGCACTGTGATTGGTCATGTCAAAGACCTTTACGGTGAAAGATAAAACTTAAAAATTTCTACGGGAGGAAGGAATGCCCTCCTTACGGTACGGGAATCTATAAATGGCACTACGTTTTAAATAAACATTTTTGACGTAATTGTCACCATTAACATTGCCCGTTATTAATTTTAATTATAATTAACAATTATTGATACTTTAAAATAGTAAAATAACTTCAAAATATGATTTTGTTAAAAAAATATTTTATCCTTTGATTTTTTTATTACTATAATTGCAAAATATTATCACAAATTATTAAAAATTCTTACACGAGAAATGTTAATGGTGACAATTACGTCAAAAATGTTTATTGGGTTTCGTATTGTTCATCTTCTACGGGAGGAAGGAAGGAAGGCAATCTATAATTCAGGATTAAAACTAATAATGTCGAATCTTTGACACTTTACAGTATTTAGTGGAGACACACTGTATACCTTTTCATTGTAAAAAAATTATAAAATTTAATTGTTTAAATGCGTGAATCACGTATAGCTTATTTTGATAAAAAAAATTATTACCAATAAAAAAGTAATGACAAAAAAATATAATATTTTTTTATTACTGTGTAATAAAAAAATTCCTTCATTGAAGTATATGTTTTTGAAATTCTAAGGTTGGATTAAAACTTAGCCCAAACCTTAATGTAGGCAACTCACCTAACACAACATGTGCCATTCGATATTCTAAAGAATCCAAAGTCCTAAAAATAATGAGTTGAGTTGTTTACATAGACCTTAGTTGATTGTGGCCGCCGAGAAGTTCTGATTTGACCCCTATTAACTTTTTTTAATAAAGGTCTATAAACCCTGCTTAGACATTTTTTAATAAATAATGTATTAAGTTTGATTTTCAGCATGGCAACCCAATACAACAGCTAGTAGTAGAACTACTAATATCTTCATGATGATCGTTCAATCAACCCGATTGAATGCATTTAGTTTGTCGTTATTGTCCTTTTATACAAAAAAAATAATTGTTTATTTTGATATCAAAATAATAATAATATAAAATATAATGACCCATAAAATATTTATAATATTTTTTGAATTATAAATAGAAACCTTTGAAGAAAAATAACGAAATATTTTAGTAGCATTTATTGTTTGAAATCCACTTATGATGTAGGTTTATTACAATATATTATATAATATTAATTATTATAACCTACTATAGCATATTTTGGATTGTAGAATCTCCTGGTTAATCAGCAGGTTGATTTTGGCGATTAGTTAGAGTTTCAGAATCGTACCGTTGTTCTGCAAAGTCAAAGACTCCGGAATCAGTGTGCTGTTCAGCTGGTTCAGAATCAAACTGCTGATCCCCTTCTTCATCAATAAAAGCGGCAGCAAAATTATCTGGTTGATCGAAGAATCCTGAAGCATCAAGGCGTGAAGAGGCATCTTCAGAATCAGCTGGTTGAGCGTCACGCAGCTGTATACGCAATTCAGTTGGTTCGGATCGGTATGATTGGTAATGGCGACGGTACCATGGGTTACGGACTTGGAAGGATCCTAAAATAATAAAAAAAATATATTAACATCCCAACCTTGATAGCACACTTTATTCTAAGAATGTCTTTTAAACCTTCAAGTGAGAATATTCTTAGGATCATGCTATATTTCTTCTAAAGAACATGCTTAAAAGACATATAGCATGATCCTAAGAATATTCTTACTGGCCTATAGGCAGGTTCTTAGAAGGTGCAAAGTTTTAGTGGTAAAAATTAGTCTACTCTAAACATAAGGTTAAGAAAGTTATTGCTATAGAAAGTTCATTTAGGAATATTCCTGTTAAGCATATTTAGTTCAGTTACCTATATAATAGTAAAATATACCATAAACTACGTATAAAGGTATATACCTATACTTCAGCACCTAATTAGTAATTAGTATTAAATACTAAGTAAAAAACAATCCAAAATATTTTTTTATAGTTATTTGTCAAATTAAAACAATATTCGATAACAAAAATACTTTTACTAGGTATAGGTATTTTATTTTATGTTAAAAATAAATATTTATTAATTTGTATACCGATTTTGTATTTCTGAATTAACATTTTTATGTATAATAATCCTAACTATCTTCAACTTCAATCTAATCTGACTTATCCCACAAAATTTTCCAATTTTACTTTTTATGAAATAATGTCATAAAACTTATGGTTTAGTGGTCAAATTGGTTATTTAATATTTTTAAATAAATATATATTAATATGTCGCAAATTTTTTTAAGGGGACGACAAATATATTTCACTGTCATATTATGACAGTGAGGCGTATTTGTCGTCTCCTGAATAATTTTACGAATGTAGAATACAACATATTAGAACGTGGGTATCTGATATATTTGGAAATATTCTCAAAAGCTTCCTAGAAGCTCCATAAGAAACCTTCTAAGAACATTCCAAAAACGTATTCTTAAAATGTTCTTAGGATGCTTTTTAGGAAGGTTTTAAGAAGCTTTTAAGAATCTAATTGCATCATTAAAAGGGTATCTATTGAATGTTTTAAAAGCCCCTAAGAACATTCTTAGCAATAAGGGAAGGTTCTAAGAATATTCCATTATTCCGGGTCATATCTTCTTAGAAGATTCTTAAAATCAAATTTTGCTATCAGGGACAATATATCTGTATGAGTTTTTTTTGTTAGCGATAGTACATATCTTCGTATCTCACCCCAATCGATTGTTTCTTATGGGGCTTCCCCACATTAATTTAGAGCAATATTTTTTATCGATTACTTACCATGTGAACGATGTAACAAAAAAGCACGCGCAGAATGTGGATCAACTACGATGTCTGCTTCACCATCACGTGCTTGTTTCAATGGTTCAAGGTCGACAGAGTCAGCGAATTGAATTGGAGGGTGTCGACTTGAAGGTTGTATATCGGCGGATCTAGCGTACCATGGGGAACGGTAATGGGGTAGTTCTGAAATAAAAATAAATAAATTAAGACGTGCACCTTGCTAATGTACAGCCAGTTTTTCAAGCGATAAGAAATTCATCAGTCCCTTGAAATTACATCGAAAACTGATAAAATTTGTTGATACTCCCACTAACATCAAACTGTCAAAATTGAAGCTAACAAAACAATTATCTTATTTTTCGCATATAACGGTAATGTACTATGCTCCACACCTCAAAGTCCCACCACGTGACCACGTACGGAACGCAGTCTTTTGAAAATTTGGCATTTAAGGCTTTTCAGGTTATGTATCTGTCAAAGTATAGTCAACGATTTTGGGTCAAAATAGATTTTTCTAACCTTAAAATACAAAATTAGATGATATATTTTGTTCTAATACATTAACCTACCTTTGATACATATATTCTTATTTCATAATAGAGAAGTTAGATTTTTTTTAATAAATGCTGTTTAGTTAAAACTATTTTATGGAGAAATGTAGACCCAATGCGCAAAAATATCGCTTATATTGCACCTTACACTTTGGAATTTCATTAAATGCAGTATTTATATTCCTAAATTCTTAAACCAACCATTGTTATTGTGATACTATAAAGATTTATTAACTAAAGCTTAAACATAAGCGGTAATACTGTAAATATTATTTCTTTCGTTGACTATACTTTGACAGATACATAACCTGAAAAGCCTTAAATGCCAAATTTTCAAAAGACTGCGTTCCGTACGTGGTCACGTGGTGGGACTTTGAGGTGTTACCCACATTAATTTGTAGATTACTTACCATTCGAACGGTGCAACAAAAAAGCGCGCGCAGAATGTGGATCAACTACGATGTCTGCTTCACCATCACGTGATTGTTTCAATGGTTCAAGGTCGACGGAGTCAGCGAATTGAATTGGAGAGTGGCGACTTGAAGTTGGGGCAGATCTAGCGTACCATGGGGAACGGAGATGGGGTAGTTCTGAAATCAAAAGAAATAAATTAAGACATGCACCTTGTTAATGTATGGCCAGTTTTTCAAGCGGGAAAAAAATAATCAGTCCCTTGGTGAAATTACTTTGAAAAGTGTTTAAATTTTTTGATACTTTTTAAAAGACACCATTCCGATTCTTTGTTAAAAAAACAATACCATTAATATTTTCTTTTAGTCACTGTATTAGTGAGTTAAACTCTAATTTATAAACACGTACTACCAAGTGATAGTAAAATCATTTTAGGGATTTTTTGTTAACAAAAACTAATAAAGTAACGAAATAGACATTGGTATCACAACGGACTGGGGTACACAAGGGACTTAATCAGATAACGTAAAAAAGAAATTTCATGGAGTGGTACGATTTTAGAGTAATGCATAAACAAAATCCCTTGTAGTGGTGCTCACTTGCAGAATAACAACTTAGATTTCTAAATTATAGACACCTTTTTCTTTGACTATAAGATGGTGTCTTTTAGTACTTGTATATTGCCTGGAATTTTCCCTTGGATGTAATCTATATCATGAGTTGTAATAACAAATAATTTTAAATTGGTTTATAATAAACTACTTTTAATAAAAGCGACGGTAAATATCCACTTTGTTGTCAAAAAATTCTATTGCGTTACCCTAAATTCCATTGCGTTACCATAAGGTAACGTAATGGACTCGGTAACGCAGTTTTGTGAAACCATATTTAAAAAATAATAATGAAACATTACAGTCATTAATTACTCTCAATGAGCTTTAGTGCCCTAAAATAAGCATAAACATGAAAAATAGTATTTTTTCTTACCTTATTTTTATTATTTTTTTTAACTTAGCGGACAAACAATTATTACATTCGCGTTACCCGCACCTGTCTCAACCGATATCTTCTTCCTGATTGAATAAATAAATTCAGCTGGGTAATGTGTACGTCCGAACATTATTTGTTGATCACCTGAGTGCCAAAAAAGTTGCCATATATATGTTTTTTTAAATATTCTATCTGTAACGCGACGGACGTAACGCAACGGAAAAAATGTCTGGGACATGAGTCAAATTTAAAAAAAGAAGATTAAAATTAGTTAATTTATATATAAATTGTTTACTTTATTAACTAAGGATGTTATGTATTGCTATAAAGCAACACAAAGTTCTGGTTATTCAATATTTAAAAAAAACATGTATGTAAGTTTTATAAAACGCTAATGGGACATGCGAAAATGTGTGTTTCACAAGTTTCAAAATTAAAAAAAAATTATTCTGAAATAACTAAACAAACATTTTCTGAAAGAGTTTACTAGGGGCTTGTTAGGCTTTCACTTGGTTTTTAAATCAATAAGATCCGATAGTTTTTAACAAAGTTATTGGAATTCAAACTTATGGACAGCGGACGGCGGGTGTTTTTTGAAAACGACCCATATATAGGGTCTGACGTTCGTTTTTCATTACATCCTCCACATAAGAAAATAGATATGGATTACTTACCATGTGAACGATGTAACAAAAAAGCGCGCGCAGAATGTGGATCAACTACGATGTCTGCTTCACCATCACGTGCTTGTTTCAATGGTTCAAGGTCGACAGAGTCAGCGAATTGAATTGGAGAGTGGCGACTTGAAGTTGGGGCAGATCGAGCGTACCATGGGGAACGGACATGGGGTAGTTCTGAAATCAAAAGAAATAAATTAAGACATTTATTTTTGCTTTAAAATTTCATCCAGACGAATTTGCAAGCATCTTCGAGATATTGCAGAATGCAAAGCTTTTGGCATGACTTTTGCCAACTGCACTGTTCAAAATTTCATGACCATTTTAACACTAAATTAACACCATGCATGGTCTATATCGATACAAACCAAAATGGTGTTAAATATGGTTCGTTGGTCCAGTGTAAATTCAAATCCTAAAATGGTGTAAATTTAATTTTCACACAGTATTAAAATAAATTTTTTTGGTGTAAATTGAACTCCTTTTTAGTGTTAAATATAATTTGTTTTTGGTCAAATTAAATCATACTACACAGAAAAAATACTAAAAATATTGACAGCTGTTTCCACCTATTTAAGGTCTCTTTAGTATCGAACAACTTGTAGTGTTACACCAAAGCAAAGGACTACCTGAGCTTATATACTCTCTATGTAAGTCAACAGAGGCGAGATTTAAGAACATCACGTGATCCACACCGCCTTTGCCGCGATGACACACTATGCAACAAGGAATGCACGGCAAATTGTTTTAATCAGAGTGCTTTAGGTTGAAGTAACTCTTATTTTACAAACAACATATTTAGTAAACTGAACCATACAGCGGGTTGGTTTCACTAAAGTTTTCTGGGTTAATTTAACCAATTTAAAAAAAAATAACTATCTGGTTTAGTACCGTCAAACTAATCTTTGTTTATATTAACCTTCCCACAGTTGATTTAAATAAATACTTATGGGTCAACTAAATTAATATATTAATTAGTTAAATGAACTATTCCTTTTTTCCGTGTAAGTGCACTTCTCAAATATTTTTAGATAAACACCGTTTTGGTGTTTGCTGTATAAAACATTTTCAACCATAATTCATGGTGCTATATTAACACCACTTGGTGTTGGATTTTGACACCATTTTAAGATTACTCTTCACACCACAGATATTTTAAACAGTGTGATACAAAAATTGGAGACCAAATGCAATTTGTGGCAGCCGTCGATGGAGAATTTAAAAGTTTTTTCCTTGGACAAGGCAAGGTATACTAAAATTTTCGTGTTTTATGTTTGTGGGACAGCCGTGCAGATATTGAACACTATGTTAGACGCATAAGGCCCATTAGAGAAAATCTTACCATGCGAACGATGTAGCAAAAACGCACGCGCAGAATGTGGTTCAACTACGATGTTCGCCTCAGCATCACGTGCTTGTTTCAATGGTTCAAGGTCGACAGAGTCAGCGAATTGAATTGGAGGGTGGCGACTTGAGGGGAGGGTTGGTTGTACATTGGCGGAGCGAGCGTACCATGGGGAACGAACAAGGGGTAGTTCTGGTTCTGAAAAAAAAAAAATTAAGACATGCACCTTGTTAATGTATGGCCAGTTTTTCAAGCGGGAAAAAATTAATCAGTCCCTTGGTGAAATTACATCGAAAACTGATAAAATTTGTTGATACTCCCACTAACATCAGTTCTGTGTCCAATGTTAAAATTCAAAATTCCTGCGAAATATTGAAGTTTAAACGTCAAGTCCTCGTTTTAACTCAAGTGTTGGTAAAAAATACCTACAAAGCCCGCCCTTTGCACGACAGTCATATTGAAAACAATGCAAGCGGCGAAGTTGTGGTGAATGCACGTATAGTTCCAGTCAAAATTTCAGTACTGTGGTTTCTTACGTATATATATTTCATTGTAATTTATATAAGGCTATATGTGATTTGTTGATAAGTAGCATCCACTAATAAAAAATATCAGTAAAATACTTAGTTCCGAATTATAATCTCAAATTTGTACCCCATTCATCAGTACCGTGTCGTCAGTTCCATGTTCTATGTTTCGGTTATCTTTTTTTCGCAAACTTCAATTTAAATTCTGCTTGCGCAGAACTTGTTTATTTAATGTCATTATAAACTCATATAAATTTGGTGTGGGTCCCTTATCTAATAATTGAGATATCGGTATACCCAAAATCCACCTGCCGCCACTGATGTGTGGTATTATTTGATTTTAAGATATTTAATTTATAATATGCTCAAAGTTGCAATAAATTTTATATTTTCCAAAAAAATGAGGTATTTAATTAGTACCCTGGTATACTCGTCACTTCCCTTGCATTCAAATTTAGAAAAAGTGTTTGAAAAAGTGAAGGGCCCGGTCTGGAACAGTATATTTATTATATTATCTATGTTCTCAAAACAAAATACTGTTTAATTTTCTCCGAAAACTATATAAACAAAATGAGGTCAAAAGTTGCCCAACTTTTGTTGTAGAATCACCCATATTAATTTGTAGATTACTTACCTTGCGAACGAGATATGGGGGCAACAAAGTCGGCAGAGTCAGCGAATTGAATTGGAGCGTGTCGACTTGAATGTTCTATATTAGCGGATCGAGCGTACCATGGAGAACGAACAAGGGGTAGTTCTAAAAAAAAATTAAGACATGTACTATGCTCCACACCTCAAAGTCCCACCACGTGACCACGTACGGAACGCAGTCTTTTGAAAATTTGGCATTTAAGGCTTTTCAGGTTATGTATCTGTCAAAGTATAGTCAATGAAAGAAATAATATTTATAGTGTTACCGCTTATGTTTAAGCGTTAAAAGTTAATAAATCTTTAGAGTATCACACTAACAATGGTTGGTTTAGGAATTTAGGAATATAAAAACTGCATTTAATGAAATTCCAAAGTGTAAGGTGCAATATAAGTGATTTGTTTGTGCATTGGGTCTACATTTCTCCACAAAATAGTTTTAACTAAACAGCATTTATTAAAAAAAATCTAACTTCTCTATTATGAAATAAGAATATCTGTATCAAAGGTAGGTTAATGTATTAGAACAAAAAATATCATCTAATTTTGTATTTTAAGGTTAGAAAAATCTATTTTGAAATAAATGTGGATTATTTGGAAGTGTGTTAATATGGTCATAAATAAATATAGGTATACTAAATAATTGTTGAATATGGTTCAAATTAAATTGAAGCTTTTATACTTCTAATGACAAAACTTGTGCATACCTCTCGGCATACCTACTTTAAGTTAGATTATAAGAAAACAAACAATTTTTAGATAAACTTGCAATGTGAAAATATTTAATACTCCCATGACATGTGATTTATTAAAATTTTTAAAGTTATAATGATTTTTCGATGTAGATCAAGTTCAGTCGAAGCTTTTTAACTATTTGTATTGACAAAACTTTATGTAGGTACACTTTAAGCTGGATAAGAAAAACTACCACATTTTTAAATACCATATTATACAGTCTTTTAAATTATCCAAAATACTTATTTATTTTGGTCAAAATAAATTTTTCTAACCTTAAAATTACAAAATTAGATGATATTTTTGTTATAACATATTAACCTACCTTTAAAACAGATATTCTTATTCCATAATAGAGAAGCTAGATTTTTTTAAATAAATGCTGTTTAGTTAAAATTATTTTATGGAGAAAACCACATATTTGGACCAAATGCACAAAAATATTACTTATTTGGCACCATACACTTTAGAATTTCATTAAATGCAGTATTTATATTCCTAAATTCCTAAACCATCCATTGTTATTGTAATGTTATAAAAATTTATACATTTTAAACGCCTAAACATAATATTATTTCTTTCGTTGACTATACTTTGACAGATACATATCCTGAAAAGCCTTAAATGCCAAATTTTCAAAAGACTGCGTTCCGTACGTGGTCACGTGGTGGGACTTTGAGGTGTGGAGCATAGTACATAAGAAAATAGATATGCATTTGTTTTACCCCACATTAATTTGTAGATTACTTACCATTCGAACGAAAAGTACGCGCTACGATGTCTACCTCAGCATCACGTGCTTGTTTTATGGGGTCAACAAGGTCGGCAGAGTCAGCGAATTGAATTGGAGGGTGTCGACTTGAAGGGAGGGATGGTTCTATACTGGCGGATCTAGCATACCATGGGGAACGAACAAGGGGTAGTTCTGAAAAAAAATTAAGACATGTACTATGCTCCACACCTCAAAGTCCCACCACGTGACCACGTACGTAACGCAGTCTTTTGAAAATTTGGAATTTAAGGCTTTTCAGGTTATGTATCTGTCAAAGTATAGTCAATGAAAGAAATAATATTTATAGTGATACCGCTTATGTTTAAGCGTTAAAAGTTAATAAATCTTTATAAGTCGTTTTTTCGCGTAAATACTATGAAATACTACGGTTAAATAAGTCATGACGTCACAGTTAATTCATATAACCATGGTTAGGTTTCTAACATTTGACATTTGTTTACTTGTTCATAACCTATAATATTTGAAATGTGTTTTTACTTATTTATATTTAATTTCTATGCTTTTACAGGTGTAAATAAATTTCTTATACCTTGTATATTCTTTTTCTATGAACCCTAGTTCTTATACCTACCTTTTCTATACCTCTTTTTATATATAAACAGTTCTTCCCTGTTGTTTACCATAACTAAAATCCAACAGTGTTTAACGTTTATACGAAAATTATTATTGTGAAACTCAAAATTTAGAATGGAACCCCAAAGAAAAAGACGAAGGTTGGCGGTATGTTTTGGAGAAGATATGTTTAGCACACAACACACAAATATATATATTAAAAAGAGAAAGACTATTAACCACGTTGAATAACTAGCTCAGCGATATAGTTTTATGGTCTGGTATTTGTGACGTCATAGTTAGGATTTTTGAACGCACTCTAAACGCAAAAATGCCTTAACTATTAACCAAGGTTAAGTTTAATGACCATAGTATTTCATGGTATTTACGCGAAAAAACGACTATAGTATCACAATAACAATGGTTGGTTTAGGAATTTAGGAATATAAAAACTGCATGTAATGAAATTCCAAAGTGTAAGGTGCAATATAAGTGATATTTTTTGTGCATTGGGTCTACATTTCTCCATAAAATAGTTTTAACTAAACAGCATTTATTAAAAAAATCTAACTTCTCTATAATAAAATAAGAATATCTGTATCAAAGGTAGGTTAATGTATTAGAACAAAAAATATCATATAATTTTGTATTTTAAGGTTAGAAAAATCTATTTTGACCAAAATAAATTAGTGGATTATTTGGAAGAGTGTGTTAATATGGTCATAAATAAATATAGGTATACTAAATAATTGTTGAATATGGTTCAAATTAAATTGAAGCTTTTATACTTTTAACGACAAAACTTGTGCATACCTCTCGGCATACTTACTTTAAGTTAGATTATAAGAAAACAAACAATTTTTAGAGAAACTTGCAATGTGAAAATATTTAATACTCCCATGACATGTGATTTATTAAAATTTTTAAAGTTATAATGATTTTTTGATGTAGATCAAATTCAGTCGAAGCTTTTTAACTATTTGTATTGACAAAACTTTATGTAGGTACAGTTTAAGCTGGATAAGAAGAACTACCCCATTTTTAAGTACCATATATCCAATATACCAAGTACCATATATCCAATATACCAATATATATTATACAGTCTTTTAAATAATCCAAAATACTTATTTATTTTGGTCAAAATAAATTTTTCTAACCTTAAAATTACAAAATTAGATGATATTTTTGTTATAATATATTAACCTACATTTAAAACAGATATTCTTATTCTTAATAGAGAAGCTAGATTTTTTTTAATAAATGCTGTTTAGTTAAAATTATTTTATGGAGAAAACCAGATATTTGGACCAAAGGCACAAAAATATTACTTATTTGGCACCATACACTTTAGAATTTCATTAAATGCAGTATTTATATTCTTAAATTCTTAAACCATCCATTGTTATTGTAATGTTATAAAGATTTATACATTTTTAACGCCTAAACATAATATTATTTCTTTCGTTGACTATACTTTGACAGATACATAACCTGAAAAGCCTTAAATGCCAAATTTTTAAAAGACTGCGTTCCGTACGTGGTCACGTGGTGGGACTTTAAGGTGTGGAGCAAAGTACATAAGAAAATATATATGTATTTGTTTTACCCCACATTAATTTATAGATTACTTACCATTCGAACGGGGTAGCATAAAAGTACGAGCTACGATGTCTGCCTCGGCATCACGTGCTTGTTTTATGGGGTCAGCAAGGTCGGCAGAGTCAGCGAATTGAATTGGAGGGTGTCGACTTGAAGGGAGGGATGGTTCTATACTGGCGGATCGAGCGTACCATGGGGAACGAACTAGGGGTAGTTCTGAAAAAAAAAATTAAGACATACATAAGACGTACATGTACCTTGTTAATGTTATTTTTCAAACAACATATTTAGTAAACTGAACCATACAAAGGGTTGGTTTCTCTAAAGTTTTCTGGGTTAATTTAACCAATTAAAAAAAAAATAAAATAACTATCTGGTTTAGTACCGTCAAACTAATCTTTGTTTATATTAACCTTCCCACAGTTGATTTAAATAAATACTTATGGGTCAACTAAATTAATATAGTTAAAATTTAATGAACTATTCCTTTTTTTCTGTGTAGGTGCACTTCTCAAATATTTTTAGAAAAACACCGTTTTGGTGTTTGCTTTATAAAAAATTTTCAACCATAATTCATGGTGTTATATTAACACCACTTGGTGTTGGATTTTGACACCATTTTAAGATTACTCTTCACACCACAGATATTTTAGACAGTGTACAGCCAGGTTTTCAAGCGGGAAGAAATTCATCAGTCCCTTGGTGAAAACTTACCATTTGAACGATGTAACAAGAAAGCCCGCGCAGAATGTGGATCAACCACGATTTCTGCTTCAGCATCAGGTGCTTGTTTTAATGCTTCAACAGAATCACGTAGTTGTTTCTTGACAGATTCAGAATCACCTAGTTGTTTCTTGTCGGATCGAGTCTCAATTGGTAGGACGCTTCGATGATGGGGGTGGAATAACCTACGGTGTGGTTCTAAAAAAAAAAATTAAGTCTTGAAAACGAAACGTTCATGATTTAAGTATTTAAAACTCACTGCGATGGAAGAGAGAAGGCCTATGTTTATTTCCAAACCATGACCTCTTTGATACAACTTCGGGCTCTAAAAAAAAAAAGTTACTAATTCATTTAACATCTCAGTTTTACTTACTCTGATCTACTGGTGCACTTCGGTAACCCATATAACGAGCTTGGTTTAAAATTGGTGAACTTTTTAAATTCGTTGGCAAACTTCTAGTGGCGTGCCCTAAAAATAACAAAAAACATGACGGCAATCTAGAAAGATGGATAATTTATATGGGTAACTTACTTTGTAACACTGGTTCAATACCGTCACGAGCATGGTGATCATCACCATATTCTTGGTCTAAAATAATATTTTTTTTTTAAACCAATTTGATTAGATTAATATATAATTAAAAAAAAAATTTAAAAACACTAAATTTTGAAAAAAAAAATAGTTGACTTACGAGCTTGGGAACCCAAAACCACAGCTAGTAGAACAACAAATATCTTCATGATAATTGTTTAATCAACATGGATTGAATATCTACAGTTTTCCATTTTAGTCGTTTTATACAAAAAAATATTAAGGCTTCATTTACTCTTTAAATTACCCATGTGTACCGTTTTATTGTTAAAAGAAATAAAATTTAATTGTTTTAATTTATATACCACGCTTATTTATTTTGATAAAAAAATATACATTATCAATATTAATCTAATTAACCATAAAATATTTCTATTCATTTTTAATCTACAGGGTGTTATGTAATTAATGTAATATATTAAAATAAAAAGACTAAAATTAATTTATAATAACCTTTATCCTACCAAAAAGTACGCCACTGATTAAAATAGGGACTAAATTTTCTAATCATTGCTTAAGCTAATAGCTGGATGAGTAAATAAATACAGAAGGGTATCAGAGATTTAAGGGCATAACACTTTTGTATTTATTGGGTTTTTATTTATGTTTTGCAAGAAAATTTGTCAAAAGGTATTTAATAAACTGCGCACCACTCAATGCGTCGCGACCAAAAATTTCTTCCTTTTACAAAACGACATAACTTTTTTGTTTCTTGAACGATTTTATTTTGGTTTGTGATGTCTGCTAGCCCTATTCTCTGGCAATTCATGCTATAAATATGAACAAGCGACAAGCAACAAACTTCCATTATTTTCAGAGGAACCTAAGCAAATACCACTTTTTCAAAATGACATTTTGTTGAAAATTTGCGAAAACTAAACCTGAACCGATATTTACGTTCGTGACATGTTTTCTTCATAATTTTGACCTGATTGTGATTCAGTTGTCAAATTTAGGTTTCAGATAAAACCAAAATCACCAAGAATCAAAATTCGAAAACAATTCCTGGCTGTTAAATGTCTCAATAAAATCTGATTGCTGTATTGTACTGTTTTTTTACTGTGTTTTGCATCTTTAGTACGTTATTATCATGTAACTGAATGATCAAATCAAGGATCAAATGATGAAAATTAAATGCCAATAATTTGGTGTTGGTGGACGACAATGCCCGTCCGCATCGCGCTAATATCGTAAATGAGTATTTAAGGGACCATGATATTGAGAGAATGAATTGGCCACCTTTGTCTTCGGATAAGAATCCTATTGAGCATGTGTGGAGCAGGATGAAACTGAAGATGAAAGAGAGGAAATGACGCATGGAAAATTTGGATGAATTGGTAAATTCGATTCAGGAAGAATGGGAAGCCATACCCCAGGAATTTCTAAGGAACTTGGTCTAGGGAATGCCCAGGAGGGTTAACGAATTATTACGGGTTAGGGGAGGGCCAACGAAATATTGAAAGTTATTATTATTATTGTTTGTTACATTTTTCTGTTGAATGTTGTAGTTTTTATAATGATTATATCTTCGCATAAAATATTCCAAAATGAACAAACAAATTTTGTATTTAACTATATTACCAATTAGGTAGGTACTTATCAGTAATAAGTTATCACTAGTGCGCAATATAAATGTAATTTATGTAACATTATCCTTACCACTCAAACAAATTGCAGTAATTTCTCTTAAAAAATGAATCCCCAAATGGCATTGGCAAATGCATGTAATTGAGACATTTAATAGCCGGGAATTGTTTTCGAATTTTGTTTCTTGGTGATTTTGGTTTTATCTAAGACTTAAATTTGACAACTGAATCACATCAGGAGGTCAAAATTATAAAGCAAACATGTCACGAACGTAAATATCGGTTCAGGTTTAGTTTTCGCAAATTTTCTCCAAAATGTCATTTTGAAAAAGTGGTCTTTGCTTAGGTTCCTCTGAAATTAATGGAAATTTGTTGCTTGTCGCTTGTTCAGAATTATTCAAGGAACAATCTTTCACCATCTTATCTTGCCTACAAAAAAGCATCAAATGTACTCTTTTGAAAAAAAAATCATATTTTTGTTGCTAAGATTCCAATTCGAAAAATTTGAAAAATGTTTTAAGGTAAGACATAATACTTCATTATTTCAAAGTAAAAACGAGAAAAAAATATTTTTTTTCAAACGGGGCTTGGATGAAGTTATTGACATTTTTCACCGTTTTACATATCATCCTGTAGGAAATTTACTTGAAGAACCGTGAGCTTCATATCTATAGCATGAATTTCCAGAGAATGGGGCTAGCAGACATCACAAACCAAAATAAAATCGTTCAAGAAACAAAAAAGTTATGTCGTTTTGAAAAAGGACGAATTTTTGTTCGCGACACATTGACTGGTGCGCAGTTTATTTTAATATATTGCATTAATTACATAACACCCTGTATATACATATATTTATAAAAAAAAAGTTTTTAAACAAAATACTTTCTTAACACATTTTTTTTTTCAAGACGTGTTGGTTGAGTACCATTCCCTAAAAAATTATATTTAATAAAATGTAATCAAGATACATTTTTATACCTTGATTTATAGTACTAGTACTTGTAGCATTTAATGTAGTACTAGCTATTGAACTAGTTGCTGGTATACTAGTAACAGTATTATTTGTTGAAAGGTTACCATTCCCTAAAAAAATATATTTACTAAAATGTCACCAAGATACATTTTTATACCTTGATTTGTAGTACTAGTACTTATATTATTTAATGTAGTACTAGTTATTGAACTAGTTGTTGGTATACTAGTAACAGTATTATTTATTGAAGGGTTTTCTAAAAAGTAAAAAAAAAATATGTATTGTATAGTATTGAATTATAAAGCAAATTTTGTAATGAAAAAGAAATCGATCTTTCTTCTTTATACGATTCTCCAATAATTTTTGAATAAAATACTTTTATTTTTTAAATTTATTTATTTATTTCGTTTTAATATTCTGCTAACACTGCTCTGGGATATTCCCAAATCTCTAGATAATTCCCGTGTGCTTGCATGAGGATTAGCGGCCGTTGCTGCTAATACATTAATTTCATTATTTCCACCTGCGACTGTCGCTCGACGAACTCTTTTTTTCGGTTGAACACTCCCGTTTGTAGTAAACTGCTTGACTGTACGGTGAAATGAAGTACGTGATCGAATTTTTCCGGAAAACGCTGAGCGTAGATATTAACAGCATCATCAAGATTCATGCCTGCTTCTCCATAAATCAAAATCATTTCTATTTTTTCTTCCACTGTTAAAAAATCCATTAGGAATAACTGCTTAACGAAAGGAGGTCTTTTTGTTTGCAAATTAATCTTCGAACTAAATTGATTAAGTAATGCTAAACTATGTATAAATAGTTTCTTTATACATCAATTAGCATTAAATTAATTAACTGACAAAATAATGGTGTTTTTTTTTACCTTAAATGAGGTATTTTTATTAAAAGTAATACGATAATCCTTTAAATTAAAGGATTTAATGCTGGCAGGTAAAAAGTGACCATGGTGCGCAATTAATTATCACCGAATGAAATAATGTATAAAACTTAAACCAAAGGAAACTTAAATATTAGTTAAAAAATCGTGGGTACTTAAAAAAATCAGATTTAATTTAATAAGATAATTATTACCAAAAAAAGTGATATTTTTATAAAAAAATTATTGCAGAATCGTATACAGAAGAAAAATCGAACAAAATTGATTTTTTTTTCATTACAGCGCCATCTATTACAAATATGAAAAATGTTTTAGACAAAATTTACCTATTTTTAGTCGAATAAGTCTGCAATAAATAATAGGGTGTAATTTAATTTTTATTTCAAACATTTTTTCATTATGGGCGTTTCGGATCTTCAGCCTTCAGATACAATGTTAAGTAGGAAAAAGATTACTGTGGGGGTACCACAGGGATCTGTTTTGGGCCCTTTACTTTTCTTAAAATTGCTCCTTCTCACCTGTAACTTCTTGTTCTGGTTGGTTATTTTCATCATCGGCATCATTGTAATCACTAGGGTTGTGTTGTAATATTGACAACACTGGTTTGAAGGGATATCCAGAATTTGCAGGGTAATAAGGATTTTTTATGCCAGGACATATGACTTTACAGTGTTTTACATAGTTTCTTACTTGAACCTCTTCGTCTTTGTTATTTTTACTTTTGTCATTTTTTTTGTCTGAAATTTTGTCGAAAAATATTGGTCTTGTTATTACGCAATATAACTGGCATTTGTATTGGTATTGCTGTAATTTTTTTGATTTCTTAGAAACAGTATTTCCTAAAAATGCAGTACCTTTTGTTACAAGCACTAAAAAAGTTAAAATACTCAAAGTATTCATTTTACAAACGTTATAACAAAACATAAAATGTAACAACAATCTTACATATTTACCTGTATTTTATTTGCATATATATGCAAAAATTCGACATTGCATTCTAACATTTTATGATAAAAATTATAAAAAAAATATTCCGTTGTAAATATCATTAAGGAAGATTCAGTTGATTTGTAAGTGTAAAAGTTACACTACAAAATACACTGGGTAGCATTTAGTGCTTATTAACTTTATTCACACTATTTATTATTAAAATAAATCAAAAGGGTAGAAAAACTTAATGCGAGTGTTTAATACCCCTTAAATAGTGACACTAAACTACAGTGCATGCCAATTTCTTTGTCTGTTTTGATGTTACTAAGAGCTCTTTTTTCTTTACATTACTAGTGCACATTGTATCACAATTAAGTTAAATTACACTAATAGTGGCAAAATAGACTGAAAAAACTGGTAATAATTGAAATGCGTTTTAAAATGTTTGGCTGGTACCTATCTACCTACGCAGTGCATATCCGGAGATACCGCGTTGTGGAAGTGTGGCATTTTTGTTCAGTTAGATTTTAATTACTGTGAATCCATAAGGAGACATTCTTATTTTTTGGTAAGTATTATACTTCCTTTTTCTTTAAACCTTAATACTCTATATATACCAATATGTTAGAAAGGATGTCCATACCCGACCTATATTATATATCAATAATTTACGGCAGTAGGTCGGGTATTTGTAACATTAATAATATAAATACATAACACTTGATTTACTTTTTATTTTCAAGCGTAATTATTGTTATATTAACCTATACCTACATTTTTATTAATATTATGGAAAATTTGTACACGTGTTGTAAATCCCCGACATACAGCCGCCTGACGCCTCTCTACCAATGGGATCACCCATTTTTTTATAACAGAAAAATGGATTAATAATAAATTCTCAAGATAATTAATTGCTTACAAGTTGACAGCCAGTAAAACATTGCATTGATCTAAAACTTTTACGTTTTAAGGAACCATTTTGCTTAAGCCAGCCATACGACTCAAATATAAAATTATATTTTAAAAGACACCGATTTTGATAATTGTCATAGATTTTTGTTCCAAATAAATGTTTCTCTTTATTTACCTTTTCGTTTTATTCACTACACAGAAAAAAATATCGTACCTGACATTAATGTCCTACGATCATTAAGTGCAAAATCATTACGATAATGTCCTTTTCATAGTATTAATGCAATCAAGTAATTATGATAATGCTTAAAAAATATGAGTTAATGTATTATTGGATGGTCACAATGTCTGCCTGGTCATTATCCTAGTGCAAGGATTTTATTATTTTTTAGCCAAAATACATTAAGACAATGATATTTTACATTAATACGATGATTATTTACATTAAATCAATAACCTAGAGTACATTAGTTAATCATTGCTCAGTGATAAAATTAATGTCAAGGCTTAATAGAGTAATACTCTAAATGGTATAATTTAATAATCTAAAATTATAACATTAATGCCTATATATACATCAACTTATGTACCCTTAGCAAAATATAATGCCCTAACATATTAAATAATACAACAAATCATAACTTTATCGCCAAATACGTTAAGCCAATGTCTAAATACATTAATATTATGCCCTGTTGTTTCCCACCACCTAAAAGTGCAAGAAGAAAACAATTTAACAACAGTTTAGTATTCCTGTTAATCCTGTTGCGACGTGCTTGCCCGCCCATCCCGATTGTTGTGCGTTTAGGTTTATTATTATATGAAATATAAATTAGAATGTAAGTAAGACAATGTTAAAAAGTTAAGGTTTATTTATGTTTCATATTTTTTTTCTAATAAATATAAGGATTTTAAATTACCAAGGGTTTTTATTATTTTTTTATATTAATCTTTAGTTTCATAATATTTACAAAATGGACTAAAAATATGTAAAGTTCCAGTTCCAGTTTTGCGGTGGCCCGGACATAAACCCTGTAGAAAATGTTTGTAAATTTCTGTAAAGGGAACTGGCTAAAGAGAACATCACCACATAAGTAATATTAATAGTAATAATTATTAATAATTTTTTTTACATATTTCTAGCTCTTTTTGTTAACTGATCAACAAAAAAATTGATTTAATGTTAAAACTTAAGGTAAGTGTAATAATTTATATATATATACATATACATATACAGGGTATCTCAAAAGTTAAGGACAGCAGAAAAGGGGTGGATAGAGGATGGGATTCTAAGTCGAATGGTCTTTGCCGTTTTTCAATCGACTTATACAGGGTATCTCAAAAGTTAAGGACAGCAGAAAAGGGGTGGATAGAGGATGGGATTCTAAGTCGAATGGTCTTTGCCGTTTTTCAATCGACTTAAAATTCCATCCTCTATCCATCCCTTTTCTGCTGTCCATGACTTTTGAGATACCCCGTATATATATATATATATATATATCGAAATTTTTCCATCCCTTATTTCAGGCCTACTATTAATGCTTCTTTGCATTATTATAATGCTAACAGATCATTAATTAATGTATATTAGGTGATTGGGATAATGTTCTTTAATTGTTAATTGATAAAAATTTATTAATTGGTTGATGTTTACTGGGCATAGAATTAATGTACTAGGACATTAATCCATGTCAATGGTCATTAATATCAGTACTTTTATTTGAGATCTTCCTGATTAAAATCAATGTCCGCCAAGCATTAATATTACGTCCTTGTACATTGAGTAATACTTTAAAAGCATTGTGGTAATGATTTTGAGCATCGGAGCAAAATTAATGTAAAAAAACATTGCCATAATGTTTTTTTTTATTAATATTACGTACGTTTTTCGTTGTGTGTACCACCAATAGGTTTTACTCAAATAATAGTGTTAATTTACATTAGAAGTTTGCACTAAAAGAGTAAAATTACCTTTCTAAAATTAGAACTTTTCCAATGTAGTGTTAATTTACACTGAACAAAAGTGGGATTTTACCCAGGAAGTGTAGAAGTACACGATTTTAGGTAAATTAACACCTTTTAATAGTGTAAAAGTACTTTATCCTCAGTGCTATAGTGTTAAATCATACTTGCTTACTTGAGGAAAATTCCACACTATTTAGTGTGGACCTGTGTGAACTCTAATTAGTGTTGCTTAGAGTTGATTTTTTTAATCGACGGGAAAAATAAAGCCATATAGGTGTTTATTCGAAACTGTTTATTGAAATGTGGAATAAATATTTAATAAATACAAACATCAACAAACAGTATTATAAATCACATTTTTTACACGATAAAATGTAATCTTTAACGGACGTGTTACAATCCCTCAAAAATGTTTTTTTTTAATTACAAAATTATGTCTTATGCTTTAAAAGTATTAGTAGTAGTAGAAGTAGAAGTGGCAACTTGAATAGCTTTATAATTATAAGTGGATTAGTACAATTTTTGTTGGTTTTTTAGAGCTGTGGTGTTTTTTCAAGATTTTTTTTAGGATGAAAACAGGTTGGTAGTATTTGTTGTTGTTAATCAATGGCTAGTTTTTTAAAGGAACCCTCTGTGCCCATACCAAATATTTCTCTTGTAGGGGTGTCAATCTCTTCTTTGGATTTGTAATTCAAAAGATCTCTGAAGAGCTGCTGTCTATGTTCGATTTCATAGCACCAATCACCTAAAATGATACACAAGCACAAATCAGTTTTCAATGTTTGACAGGTGATCATCATGATGTTTTAAATACAAATTTGGGTGTTTTGGAAGCCGCTAGAGAAGCGACTCAAAATCTGCTTCCATCTAAGTCAAAAGAAAAACCTGATAAAATTTTTGAACAATTCTGTCAATGGAGAAACAATCAAGGAGTACAAGGTGTCAGTGAAAATGCTATGCTAGCGTTTTTTTGGGAAAGGTAAGAAGCTTATGCTTTTACTAAATAAATTTTCTAATTTTTTCCTGTATTTTTAGTCAAAAAATCTGAAGGCATCGTCACTGTGGTCAACATATTCGACGCTGCAAATATATGAAGGCAGTGACATTTCAAAAAACAGGCAATTAATTGCATTTTTGAAAAAACAGAATGAAGGATATGAACCTAAAGTCAATTGAACAAATTATGAAGTTTCCAAATGACGCTTCGAATGAATCGTATCTGTTTATGAAAGTGGCATTAATTTTTGCTTTAAATGGAGCAATGCGAGGGGAAGAATTACGAACACCAACAATTAACGTTATAGAAGAGAATGAATCAGTTATTATCGTAACACTACGTAATACAAAAACGAAAAAGAAGCGAGTTTTTACCATAACTTCGGAAACGAACGGAATTGAGTTGTATCGGAAGTATCGTAAATTAAGGCCACAAAACACGATTTTTCGTTTGTTACCGGAATGGTAAATGCACTGTGCAACCGGTGGGGATCAACACATTTTATAGTTTGCTGAATAGTTGAAGCTTGCTGATTCCAATAGCTACACAGGGCATTGCAAGCGAAGGAGTGCAGCTACCATGTTGGTTGATAATGGGGTCAGTATCCCTGATTTGAAAAGACTGGGGGGATGGTCTTCAACATCTTCTGCTGAGGGTTATATAGGGGGAAGCATTCAAAATAAAATTCAAACATCGAAGAAAATTTTTAGAGGCTCTTAGCACAAGTTCAACTATCATGGATGTTTCACTAAACGAATCAAATGTTGCTAACTACTAAAGTGTTGCTAATTAGTAAAATAAAACATTTCTTTATTGAATTCTAGCTAATCAAATAGCTGTTTTCCATTAAGAATACAAAAAAATTGTTTACTTACTATATAGTTCATCTATCGAAGGTTGAGTACCACCATAGTCAGAAGGAAGACAATCTTTTTGGATGTGTTTTAAAAGACCTTCAGAATTTGGATGGCAATGTATCTGAAATGGTTTACATCAACATTTTTTTTTATAAAAAGCATACTTAAAAAATGACAACTTTGGTGATATGTTAAACAAATATTAGAAATATTCCACAACACTTGCCAGAGACAATGCTTTTGGATGGCGTCAAAAATGGTGTCAAAATCCAACACCAAGTAGTGTTAATTTAACCACCATGAATTATGGTTGAAAATGTTATATACAGCAAACACCAAAACGGTGTTTATCTAAAAATATTTGGGAAGTGCACCTACACAGAAAAAAAGGAATACTTCATTTAACTATATTAATTTAGTTGACCCATAAGTATTTATTTTTGTATTTTGTTTTTATTTTTATCAACTGTGGGAAAGTTAATATAAACAAAGATTTGTCTGACGGTACTAAACCAGATAGTTATTTTATTTTTTTTTAAATTCGTTAAATTAACCCAGAAAATTTAGTGAAACCAACCCGTTGTATGGTTCACTTTACTAAATTTGTTGTTTGTAAAATAAGAGTTACTTCAACCTAAAGCACTCTGTTAAAACGATTAAAACTTTTTGCCGTGCATTCCCGGTTGCATAGTGTGTACCGATCGCGGCAAAGGCGGTGTGGATCACGTGATGTTCTTAAATCTCGCCTCTGTTGACTTACATGAAGAATATATAAGCTCCTTTGCTTTGGTGTGACACTACAAGTTGTTCGATACTAAAGAGACCTTAAATGGGTGGAAACAGCTGTCAATACTTGAAGTATTTTAAGTTGGTGGAACGCACTAAAAACATTAACTCTAGCGAGTTGAAGGTTCCATTTTCTGGAATAATACCACTGGTAATGTACTAGTAATGCGTCAAGGAACTTCCTTTTTTTTTCCTTTTTTCTGTGTAGTATGATTTAATTTGACCACAAATACATAATATTTAACACTGAAAAGGAGTTCAATTTACACCAGGTAAAATTTATTTTAATACTGTGTGAAAGTTAAATTAACACTATTTTAGTATTTGAATTTACACCGGACCAACGAACCTTATTTAACACCATTTTGGTTTGTATCGATATAGACCACGTATGGTGTTAATTTGGTGTTAAAATTGTCATGAAATTTTGAACAGTGAAGTAAATAAGTTTTGTGGTTGGGAATATTTCTAATATTTGAAAAAAAACATGATTCTTAAATAGCTAGCTTTGACATTTTAACTTACCCTTGATACTAGTTTAGCTGGTAACATTTGCCTAAGTATAATCATAACCCTGTCTAGAACTGGTGGACAATTTACCAAATGTATTTCCTGTATCCTCAGTCCAACTAAATTCTAAAAAAAGAAAACTTAAATGATTTAAAAATGGCGCACAACTGTATGCTTACCAAAATATTGACTAGTTTTTTGTTGATTGATGGTGTAAACTTCAGAAGATTTTTGATGTTGTAGTTGATCATATCGACCACTATAATGTTGGATACGCAAAAATCATGTAAAATTCTTATTTCGCCAATCATCAGTGGTGATAAGTAATACCATAAGCCATCTTCTGCTTCGCCGTTGACGTCACAGATTTTGCTTATGGTTACTCTGCATAGGTCTTTCGTTAGTTTTGGCATTGAAACGGCGACTCTGAAATACAGACAAAGGTTTTTCAAGATTCTCTTTTTCGAAACTTCCACAATCCTCTCAAATAGCACAACTGCAGTTAGTTATCTGGCAGATAATTTCCAAATATGAAAGTATTATGAACTACTTCATCAGAAAAAATGTCCCATTGAACTATCTCTTTAAGATATCTAACTAACTTCAAAAGTAGAAAGAATTGTTTGCTATTGAGGTACTATTTGAATGAAATTTTGAAATAGGTGGATTAATCGAGCTGGTCCGGTCAATTGGCCTGCTAGGTCGCCTGATTTGACCCCTCTGGATTATTTCATTTGGGGTTTTATCAAAGACAAAGTGATGGCCATTGCGCCTACAACATTAGAGGATATCGAGAAAAAATAACCACAAGCTTAATTTAAATATTTGTATGAATGATTTTGTAGAACTGCGAACAAAACATGGCAAAAATATTGAATCTGCAGATTTAGAGGAAACTCGTCTTCATTCAAGACTTGACAGATACTGTTTCCGGAAAATTTTCGGAAAAATTTTGTACAATTAAGCTCAAATTTGTTTGTATTCCAAAGTTAACTACAACGAACTAAATGGTAAACAAAAAACCTTGTGAAATTTAAAAAAAAACAACAAAACTTTATTATACTTACGTTAAATGTTTTCCCCGTATAAAAAGATCGCTGTCCGGTTGCAATTTATCGAAAAAATCTGAGTAAATGGTCCTCATCCTGTAGTAGCCTTCAATTGTTTTTTTTGCCTTTTCCAGACTCATTTTTGAGTTAAGAAGGCTTATTCTTATTTTGTTGTCGTCTAAAATTTAAGAAATTATCAATTTTATTATTTTTTGAAACTCAACGGGGCTCCTTAGGTACGGTTAATCGATATTAAAAGCTGGCCAAAAGTAGTTCAATATATTATACCAAAATTTAAAAAAAAAATTATTTTTAAACACCATTTTTGGATTTGTTGCATATTGAACAAAAAATATGAAAATCATATTATCTATATACTACTTTGATATGCATTATAAAACTTATATAAATATTTTTGGCCAACTCTTTAAGTCACGTCAAAAAGTGGTTTGTATTACACTATGATAGTTTTAGAAACTTTTTTTTCTAACATTGAGTACTTAGTTTAACTAATTTTGGGCAGCTGATTTCAAAAATGTCATTTGTTTTTCTCTAGTACGTCTAGGATTTTAAATAATTTCGTAATAAAATGCTCTGCTCAATTACCTCAAAATGTTAGTTTTTTGTTAGTATTTTAAATATTTGGGTCATTTTCAAGAAACACCCGCTTTCAGGAAAATGAAGATCAAAATATTTTTTTTGCTTAAATTGACTTTTGGTTGCATTTTTATAAATGTTTAGAGTTTTGTTTACTTACATTCAAGACAGGCAGTGCACTTTTTAATTTTTTTACGTTTTTTTCAGAAAAATGTGTTTAGCTAGCTTTATATATCTCCACTGTGTTACCAATTTGAAATCCAAAATTTAATTCAATAAAAAAAGTTGTTATAAAAATAATTTGAAATAAAATGTACTTAGTTCACAAACATTTTACTACAATTTTTTATTTTATTTTTTATTAAAAATTGTATGCTTTTTTTAAATATGTATGTTCGTTAAATTACTTTTTAAAAGAAACCATTCCGATTCTTTGTTAAAAAAACAATACCATTAATATTTTCTTTTAGTCACTGTATTAATGATTTAAACTCTAATTTATAAACACGTATTACCAAGTGATAGTGTATAAAAATCATTTTAAGTATGTTTTTAACAAAAACTAAAAAAAGTAACGACACAATCAGATAACGTAAAAAAGAAACTATATAGGGTGGTACGATTTTAGAGTAATGCATAAACAAAATCCCTTGTAGTGGTGCTCACTTGCAGAATAACAACTTAGATTTCTAAATTGTAGACACCCTTTTTCTTTGACTGTAAGCTGGTGAAGGTCCCTTTTAGTACTTTTATATTGCGTGGAATTTTTCCTTGGATGTAATCTATATCATGAGTTGTAATTACAAATAATTTTAAATTGGTTATTATAAACTACTTTTAATAAAAGCGACGGTAATATCCACTTTGTTGTTGCGTTACCCTAAATTCCATTGCGTTACCATAAGGTAACATAGTGGACTCGGTAACGCAGTGGACAAAGTTTTGTAAAACCATATTTAAAAAATAATAATAAGACATTATAGTCATTAATTACTCTCAATGAGCTTTAGAGCCCTAAAATAAACATAAACATGAAAAATAGTATTTTTTCTTACCTTATTTTTATTATTTTTTTGAGTAACTTAGCGGACAAACAATTATTACATTCGCGTTACCCGCACCTGTTTCAACCGATATCTTCTTCCTGATTGAATAAATAAATTCAGCTGGGTAATGTGTACGTCCGAACATAAAAAAAAGCCATATATATGTTTTTTTAATATTCTATCGGTAACGCGACGGACGTAACGCAACGAAAAAAATGTCTGGGACATGAGTCAAATTTAAAAAAAGTAGATTAAAATTAATTATTTTATATATAAATTGTTTACTGTATATAAGGATGTTATGGATTGCTATAAAGCAACACAAAGTTCTGGTTATTCAATATTTAAAAAAAAACATGTATGTAAGTTTTATAAAACGCTAATGGGACATGCGAAAATGTGTGTTTCACAAGTTTCAAAATTAAAAAAAAATTATTCTGAAATAACTAAACAAAAATTTTCTGAAAGAGTTTACTAAGGGCTTGTTAGGCTTTCACTTGGTTTTTAAATCAATAAGATCCGATAATTTTTAACAAAGTTATTGGAATTCAAACTTACGGAAAGCGGAAGGCGGGTGTTTTTTGAAAACGAATTTTTGAAATCAGCAGCCCAAAATTAGGTAATATAGGTGGGCGCACTCAATGTTAGTAATTCGAACTATCATAATGTTATGAATAAAATAAAACTTATAAAACTCACCATCGTCCTGTGGTAGATGGGGGCACATGGTGATCCATTCTCTTAAAGTTTTTACGTCCCCCTCAAAAGATTCTTCAGTTACATTTAAACCTTGCAGTATCCTTTGTTTTTCTTCGTGGGTTACTTGCAGCAATTTTGATAATTTTGACATTTTTGACTGGACTGTATAACACTGACTAAAATGGAAAACAATATTCCCTTAAATATAAACATGTCTCATCTACGTTACACAAATTTAATTGCTATGTTTATACGAAGGTTAATTTTAAACATCATTACATTTTTTGATACATCAAATTTACGTGTAAGGTTATTCCGTTCAAAAACACGCAGTTTAATGTTGTACAGTATTCTACAAAAGTTGGACAACTTGATGTCATCAGTCAATAGAGTAGGTATTTTAATTTTTTTGTAAATATTTTAGTATATTACAAAAGATCCAGGTTTTTTTAACTTGTCCACCCAACTTTAATGTATTTTTTTAAAAGCACGTTTGTAGAAAAACATAATAAATATTCAAAACCTCAGTACCTTGGCTTGTCACAACTCCTGAATCAAATATTTGAGTGGTTTTATTTTAAAATATATTCAATTTATCTTAAATTTTTCAATTTCACTACAAACTATAAAACATTAAATAATGTATTTTTCATATTTTATCATAGATTCGAATAATAGCAATTTTTTAAAAAATGATAATCTTTGTACTCACTTTTACCCGTCAGTTCTGTGTCCAATGTTAAAATTCAAAATTCCTGCGAAATATTGAAGTTTAAACATCGAGTCCTCAAGTGTTGATAAAAAATTACCTACAGTGCCCGCCCTTTGCACGACAGTCATCTTGAAAACAATGCAAGCGGCGAAGTTGTGGTGAATGCACGTATAGTTCCAGTCAAAATTTCAATACTGTGGTTTCTTACGTATATATATTTCATTGTAATTTATGTAAGGCTATATGTGATTTGTTTATAAGTAGCATCCACTAATAAAAAATATCAGTAAAATACTTAATTCCGAGTTATAATCTCAAATTTGTATCCCATTCATCAGTACCGTATCGTCAGTTCCATGTTCGATGTTTCGGTTATCTTTTTTTCGCAAACTTCAATTTAAATTCTGCTTGCGCAGAACTTGTTTATTTAATGTCATTATAAACTCATATAAATTTGGTGTGGGTCCCATATCTAATAATTGAGATATCGGTATAACCAAAATCCACCAGCCGCCACTGATGTGTGGTATTATTTGATTTTAAGATATTTAATGTATAATTTGCTCAAAGTTGCAATAAATCTTATATTTTACAATAAATTATGTATTTAATTAGTATACTCGTCACTTCCCTTGCATTCAAATTTAGAAAACACACAAAATATTGTTAAATTTTCTCCGAAAACTATATAAACAAAATGAGGTTAAAAGTTGTCCAACTTTTGTAGAATCACCCATATACTATAGTATGCAAGCATAAACTTTTCGCTTGCAAGCTTCGCTCATGCCTTATTAAAATTTGCTTTTATCAAACTTAATTAACATGAATGGTTTATAGTTTTACAAACCTTACATAAAGTTTTGACCCATAGAGTAAACTAAACATATAATGTTCACTTATTTACTAAAACATACTGTAAAACACAACTGATTGTTAGGATGTCGTATATGGTACTGATTTCAGAGTGACCTATTTTTACCTTAATAGTAAAAAATCAAGTTTGTAACCTTGAAAAAAAAAACAAGAAGATGTAAGATGTAAGATACGTACATGTAATTGTTCTAGTCTGTTACCACATAGTGATTTAACTTGCTATAGCTATAACAATAGCTAGACAAAAGTCGTTTCTATGTTTTAATATTTCATGGAAACTTCCGTTATCGGAGGGTCAGGTTGACATTATATTAAAAGCTAAAAATCTACATATTTTTTTTTAAACTCGTTAAAAAAAATTCTCAAATATCGTTATTTTGTCAGTGGTGACATTTGTCAAATCGTTTGTCATAACATTAATCAGAACGGTCATTCCATCGTTTCGGGTGTTACATTTGTTCAATCAAAGTCTAAATTTTTATGAATTTTGAAATAACATTTTAGCAATTAAATTGCCTTATTCTCAAAGTCAGACAGAGGCATGTCTGGCGAATATGGAGGCTGGGGCATCATTACAGTATTGTTTTTGGCCAAAAATGTTGTTCAAAGTTTAACAATCTTGGAACAAATTTTGCTGCCTCGCGTTTCATACCCAAAACATTCGAAAATTTCATGGGATGAGCCAATCGATATACCAACATCATCAGCGACTTCTCTGATGGTTTATAACCATTTTTTCCACTTTTTCCATGGTTTTATCGGTTGTTAATGTGCTTGTGCGTTCGGGGCGTTCGTCATCTTTAACGTCTTCATGGCCATCTTGGGAACTCTTATACCATTTGTAAACTCTTGTTTTACTTATAGCAGATTCACTATAGGCCTTTGATAACATTTCACAGAATTTATTTCATTTTTTAAGCAAAATTGGATACAAATTTTTGATCCATTTCTTTTAACGAACGAAAATCGCCGAGCTCATAAAACACGTCTAACCTTAGCGGCTGCCACAGACAAAGTATACAATGGAAACAGCTAAAGTTTTTATCATACTTGGAGGGCATGTATACCAACATAATAAAGAAAATTTTATGACAACCGGACCCTCCGAACCCGCGAAATTTAACAATTCCCGTTATTTTCTGAACACACCTCGTATATTGATGGAAAATTACTAAAATTGTATTTATATTTTTAACCTAATTTTTAGCGACCTTAACCCTTTTATACATATAACAATAATAATAATTAGGTATAAAGGCAAAGGCTCCAAGAATCAATTTTTCAATGTCGATATGTTAATTTAAGAATTCACGTAAAAATTAATTGACATTTACGTACTTTACACTAAATAATAACAATTAAATTTAAGTACCTCAAATTGCAATTTTTAGACATACGTGTTTGTTAAATTGCTATTTTATTTAAATTGACAATAATTTTATCGAAAACATCTTAAAATTGTAATTAAACAATTATTGTTTGTGTTTTATTGAAAACAATTTATTTATATTACATTAAAACAAAAATTCATTATCCAAGTTTGATTTCTTAATAGAATTTTTGACTTTTTTTATCAATAATTATTCTCATTTTTATATATATATTATTATTATTATTATATTAATATTATGTATCTTATCCACCAGACGTTTTTTATACATGTACATGTCTACAGAAAATAAATATATTATTATTAATAATATTATTATTATTATTAGGTTGAAAATTTACAATTTTATTCAAAGTTAGTTCATCATTCTCTTCTCTATTAGTGTCTGTATCGTTTCATCAAAAATTTCAAAATAAATTTGATCATTCAAATTTTCTTCAATAAATAATTCAGCCATTGAATAATAGAAGCAATGATATCTTCTCAATATTTTTAATAAAAAGGTCAAAGGTTTCTGACCATTTAAGTGAATTTTGTGTTCGTTTTATAGAACATTTATATAAAAAAGTCAGGAGTCTACAAAAATGCTATTTACATACGAATGCGGTTAGCAAATGTTATTGTTTTTATCTTTTAAAAAAATCTAAATATATAACCTTTGAAACGTGTATAAGTTAGTAAAATTAAAACAATAACAAAATATAAGTACCTACATAGGTATCTAGATGTGTAATTGAGTTAAAATAAATTTCAATTTTAAGGTCATAAGTACAATAATGTTAAGGTCGACTTTGTTTATTTTATATTTTAATTATAATAATTTTTTTAAACAATTATAATAATATATGAAGTACCGAAAGGCATACACCAAACTCGAGCTGGTAATCACCTATGAAAATAACCGAAAAATAGATGATGGCTTGGTTTTGAGATAATATGACAATTGTCATCAGTTCTGTTGAACTTTAAATACACCCAAAGTGCATTTTCGTTTAAGAATTTTTTGATGGAAAGGCGTTCCAAGCAGTTCAGAAATACTGGAAAACGTTCTGAATTTTCGTTTCAATGGATACGCAATTTTTAGTTTTACACAGTAAAAAAAATGAGTAAATTAACACTACTTTGGAAAAGTTCTAATTTTAGAAAGGTACTTTTACTCTTTCAGTGCAAACTTCTAGTGTAAATTAACACTATTATTTGAGTAAAACCTATTGGTGGTAGTGAATAAAACGAAAAGGTAAATAAAGAGAAACATTTATTTGGAACAAAAATCTATGACAATTATCAAAATCAGTGCCTTTTAAAGTATAATTTTATATTTGAGTCGTGTGGCTGGCTTAAGCAAAATTGTTCATTAAAACGTAAAAGTTTTAGATCAATGCAATGTTTTACTGGCTGTCAACTTGTAAGCAATGAATTATCTTGAGAATTCATCAGTTATCCATTTTTCTGTTATAAAAAATTGGTGATCTCATTGGTAGAGAGGCGTCAGGCGGCTGTATGTCGGGGATTTACCACACGTGTACAAATTTTCCATAATATTAATAAAAATGTAGGTATAGGTTAATATAACAACCATTACGCTTGAAAATAAAAAGTTAATCAAGTGTGTATGTACTGCCGTAAATTATTGATATATAATATAGGTCGGGTATGGACATCCTTTTAACATATTGGTATTTATTGAGTATTAAGGCTTAAAGAAAAAGGAAGTATAATATTTACCAAAAAATAAAAATGTCCTCTTATGGATTCACCGTAATTAAAATCTAACTGAACAAAAATGCCATACTTCCACAACGCGGTATCTCCGGATATGCACTGCGTCGGTAGATAGGTACCAACCAAACATTTTAAAACGCATTTCGGTTATTACCAGTTTTTTCAGTCTATTTTGCCACTATTTGTGTAATTTAACTTTAATTGTGACACTAGTAGTGTAAAGAAAAAAGAGCTCTTAGTAACATCAAAACAGACAAAGAAATTGGCATGCACTGTAATGTACATTTTGTCACTATATAACACATTAAGGGGTAATAAACACTCGCATTAAGTTTTTCTACCCTTTTGATTTATTTTAATAATAAATAGTGTAAATGTACCAATGAATAATGTTCATATTCTTTAAATGTGTTTAATAAAGTTAATAAACACTAAATGCTACATAGTGTATTTTGAGTGTAACATTTACAAATCAACTCTAATATTTTTACCCCTACACTAAAAAATTTACACGGGCAAAATTTTTTACTGTGTACTTAATTTCAAAAATAAAAAACATTCTAAACACATTTGGACATTACTATTCTACCTACCTGCTATTTATTATTCTTTCTACGCACATTTCATTTGACTTTTAACCTTTTAATAAAAAGGCTTTTATGCAATAATCTAAACCTTTCAAATATTTAAGGAATAAAATTGATTTTGAAATAATTTAAATGTAACATATGTTCTATAATTTATTTAATAAACTAGGTAGTTGTTATTAATAAAATAATATATTTAAATTAAATATATAGACATATAAAACAAAAATAATTATAAACTTTTGGAAATAAAATTGTTAATAACCTCTTAATCTTTAATGTATTTACCTTTTTATGTGTTTTTTTGTTACCTGGCAATTTGAATTAAAATATTTATTCTTACTATGTAAATTAAAGCCATTAAAATTTTAAACTAAAATGAATTTTGCGCTTATAAAAAAATGCACTTTTAATACGTTTATCAACATTTTAGTTTTCATTATTTGTACACTGTTCAAAATTTCAGGACCATTTTAACACCAAATTAACACCATACATGGTCTATATCGATACAAACCAAAATGGTTTTGAATATGGTTCGTTGGTCCGGTGTAAATTAAAATACTAAAATAGTGTAAATTTAACTTTCACACAGTATTAAAACAAATTTTACTTGGTGTAAATTGAACTCCTTTTCAGTGTTAAATATTATGTGTTTTTGGTCAAATTAAATCATACTACACAGAAAAAAAGGAAACAGAAAGTTCCTTGACGCATTACTAGTATATTACCAGTGGTATTATTCCAGAAAATTGAACCTTCAACTCGCTAGAGATAATGTTTTTAGTGCGTTTCACTTAAAATACTTCAAGTATTGACAGCTGTTTCCACCTTTTTAAGGTCTCTTTAGTATCGAACAACTTGTAGTGTCACAACAAAGCAAAGGACTACCTGAGCTTATACACTCTTCATGTAAGTCAACAGAGGCGAGATTTAAGAACATCACGTGATCCACACCGCCTTTGCCGCGATCGGTACACATTATGCAACCGGGAATGCACGGCAAATTGTTTTTATCGTTTTAACAGAGTGCCTTAGGTTGAAGTAACTCTTATTTTACAAACAACATATTTAGTAAACTGAACCATACAGCGGGTTGGTTTCACTAAAGTTTTCTGGGTTAATTTAACCATATATGTCAAATTTTATTAAAAAAAAATAAAGCTGTATAAATAAAAATAGGTTTATTGAAATAAAAATAAAATTACTAATAAATCAGTCATCAACAAAATAAAACAAAAATCCCTAACGCACATTTTTTAAACCATTTTTTTAATACATACTACTCTTTATAGGAGTTTTTCTAACAAACTTAAAACCCTATTAAAATCATAAAAAATATTATACAAATGGTCAGCTAAAAAACAAACTACAATAATTGCTGTAGATTAATTTTTTTGAACGACCCTTCAGAGCCAGTCCCGAAAATTTCGAACTCGTGATTTCGTCCAATTCTCTTGGTTTCATCAGATTTGACTTCAACATGTCGGGTAAAAAATGGCGTCCAATGGTCGATTTCTTCCACCCATCTATCTAAAAAAAATTTAATAATTATAAGATTTTAACCCAGTCAGGTTCTAGACGTCAACAAATTTAGGGTTTCTGGGCCCCTAACCTACAAAAACTGCATTTTCAACAATTATTCAGTCATTGTTATAAGTTTTTGCCACGTTTTGGGATAATATCTTCTAAAGGATATTTTAAAGGATAAAATGAATTATTTTAAATACTTACTAAAAAGTTCTATTAGACATTTTTGGGTGCCACCGTAGTCACTGGGTAGATACTCAGGAGCGACGAATTGATGGAAATGCTCAATTGTTGAATGTACGTAAACCTACAATAAAATATTATTAGGGTGCATTTTCAAGAATAGATTACGAGTGAATTTAACTACGGTTTCGCGAAAGGATCGAACGGTCGATTTGAGTTCAAGAAATCGATTGAAACTTTTTTACCTAATTTCTACATCTAAATTCAGTACTTTTTTCAAAAAAAAAATAAAAAAATCTCGCCCATTGTTAAATTTGAGTATAACACGTTGAAGTATTGATATTTGACTATTATTTGATATATTAACTTTTTATGCAAATGATGTTTCTGTGGCCAGGATCAGTTTTGAATGGGGTAGTTAAATTTTTCTGACCAATACTTTTTATGGTTTTATTCAAGGCGTTTTGTAATTTTAAACATTTCTGTGAAATCGGAATTTCAATTGAGTTTACCGTTTTCGAGATATTTACAAAAAAAAATCTCCTAATTACGTCACTAGGCTATTGACAACGTTGCCAGCTTTTTCTATGGTTGCCAGTGTGTTTAGTTTAAGATTCTTACGATAGATGGCGCCACGTTATAATATTTTAGTTTTAAAACCACTTGATCTATAATTTTAGTTGAGAAGAAGAAGAAGAATTGATTTTTTAACGTTTCTTTTTTTTTAATTTAGATTGTTGAAAATCAATGTTATTGTTATGTTATTTTTAATTGATATTAGATAAGTGATTTATTAATAACGGACTCCAAAGCAGAGGAATCTTGTGGAATGGTTGGTTACATTGAACATTGGAGCTTTTAAACAAATAAAGTAAGTACTGTCTGTCCACTCTAAGTTGGCGGAACTAAGGAATTTTGTAGTTTAGATATTAAAGAATTGTCGTACTGTGTGCTTTTAAAACAGATTTTATATTATAAATAATACTAGTACATATTGTATACTAGTATTATTTATAATATAAAATCTGTTTTAAAAGCACACAGTACGACAATTCTTTAATATCTAAACAACAAAATTACTTAGTTCAGCCAACTTAGAGTGGACAGACAGTACCTATAATTATAATCATATTTTGTCGTAAATGCATTTCATTAGTATAATGCCTAGTTCTTTATATTCTTTTAGATATATCTTGGACTCTAAAATATCAAACAGTAATATGATACCTCGTAATAAGGAAGATAGGTACTTAATGAATTTGGTGACCATCTTTCACTCAACTGACAGTGACAGTATTTGTACATAACCTCTTTGGGTATTTTCTGACATAACCGAATAAAATCATTAACAAGACAACTTGACAACAGGGTAATTTTCAACCAATAGAAATCTTAGAATGTTGGTCACATGGCGAGGTTTGTGACGTCATTAAAATTTATATTTTTTTGTAAATATCTCGAAAACGGTAAACTTAATTGAAATTCAGATTTCACAGAAATGTTTAATATTACAAAACGCCTTGAATAAAACCATAAAAAGTATAGGTCAGAAAAAATTTAACTACCCCATTAGCAGTAGCAGTATTCATAAATGTTTAGTTTAGTACAGTTTGTCATTTTTATACAAATATTGTTGTATCTTTTATTAATAATTAAGTATAGCATAACACATAAATAACTTTTAATATACAGGGTGTTTCACGTACGTAGTCCGTTAGAAGTTTCTAGGGAATCGCGAAAGACATCGATTTAAAAAATAGCGTAAATTATTCGATTTAGACTTTTTTCCTAAATTATTTTGAACAAAATAATACTTCATGTTTTACCAGAAATATCTTTAACTTTGTTATTTTAAACAGGACACCTCATATATTTTTACATTTTTGAATTCTACATAAAATTCTATACCTAGTCAATATTTTTCGAGTTATTAATTTTTCAATCAAATATTTTAATTAATTTTAAACAATGACAGATTAAGTGGTAACCATGGATACTGTCACATTAACCCACATGTAGAATTTCACAGGTTTGTTGATACAAAATAGTATTGAAAATATTAGAAATTGTTAAATGTCTCTGAAATTTTAACTTTAGAAAACAGTTATATATTATAATACCAATCGAAAGATTCTTTAATTTTCTATTTGATTAGGTTAAAATAAAATAAAAACGTTATCATTGTTTGAAGTTTGCCTAATTTCAAGTGGTTTTTCTCAAGCTATTTGTTGAAAAACCTTTAAAAAATTAAATTATTTAAACAATGTTTTAGTATTCTAAAAATATCAACCTCATGTCAACAAAACTAACAAAAAAATAGAGGCTATTTTTGGTTAACGTGCATTTAGCAAAAGTTTAACGAAAAAAAATAATATCTTGAAAACTATTGACTTTAGGTATATTATAAATCAAATGTATATGCTATTAACATTTCAAATCCATATCGTTTGCGTTTCTCCAGAAACACCCTGTATAGCATTATATTAAATATAAAAAAATGCAAAATATCGAAATACAAAAACCGAAAAACAACTGAATAAAAAATATACATATATCTAAATAGCCGATCGCAACATAAAAAATAAAGTCTTTATTCCAATTTATTTATTGGGTAAATATTACTTTCCTCAGTTTGGAATTAAAATTGAAGCTTGCTTATCTAGCAAAAAATAAATTGAAGCTTGGTTGTGGAGCAAAAATTAAATTAAAGTAGGTTATAATTTCTAACTTGCTGACACTGTCTATAATTATTATTTAGTTTATTCATTTTAATAAATTAATGTTTTGAGTTTATAGTTAAATTTGTTTTTTTACCTTTTTGTATATTTTTCCAGGTACTATGGCTCTAAGGATGGGCAAAACTCTGTCCACAAAGTGAGGAGCATGTATAATATGGATCTCTTTTATATAGTAATTTAAAGATTTCTAAAAAAAAAATTATGAAAGGCGAACCTTTCCAAATTTGATGACATACCATAAGTATATATCTCATTTTTCTTAATATTTTTGGTGTGAATTTTACTAGATGCTTAATAGAATACCCAGCCATATCTATTATTACTATCTCTTTAAAATTGTAGTCTTCAGAAAACCTTATTTCTGATACCATTAAAAGTAATATTAGGGAATCCAATGGTTCAAAGATATCACTATCTACATTGGTCAGCTTGTGTATTGTTATTCTTGAATAATCTTCGGTCAGTTGAGGCATACAAACTACGCAACTAAAAAAAAATAATGCATGAATATTATTTTTTATGTTTATGGGTGATTCTACAAAAGTTGGACAGCTTGATGTCATCAGTCAATAGAGTAGGTATTTTAATATTTTTTGAAAATATTTTGGTATATTACAAAAGATCCACGTTTTTTTAACTTGTCCACCCAATTTTAATGTATTTTTTCAAGCACGTTTGTAGAAAAACAAAATAAATATTCAAAACATCAGTACCTTGGCGTGTCACAACTCCTGAATCAAATATTTGAGTGATTTTATTTTAAAATATATTCAATTTATCTTAAATTTTTCAATTTCACTACAAACTATAAAACATTAAATAATGTATTTTTCATATTTTATCATAGATTCGAATAATAACAATTTTTAAAAAATTGATAATCTTTGTACTCACTTTTACACGTCAGTTCTGTGTCGAATGTTAAAATTCAAAATTCCTGCGAAATATTAAAAAATTACCTACAGAGCCCGCCCTTTGCACGACAGTCATCTTGAAAACAATGCAAGCGGCGAAGTTGTGGTGAATGCACGTATAGTTCCAGTACTGTGGTGAGTAGTTATTTTCTTACGTACATATATTTCATTGTAATTTATATAAGGCTATATGTGATTTGTTGATATCGACTAATAAAAAATACTTAATTTCGAATTATAATCTCAAATTTGTATCCCATTCATCAGTACCGTGTCGTCAGTTCCATGTTCGATGTTTCGGTTATCTTTTTTTTGCAAACTGCAATTTAAATTCTGCTTGCGCAGAACTTGTTTATTTAATGTCATTATAAAATCATATAAATTTGGTGTGGGTCCCATATCTAATAATTGAGATATCGGTATACCCGAAATCCACCAGCCCCACTGATGTGTGGTATTATTTGATTTTAAGATATTTAATGTATAATATGCTCAAAGTTGCAATAAATCTTATAATTTCCAATAAATTATGTATTTAATTAGTACCCTGGTATACTCATCACTTTCCTTGCATTCAAATTTAGAAAACAGATATTTCAGAAACTGTTTGAAAAAGTGACTGGCCCGGTCTGGAACAGTATATTTATTATATTATCTGTGTTCTCATAACAAAATACTGTTTAATTTTCTCCGAAAACTATATAAACAAAATGAGGTCAAAGGTTGCCCAACTTTTGTAGAATCACCCTTATCTATACAAAAAACTTTATTAATAAAGAAATTTTACTAACCAGTAGGACTTAACTCTTTGATAATAAAGAGTATCAGGAACTAATTTATCAAAAAAATCAGACAAAACACTTCTAGACGTGTAGTAACTCTCCAAGGCTATTTTAGCCTTTTCCATGCTCATTTTGTGGTGTAACATAAAATACTCCAACCTTGAATTCGCTTAAAAAAAATAATAATCTTAGAATCCTAAAATTAATCGATTTAAAAAATTAAGTGAATTTGGGTTTATAAATTGTGTTGCTGTTCTCGGACAGGGTTGCCAGATTGTCGGTTCACCAGCTACCTTAATTATTACAATGTAATTATATTTAAATTAAACTTGACATTTGTAAAAAACAAGAAAACAGTAAAAATAATAATTTTATAAATTAAGAACACTAAATTTAGATGTGTTTATTAAAATAATGCATTAACTTAAACCTTGTGTATAATTTAATTTAATTGTAATGTTAAAAGTGTTATTGACGGAAGGTCATATTTTTATTGTTTCCATTTTTAAAAAAGACACTTTTTAAAAAGAACTTTTAGATTTGGAGCAATGTTGCCATATGTTTAATATTTTCTGCTGAAGACCACAATCCACACAACAAGGTCTGTTCTATCTCGTACTAAAAATACAAAAAATCACGGCGGCCATTTTTGTGCTTTGGGATTGTGCTCTGTTTATACAGATTAATAATCGTTTTAAACGTTGTGTTTCTCATAGTAAGCCTTAAAAGAGGCCTTAAAGTGCTAAGAACAACCATTTTACTCCTCTATTGTAAAAAATAAACTTTATTCTATCAGGGCTGTCATAAAACTGTCAAATGTCTATTTTAAGGTTAAATTATAACCCACAAATTAACCTTTAAATTGTCATTTGACAGCCCTGATAGAATAAGGTATATTTATTATAAAAGAGGAGTAAAATGGTTGTCCTTAGCACTTAAAGGCCTTATTTGAGGCTTACAAGTGCCTCTGTAAGAAACACAACGTTTAAAACAATTATTAAACAGCACAAACCCAAAGCACAAGAATTGTAAACAACAAAAATGGCCGCCGTTAAACTCTGTGTAGTGTTGCAGTGATTTTTAGTATTTTTAGCATGGGATAGAACAGACCATAGAAAAACAGACCTTGTGTGGATTGTGCTTTTATATTCATTTTTTTTAAAGCGAAGATTATTATCCGTTAGAGGAATACTTTGTCTTTCCTGGCCAGTAGTCACCTATATTTAACTACTTTTTTATATGATTTTACTCATCTACGCAAAACCAAAGCCAAATTAATTGCATTTTTAACTACGAATTTTGACAAGTCAAGTTGACAACCGTTCAATCTAACCTACAATAATTTAAACATAACCACAATTACATTATAATTACATTTATAACATAGAAAAACCATGATTTATAACTAGTTTAGTTTTGACATTTGACAGTTTTAAGCTAAGTTTGTTAAATTCAAGATTAAAAAAATGGTGTTATACAGAAATCAAAATAAAAATAGAACAAGTAGGCTTTAAAAGAAAAAAATATTAAAAAACTTACATATTTCTGTGGGTAAATGTGGAGTTTGTTCCATCCATAATCTTAACAACTTAATATTTTCTTCTATTTCTTCTTTGGTTATATTGAAACTATTTCTTATTTCATTTTTTAAATTTGGTGTTATTTTTAATAAGTCTTTAATTTGAGACATTTTTTTCTAGAAAAAAAATATTTTACTGTACCTACCTAACTAAATAGAAATATAAAGATAAATTGTTATTTTGTAGTATTTGTAAATAATGTTAGTTAAAAGGTTTTATGCTTAATTATAATTCAAATTAATTATGTGTATACAGTAATTTTATTAATGAACTCATTAATGTTTTTTGTTTTCAATGTTTTTTCAATGTCTATTCCGGGTACCTACAGTATACAGTGGAGATGCTACTATAAATTAAAAAATAATTTTACCACACGTGTATAATGTATATACAGGGTGTATATTTAAAAACCATCCAGAACAGTGAATTGGTAGAAGAGGATTAATGAAATGGCCTCGCAGATGTCCAGATCTTATACTTTTTTTTTTAATTATTGAAGATAAAAAAATTTTGATATCTTTTTTTAGAAGCCTTGCTCGTTTTTAAATACACCCTGTATAATAAACTATTATCATCATCGTATACTCACAACATATAATAGCTGAGTGCTTTTCACAGTAACAAAATAATAGTTGTGGTTTAATTAGTACGACACGTAAGTAACTTTTAAATTTGAATTTCACTTTTATTTCAAAATTATTAATTTTAGCTTAAAATTCTGGCTGTATTAACATCGAAAGTACTAAAGAGGATTTAAAATTTTGCTGGACTTTTTGGAAGAAAACAAAATTTTTCTAAAACTTTCATTTTGTTTTATAGTGGTGTTAAATAAATGTTTAGTTACTGCACATGTTTTTTTTTCAATGGAAAATTTTTGTGTTGTCATCAAAATTTTTATTTTGCAATACCAGATCATAAAAAGAGCTTTTATGAAATATGGGTGATTCTACAAAAGTTGGACAACTTGATGTCATCAGTCAATAGAGTATTTATTTTAATATTTTTTGTAAATATTTTAGTATATTACAAAAAATCCAGGTTTTTTTAACTTGTCCACCCAATTTTAATGTATTTTTTCAAAAGCACGTTTGTAGAAAAACATAATTAATATTCAAAACATCAGTACCTTGGCATGTCACAACTCCTGAATCAAATATTTGAGTGGTTTTATTTTAAAATTTATTCAATTTATCTTAAATTTTTCAATTTCACTACAAACTATAAAACATTAAATAATGTATTTTTTATATTTTATCATAGATTCGAATAATAGCAATTTTTAAAAAATTGATAATCTTTGTACTCACTTTTACCCGTCAGTTCTGTGTCCAATGTTAAAATTCAAAATTCCTGCGAAATATTAAAGTTTAAACGTCAAGTCCTCGTTTTAACTCAAGTGTTGGTAAAAAATTACCTACAGAGCCAGCCCTTTGCGCGAAAGTCATCTTGAAAACAATGCAAGCGGCGAAGTTGTGGTGAATGCACGTATAGTTCCAGTCAAAATTTCAGTACTGTGGTGAGTAGTTATTTTCGTACGTATATATATTTCATTGTAATTTATATAAGGCTATATGTGATTTGTTGATAAGTAGCATCCACTAATAAAAAATATCAGTAAAATACTTAATCTCAAATTTGTATCCCATTCATCAGTACCGTGTCGTCAGTTCCATGTTCGATGTTTCGGTTATCTTTTTTTCGCAAACTTCAATTTAAATTCTGCTTGAGCAGAACTTGTTTATTTAATGTCATTATAAACTCATATAAATTTGG
Source organism: Brassicogethes aeneus (assembly GCA_921294245.1). Taxonomy (NCBI): domain Eukaryota; kingdom Metazoa; phylum Arthropoda; class Insecta; order Coleoptera; family Nitidulidae; genus Brassicogethes; species Brassicogethes aeneus. Next base: position 3,489,695 of record OV121142.1, on the reverse strand, counting down.
TGTGGGTCCCATATCTAATAATTGAGATATCGGTATACCCAAAATCCACCAGCCGCCACTGATGTGTGGTATTATTTGATTTTAAGATATTTAATGTATAATAAGCTCAAAGTTGCAATAAATCTTATATTTTCCAATAAATTATGTATTTAATTAGTACCCTGGTATACGCGTCACTTCCCTTGCATTCAAATTTAGAAAACACAGATATTTCAGAAACTGTTTGAAAAAGTGACTGGCCCGGTCTGGAACAGTATATTTATTATATTATCTATGTTATCATAACAAAATACTGTTTAATTTTCTCCGAAAACTATATAAACAAAATAAGGTCAAAAGTTGCCCAACTTTTGTGGAATCACCCATATAGAAACCTTTATATTAATCTATTTATGCATAATTTCATCTTGACCCTGTTAAGCGCATTTCCCAAGGAAATTCGTTTAGGTCCAACTTTTACGTTTTTTTATGCAAAGGAAATTCGAACTGATGAAAATAAACACTTATGAAAATCCTAAAGGAAATAAAACAAAAGGTAAAAAATTTCTTCATAAAGTTTATTACACACCATCAAAGTTTTTTATTTGCCATAAAAATACAAAAGGAAATATTGACAGGTTTATTATAATTTTATAAATTTCTTTCCTACCTCTTGGATAGAAAAAATAAACGCTCCATAAGAAATTTAAGGACCCTTCAGGGAATATCAAAATCAGGACCGTAACAATAATAATGATATAAATTGAATTCTGCATTATAGATTGTATCTCGTTAATTTTAACTATTTCTGTTAACAATTGGGAATTTTTATCAAGGACAATGGTTAACACACAAAATTATTAAATTGTATTTTATAAACAGGTTTTTGCACGACATGGCAACGTAGTAATTTTCTTTAAAAACTGTTGTTTTATAAAATAAATTGGGCAATTATCTTTCAACGTTTATATTTTCCCTACTCTCTAAAAATGAAATAGTCAAAATTTTACTATTTGAATTAGTACCAGCATTTTTTACTAATAAAATAGTCGTTTTCACTTTTAAATAGTTATTTTTTACTATGTAAATAGTTAAAGTTTGACTAATTTAAGATTAGTCACCATATTTGACTATTTCTGACAGTTAAAAGTAACTAATTTCTTTAGTCGTTTACGGCCAACAACAAAGTATTATTTGAATTAAATGCATATACCTCTCCATGGTTAAATGACCCATAAAACAAATAAAGATGCAAAAAGTTTAGCTCAAAATGGCAACACAAATAATATATTAAACTTTAAAATATTATGAACAATATTTATTGACAAATAAAATTAATTTTTATAAGAGCGGCTGACAGCCGAATGCGTTAAGAGGTTAGCTTGACAAACTTGTCAAGTGAGAGACCTGAGTTCAATCCCAGGCTGGGTCAAAACTTTTTTTAAATTTAAATTTACTAATTTGACTATTTCATTCAGTGGAATTTGACTAATTATTAGTGACTGCTTTTTCACTATGACAATTAGTCAAATATGACTTATAATTAGTTATTTTTGACTAATTCATTTTAAGAGAGTAAACTCTTTTAGTGCAAACTTCTAGTGTAAATTAACACTATTATTTGAGTAAAACCTATTGGTGGTAGTGAATAAAACAAAAAGGTAAATAAAGAGAAACATTTATTTGGAACAAAAATCTATGACAATTATCAAAATCGGTGCCTTTTAAAATATAATTTTATATTTGAGTCGTATGGCTGGCTTAAGCAAAATGGTTCCTTAAAACGTAAAAGTTTTAGATCAATGCAATGTTTTACTGGCTGTCAACTTGTAAGCAATGAATTATCTTGAGAATTCATCAGTAATCCATTTTTCTGTTATAAAAAATGGGTGATCCCATTGGTAGAGAGGCGTCAGGCGGCTGTATGTAGGGGATTTACCACACGTGTACAATTTTCCATAATATTAATAAAAATGTAGGTATAGGTTAATATAACAACCATTACGCTTGAAAATAAAAAGTAAATCAAGTGTGTATTTATATTATTAATTTTACAAGTACCCGACCTACTGCCGTAAATTATTGATATATAATATAGGTCGGGTATGGACATCCTTTTAACATATTGGTATTTATTGAGTATTAAGGCTTAAAGAAAAAGGAAGTATAATACTTACCAATGAATAAGAATGTCCCCTTATGGATTCACCGTAATTAAAATCTAACTGAACAAAAATGCCACACTTCCACAACGCAGTATCTCCGGATATGCACTGCGTAGGTAGATAGGTACCAACCAAACATTTTAAAACGCATTTCGGTTACTACCAGTTTTTTCAGTCTATTTTGCCACTATTGGTGTAATTTAACTTTAATTGTGATACAATGTGCACTAGTAGTGTAAAGAAAAAGAGGTCTTAGTAACATCAAAACAGACAAAGAAATTGGCATGCACTGTAGTGTACATTTTGTCACTATTTAACACATTAAGGGGTAATAAACACTCGCATTAAGTTTTTCTACCCTTTTGAGTTATTTTAATAATAAATAGTGTGAATGTACCAATGAATAATGTTCATATTCTTTAAATGTTTTTAATAAAGCCAAAAAAACTATAGTTTTCGTCTAGATTTCGTTTAACTACATATATTTTGTGAAATGCACCCTTAATTTATAATGTTGTTCAATAGTGCCATGAATTACTTGTTAATTTGCTAAACTTGACCTAAATAATATAATTAATTTAATTAACTATAAACAACTTTGCTGTTCAGGGAACAAATTCGGTCCGGTTATCTCTTTCAGATTATTTAATTTGCCGGAAGGTTGGCACTACTGAAATGCTCATTTACTTTTCTATTTGCTCACTTCCTATAAACGATCACGTTCTTTTGTTTGCTTTCGTGCTTATAAACCATTTTATTACCTATTTCGTTATTTTTTTTATACTGAAATCATTTTGACGGGTTTTCAGTTGGAAACAATAACAAGGTGCCCTTGATAAAAAAATTAAGAAAGTCTCCACTCCACCATATATTATATATTATACATAATATTATGTTGCCATAAATTCGTATGTATATTTTGTTGTTTAAAATGCAGTTGTCGGCGTTTTTTAGAGAACTCAAATATAAAAATGGTTGATTTTAAGGTTATGTTTGTGCAAAAATTATTTTTTACTAATTTCTTAAAAATGTCCAAACTTAAATATAAATTATGTTAGGTAAAGTTATGATTAGTTAATTCTGCACCAACAAATGTACCTACCGAATTGGATTCTTTGGCAAAACATGAAAATGCAACGATTTAGTTCTTGAATTTTATTTACAATTAAAAACACAATAATTCACCATGATCCCTTTGATAAAATAAACACACTAACGTAACTATATAAGCATTTAAGCGTTGAGTTTCTTAATCAATGATATAAGGAATAATCAATCGAAATCGAGTACTAAAATGTTGTTTAGTTTTTTCCTTGCAACGTAAAACACAAATAACTTGCGCGATTTAGCTGTGCAATTGAACAAAATTTGTCAAGAAAGACTTCTGCCTTCCTCTCTTTTGTGAAAAAACTACATATTTATTTAAAAATGATGTATAATCTGTGTTTTGTTGATAATTCTTAAATTCACGAAATGCAAAATCCGATACTTCTTTAGCGTATAATAAAACTCTTTTGAAAATTATCTATATATTCTTTTATTGTATTAAACATGTTACATGATTAATTATTACTTTAACTTAATTTAATCAAATTCAAGTTGCTTAAAGTTGCCTTGATATCCCAAAAAATCATCATTTTCTGTTTTTGTAGGTCTAAGTTCCTCATTTACTTCCCATGTGTCCCTGGCATCGTAAAAATCTTTGTAGTGGTGAAAGGATTTTTGTAATTTCACTAAAAAAAATATCGCCGGTCACTCAACTGCAATCTGCATCATCAGTTTGCAGTTTTAATTAGTGTTGGGAAGTGTATCATTGTGAGGTTAGTACCACATTTCTGGTGTGTAATTATTGAATATTATTTTTTCGAATACTAGTAGGTATTTGCAAAATTGTTCAGGGACTGGGATAAATCTATAATTGTGACCTGGTGATCAAATGAGGATAAAAAGTGTTTCTATGTTCCTACTGTGCTACATTATTGATCAGCTTACTATTTACTTTAGTTTGAAATTCATGTTTTCACTTTATATTAACTTAATTCTATCCTTATAAAATTTTTGTGTTGGTCGCTGAATACATATTTAATCTATCGACATTTGTACTATTATAAGTGTTCATGTTGAATTACGAGGTGTGTTCAGAAAATAACGGGAATTGTTAAATTTCGCGGCTTCGGAGGGTCCGGTTGTCATAAAATTTTCTTTATTGTGTTGGTATACATGCCCCCGAAGTATGATAAAAACTTTAGCTGTTTTCATTGTTTACTTTGTCTGTGGCAGCCGCTAAGGTTAGACGTATTTTATGAGCTCGGCGATTTTCGTTCGTTAAAAGAAATGGATCAAAGAATTTGTATCCAATTTTGCTTAAAAAATGAAATAAATTCTGTGAAATGTTAACAAAGGCCTATAGTGAGTCTGCTATAAGTAAAACAAGAGTTTACAAGTGGTATAAGAGTTTCCAAGATGGCCGTGAAGACGTTGAAGATGACGAACGCCCCGAACGCACAAGCACATTAACAACCGATAAAAACATGGAAAAAGTGGAAGAAATGGTTATAAACCATCAGAGAAGTGGCTGATGATGTTGGTATATCGATTGGCTCATCCCATGAAATTTTTTCGAATGTTTTGGGTATGAAACGCGTGGCAGCAAAATTTGTTCCAAAATTGTTAAATTTTGAACAAAATTTTTGCCCAAAAACAATACTGTAATGATGCGCCAGCCTCCATATTCGCCAGACATGCCTCTGTCTGACTTTTTTCTATTCCCAAAAATAAAGAGAACCTTAAAGGGCCGTCGTTTTGCAAGCATAGATGACATTAAAAGCGCATCGCTGAAAGAACTAAAGGCTATCTCAAAAATCGAGTTTTAGAAGTGTTTCTAGTATTGGAAGAAGAGCTGGCACATGTGCATAATATCTACTTTTCCTTATCACTGTAACTTTACCTGTCAGTTCATCAAGGGATTTTTCATTCCCACCAAAATCCACTGGTAGAATTTCTTTGTCTATAAACTTGTACATGTCTTCAACACTTTGATGAATATGAAACTAAAAAAAAACAAATTTGATGTTAACAATACTACCAAACAACATAAAAAATTACTTACACGACTAGCAACTTTTTTTCCTATAACTGGTTTAATAACATTAAGGAAGTTGGTTATGTATGGTTGTATATTAATTAAATGAATACCAAGAACTGATTCTTTAAACATTTTCTGAAAAAATACAAAATTATTATTTCTGCATGTTTCTTAAATTTATGTACCTACATTAAAACAATCGTTCATTCTCTTAACCAACATTGGACTCCAACAAGTTACATGTTGTATTTTTGAGTTTTTTCCGTCATAAATTATATAAGTACCAACTGATACATCTTCATGCAGTCGTAGGTCTGTGATGTTCATTATTGTTTTAAAACTCAAGATGGGATCATAGGGAAGGTCAGTCTCTCTCATATGCATGACCATGACCCTGCCCAGGTCATGATTCAACTTTGGCAATGGGACAATGTACCTAAAAAGAAAATGTTGAATATGTTTGCACTATTTAGTGCTTAAAGAAAACAGATATTAGTGGAAGAAGTATAGTTATCTTGAAAACAAATTTGTTCAAAAGCTATGAAAATTATTTATATTTACGCAATTCATTCAAGATACGTCACAATTATCCCAATTACATCTTAATTTTACAGCAAAATCTGATAGCTTCTGATACGAGGTGTGTTCAGAAAATATCGGGAATTGTTAAATTTCGCGGGTTCGGAGGGTCCGGTTGTCATAAAATTTTCTTTATTATGTTGGTATACATGCCCCCGAAGTATGATAAAAACTTTAGCTGTTTTCATTGTTTACTTTGTCTATGGCAGTCGCTAAGGTTAGACGTGTTTTATGAGCTCGGCGATTTTTCGTTCGTTAAAAGAAATGGATCAAAGAATTTGTATCCAATTTTGCTTAAAAAATTAAATAAATTCTGTGAAATGTTAACAAATGCCTATAGTGAGTGTGCTATAAGTAAAACAAGAGTTTACAAGTAGTATAAGAGTTTCCAAGATGGCCGTGAAGACGTTGAAGATGACGAACTCCCCGAACGCACAAGCACATTAACAAGTGGAAGAAATGGTTATAAACCATCAGAGAAATCGCTGATGATGTTGGTATATTGATTGGGTCATCCCATGAAATTTTTTCGAATGTTTTGGGTATGAAACGCGTGGCAGCAAAATTTGTTCTAAAATTGTTAAATTTTGAGCAAAATTTTTGGCCAAAAACAATACTGTAATGATGCCCAGCCTCCATATTCGCCAGACATGCCTCTGTCTGACTTTTTCCTATTCCCAAAAATAAAGAGAACCTTAAAGGGCCGTCGTTTTGCAAGCATAGATGACATTAAAAGCGCATCGCTGAAAGAACTAAAGGCTATCCCAAAGATCGAGTTTTAGAAGTGTTTTGAGTATTGGAAGAAGAGCTGGCACATGTGCATAATATCCAATGGGGACTATTTTGAAGGCGACAACATTAATGTAGACGAATAAATAAAAATTTGTTTCAAAAAACGAAAATTCCCGATATTTTCTGAACACACCTCGTATCTTCCGAAGAAATATTTTTTGTTCTTGGTTACTTACATCAGCTTTGAAAAATCCAGCAGGTGGTCATGGGTGGGATTGTCATTTTCAAAAAATTCCTTAATTTTGCTTCTAAGGGTGAAGTAAAAATCTACTTTTTGCTTGGTGGTCTCTATACTTCCTTTTCCAAACAATAGGTATAAAGGTAAAAGTTGCTTATCTAAAAAAAACTATTTAACTATTTTATAATGACAATATTTTATTGAAAAATAAGGTTTCCCTGATAATGTAAAAATAAAACTGTTAGCTACCTAATTTGGTGGGAAAATGAGGTTGTGTTGCGAACCAATCATATAAAGAATCCACATCACTTTTTAGAGAGCTTTCCGTATAATTATATTTTTCTAATATTTTATTTATTGTCTCTTTTGAAACTGGTTCAAAATATACCGAGTCCTCCATAATTTGGGTCCTAAAATGTTATTAAATTATATAAAACAGATTGCTTAACTTTTCAATTTGATCGATTGGACACATGGACCATAGTTATTGGACATACAATTTTTATATAAACATAACAACTTTACATCAAATAACAAAAATGGTAAATCGCTGTTTTAGGTAACTTTTTGTATTACGTTTTTGTAAATATCATATAATTCATGAATGCATATATTTCTTTCTCGGATTCCTTATCCCTTTTCTGGATTCTGAAGGTAATTACTAATTCCTTGATCTGACTTTTGAAATAGTTTGTTGCAAATATCATTAAGTGTGGTATCTCTAGTTTGCAAAGCATTTATAATGTTTAGGCCGGAACAGGATGATTTATATATATCTAATATTTTTTCGGGTGGTATGTTAAAAGTATTTTCCGAATTTATTAATTTTGTTATCATTAGTTTTTATGTTCTCTATCATGCACTGTATTTAAATCACTGTTATTCTGCAAGATGTCCTGTGACGAAGAAATTACTATATTACTTACTCTCTAAAAATGTCATAGCGAAAAAGCAGCCACTAATAATTATCGTCAACAGCAATTTGTATCCAGGACATTTAGCAGTCAATTCCTATGAAATATTATTGTCTGAATCCGAAAATGTCGTCAAAAATTATAAAATTAGAACAGTTTTTGAAATATAATCAATTTTACATATAATATGGAATTGACTATATCTCAAAAACTGCTTAACTTTTATAGTTTTTGACGGTCTTTTCGGATTCAGGGGACAATTTTACATAAGAATTGGCTGGTAAATGTCCGGGATACAAATACGGTATGATATTGGACATATGTCCAATAATATAAATTTACATTTTTTACCAACCAGTAATTGGACACTGGCCATTTTACTGCGTGTTTTCAGAGTTAAAATTAAAACACATTAAAGTGACAATGTTTAAACCATGAGGAACACATTTATACCACACACTGATCTGTACACTTTTTAGAAATATTTTTTATTGTAATTTAAACACAGCCTCTGCTCTTATCTTCTAGACGAGAATGACAGATTGCTAATTTTTGTAAGACACAGTAAACATTAAAATTATTATTAAAAAAATTTCAATCTTTATAAAACTTTGGTAACAAACCACCATTGTATTTTAATATTAAACCCGCATAGCATTAAGTGTCAAATATTTTAATATAAGTTTAGTTATTCCTTGTTTTTGCAATATTTTCTTGTAATATTCACTTGTAAAGTTTTATTGTAATATATCGTGTAAATAATATTTCCTATTAAATTTTATGACCTGTATTTAAAAAAATATATTTTGTATTATACTCACCTAATGTTTTAAGTTACTACCCAGTACTAGATTAGGTAACTCGATAAGGTTAATAAATATATATTTTTTTTAATAATTAAGTAAACTGAATTGCCAATATAAGATAAAAGATAAGGTGTAGATTGATAAATATTATAATAATATTACTTTCTAAGTTATTTAAAAAAATATTGGAAATTAAAAACGTCTATTATTAATATAGTACATGTTTCCATGACACTAAGTGACCTTTTAAATACACATTGACAAGTTGTGGCTTTATGGCGCTTTAGTCACGGGCTAAAGTTAGCAACAGGTTTTTAGTCACGGGCTGAAGTTAGTTTTAAGTTAGTTGACAGTTGTCAAATGTCATACAATCGTGCCTTTCTTGTAAAATAATACTAAATGTGAAAATTATTTTATTATCTCAATACAAAAATACAAAAGTATTAAATAGTTTCTCAACGCCAATATTTGAAAAGTTTATATGAACATTGTACTGACCTTTTAATTTCGCCGGCAGTAAACTATAACTTAAATTCGGACACGAACTCCACTGTAAAGTGCTCATAAAACATTTTCTTTACTTTCGCTGTAAAAAACTGTCAATTTTCAGGAAATACATTTCGATTTATAACCTTTATAATCTGTGTTTATAAAGTATAAAAATTTGACATTTGACGGTGACACACAGATTCTCCTATTGTTTCATAGATGGCGCTCTATACAAATTTTTGATTTAAATCATTTTAAGATAATAAGTATTTGTCGTAGAATAAGTATAGTATGCACAACTATTTTAAATGATACTAAAAATAAATAAAGTAAATAAGATACCTCACCTATCTACCTATGTATCAAATAGTTAACACAACTGTCACATAAGTAAATATTATATGTTTAGTATAATAGGTACCTATTTATTAGTAGTATTATTATTATATGTACCATTAACTTAACATAAGAAATATAAGTTCTATTTATTTAAATATTTTACATATATTTGACGTGCAAATTTTTTGTCATTGAACAAGCATATGCAATTAAGTAGTGAAAAAAAAATAATTTGTACATAGCACATTTATATAATTGTTAGTAATTACGTTGTTGCGCATGTGCCTTTAAAACTGAGATTTTTTTTAGTTTGTTTTTATTGTGTGACATTTAATTGGCTATAAACTCATCGCACATCACTCTACAGAAAATAGTATTTTAAGCAGGGGCGTAATGAAGGTTTTTAAAAAATGTAACCGACTTTAAAATCTTAAAATGTAAATCAATGATTTGCAGTTAAGGAGTTAGTTTGGTCCTTCGTTGTCAGTACTGACTTCATAGAAGATTACTAGGCTAAAAAATAGAAAATAGCTATTCACAAATTATTTGTACAAATTCACTTTAAAAATTTCTTTCTTATTCATTAATTTTATTATTTATATAAAAAAGAAAGAAAAATAGTTTTCAACATTGCATTATCTACATAACCATAAAAATAAATCAAATATCTAATTAAATCGAATAGTTTTAATTCTGTGATTTTCCCGCAAACTTTCTCGATAAATATATTTTTCAATTATCAAAATTATCCCATGTTCAAATCGAGGCAAGCCATGCCACGCAGTCAAGCGCACTGCCGCACAGTAATTTAATTTGCAAATAAAGTTGGAGAAAAATAAAGGGCTACACAAATACGTACATAGCCAGAGGTTTATATGATTTTATAAAAGCCTTATGCTATCTACAACAAACTTATTGGTGCACATAAAACGATTCGATTGCAGTTATCAACAAACCTTAAGATGTTTATATGATTTTATGAACCATAAAGTTACTAAATACTAACTTCCTTAAATAAACCTTTTTTAAACCCTATGCTATCTAAAACAAACTCATTGGTGCACATAAAACGATTTAATTGCAGTTATAAACAAACCTTGAGATGTTTATATAATTTCATGATACCATAACGTTACTAATTACTTGTTTCCTGAAATACATTTTTTTAAAACCCTATGCTTTCTAAAACAAACTCATTGGTGCACATAAAACGATTCAGTTGCAGTTATAAACAAACCTTAAGATGTTTATATGATTTTATGACACCAAAACGTTACTAAATACCTACTTCCTAAAATAAATCTTTTTTAAACCCTATGCTATCTAAAACAAACTTTTTATGCACATAAAACAATTTGATTGCAGTTATCAATAAACCTTAAGATGTTTATATCATTTTATGACACCATAACGTTACTGAATACTTATTTCCTTAAATAAATCTATTTTAAACCCTATGCTATCTAACTCATTGGTGCACATAACACGATTCAATTATAGTTATCAAAAAACCTTAAGATGTTTATATGATTTTATGAACCATAAAGTTACTAAATGCACCTTCCTTAAATAAACCTTTTTTAAACCCTATGCTATCTAAAACAAACTCATTGGTGCACATAAAACGATTCAGTTGCAGTTATAAACAAACCTTAAGGTGTTTATATGATTTTATGACACAATGACGTTATTTAATATTAACTTCCTAAAATAAATCTTTTTTAAACCCTATGCTATTTAAAACAAACTTATTGGTGCACATAAAACGATTCGATTGCAGTTATCAACAAACCTTAAGATGTTTATATGATTTTATGAATCATAAAGTTACTAAATACTAACTTCCTTAAATAAACCTTTTTTGAACCCTATGCTATCTAAAACAAACTCATTGGTGCACATAAAACGATTTAATTGCAGTTATAAACAAACCTTGAGATGTTTATATAATTTCATGATACCATAACGTTACTAATTACTTGTTTCCTGAAATACATTTTTTTAAAACCCTATGCTATCTAAAACAAACTCATTGGTGCACATAAAACGATTCAGTTGCAGTTATAAACAAACCTTAAGATGTTTATATGATTTTATGACACCAAAACGTTACTAAATACCTACTTCCTAAAATAAATCTTTTTTAAACCCTATGCTATCTAAAACAAACTTTTTGATGCACATAAAACAATTCAATTGCAGTTATCAACAAACCTTACGATGTTTATATGATTTCATGACACCATAAAGCTACTAAATACTTACTTCCTAAAATAAATCTTATTTAAACCTATGCTATTTAAAACAAACTCATTGGTGCACATAAAATGATTCAATTGCAGTTATCAACAAACCTTAAGATGTTTATATGAATTCCTGACACCATAACGTTACTAAATACTTACTTCCTAAAATATTTTTTTTAAACCCTATGCTATGTAAAACAAACTCATTGGTGCACATAAAACGATATAATTGCAGTTATCAACAAATCTTAAGATGTTTATATGATTTTATGACACAATGACGTTAATTAATATTAACTTCCTAAAATAAATCTTTTTTAAACCCTATTTTATCTAAAACAAACTCATTAATGCACATAAAACGATTCAATTGCAGTTATCAACAAACCTTAATATGTTAATATGATTTCATTACACCATAACGTTACCAAATACTAACTTCCTAAAATAAATCCCTTTTAAACCCTATGCTATCTAAATTAAACTCATTGGTGCACATAAAACGATTCAATTGCAGTTATCAACAAACCTTAAGATGTTTATATGATTTTATGACACCATAACGTTACTAAATACTTGCTTCCTTAAATATATTTTTTTTAAACCCTATGCTATCTAAAACAAACTCATTGGTGCACATAAAACGATTCAACAAACCTTAAGATGTTTATGTACAACTTTCCTATTCATTGCGAAGCACTGTGTGGTGGCACTTTATAAATTTCCGTGGATCTTAATTCGAAAAATTTTGCCCTGACTATTGGCTGACTGGTAAAGATAAGAAATTTCCCTTCTCAAACAGTTTCCCGACCGGTGAAAATGGTGTTCCCTAATCTGCCGCGAACGAGGAAAGCAAGAATTAAATCGCTTGCAAATTATCGAAGGAGATTTAAATGAAAATTCGTTTAGCTGTATACAAGGGGTCTCAGAAAGCCCTTTTGAGTAGAATGTTTTAATATATATATATATATATTAGAAGGGATTGTCGATAAAAAATTTCTCAACTGTAAAATGTAGAATTCCTTCACAATTCTAATGCTATCAAAAACTCTTACTTAAAAATATGTAACAGTAAAATTATTCATGTAAATTTTATTTAAAATATAGGCACTAAAACTTTATACATAATAGTAGGAAAGGAATGGGATGAAGCGTCCAACAAAACTTTATATGCACAAGTTAAAAGTTTTACTTAACTTTACGACGACTTAAATGTATGTTATCTAAATAACTTACTCTTCATAACTCAAAAACGACTTTTGATAAAGTTTAACAACTATTATTTTATTCTTTTAAAGCATAACGTTTCATTGAGAGTTTTACTTACAACGACATAGAATGGGTCAAAACAATTAAATTTTTTTTACCGGTTTTCCAATAAACAGTGTGTAAATAAATTGCATACAGTCTCTGTAAATATAAATTGTACCTATTAGATACAATAAATACACATTTTAGTAGTGATTAACGTGAAAAGTGTAAACATTTCAATTCAGTAAAAATTGTCAAACAAATAAGTCGTCTAAATTTAAACAGCATTTAGCATTATTAAAAGCGTTGATTAAGAAAGTCTCCACAACGGTAAAATACCATTATATTATGTATTATATATAATATTATGTTGCCATGAATTCGTAGGTATATTTTGTTGTTTAAAATGCAGTTGTCGGCGTTTTTTAGAGAACTCAAATATAAAAATGATTGATTTTAAGGTTATGTTTGTGCAAAAATTATTTTTTACTAATTTCTTAAAAATGTCCAAACTTAAATATAAATTATATTAGGTAAAGTTCTCATTAGTTAATTCTGCCCCAACAAATGTACTTACCGAAATGGATCCTTTGGCAAAACATGAAAATGCAACGATTTAGTTCTTGAATTTTATTTACAATTAGAACACAAAAATTCGCCATGATCCCTTAGATAAAATACACACTAACGTAACTATATAAGCATTTAAGCGTTGAGTTTCTTAATCAATGATATAAGGAATAATCAATCAAAATCGAGTACTAAAAAGTTTTTTAATTTTAATAGCAAAATAGCGAGTCATAACACAAAAAACAAAAGCATAGGATAACAATAACCATAATGGTATAAAAACTATAATTTTGCTTTCAAAAAATTTATTCATTAAACTATATATATATGGTCTAATAAACATTTTGTTTTATGATTAATAGTCACTTAATAAATATCATTGAAAACATTAAAATTTATGCGAATCAATACGAAATATTACAAATTATCGGGTTTTGTTATTTGTTGAGTAAACATACATTTTAAAGAATTAGTATTGCCAAAATATTCATCCAAACGTGCATATAAATAAACAGGCTGTCATTAAATAACAACAGGGTTTCAGTGAAAATAAGCTGAATATTGGTATTAAATATTAATTAAAATGAACGGCTATTTATGTAAAACATGCTACGTTTTATGTTGATTTATTTTCAATAATCCATCATTTTATTTAACAGGGTAAAGTGGCAAAATGAAACTACTTAAGTGATTTCATTGGATTTTTTAAAGTCAGGAAATTATTTTTTTTTTGACAGAACCAGGGAGCCACTGAATGTTACCTATCTTATACTATATCATCATGTTTTTAAATATAGTTTTCTAAAAAATATATAAAAAAAAGAACTATCTGAAAAAGGCCACTAAAATGTTTAGAGAATTTGCAGAAAATAATAAATAAAAAAAAAATAAAAAATGACAATCGTTCTTTACAATGTTTTAAAAGTCTAAAACCTATCCTCCGTGACTGTTACTTTTTCTAGGTTAACCTATATGTTTTTAAATATCTGAGGTAGTAAAAGCATACTAAAAATATCAGTTCACTAAGTAAATTAAACAAATCCAAAGCAATCGAATCAAATATAAAATATTATTAAAAATTAAAAGAAATAATTTTTATAACCATTTATGTAGGTGTTACAAAAATTGATTCTATCCTCCGTGAATCTGTTTTTGCTTTGAATTTTATGCAAAGGGTGGCGCAAAAACCTGTTTACGACATTATAGACGCATTTGATTCCTGAAAGTCAGTTAGAATTTATATGCATATGAAAGTGTTGCTGTTTTATAATTCAAAAGTTTAGGTTCATCAATTTACCATTTTAAAACCTATCCATCGTGAAGTGTAATATCTCAGTAAGTAGATTTTTTTATAAATATTTTATGTATGTACAAATGTATTTTTAAAAAATATTAAGGGGTCAAAAGATACAATAACTTATTTCAAATATACAAAGGGATGTTTAAAAAAAACATACGAAATCCTAACCTCCGTGAAGCTATCTTAAAGTTATTTTTCTTATAATTTTTTTTAAATTTATTTAAAAATAATCTATGAAATGAAACCAAAAAGTTGGAGATTAAAGTTAATTGGGGATAAAATGGGTTAAAAATTATGTGACAATCTTTTCTACGCATTGCGGTGCTTGCAAGGAAAAATAATTTGAAAGGGGACGACAGTCTGAGTGGCATTTTAGAGTGTCCCTTAAGTTTTACCCAAAGTTCCCATGGGATGAGCCAGTTTACACCCCTTTCAGGATTTAAATTACCGATAAATTTCGGACTTTTCTGCAGTTGTTAAACATTTTACTATTGCGGAGGAAAAAAGAAAAGACTGATTTTTTCGTTGCAAGTACACTGAAAAAAAAAATTCTTGTATCAAATAAATTTATTTGATTCAAAACAATCTTTGTCTCATATATAACAAAGAGAATATATATTAAAATAGTAAAGTATTTTCTTGTTTAAAAGCAAGAATATATAATTTTTGAAATAAGGCATCAATATTTACTTAATTCAAGAAAATGTATTTTCTTTAACCAAATAGGTAATTGGTTGTTTTAAAGCAAGAATATGTTCTTTTAAAAATAATTTAGTAGTATTCTTAAATAAAAAATATACTTAATTCAAGAATAAATTTTCTTAAAACAAAAACATATGATATTGAAATAAGGCAATAATTTTCTTAAATCAAGATGTTTTGTATAACCCAATATTTTTTTAAATTAATAGATACAAGATTTAAAATTTTATTTCATTGATTACAAAATAATATTTATTTTAAAACAATGCAAGAAGTATCGTTAAAAATAAAATCTTAATTTTAAGCTACTTTTAGCAATGCTTTAAAAAATCTATCATTTTGTATTTAAAATCAATAAAATTTTAAATAATGATACGTCTATTAACTAAAAATTATTTATTTTAATAATAAAAACATCTTTATTTTTAGAAATATTACTGCAAAAGAAATAAAATTTAAAATAAAAATAGGTACGTCTAAACACTTTAAGGGGACTGGAGTAATTTTAAATATCCTGTAATTTTTTAAGGATTGTTGTCTAATCTTAAACAAAACTTTATATTTAAATACTTACGGATTATTCAAAATTAAGCCAAACTGAAGGGCCAAAGTATACGTTGTATAGATTCTAGGTGGTGCAGTAAGCAAAAAAAATTGGGTTAGAAAATAAAGAAACAAACATTGAACAAACACATTTATTTTGTTTTTAATACAAGAAAAATTTATTATAAATTAACGTAGGGAACTTAATCATTATTATCGCCATATTTTTCATTTTAAATAATTTGTAATATTTTAGGCATAGTAGAAACGCAATTACCAATTTTATAAAATAATTTAGGGTTATTCCCAATGAACTCCACCCTATATGAATCAAAATTAATGTTATACCCCAAAGTGTGTAACAAAATTACTTCTAAAATCTTTTTAAATGTCATAAAATAAATTAAGTTTATTAACTTAAAATTATAGAGCCATACAGAGTGTTAATAAATACATAAGATATTTTGTTTATCACTGCAAAGCCTTTTTATTTATGAATAAAATAATTTTAAGGCATTCTTAATGCATATTAGTAAATATTTAAACAATAAACCTACCTACCTACAGGTCAATGCGAAGCTAAATTTAAAAAAGGGTGGTATATCAATAACAACTTACTTACCTACAATTATTTTTTTAATTTCCTTCAATGCTGACCATTCTTCTAATAATTTTTTAATGAAATATATTATATACGCCCTCTTCCTTAAAGAGAAAGAAACACTGCATGATTGGGCATTAAATTTCAGAGGAACGTGTCGGCATCTCCACTCCTACACGATTTCAAAAATATGTATTCTTGGCAAAAGAAAATACTGTTTATTAAAACGAATATGAAGCAGATGAAATTTATGGCAAAAAAATTATACAAAATGTAAAAGTACTTTTACTGCCGCTCGAAAATAATTTATTATAATTATTATAATTTTTAACCAAAAAAAGTACAAAGGTGCACCATTTTTTGTCACCAACAAAGAAATTATTTCTTTCCATTGATTATTATGATTAAAAAAAACTTGTCTTAGGGTTTGAGATTTGGACAAATCTTTAAAAATCCTTATTCTTATCACTTACATTTTAGCAGACGGCGAATAATTTTACCACTATTAAACTCATTGATTTAAGTAAATTATTCCCTAATTTCAAGTCCACAACTTCTGATTTCTCGCTATCTGGCTGTCTCGCCTAGTCAGCAGATCAATGGATATTGCTTAATCAGAAAATCGTTTAACAAAGAACACCAATTAACACTTTATATATTCTTCCATTTTACTGTACTTAATGAGGTTTAAGCACTAAGAAAATTTTTTTAAAAAATTCTAGGTTTTAGTAGTCTACTTAATAGTTATTTATGTCATTAGGTTAAGAAGTAAGGCTTTTTGTGCTAAGCTCAAGGTTTGAAGGCCGACGCGTAGCGGAGGCCTACAATTGAGCGAAGCACAAAAAGGCACTTCTTGGCCGAATGGCATACAACATTTTATCTTTAAAGTACTTTATATAGGTCAATTTAATTCAACATCAAAGCGGCCTAACCTCACTTTTTTAGAATCTCATTTATTTATTAGCTAAAGATTACATTAAATGTACAATAACTATTATTGCTTTTAGAAGCAGTAATAGTTTGACAATACCTAGCTACATGATTTAAGTAGAAATGGATTTTTGCTATTACATTGAATTCAATTAATTGTTTAATAAATAGGTAGCTATCTAATTTCAATTTGTTTGGATTTTTATTTAAAAAATAGGTAGTTTGGAATGTTTAAGCTTTGTTTAACATTTAATTTCACTGAAAACTTAAAGCAAATTAAAACTAAAAGATAATTTAAATCGTAGAAAAAGAATCGTGCGTTTTCTTGGTTGCCTAACCTCATTTTTTGTTTTATTATTCATATTTAATTTTACAATAATTTAATGAAAAATATTAAACATTAAAAGTAAAACAAACAAATTAGTGCTTATTTTAAATAAATTAAACCAGTTTAGTACGTGAATTTCTTAGAAAAGGATTAATTTGTCAAAACAATACACCTAGCGAGAAAAAATCGAACTAATTACTTGCCTCATAAAATTTTTTATCGACCTAGGCCATAACAAGGTATTTCTTTATCGAATATAGTTTAAATTATAGACCGCGTGGAGATAAAAGATATTGTGTTCATTTATGTAGGTATGTGTTAATTGATTAATAAAGCAAAATTTCTTATCAAAATTCTTTTCATTTTGTTCCCAATTTCCAAAAAATACCTCCTTAACTTTTTAAATGCAAAGTTAATACCATCGTTGATTTAAGGCACTTGCGCTTTAAATTGAGAAAAAGTGGGGTTAAACACGTCTGACAGAAGTCAGATTGGTAATAAGTGAGGTTAAAACCGCTTGGCGGTTGTCAGATGTCTGATAAAATGTCAACGTTTTTCATACAAAGTTTTGTACTAAATATTTACAATAAGGATAAAAGAAAAACAAAGATATTAGTTTGATAGTAGGTAGTAATAATTTTAAAAGAAATGAACATTACAGAAAACTTTTTTAGATTATCTTTAAAACCCATTTACTTAAACTTTTATTTTGTTTTTTATCTAAGAACACAACGATGAAAAGAAAGAGAGAAACAAGTGAAAATAATCCTGAAAGAATAACAAAAAATATTTTTCTAACCATAAAATAAATTTCAGATGCTCTTTGGCCGAATAAAAGAATAACAAAAATATAAAAATATTTTTCTACTCCCACCTTTAAAACGCCCTTTATCGTACATGACCTTTTAAATACACATTGACAAGTTGTGGCTTTATGGCGCTTTAGCCACGGGCTGAAGTTAGCAACAGGTTTTTAGTCACGGGCTGAAGTTAGTTTTAAGTTAGTTGACAGTTGTCAAATGTCATACAATCGTTAAAAAAAGTGCCTTTCTTGTAAAATAATACTAAATGTGAAAATTATTTTATTATCTCAATACAAAAATACAAAAGTATTAAATAGTTACTCAACGCCAATATTTGAAAAGTTTATATGAACATTGTACTGACCTTTTAATTTCGCCGGCAGTAAACTATAACTTAAATTCGGGCACGGACTCCACTGTAAAGTGCTCATAAAACATTTTCTTTACTTTCACTGTGAAAAACTGTCAATTTTTAAGAAATACATTTCGATTTATAACCTTTTATGACATTTGACGGTGACACACAGATTGTTTCATAGCTCTATACAAATTTTTTATTTAAATCATTTTAAGATAATAATAAGTATTTGTCATAGAAAAAGTATAGTATGCACCTCGTTTATAAACTTTTCTAAGTACATAATAACAATACATAGATAACTTTCAATTAAAAACTAGCTTTGAGTTATAGTAAATATTCAAATTTTGCTAAACAACAGTAAAATCTATTCTCAAACTCTTAAACTCTTGAATTATTCTTCGTTTTAGTTTATGAATGTACTCAGGTAGTGTTCTATAGACACCAAAGAAAAAAAATCAAGTGGCATTAAATCTGGAAATCTTGCCGGCCATTCTCGAGCACAAATCCGTAAATAAAAATTAATTCGGTTATTTCTGCTAAAGTATACTTCATTTATAATATGAAAAAAATTGTTTATTTCTTATTTAAATTTACTTATAATAATATAATATTAGTCTACACTCAATTTTTTAAAATTTCCATGGAATCCCAAAAGTTCATCATTTGTGAGTTTGCTATCCCTTAGATTTTCATTCACTCTTAATTTATCCAATGCATCAAATTTGGGTTGGTATTCTTTGAACTTTTGTAGCCAACCTTCTAAAACAACACAAAACACTTATTGTGAGGAGTATAACGCTTATTTTATGACAAAATGTCAATTTTACACTGTCAAAAATTTCTATTGTAATTTTACTAAACATGTTTAGGAAGTTTATACTACTACGAAAAATAAACTTAGTTTCTTCAAGAAACTTGCTTGACCCAATACTGTAAAGATTTAAAAAAAATTGAACCTTCACCTCGCCAGATTTTTTGTTTTAAGTGCGTTCCACCAACTTCAAATACCGACAGACAGCTAGACAGATAGACCTATTTTGGGTCTTATCAATGTCGGGCAATTTGGTGGATTGGAACACACCAAAAACGAAAGACACCTGAGCTTATATACTGTCCACCTAAGTCAACCGAGGCGAGATGTAAGAACATCACGTGATTGCCGCAATCGGTACATACTGTGCATTTTACATAACATTATAGCAAATCAAATTACAAACAACGTTTGTAAATCTGAGATGCGTTTTATTAGTAACTGTCAAACTGTTTAGTAAAATTACAATGCGTGTAGGATTTATACATATAGATTGTAAAATTACTACTTATCTTAGATTTCCCAACATGTCTTGGAAGATTACTCAAATTGTTTTATAATTTTGTATTGGTATACACTGATTTGTAATTTTACTCATCCTTTGTTTTGCAAAACAATTGTAATTTTACAAAAGAGTGTACATGTGCATATTGCTTAAATTATTAACCTTGTATTTCGTCCAAGGACATCTCGTCTCCACCATAATCCTTTGGAAGTATTTTTTTATCAAAATACTTCATAATTGAGTCTTGGTCTTTATGAAGTTGTATCTGAAAAATGTTTTTTATGTTTACTGTGTATTTTCTATAATTAAATTAACTCACCCTATCATACAATTTTGGTTTCAAAAATAGTTTTAACATTCCTAAAATTTTGTCTAGAAAAGGTGGATAGTTCACAAAATGTACAGCTTTAATGCGGTCCGACCAAACTTTCTAAAAAATAAAAAAATATATATAAAATGTGTTTTTATTTTTACTTTGTTAGCTAGCAGATTTTTTACCTCAAGCACTGTTGCCATACGTTTAAAAGACATTGGGGTTAAATTGCTTATGTGTGACAATTTAAGGCCTTTTAAATCAAAAATGTTTATTTCGGAAATGCTCATCTCCCCCTCAATGCATCGTAACTCCAAAAAGCTAAAGCACACACTGTGGAATTTATCTATATCTATTTTTTCGTTATCATCTAGAAGTTCACTTTTTAATTTAACTATGTTTATTCTACAATGGTCTAGAAGTTTTGGTAATGGGCAGATATACCTAAAATTATACAAAGGGTTATACACTGTAAAAAAATTTGCCCGTGTAAATTTTGGTGTAGGGGTAAAAATATTAGAGTTGATTTGTAAGTGTAAAAGTTACACTACAAAATACACTAGGTAGCATTTAGTGCTTATTAACTTTATTAAACACATTTAAAGAATATGAACGTTATTCATTGGTACATTCACACTATTTATTATTAAAATAAATCAAAAGGGTAGAAAAACTTAATGCGAGTATTTATTACCCCTTAATGTGTTAAATAGTGACAAAATGTACACTAAAGTGCATGCCAATTTCTTTGTCTGTTTTGATGTTACCTTAGTAAGCTCTTTTTTCTTTACACTACTAGTGCACATTGTATCACAATTAAAGTTAAATTACACCAATAGTGGCAAAATACACTGAAAAAACTGGTAATAACCGAAATGCGTTTTAAAATGTTTGGTTGGTAATTATCTACCTACGCAGTGCATATCCCGAGATAACGCGTTGTGGAAGTGTGGCATTTTTGTTCAGTTAGATTTTAATTACGGTGAATCCATAAGATGACATTCTTATTTTTTGTCAAGTATTATACTTCCTTTTTCTTTCAGCCTTAATACTCAAAAAATACCAATATGTTAAAAGGATGTCCATACCCGACCTATATTATATATCAATAATTTACGGTAGTAGGTCGGGTACTTGTAACATTAATAATATAAATACATACACACTTGATTTAATTTTTATTTTCAAGCGTAATGGTTGTTATTAAACTATACCTAAATTTTTATTAATATTATGGAAAATTTGTACACGTGTAGTAAATCCCCGACATACAGCCGCCTGACGCCTCTCTACCAATGGGATCACCCATTTTTTATAACAGAAAAATGGATTACTGATGAATTCTCAAGATAATTTAATGCTTACAAGTTGACAGCCAGTAAAACATTACATTGATCTAAAACTTTTACGTTTTAAGGAACCATTTTGCTTAAGCCAGCCATACGACTCAAATACAAAATTATATTTTAAAAGGCACCGATTTTGATAATTATCATAGATTTTCGTTCCAAATCCAAATGTTTCTCTTTATTTACCTTTTCGTTTTATTCACTACCACCAATAGGTTTTACTCAAATAATAGTGTTAATTTACACTAGAAGTTTGCACTAAAAGAGTAAAAGTACCTTTCTAAAATTAGAACTTTTCCAAAGTAGTGTTAATTTACACTGAACAAAAGTGGGATTTTACCCAGGAAGTGTAGAAGTACACGATTTTAGGTAAATTAACACTTTTTAATGCAATGTAAAATTACTTTATCCTCAGTGCTATAGTGTTAAATCATACTTGCTTACTTGGGGAAAATTACACTACAAATTAACTCTAATTGGAGTGTTATAAAACAACACTATTTAGTGTGGACCTGTGTGAACTCTAATTAGTGTTGCTTAGAGTTGATTTTTTTTTCAATGTATATAAATTTACTTACGTTTTCAACAATACGTTTTGCATTTCCGGCAATTTAGGATTCGAATTTTCATATAACTCAGGAATAAGACTTCTAATAGTATAGTACATGTCGATTTTTTCTTTCGATATTTCTATACTAAATTTATTGTTCAGGAGAAATCTTGTTATTAGCTCTTTACCTAAAAATAATTTTATTTTTATTTGGGAACAACAGGTCAGGTTTATGTTTTAAATACTTACTCATAACTTCAGGCAGGTGTTTCTGGGTTTTCATCCAATTTTGTAGAATTTCAACATCTTCCGTTAATAGAGCTTCATTTTTATTGAACAACCCCAAAATAGCGTTTCTTTCTTCCGGTGTCACTATTAGCAATTTTTTTGTGGACATTTTGATTGTTTCTGTGGAAAAAAATAAAAAAATAAATTAGTCGTTTATTAAAAAAAACAAACAGGTAATACACGACCTAGAAGATTATGACCGACATGTTTAATGTGTGTTATTATAAACTTCACCTTCAATATACTCGTGCTGTAGATATCAGATTCCCTACAACATTTAACAATTTTATTTTAGAAATTTGAAATTTTAATATTCTAATTAAATTGCAAAAAACTCAAAAATTCGCATTTTAAAACTTTAAATAAACTTGAAATTGTTTTTGACGCGGCCTTCTTTAATCTTTAATTATAAATACTTCCGCATAGCCATCCACCACATCTTCAGTCATGTGATTTAAAACCACCAATTAGAGCAAGTTCATTTTCATATTTGTAATAGATAGCGCTTTAATGAAAAAAAATCAATTTTGTTCGATTTTTCTTCTGTATACGATTTTCCAATAATTTTTAAATAAAATACTATAGTATAGGTTTTATTTTTTAAATTTATTTATTTATTTGGGATATTCCCAAATCACTAGATAATTCTCGTGTGCTTGCATGAGGATTAGCGGCCGTTGCTGCTAATACATTAATTTCATTATTTCCACCTGTGACTGTTGCTCGACGAACTCTTTTTTTCGGTTGAACACTCCCGTTTGTAGTAAACTGCTTGACTGTACGGTGAAATGAAGTACGTGATCGATTTTTTTCCGGAAAACGCTGAGCGTAGATATTAACAGCATCATCAAGATTCCTGCCTGCTTCTCCATAAATCAAAATCATTTCCATTTTTTCTTCCACTGTTAAAAAATCCATTGTGAATAACTGCTTAACGAAAGGAGGTCTTTTTGTTTGCAAATTAATCTTCGAACTAAATTGATTAAATAATGCTAAACTATGTATAAATAATTTCTTTATACCTCAATAATATTTATTATTTATAACTAAATTCCATTTTTTTATACCTCAATTAGGATTAAATTAATTAATTGACAAAATATTGTTTTTTTACCCTAAATGAGGTATTTTTAATAAAAATAGTACAATAATCGTTTAAATTAAAGGATTTAATGCTGGCAGGTAAAAAGTGACCATGGTGCGCAATTGATAATTATCACCGAATTAAATAATTTATAAAACTTAAACCAAAGGAAACTTAAATATTAGTTAAAAAATCGTGGGTACTTAAAAAATCAGATTTAATTTAATAATATAATTATTACCAGAAAAGTGATACTTTTATGGAAAAATTATTGCAGAATCGTATACAGAAGAAAAATCGAACAAAATTGATTTTTTTCATTACAGCGCCATCTATTACAAAAATGAAAAAATGTTTTAGACAAAATCCACCTATTTTTAGTCGAATGATCTGAATCTGCAATAAAAAAATAGAGTGTTCCATTGGAAATTTTAAAGTTATCTCCTGTAATCATTTAATTTTTATTTTAAACATTTTTTTTGTAAAAACTAAGATATTTCCAAGTTTTAAGTTAAATGACTTACCCTGTATATATACATACATAATAGAATACTAGATTTACATGAAAATGAAATTAAAGTTGATAAAAAGTATTAGTAATTTTTTTTAATTGATCTATTAAATATTAATTTATTTAGCGTATATGGCTTTAATTGTTAGTTCATATTTTTTAATATCAGTGTGTCATAATCACGATTTGTATAATAATAATTTCTATCCTATAGCAGATTAAGAAATTTATATTTTAAAATTTTACAAAACAGTTTTGTTTTGCAAATATTTATATTCGTTTTGGTGCATTTCAAATGATTTTATTTGATTATGATTTTTTTGTTTCTGCAGTTTTTGTAAGAAAATTGTACTTACCCAAGAATTCAATATAATATTGTTCTATTAAATTTTTTAGTACCTACAAATATCATCGACCACACGAATTAATACAATCTAACGAATACCAACGATCTACCCACATTGATTATGCATTAGCATACTTTTTTAGCATTATCTAATATTTTTAATAACTCATACCTACACGAGGGAAAGTACGAGGTGTGTTCAGAAAATAACGGGAATTGTTAAATTTCGCGGGTTTTCATTATTTACTTTGTCTGTGGCAGCCGCTAAGGTTAGACGTGTTTTATGAGCTCGGCGATTTTTCGTTCGTTAAAAGAAATGGATCAAAGAATTTGTATCCAATTTTGCTTAAAAAATGAAATAAATTCTGTGAAATGTTAACAAAGGCCTATAGTGAGTCTGCTATAAGTAAAACAAGAGTTTACAAGTGGTATAAGAGTTTCCAAGATAACCGTGAAGACGTTGAAGATGACGAACGCCCCGAACGCACAAGCACATTAACAACCGATAAAAACATGGAAAAAGTAAAAGAAATGGTTATAAACCATTAGATAAGTCACTGATGATGTTGGTATATCGATTGGCTCATCCCATGAAATTTTTTCGAATGTTTTGGGTATGAAACGCGTGGCAGCAAAATTTGTTCTAAAATTGTTAAATTTTGAACAACATTTTTAGCCAAAAACAATACTGTAATGATGCCCCAGCCTCCATATTCGCCAGACATGCCTCTGTCTGACTTTTTCCTATTCCCAAAAATAAAGAGAACCTTAAAGGGCCGTCGTTTTGCAAGCATAGATGACATTAAAAGCGCATCGCTGAAAGAACTAAAGGCTATCCCAAA
This sequence comes from Brassicogethes aeneus, assembly GCA_921294245.1. Classification (NCBI taxonomy): domain Eukaryota; kingdom Metazoa; phylum Arthropoda; class Insecta; order Coleoptera; family Nitidulidae; genus Brassicogethes; species Brassicogethes aeneus. The sequence goes on along the minus strand of OV121142.1, from coordinate 3,464,135 downwards.
GATCGAGTTTTAGAAGTGTTTCGAGTATTGGAAGAAGAGCTGGCACATGTGCATAATATCCAATGGGGACTATTTTGAAGGCGACAACATTAATGTAGACGAATAAATAAATATTTGTTTCAAAAAACGAAAATTCCCAATATTTTCTGAACACACCTCGTACAAACATTTTAAAAATTTAGGAAATTTAAAATTTTTGTAAATTTTGATCGTTTTAGAAATTTAAAAAAATTGTAAATTTAAAAATTTATGAAAATTTCGAACATTTTTATGACAGATGATAAAAATGAACTACGGCAGATGACACTTGAAAGATGTCAAAAATTAATGTTTTGTTTTAACTCAATGGCTGTGTTAAAAAAACGTTAATCTGCAGAATCAGGACACTCCATGGCCTGCAAATGAGCCGGATTTAACTGCGTTCGACTTTTGGATACCTCAAAGCTGATCCTATAAACATAACTGGATCTAAAATAGACTGCATACAGTTGTGAATAATATTTTGTATTTCCCCGTATATTCTTTAAATGTCAATTTTTTATAAACACAACCTTCCCGCCCATCCAAAACAGTCCATAATACCACAAATCAGTGGCGGCTGGTGGATTTTGGGTATACCGATATCTCAATTATTAGATATGGGACCCACACCAAATTTATATGAGTTTATAATGACGTTAAATAAACAAGTTCTGCGCAAGCAGAATTTAAATTGAAGTTTGCAAAAAAAAGATAACCGAACATCGAACATGGAACTGACGACACGGTACTGATGAATGGGATACAAATTTGAGATTATAATTCGGAATTAAGTATTTTACTGATATTTTTTATTAGTGGATGCTACTTATCAACAAATCACATATAGCCTTAAATAAATAACAATGAAATATATATACTCACCACAGTACTGAAATTTTGACTGGAACTATACGTGCATTCACCACAACTTCGCCGCTTGCATTGTTTTCAAGATGGCTGTCGTGCAAAGGGCGGGCTCTGTAGGTAATTTTTTATCAACACTTGAGTTAAAACGAGGACTTGACGTTTAAACTTCAATATTTCGCAGGAATTTTGAATTTTAACATTGGACACAGAACTGATGGGTAAAAGTGAGTACAAAGATTATCAATTTTTTAAAAATTGCTATTATTCGAATCTATAATAAAATATGAAAAATACATTATTTAATGTTTTATAGTTTGTAGTGAAATTGAAAAATTTAATATAAATTAAATATATTTTAAAATAAAATCACTCAAATATTTGATTCAGGAGTTGTGTCACGCCAAGGTAGTGATGTTTTGAATATTTATTATGTTTTTCTACAAACGTGCTTTTGAAAAAATACATTAAAATTGGGTGGACGAGTTTAAAAAACCTGGATCTTTTGTAATATACTAAAATATTTACAAAAAATATTAAAATACCTACTATATTGACTAATAATTAGTGACTGCTTTTTGCTATAAAAATTAGTCAAATATGACTTATAATTAGTTATTTTTGACTAATTTTCGACTGATATTAGTTACTTATAAAACAATTTTTTTATTAATTAAAGTGTTAATAATAGAGGCATGATTAAGAAACTTTTAGATTCAAAGAGTGTATATAAAAGTGGTTTCGTACACTTTTACTTGAACGTGTGGTGTTTCCAAATCTGTTTAAGTGGATATTTGGGGGAATTAAGATTAAACTAAATCCATTATTTTTTCCAAACATAGTTTGGGACACTTAGACCTGACATTATCTCGACCAAATTGTCATTTGATGCGTTCTCTATAGCAGAATTATTCCATGCTTTTAGCTTTTGTGGGAGAATTCAATAAAATGCACGATGTTCAAGTAAAAATCAGTGGCGGCCTTCTGTATTTAGCACATGACTGAAGATGTGGTGGATGGTTGTTTTTGTTCGACTAAAAATAGGTAGATTTTGTCAAAAACATTTTTTCATATTTGTAATGAAAAAAATAATTTTGTTCAATTTTTCTTCTGTATACGATTCTGCAATAATTTTTCTATAAAAATATCACTTTTTTGGTAATAATTATCTTATTAAATTAATTCTGATTTTTTAAGTACCCGATTTTTTAACTAAATTTAAGTTTCCTTTGGTTTAAGTTTTATACATTATTTCATTTGGTTATAATTATCAATTGCGCACCATGGCCACTTTTTACCTGCCAGCATTAAATCCTTTAATTTAAAGGATTATTGTACTATTTTTAATAAAAACACCTCATTTAGGGGAAAAAAACATTATTTTGTAAATTAATTAATTTAATCCTAATTGAGGTATAAAAAAAATGATATTTAGTTATAAATAATAATTATTTTTGAGGTATAAAGAAACTATTTATACAGTTTAGCATTTTTTAATCAATTTATTTCGATGATTAATTTGCAAACAAAAAGACCTCCTTTCGTTAAGCAGTTATTCATAATGGATTTTTTAACAGTGGAAGAAAAAATAGAAATGATTTTAATTTATGGAGAAGCAGGCAGGAATCTTGATGATGCTGTTAATATCTACGTTCAGCGTTTTCCGGAAAAAATTCGATCACGTACTTCATTTCACCGTACAGTCAAGCAGTTTACTACAAACGGGAGTGTTCAAACGAAAAAAAGAGTTCGTCGAGCAACAGTCACAGGTGGAAATAATGAAATTAATGTATTAGCAGCAACGGCCGCTAATCCTCAGTGTTAGCAGAATATTAAAACGAAATAAATAAATAAATTTAGTATTTTATTCAAAAATTATGGGAGAACTAGAGAAGAAAAAAATATTTAACATGACCGTCGCATATTTTTTTTTCAAGTCAATAATGGCTACTTAAGAAAATTTTATAGCACAAAAACGCAACATTTGTTCAATATCATTTTCTTCGGCTACTTAAAAGTTGAATTAAATTTTTAGAAGATCGCAAATATTGGATTTTGCTCGAGGGAGATGCGATGGTCATGTGAAACAGGAGTTTTAAAACCAAAATTAAAAAGAAATTTATAGGATATTGAACTTTTGGTATTACACAGTAAAAAAAATCAACTCTAAGCAACACTAATTAGAGTTCACACAGGTCCACACTAAATAGTGTTGTTTTATAACACTACAATTAGAGTTAATTTGTAGTGTAATTTTCCCCAAGTAAGCAAGTATGATTTAACACTGTAGCACTGAGGATAAAGTAATTTTACACTCTATTAAAAAGTGTTAATTACCCTAAAATCGTGTACTTCTACACTTCCTGGGTAAAATCCCACTTTTGTTCAGTGTAAATTAACACTAATTTGGAAAAGTTCTAATTTTAGAAAGGTACTTTTACTCTTTTAGTGCAAACTTCTAGTGTAAATTAACACTATTATTTGAGTAAAACCTATTGGTGGTAGTGAATAAAACGAAAAGGTAAATAAAGAGAAACATTTATTTGGAACAAAAATCTATGACAATTATCAAAATCGGTGCCTTTTAAAATATAATTTTATATTTGAGTCGTGTGGCTGGCTTAACAAAATGGTTCCTTAAAAAGTAAAAGTTTAAGATCAATGCAATGTTTTGCTGGCTGTCAACTTGTAAACAATGAATTATCTTGAGAATTCATCAGTAATCCATTTTTCTGTTATAAAAAATGGGTGATCCCATTGGTAGAGAGGCGTAGGGCGGCTGTATGTTGGGACACGTGTACAAATTTTCCATAATATTAATAAAAATGTAGGTATAGGTTAATATAACAACCATTACGCTTGAAAATAAAAAGTAAATCAAGTATGTATGTATTTATATTATTAATGTTACAAGACCCGACCTACTGCCGTAAATTATTGATATATAATATATATATAGGTCGGGTATGGACATCCTTTTAACACATTGGTATTTATTGAGTATTAAGGCTTAAAGAAAAAGGAAGTATAATACTTACCAAAAAATAAGAATGTCCCCTTATGGATTCACCGTAATTAAAATCTAACTGAACAAAAATGCCACACGTCCACAACGCGGTATCTCCGGATATGCACTGCGTAGGTAGATAGGTACCAACCAAACATTTTAAAACGCATTTCGGTTATTACCAGTTTTTTCAGTCTATTTTGACACTATTGGTGTGATTTAACTTTAATTGTGATACAATGTGCACTAGTAGTGTAAAGAAAAAAGAGCTCTGGTAAATATGTTATTCAGCAAAACAAGGATGTTTGGTATCTTAGGACTCCCTACCTTACATTAAACGCGTGATTTAATGCATTTGCATGATTCAAAATCGCCCGAATCCCATCAGTTTCCGTCTGATTCTCTCGTTCATTTTACCTCTTGTATTTCGGGCATCTGAACTAGGGACACCAGCGCTCGTTGTAGGGGTACGCAGCACCGATTCTCATAGTCGGTATACTTTAGTGGGGTAGTAAAAAACGACCCGGAGACGTGGTAATTTTGCGCCCCACGACCAACCCTGTTACCGAAATTAGAAAGTCATGAATAAATTTGGAGAGGCCTTAGTAATAAAAGCTCTCACTCTAAGCGAGAGAGATTGTAAGGTGAAATAATATTGAAGACAGTGGCGGGACAAAATAAATTTACCTTACTTGAAAATTGTATTTTATATACACAGGGTGTCACCTAATTAATTGTCACTGAAAAAAAATCTCTTAAAGAGTTATGGGTGATTCTACAAAAGTTGGACAACTTGATGTCATCAGTCAATAGAGAAGGTACTTTTGTAAATATTTGTGTATAATACAAAAGATCCAGGTTTTTTTAACTTGTCCACCCAATTTTAATGTATTTTTTCAAGAAGAAAAACATAATAAATATTCAAAACATCAGTACCTTGGCGTGTCACAACTCCTGAATCAAATATTTGAGTGATTTTATTTTAAAATATATTTAATTCATCTTAAATTTTTCAATTTCACTACAAACTATAAAACATTAAATAATGTATTTTTCATATTTTATCATAGATTTGAATAAAAAAATTGATAATCTTTGTACTCACTTTTACCCGTCAGTTCTGTGTCCAATGATAAAATTCAAAATTCCTGCGAAATATTGAAGTTTAAACGTCAAGTCCTCGTTTTAACTCAAGTGTCAGAGTTGTGCACGACAGTTATATTGAAAAAAATGCAAGCGGCGAAGTTGTGGTGAATGCACGTATAGTTCCTGTCAAAATTTCAGTACTGTGGTGAGTAGTTATTTTCTTACGTATATATATTTCATTGTAATTTTTATAAGGCTATATGTGATTTGTTGATAAGTAGCATCCACTAATAAAAAATATCAGTAAAATACTTAATTCCGAATTATAATCTCAAATTTGTATCCCATTCATCAGTACCGTGTCGTTAGTTCCATGTTGGATGTTTCGGTTATCTTTTTTTTGCAAACTTTAATTTAAATTCTGCTTGCGCAGAACTTGTTTATTTAATGTCATTATAAACTCATATAAATTTGGTGTGGGTCCCATATCTAATAATTAAGATATCGGTATACCCAAAATCCACCAGCCGCCACTGATGTGTGGTATTATTTGATTTTAAGATATTTAATGTATAATATGCTCAAAGTTGCAATAAATCTTATATTTTCCAATAAATTATGTTTTTAATTAGTACCCTGGTATACTCGTCACTTCCCTTGCATTCAAATTTAGAAAACACAGATATTTCAGAAACTGATTGAAAAAGTGACTGGCCCGGTCTGGAACAGTATATTTATTATATTATCTATGTTCTCATAACAAAATACTGTTTAATTTTCTCCGAAATCTATATAAACAAAATGAGGTCAAAACTTGCCCAACTTTTGTAGAATCACCCATATACTTTATACATCAAGAGAACTTATTGTGCACGCCTATGTCAAGGTTTTTGAAAATAAACACATAAAATCGGCCTCCTGGATTTCATCCTTCTTTACCTTTAGAGAAAAAGAGTGTAGACTGCAATGCCGATATTGAATTTTCTATATATTTTGACAGCATATACGTTTGTTACCACTAAGATGAGAAACCCAGGTGCATTTAACTGCTTCATATTCTCCACCAAGTCTCCCCCTTCCCCCCATATACCCCCATACTTTTGTATGAACGAGGATTTCTTAGATAACAATTATTTAGGATAAAGGGCCAGGGGACTGTTATCTTTGAAAGATTTTTATTAAATGGTAATTTTTATTACGAAACCATAAAATCTTTTACTTAAAAATATTATTTCAACAGTAACTTCCATTTTGAAAGAAAATATTTAATCATATTCTCGATTCTAAATTGAATTTGATTTATTGGTAAAAATGACCGTAAATTTATTGAAATTTAAATTACTATATATGACGTAAAATGAATAAAAGTAAAGTCTGATAGAAAGTTGAACTATTACAATTTTATCGATACCATAACAAAGGCTCTATTGATCGTGGACCGAGTTTTATGCATTCAAAAATACTATAGTGATTTCTCCATCTATCTATCTAAATAATAAAAATATATTATTCAAAAATATGTTCTTTCACGAGAAGAATTTTCAAAATTTAGCTAGAATAATACAAAAAGTGCGGGACGAGGTGGGCTTTTTATTTATTCCTTCAGCAGGTTTCCACATTACCCAGAAGGTACTGCTCATTTTTACCCAATAATTATTTTTAGATTAATAAAGCCACAACCGCACAACAACAAAATCATAATGTACAAGCACAGTACCTATGTATATGAAACTCAACGATTTAACACTAAACTATAAAAAACATGAATATTTTTATTTATATTTTTTGTGATTTTTACTGTGGTATTAATAATAATATATTAAAATAAAAATGATCTTTTAAAATTATTTGAATTATTTTTACATGAATTCTCAACACAATAATGTATTTTACGCTTGCATTTTTATCACAACTTTCCATTTTAACGCTAAGGCAAAGACTAAACAGAAATAAGAAGCTTTGTTTACTAAAACATTCCACGCCCCGCCCAGTCTTTTACAACGGCTGATAAGCGAGCCGCACAGATCTCGGGACTGACTCTGCTGTCTTCCATGTACTGTGGTACAAGCCCAACTTTGTGGGCCTCAATGTCTACAAAAATTCGCGTATTATCCCCACACTGCGGGGGTGCCGGCGGCACCGTGCAGCGGTGGGGAGCATGATGTTATATCGACAATGTGTGACGTATATGAAGCGCAAATTTATGGGATTACTATTTGCCTATTATGCGGTCGGCAATGATTTAAGCGTTTAGAATTAAAGTTGGAAGGGGTGCGCGCTAAATTTAAAGGAAATATTTTAAACTTTAATGGTTATTCTATGTTTTGATACTTTTGATGACTGGAAATTAGTTTTAAAACGTTTTATATTTAAATAAGTAATTTATCGAAAAAACATGTTGATGGCCACCAAGGTCCCCCGATTTGACACTTCCAGACTTTTTAACGGGTTTATCATGAACAACTAAATTTTTAACAAACCGTAGTGTTTATTTGTATGCGTAGGTCTCCGGTCCATATTTATACTCTTTTAGCTTGCGATACAAAGAATTTCTGTCCGCAAAATTTCCCGGATAGAAAACTCGCACAAAGAGTAATTTCGTAACCGTAAAATTATTTAAAGTGGCTTAAAATTGTTATGTAGATAGGCGAATGCATTATTTACTGCGGTTTAAAGAAAAAAGGAAAGAAAAGCTTTACTGGCATACACAGGCTGAGTAATTTAACAGTTAGTATGCATTTTACGTAAAAATGTTTAAAATAAAAATTAAATAATTCGAGGGGGGAAATCAATCAGTACTAAAATTGGTCCTCATACTCTCCTCCTTATAGGGGGAACAGGGGGTAACTTTAAAATTTCCAATGGAACACTCTATTTTTATTGCACATTCGACTAAAAATAGGTAGATTTTGTCTAAAACATTTTTTCATATTTGAAATAGATGGCGCTGTAATAAAAAAAATCAATTTTGTTCGATTTTTCTTCTGTATACGATTCTGCAATAATTTTTCTATAAAAATATTAATTTTTTAGTAATTATTATCTTATTAAATTAAATTTGATTTTTTAAGTACCCTCGATTTTTTAACTAATATTTAAGTTTCCTTTGGTTTAAGTTTTATACATTATTTCATTCGGTGATAATTATCAATTGCGCACCATGGTCACTTTTTACCTGCCAGCATTAAATCCTTTAATTTAAAGGATTATTGTACTATTTTTAATAAAAATACCTCATTTGAGTTAAAAAAAACATTATTTTGTGAATTAATTAATTTAATCCTAATTGAGGTATAAAAAATGGTATTTAGTTATAAATAATAATTATTAATGAGGTATAAAAAAACTATTTATAGTTTAGCATTATTTAATCAATTTAGTTCGAAAATTAATTTGCAAACAAAAAGACCTTTCGTTAAGCAGTTATTTATAATGGATTTTTTAACAGTGGAAGAAAAAATAGAAATGATTTTGATTTATGGAGAAGCAGGCAGGAATCTTGCTGATAATATCTATGCTCAGCGTTTTCCGGATAAAATTCGATCACGCACTTCATTTCACCGTACAGTCAAGCAGTTTACTACAAACGGGAGTGTTCAACCGAAAAAAAGAGTTCGTCACCCTGTATTTTTACATGGGTGAAAACGTTGCTTTATTAAAACATAAATTTATATAATGAGATAATAAAATGTAAACCACTAAAAAACTGGGTTTAATACTTTTTACAGAAAAGGTTAATTACATTCAGAGGCAAGATTGACAAAATGCAGCTAAAATTTTTTCATAAGGACACTTTGTGTAATAAAATAAGGATTTAACTTTCCAATATGGATATTTTTTGTTTCTTTATTTCCTTTATCAAACAGTTCCTTTGTAACATTTCCATGCATTGGTCGATAAAAGATCGGGACCTTCTGATAGCATAAACAAATTTGCTTTAAAGATAAAAAGGGAAAAATCGAAAAAAACTGCCAGGACATGGGGTCCCTCAAAGACTTTATAAAGAAATATACATAGTAAAAAATTTTGCCCGTGTAAATGTTTTAGTGTAGGGGTAAAAATATTAGAGTTGATTTGTAAGTTTAAAAGTTACACCATTGAGTAAAGAACACTTTACTCAATGGTTACACTACAAAATACACTAGGTAGCATTTAGTGCTTATTAACTTTATTAAACACATTCAAAGAATATGAACATTATTCATTGGTACATTCATACTATTTATTTTTAAAATAAATCAAAAGGGTAGAAAAACTTAATGTGAGTGTTTATTACCCCTTAATGTGTTAAATAGTGACGAAATGTACACTACAGTGCATGCCAATTTCTTTGTCTGTTTTGATGTTACTAAGAGCTCTTTTTTCTTTACACTACTAGTGCACATTGAATCACAATTAAAGTTAAATTACACCAATAGTGGCAAAATAGACTGAAAAAACTGGTAATAACCGAAATGCGTTTTAAAATGTTTGGTTGGTACCTATCTACCTACGCAGTGCATATCCGGAGATACCGCGTTGTGGAAGTGTGGCATTTTTGTTCAGTTAGATTTTAATTACGGTGAATCCATAAGGGGATATTGTTATTTTTTTGGTAAGTATTATACTTCCTTTTTCTTTAAGCCTTAATACTCAATAAATACCAATATGTTAAAAGGATGTCCATACCCGACCTATATTATATATCAATAATTTACGGCAGTAGGTCGGGTACTTGTAACATTAATAATATAAATACATACAAACTTGATTTACTTTTTATTTTCAAGCGTAATTGTTGTTATATTAACCTATACCTACATTTTTATTAATATTATGGAAAATTTGTACACGTGTGGTAAATCCCCGACATACAGCCGCCTGACGCCTGGGATCACCCATTTTTTATAACAGAAAAATGGATTACTGATGAATTCTCAAGATAATTCATTGCTTACAAGTTGACAGCCAGTAAAACATTGCATTGATCTAAAACTTTTACTTTTTAAGGAACCATTTTGCTTAAGCCAGCCACGACTAAAATATAAAATTATATTTTAAAAGGCACCGATATTGATAATTGTCATAGATTTTTGTTCCAAATAAATGTTTCTCTTTATTTACCTTTTCGTTTTATTCACTACCACCAATAGGTTTTACTCAAATGATAGTGTTAATTTACACTAGAAGTTTGCACTAAAAGAGTAAAAGTACCTTTCTAAAATTAGAACTTTTCCAAAGTAGTGTTAATTTACACTGAACAAAAGTGAGATTTTACCCAGGAAGTGTAGAAGTACACGATTTAAGGTAAATTAACACTTTTTAATACAGTGTAAAATTACTTTATCCTCAGTGCTATAGTACTTGCTTACTTGGGGAAAATTACACTACAAATTAACTCTAATTGTAGTGTTATAAAACAACACTATTTAGTGTGGACCTGTGTGAACTCTAATTGGTATTGCTTAGAGTTGATTTTTTTACAGTGTATAGATAGCTAAAAAATGTAGTGTTCTGCGTTTTTTTGCTACCGACTTTTCTACCCCTACTTTCTACTTTAAAAAAGTCTTCTTTTGCTTTTGTATGTAAATTTTGTTACGCTGTGTAATCTAAACAATTTAGACCTACCCATGAAAGCCAATGTAAAGGAAACCCTTTGTTTTATTTTTCGGATACACTAAAAACATTTAAGCGCGAAGCTCACAGTGGGGCAAGTTTTCAATTTAAATAAATTATCATTTTTAATAAACAAACATCGATTTTATTTGAAAGACAAAGTTTTTATTTCCAATATAAAAACTTCGTAGCAGATGGTACACATTTCCCAAGTATTTTACGATTTTAGATGTTTCTAACCAATCATCTCAAGCTCGAGATTGCTCCATTGTGCGGCAGTGGTAGAGGTCCGAACTAAAAACTATTTGTATGCAAAATGGATCGTGGCTGACGCTAACGTTAGCAGCTCTAACGTGGTTGACTTTGCCTTCCGGTTTTTTGTTCCTTTTCGCATTTTCTTGTTTGACTCCTTAAATTTGCAGGACACTTACGTCAAAAGTAACGCTTTACCTCGAAAGTTTATTAAATTTTCAAAATCACTCTTTGTTTTCCGTGCCTCTTTATTTTACGGTCTACCTTTTTAACACACTTAACTATTTCCAATATATTTGAACATATTTTAATATCGATAGATTAAATGTGTCTGTTTTGATGTTACTAAGAGCTCCTTTTTCTTTACACTACTAGTGCCCATTGCATCACAATTAAAGTTAAATTACACCAATAGTGGCAAAATAGACTGAAAAAACTGGTAATAACCGAAATGCGTTTTAAAATGTTTGGTTGGTACCTATCAACCTACGCAGTGCATATCCGGAGATACCGCGTTGTGGAAGTGTGGCATTTTTGTTCAGTTAGATTTTAATTACGGTGAATCCATAAGGGGACATTCTTATTTTTTGGTAAGTATTATACTTCCTTTTTCTTTAAGCCTTAATACTTAATAAATACAAATAAAAGGATGTCCATACCCGACCTATATTATATATCAATAATTTACGGCAGTAGGTTGGGTACTTGTAACATTAATAATATACACACTTGATTTACTTTTTATTTTCAAGCGTAATGGTTGTTATATTAACCTATACATACATTTTTATTAATATTATGGAAAATTTTAACACGTGTGGTAAATCCCCGACATACAGCCGCCTGACGCCCTCTACCAATGGGGTCACCCAATTTTTATAACAGAAAAATCGATTAGTGATGAATTCTCAAGATAATTCATTGCTTACAAGTTGACAGCCAGTAAAACATTGCATTGATCTAAAACTTTTACGTTTTAAGGAACCATTTTGCTTAAGCCAGCCATACGACTCAAATATAAAATTATATTTTAAGGCACCGATTTTGATAATTGTCATAGATTTTTGTTTCAAATAAATGTTTATCTTTATTTGCCTTTTCGTTTTATTCACTACCACCACTCAAATAAGTGTTAATTTACACTAGAAGTTTGCACTACACTGAAAGAAATTTATGTTTCATATATGGACTACCACATACATTGCTAAAACAAACATATAATATATTTAACATATTATGTTAAAACTAAATATAATATATGTTTGTTTTAGCAATGTATGTGGTAGTCCATATATGAACCACAAACATTGCTAAAACAAACATATATTTCTTTCAGTGTAAAAGAGTAAAAGTATCTTTCTAAAATTAGAACTTTTCCAAAGTGTTAATTTACTCTGAACAAAAGTGGGATTTTACCCAGGAAGTGTAGAAGTACACGATTTTAGGAAAATTAACACTTTTTAATATAGTGTAAAATTACTTTATCCTTAGTGCTATAGTGTTAAATCATACTTGCTTACTTGGGGAAAATTACACTACAAATTAACTCTAATTGTATTGTTATAAAACAACACTATTTAGTGTGGACCTGTGTGAAATCTAATTAGTGTTGCTTAGAGTTGATTTTTTTTTACTGTGTATGATTCTAAAAAACTAAAATTTTCGTAAATTGACGAATACTTAACTTAATTTTTTACCACTCCGTTTCAGGGTAACGTTGATTTAAATTGAGATAGTATCACTTTTAGGTGCCTGAATTGCAAATTAAAACTGTTATCTATGCAAATCTTAAGTTCCTTGGGAAGGGTAATCCGGTTGTACAAAAACATTTCATCGGTTGATATGTTACGGTATCAAATATATGTAAATGAGATTAAAAGATTAGAGATGAGAATTAAAACTTCAATCATCTGTGTTTCCGTTAAATAGCCCATACTTTTGCCAATCACAGTATATTAAAATTAAAACATCAAATGATTCACCTTTATTACCTTTTACCCAAACGACCTTTTTGCCTAACAATCCGCTCTATAACGATTCTTACTCGAGTATTAAACGCTTTTTAGTGGTGGATTTAAGTTGTTTAATGCGGTAATTAGCTGTTTAACAGTACTTGCTGCCTTTATATTCCATGACTTGGGTTATAATTAGTTTGAAAATTATCGTTGAGCTTGCTCGAATTGCATGAAAAAAGATCATAAGTTCTATAAACCAAGTGCATTTTAATTTCATATTCGCCACTTAAGCATGTTGAAGTTGGACCTTTCACTTTTTTGTGACAAAGTCAAAGAAAATATTAAAGTTTTTTTTTAAATTTTATATGCATATTGTATGCACAGTAAAAAAATCAACTCTAAGCAACACTAATTAGAGTTCACACAGGTCCACACTAAATGGTGTTGTTTTATAACACTACAATTAGAGTTAATTTGTAGTGTAATTTCCCCAAGTAGGCAAGTATGATTTAACACTAGAGCACTGAGGATAAAGTAATTTTACACTGTATTAAAAAGTGTTAATTTACCTAAAATCGTGTACTTCTACAATTCCTGGGTAAAATCCCACTTTTGTTCAGTGTAAAATAACACTACTTTGGAAAAGTTCTAATTTTAGAAAGGTACTTTTACTCTTTTAGTGCAAACTTCTAGTGTAAATTAACAATATTATTTGAGTAAAACCTATTGGTGGTAGTGAATAAAACTAAAAGGTAAATAAAGAGAAACATTTATTTGGAACAAAAATCTATGACAATTATCAAAATTGGTGCCTTTTAAAATATAATTTTATATTTGAGTCGTATGGCTGGCTTAAGCAAAATGGTTCCTTAAAACGTAAAAGTTTTAAATCAATGCAATGTTTTACTGGCTGTTAACTTGTAAGCAACGAATTATGTTGAGAATTCATCAGTAATCCATTTTTCTGTTATAAAAAATGGGTGAGCCCATTGGTAGAGAGGCGTCAGGCGGCTATATGTCGGGGATTTACCACACGTGTACAAATTTTCCATAATATTAATAAAAATGTAGGTATACATAGGTTAATATAAAAACCATTACGCTTGAAAATAAAAAGTAAATCAAGTGTGTATGTATTTATATTATTAATGTTACAACTACCCGACCTACTGCCGTAAATTATTGATATATAATATAAGTCGGGTATGGACATCCTTTTAACATATTGGTATTTATTGAGTATTAAGGCTTAAAGAAAAAGGAAGTATAATACTTACCAAAAAATAAGAATGTCCCCTTATGGATTCACCGTAATTAAAATCTAAATGAACAAAAATGCCACACTTCCACAACGCGGTATCTCCGGATATGCACTGCGTAGGTAGATAGGTACCAATCAAACATTTTAAAACGCATTTCGGTTATTACCAGTTTTTTCAGTCTATTTATATATTGAATTCAAATGTATCAAGTATTTTGAAAGTTAAAAAAACAAAATTTCCAATGTGATCAGAACCATTCCTGTCTTAAAGTCATTTTAATATTAAAATGTAAATAGTAACCTTATATAATTTATGTTGGAGAATTATAACTTTGTGAGATTCGTAATTAGCGATATTAATGATCATTTCTACAAGCCCTTCCAATGGTTAACGTCACCATAATTACTAAGTAAAATTTATTTCTGGGAAATAAACAAAAGAAGGAAGTTGAATGAAAAGGACATCTGCCGCTTTAAGATAAACTCCAAACAGGGCTTGCACATTGTCTTCCACATTTTACTTCGCCAAACTTTTAGGAAAGTTGTTCAGGTATATAAAGCAAATCCTTATTGTTTTAATTATAATTATCATTCGTCTTCTTTAAGGTATTATAATGTGCTGTGTGCAGAGTGGTATTAACATGCTTTAAAATGGTGCAACATAAATGTAGTAGACAGTACAAAAATATTTGTTTATTTTAACCAAATATGAACCAGATTTTATGTTAATCCAAGTCCACATGCATATACTTAAATTAAATTATAAGAGTAATACATTTTTAAAATTTATTATTAAATACGAGGTGTGTTCAGAAAATAATAAGAATTTTCGTTTTTTGAAACAAATATTTATTTATTCGTCTACTTTAATGTTGTCGCCTTCAAAATAGTCCCCATTGGATATTATGCACATGTGCCAGCTCTTCTTCCAATACTCGAAACACTTCTAAAACTCGATCTTTGGGATAGCCTTTAGTTCTTTTAGCGATGCGCTTTTAATGTCATCTATGCTTGCAAAACGACGGCCCTTTAAGGTTCTCTTTATTTTTGGAAATAGGAAAAAGTCAGACAGAGGCATGTCTGGCGAATATGGAGGCTGGGGCATCATTACAGTTTTGTGTTTGGCCAAAAATTTTGTTCAAAATTTAACAATTTTTAAACAAATTTTGCTGCCACGCGTTTCATACCCAAAACATTCGAAAAAATGTCATGGGATGAGCCAATCGATATTCCAACATCATCAGCGACTTCTCTGATGGTTTATAACCATTTCTTCCACTTTTTCCATGTTTTTATCGGTTGTTAATGTACTTGTGCGTTGGGGGCGTTCGTCATCTTCAACGTCTTCACGGCCATCTTGGAAACTCTTATACCACTTGTTAACTCTTGTTTTACTTATAGCAGACTCACTATAGGTCTTTTTTAAACATTTCACAGAATTTATTTCATTTTTTAAGCAAAATTGGATACAAATTCTTTGATCCATTTCTTTTAACGAACGAAAAATCGCCGAGCTCATAAAACACGTCTAACCTTAGCGGCTGGTGAAACAAATTGTATTATTCAAGAATAAAATATATATATTTCAAATTTTTATAGATTGTCTTATCCCACCGTGTGAGCAGACACAGACACAGATGCAGTTGTTTACCGGTTTAATATTGTCTGGGGGAATTAAAGTGCGGTTGTTCGGCGGGGTTGGTATCACTGGACCACATTAACCCAATTTAAACCAAGCTTAAGTGATATTTGTATTCGATGAGGTAACTGCATGTATGCGATTGCTTTTTGAACCTCGGGACCTGTAAAAATAATAGTAAATTTTAGAATGGAAGCTAACCATTGAAGTTGATTAGATTTCCTTTTCTATTATTTTTACTTCCAACAGTGCACAGATCATTTAAATTTGTTTTTTTATTACTTTTTTAATTTGGAATACGGGTCATTTCAGGAAAATGAAGATCAAAATTTTTTTTGCTTAAATTGACTTTTGGTTGGATTTTTATAAATGTTTAGAGTTTTGTTTACTTACATTTAAGACAGGCAGTGCACTTTTTAATTTTTTTTTACGTTTTTTTCAGAAAAATGTGTTTAGCTAGCTTTATATGTCTCCACTGTGTTACCAATTTGAAATCCAACATTTAATTCAATAAAAAAAGTTGTTATAAATATAATTTGAAATAAAATGTAGGTACTTAGTTCACAAACTTTTGACTCCAATTTTTTATTTTATTTTTTATTAAAAATTGTATGCTTTTTTTTAAATATGTATGTTCGTTAAGATACTTTTTAAAAGAAACCATTCCGATTCTTTGTTAAAAAAACAATACCATTAATATTTTCTTTTAGTCACTGTATTAGTGTATTAAACTCTAATTTATAAACACGTATTACCAAGTGATAGTGTATAAAAATTTTAAGTATTTTTTTTAACAAAAATTAAAAAAAGTAACGAAATAGACTTTGGTATCACAACGGACAGGGGTACACAAAGGACTTAATCAGATAACGTAAAAAAGAAACTATATAGGGTGGTACGATTTTAGAGTAATGCCTAAACAAAATCCCTTGTAGTGGTGCTCACTTGCAGAATAACAACTTAGATTTCTAAATTGTAGACACCCTTTTTCTTTGACTATAAGCTGGTGAAGGTCCCTTTTAGTACTTTTATATTGCGTGGAATTTTTCCTTGGATGTAATCTATATCATGAGTTGTAATTACAAATAATTTTAAATTGGTTAATCATAAACTACTTTTAATAAAAGCGACGGTAAATATCCACTTTGTTGTCGAAAAATTCTATTGCGTTACCCTAAATTCCATTACCAAAAGGTAACATAGTGGACTCGGTAACGCAGTGGAAAAAGTTTTTTAAAACCCTATTTAAAAAACAATAATAAGACATTACAGTCATTAATTACTCTCAATGAGCTTTAGTGCCCTAAAATAAACATAAACATGAAAAATAGTATTTGTTCTTACCTTATTTTTATTATTTTTTTGAGTAACTTAGCGGACAAACAATTATTACATTCGCGTTACCCGCACCTGTTTCAACCGATATTTTCTTCCTGATAAATTCAGCTGGGTAATGTGTACGTCCGAACATCATTTGTTGATCACGTGAGTACTAAAAAAGTTGCCATTTTTATGTTTTTTTAATATTCTATCGGTAACGCGACGGACGTAACGCAACGGAAAAAATGTCTGGGACATGAGTCAAATTTAAAAAAAGTAGATTAAAATTAATTATTTTATATATAAATTGTTTACTGTATTAACTAAGGATGTTATGGATTGCTATAAAGCAACACAAAGTTCTGGTTATTCAATATTAAAAAAAACATGTATGTAAGTTTTATAAAACGCTAATGGGACATGCGAAAATGTGCGTTTCACAAGTTTCAAAATTAAAAAAAAATATTCTGAAATAATTAAACAAAAATTTTCGGAAAGAGTTTACTAAGGGCTTGTTAGGCTTTCACTTGGTTTTTAAATTAATAAGATTAAATCTGTTCATAATATATTATATTATATTTAATATATTTATGTTTTTGTATTGAGATAATAAAATAAATTTTATCTATTTTGCGTTCATAATGACTTCATTATAACACCGCTTTCGGTGCTGTAATAAGATACTTTATCCCACCCAAAATTTTGATTTTTATAGGTTGGCTATACTTTAAACAGCATAATATTTTGCATATTGGTTATAATATTTTTATGATTTTTCTAGTACTTACGAGACTCTTTAGGCAATACATTTTGTTTAACACCAAAGAAAATCCTTTTTTTCTTCTTAACAATAACAGCCGCTTATTGTAAATAAGTAAATTAAGGACGGCATGGTGAATCGATTTTGACATTAACTGTCAAACCAATGACTGTGATACCAACTATCTAAAGTAAAATTCGACCAAATTAAATTTAAGGTATAAAATTAATTTTTTTTATAGAATTTTTGAAAAATAGATAAAATAGCATAAAGAACTGCGACAAAATGACGTCTTATGACATTAGTTCTTTAATATACTATTATTTATTTACTATGCTAAGCAATACAAAAATAAATAAAAATGACGTATTTCTTTTAAGTTCTTGGTTTGAATTCGCATATATTCATCAGGAGTGCATCCCTAAACATGCATATTGTATGCAGTCTAAAGGTAATTTGTCATGTAGTATCACGTGGCTCGCTTTGGATTATCCTTTAAATAACACATGAAGAGCACACACAACAAACAAGGTAGGCCGAGACTACCCCAGCCTGCTTTGTTTACTGCCTACTGCACGCTTTAAACGACTTAAATTATTAATTTCAATTAAAGCAAATTGAATGAAATTTATTAAAGTCGCTGTATGCAATTACCTCTGTGAGTTACGAAATTATTCTGTAACCTAATTGTAATTTTAATGCCCCATGTAATTTTAAATTAACAATACAACACCTTTTGTCAAAAAGTAACGAATCTGCCAAAAATTTAATTTAATTTTATCGTATATTTTAAGGTTTTTAAATGCATAAAAATCCGAGCCCTCATCAAAACTTTTAATTAAGTTTTAATTCATTATGCAAATAGTAAATATAAAAAGTTACTTTAAACATATTTACAAAAAAATATTAATTTTGATTGGCCAAAATTTGGTATTTATTTAAGAATAGAGCGACTAAAAAAAAAATAAAAAGTAATATTAATGAATAAACAATTTAAAAGTAATTTTAAAATTTAATGTAACATTATTTTTTATAATTTCCAAGTTTAATTTGTGAGCACTCTGTATATAAGCTAGAGTAACAAAACTAAGCAAATAGATCTGCCAAATATGTTTACATCAATAATTTTATCCGTATATTTTTTAAATTTAATCGCATATTTCAGAGTTTTAAATGCATAAAAATCCGAGTCCTAGTTATAACTTTTAATTAGGATTTAATTTACTATTGACTATTTACTAATGACAGAATGTTTTTGCAAAATCTTTACTATACTGTTAAAAATGTTTGTAAAATTACTACATTTTTACTAAGAAGTTGCATAGTAAAATTACAAAATGTTGTATTGTATTGCAATTTTAATACGCATTTGTTGTAATATTACATTTTGTTATAGCCAAAGTACTAAATAGGTTCCAATTTCACTATGTTTTTGTTTTTGTCAGATACTTATAGTAATTTTACAATTCTGTGTTGTAGAATTGAATTTGAAATTTTGTAAAATTTCTATACATATTCGGAATTTAATTTTACTAAGATAATCAATAAAATTACTAACCAAAATTTTCTATTTGAATTACAATAAGTGTTTGGAAACTTCTTTTTGCATTTTTACTATATATCATTTTAATCATATACACTGTTAAATTTTTTTGTAAAATTACAATTGTTTTGCAAAACAAAGGATGAGTAAAATTACAAATCAGTGTATACCAATACAAAATTATAATACAATTTGAGTAATCTTCCAAGACACACTGAAAAAAATTATTACATTTAAATGTAAAGTTACAGGATTATTACCATATAAATTCCTAATTTTTACGACAAATTGTAAAATTACCTTTATTTTCGTCTAATTTTTATATATTTCAAGTAAATAAACATTTTTGTTTGTAAAATTACTAATGTTATTTATTAATTATTGATACAACAAGTAAATTTAACGAACTAAATGTAAAAAATACAATTATAACGTCTTACTGCATTAATTTAAATGTAAATATACTTTATTAGTCTTAATATTACAGGTTTAAATGTTTTTTTACATTCGAATTTTAGTAAAAATCGCAAAATTACATTTCATATGTAACCGGAGAAGAAGCCTATTGGCTGGGAATTCGCGCATGCCTGCCCACGCATCGGCAAGTTAATGTTATCATGTATAAATACATTTCAAATAAAAAACACATTACATTAAAAATGTTATTTTACATAAAAAATATAAATGAGTTACACGTCAATTATGGTATTACATTTTACATGTAAAATAATAATGAAATGGAATATTTCAGTTATCAACAAGGCATCAAAATAACCAATCTCCATTACCGGAAATTTACATGATTTTTTTTTTCAGTGCATGTTGGGAAATCTACTAAGATAAGCTGTAATTTTACAATCTATATGTATAAATCCTACACGTATTGTACTGTAAACAGTTTGACAGTTTCTAATAAAAAGCATCTCAGATTTACAAACGTCGTTTGTAATTTGCTTTGCTATAATGTTATGTAAAATGCTTAGTATGTACCGATTGCGGCAATCACGTGATGTTCTTACATCTCGCCTCGGTTGACTTAGGTGGACAGTATATAAGCTCAGGTGTCTTTCGTTTTTAGTGTGTTCCAATACACCAAATTGCCCGACATTGATAAGACCCAAAATAGGTCTACTGTCTAGCTGTCTGTCGGTATTTGAAGTTGGTGGAACGCACTTAAAACAAAAACTCTGGCGAGGTGAAGGTTCAATTTTTTTAAATCTTTACAGTAATGGGTCAAGAAAGTTTCTTGGAGAATCTAAGAAAATTGCAGGTTTTTTTTTCGTGGTATAATTACAATACCCTCATTCGTAAATTACTCTTATTGCCAATCAAAATAAAACACACTGTATATTTAAGGTCGTAAAAAACATAGGGTATAAAAATTGTATATTTTTTTTAAATTGGATTTAAATTTTACACTAGTTGGACAACTCTGTATATATTTACAAAGGAACGCATATCTACAGTTGTATATAAAGCTCTTTATAAAGTTTAAAGGTGTGGTGGTTGTTTGCCTTTGCGTTGAACTCACATCCTTCCCTTAATATATCAACTGTTATCACGCTAGTGAACAATACGAGTCGAGCAATTACTTTGACATTTTCATTTCGACTGCGGAACAAAGTTCATCTATAAAATGTTAATTACTTTGTTTATGATGGCTCAGGATGTTTAATACTAGCGACATTTAATTAAGTTTAGTAAGTGTCTATGTATACATTTTCAGAAGAATTTCGTTCGGTTTATCTAAAGAATTGTTAGAGGTTGATTGGTAAGTTTTGACACTACAATTAGAGTTAATTTGTAGTGTAATTTTCCCCAAGTAAGCAAGTATGATTTAACACTAAGCACTAAGGATAAAGTAATTTTACACTGTATTAAAAAGTGTTAATTTACCTAAAATCGTGTACTTCTACACTTCCTATTGGTGGTAGTGAATAAAACGAAAAGGTAAATAAAGAGAAACATTTATTTGGAACAAAAATCTATGACAATTATCAAAATCGGTGCCTTTTAAAATATAATTTTATATTTGAGTCGTATGGCTGGCTTAAGCAAAATGGTTCCTTAAAACGTAAAAGCTTTAGATCAATGCAATGTTTTACTGGCTGTCAACTTGTAAGCAATGAATTATCTTGAGAATTCATCAGAAATCCATTTTTCTGTTATAAAAAAGGGGTGATCACATTGGTAGAGAGGCGTCAGGCGGCTGTATGTCGGGGATTTACCACACGTATACAAATGTTCCATAATATTAATAAAAATGTAGGTATAGGTTAATATAACAACCATTACGCTTAAAAATAAAAAATAAATCAAGTGTGTATGTATTTATATTATTAATGTTACAAGTACCCGACCTACTGTCGTAAATTATTGATATATAATATAGGTCGGGTATGGACATCCTTTTAACATATTGGTATTTATTGAGTATTAAGGCTTAAGAAAAAGAAAGTATAATACTTACCAAAAAATAAGAATATCCTCTTATGGATTCACCGTAATTAAAATCTAACTGAACAAAAATGCCACACTTCCACAACGCGGTATCTCCGGATATGCACTGCGTATAGTAGATAGGTACCAACCAAACATTTTAAAACGCATTTCGGTTATTACCAGTTTTTTCAGTCTATTTTGCCACTATTGGTGTAATTTAACTTTAATTGTGATACAATGTGCACTAGTAGTGTAAAGAAAAAAGAGCTCTTAGTAACATCAAAACAGACAAAGAAATTGGCATGCACTGTAGTGTACATTTTGTCACTATTTAACACATTAAGCGGTAATAAACACTCGCATTAAGTTTTTCTACCCTTTTGATTTATTTTAATAATAAATAGTGTGAATGTACCAATGAATATTGTTCATATTCTTTAAATGTATTTAATAAAGTTAATAAGCACTGAATGCTACCTAGTGTATTTTGTAGAGTAACTTTTACACTTACAAATCAACTCTTATATTTTTACCCCTACACTAAAAAATTTACACGGACAAAATTTTTTACTGTGTAATGACAATTAATTAATTAATTATAAAAAAATTTTGTTTATATTTTAACGTACAGGGGTGATAATTTAATTTAAAATTTAACAATTTTTAAAGGGTAAATAATCGAAGAAGCAACTATGTTTTATAAATTTGAGTATAACACGTTGAAGTATTGATATTTGACTATTATTTGATATATTAACTTTTTTATGCAACTGATGTTTCTGTGGCCAGGATCAGTTTTGAATTAGCAGTAGCAGTATTCATAAATGTTTAGTTTAGTACATTTTGTCGTTTTTATACAAATATTGTTGTATATTTTATTAATTTTTCTATTTAATTATGTTAAAACATACAGGGTTTTACATTTATAATAAAAACGTTATTATTGTTTGAAGTTTTCCTAACTGCAAGTGGTTTTTCTCAAGATATTTATTGAAAAAACCAAAAATTCCAACCCCATGTCAGCAACACAATAAAAAAAAAATTAGAGGCTATTTTTGATCAACGTGAATTTAGCAAAATTTTAACGAAAAAAATTTATATCTTGAAAACCATTGACTTTAGGTATAGTCTAAATCAAATTGTATAAGCTATTAAAATTTCGAATCCATATCGTTTGCGTTTCTCCAGAAACACCCTGTATATAACTATATTAAATATAAAAAAATGCAAAATAACTAATTACAAAAAAGCGAAAAACAACTGAATAAAAAATATACATACATCTAAATAGCCGATCGCAATATAAAAAATAAAGTCTTTATTCTAATTTATTTATCGGGTAAATATTACTTTCCTCAGTTTTGAATTAAAATTGAAGCTTGCTTATCGAGTAAAAAATAAATTGAAGCTTGGTTGTGGAGCAAAAAATAAAATTAAAGTAGGTTATAATTTCTAACTTGCTGACACTGTCTATAATTATTATTTAGTTTATTCATCTTAATAAATTAAGGTTTCGAGTTTACAGTTCTGGAACACCCTGTATAGGCAGTGAAATGAACTTTAGCAGAGGGAAAAGACAAAAAATAATATTCTTCTTCATGTTTTCATTAATTATTTTTTATGATCCTCATGCTTTTACTCATATCACGCCAGCTTTGACCTAAAACATTGGGAAAAAGGGCCTTTGTATTTTTGTTTTTCCCTCTGTTTTTTTATATTTTTGGTTTGACGCCTGTGAACACGGGATATTAAATGAAATGCCATGGGAAGTATATTAAATTTATCTTTTGTGTTTTCGTTCTATATCATAAAGTATATAAGTTCTTTCATTACAGCGATGCGGTAGGAAATGCAAAGACCAAATTTAA
The DNA here is from genome assembly GCA_921294245.1 of Brassicogethes aeneus. Lineage (NCBI taxonomy): Eukaryota > Metazoa > Arthropoda > Insecta > Coleoptera > Nitidulidae > Brassicogethes > Brassicogethes aeneus. Next base: position 3,440,522 of record OV121142.1, on the reverse strand, counting down.
AATCCTATTCGAGAAAAACTAACATGTATGTTTGGAAGTGATCTCAAAGATTTGTTTGATGTTGCTGCAAAAGACGCTCTGACGAAAATAAAGAACATTGACGTTAATAGTTAAAATGTTAAATCATTGATTTTCTAAATATAATGATACATACTATCTATAGAATGAGTATACACAAACTAACAAAATACATGTTGAGGCATTTTTAAAACGTCAGCATAAATCATTGATAGGTTTTTCTATTTATTTTTGGGAACGCATTTTTCTCTCCTCGTTTATTGATTAAAACTGTTTTATGACATGGAGCAAAATTTATGTTTTATATGCTGGGTTTCTCGAAAAATTAATGATTTAGGTAATGATGATAAATGAAAAATATGTTTAATACAAGAGAGTATTATCAATTATCTTCTTTAGAAGGCATGTGGCTAAGTTTTTAAATTCTGATGTCATAATTGTCATGTTAAAATAATTGTTCAGGAACTGGGATAAATCAATAATTATGACCTGGTGATCAAATGAGGATAAAAAGTGTTTCTATGTTCCTACTGTGCTATATTATTGATCAGTTTAGTTTGTATTTTATGTTTATTTTATGTTTTCAGTTTATATTAGCTTAATTCTATGCTAAATACAAATTGCTGTTGACGAGAATTATTAGTGGCTGCTTTTTCGCTATGACATTTTTGACCAACTCATTTTAAGAGAGTAAGTAATATAGTGATTTTTTCGTCACAGGACATCTTGCAGAATAACAGTGCATGATAGAGAACATAAACAATTGATGGCAACAAAATTAATAAATTCGAAAAAACTTTTAACATATCACCCGAAAAAATATTATATATATATAAATCATCCTGTGCCGGCCTAAACATTATAAATGCTTCACAAACTAGAGATACCACACTTAATGATATTAGCAACAAACTATTTCAGAAGTCAGACCAAGGAATTAGTAGTTACCTTCAGAATCCAGAAAAGGAATGAGGAATCCGAGAAAGAAATATATGAATTACATGATATTTACAAATACGAAATAAAAAAAATTACCTAAAACAGCAATTTATCTTTAATATTTAACAATGTTAGTTGTTGTAAATTTGTTATGTTTATATAAAAATTACTATGGTCATGTGTATAATTACTAGGGATGGGATTTTAGTTATTTTACCTTTTTTCAACCGATGTAACTATTTGAAAACAAATAATGCCAAAATGTGTTTTAAAAGATTTTCTTTTATATGAATCTAACTTGTTTTTACCTTTTTTACCTTTTTTGGAGGTTTTTGCTTTAAACTACCTTTTTTATACTTTTGTTACCTATTTTTTTTTAACTTGTTTTCACCTTTTTACCTTTTTTGGAGGTTTTCGCTTTAAACTACCTTTTTATACTTTTGTTACATATTTTTTAATTTGTCAGTTTATTTTCACCTATTTGTTACCTATTTTTACGTATTTATACTTATTTTATTTTTTTTGTGTTTTTTTTTTTAATTTTGCGCCAATATTTTATTCAGGCGTGCAACTCAACGGTATAGAATTTTTTCTTATGGTCACATACTGTAACAGTAACTTTCTTTAGTTACCTTCTTTGTAGTGAGCTTATGTTCTGTCATATAACTTCTGTGTAGTGAGTGTCACTCAGTAAGACATAGTTTATTGCATAGAAATAGTTTATTGTGGGTATGTTCTGTGTTTGGTTATGCGGCTAAACAAAATTATAAACAAAACTTGAACTTTTAATGTTTTTTTTTTACCTAAAATGCTGTTTTTTTAACCTAAAATGCTTTTTTTAGTACCTTTTTATATACCTATTTTTCAGTTTTTAGTACCTAAATATCCCATCTTTAATAATTACTATATAAAATATCCAATTACTATACGGGTAATTCTACAAAACTTGGACAACTTGATGTCATCAGTCAATAGAGTAGGTATTTTAAAATTTTTTGTAAATATTTTGGTATATTAGAAAAGATCCAGGTTTTTTTAACTTGTTCACTCAAATTTTAATGTATTTTTTCAAAAGCACGTTTGTAGAAAAACATAATAAATATTCAAAACATCAGTACCTTGGCGTGTCACAACTCCTGAATCAAATATTTGAGTAATTTTATTTAATAATATATAATATTTAATAATATATTTAATTTATCTTAAATTTTTCAATTTCATTACAAACTATAAAACATTAAATAATGTATTTTTCATATTTTATCATAGATTCGAATAATAGCAATTTTTAAAAAATTGATAATCTTTGTACTTACTTTTACCCGTCAGTTCTGTGTCCAATGTTAAAATTCAAAATTCCTGCGAAATATTGAAGTTTAGACGTCAAGTCCTCGTTTTAACTCAAGTGTTGGTAAAAAATTACCTACAGAGCCCGCCCTTTGCACGACAGTCATCTTGAAAACAATGCCAGCGGCGAAGTTGTGGTGAATGCACGTATAGTTCCAGTCAAAATTTCAGTAGGTACTGTGGTGAGTAGTTATTTTCTTACGTATATATATTTCATTGTAATTTATATAAGAATATATGTGATTTGTTGATAAGTAGCATCCACTAATAAAAAATATCAGTAAAATACTTAATTCCGAATTATACTCTCAATTTAATTTCTGCTTGCGCATAACTTGTTTATTTAATGTCATTATAAACTCATATAAATTTGGTGTGGGTCCCATATCTAATAATTGAGATATCGGTAAACCCAAAATCCACCAGCCGCCACTGATGTGTGGTATTATTTGATTTTAAGATATTTAATGTATAATATGCTCAAAGTTGCAATAAATCTTATATTTTCCAATAAATAATGTATTTAATTAGTACCCTGGTATACTCGTCACTTCTCTTGCATTCAAATTTAGAAAACACAGATATTTCGGAAACTGTTTGAAAAAGTGACTGGCCCGGCCTGGAACAGTATATTTATTATATTATCTATGTTTTCATAACAAAATACTGTTTAATTTTCTCCGAAAACTATATAAACAAGGGCACTGAAATATGGGTTATTTATCGCTAAAAAATACCATCATTCTGGAGTTCATCTTGTTTAAATTCAATGATCTCCGATTTATTAAGCGATATGATGGAGAGCGACCGATGCGGGGGTAAAACGATCCCCCATTTAACAATGAGAGAACAAAACAAATGAATAATTTATATGTGTATCGTAATAAATCTACAAGTCGGGGGGGGCAAACCAGAAATGTATCGTTTTTCAGCGCCGCCGTAAATTTCTATTCCGCGCTCTGCCGTTTGGTTCGTAAATTTTTTATTGACTTCCATCAATAATTTGATTGCCATTGCCAATGAAACGCATCGATTTTTCGTCTAATGAAAACTGACAGACGCACAAATGCACCCAGAAGTTTATTAGGTTATTTTTCTGCTCGACTATACTAAGTAAATATTTACGATCCAGTGTATAAAATAATAGTATATTGTGTCTCAAGGGCAGAAAACTAGCTTTAGCAGCCCGCGGCTATTAAATGCGCGAGCGAGCGAAGCGAAGCGAGGGCAGTTGATAGCTAAGGGCTGCTAATGCGTTTTCTGAATGTGTGACACACACCTGTTTTTCGCCTAGCATCAAACAAGTTATTTTTTTAAATTTTATTAATATAAACGGAATTTTATAAGAAACTTCAGTAACAATTTACAAATTTATTTATTGTTGTATTTAATGTTAATTATGCCTTGAGCACAATTGTGGATAGTACCAGAATTTGAAGGCTTATTTCTACAGATAAAGTTGATGTTTCATTAGAATTATCTTTGATCTTTCCGATAGATAAGCAACTAATACATTTCTGTTAAGTTTTTGGCTTTTTGATCCTTTTTCCAGTTTTTAAATAATTCATAGCACTTTTCGTACCGTTGCAACGCATTGTCTTAACATTGCTAGCTTCCTCTTTTTCAAATGTGGTCAAGTAAATTTTTCGTCACTGTCCGAGTTACCATTCATTTTCACTTTATTACAAAATTTAAATAAGGTTTTATTGTTATTTTATACTTTTGTTGTCCGTTTTTATTTTGATTTACACAAACGTCTGAAAATCTTAAATGTCAAAATGTCAAATGCCAAAATACATAAATGTCAGTCAAAGGTGTCTAGATTGTGAAAAACTACAAAAATCAAGTTTAGCGGCCCTAGGGACGATATGAGTTTAGCGACCCTAGAGACAATAAATATTATTTTCGGTCATATTTTTAGGTGTGATATGATTCATTTTTATATGTGCTGGGCGAAAAAATATATTAATTTGTACTTAATGTAATTTTACAATGTTTTTGTTTTTGTCAGATGCTTATAGTAATTTTACAATACTGTATTGTAGAATTAAATTTGAAATTTTGTAAAATTTATATACATATTCGGAATTTAATTTCACCAAGATAATCAATAAATCACTAACCAAATTGAATTGAATTACAATAAGTGTTTGGAAATATTCAAATCATTATTTATTTTATACAACTTCTCTTTGCATTTTTAGTAAAATTACAAATCAGTGCACATTACAAAAATCAACTCTAAGCAACACTAATTAGAATTCACACAGGTCCACACTAAATAGTGTTGTTTTATAACACTACAATTAGAGTTAATTTGTAGTGTAATCTTCCCCAAGTAAGCAAGTATGATTACACTATAGCACTAAGAATAAAGTAATTTTACACTGTATTAAAAAGTGTTAATTTACTTAATTAAAATCGTGTACTTCTACACTTCCTGGGTAAAATCTCACTTTTGTTCAGTGTAAATTAACACTACTTTGGAAAAGTTCTAATTTTAGAAAGGTACTGTTACTCTTTTAGTGCAAACTTTTAGTGTAAATTAACACTATTATTTGAGTAAAACCTATTGGTGGTAGTGAATAAAACGAAAAGGTAAATAAAGTCGTATGGCTGGCTTAAGCAAAATGGTTCCTTAAAACGTAAAAGTTTTACATCAATGCAATGTTTTACTGGCTGTCAACTTGTAAGCAATGAATTATCTTGAGAATTCATCAGTAATACATTTTTCTGTTATAAAAAATGGGTGATCCCATTGGTAGAGGGGCGTCAGGCGGCTGTATGTCGGGGATTTACCACACGTGTACAAATTTTCCATAATATTAATAAAAATGTAGGTATAGGTTAATATAACAACCATTACGCTTAAAAATAAAAAGTAAATCAAGTTTGTATGTATTTATATTATTAATGTTACAAGTACCCGACCTACTGCCGTAAATTATTGATATATAATATAGGTCGGGTAAGGACATCATTTTAACATATTGGTATTTATTGAGTATTAAGGCTTAAAGAAAAAGGAAGTATAATACTTACCAAAAAATAAGAATGTCCCCTTATGGATTCACCGTATATAAAATCTAACTGAACAAAAATGCCACACTTCCACAACGCGGTATCTCCGGATATGCACTGCGTAGGTAGATAGGTACCAACCAAACATTTTAAAACGCATTTCGGTTATTACCAGTTTTTTCAGTCTATTTTGCCACTATTGCTGTAATTTAACTTTAATTGTGATACAATGTGCACAAGTAGTGTAAAGAAAAAAGAGCTCTTAGTAACATCAAAACAGACAAAGAAATTGGCATGCACTGTAGTGTACATTTTGTCACTATTTAACACATTAAGAAGTAATAAACACTTTTGATTTATTTTATTAATAAATAGTGTGAATGTATCAATGAATAATGTTCATATTATTTAAATGTGTTTAATAAAGTTAATAAGCACTAAATGCTACCTAGTGTATTTTGTAGTGTAACACTTACAAATCAACTCTAATATTTTTACCCCTGCACTAAAAAATTTACACGGTCAAAATTTTTTACTGTGTGTATACCAATACAAAATTATAATTTCAGTAATCTTCCAAGACATGTTGGGAAATATACTAAGATACGTAGTAATTTTATAATCTTTATGTATAAATCCTACACGCATTGTAGTTTTACTTAACAGTTTCTAATAAAAACCATCTCAGATTTACAAACGTTGTTTGTAATTTGATTTGCTGTAATGTTACGTAAAATGCATAGTATGTACCGATTGCGGCAATCACGTGATGTTCTTACATCTCGCCTCGGTTGACTTAGGTGGACAGTATATAACCACAGGTGTCTTTCGTTTTTGGTGTGTTCCAATACACCAATAGGTCTATCTGTCTAGCTGTCTGTCGGTATTTGAAGTTGGTGGAACGCACTTAAAACAAAAACTCTGGCGAGGTGAAGGTTCAATTTTTTTTTCCTAGTATAATTACAATACCATCATTCGTAAATTACTAAATATTTTTAGTGTAATTTGTTGTACAAAATAACAATATTTGTATTGTAATATTGCGAAACGAATTTTCTTCAGTTCAGTAAAATTGTAAAATATACTTTGTAATTGTCTACCTCTATAGTAATGTTACTGAAAAAATTTTGAATAAATGCTTAGTGAATTTCAACAAACGTTTTGTAATTACCCAAATTGAGTTGTAATGAATCGTGTAGTGAATTTACAAAACTGAGTTTTAATATTACTATATTATGGTACTTAAAAACTTCCTAAACATGTTAAGTAAAATTAAATGTTTATCATTGACCCGCATTTGTCAAATTTTAACGAAAAAAAGTACCTACTTGGTTAACTACAGCGAGAAGAAAACTAGCAATGTAATATTAATAAACACTCATTTTCATAATATACACATAGTACAAGTGCAAGGAGCACCTAAAAAGTTATAATCGACTTTTCTCAACACACATAATATGCAAATATTACATTGAAAAACAAAGATTCTGCTGTATGCAGCAAGACCCAACCGCAGCAACATTAAATTCAAATGCGCTTTATAAAAACATTAATGGGTATAAGGAGCATACGTTCATCGCAAAACGGAATATGTAACTACTGGAAGTAACTTAAACTTTACTCATTATTGTAAATAAACAAGAATGAACAAAACTATGTTATTTAGTTACAGCGTAGTATATGCTTAGCTTAATGGTAATCTTGACTACTGCGTTTTAAGTTATATGAGTAAGTTATAATCACCAATAATACATGGTGTCCCAGAATGATGGTATTGTAATTATACTACGAAAAAAACCTGCTATTTTCTTAGTTTCTTCAAGAAACTTTCTTGACCCATTACTATAAAGATTAAAAAAAATTGAACCTACACCTCGCCAGAGTTTTTGTTTTGAGTGTGTTCCTCCAACTTCAAATACCGACAGACAGCTAGACAGATAGACCTATTTTGGGTCTTATCAATGTCGGGCAATCTGGTGCATTGGAACACACCAAAACCGAAAGACACCTGAGCTTATATACTGTCCACCTAATTCAACCGAGGCGAGATGTAAGAACATCACGTGATTGCCGCAATCGGTACATACTAAGCATTTTACATAACATTATCAAATCAAATTAGAAACGACGTTTGTAAATCTGAGATGCTTTTTATTAGAAACTGTCAAACTGTTTAGTAAAATTACAATGCGTGTAGGATTTATAAATATAGATTGTAAAATTACAGCTTATCTTAGTAGAGTTCCCAACATGTCTTGAGATTACTTAAATTGTATTATAATTTTTTATTTGTATACACTGATTTGTAATTTGCTTTGCAAAACAATTGTAATTTAAAAAAAAAAATTAACAGTGTACCTGAATAAAATTATATACGGTAAAAATGCAAACAGAAGTTGTAGAAAATAAATAATGATTTGTATATTTCCAAACACTTATTGTAATTCAAATAGCAAATTTTGGTTAGTAATTTTATTGATTATCTTGGTAAAATTAAATTCCGAATATGTATAGAAATTTTACAAAATTTCAAATTTAAAACCAGAACTGTGAACGGAAAATTCGCTTGCAACTTCCCTTATGCTTTTCCTACTATTTGCTTCAAATGCATTGAAAATATCTTCTTTATTTGAAGAATTGAAAACTATCTATACAGCTATTTTAGAAAAGGGGCTTCCTAGATTATGAATAAAAAACACATCAAATCAAAAGAAAATATAAGCTAGCTTGATCCAAAAGAGTAAATACATCCTGGGGAAATTAAAATATTTTGTTTTTTAATATTTTATCAGAACGTAATATAATAACAAAGGAAACTAACTAACAAATAGACAGAAATTCAAAAGTTTGCATCAAGTTTCATGGTAACATATGTAAATAACATTACGTTCTCATTATTAAAAAAATATCTTTCTCCGTCGGGATTTTCCTGCAAAAAACTAGGCAGGAAGTCGTCGTTTCAATTTGGTTTATCTCTGGGCTTGACGCACAGTCTAATATGTTCGAAAAATACAGCGATTTTAAATATCCCCACACACAGAAGTCGAGTGCATTTAAATCTGGAGGACGAGGGGGCCAAGGAATTAGCCCTTTTCGTCCCATCCATCGGGCGTCGTAAATTTCATCTAAATGTTTTCTTACGTTCTTTTTTGGTACTCGATTTCGATTGTCTATTCTTTATATTATTGATTAAGAAACTCAACGCTTAACTGCTTATATAGTTACGTTGGTGTGTGTATTTTATCTAAGGGATCATGGTGAATTATTGTGTTTTTAATTGTAAATAAAATTCAAGAACTAAATCGTTGCATTTTCATGTTTTGCCAAAGGATCCAATTCGGTAAGTACATTTGTTGGTGCAGAATTAACTAATGATAACTTTACCTAATATAATTTATATTTATGTTTGGACATTTTTAAGAAACTAGTAAAAAATAATTTTTGCACAAACATAACCTTAAAATTTGAGTTCTCTAAAAAACGCCGACAACTGCATTTTAAACAACAAAATATACCTACGAATTCATGGCAACATAATATTACATATAATAATACATAATATAATGGTATTTTACCGTTGAGTGGAGACTTTCTTAATCAACGCTTTTAATAATGCTAAATGCTGTTTAAATTTAGACGACTTATTTGTTTGACGATTTTTACTGAATTGAAATGTTAACACTTTTCACGTAAATCATTACTAAAATGTGTATTTATTGTATCTAATAGATACAATTTATATTTACAGGGTCTGTATATATTATATTTGTGCATATACATATATTTTAACAATGTCACACGGTGCGTTGTATATGTGGAACGTTCTCCCCTACACAGTAAAATTTAATGTTGTGTAAATCTTCAACATACCAAAACACAACTAATGGATGTATTATATGTGCATTTTTGAATTAATAAACTTTATAACGGCTAAAGTTTTTAAAGCTTTCTTAAAGCTAGAAGTGGGTTTGAATAATAAACAATAATAATGCAACATTTACCTCTTCTTTATTCTAATTCGTAACGTGTTTGTATACAATGTATGTATGATAAATCAACTGTCCATTCGAGTTTAAGGTACGGTTTCGTTGATGCGACTCGAGCGACTGCGGCTTGCGACTGCGATTGATCGCAGTCGCAGCCGCAATATTGGGTGTTTTCGTTGATGCGACTCGAGCGACTGCGGCTTGCGACTGCGATTGATTGCAGTCGCAGCCACAATATTAGCTGGCCATAAGCTGGCCATACACAGACGTTATTGCGCGCGGTTTATCGTGTTATCTGCAAAAACATATGGAAAATCATGTACGTGAGTGAGTATCGCCGCGCGCAATGATAGAACGGGAAGGTATTTTAGACGTGCTTTCCTCTGGATTGTGGCGTACATAATTTCAGCAGTGTCCACACGCCACACGCCACATTCCGCGTCACGTGACACTTTTTGGCCACTCACATACAATTTTTCCTTTGAAACTGATATACACGCGCAATCACTTGCTAAATCATTTGAATACTTAATAGCTGGCCATACACAGGCGTTATTTTGCGCGGTTTATCGTGGCGTGTTGGGATGTAGCGGTTAGTATGCACGAAAGAACGGCATGGCAAAAAAAGCGTCATGTTCCATACACTTGATAAAGTATTCAAATGATTTAGCAAGTGATTGCCCGTGGTATATCAGTTTCAAAGGAAAAATCGTATGTGAGTGGGCAAAAAGTGTCATTTATCGAGTTGTTTGAAACTGCATGTACTCATGTACAAATTTTCAACGTGAAATTTTGCCAAGCAAAGGTAAACCGTGACGCGGAATGTGTTGTGTGGACACTCCTCACTCCAGAGGAAAGCACGTCTGAAATCCCTTCCCGTTCTATCATTGCGCGCGGCGATACTCACTCACGTACATGATTTTCCATATGTTTTTGCAGATAACACGATAAACCGCGCGCAATAACGTCTGTGTATGGCCAGCTTATCAAGTGTATGGAACATGACGCTTTTTTTGCCATGCCGTTCTTTCGTTCATACTAACCGCTACATCCCAACACGCCACGATAAACCGCGCAAAATAACGCCTGTGTATGGCCAGCTATACACAGACGTTATTGCGCGCGGTTTATCGTGTTATCTGCAAAAACATATGGAAAATCATGTACGTGAGTGAGTATCGCCGCGCGAAATGATAGAACGGGAAGGAATTTCAGACGTGCTTTTCTCTGGAGTGTGGCGTGTCCACACGCCACATTCCGCGTCACGGTTTACCTTTGCTTGGCAAAATTTCACGTTTAAAATTTGTACATGATCACATGCAGTTTCAAACGACTCGATAAATGACACTTTTTGCCCACTCACATACGATTTTTCCTTTGAAACTGATATACCACGGGCAATCACTTGCTAAATCATTTGAATACTTTATCAAGTGTATGGAACTTGACGCTTTTTTTGCCATGCCGTTAATTCGTGCATACATCCCAACACGCCACGATAAACCGCGTGTGTATGGCCAGCTATTGGGTGTTTTCGTTGATGTGTCTCAGAGTCTATGATGTGTCTAGTTTTATGCGATTTGGCTTAGTTTTACAAATAACATGGACAACGATCTTTTAACACTAATTCTCTTAGAAGAAGAAGAAGATGAAAAAAGTCTCTAAATTTTTTAACATTTTCTTTTAAATGGGAGTTTATAAGTAAATTAAAATATTCTTTTTGTGCACGCCTTTTAAAAAACAAATAATTTAAGATTGCCTAAAAGATATTTAGGTAGCACCAACATTAGAAAAGTACAAAATTACTTTTCAAAACACACTAATTATGCATTAAATGCAAATTATCACTGATATTTTGTTTTTTTATGACATTTTCAATAAAATAACAATAATAGTAATAATTGAGCGAAGTAAAAAAGACCTTACGATGGACATACATGAATTCTTTTTTTTTTGTTTAAAAGTACGATATTTTCCCTTCATTTCCTCAAAAAATTAGAATTGTTCATTAATTATTAATGATTTTATAAAATTATTGTGTTTTAAAGCAAAAATCCCCTAGGTATATGAAAAACTGTAAAAAAAAAGTAATAATCGAGCGAAGTAAAAAAAGACCTTAGGATGAAAATACATGATTTTTTTTTTGTAAAAGTAACTTATATCCTCTACATTTTCTCAAAAAATTATACTTTTTCATAGATTAATAGTAATTTAAAAAAAATAATACTTTAAAGGCAAAAATCCTCTATCTGGAAAACTTCTCTTTGTTACAGGCAATAGAAGGAAATAAGTTAGGACATTCACATTTGGCACACATTTCTTTTTATATTTTTTAAAAACAAATGAGGAGGCGGCACGATTAAAATTTCGACATCGGTCAATTAAGAACCACCCTAATAAATACCTAATAAAAGTTTTAAAGGCAAACGTATTCATATTTCATGGAATAAAACAAATTGTTTTTATTTATTATTTTTAATATAAATAACATTTAATTTTATATAGAAAACAATTTGTTTTTGATTAATGTTTTATATCAACCAACTTTTAGAATAGGTTTTTCTGTTTCGAATAAATATTTTATTTTTTCATAAACTGTACAGGGTCGTGGATATATATATTTTTAAGAAAAATAAACAATATTTTCTTAAAAGTCATATGAAAAGTTTATTTAATTTAATAAATTTATAAGTAATGTATAAATTAATTAATGTGCTATTATTATTATTGTTATTACTGATGTTTTTATTACAATAAAATGTTTTTGAAATTATTTGTTTTTGTAAATGTTTTTATATAACATAAAAAATTATTACTACATACACTTTTATTACTATTTTGTATTTATATTAAAATAATTGTGCACTACGTCCCCATTGTTTTATGTTCTTAAAATAAAATATGAATCTCAAATTGAAATTTATATATATATAACCTATAGGTATTTATATTTTATGTGGTTTTTATGACGACAAATTCAAAACTATATACTTACTATTTTTTCCTACAGAAAATGCTATATTTTTCCACCCATTCTCTTTAATAACTATATTTTTGCAGGCTTCATTTTCATAGTCAAAAATAGAGGGATATTTTTGAACTTCTTCTACCAAAATTTCATCTTCAGTTGCATTAAACTTTGCCATTTTTAATTACAATCGCAGACGACTGCGATTTGACTGGTCTATGTAGCAGTCGGGTCGCAACGGATGCGGCTCGATCGTGATCGTCTGCGACTGAACGCGCCAACCAAAACACATACACACAAATTGTACTCAGCAGTGGCGCGGCTACAATCGCAGCCGCAAGCCGCAGCCGCGAGTCGCATCAACGAAACCGTACCTTAACGACTGCGGCTCGATCGTAGTCGTCTGCGACTGAACGCGCCAACCAAAACATATACACACAAATTGTACTCAGCAGTGGCGCGGCTACAATCGCAGCCGCAAGCCGCAGCCGCGAGTCGCATCAACGAAACCGTACCTTTATGAGAGGAAAAACTTTTTTATTTTTCATTTTTCCAGATAAATGCACAAAATATAAAAATATGTTTAAAGTTTTTCAGTTCAAAAAATATAATGCGCTTCTATGGTTACGGTTTTTGACTAGTTGTAATGACGTTACCTATATATAACTGATCAGTTAAATACGAGGTGTGTTAGAAAATATCGGGAATTTTCGTTTTTTTTAAACAAATATTTATTTATTCGTCTACATTAATTTTGTCTCCTTCAAAATATTCCCCATTGGATATTATGCACATGTGCCAGCTCTTCTTCCAATACTCGAAACACTTCTAAAACTCGATCTTTGGGATGGCCTTTAGTTCTTTCAGCGATGCGCTTTTAATGTTATCTATGCTTGCAAAACGACGGCCCTTTAAGGTTCTCTTTATTTTTGAGAATAGGAAAAAGTCAGACAGAGGCATGTCTGGCGAATATGGAGGCTGGGGCATCATTACAGTGTGGTTTTTAGCCAACAATTTTGTTCAAAATTTAACAATTTTAGAACAAATTTTGCTGCCACGCGTTTCATACACAAAACATTCGAAAAAATTTCATGGGATGAGCCAATCGATATACCAACATCGTCAGCGACTTTTCTAATGGTTTATAACCATTAAATATTTCTTCCACTTTTTCCATGTTTTTATCGGTTGTTAATGCGCTTGTGCGTTCGGGGCGTTCGTCATCTTCAACGTCTTCACGGCCATCTTGGAAACTCTTATACCACTTGTAAACTCTAATAATAATATTTATTTCCACAGAATATAACAATACAGCATATTATTACATTTTAGGGGTCGTCACATTAAGATATACATACATGAAATAAATAAATAGTAAATAACAAATCATATATAAGACAAACAATATAACAATTATTTCATAAATATAAAAATGTTTTTAATATGTTAACTATCGGAGAAAAAATCTTCGAGACTATAGTAGCATTTGTCGATAAGAATTTGTTTTAGTTTAAATTTTAAGTTATTTAAGTTGGCTTGTTGAAGACATTCGTATTTTTTTAAAAGATGATTGGTGACTTTAATACCTAAAGATCTTGGATTTTTTTGGCAAGTGCTAAGTCTATCAAATGGTTGCTGCAGATTATTGCGTTGCCTAGTTTCGTAGTTATGGAATTCGTGTCTTTTTGTGTTTATATTATTTTCTTTAATGAAAACAACCAGTGAGTATATGTACAGGCTAGCAAGAGTCATAATTTTTAATTTCTTAAAAATAGGTTTGCAAGAGGTACTTTTTGAGACCCCCTCTATGCACCGTATAGCCTTTTTTTGTAAGACAAAAACTTTGTCTATTTCACTGGATGATCCCCAGTAGAGCAAACCATATGATATAACTGATTGTATAAGACCAAAATACAATAGTTTTAGTACATCAAGTGACACTGTACCTTTTAGATTAAATAACAGGTAACAATGGCTGCTAAGTTTAGATACTAAGGATCCAATATGCTTTGACCAAGTAAGTTTAGAGTCTAGCTCTAGACCAAGAAATTTTGTGCTGGATACATTTTTAATCGAGCTGTTGTTAACTCGTAATAATAGTGAGTAGTCAATACTTTGATTTTTTGTAAAAAACTGCATGGCAACTGTTTTTGACGAGTTGAGTTGGATGCCATTTTCAAGACACCACTGTGTCATATTTGTTATCACATGTTGTGCCTTAAAGATAGCATCACCTATATTTGTATCTGAAATCACTGCATTGGTATCGTCTGCGTATAGGACGGCAGTTGCGTTATTGTCTATTTTTGGAATAAGATCGTTAATAAAGCAGTTAAACAAAGTAGGCGATATACAAGATCCCTGAGGTGTGCCCCTTGTGATTTTTTGGGTTTTCGATCGAAAACCCTCAATCACCACTTGCTGGGTTCTACAGCTTAAGTATGATTTAATCCAGTCTAGTGCTGGACCACGTACACCCATTTTAAACATTTTTTCAATGAGCAAATGGTGATCGACGGTGTCAAAGGCCTTACTCATATCAAAAAATATACCAAGTGTTCGGGTTTTGTTATTAAGAGATTTATAAATACTATCGAGAGCCTGGTCTAAAGCAGTATAGGTAGATCGCTTTGGTCTAAAACCATTTTGATTTGGAAAAATTAGGGAATGCTTCTCCAGATATTCCAAAAGCCTCGAGTTATAGCAACTTTCAAAAATTTTCGAAAAGTGGCACTGCAGGGCAATCGGTCTATAGTTGTCAGGGTCATTGGCATCTTGTTTTACTTATAGCAGACTCACTATATAATAGGCCTTTGTTAACATTTCACAGAATTTATTTCATTTTTTAAGCAAAATTGGATACAAAAGTTGTAGTTTTGTTTCTAATTAAAATTCGTGACTAAAATAACTGTTTTTAATATTCTTGTTTCAGAGAACAAGCGTTTTTTTCGGAATCTATGCGTTTGGGGTCGTTAAAAGGCGACTTTGTTTTTTATGGCCTATAGCGTATACGCTCATGGATAGAGTCGATAAAAAATGTACCTAACCAGTCGAGCCGAAAATTTCTGATTTACCTTCCTACGTGAAATAGTTGTAAAACACAGAAATACACATAAAAATAATAAGTTTGAACTTTACGATGTGATATGTGATTTTTGGTATTTTTATAGTTTGAAAAAATTTCTTATTTACAATGACGCTCATTTTATTAATAATTAATTTTAAATTTATTAAACGTGGAATTGTTTGACACTTAAGGAATATTATTTATTTAAAATTTATATATGCCGTTGTTTTAAATATTTTAGTTTTTTTCTTATAAATATATAAAAAGGATAGGTAGTTTGTTTAAACTTTATTTACGTTTACTTAAAAATAAGAATATTTGAATTTTTAATAATAGTTTTATAAAAACATGCTAAAAAGTATAGTAATTGGACATTTTATATATTAATTGGACACATGGACCATAGTTATTGGACATACAATTTTTATATAAACATAACAACTTTACATCAAATAACATAAATTGTTAAATATTTTTTAAAGATAAATTTCTGTTTTAGGTAATTTTTTTATTTCGTTTTTGTAAATATCATTTAATTCATATATTTCTTTCTCGGATTCCTCATCCCTTTTCTGGATTCTGAAGGTAACTACTAATTCCTTGATCTGACTTCTAAAATAGTTTGTTGCAAATATCATTAAGAGTGGTATCTCTAGTTTGTGAAGCATTTATAATGTTTAGGCCGGAACAGGATGATTTATATATATCTAATATTTTTTCGGGTGGTATGTTAAAAGTATTATCCGAATTTATTAATATTGTTGCCATTAGTTTTTTATGTTCTTTATCATGCACTGTATTTAAATCACTGTTATTCTGCAAGATGTCCTGTGACGAATAAATCACTATATTACTTACTCTCTAAAAATGAATTGGTCAAAAATGTCATAGCGAAAAAGCAGCCACTCATAATTATCGTCAAAAGCAATTTGTATCCAGAACATTTAGCAGTCAATTCATATGAAATATTATTCGCTGAATCGGACTATATCTCAAAAACTGATTAACTTTTATAGTTTTTGACGGTCTTTTTGGATTCAGGGGACAATTTTACATAAGAATTGGCTGGTAAATGTCCAGGATACAAATAGAGTATGATATTGGACGTATGACCAATAAAAGAAATTTACATTTTTTACCAACCAGTAATTGGACAATGGCCATTTTACAGTTTTATTTCAGAATTAAAATTATAACGCATTTAAACCATGAGGAACACATTTATACCACACACTGATCTATACACTTTTTAGAAATATTTTTTATTGTAATCTAAACAAAAAATCAAAAATTTATTGTTGAGTTTAATAAAATTTGTGACTAAAATAGCGTTTACTAAACTTGATACATAATATACCTACTATATTAAATTTAACCAGAAACTTTTTTTACTTACCCAATGTTATTAAAACCTTTTGAGATTTGGGTACATTTTCCAACGTTTTTACTTTAATTTAATTTTCTTTCAGCTTCTCGCTTTAAGTGATTACTCGTACAGTGGGACAATTTTAAATAGAAGAGCACAGCAACGATCTTAAAAGAGAGAGATAGAGAGTTGTATTCGGTTTACTTAGAGCATCAAAAATGGAAGTCGTAAAAAAAAAATTAAAATTAAAAATGTTAAAAAGTTGTCCCACAATTTTTTATATGTATAGGTACCACTGTGCAAGTTTTTCCCACAATTGTTTCATTTTTAAGTACTGTGCGAATTTATCCTACCATTTTTTTAATTCATTCTACGGTGCGAGTTGTCTTTATTACAGGTAACTGTAATTTGTACTTTGCCTACTACGCACTAGATGGCGTGTTGAAAATGCACTGTTTGGTGGTGCGTAGATGAGTAAAATCATATAAAAAAGTAGTTAAATATAGGTGACTACGGTCCAGGAGATACAAATAGTCCGGTCAAATTAGACATAAAAATAGTGTTTAAATAACAAAAATTCCGACAGAGCTAAATTTTGGTAGAGACCTTGTGTACACCAGTAGAAATAAAATACCAAAAGTCCCCATTGATCCCATGTGTGCTAAAAAAGTTACTCAAGGTCAAAGTAAAAATTTTCGTTTTTTTTAATTTTTCTCGATAATGGTAAGTTTTATCAAAATTATAGTTCAGACAAAAATTGTACATCATAAAATTATCTACAAAAATTTTTCCTATACTTTTTTTCCTAAGAATCACCATTCCTAAGATATCGCCATTCTAAAAGTTCAAGGAGTTACATTCATATGCACACATTTACACGCCACCTATGAGGTAGTGTACTTGGCGCTTTTTTTTTAACGTGGTTTCCCCGGTAGACCTATTCCTCGAGTTTTATGTAAACATACTGTATTTACTGCATGATGATAAGTGATATTTTAATATTTTGATCTGATTCATACTCTTCAAATTCCACTTCAACAGTCATGTATTTTTCGATTTCTTCTTATTTTTCCTCTTCTTCTTGCTGGATGTCCATATATTGCTCAACTGAAGATGAATCAGCAGTCTCTTCATCGATATCAAACGAATCTTTGTCTATATGATTCGATTAAACATTCGAGCAAGACTGGCAATTAGTACACGCTGGTGAACACGACAATCATACTCTTCACAGCCACATATGTAGCACTACAACCCTTTTTACTATTGCAAAAAATAGAGTTTAGGAGTTTTTCCGGTGCAGGTGGGAGGATAGTTTGAATGGGTTCCAAAATATTGTCTGTTAATTTCCAACCCCAGTCTTCGGGGTTTAGTTTATTGCCTAACCATGTCTGAACCTGATAAAATGCTTGATAAAAGTGTGTATACATACTTTTATCGAGCTTCTATAGAAGCCGATGTTGGAGGAAGACAGGATAGTTGTACTTGTTTCTTGTTCCGTGTATTTTTTACAAAAGTTAAATATCTATACTTGTCTATACAATCAATTTTCTTTGGAGCTCCATAAACAGCAAGGAGAAAGCGAATTCCTTTTGTGATTAGCGTTTGAGGAGAAGAGTCAATTTCTTTAAATACTTTAGCGCAATCAATTAAATCCATTTTTTCAAATAATTTTATACTTATGTTTTACCCCTTTTGAACATTGCTGATGTAGTATCGCAGCCGGTTATCGCATGTAAAAATAAAATGTGGTTTTGGCATTTTGGATAAGCAGATAAACTTCTTGAAAAGTATATTTCTGTTCGCGGTTGAGCCTTTCCAGGTTTTTAAAAGTAAATAATTTTATCAATTGGAGTTCGTGCAGTAAGTAGTTCTAACAAATCAACATCTTTACCAACCACAACGGTTGTATTTGTTGCATTAAGTTGTTCAATTGCTGTTTCTTCTTTTTTATTTAAGTTTTTTTACGAGACCAGGCTTGACTTGTCTTGGTAATTGTAGACGAAACAAATAAATGTTAATTTTCCCGGCTTTTCTATAATAATAATTCTACTACCATTCTTTACTTACAATCGTATTTTTATAGTTCTCTTATCTAAAGCTACATTTTTACTAACATTCTTTAGTTCATCCAATGTAAACAGGCAATCATCAACTACTTTCTATAAAATTATGAATTTCCTCCATCGCAAAGTTTGCTGCTTCATCTTGAGGAAGGCCTACTCTACTGCCAATATTAGGTCTCAGGAAAGGATTGTAACAACTGTCATGATACTTAGCCTCAGCAGCAACTAAATCGTACTCAAATTTAATGCGCTCAGTGACAGCTTTTGATACGTAATCAGAACTATCCTGAGCTACTGTCAAAACGTATTCTTTAAATGGAAGTGTAGGAACGTTATAAATTTTTTGTCGACGATGTAGCGATTTTTTTTCAGCCTCTTCATCCGCTTCATCGCCACAAATTAAGCAACATTTTTTAAAACAAAAGTCGGATTCACTTTCTCGTGCTCTAATACGAGGTGGACTTACTTTTGATGTACTACACGGAAAAAAATCCCTTACTAGGTTTAAGAATAGTTCTATACTTCATGTTAGGAACTTGATTTAAGTATATTTATTATTTCTATGAGATTAGCGTACATTTAAACTAAGTAATGGAATATACTTAATTTTTAAGAAAAACTGTTACTTGATTTGAGATTAGTATTCTTGGATTGAGTTTAAAGGTATTTTATTTTTAAGAAAATTGGTATACTTAAATCAAATATACAATAATACTTAGATGAAAGACCTCTAGTTGTTTACTCAAAGCGGAATATTGCCACTTGATTTAAGTATTCTGTATATTTGTATGAAATTTCGGTATACTTTATTTAAATATATGTATATTTAATACAAGAACGCTTATACTTCAATTTAAGTATAAGACTAGAACAAAGAATACACTATACTGTATTTAAGTATAGCTATTATTAAAAAAAAATACCTTATTCTTCGCTTAAGTAAATACCGTCCACCCTCTAAGACCGCTTCGCTAAAAGAAAAGACGCAGTTTCTGTGTTCAGTTCTGTCCTGTGTTCTGTGTACGTGTCGGCACCGGCAGTTCGTTTTTTCCTTCTTCGGTTTGGATGTTATTTTTAATAAAAAATAATGGAGAAGAAACTTAAAAATTGGGGCTTAGAATGTTTACTAGACACATTTTTGGGTAAGTAAATAATATTTCATTAATTTAAAGTAATTAACTAGGCATGATCGTAAAAATGTAGTGTAAAATGGATAGGTATACTGTAGTGTAAAATGGATAGCCTACGACAGGTAATAGACAATAAAACATAAACAGCAGAAAGGCTATAGCCTCCAATTCAGCTATATTATTTTTGTTTTAGAAAACGAGATAGATATCGATATTATGGTAAACCTAAGCGAGGAGAATTTAAAGGAATTAATTCCAAAAATAGGATTGAGGATCAAGTGTAGAGAAAAAATTGAAGAATTAACACCAAACCATCTACGATGATAATGGTAGCCTTCTTAGAGACTCATTTTACATATTATTTAGCTGGAGATAAATTTTACTGACAATACAATTCATTAATATTAGAACCAATAAAATGCCAGTATTCCATAGTGACGTATTTTATCACAGCGGCAATAATTTTTATCATCTTGTTTACACGTTACTAAGAATTTTGACACTTTTTTTGATTTAACATCTGTTGTCATTTAAATTCTTTATTTGATATATATCAATAAAATAATGAATTATAAACTCTAAAAGATCGATGGGTTGGTGTAAACGATAATGAAATTAAGGTAAGTTTGAATAAATAAGGTTTATTAAAGTCTTTTTATATTTTAAAGCACATTTTAATTTTAAATGTCAATCTGACAAATTTTTTAATTCCTAAAATTCATTATATTTTCTCACTAAATATAACTCGTGGTATGATTAATAATCGAAGATATTTACTCATTGAAACCGAAGCAGCACATTTCACTCGTCCTGCGGACTCGTGAAATCTGCAGCTCGGTTTCAATTCGAAAATATCATCGATGATAATCATACCACTTGTTATATTATGAGTGACAATAAAAATACCTACTTAAAAAAATATTAACTATTGTGATTAAAAAACCTTACCTTTACATATAGCACCAAAAATGTGATACCTAGGTACTTAAAAAAATAAAATGTAAAATATAGTATCTATGTTAATTAACCGTGAAAGAATGAATTTATATAAATTGACAGTACTTTTTCTAATATCTCTAAGACTGTTAGGTAATAAACCTATTGTGATATCAGTGCCTATTACACTTGGTACTTTAGTACATTAAAATAATTAAAATAATATGCCAAAAATACTGTTAAATTACTGTCATAACGATTATATTTTCATTTTCACTTGTATTTTCCGTAGTAGTAGAATAATTAATACAAATATTTTTCAGAGTCACGAATGTTTTTTTTGTAAAAATTATTCCGAGTCGCTAGACGAGGGAATTTTTTTTTCTAATCAACCACTTTCTTTAAGAATAGTGTAAAGTTATTTTAAATATATACTATACTTTTATCAAATATAAAAAAAGGAAAAGTAAGAATACAAGCATTTTATGCAAGTAAAGCGTGTACTTACAATAAGTATAAATAAATAAATTTTAAAGAAAGTATATTCTTAAATCAAGATTACTGTAAAGATTTTACAAAAAAACTATACTTTGATGAAGTACATACTAAAGTTACAACAAGAATACCGTACTCTTCATTGAAGACAAATTTGTATACTTAACTCAAAATTAGTGTGTTTCTTATTTTTAGTATAGCAGTAATCTTAGATTAAACCGAAGCTATCTTTATTTTATAAGAATATGAGGATACTTGAAACAAGTATAAATTTACTTGCGGAATAGGGAAACTAAGCTATACTTGGATAGAGTTGAATTTTCTTGGAATCAGTATAGATTTTTTTCCGTGTAGCTTGTCTTTCCTTTTGATAACAGAAATTAAACTTTTCCGGGTGTATGAATTTCGGCATCCACGTGCATTGTTTCAGACTTTTTACTTCTCAGATAATCAACAAACTCATCACCTCTTTCGGTACTGGCATCGATCAAAGTTTTCATTCTACGACTAACTGTAACAGCAAGTTTATTGCAAATAAAACATAATTGTGACATTTAAAAAAATATTAATCGGTACAAACTGTAATAGTAGATGCTAGCCATAAATACATGTATTCACTCGTATTCACTCGAAAGGAACGAACAACACTAAAAGTATTTCACTTAATCACTTGAGAAATGCAGGTATATGACATACATGACCGAAGGTATATGAGCCATCATAAGTTTGTTGATTTCGTTACCAAGCAACCGCCAAGATAAACCGCCGGTCCTGCCACATGTGCTACGTGTGTAAACTAAAACCATATTCGACTAGACAAAAATATAGAAGGGACTGGCTAAGGAACTTTTATTGTATATTCTCAGAATTGTATGGTTTAAACATATAAGAGATACAAATAGGCATTTTTAATTATATTAAGTGCCGTATATACGTGGTATTTGTGTGCATATCATGTAGAATGTAACTCCTTCAACTTTTAGAACGGCGATATCTTAGGAATGGTGATTCTTAGGAAAAAAAGTATAAGGAAAATTTTTGTAGACAATTTTATGATCTACAATTTTTTTCTGGGATGTATTTTTTATAAAACTTACCGTTTTCGAGAAAAATCAAAAAAACCGAAAATTTTGACTTTGACCTTGAGTAACTTTTTTAGCACACATGGGATCAATGGGGACTTTTGGCACTTTATTTATACTGGCATACCCAAGGTCTCTACCAAAATTTAGCTCTGTCGGAATTTTTGTTATTTGAAATGTCTATTTTGACCGGACTAAAAGTATTCCTAGCGGATAATAATCTTGGCTTTAAAAAGAATTTATATAAAAGAAATTAAAATTTTGATTTTTCCACTGTGCGAGTCCGCAATTTTCCAGTAAAACTCTTTCTCGACACTTAAAGAAAACTTATTATGTTTCGGTCTAAAGTTATCCCAAATCACGTTTAATTTTCAATTTCTTTTGTACCAAAATTACAATTGAAAATTTACTAAAAAAACTTTCTTTATGTAAGTCTTTTTGATTGAATTAAAGTTTAAATTAAGGTTTCTTGAATACTTAGTTAAATATTTAAGGTTAATTACTGCATAATATACAGTGTGCATGTTAAAAGTCCACCTCTGTTATCTTTTGAACGAAAAAAGGTATCGACATTGTACTCTTTAGTGTAACACTATTTGGTACGAAAATACTGAAAAATTGCATATCTCAACAAATATCAATCTCAGCTATTCAACTGATAAGACCTTTTTTAAATAAAATAAAATTTTCTACAAGTTTGTCCTAAAGAATTTTTCACTAAAATCAGGTTTAGTGACCCGTACCATCCTACAGGTTTAGATTACAGCTATGGCACATAAAGCATTTTTGTAGAACTTTTGATTACGAGTCCTTTTTGAAACAATCCAATAGCATCAAATGCGGCTGAGATATTGATATTAAAACAAAAAGTTTACATGTATTTTGAATGGGAAATCTTTATACGCTTTGAGAGAGTACTTAGAGTTAATATACGCGAAAGAAGTATCGGGTTATTGTGTTTTTAATTGTAAATAAAATTCAAGAACTAAATCGTTGCATTTTCATGTTTTGCCAAAGGATCCAATTCGGTAGGTACATTTGTTGGTGCAGAATTAACTAATGATAACTTTACCCAATATAATTTATATTTAAGTTTGGACATTTTTAAGAAATTAGTAAAAATAATTTTTGCACGAACATAACCTTAAAATCAACCATTTTTATATTTGAGTTCTCTAAAAAACGCCGACAACTGCATGTTAAACAACAAAATATACCTACGAATTCATGGCAACATAATATTACATATAATACATAATATAATGGTATTTTACCGTTGAGTGGAGACTTTCTTAATCAACGCTTTTAATAATGCTAAATGCTGTTTAAATTTAGACGACTTATTTGTTTGACCATTTTTACTGAATTGAAATGTTTACACTTTTCACGTTAATCACTACTAAAATGTGTATTTAATGCATCTATCTAGGTACAATTTAGACTGTATGCAATTTATTTCTTCATTCAGATTAACACTGTTTATTGGAAAACCGGTAAAAAATCAACCCAGGATTTCCTCTCGAAATACACCCAACAACACAACAAATCGAGCCACGGTTTTTTTTCGATATTTTTTAACATTTCCCGGCTTTATTCTCAAAAACACTCGTTTGTAAGGATTTTTTTTGAACATTTCCAACAAGATTTTGAGCGAAAAAATAAAAACCTGTAAGAGAATTTTTTAATTATAAAACACAAAATCCTCGACCGCTTTTTATCTAATCAAGTCCATAATTACACCGCGAAAATAAAATATAACTAAAATAAGATTACCTCCTCAAGCAAATTAAATTTCAGTCTAATTATATTTCGGCCTATTTCCTTATTTTAACGAAGGATTTTGCTCGATGCCCTTCAGTGGCGTATCATAGTTACAAAGTTAACGACGGTTATATAGTGGTTTTATAATTCTATAAACCATTTTTATGTTTTATTTACTCTTAAATTGTCAAGGCGTCAACATAAATTTTTTTACACGCGGGGCTGAAGTATTTTGGATTATTTAAAAGACTGTATAATATGGTATTTAAAAATGTGGTAGTTTTTCTTATCCAGCTTAAAGTGTACCTACATAAAGTTTTGTCAATACAAATAGTTAAAAAGCTTCGACTGAATTTGATCTACATCAAAAAATCATTATAACTTTAAAAATTTTAATAAATCACATGTCATGGGAGTATTAAATATTTTCACATTGCAAGTTTCTCTAAAAATTGTTTGTTTTCTTATAATCTAACTTAAAGTAAGTATGCCGAGAGGTATGCACAAGTTTTGTCGTTAGAAGTATAAAAGCTTCAATTTAATTTGAACTATATTCAACAATTATTTAGTATACCTATATTTATTTATGACCATATTAACACACTCTTTTAAAAAACCCACTTATTTATTTTGGTCAAAATAGATTTTTCTAACCTTAAAATACAAAATTAGATGATATTTTTTGTTCTAATACATTAACCTACCTTTGATACAGATATTCTTATTTCATAATAGAGAAGTTAGATTTTTTTAATAAATGCTGTTTAGTTGAAACTATTTTATGGAGAAATGTAGACCCAATGCACAAAAATATCACTTATATTGCACCTTACACTTTGGAATTTCATTAAATGCAGTATTTATATTCCTAAATTCTTAAACCAACCATTGTTATTGTGATACTATAAAGATTTATTAACTTTTAACGCTTAAAAATAAGCGGCAACACTATAAATATTATTTCTTTCATTGACTATACTTTGCCAGATACATAACCTCAAAAGCCTTAAATGCCAAATTTTTAAAAGACTGCGTTCCGTATGTGGTCACGTGGTGGGACTTTGAGTTGTGAAGCATAGTACAAATATTTAAATTAATTAGTAATAAATTATAATACAATAAATATATATGTTTTTTAAATTAATTAATAATTTTTCTGATCATGGACTTTTTACCGTACGCCCCTGGTGAAATTTAATAATTTTCAATGAATCTTCGGTTTTATAAAATTCTCCATACCGGCGAAAATAAATAAATTGGAATATATTTTGTGAACCACCTACGCCACTGGAGTTTATGTTTGAAAATCTCCATTTTATTGATTATTATAATTGAAATTTCCAAAAGGGCAGGTAATTTGCTTTGAACACGTTAATTAACAATTAAATTTCATTAAAGAACACAAATTTCAATCCCAAAGGCAATTTAAAATGTATTATTTACAAACATATTTATTGTTTAATTTAATTCAGCAAAAATAAAACACCCCTTTTTGATCATTTACATTGATGCTTTGTTTTATTTTGTGATAAACTCTTCTTGTTATTTCAAATAACTTATTTGTACAAAGCTGCCGTTCCCACAATTATTTTGTAAAATTTTAAATTAATTTTTTGTAGAAACCAATGTTCGTAAATATTTTAACAAAGGAAAAGAAAATATTTTAGCGAATGTTTTGTAAAGCTAATATGCAATTTTGTAAGCATTCAACGGTTACATACAATTATTAAATAACATAAATTGTTAAATATTTTTTAAAGATAAATTGCTGTTTTTGGTAATTTTTTTATTTTGTTTTTGTAAATGGGTCGTTTTCAAAAAACACCCGCCTTCCGCTGTCCGTAAGTTTGAATTCCAATAACTTTGTTAAAAATTATCGGATCTTATTGATTTAACAACCAAAAGAAAGCCTAACAAGCCCTTAGTAAACTCTTTCAGAAAATGTTTGTTTAGTTATTTCAGAATAATTTTTTTTTAATTTTGAAACTTGTGAAACACACATTTTCGCATGTCCCATTAGCGTTTAAATATTGAATAACCAAAACTTTGTGTTGCTTTATAGCAATCCATAACATCCTTAGTTAATACAGTAAACAATTTATATATAAAATAATTAATTTTAATCTACTTTTTTTTAAATTTGACTCATGTCCCAGACATTTTTTCCGTTGCGTTATGTCCGTCGCGTTACCGATAGAATATTTAAAAAAACATATATATGGCAACTTTTTTGGCACTCACGTGATCAACAAATGATGTTCGGACGTACACATTACCCAGCTGAATTTATTTATTCAATCAGGAAGAAGATATCGGTTGAAACAGGTGCGGGTAACGCGAATGTAATAATTGTTTGTCCGCTAAGTTACTCAAAAAAATAATAAAAATAAGGTAAGAAAAAATACTATTTTTCATGTTTATGTTTATTTTAGGGCATTAAAACTCATTGAGAATAATTAATGACTGTAATGTCTTATTATTATTTTTTAAATATGGTTTCACAAAACTTTGTAAACTGCGTTACTTTGTCCACTGCGTTACCTTATGGTAACGCAATGGAATTTAGGGTAACGCAATAGAGTTTTTCGACAACAAAGTGGATATTTACCGTCGCTTTTATTAAAAGTAGTTTATGATAAACAAATTTAACATTATTTGTGATTACAACTCATGATATAGATTACATCCAAGGGAAAATTCCACGCAATATACAAGTACCAAAAGGGACCTTCACCAGCTTATAGTCAAAGAAAAAGGGTGTCTACAATTTAGAAATCTAAGTTGTTATTCTGCAAGTGAGCACCACTACAAGGGATTTTGTTTATGCATTACTCTAAAATCTTACCCCCTTTATAGTTTCTTTTTTACGTTATCTGATTAAGTCCTTTCTGTACCCCAGTCCGTTGTGATACCAATGTCTATTTTGTTACTTTTTTTTGTTAAAAAAAATCCTTAAAATGATTTTACTATCACTTGGTAATACCTGTTTATAAATTAGAGTTTAACTTACTAATACAGTGACTAAAGGAAAATATTAATGGTATTGTTTTTTTAACAAAGAATTTTAAAAAGTAACTTAATTAACATAAATATTTAAAAAATGCATATAATTTTTAATAAAAAATAAAATTGGAGTCAAAAGTTTGTGAATTAAGTACATTTTATTTCAAATTATTTTTATAACAACTTTTTTTATTGAATTAAATTTTGGATTTCAAATTGGTAACACAGTGGAGATATATAAAGCTAGCTAAACACATTTTTCTGAAAAAAACGTATTAAAGTGACAATGTTTAAGGTAACTATTTGTTTTTACAATATTAATGTTAATTGTCCAATAACTACAAAGTGCCCGATAACAAACATTTACAAATTAGCAAAAATCGTCGTTCTAGGTAATTGAGGCTGCGTTTCTTAAACTAAGTGGATAGGAAGGAAAAAATAAAGGAGAAAAAGAGCAAAAAAAAGTAGGAGGATAAAACAGGAGGTGCTATAAATTACAGGTGATTTCGTAAGCCACCGAAAACGTGAAAATAGAAAAGTAAAAGCGCCATATTTTCTACTTACGGGCATTACGGTCCGATCCAAGCCACAATCTTTTGCCTTAATATGGTGGACTTGTTACGATATATCACTTAAGGTGCTGGCTAAAAGATTTCCCCTGCCCTTTCCTCAAACCCGAATTTTATACACAAGTATTTATTTTTATTGTTATTTTGTTAAGATTTCGACTTGTATTAGTATTCGTAGTCCATTAGAAGTTTCTGGGGAACGGAAAAAGATACCGATTTAAAATTTTAAGAGCGTTTATAATCTATTTATGTCTATAGCATTTAGTTTTTATTAACTTTATTAAACACATTTAAAGAATATGAACATTATTCATTGCTACATTGGTACATTCACACTATTTATTATTAAAATAAATCAAAAGGGCAGAAAAACTTAACGCGAGTGTTTATTACCCCTTAATGTGTTAAATAGTGACAAAATGTACACTACAGTGCATGCCAATTTCTTTGTCTGTTTTGATGTTACTAAGAGCTCTTTTTTCTTTATACTACTAGTGCACATTGTTTCACAATTAAAGTTAAATTACACCAATAGTGGCAAAATGGACTGAAAAAACTGGTAATAACCGAAATGCGTTTTAAAATGTTTGGTTGGTACCTATCTACCTACGCAGTGCATATCCGGAGATACCGCGTTGTGGAAGTGTGGCATTTTTTTCAGTTAGATTTTAATTACGGTGAATCCATAAGGGGTAAGTATTATACTTTCTTTTTTCTTTAAGCCTTAATACTCAATAAATACCAATATGTTAAAAGGATGTCCATACCCGACCTATATTATATATCAATAATTTACGGCAGTAGGTCGGGTATTTGTAACATTAATAATATAAATACATACACACTTGATTTACTTTTTATTTTCAAGCGTAATGGTTGTTATATTAACCTATACCTACATTTTTATTAATATTATGGAAAATTTGTACACGTGTGGTAAATCCCCGACATACAGCCGCCTGACGCCTCTCTACCAATGGGATCACCCATTTTTTATAACAGAAAAATGGATTACTGATTAAATCTCAAGTTGACAGCCAGTAAAACATTGCATTGATCTAAAACTTTTACGTTTTAAGGAACCATTTTGCTTAAGCCAGCCATACGACTCAAATATAAAATTATATTTTAAAGGCACCGATTTTGATAATTGTCATAGATTTTTGTTCCCAATAAATGTTTCTCTTTATTTACTTTTTCGTTTTATTCACTACTACCAATAGGTTTTACTCAAATAATAGTGTTAATTTACACAAGAAGTTTGCACTAAAAGAGTAAAAGTACCTTTTTAAAATTAGAACTTTTACAAAGTAGTGTTAATTTACACTGAACAAAAGTGGGATTTTACCCAGGAAGTGTGGAAGTACATGATTTTAGGTAAATTAACACTTTTTAATACAGTGTAAAATTACTTTATCCTCAGTGCTATAGTGTTAAATCATACTTGCTTACTTGGGGAAAATTACACTACAAATTAACTCTAATTGTAGTGTTATATAACAACACTATTTAGTGTGGACCTGTGTGAACTCTAATTAGTGTTGCTTAGAGTAAGAATAAGGTTTTTAAATAAATTAAAAAAATAAATAAAAAAAATTGGTTTTTTTTTTATAAAATCATTCATTGACTAAATTTCCAATCAACAAAAAATGAAACAATTTAAGAAAATAAGAAAACAATCTTGCAAAGCCAGACACAACACTTAGATATCTTAATTTGTTTTTAGATTGTTTCATTTATTTTCTAAACAACCATCATGCGAAAAACCTTGAAAAACTCTTGCAAAAAATGGCATGATTCTTGAAAAATTTAACGAACAGAAACGAATAAGGAGGTTAAGAAGAAAACAAATTGTTTTGTAAAAAACAGTTTAAATTTATTTATTGTCGGTACGTTTGAGTGGAACTGAAATTTTCCAAACAACCTGATAAATCGGTTAATTTTATCCGTGAGAGGCCTCCTGCTTTTTTCACCGCACAGTGATGTAATAAAATTGTAAAAATAGTTCTATTTATATTTCTGAGGTTGAAAGTTTTCATTATTTAATGGTTATAATATATTTTTTTTATTTGTAAAAGTTCCTTAAATCCAAGTACCGTTATCTTGCACTTTTCAGCGGTGTTGCCAAATTTATAATTTTATAATTTTTTTTCAAAAAAGTCTTATAAGCCAAGAATTTTTTGCCAGTAACTATTACTTTTTTTTACTACTTTTAATTTTTTTATATATTTTTTTTCACAGAACTTTTTTGCAACGTTGCCAAATTTACAAAAAATCACAAAATCTGTAAATTTTTCCAAATCTAAGAATACCGTCATCTACCATTATTTGTATATACTTTTTTTGCGTTTTTATTGTTTTTCGTCATTTTTTATTTTTTTTTTAAATTCCCAGAACCCAAAATTTTTTTGAGAGTAGCATGGGTTACTTTTATTTTTTTTACCACTTTTTGCTTTTTTGACTACTTAATCTATTTTATATATATTTTTTTAAATTTAAAAAGCCCAGGATTGCAAATTTTTTTATATTCGTAGAACCTAGAATTTTTTGCATAGTTGCCAAATTACAAAAATCACAAAATCAGGGATTTTCTGCGATGTTGTTTAATTTCGCAAAAATTCCAAGACTTGAACATTTTTTTACGAGTCATCTTAAACTTCTTGACGTTGTTGACAAATTTACAAATTTTCCCAGAATACGGGAATATTAAAAAATACCGTCATATTGCACTATTTAGCGGTGTTGCCTTATTTATGCACACTTTTTGTGCTATAAAAATTTACACAAATTAGAATTTTTTGCAACGTTGCCAAATTTCCAAAAAATCTCAAAATCGGGGATTTTCTGCGATGTTGCCAAATTTCTTAAAAATTACAAAACTTTTAAATTTTTAAAACCTTCTGACTTTTCAGCGGTGTTGCCAAATTTATATATTTTTATATATTCTGTTTTTTGATTTTTTTATTTCTTTTCCACTTTTTTGTCTTTAAAATTTTTTTTTTCAAAAAATTTCAAGAAGCCAAGAATTTTTTGAGAGAAACATCCATGGGCTACTTTTATTTTTTTGACTACTTTTTGCTTTTTGACTACTAGGCTTTGTAAATTTTTTTTTTAAATTTACAAAGCCCAGGATTGCATTTTTTTTTTATTCATAGAACCTAGGATTTTTGCAAAGTTGCCAAATTTCCAAAAATTCACAAAATCAGGGATTTTCTGCGATGTTGTTTAATTTCGAAAAAATTCCAAGACTTGGACATTTTTTATGAGCCATCTTGAACTCCTTGAAAAATTTCACAGAATACGGAAATTTAAAAAAATTCTTATTTATGTATACTCTTTTTGCTATTTTTATTTTTTTCTACTTTTTTTCTAAAATTCACAAAAACTGGAATTTTTTGCAACGTTGCCAAATTTCCAAAAATTCCCAAAATAAGGGATTTTCTGCGATATTGCCAAATTTCTTTTTCTACTTTTTCCAAAAATTCACAAAAACTTGAAATTTTTTGCGACGTTGCCACATTTAAAAAATCACAAAAATATGATTTTTTTGCGACGTTGCCAAATTTCTTTTTTTTTCAAAAAAATTCTTGGCTTCTGTAAACTTTTTTTTGACGACTTTTTGCTATTTAATTTTTTTATACTTTCTATACTCTTTTTTATTTTTTTAATTCACAGAACTTGGAATTTTTTCCAACCTTGCCAAATTTCCAAAAAATCACAAAATCTGGTAATTTTTTAAAATCTGTATTCTTGCACTATTTAGCGGTATTGCCAAATTTACATATACTTTTTTTGCTATTTTAGTTCTTTCTCCACTTCTTTTTGTATTTTTTGTATTTTTTTCAAAAAATTCCAGAACCCAAGAATTTTTTAAGATTTTATTTTTTTGACTACTTTAATAATCTATTTTAATTATATAATATTTTTAATTTCTAGAACCTGTTTTTTTTATTTTACTTAGCTGAAACATTAAGCATTAACTCTGAATACAATATTTTCTTAAATACGTTCTTAATGGTTTTTTTTCTTTTTTTGTATTTTCTCTTCATTCGAATTGTTTGAATAATTGATAAATCAATTGGAAAAATCAGTCAAAAGAACTTCATTTGCCTCATGGCAAATGTAAAATAATTGATTTTGTTCTTTTGTTGCAGCTTAATGAGGGTTTTATGTATTTTTTTTATTTGCTTGATTAAATTATTTTTTACTCGCTCGCTTCTCTTTTGAATTGGAACAAATTTCCAAATAAAGCTCCATTGAAAATTAAGAACTTATGTCTGTAATCTTGCAGGGGCGTCGCCTTTATTATACTTTTTTTAGTTTTATTTACCACATATAATTAAAATTTAATTCATTGAATTTTGGACACTCGTACTTATTTTAGACCAGTGCAGAAGCCTTTAAAAATGGTAAAAAGAGAAAAAAAATAATAGTAGGATGAAACCCATTGGAAAGGAGGGGAATATAATAAAAATTAAAGGAAAAATAAATTACGCGCGATCTGAGTTCGGGAAGTGGGAGGGGGGTTTAAGGGTAAAAAATGGTTTATCTCGATTTCCGGCAAAACTACAAGTCCTATGGAAAAAAGTTAAATGTCAAAGTTGTAGGTAATAAAAAGATCTACAACTTTTGTATTTACAATTTTTTCACATAACCTCAAAATTTATGTGAAAAATCCAAAAAACCAAGTTTTTGGTTTTTTATTTTTATCTTTTAAAAAAAAAAAAATTTTTCACGAAATTTGGTGAAAACTTACCTTTTTATGTCTCAAATACTGTAATTTATTTGATTTGAAATATTTATTATTTCGCCTTATTTTGACTTAATATCAAAAAAGCACCCTAATTTTCAATCGAAAATTCTCGCGTCAAAATATCAGCTTTTTTCAAAAAGTCGGTGTGCTTTTTGTTCGATGAACTCTCTACTTTCTGTTTGTGTAAAAAAAAATATACATTACTATGGTAAATGTTCTCAGAAAATACAAAAAATATTATAATGAATAACGTAATCAGAATGAAGTATCTAAATTCAATAGTATGATTTACATGTATTTTTATATTTTATGAGATTTTCTGACATAAATGTTATTAGAATTTAATAAATAAACTTTTTAACTAAAAAAAATTGCAACAATCACATTTTTTTGATGAAATTCTACATAATGATTAAAATAAATTTTCGAATTCGAGTTTTTTTCGTTATTCATTATAATATTTTTTGCATTTTCTGAGAACATTTACCATAGTAATGTATATATTTTTTACACCATCAGAAAGTATAGATTTCAACGAACAAAAAGCACACCGACTTTTTGAAAAAAGCTGATATTTTGACGCGAGAATTTTCGATTGAAAATTAGGGTGCTTTTTTGATATTAAGTCAAAATAAGGCGAAATAATAAATATTTCAAATCAAATAAATTACAGTGTATTTGGGACATAAAAAGGTAATTTTTCACCAAATTTCGTGGAAAATAATTTTTTTTTGAAAAAGATAAAAATAAATAACCAAAAACTTGGTTTTTTGAATTTTTCACATAAATTTTGAGGTTATGTAAAAAAATTGTAATTACAAAAGTTGTAGATCCTTTTATTACCTACAACTTTGCCATTTAACTTTTTTCCATAGGACTTGTAGTTTTGCCGGAAATCGAGATAAACCATTTTTTACCCTTAAACCCCCCCCTCCCACTTCCCGAAGTCAGATCGCCCGTAATTTATTTTTTCTTTCATTTTTATTATATTCTTCTCCTTTTTCAACGGGTTTCATCATACTGTTATTTTTTTTGGTTTTAAAAATTATCGACCCTGGTCTATTTATACTAACCTGATTTTTTTTCTGCGGGGTTGACAAGAACGACACCAATTTATTTTTTTTGAACCACTGTGCGAATCTATCCTACCATTTTGTCAATTTCGTCTCGTTCTGCTTGGTTTTTCCATGCTAGGTATCCATCCCGAACATTTCGAGATTTTGATTTGTCACTTTTTTTATTTTTTACATTTTATTTTGCTTTTGTCCCACTGTGCGAGAATTGGGTTAGCGTTATTTAGCACTTTCCGTGCAGCGCCGAGACTATGGGTACGCCTTGCTACGCTTTATTATTAATACGTGACCATTGCCTGGCTACAAAACTGACTCACATTTAAATTTCTTATTTATTTGATACTGTATATGTATAGCACAGTGGCGGATTTCTTTAAAGGAAAAAATTTTAGCGCAAAATAATTACAACAAGAAAACTGCATCTTTTAATTGAAAAGCTTAGGAACTTTCTAAGAAAGAAAATTTGTCTTGCTACACAAGCATATGGGTGATTCTACAAAAAGTTGGACAACTTGATGTCATCAGTCAATAGAGTAGGTATTTTAATATATTTTGTAAATATTTTAGTACAGTGTGTATTAAAACGAATAGATACACTTAAATAAAACAAGTGCCAAACCCCGCCCACTGTGGTAGGGATTGAATTATTTTTGTTTGAGTATTGTTTAAAATTGATTAAATTCCAGTTAATGGCGAAAATGTATTTCTTAAAAACTATACACATTTCCCTACGACAGCGTCGGAGCTACTGAACACAGTAGATCAAACTGCATGCCCTTGTATCTGGCTGCATGCCGCGCTGTTGCCATATGCTATTATTGTTTCCTAAAAGGGTTGTATTTCTTATTTTTTAATATTAAAAGTAAGAAAATTAACTAAATCAAATTATTTTTGACATATTATTAATATTTTGTTATTTTTAAAGTTTCAAACAAATAAAATTGAACTATTTATTAAATAATTATAATCGTTCTCTTCTGATTTAAAACAACCTGGCAACTATGGTTCGTAATTACGAATGGCTTGGTTTAAGCCACGCCCAATTAAAGTTTGTTTCTTTTTCTCTGATCAGAATATAATTTGTCATCCTTGTCTCCAGCGTTACTTACTTGATTCTATACAGTCTGTATTACAAAAGATCCAGATTTTTTTAACTTGTCCACCCAATTTTAATGTATTTTTTTAAAAGCACGTTTGTAGAAAAACATAATAAATATTCAAAACATCAGTACCTTGGCGTGTCACAACTCCTGAATCAAATATTTGAGTGATTTTATTTTAAAATATATTCAATTTATTTTAAATTTTTCAATTTCACTACAAACTATAAAACAATAAATAATGTATTTTTCATATTTTATCATAGATTCGAATAAAAACAATTTTTAAAAAATTGATAATCTTTGTACTCACTTTTACCCATCAGTTCTGTGTCCAATGTTAAAATTCAAAATTCCTGCGAAATATTGAAGTTTAAACGTCAAGTCCTCGTTTTAACTCAAGTGTTGGTAAAAAATTACCTACAGAGCCCGCCCTTTGCACGACAGTCATCTTGAAAACAATGCAAGCGGCGAAGTTGTGGTAAATGCACGTATAGTTCCAGTCAAAATTTCTAGTAGTTATTTCTTACGTATATATATTTATTGTAATTTATATAAGGCTATATGTGATTTTTTGATAAGTAGCATCCACTAATAAAAAATATCAGTATATTACTTAATTGAGATATCGGTATGCCCAAAATCCACCAGATATTTAATGTATAATATGCTCAAAGTTGCAATAAATCTTATATTTTGCAATAAATTATGTATTTAATTAGTACCCTGGTATACTCGTCACTTCCCTTGCATTCAAATTTAGAAAACACAGATATTTCAGAAACTGTTTGAAAAAGTGACTGGAACAGTATATTTATTATATATTCTATGTTCTCATAACAAAATACTGTTTAATTTCCTCCGAAAACTTTATAAACAAAATGAGGTCAAAAGTTGCCCAACTTTTGTAGAATCACCCTGATATATTAGTAAGTAAATTGTTACATAGTAACTCCTAATGTTGAACACATTTTATAAATAAAAAAGTAACATTTATGAACACACTACGTATATGTAGAAAAGGTGGAATGAGAGATGGTTATTCTAGTCACAAGGTGTTTAACAATTAACAATTTCCATTTCCTTGTCGGTCCTTTGTATCCACTTTGTTCCACTTCCGGTATTCCTGTTTTCTCTCTGCACTACTTCCCTCCCGTTTCATCCCACCCCCATTCACACCCCCCTTATTTGGGGTTTGCTCCCCTCTGCAATCCTTTTCCTGAACGTTCTCTTCTAGGTCCACTTTATAGCATTTAAATTCCAATTAAATGTCATAGCTTATTACACAGTAAAAAAAAAATCAACTCTAAGCAAAACTAATTTGAGTTCACACAGGTCCACACTAAATAGTGTTATTTTATAACACTACAATTAGAATTAATTTGTAGTGTAATTTTCCCCAAGTAAGCAAGTATGATTCAACACTATAGCACTGAGGATAAAGTAATTTTCACTGTATTAAAAAGTGTTAATTTACCTAAAATCGTGTACTTCTACACTTCCTGGGTAAAATCCTTTTTTTGTTCAGTGTAAATTAACACTACTTTGGTGCAAACTTCTAGTGTAAATTAACACTATTATTTCAGTAAAACCTATTGGTGGTAGTGAATAAAACGAAGAGGTAAATAAAGAGAAACATTTATTTGAAACAAAAATCTATGACAAATATCAAAATGGGTGCCTTTTAAAATATAATTTTATATGGGCAAAATGGTTCCTTAAAACATAAAAGTTTTAGATCAATGCAATGTTTTACTTGCTGTCAACTTGTAAGCAATGAATTATCTTGAAAATTCATCAGTAATCCATTTTTCTGTTATAAAAAATGGGTGATCCCATTGGTAGAGAGGCGTCAGGCGGCTGTATGTCAGGGATTTACCACGCGTGTACAAATTTTCCATAAAATTTAGGTATTGGGTAATATAACAACCATTACGCTTGAAAATAAAAAGTAAATTAAGTGTGTAGGTATGTATTTTTATTATTAATGTTGCCGTAAATTATTGATATATAATATAGGTCGGGTATGGACATCCTTTTAACAAATTGGTATTTATTGAGTATTAAGGCTTAAAGAAAAAGGAAGTAAAATACTAATACCCAAAAATAAGAATGTCCTCTTATGGATTCACCGTAATTAAAATCTAACTGAACAAAAATGCCACACTTCCACAACGCGGTATCTCAGGATATGCACTGCGTAGTTAGATAGGTACCAACCAAACATTTTAAAACGCATTTTGGTTATTACCAGTATATTCAGTCTAATTTGCCACTATTGGTGTAATTTAACTTTAATTGTGATACAATGTGCACTAGTAGTGTAAAGAAAAAAGAGCTCTTAGTAACATCAAAACAAACAAAGAAATTGGCATGCACTGTAGTGTACATATTGTCACTATTTAACACATTATGGGGTAATAAACACTCGCATTAAGTTTTTCTACCCTTTTGATTTATTTTAATAATAAATAGTGTGAATGTACCAATGAATAATGTTCATATTCTTTAAATGTGTTTAATAAAGTTAATAAGCACTAAATGCTACCTTTTAACTTTTACACTTACAAATCAACTCTAATATTTTTACCCCTACACTAAAAAATTTACACGGGCAAAATTTTTTACTGTGTACAAGATGCATCTTAAAAACAGTTTAATCCCACGAAAAAGATACATGGTTTGAATTGGAAATGTCATTATCTTTTAAATGAGAGTACAATGAAAACTAATTACAACTTTGGTTGATCTATTGCGAAATTAAATGATTTTACCTTTGTTTTGCTATTTGAATACCTTATATATTGCAGATAAACTTTATATTGCTTTTGTTCGAGCTATCTAAAGCTGAGTAGGTAATAATTTATTTTGAATTAAATAGCTCCAAGCTTGCACAATATTAAAACAACTCGGTAAAACCAAAATGACGTCCAAAGTACAAATTTTGATGTCAATCTTACAACCAAATGCTTAAGACAGTAAATTACTTCTGTTAATTTCTAATGTTCAATTTTTGTTGTAAGATCTTGGGACAAGGATAATAGGGGAAGGAATTTCATTTAAACACACTGCAGTTAAACGCTTTGCAAGCATTTAATTGGTATTTTAGGTCAACAGGAAAGTTATAATGGCCATTGTTAGAACTTTGTGTTACATCGACTTATACGTTCATATGGTTTCTCTTTTATACAGCCCCAAAGAAAAATCATTGCATCCCTTGCAACCTGTTGTTAAAAATATTTCAAAAATAAATATTACCCTTTTGTACAATTTTTAAAATAATTCGTATAAATACACAGTAAAACAGGTCCACACTAAATAGTGTTGTTTTATAACACTACACTTAGAGTTAATTTGTAGTGTAATTTTCCCCAAGTAAGCAAGTATGATTTAACACTATAGCACTAAGGATAAAGTAATTTTACACTGTATTAAAAAGTGTAAATTTAAATCCCACTTTTGTTTAGTGGAAATTAACACTACTTTGGAAAAGTTCTAATTTTAGAAAGGTACTTTTACTCTTTTAGTGCAAACTTCTAGTGTAAATTAACACTATTATTTGAGTAAAACCTATTGGTGGTAGTAAATAAAACAAAAAGGTGAATAAATAGAAACATTTATTTGGAACAAAAATCCATGACAATTATCAAAATCGGTGCCTTTTAAAATATAATTTTATATTTGAGTCATATGGCTGGCTTAAGCAAAATGGTTCCTTAAAACGTAAAAGTTTTAGATCAATGCAATGTTTTACTGGCTGTCAACTTGTAAGCAATGAATTATCTTGAGAATTCATCAGTAATCCATTTTTCTGTTATAAAAAATGGGTGATCCCATTGGTAGAGAGGCATCAGGCGGCTGTAGGTCGGGGATTTACCACACGTGTACAAATTTTCCATAATATTAATAAAAATTTAGGTAAAGGTTAATATAACAACCATTACGCTTAAAAATAAAAAGTAAATCAAGTGTGTATGTATTTATATTATTAATGTTACAAGTACCCCTAGGGGGTCTATTCTGTAACTTTTTAGTTATGTTTATCGGCTGGGTTATAAGTTTATTTATAACCAAATCGATATAATTTTAACTGTAATTCCCATTCTGTAAGTTATGAATATAACTATTATAGTTTGGTTTTTTAATCATGACCCTCACGTGACATATGTAAGGATATAGCTCAGACATTCGTATTGTATTTCCACGCCGCAGGACCACTGGGACGTAGCATATAGCGATAGATAAACGTATGTCTAATAATACCACAACATACGTTCTTTATGTTTATATTTTTATAATAATGGGATCGACAAAGATAGCTAAATGCACAAATGTCTACAAAACTTTGACAGCCTGTCATCATTGGTGTACTTTTTTAATATTTTCCATAATTTGCGTATTTAAATTTAGATGAAACTTGGATATTTGCTAAAGGAAGCCATACAAGATCCTGGCAAGACTCATCCACAAAAAGTGTACGCAAACCAGAAGGTTATGATGGAAAACGTTTCATTGTGTTGCATGCTGGTAATGAAAAAGGTTTTATTCGCGATGCCGCATTGGTTTACTCCACGAGGTCAAAACTGGCGGATTATCATGGTGATATGAACTCAAATTTTTTTTTTGAAATGGTTGCAAGAACAATTCATCCCAAATTTACAGGAACCTTCTCTAATTATAATGGACAACGCGTCTTACCATAGCGTCTTAATGGAAAAACAACCAACGGTTTCATGGACTAAAAACAAAATTAAGGAATGGTTGGAAGAAAATAATATACACTGAGAAAAAAATGGGACAAATAAACTGTTTACCTAATACTTTTATTTGTAGTGAATATATTGTTTATTACCTCTAAATAGTCGAAATAATAACGATAAATATACTTTAGTAAAACTTTATGTGTCGGGAATAAAAATATATTTAGGATAAATAAACTGTACCCTTGTCCCATATTTAAATATTTTTTTTATTTGGGAACAATAAACTTTTTTCTCCGTGTACCATTAAATAATGATATGTTCAAAGTAGAACTTTTAAATTTAGCCAAGAAACATAAAAACCCAATACGATATAAGGTTGATGAATTGCTACAAGAAAATGGACATGAAGCTTTAAGATTGCCCCTGTACCATTGTCAATTTAACGCAATTAAAATGGTATGGGCCGATGCAAAGGATTATTATAATAAACATATTGGTGAAGATGGCTACATTGCCATATGGCAATGATAAAGTGCTTACTATGTGGGAACGAACATTACAAAAAGTTACTCCAGAAAGTCAAAAATAGCACACACTGAAAAAATTATAGAGGAATGGTACAATTAAGAAACAATCTTGGACGATGATCATCGTCATGAAATGATAATCCACATTGGTAACGTCAACGACGATGAATCGGAAGATGATAGCGATTAAGATATCTTATATATAAATATTAACATATTAATAGGTTAAAAATAGATCCTTTTAATGCAGTTAAGAGCATTTATCATTAAATTATTAAATAAACCAATTTTTTTCAGAGTATATTGCATTTTACTATTAAACAAAAATTAGACGTCCCATTTTTGTCTCCATTTCAGCTTATTGGTGTGTGCAATCTCCACAACTAAATGATTATCTAAAATAATATCTTAACCATTGTGCATTATACAAATATTAATATTTCCAAATTAATTAACATACATATTTTGAAAATTTGCAAAGTATAGGGAATTTTTTAGTAGTAGAATAGGTACCCTTAATTTTCTCCACGCAGAATGGGTAACGCAAACTATATAATTTAAAATTACAATAATGTAATATATATAAATTACAACGTTTCATTTAATAATATAATTACATAAGAGTTACTGTTTTAATAAATTTGCACGTTCAAATGAAGGATTTAAGTTAAAACGAATCATAATATGGTTTAAGCCAGGCAAAATACGATTCTCATATTTTGATTCGCAACCCAAAGCACAAACGTGTATAATGGACTGCATACGTATACAACATTTCGAACCCCAAATAAAACTCCACGATACGCCACTGATTTTGCCCTCGATTTGATTCAGTTGCTTGACATTGTTGCCGTAGGGCTCATGACTTAAAAATTCAACTATAGTTATTTTTAACTTCATATCGAACATGGTTAAAACTCTTAGTGACATTAGCTACAAACTTCAACGAACTTCAACGAACCATGACAAATGTAATACTTATTAGGGGTTTACGGAAAAATGTACTACCTAATTTTTAATATAAATATTAAAACTTTATGATTTACATGATATCTTATTAAGTAAATGTTAAATTAAAGAAAATAAATCCTTCCATTTTAAAGTTAGTGTGGCAACAATGCGTAGCCAACTTCGTGTTTATTATTGACGGGATAACTCAAGTATTGTCAGTGTAGTTTCTTTATAATCTGTGCAAAGATGGTGAAGGCAGTTAGAATATGGAAAACATTCATACGTTCAACTATACCTATCCGGAAAAAGCCCATAAGAAGAAGGCTAAAAAAATTCAAGATATACTGCTCCGGCAGTTGATAGCCAGCAACTTTGCAGTGACAAAGGGGCTTAAAAACATTCCAAAGGCCATAATAAAGACAATTTGTGGCTGCTGGAGCATTTTGGGTAAACTGATATCTCAGATATTAGACCCACACCAAACTTATATGAGTTTATACTGACATTAAATGAACAAGTTCTGCGCAAGAAGAATTTAAATTGAAGTTTGCGAAAAAGTTATTTTTTCAGCGTGCCCCCTAATTACGATTATTCAATCACTTTCATACGTTCACCTACGTTTAATGAAAAAATTTCAAAATTTATTAATAAGTAGGTATTACAGATTTTATACCATTTTAAATTTTTATTAATTTACAGATTATTACAGATTTTATACCATTTTAAATTTTTATTAATTTAACTATATTTTAAAAAAATTAAAAATGGTATAAAATATTCTTGGATTTTCAAAATAAATTTTGACACAGTAGTGAATTATAAATTTCACCTCTTTAATTTGAATAATCTTAAATAGGGGGTTCAAAACTAACTTTTTCAATTTAAATTCTGCTTAGGCAGAACCTGTCCATTCAATGTCATTATAAACTCATATAAGTTTGGTGTGGGTCCCATCATGGGACTCCCATGTCTAATAACTCAGATGTTGGTATACCCAAAATCCACCAGCTGCCAAACTGAAAAAGTTCCTAATTTTTTATGTGTACCTTTTATTTGTAAATGATTTTTAATTTTTATTAACATATAAATATGTTTTTTTATTTAAAGTTTGAATATATGTATATTATTTTTTATTAAAATATATTATTTTAGTTAGAATACCTACTTATTATTTTATTAGAATATTTTTTATTATTGCAACATGAGTGCAATCAATGCTGCCTACAATCCCAGGAAATCCATAGCGATCAAAAAATTAAAGTTTTAAGGGGTGGAGGGAAAAACTATCCAGCTTTGTAAAAGAATATTATTAATAACATTACACACCTCTGATATGCAAATGAAGAGTAAGCTGGTAACTCCCATGTCCTAAAAATTTTAGTGTTCACAATATTTTTAG
This sequence comes from Brassicogethes aeneus, assembly GCA_921294245.1. Classification (NCBI taxonomy): domain Eukaryota; kingdom Metazoa; phylum Arthropoda; class Insecta; order Coleoptera; family Nitidulidae; genus Brassicogethes; species Brassicogethes aeneus. Next base: position 3,398,262 of record OV121142.1, on the reverse strand, counting down.
ATGGGCAGGTATTCCAGTGTTTTTTAATTCATAATTCATATGTGGTAAAAGATTTTCGATAAAAAAATAAGTAGCTTCCTTGTTAAGTCTAAATAATTTGAAGAATGTAAATTGCGATTCATTATTCGTGCCGCATTACTAAATCAAAAAAAAAAATAAAAAAATACTCAGGGTTCTAGGGTATGAAATAGTTTATTTAATTAATAGCAAAAAAGTTTAGTACTAATAATTTGTAAAGGAAATTATTCTTATAATGCACCTTTGAAATTGTTTTTTATTTAAATCTAAATTATAACTCAAAAGTTATTTTTATCGCCTACTAATATACCTCACGATATACATTTCTGAATAACCAGCGTTATATCGACATCGGGTTAAATTTTAAACCAAATACGAAGTTACAGAATCGCTCTAGAGATTTTAACCAGTCGATATGATATAACCCAGGGTTATTTATAACTAAAAAGTTACAGAATAGACCCCTGCCGTAAATTATTGATATATAATATAGGTCGGGTATGGACATCCTTTTAATATATTGGTATTTATTGAGTATTAAGGCTTAAAGAAAAAGGAAGTATAATACTACTAAATACCAAAAAATAAGAATGTCCCCTTATGGATTCACCGCAATTAAAATCTAACTGAACAAAAATGCCACACTTCCACAACGCGGTATCTCCGGATATGCACTGCGTAGGTAGATATGTACCAACGAAACATTTTAAAACGCATTTCGGTTATTACCAGTTTTTTCAGTCTATTTTGCCACTATTGGTGTAATTTAACTTTAATTGTGATACAATGTGCACTAGTAGTGTAAAGAAAAAAGAGCTCTTAGTAACATCAAAACAGACAAAGAAATTGGCATGCAATGTAGTGTACATTTTGTCACTATTTAACACATTAAGGGGCAATAAACACTCGCAATAAGTTTATCTACCCTTTTGATTTATTTTAATAATAAATAGTGTGAATGTACCAATGAATAATGTTCATATTCTTTAAATGTGTTTAATAAAGTTAATAAGCACTAAATGCTACCTAGTGTATTTTGTAGAGTAACTTTTACACTTACAAATCAACTCTAATATTTTTACCCCTACACTAAAAAATTTACACGGGCAAAATTTTTTACTGTGTAGTATAAAAGTTGGAAAACGCCGTAGTATATAATATATTATATATATCGTACTTTTATTAAAAATGTTATACCTACCCTTTTTAATTAAGTAAATTACGTGAAAAAAACATGTTCTTTTTTTTCCTGTGACCTTATTAAAAAGTAAATTAATCCTAATAACATACAAATAGGTGTGTGGCATTTATATTTCTCCACGTATTACTGTATTTAACAAAAATAATTACCTTTGTTAGCTTTATTAATGCATATGTCCTGCTTTCAAAAATATTGTAATTAAAAATGATATTGTTCTTTAAATCTTCATTGTTGGTTAGGTTTATTGATATAATTATATTTTACCAAATTTCTTTATAATTTGATGATTTTAGAATGGGGTGGTATTTAATTGTTTTTGAATCCTATCACATGCACTTTGGTTTTGTTAACTCTTTCGAAAATATGTGGTTTAAAGTGGGACCTCATTATCCACAAAAAGATGCCTTATTTTCTCTGAATCATTTTAAAAATCAATACGGGAAAGTAGCAGTATAGGCGATATTTATTCAGAGCTTGTCTGAAAAATCAATTTCTTTATTGTCGTCGCCACGAAAACATTTGGCAAAGAACAAGTCGGTTTTCAATGCAAGGTGCATTATACACCTCCGTGGAATACAAATTTCGAAAAGATTTATATAAATCTATACTGCCATAAAAATGTTATGCTATTTTTAAAGAGAATGGAGTGAAATTACACAGAATATTACAGGGTTTTAGAAAGTGATCTTTAAATAAATACGCAGTCTGTCAAGTAAGAGCAAAAAGATCTTTTCAATTTTTATCGATTTTTAATCACCTTTTCCATATAAGTCAATATAAAGTCACACTGACCACTTAAGATAATAGTACAAATGTGGATAGATTAAAAATGTATTCAGCGACTAACACAAAAATTTTGTAAGGATAGAATTAACTTAATATAAACTGAAAACATAAATTACAAACTAAAGTAAATAGTAATCTGATCAATAATGTAGCACAGTAGGAACATAGAAACACTTTTTATCCTCATTTGATCACCAGGTCATAATTATTGATTTAGCCCAGTCCCTGAACAATTTTCCAAATACCTACATATTCGGAAAAATAATATTCAATAATTACTCACCACAAATGTGGTACTAACCTCACAATGATACACTTCCTAACATCAACTAAAACTGCAAACTAATGATGCAGATTGCAGTTGAGCGACCGGCCGGCGTCTTATTTCAAGCGGGAAATCATTTCATTGGTTATCTTAGGTGGTGTAATGCTTCACTCCAGAACAAATTGTCCAATATTGTAAAATTTATATTCCATAGCTTATATAACAAAACGTGATAAAACAACAATTCTTAAAGCATTAAATACCAAAAGCATTTTGTAATAAAAATAGATTCTATTCTTACCAATTTGGAAAAGTTTTCTCAGTATCCGATATTTACCGATACATGTATAAGCCGCTGTATCAATATAAAAATCCAATTTAATAGGTTTGGATATAGTTTTGCCTTGTTTACAAAATATATTCGCCTTGTAAGTGCAGAAAAACATATATTGCTTACTTGGGTTTAAAGAATAGCAACTATAATTTCAGATTAGGATTATACTTGCCGTCTTAAGTAAATACATTTGAAAATACTTAGTATACAGTTTCGCTTTTTGGGATAAGATTGCTTTGATATATTCTTTCCTTTTTTTTTATAAAACTACAAAGTAAAAAAATTCAACTCTAAGCAACACTAATTAGACTTCACACAGGTCCACACTAAATAGTGTTGTTTTCTTTCTAACACTACAATTAGAGTTAATTTGTTATGTAATTTTCCTCAAGTAAGCAAATATGATTTAACACTATAGCACTGAGGATAAAGTAATTTTACACTGTATTAAAAAGTGTTAATTTACCTTAAATCATGTATTTCTACACTTCCTGGGTAAAATTCCACTTTTGTTCAGTGTAAATTAAGTGAAAGTGGAAAGGTTCTAATTTTAAAAAGGTACTTTTACTCTTTTAGTGCAAACTTCTAGTGTAAATTAACACTATTACTTGAGTAAAACTTATTGGTGGTAGTGAATAAAACGAAAAGGTAAATAAAGAGAAACATTTATTTGGAACAAAAATCTATGACAATTATCAAAATCGGTGCCTTTTAAAATATAATTTTATATGGTTGTATGGCTGGCTTAAGCAAAATGGTTCCTTAAAACGTAAAAGTTTTAGATTAATGCAATGTTTTACTGGCTGTCAATTTGGAAGCAATGAATTATCTTGAGAATTCATCAGTAATCCATTTTTCTGTTATAAAAATGGGTGATCCCATTGGTAGAGAGGCGTCAGGCGGCTGTATGTCGGGGATTTACCACACGTGTACAAATTTTCCATAATATATAAGCACAAAATGCTACCTAGAGTATTTTGTAGTGTAACTTTTACACTTACAAATTAAGTCTAATATTTTTACCCCTACACTAAAAAATTTACACGGGCAAAATTTTTTACTGTGTATAGTTTATTTTTTTTATTTACACAACAAAATGCATAATTTATTTTCTACGGCCTGTTTTTTTCGTTTGGCCTCTAACAAAAATCACAAATTCGTTTGAGTACATACGCTTCAAAATTGCAGTAGCAAGAGCAAAAGCCAGACCAAAATTGCATCCAGCTTGCGTTGGAAGACAGTCAAGGCATACTGGGATAAAATATATCAGCCGATTTATTCTGTCATTATACGAAATCAAGTCGCCACCTTTGTCTTATGTCATTTCACCGCCACGCCGACTGCGACTTTGGTTCGGTTTTTTTTCGATTTCAGGGCCGGATTAAATAAGATTTAAAAAATTAAACACTATATATGGGTGAATCCAGATTTTTAACCGCAATAAATTATTTTTTACAATGTTTTAAAGTCTAAAACCTATCTTCCGTGACTGTTACTCTTTCTAGGTTAACCTATATGTTTTTAAATATCTGAGATAGTAAAAGCATACTAAAAATATCAGTTCACTAAGTAAATTAAACACATTCATAGCAATCGAATCAAATATAACATATTATTAAAAATTAAAAGAAATAATTTTTATAACCATTTATGTAGGTGTTACAAAAATTGATTCTATCCTCCGTGAATCCGTTTTTGCTTTAAATTTTATGCAACGGGTGGTGCTTTAATCGTTTTAAATAAGCAAAAACCTCTGTTTACGACATTATAGATGCATATGATGAAGGTCAGTTAGAATTTATATGCAGATGAGAGTGTTGCTGTTTTATAATTCAAAAGCTTAAGTTCATTAATTTGCTATTTAAAAACCTATCCACCGTGAATTGTAATATCTTGGTAAGTAGATTTTTTTATAAATATTTTATGTATGTATAATTGTATTTTTAAAAAATATTAAGCTGTCCAAAGATACAATAACTTATTTTAAATATAGAAAGGGATGGTTTAAAAAAACATACGAAATCCTAACCTCCGTGAAGCTATCTTCCGTGAAGCTCTAATATTAAAAATGTATGATTTCTTAAAATTCTTGCATTAGTGCAGAACCACTTATGTTATTACTAGACCTGGTGGCTTCTCAAAAACCTAATTCTAGTCTAACAGTGAAACAACCAAAAACAACTCACTTGGGGGACATCTCAATATATTTAGATGTGCGAATTTGCTAATTTTTGTAAAGCCTGCCCTGTCCTTTCTCTTATTTTCCAGCCAACCTTCGAATAAATCAGCTCAGAATTGGAAAATCGAATCAATTTAATTTTACATCCTGCCGACATGATTTCGTTTTTATTAACTCATTATCATAACCTTATTTTCCGTTACTCGCAATTTTTTTTTCTATTTTTCGGTCTCCCATAGTAACTCGCACTGTGATTCACTATATTTTTTTTATCAACTGAATTTTTCTTTGTTACAACTACACAGTAAAAAATTATGCCCGTGTAAATTTTTTAGTGTAGGGGTAAAAATATTAGAAGTAGAAGTGTGGCATTTTTGTTCAGTTGGATTTTAATTACGGTGAATTCATAAGAGGACATTCTTATTTTTTAGTAAGTATTATAATTTCTTTTTCTTTAAGCCTTAATACTCAATAAATACCAATATGTTAAAAGGATGTCCATACCCGACCTATATTATATATCAATAATTTACGGCAGTAGGTCGGGTACTTGTAACATTAATATTATAAATACATACACACTTCATTTACTTTTTATTTTCAAGCGTAATGGTTGTTATATTAACCTATACCTACATTTGTATTAAAATTATGGAAAATTTTTACACGTGTGGTAAATCCCCGACATACAGCCGCCTGACGCCTCTCTACCAATGGGATCACCCATTTTTTATAACAGAAAAATGGATTACTGATGAGTTCTCAAGATTATTCATTGCTTATAAGTTGACAGCCAGTAAAACATTGCATTGATCTAAAACTTTTACGTTTTAAGAAACCATTTTGCTTAAGCCAGCCATACAACCATATAAAATTATATTTTAAAAGGCACCGATTTTGATAATTGTCATAGATTTTTGTTCCAAATAAATGTTTCTCTTTATTTACCTTTTCTTTTTATTCACTACCACCAATAGGTTTTACTCAAATAATAGTGTTAATTTATAAATACACTAGAAGTTTGCACTAAAAGAGTAAAAGTACCTTTCTAAAATTAGAACTTTTCCAAAGTAGTGTTAATTTACACTGAACAAAAGTGAGATTTTACCCAGGAAGTGTAGAAGTACACGATTTTAGGTAAATTAACACTTTTTAATACAGTGTAAAATTACTTTATCCTCGGTGCTATAGTGTTAAATCATACTTGCTTACTTGGGGAAAATTACACTACAAATTAACTCTAATTGTAGTGTTATAAAACAACACTATTTAGTGTGGACCTGTGTGAACTCTAATTAGTGTTGCTTAGAGTTGACTTTTTTTTACTGTGTAACATTCAGTTTTGAAACTAGGCATTATGACCATCATTTATCAATTCCATCGAAAATAATTTGATGCTCTCACCAAACCGATTCAACTAATAAAATTTCGTTAGAAATACCATGTCATTTTTAAGAGTGTGTATGCAAAACAAAAAACAATTATCAAAAAAGTAATTAATTATATCATAAATGTAAATTTTTAATGAATGTGAATTATTGCCTACTGTGCAAGCATATTTTGCGTCAGTTGTCATAGGTCAGGAACAACCAGTGTCGGCCCAAAATTTCCACTTTACTTATAAAAATTTTAATGATTTTTTTTATAAAAAAAAATGGTACTAATGAATAAATGACAGAGAAAAACTGTTTTTAAAAATTTTGTTAAACATTGATCACTGTGAGTTGTTCTAAGTTGTTTTGTTTTTTTTTTGGTCTTTATTGCATCTGGGAATTTACAATTGATTGAATAAATGCTCTCTGCATTGACCTGTATATTTTTAATTGACGACAATACAATGCCATTAAAGAAAATTATAATATAATAAAAAATAAAAACCCTAAAGATGTTGTTATAGACGTTCATATTACTTATTAATTTGGCCTGATATCTTAGAACATTATAAAAAAAAAATGTTTCATACAAATTTAAATTACTCCAGTTGTGGTATAAATGTATAAAAAGGATTCTGAAGGTAACTACTAATTCCTTGGTCTGACTTTTAAAATAGTTTGTTGCAAATATCATTAAGTGTGGTATCTCTAGTTTGTGAAGCATTTATAACGTTTAGGCCGGAACAGGATGATTTATATATATCTAATATTTTTTCGGGTGGTATGTTAAAAGTATTTTCCGAATTTATTAATTTTGTTGCCATTAGTTTTTTATGTTCTCTATCATGCACTGTTATTCTGCAAGATGTACTGTGACGAAGAAATCACTACATTATTTACTCTCTAAAAATGAATTAGTCAAAAATGTCATAGCGAAAAAGCAGCCACCAATAATTCTCGTCAACAGCAATTTGTATACAGGACATTTAGCAGTCAATTCCTAAAAAATATTATTCGCTGAATCCGAAAATGTCGTCAAAAGTTATAAAAGTAGAACAGTTTTTGAAATATAATCAATTTTACATATAATATGGAATTGACTATATCTCAAAAACTGCTTAACTTTTATAGTTTTTATTTCGGATTCAGGGGACAATTTTACATAAGAATTGGCTGGTAAATGTCTGGGATATAAATAGAGTATGATATTGGACATATGTCCAATAACAGAAATTGTAATTGTAATTGGACACTGGCCATTTTTCAAAATTAAAAACGCATTAAAGTGACAATGTTTAAACCATGAGGAACACATTTATACCACACACTGATCTGTACACTTTTTAGAAATATTTTTTTATTGTAATTTAAACACAGCCCTGCTCCTAACAAAAAAACAAAAATCTTACCACCAAAGTAACGTGCGAACTTTTTTGTCCTATATTGTACCCAAAATAAAGGAGTTCTATATTATTACCGACTGAGATAGTTATAATTGTATACAGCGTCATCTAATGATTTGACTTTAAGGTAACTATTTATAGAACTATTAATAAGTGTCTACTTTTCCCTAATTAGTAGTTTAGGCAAAAATAGTCAAATAGCCTCAAATCGCTTCATCCAGGTGGCCTAGAAGCATTAATCGTAAGTTTATTTTATCAAAAGTTGTATCTAGCCATAGAAGTTATTGCTTTGGGTTTATTTAATGACAAACCCAAATCAAACAAAAATATATTTCAAAAGCCTCTTTTGTTAAGTTAATTTAATCAAATACTGTATTTGCTATAATACTTTTAAATAGACTTTCTATTGGTTAAAAAGCCAATTCAAAACCTGTTCATTAAAAAAATTTCATTGAAAAAAATAACAAAAACAGTATGGCGTACAAATTTTCAAATAAAGGTTTCAAGTTTTTCAGTGCATGAACAATAGGTCTAAAAAGTATTCTGGAAAATCTTTTAATACGCGTACAAACTAAAAAAAAGTTGCATAAAACCATTTTCTCCCTTCACAGAGAATAATTGGAGCATAATTTTCTATAAATGTACTACGTTATCCAAAATAGTTGGATTGGTTTTTCTAATTAGTTTGTTTAAGTCAATTTTCTATAATGTTGGAAACAGTAAGATTTTATATAAAACCATATGCACAAAATTGTCAAGAAAAGAGTTGAAATCTGTTGTTAAAAATATTTAAAAAATAAATGTTACTCTTTTGTAGAATTTTTAAAATAATTCGTAAAAATATAGTATCACTTTAAGTAAGAATATAAATTTTACAATATTGGACAATTTGTTCGGGTTTGAAGCATCACACCACCTAAGATAACCAATGAAATTATTTCCCGCTTGAAATAAGACGCCGGCCGGTCGCTCAACTGCAATCTGCATCAGTTTGCAGTTTGCAGTTTTAGCTAGTGTTAGGAAGTGTATCATTATGAGGTTAGTACCACATTTCTGGTGAGTAATTATTGAATATTATTTTTCCGAATAGGTAGATAGGTATTTGCAAAATTGTTCAGGGACTGGGATAAATCAATAATTATGACCTGGTGATCAAATGAGGATAAAAAGTGTTTCTATGTTCCTACTGTGCTACATTATTTATCAGCTTACTATTTATAGACCAGGGTCGATAATTTTTGAAACAAAAAAAAATAACAGTAGGATGAAACCCATTGGAAATAAAAATGAAAGGAAAAATAAATTACGGGCGATCTCACTTCGGGAAGTGGGAGGGGGGGGTTTTAAGGGTAAAAAATGGTTTATCTCGATTTCCGGCAAAACTACAAGTCCTATGGAAAAAAGTTAAATGGCAAAGTTGTAGGTAATAAAATGATCTACAACTTTTGTAATTACAATTTTTTTACATAACCTCAAAAAATAGTTTTATAAGGATAAAACCCATTGGAAAAGAAGGGGAATATAATAAAAATTAAAGGAAAAATAAATTACGGGCGATCTGAGTTCGGGAAGTGGGAGGGGGGGGGTTTTAAGGGTAAAAAATGGTTTATCTCGATTTCCGGCAAAACTACAAGTCCTATGGAAAAAAGTTAAATGGCAAAGTTGTAGGTAATAAAAGGATCTACAACTTTTGTAATTACAATTTTTTTACATAACCTCAAAATTTATGTGAAAAATTCAAAAAACCAAGTTTTTGGTTTTTTATTTTTATCTTTTTCAAAAAAAAATTTTTCCACGAAATTTGGTGAAAACTTACCTTTTTATGTCCCAAATACACTGTAATTTATTTGATTTGAAATATTTATTATTTCGCCTTATTTTGACTTAATATCAAAAAAGCACCCTAATTTTCAATCGAAAATTCTCGCGTCAAAATATCAGCTTTTTTCAAAAAGTCGGTATGCTTTTTGTTCGTTGAAATCTCTACTTTCTGATGGTGTTAAAAAAATATACATTACTATGGTAAATGTTCTCAGAAAATGCAAAAAATATTATAATGAATAACGAAAAAAACTCGAATTCGAAAATTTATTTTAATCATTATGTACAATTTCATCAAAAAAATGTGATTGTTGCAATTTTTTTAGTTAAAAAGTTTATTTATTAAATTCTAATAACATTTATTTCAGAAAATCTCATAAAATATAAAAATACATGTAAATCATACTATTGAATTTAGATAATTCATTCTGATTACGTTATTCATTATAATATTTTTTGTATTTTCTAAGAACATTTACCATAGTAATGTATATTTTTTTTTACACCATCAGAAAGTAGAGAGTTCATCGAACAAAAAGCATACCGACTTTTTAAAAAAAGCTGATATTTTGACGCGAGAATTTTCTATTGAAAATTAGGGTGCTTTTTTGAAATTAAGTCAAAATAAGGCGAAATAATAAATATTTCAAATCAAATAAATTACAGTGTATTTGGGACATTAAAAGGTAAATTTTCACCAAATTTCGTGGAAAAAAATGTTTTTTTGAAAAAGATAAAAATAAAAAACCAAAAACTTTTTTGAATTTTTCACATAAATTTTGAGGTTATGTGAAAAAATTGTAAATACAAAAGTTGTAGATCTTTTTATTACCTACAACTTTGACATTTAACTTTTTTCCATAGGACTTGTAGTTTTGCCGGAAATCGAGATAAACCATTTTTTACCCTTAAAACCCCTCCCTCCCACTTCCCGAACTCAGATCGCCCGTAATTTATTTTTCCTTTAATTTTTATTATATTCCCCTTCTTTTCCAATGGGTTTTATCCTACTGTTATTTTTTTTCTCTTTTTACCATTTTTAAAGGCTTCTGCACTGGTCTATTACTTTAGTTTGTAATTTATGTTTTCACTTTATATTAATTTAATTCTATCCTTGCAAAATTTTTGTGTTGGTCGCTGAATACATATTTAATCTATCCACATTTGTACTATTATAAGTGGAGACGCACTTCATGTTGAATTATATCTCAATATTATTAGAATTAGCTATACGAATTTTATTTTTCAGTTTGTAGTTTATGTTTTGTTATGTTTATTTTATTTTGTCAGTGTCAGTTTATATTAAGTTTAGGTATTCTATTTTCCATACTTTATGTATAAGTCACTGAATACATAGGTATCTAAATTAATAATTTAGTTTCATTTTCCTTTTTACAAATTAAAAATACCACATACCCATAGTGCTTTTTTGTGCTCATTCATTACATAACAGTAAAATAAACATTCGTCCCTTTAAATAGGGCAGGAAATTTGAATGATTTTGGAAAATTGATTCAGGCTGCATACTTGACTTCATTCAATAGGCACAAAGCTTTACTGAAAGCGAATTCGAATAGTATGTAATAGCAGAACCAATAGTCAAAGGCCTAGGAGGTAGACAGGCCAAAATTAAACTAATCACAAATTGTGATTCACAATAGTTATTTATGTATTAAGGCAGTAAAGTCGTATATTTTATCACGAATGTGGAAATTATTTGCCTGATGGCAAATATCCACGGGAATGATAAAAAATGACTTTAATGCCGAGGTGCATATTAAATTTTATCCGAAATCACATTTAATAATACTAATGATTAATATTGATGATTAAATCAAATGTCATTTGATGATCAAACGAGCGAGTTCTTAAATTAATGAGTGTACAGAAAAGTTTATAAACGAGGTGCATACTATACTTTTTCTACGACAAATACTTATTATTATCTTAAAATGATTTGAATCAAAAATTTGTATAGAGCGCCATCTATGAAACAATAGGGGAATCTGTGTGTCACCGTCAAATGTCACATTTTTATATTTTATAAACAAAGATTATAAAGGTTATAACTCGAAATGTATTTCTTGAAAATTGACAGTTTTTCACAGTGAAAGTAAAGGAAATGTTTTATGAGGACTTTACAGTGGAGTCCGTGCCCGAATTTAAGTTATAGTTTACTGCCGGCGAAATTAAAAGGTCAGTGCAATGTTCATATAAACTTTTCAAATATTGGCGTTGAGAAACTATTTAATACTTTTGTATTTTTGTATTGAGATAATAAAATAATTTTCACATTTAGTATTATTTTACAAGAAAGGCACTTTATTTTAACGATTGTATGACATTTGACAACTGTCAACTAACTAAAAACTAACTTCAGCCCGTGATTAAAAACCTGTTGCTAACTTCAGCCCGTGACTAAAGCGCCATAAGCCACAACTTGTCAATGTGTATTTAAAAGGTCACTTAGTGTCATGGAAACATGTGCGATAAAGGGCGTTTTAAAGGTGGGAGTAGAAAAAATATATTTTGAGAGGAACGATTTTATTTTCATGAAACTTCATTAATTTATCAAATGATTTATATCGGTAAATTCGTCTGACATTTATGAACCTTAGTATCTTAGTCCATTAATTGGACCTCGTAAATTAAGAGCAATAAAACTTTTTATTCAATTTTAGATGCCACATAATTCATTAAGGCATTTACTTTATACTCATTACAAAGTATTTAAACATTTAACAATCGACGTCTCAGGTTGACTGTACCATTCAAACAGAAGAAGATTATACATCATTTTTAAATAAATGGGTAGTTTTTTTTACAAAAGAGAGGAAGGCAGAAGTCTTACTCGACAAATTTTGTTCAATTGCACAGCTTAATCGCGCACGTTATTTGTGTTTTACGTTGCAAGGAAAAAATTAAAAAACTTTTTTAGTACTCGATTTTGATTGATTATTTCTTATATCATTGATTAAGAAACTCAACGCTTAAATGCTTATATAGTTACGTTAGTGTGTGTATTTTGTCAAAGGTATACGATGTAGTCTTGAATTTTATTTACAATTAAAAACACAACAATTCACCATGATATATCATGGTGAATTGTTGTGTTTTTAATTGTAAATAAAATTCAAGACTACATCGTTGCATTTTCATGTTTTGCCAAAGGATCCAATTCTGTAAGTACATTTGTTGGTGCAGAATTAACCAATGATAACTTTTCCTAATTTAATTTATAATTAAGTTTGGACATTTTTAAGAAATTAGTAAAAAGAAATTTTTGCTCACTCCTCAGTCTTTCAATAAAAAATATAAAAAAGCCGATTAAAATACCATGCCATGTTTAAAACCAGACGTAATAAGATATAGACGGAAAGCACTGTCAAAATATTTTTGTTGGCACTCCTGACTTCAGCTGTAATCCCAAGATTCATGAATACATCAAGTTGGCGTTTGTATAATCTAAGCTGCCAGGATTATCATCGAGAAACATATGCGATGTAGGAAATTGCACAGTGAGAAAACTTACCTGAAGTTCATTAAATGAACATCATTATTTCACAACTGGAATACATTATCTATTTTGAAAACAACTTATTTTTATTTAAATTTTATAAACACGTCACAATTCTGTTTTGTAGAATTAAAATTGAAAATTTGGAAAACTTTTATACATATTTGGAATTTAATTTTACTAAGATAATCAATAAAATTACTAACCAAAATTTGCTATTTGAATTACAATAAGTGTTTGGAAATATACAAATCATTATTTATTTTATACAACTTCTGTTTGCATTTTTACTATATATCATTTTAATCATGCACACTGTTAAAATTTTTTGTAAAATTACAATTGTTTTGCAAAACTAAGGATGAGTAAAATTACAAATTAGTGTACACCAATACAAAATTGTAATACAATTTGAGTAATCTTCCAAGACATGATGGGAAATCTACTAAAATAAGTTGTAATTTTACAATCTATATGTATAAATCCTACACGCATTGTAATTTTACAAAACAGTTTCACAGTTTCCAATAAAAAGCATCTCAGATTTACAAACGTTCTTTGTAATTTGATTTGCTATAATGTTATGTAAAATGCATAGTACGTACCGATTGCGGCAATCACGTGATGTTCCTACATCTCGCCTCGGTTGACTTAGGTGGACAGTATATAAGCTCAGGTATCTTTCGATTTGGTGTGTTCCAATGCACCAAATTGCCCGACATTGATAAGACCCAAAATAGGTCTATCTGTCTAGCTGTCTGTCTGTATTTGAAGTTGGTAGAACGCACTAAAAACAAAAACTCTGGCGAGGTGAAGGTTCAATTTTTTTAATCTTTACAGTAATGGGTCAAGAAATTTTTAACAGTGTGGTGATACTTATATAAAAACCCGCAGAAAAAAATCCAACGAGGTAATGTCTGGAGATCGGGCTGGCCACTCAACTGCATCTTCTACCAATCCAAAGTTAACTTTTAACTATTTAACACTGACCTATTAATAAGAAATTCTTTGTATGTTTTTGACAGAATGTATTACCCCACTGTGCGGTGTTATCACTAAGAAATTTGTGATCTTAGGTGGCGTTGCAATATTACCCGTAATTCTAGTTTTAAGGGATCTCTTAGGGCTTATCTTGTAGAAGCATTTGTTGATACAGATACATTATTGTATATTAGGTAACAAGTTATATAAATGACTTATAAGTTGCAATTTTAATTATGAACGTAAAAAATCGTATTATAAAAAAAACAGTATTAATTTATGAAAATAATTATTTTCAATGAAAAAGTGATGTAGGTATATCACTTTTATAATTTTATTGAAAAATTATTGCAGAAAGGAGAAATGTGATAAAATTTTGGAGCACTTCAGAATCTAAATAATAAAAATATATTATTTAAAAATATGTTCTTTCACGAGAAAAATTTTCAAAATTTAGCTAGAATAATACAAAAAGTGCGGGACGAGGTGAGATTTTAATAATGTACAAGCACAGTAGGTATATGAAACTCAACGATTTAACACTGAACTATAAAAAACATGAATATTTTTATTTATATTTTTTGTGATTTATACTGTGGTATTTGTGTGTTAATATAATAATATATTAAAATAAAAATGATCTTTTATAATTATTTGAATTATTTTTACAAGAATTCAAAACACAACAATGTATTTTACGCTTGCATTTTTATCACAACTTTCCATTTTAACGCTAAGGCAAAGACTAAACATAAATAAGAAACTATAAACACGCATAGATCTAATTAATAAGCTTTGTTTACTAAAACATTCCACGCCCCGCCCAGTCTTTTACAACGGCTGATAAGCGAGCCGCACAGATCTCGGGACTGACTCCGCTGTCTTCCATATACTGTGGTACAAGTCCAACTTTGTGGGCCTCAATGTCTACAAAAATTCGCGTTTATCCCCGCCTTGCGGGGGTGCCGGCGGCACCGTGCAGCGGTGGGGAGCATGATGTTGTATCGGCAATGTGTGACGTATATGAAGCGCAAATTTCTGGGATTACTATTTCCCTATTGTGCGGTCGGGCAATGATTTAAGCGTTTAGAATTAAAGTTGGAAGGGGTGCGCGCTAAATTTAAAGGAAATATTTTAAACTTTGATGGTTATTCGATGTTTTGATACTTTTAATGACTGGAAATTAGTTTAAAAACGTTTTATATTTAAATAAGTAATGTATCTAACATTTCAAATTATACTTTAATTTTTACTGAGATATTTCAAAGTTTGAAGTCAAATAAAAGCAAAAAAAGCGTGTTTTTTAGATTAACAATACTATTATTTTTTACTATCTCGTTTAACGACTTAAAAAACTTCACCTTGGCCTTAGCCGAGATGTATTTACATTCGTAATTCGACGCTAATAAGGCATTAAGGGGCATTCTAAATTCTTTAACAGTTTTAATGAATATGCATACAAATGTAAAAATGTAAAATAAAATTAAGACTTTTGAATTCCGAGCGCCTGTTCTAAAACACCCATTTACATTTTTAGGATTTTATTTAATCTTCCAGGGATTTAACTTTAATGAAATACAAAGTTTAATTTTAACGAACAAAAAAAGATGAAAAAATAAATTACCTTTAGAACAATATAATTTTATGTACAAATAGCGCTAAAATTCACAAAAACATTTTTCCATTAGTAGGCCATGGAAAATTACGTTTTTGCCCATAGCTTGCTTAATATTAAAGCAAAATATATCAAGTCACACATCATTTTAAAGGATATCAAATTTTCCATCCAAAATACCATCAATATACAGTGCGTTTATCATCATAACGCCACAAATAGAAAAACTAAACTGCGACAAATTGAATTCGACGCAAAATAGTTGAAGATCGACCTTTTCCAGTTTTATACGTCGGTTAAATTTGCCACGCGCCATTTGTTCTTTTCGATGAGCCCGTCCCGTAGCCCAGAATAAATTTAACGGGCATTTTTAACCGTCCGTTAAGTCGAAAAAACTGATTTTAAACTTGCTGTACTGATTTCAATCATTTGATAAAAGTTGAGACGTTCAATTGTAACGGTGGATTGAACCCAATTTAAATTATTGGATCGTTTTGTTTTGTTGCTTTATTTAAGAAGATATAATATTAAAGGAACTGTATTATCTGTATTATATGGTTGATTCTACAAAAGTTGGACAACTTTTAGTATATTACAAAAGGTTTTTTTTAACTTGTCCACCCATTTTTAATGTATTTTTTCAAAAGCACGTTTGTAGAAAAACATAATAAACATTCAAAACATCAGTACCTTGGCGTGTCACAACTCCTGAATCAAATATTTGAGTGATTTTATTTTAAAATATATTCAATTTATCTTAAATTTTTCAATTTCACTACAAAACTATAAAACATTAAATAATGTATTTTTCATATTTTATCATATATTCGAATAATATCAATTAAAAAAAATGATAATCTTTGTACTCACTTTTACCCGTCAGTTCTGTGTCCAATGTTAAAATTCAAAATTACTGCGAAATATTGAAGTTTAAACGTCAAGTCCTCGTTTTAACTCAAGTCTTGGTAAAAAATTACCTACGGAGCCCGCCCTTTGCACGACAGTCATCTTGAAAACAATGCAAGCGGCGAAGTTGTGGTGAATGCACGTATAGTTCCAGTCAAAATTTCAGTACTGTTGTGAGTAGTTATTTTCTTACGTATATATATTTCATTGTAATTTATATAAGGCTATATGTGATTTGTTGATAAATAGCATCCACTAATCAAAAATATCAGTAAAATACTTAATTCAGAATTATAATCTCAAATTTGTATCCCATTCATCAGTACCGTGTCGTCAGTTCCATGTTCGATGTTTCGGTTATCTTTTTTTCGCAAACTTCAATTCAAATTCTGCTTGCGCAGAACTTGTTTATTTAATGTCATTATAAACTCAAATTAATTTGGTGTGGGTCCCATATCTAATAATTGAGATATCGGTATACCCAAAATCCACCAGCCGCCACTGATGTGTGGTATTATTTGATTTTAAGATATTTAATGTATATTATGCTCAAAGTTGCAATAAATCTTATATTTTCCAATAAATTATGTATTTAATTAGTACCCTGGTATACTCGTCACTTCCCTTGCATTCAAATTTAAAAAAACACAGATATTTCAGAAACTGTTTGAAAAAGTGACTGGCCCGGTCTGGAACAGTATATTTATTATATTATCTATGTTCTCATAACAAAATACTGTTTAATTTTCCCCGAAAACTATATAAACAAAATGAGGTCAAAAGTTGCCCAACTTTTGTAGAATCACCCATATACAAAAAAAAATACGTTTACGACGAGATAAAGATTTTTCAATAAAACGGTGCAATGTTCATAACAAATTAATTTTTCTTAAAATTTTTTAAACTCAGTTCTAATTTCCCTTTTGACGTCAAAAATTGTTGGGAAATGTGTACTCTAAAGCTTTTTTTATAAAACAAATTTGCTAAACATAAAAGTTAAAAAGTGGCCCACAAAGCACAACTTTACGCTCATAAAGTCCGTTCGGTTCCTTTGTGAGGAAATTGAAAATTTCGGACATAAATTTAAGGATAATTAAATCTATTTTTAAAACCACTTTATATACATACACATAATGCGCAAAAAGTGCTTCGGGTATTTTGTGGCAGAAATGTTAAAAATTTGCCTCCAGTTTCCTTTTACTTGATATTGTTAAACTTTAAAAAAAAAAATTGTTTGTAGCTTTACTACTGATTATTAATACAGATATTAAAAAAAAAATTTATTCTAACAATATAAGAAAGTTAAATAGTGACAACAAAGTAGGTGTTTATACGGCTAGTCTTTCAAAACACCCACAAATGGCTAGGGGAGATTTTTTCAATACAGAGGGCTGAAATAATTTGTTTATTAAAATTTCATTTCATTTCATTTCATTTCATTTCATTTCATTTCATTTCATTTCATTTCATTTCATTTCATTTCATTTCATTTCATTTCATTTCATTTCATTTCATTTCATTTCATTTCATTTCATTTCATTTCATTTCATTTCATTTCATTTCATTTCATTTCATTTCATTTCATTTCATTTCATTTCATTTCATTTAATTTCATTTCATTTCATTTCATTTCATTTCATTTCATTTCATTTCATTTCATTTCATTTCATTTCATTTCATTTCATTTCATTTCATTTCATTTCATTTCATTTCATTTCATTTCATTTCATTTAATTTCATTTCATTTCATTTCATTTCATTTCATTTCATTTAATTTCATTTCATTTCATTTCATTTCATTTCATTTCATTTCATTTAATTTAATTTCATTTCATTTCATTTCATTTAATTTAATTTCATTTCATTTCATTTCATTTCATTTCATTTCATTTCATTTCATTTCATTTCATTTCATTTCATTTCATTTCATTTCATTTCATTTCATTTCATTTCATTTCATTTCATTTCATTTCATTTAATTTCATTTCATTTCATTTCATTTCATTTCATTTCATTTCATTTCATTTCATTTAATTTAATTTAATTTCATTTCATTTCATTTCATTTAATTTAATTTCATTTCATTTCATTTCATTTCATTTCATTTCATTTCATTTCATTTCATTTCATTTCATTTCATTTCATTTCATTTCATTTCATTTCATTTCATTTCATTTCATTTCATTTCATTTCATTTCATTTCATTTCATTTCATTTCATTTCATTTCATTTCATTTCATTTCATTTCATTTCATTTCATTTCATTTCATTTCATTTCATTTCATTTCATTTCATTTCATTTCATTTCATTTCATTTCATTTCATTTCATTTCATTTCATTTCATTTCATTTCATTTCATTTCATTTCATTTCATTTCATTTCATTTCATTTCATTTCATTTCATTTCATTTCATTTCATTTCATTTCATTTCATTTCATTTCATTTCATTTCATTTCATTTCATTTCATTTCATTTCATTTCATTTCATTTCATTTCATTTCATTTCATTTCATTTCATTTCATTTCATTTCATTTCATTTCATTTCATTTCATTTCATTTCATTTCATTTCATTTCATTTCATTTCATTTCATTTCATTTCATTTCATTTCATTTCATTTCATTTCATTTCATTTCATTTCATTTCATTTCATTTCATTTCATTTCATTTCATTTCATTTCATTTCATTTCATTTCATTTCATTTCATTTCATTTCATTTCATTTCATTTCATTTCATTTCATTTCATTTCATTTCATTTCATTTCATTTCATTTCATTTCATTTCATTTCATTTCATTTCATTTCATTTCATTTCATTTCATTTCATTTCATTTCATTTCATTTCATTTCATTTCATTTCATTTCATTTCATTTCATTTCATTTCATTTCATTTCATTTCATTTCATTTCATTTCATTTCATTTCATTTCATTTCATTTCATTTCATTTCATTTCATTTCATTTCATTTCATTTCATTTCATTTCATTTCATTTCATTTCATTTCATTTCATTTCATTTCATTTCATTTCATTTCATTTCATTTCATTTCATTTCATTTCATTTCATTTCATTTCATTTCATTTCATTTCATTTCATTTCATTTCATTTCATTTCATTTCATTTCATTTCATTTCATTTCATTTCATTTCATTTCATTTCATTTCATTTCATTTCATTTCATTTCATTTCATTTCATTTCATTTCATTTCAGAATGAAGAATAAAAAATGAAGAATGAAAAATAAAGAATGAAAAATGAAAACTGGAAAATGAAAAATGAAAAAAATGATAAATGAAGAATGAAAAATGAAGAATGAAGAATGCAAAATGAGAAATGAAGAATGCAAAATGAAGAATAAAGAATGAAAAATAAAAGATAAAAAATGAAAAATGAAAAATGAAGAATGAAAATTAAAAATGAAAAATGAAGAATGAAAATTGAGAAATGAAGAATGAATAATGCAAAATGAAAAATAAAGAATGAAGAATGAAAAATGGAAAATGAAAAATAAAAAAAGAAGAATAAAGAATGCAAAATAAAAAATAAAAAATGGAAAATAAAAAATAAAAAATGAAAAATAGAGAATGAAGAATGAAAAATGAAAAATAGAGAATGAAGAATGCAAAATGAAAAATGGAAAATAAAATATGAAAAATGGAAATGAAAAATGGAAAATGAAAAATGAAGAATGAAGAATGCAAAATGAAAATTGAAGAATGAAAAATTTAAAATGGAAAATGAAAAATGAAAAGTGAAAAATGAAAAATTAAGAATGGAAAATGAAAAATGATAAAATGAAGAATGAAAAATGCAAAATAAAAAATGAAAAATGGAAAATGAAAAATGAATAATGAATAATGAAAAATGAAAAATATAAAATGAATAATGAAAATGAAGAATGCAAAATGAAAAATAAAGAATGAAAAATGAAAAATGGAAAATGAAGAATGAAAAATGAAGAAAGAAGAATGAAAAATGAAAAATAAAAAATGAAATGAAATATTTTTATGAAATCCAGAAGCAAACACTCTATAAGTCTGTCATTTTAAATGTTCTTTTAAATGTTATATTTAAAATTCAACAACAAGGTTGAGAAAATGGAAAAAAAAATCACACGTGTTAATTTTCCCAGCCAAAGAAACTTCCAAGCAACATACAAAACGGCCATCTCCAACCCACTGAAACAGACAAAGTAAAGGCCAAACTAACCAAAGTAAGACTTTCTGTGTGCGACACAATAAACTCGCCACCATCCGAACCCATTTGCCAAATTCTAGCCGGACTCTCAGCTCGCTCCGCACGCGATACGCCAGACAGTCAACACAATGCCCGGTAATCAGGGTGGCCACTACAAAGACTCAAAACTTTACAGAGACCCTATAGTATATGAAATAATACCCTGCGCTTGTGTGTGTGTGGACGAAAAGTGAGTTCTATGGATAGCTTTCTTAGCACACAGTGATATAATCTCTATCTTTTAAAGAAAAAATATAATCATGTCATTTTTAACAAGAAAACTGAAAAAATGAAAAATAAAAAATGAAAAATAAAGAATGAAGAATGAAAAATGAAAATGAATAATGAAGAATGCAAAATGAAAAATGAATAATGAAGAATGCAAAATGAAAAATGGAAAATAAAAATGAAAAATGAAGAATGAAAAATAAAAACTGGAAAATGGAAAATGAAAAATAAAAAATGAAAAATGAAAAATGGAAAATGAAGAATGAAAAATGAAGAATGCAAAATGAAAAATGAAGAATAAAAAAAAATGAAAAATGGAAAATGAAAAATTAAGAATTCAAATTGAAAAAATGAAGAATGAAAAATGAAGAATGAAAAATAAAGAATGAAAAATGAAAAATTTTAAATGGAAAATGGAAAATAAAAATGAAAAAAGAAAAGTGAAAAATGAAAAATTAAGAATGCAAAATGAAAAATGAAAAAATGATTGAAAAATGAAGAATTTTAAATGGAAAATTAAAAATTTAAAATTAAAACTGAAAAATGAAAAATTAAGAATGCAAATTGAAAAATGAAAAAATGAAGAATGAAAAATGGAAAATAAAAAATGAAAAATGAAAAATGAAGAATAAAGAATGCAAAATGAAAAATGAAGAATGAAAAATGCAAAATGAAAAATGAAATGAAATAATACCCTGCGCTTGTGTGTGTGTGTGTGGACGAAAAGTGAGTTCCATGGATAGCTTTCTTAGCACACAGTGATATAATCTTTATCTTTTAAAGAAAAAAATATTCATATGTCATTTTTAACAAGAAAACTGCATCTCTTAATTGAAAAGCTTAGGAACTTTCTAAGAAAGAAAATTTGTTTGCTACAAAAGCATATGTGACCTGGACTACGGAAAGGTACCTATGGTTAGAAATCAAGTTTTCGAAAAAACAGCTGTTAATGATAACAAGTCGTTTCCGTGCGTTGCGTTTGTATTTGCGCTTCTACCTCTTCTTTTTTGGTGCTTTTACAATAAATATTTTTGTACCTTATTCAAGTGATTTCCTCTAAATAGCGAATTTTGTGAACGTTAAAAAAGTTGGAATAATACGTGCTGCTTTTCTTATCATTCTATTTTCGAGATCGTGGTTTTTCGTTGTTATGCAGCTAATTTAAAGTTGTTTTAGTTTGTGAAAGTGCAGAATGGATTTAGAAGAAGAATTTAAAGCAGTGGAGAAACAATATTTTGCGGATTGTGATGAAGATTACGAAGATCAAGGTGGAGGTGCAGGTGTTAGTGACATAAAAGATGACGTACCAGATTCGTCTTTTAATATGTCTCTTCAGGATATTGACGAAAATAAAAGATCAAAAAAAGCAATTCTTGATCTATTTACCATTTTTTTCACGATTTTTGTTTTATAATTCATGTTAAACTTTAAGGATGATTTCCAGTAAAAGTTTCAAACTTAGGAGTCTGCGGTTTGTTCCATTAAAAAATACCTTCAATTTTCTATAAATTTCGACCAAAAAACAAAAATTAATTCTTCCGACCATAGGTACCTTTCTATAGTCCAGGTCACATATACTATTAACCTACACAGTAAAAAAAATCAACTCTAAGCAACACTAATTAGAGTTCACACATGTCCACACTAAATAGTGTTGTTTTATAACACTACATTTAGAGTTAATTTGTAGTGTAATTTTCCCCAAGTAAGAAAGTATGATTTAACACTATAGCACTAAGGATAAAGTAACTTTACACTGTATTAAAAAGTGTTAATTTACCTAAAATCGTGTACTTCTACACTTCCTGGGTAAAATCCCACTTTTGTTCAGTGTAAATTAACACTACTTTGGAAAAGTTCTAATTTTAGAAAGGTACATTTACTCTTTTAGTGCAAACTTCTACTGTAAATTAACACCATGTGGTGGTAGTGAATAAAACTAAAAGGTAAATAAAGAGAAACATTTATTTGGAACAAAAATCTATGATAAAATTATAATTTTATCAAAATCGGTGCCTTTTAAAATATAATTTTATATTTGAGTCGTATGGCTGGCTTAAGCAAAATGGTTCCTTAAAACGTAAAAGTTTTAGATCAATGCAATGTTTTACTGGCTGTCAACTTGTAAGCAATGAATTATCTTGAGAATTCATCAGTAATCCATTTTTCTGTTATAAAAAATGGGTGATTCCATTGGTAGAGAGGCGTCAGGCGGCTGTATATCGGGGATTTACCACACGTGTACAAATTTTCCATAATATTAATAAAAATGCAGGTATAGGTTAATATAACAACCATTACGCTTGAAAATAAAAAGTAAAACAAGTGTGTATGTATTTATATTATTAATGTTACAAGTACCCGACCTACTGCCGTAAATTATTGATATATAATATAGGTCGGGTATGGACATCCTTTTAACATATTGGTATTTATTGAGTATTAAGGCTTAAAGAAAAAGGAAGTATAATACTTACCAAAAAATAAGAATGTCCCCTTATGGATTCACCGTAATTAAAATCTAACTGAACAAAAATGCCACACTTCCACAACGCGGTATCTCCGGATATGCACTTCGTAGGTAGATAGGTACCAACCAAAGATTTTAAAAGGCATTTCGGTTAATACCAGTTTTTTCAGTCTATTTTGCCAATATTGGTGTAATTTAACTTTAATTGTGATACAATGTAGTGTAAAGAAAAAAGAGCTCTTATTAACATCAACTAGACAAAGAAATTGGCAAGCACTGTAGTGTACATTTTGTCACTATTTAACACATTAAGGGGTAATAAACACTCGCATTAAGTTTTTCTACCCTTTTGATTTATTTTAATAATAAATAGTGTGAATGTACCAATGAATAATGTTCATATTCTGTGATGTATCTTCAATAAATTGCGTGAATATGAATAATTTTCATAGCTTTTAAACAATAACACTTATTTTAGATTTTAGAAATACTGTGCGACTTGCTATATAACACTATGACGTGGAAGGGTAAAGTAGGGACCAAGATAAAATGAGCTTTATCTGGAATAAATTAGATTATAAAAGATCCAAAATTGGGTCAATAATCTTGTATTATGAGGAAAATTGATATGTGGATACAATGTACCTAATTAAAAATAAAATATTAAAGGGCATGTTTCAATATTATTATTTATAACATAATATATAAAATAAATGTTTTATTTCATGCCAATTTTCTCTTTTTTATTCACCATAAATTACACAGAACCAACTCCTTAATATGATAGATTTCTGTGATATATTTCACGAAATTGATACCAAAAGGGGCATAAAACTCAACGTAATATTAAATTGATTGATTGATCTTTTTATATTAAAAAATAAATTATTGATACTTTTGGAGTTAAAAAGTATGATGGATCGCTGTAAAAAATATACAGGGTGCTATAATTTTAAACGTACCACAAAAAAGTTAAACTCTGTTAAAAATTTCATGACCATTTTATCACCAAATTAACACCATACATGGTCTATATCGATACAAACCAAAATGGCGTTAAATATGGTTCGTTGGTCCGGTGTAAATTCAAATACTAAAATAGTGTAAATTTAACTTTCACACAGTATTAAAATAAATTTTACCTGGTGTAAATTGAACTCCTTTTCAGTGTTAAATATTATGTGTATTTGGTCAAATTAAATCATACTACACAGGAAAAAAAAAGGAAACAGGAAGTTCCTTGACGCATTACTAGTATATTACCAGTGTTATTATTCCAGAAAATTGAACCTTCAACTCGCTAGAGATAATGTTTTTAGTGCGTTCCACCAACTTAAAATAAGTATTGACAGCTGTTTCCACCTTTTTAAGGTCTCTTTAGTATCGAACAACTTGTAGTGTCACACCAAAGCAAAGGACTACCTGAGCTTATATACTCTTCATGTAAGTCAACAGAGGCGAGATTTAAGAACATCACGTGATCCACACCGCCTTTGCCGCGATCGGTACACACTATGCAACCGGGAATGCACGGCAAATTGTTTTAATCGTTTTAACAGAGTGCTTTAGGTTGAAGTTACTCTTATTTTACAAACAACATATTTAGTAAACTAAACCATACAGCGGGTTGGTTTCACTAAAGTTTTCTGGGTTAACTTAACCAATTTAAAAAAAATAAAATAACTATCTGGTTTAGTACCGTCAAACTAATCTTTGTTTATATTAACCTTCCCACAGTTGATTTAAATAAATACTTATGGGTAAACTAAATTAATATAGTTAAATGAACTATTCCTTTTTTTCTGTGTAGGTGCACTTCTCAAATATTTTTATATAAACACCGTTTTGGTGTTTGCTGTATATCATTTTCAACCATAATTCATGGTGTTTATATTAACACCCCTTGGTGTTGGATTTTGACACCATTTTAAGATTAATCTTTACACCACAGATATTTTAAACAGTGTAGTTTTTTAAAAAAGAGTCTTACTCGATAAATTTTGTTCGCAAAGTTTCAATTGCACTGCTAAAAACTACTTAAAAAAAAATTTAATTATTTTTTATTTATATGTAATGGGACGATAATAAGCGTTTTAAAGGTAGTAGTAGAAAAAATAAATTAAAACTGTAAAATTACTTTTTTATAAAAAAGAACAACTTTATTAATACGAAATATAAAAGAGACCACGTTATTAGAAGTATATTTTAAATACATACTCCATTTATGAGTGTGTAGTGCTTTTTGTGTATGCTTAAGAAACCGTTATCTTCATTTTGATGGCCTATATTAGCTTCAGATAGCACTAATGGCATCGTGCTCTTGAGTGTTATGAGGCTTTTATATGTTTAAGCAAAAAAACGGTCTCAAAGGAAAAGGATGTGGGAATGGAAGGAGGTCAATTTTAATAATAGTTTTATAAATACAAATATTCTTGTATACAAGAATATTTATATTTATTCTAACTATTAGAGTTGATTTATAAGTGTAAAAGTTACACTACAAAATAAACTTAATGCGAGTGTTTATTACCCCTTAATGTGTTAAATAGTGACAAGATGTACACTACAGTGCTTGCCAATTTCTTTGTCTGTTTTGATGTTACTAAGAGCTCTTTTTTCTTTACACTACTAGTGCACATTGTATCACAATTAAAGTTAAATTACACCAATAGTGGCAAAATATACTGAAAAAACTGGTAATAACCGAAATGCGTTTTAAAATGTTTGGTTGGTACCTATCTACCTACGCAGTGTATATCCGGAGATACCGCGTTGTGGAAGTGTGGCATTTTTGTTCAGTTAGATTTTAATTACGGTGAAACCATAAGGAGACATTCTTATTTTTTGGTAAGTATTATACTTCCTTTTTCTTTAAGCCTTAATACTCAATAAATACCAATATGTTAAAAGGATGTCCATACCCGACCAATATAATATATCAATAATTTACGGCAGTAGGTTGGGTACTTGTAACATTAATAATATAAATACATACACACTTGATTAACTTTTTATTTTCAAGCGTAATGGTTGTTATATTAACCTATTCCTACATTTTTATTAATGTTATGGAAAATTTGTACACGTGTGGTAAATCCCCGACATACAGCCGCCTGACGCCTCTCTACCAATGGGATCACCCATTTTTTATAACAGAAAAATGGGTTACTGATGAATTCTCAAGATAATTCATTGCTGACAAGTTGATAGCCAGTAAAACATTGCATTGATCTAAAACTTTTACGTTTTAAGGAACCATTTTGCTTAATCCAGCCATACGACTCAAATATAAAATTATATTTTAAAAGGCACCGATTTTGATAATTGTCATAGATTTTTCTTCCAAATAAATGTTTCTCTTTATTTACCTTTTCGTTTTATTCATTACCACCAATAGGTTTTACTCAAATGATAGTGTTAATTTACACTGAACAAAAGTGGGATTTTACCCAGGAAGTGTAGAAGTACACGATTTTAGGTAAATTAACATTTTTTAATACAGTGTAAAATTACTTTATCCTCAGTGCTATAGTGTTAAATCATACTTGCTTACTTGGGGAAAATTACACTACAAATTAACTAATTGTAGTGTTATAAAACAACACTATTTAGTGTGGACCTGTGTGAACCTTAATTAGTGTTGCTTAGAGTTGATTTTTTTTACTGTGTAATATTCACTTGTAAATATTTGTAATATTGTGGAAATGTAAAACTAAGACACTATTTTAATGTGTATACTGTTTTCTTTCTTAAATGCCATTTCATCATTGTAAGAACAAGAAAGCCGTCACTAATTCAGACAATTATTTTTCTAAGCTTCGCCAGTGAGCCACTTAAAATGTCGTGTTCGAGAAACAGCACGAATCTTATCGATGATTTCAAATCCCTTTTCCTTCAAATTCCAGCGGATATAGTGAAACCTACGAGGTTAAGTCCAAAGTAAAGGAACCGTGCTTTAGACTTTAAGATAGCTTCAGGGAGGTTAGAATTTTGTATGTTTTTTTTTAACATCCCTTTGTATATTTGAAATAAGTTATGTGTATCTTTTGACACCTTTATATTTTTTAAAAATACAATTGTACATAAAATATTTATAATTGTTTCACAATTAAAGTTAAATTACACCAATAGTGGCAAAATAGACTAAAAAAATAACCGAAATGCGTTTTAAAATGTTTGGTTGGTATACCTATCTACCTATGCAGTGCATATCCGGAGATACCGCGTTGTGGAAGTGTGGCATTTTTGTTCAGTTAGATTTTAATTACAGTGAATCCATAAGAGGACATTCTTATTTTTTGGTAAGTATTATACTTCCTTTTTCTTTAAGCCTTAATACTCAATAAATACCAATATGTTAAAAGGATGTCCATACCCGACCTATATTATATATCAATAATTTACGGCAGTATGTCGGGTACTTGTAACATTAATAATATAAATACATACACACTTGATTTACTTTTTATTTTCAAGCGTAATGGTTGTTATATTAACCTATTCCTACATTTTTATTAATATTATGGAAAATTTGTAGACGTGTGGTAAATCCCCGACATACAGCCGCCTGACGCCTCTCTACCAATGGGATCACCCATTTTTTATAACAGAAAAATGGATTACTGATGAATTCTCAAGATAATTCATTGCTTATAAGTTGACAGCCAGTAAAACATTGCATTGATCTAAAACTTTTACGTTTTATGGAACCATTTTGCTTAAGCCAGTCATAGGACTCAAATATAAAATTATATTTTAAAAGGCACCGATTTTGATAATTGTCATAGATTTTTGTTCCAAATAAATGTTCCTCTTTATTTACCTTTTCGTTTTATTCACTACCACCAATAGTTTTTACTCAAATAATAGTGTTAATTTACTAGAAGTTTGCAATAAAACAGTAAAATTACCTTTCTAAAATTAGAACTTTTCCTAAGTAGTGTTATTTTACACTGAACAAAAGTGGGATTTTACCCAGGAAGTGTAGAAGTACACGATTTTAGGTAAATTAACACTTTTTAATACAGTGTAAAATTACTTTATCCTCAGTGCTATAGTGTTAAATCATACTTGCTTACTTGGGGAAAATTACACTACAAATTAACTCTAATTGTAGTGTTATAAAACAACACTATTTAGTGTGGACCTGTGCGAACTCTAATTAGTGTTGCTTAGAGTTGATTTTTTTACTGTGTAGACCCTCCCTCGTAACTTCACTAGTCAGTCTTACTTCCATCCCGTTTTCAGCGCTTCTAATTCCATCAAAAGGTAAAAAAATGCGAAAGGTGATAAGTTAATCTCTATGGAATAGTGAACGTCGGGAGTTAGAGCCATAAAGGCAGCGGTCACGTTTGAAAACCGAGTAAAAAGACCAAAGACGGAGGAAATGGGATAAAGGTTTTTTTTTCTTATAAGAGGAACTATAGTATACTGAAAGATAATATTTCTTAAATGTATGGTATAGCGAGTGAGGAAAAATGTCTAAATAATAAAGAAACGTCTTATAATAAACAAGTATACAGCAACTTTTTTCGAGAAATAAAATGAAATTGACAGAAAAATGATTAATTAAAGTCACTTTTTTATCAGCAGCCATCACTAAGGGAATTTCTCCCTGACATATTGTATTCAACATTAGTTCAATGAATTGCCATACTTTGTAAAACTAAAACAATGTCAAAGTACTATTAAAGTTTCGAGAGTTGAAGTTAATTACATAATCAAGTCTGCAATGAAATAGGGATATAGTTAATATGAATATTCGGATCAATAGCTTACGGATCTGGATTATATTAATTAGATTAAAGTAGAACTTTGTTTCTACTTATTGCTGGATCAATGAAGGTCGCAAGTTTGTACTACAAACAAAGTTTTGAAAAATTATGTGCAAAGTGTATGAAAATTATTCATATTTGGGTTGTTTTCAAAAAACACCCGCCTTCCGCTGTCCGTAAGTTTGAATTCCAATAACTTTGTTAAAAATTATCGGATCTTATTGATTTAAAAACCAAGTGAAAGCCTAACAAGCTTGTTAGACCTTAGTAAACTTTATCAGAAAATTTTTGTTTAGTTATTTAAGAATATTTTTTTTTTAATTTTGACATTTTCGCATGTCCCATTAGCGTTTTATAAAACTTACATACATGCATGTTTTTTTTTAATATTGAATAACCAGAACTTTGTGTTGCTTTATAGCAATCCATAACATCCTTAGTTAATACAGTAAACAATTTATATATAAAATAATTCATTTTAATCTACTTTTTTAAAATTTGACTCATGTCCCAGACATTTTTTCCGTTGCGTTACGTCCGTCGCGTTACCGATAGAATATTTAAAAAAACATATATATGGCAACTTTTTTGGCACTCACGTGATTAACAAATGATGTTCGGACGTACACATTACCCAGTTAAATTTATTTATTCAATCAGGAAGAAGATATCGGTTGAAACAGGTGCGGGTAACGCGAATGTAATAATTGTTTGTCCGCTAAGTTACTCAAAAAAATAATAAAAATAACGTAAGAAAAAATACTATTTTTCATGTTTATGTTTATTTTAGGGCACTAAAGCTCATTGAGAGTAATTAATGACTGTAATGTTTTATTATTATTTTTTAAATATGGTTTCACAAAACTTTGTCCACTGCGTTACCGAGTCCATTAAGTTCCCTTATGGTAACGCAATGGAATTTAGGGTAACGCAATAGAATTTTTCGACAACAAAGTAGATATTTACAACTCATGATATAGATTACATCCAAGGGAAAATTCCACGCAATATACAAGTACTAAAAGGGACCTTCACCAACTTATAGTCAAAGAAAAAGGGTGTCTACAATTTAGAAATCTAAGTTGTTATTCTGCAAGTGAGCACCACTACAAGGGATTTTGTTTATGGATTACTCTAAAATCGTACCACCCTTTATAGTTTCTTTTTTACGCCATCTGATTAAGTCCGGTGTGTACCCCAGTCCGTTGTGATACCAATGTCTATTTTGTTACTTTTTTAGTTTATGTTAAAAAAAAATCCTTAAAATGATTTTACTATCACTTGGTAATACCTGTTTATAAATTAGAGTTTAACTCACTAATACAGTGACTAAAAGAAAATATTAATGGTATTGTTTTTTTAACAAAGAATCGGAATGGTGTCTTTTAAAAAGTAACTTAACTAACATAAATATTTAAAAAAGGCATACAATTTTTAATAAAAATAAAATTGGAGTCAAAAGTTTGTGAACTAGGTACATTTTATTTCAAATTATTTTTATAACAACTTTTTTTATTGAATTAAATTTTGGATTTCAAATTGGTAATACAGTGGATATATATAAAGCTAGCTAAACACATTTTACTGAAAAAAACGTAAAAAAAATTAAAAAGTGCACTGCCTGTCTTAAATGTAAGTAAACAAAACTCTAAACATTTATAAAAATTCAACCAAAAGTCAATTTAACCAAAAAAAATTTTGATCTTCATTTTCGTGAAAGCGGGTGATTCTTGAAAATGACCTATATGGTTTTGTAGCAAGACAAATTTTCTTTCTTAGAAAGTTCCTAAGCTTTTCAATTAAGAGATGCAGTTTTCTTGATAAAATCCCATTTTTTTGCGCTAAAAACGTTTTCTTTGTTTAAAAGAGAAATATCTTCAGAAAAAAATATTTTTGGTTCTTGTTCCAAGAAATCGGTTGCTCTTGTTTTAAACTAATATTGTAATATTCTTAAACGAATAGATAAATCTCTCCCCTCAAGTTAGTTAAAAAAATGATCTATAGATAGTTTCTGATTTCGATTAAGAGACATAGCATAGTGATTAAATCGAGTCTATTAATATTGTGGCCCTGGGACAGTTTTGCCCCATTAAATAAACCAATATTTTGGAGTTGTTTTTTTTAAATTACTTAATTGATTGTGCATTTTAAATACCACTGTGTTAAAATTATTTTTCGTTCAATTAATCAAACTCGCATTAAACATGATCCAATTAGAACCGATGTAATCATATCTATCAATTTTTCGTCAAAAAGGCCGTGTTGGGGTTGAGGACTGAAAGGGGTCATTTTAAGCGGAAAGTATCTCGGTAGGCCGGGTGGTCCCACAGGACCAAGGGTCGAAACACCCCTTGTTTGACCGATTTATGACGTTATATAGCGAAGTATTTCGGTGCTCGAATGGTTGCTGTTGTTGTTTTAGTGGGGAATTATTGATACTGTTATAAAATTGTCGTAAAACTTTATGTAGGCATGTATCTAATATATTTAAGGGGCGTTTTATTGAGGTGTAAAGGGTGTTTTAATAGAGAATTAACTTGGATTAAAAAGTTTTAAATTCATTTCCTAATTTAAACACTTTTACAGAAAATTCAATTTTGTTCAGACGAAAATTTTGTTGAAACAAATTAGAAAAGTTTAATTTATAAATTTTAAGTTTTTTTAATAAATAGATTAATTTTATAATCTAAAAAAGGTCACAGTTTCTGAAATATCTGTGTTTTCTAAATTTGAATGCAAAGGAAGTGACGAGTATACCAGGGTACTAATTAAATACCTAATTTATTGGAAAATATAAGATTTATTGCAACTTTGAGCATTTATACATAAAATGGCCTAAAATCAAATAATACCACACATCAGTGGCGGCTGGTGGATTTTGGGTATACCCATATCTCAATTATTAGATATGGGACCCACACCAAATTTATTTAAGTTTATAATGACATTAAATAAACAAGTTCTGCGCAAGCAGAATTTACATTAAAGTTTGTGAAAAAAAAAAACCGAACTGACGACACGGTACTGATGAATGGGATACAAACTTGAGATTATAATTCGGAATTAAGTATTTTACTGATATTTTTTATTAGTGGATGCTACTTATCAACAAATCACATATAGCCTTATATAAATTATAATAAAATATATATACGTAAGAAAATAATACTGAAATTTTGACTGGAACTATACGTGAATTCACCACAACTTCGCCGCTTGCATTGTCTTCAAGATGACTGTCGTGCAAAGGGCGGGCTCTGTGGGTAATTTTTTACCAACACTTGAGTTAAAACGAGGACTTGACGTTTAAACTTCAATATTTCGCAGGAATTTTGAATTTTAACATTGGACACAGAACTGACGAGTAAAAGTGAGTACAAAGATTGTCAATTTTTTAAAATTTGCTATTATTCGAATCTATGATAAAATATGAAAAATACATTATTTAATGTTTTATAGTTTGTAGTGAAATTGAAAAATTTAAGAGAAATTGAATATATTTTAAAATAAAATCACTCAAATATTTCATTCAGGAGTTGTGACTCGCAAAGGTACTGATGTTTTGAATATTTATCATGTTTTTCTACAAACGTGCTTTTGAAAAAATACATTAAAATTTTTGTATCGTTCTATTTTTTTTGAATGGTGTGGATTTAATTGTATTTTTACCAAGCAATCAATAAAAATGTCATGCTTATGTTTAATAAATAAATAATCACGTAATAAATTTAGCGTATAAATTGTTTAGGTAGGAAACAGCATGCAAGGGAAACATTTAATACAACGCGAAATCGTGCGACCATATCTTTTCAAGTTAAATATTAACGGTTGGAATAGTAATTTGATATATGAAGTGTTTTGGGGAAAAACAAATAAAAAAATCCTGCTTAAAAAATACATGACCTTTTATGTTACGTATGGGAAAACAGGCAATACACGAAAGTGTAAATAAATAAATGTGGAAGAGATGGGTATTTTATAATAAATTTCATGTTTTTACACAGTAAAAAAATCAACTCTAAGCAACACTAATAAGAGTTCACACAGGTCCACACTAAATAGTGTTGTTTTATAACACTACAATTAGAGTTAATTTGTAGTGTAATTTTCCCCAAGTAAGCAAGTATGATTTAACACTATCGCACTGAGTATAAAGTAATTTTACACTGTATTAAAAAGTGTTAATTTATAAATTAACAGGTATACCTAAAATCGTGTACTTCTACACTTCCTGGGTAAAATCCCACTTTTGTTCAGTGTAAATTAACACTACTTTGGAAAAGTTTTAATTTTAGAAAGGTACTTTTACTCTTTCAGTTCAAACTTCTAGTGTAAATTAACACTTTTATTTGAGTAAAACCTATTGGTGGTAGTGAATAAAACGAAAAGGTTAATAGAGAGAAACATTTATTTGGAACAAAAATCTATGACAATTATCAAAATCAGTGCCTTTTAAAATATAATTTTATATTTGAGTCGTATGGCTGGCTTAAGCAAAATGGTTCCTTAAAGAGTAAAAGTTTTAGATCAATGCAATGTTTTACTGGCTGTCAACTTGTGAGCAATGAATTATCTTGAGAATTCATCAGTAATTCATTTTTCTGTTATAAACAATGGGTGATTCCATTGGTGGAAAGGCGTCAGGCGGCTGTATGTCGGGGATTTACCACACGTGTACAAATTTTCCATAATAATAATAAAAATGTAGGTATAGGTTAATATAACAACCATTACGCTTGAAAATAAAAAGTAAATCAAGTGTTTATGTATTTATATTATTAATGTTACAAGTACCCGACCTACTGCCGTAAATTATTGATATATAATATAGGTCGGGTATGGACATCCTTTTAACAAATTGGTATTTATTGAGTATTAAAGGATTAAAGAAAAAGGTATAATACTTACCTGTAAGTTTTTTTATACGCTGTTCCAACATTTAATTTTATAGGTAATGTATTCTTATTTTTAAATTTTAATTAATTAGGAATCTAATAAAGATAAATACCTAATTAATAAGCTAAAATCTACTAAAATATAATTATTTCATGCATATATAATCATTCAGTAAATCGCTTTCTTAGAACAGGAAAATAAAAATGGTTACCTATACGTTCTCCCAAAGATTAAAATTTTGTAAGAAAATAATACGCTATTTGTCAATAAGTTTTAGGACTTTAACACAAAAGCATCATAATATTGAATAAATCCCCGTGCATTTGACCCAAAACCTACATGTCAGCAAGTCATCCATAGATAAAACACACATATATGTAGGTTTTGGCTCAAATGCACGGGGATTAATTCAATAATAGGATGGTTTTGTGTTAAAGTCTTAAAACAAATTGACAAATACTTACCGCATTATTTTCCAAAAAAAAATTAGTTTTTGGGAGGAGAATATATCCTGGTTTGAGTTTAAGATTAATCAGTTTTTTGTATTTTGTATAAACAATGTATTTTATGTTTATGAGTGTATGAACAATGTCTTTTATATTTTTAATAAATATGTGTTTTTAGTAAAAATTATTGTAGTTTTTTTTTAATTTACACGGGCAATTTTTCCAAAAAAAAGAAAAAAAACAAATTGTTTTTTTTTTGAAAAACCAGGGTTTATAATAAAAATATATTTTTTTAAGAAGGAAAACAGTATCTCCCGCACAGTATATCTCAAGTCCTACCCCAATGCATTATCCTGCAAATCTTCAGCGTTCGCCTGTCTCCGCCACTGGTCGCGGTCCATCGCCGCCCCGAATCAACCCCCACCCTTCGACTGTTTTCCACCGCTTGCTACGCCCGAGTCTTGTGTCAGCCGCCGTCTGTCACGTGTTTTATCCACGGAACCTGCGATTTACGTGTGCAACAACGTAAATAGCGAAATAACTTTCGAGTGAATTTTTCGGGCTTCCGTCTACTGACGTAAAATTGTGTCATTTTTTGTTAGTTGGTAAGAAGTGGGACTAGGATTTTTTTAGATATAGTTGAAGGATATTTCTTGTAAATACCGTGGTTTTAGTGCTAATATAATAGTTTTTGTGTATATACTTTATAGCCTATAAAAGAAATATTATATTAATATTTGTTAGAGTTATAAGTCTAAGGATACTATTTTTATAGGTAAGTTTTATAAAATTAATCTATTTTTTATAAGCTATTTTTAAAAATAATAAAAAAATCTTTTAATTTCTTGAATATGTATTTTGATGAAATTTAAAAAAAGTATGAAAATTTTATTTATAAAATTAATTAAATTAAGCATTTGAGGCTTTTCAGGTTATGTATCTGTCAAAGTATAGCCAATGAAATAAATAATATTTATAGTGTTACCGCTTATGTTTAAGCGTTAAAAATTAATAAATCTTTATAGTATCACAATAACAATGGTTGGTTTAAGAATTTAGGAATATAAATACTGCATTTAATGAAATTCCAAAATGTAAGGTGCAATATAAGTGATATTTTTGTGCATTGGGCCTACATTTCTCCATAAAATAGTTTTAACTAAACAGCATTTATTAAAAAAAATCTAACTTATCTATTATGAAATAAGAATATCTGTATCAAAGGTAGGTTAATGTATTAGAACAAAAAATATCATCTAATTTTGTATTTTAAGGTTAAATAAATAAGTGGATTATTTGGAAGAGTGTGTTAATATGGTCATAAATAAATATAGGTATATACTAAATAATTGTTGAATATGGTTCAAATTAAATTGAAGCTTTTATACTTCTAATGACAAAACTTGTGCATACCTCTCGGCATACCTACTTTAAGTTAGATTATAAGAAATCAAACAATTTTTAGAGAAACTTGCAATGTGAAAATATTTAATACTCCCATGACATGTGATTTATTAAAATTTTTAAAGTTATAATGATTTTTCGATGTAGATTAAGTCTATTTGTATTGACAAAACTTTATGTAGGTACACTTTAAGCTGGATAAGAAAAACTACCAAATTTTTAAATACCATATTATACAGTCTTTTAAATAATCCAAAATACTTATTTATTTTGGTCAAAATAAATTTTTCTAACCTTAAAATTACAAAATTAGATGATATTTTTGTTATAATATATTAACCTAGCTTTAAAACAGATATTCTTATTCCATAATAGAGAAGCTAGATTTTTTTTAATAAATGCTGTTTAGTTAAAATTATTATATGGAGAAAACCAGATATTTGAACCAAATGCACAAAAATATTACTTATTTGGCACCATACACTTTAGAATTTCATTAAATGCAGTATTTATATTCTTAAATTCTTAAACCATCCATTGTTATTGTAATTTTATAAAGATTTATACATTTTTAACGCCTAAACATAATATTATTTCTCTCGTTGACTATACTTTGACAAATACAGAACCTGAAAAGCCTTAAATGCCAAATTTTCAAAAGACTGCGTTCCGTACGTGGTCACGTGGTGGGACTTTGAGGTGTGGAGCATAGTACATCCATAAAATATTTATAAAAAAAATCTACTTACTGACATATTACCTACACTTCACGGTGAATAGGTTTTTAAATAGCAAATTAATGAACTTAAACTTTTGAATTATAAAACAGCAACACTCTCATCTGCATATAAATTCTAGCTGACCTTCAGGAATCACATGCATCTATAATGTCGTAAACAGAGGTTTTTGCTTATTTAAAATGATTAAAGCGCCATCCGTTGCATAAAATTTAAAGCAAAAACAGATTCACGGAGGATAGAATCAATTTTTGTAACACCTACATAAATGGCTATAAAAATTATTTCCTTTAATTTTTAATAATATTTTATAGCTGTAATATCTACTTAATTATGAAAGATCAAAACACAATAAAAGTGTAGGTTAAACTTTAGTTCTATTAAATATCACGGGGTAACACCATCGGGGGACATTTGTTATTGTAAACAAAAAAGAAAATATGATTTTTACCATGTAAATGGATATAATTGCATATTTGAACGTAGTTTTTAGTTCTGATCAACTTTTTTTAATACAAATTTTCGATATTGTCAAATATAAAGATACTTTAGTTTTGAGTAAGATTCATATTTTTTGACAAACCGCGTATACCACTCAATTTTTTTTATATCTGATGATTGTATTTTCAATTTTAGAACATGCAGAACTTTTTATAAAGAATAACTTTTTTTCTTAAAATTAATAATAAAAAACTTAAGTAGAAACACTGTACGAAGTGTGTTCAGAAAGTATAGGGAATTTTCGTTTTTTGAAACAAATATTTATTTATTCGTCTACATTAATGTTGTCGCCTTCAAAATAGTCCCCATTGGATATTATGCACATGTGCCAGCTCTTCTTCCAATACTCGAAACACTTCTAAAACTCGATCTTTGAGATAGCCTTTAGTTCTTTCAGCGATGCGCTTTTAATGTCATCTATGCTTGCAAAACGACGGCCCTTTAAGGTTCTCTTAATTTTTGGGAATAGGAAAAAGTCAGACAGAGGCATGTCTGGCGAATATGGAGGCTGGGGCATCATTACAGTATTGTTTATGGCCAAAAATTTTGTTGTCACGCTTTTCATACCCAAAACATTTGCAAAAATTTCATGGGATGAGCCAATCGATATACCAACATCATCAGCGACTTCTCTGATGGTTTATAACCATTTCTTTCACTTTTTCCATGTTTTTATCGGTTGTTAATGTACTTGTGAGTTCGGGGCGTTCGTCATATTCAACGTCTTCACGGCCATCTTGGAAACTCTCATACCACTTGTAAACTCTTGTTTTACTTATAGCAGACTCACTATAGGCCTTTGTTAACATTTCACAGAATTTATTTCATTTTTTAAGCAAAATTGGATACAAATTCTTTGATCCATTTCTTTTAACTAACGAAAAATCACCGAGCTCATAAAACACGTCTAACCTTAGCGGCTGCCACAGACAAAGTAAACAATGAAAACAGCTAAAGTTTTTATCATACTTCGGGGGCATGTATACCAACATAATAAAGAAAATTTTATGACAACCGGACCCTCCGAAGCCGCGAAATTTAACAATTCCCGTTATTTTCTGAACACACCTCGTACATACCTAGCATATGTCCGCTTATTACGAAGTTTGTTAATTTTCGCAATAACAAATATTGCTTAAAGCGAACCATCGTAGTCCATTACGGTTAGTTATAAACGGATACTACTGTAACATTATTTGTTAAGGAATGTTTAATTTAATTGATCAAGTAAAATTAATTAATATAATGTTTATTCATCATTTATGTTTTAACATATAATTAAATTGGGGTTAACTTATTGTAACTGATATTAAGAAAATAAAAACCTAATGTAAAAATTTTCTAAAATTTATTTTGAACAACTTATATAACTACTATCATGGTACCTAATTAATGAAACTTTTATTTAAAAAATATGAAAAATAGAATACCTAAACTTAATATAAACTTACACTGACAACATAAAATATACATAGCAAAACATAACCTACAAACTGAAAGATAAAATTCGTATAGCCAATTCTAATAATATTGAGATATAATTTAACATGAAGTGCGTCTCCACTTATAATAGTCCTTCGGAGGGGACTTTAAGCCGTCGGTCCGTTCCTACCCCTAACCCGCACAAGCCATTCAGTTGGCTTATGGGAAATCTTAGTTTGGATGTAAGGGTGGAACTAAAAGAGCACTTTATAACTTTTATGTATTCAGCGACCAACACAAAAATTTTGTAAAGAAGAATTAAGTTAATATAAAGTGAAAACATAAATTACAAACTAAAGTAAATAGTAAGCTGATCAATAATGTAGCACAGTAGGAACATAGAAACACTTTTTATCCTCATTTGATCACCAGGTTATAATTATCGATTTATCCCACTCCCTGAACAATTTTGCAAATACCTACCCACCTATTCGGAAAAATAATATTCAATAATTACTCACCAGAAATGTGGTACTCACCTCACAATGATACACTTCCTAACACTAACAAAAACTGAGAGACTTAACTTTTGTGACAGAGGGTTGGTTTTCCACAATGTCTACATTGTTCATATTGTCCATATTGTCTCTAAAAAAATTAAAAAAAAAATTTCTTTTGTTATGTTAAGGGATTTTAATGCAATACTTACCTGTTATTCAGTAACAAATTATTAACAATGGTTAATAAATAAATAAATAAATTAACAAAATAAAAACGGTCTGTGATAACGTTTTACAAATTTTAAAATTCGTTATTTTAAGTTTTATTTAAATAATACCTTTAAAATATAATCAAAAGGAAAATTTATTGCGGTACCCTTAAAACAAAGTCCTTAATAAATAATTTTAACAGAGAAACATCCAAATTATTAATGCGGTATATTTGAAATTTATGAATACCTTTCATACCGAACTCCTTTGTCCCTTTAAACATTAAAAGTAAACTCCCAAATTGACTAATATTTTTCATTAATTGTTAACGTATAATTTAATTTATAACATTCGCAAAGTTTGTTTAGCAGGTTTTCTGTTAAATTGGTACAAACCCATAGTTTACATCTAAAAATTTCCAACCTTTTGTGATGAAACTAAAATATTTAAATAGTTTTGATTGTTTCTCTTTTGTGAAAAAGCTTTTATAACATTGTTTTATAATTGCAGTATACAGGGTCCATTAGAAGTTTCTGGAAAACGGAAAAAGACTGATTTAAAATTTATTGTATATGTAATATTTATAGGCTGACATGCGTAAATAAAACAAATAATACGATAAATAACTATTGGAGGGCTATGTTATTTCGAAATTTCCCATATATAACATTGCACAAAAGGTATAAGGCAATATAGATAAATATATGAAATGACAGCCCTATCTATTTGAATATGTCTTTGTTTCTAAATTATTACAAACGATTTGAATAATGCAGTAAAACCAATGTTTGTTATGTTTGTTCTGTATACAATTATAACTATCTCAGTCGGTAATAATAAAGAACTACTTTATTTTGGGTCCAATATAGGACAAAAAAGTTTTTTTTTATTAAGAGCAGGGCTGTGTTTAAATTACAATAAAAAATATTTCTAAAAAGTGTACAGATCAGTGTGTGGTATAAATGTGTTCCTCATGGTTTAAAAATTGTCACTTTAATGCGTTTTAATTTTAATAAAAAATGTAAAATTTCTATTATTGGACCAATATCCAATATCATACTCTATTTATATCCCGGACACTTACCAGCCAATTCTTATGTAAAATTGTCCCCTGAATCCGAAAAGACCGTCAAAAACTATAAAAGTTAAGCAGTTTTTGAGATATAGTCAATTCCATATTATATGTAAAATTGATTATATTTCAAAAACTGTTCTACTTTTATAACTTTTGACTACATTTTCGGATTCAGCGAATAATATTTTATAGGAATTGACTGCTGAATGTCCTGGATACAAATTGCTGTTGACGAGAATTATTAGTGGCTGCTTTTTCGCTATGACATTTTTGACTAATTCATTTGTGAAGAGTAAGTAATATAGTGATTTCTTCGTCACAGGACATCTTGCAGAATAACAGTGATTTAAATATAGTGCATGATAAAAAACTAATGATAACAAAATTTATTAATTCGGAAAATACTTTTAATGTACCACCCAAAAAAGTATTAGATTTAAAACATTATAAATGCTTCACAAACTAGAGATACCACACTTAATGATATTTGCAACAAACTATTTCAGAAGTCAGACCAAGGAATTACCTAAAACAGCAATTTTTCTTTAAAAAATATTTAACAATTTATGTTATTTGATGTTGTTATGTTTATATAAAAATTGTATGTCCAATAACTATGGTCCATGTGTCCAATTACTATATAAAATGTCCAATTACTATACTTTTTTGCATGTTTTTATAAAACTATTATTAAAAATTCTATCATTTTTATATATGTATTTGGGTCATTTTCAAGAAACACCCGCTTTCAGGAATATGAAGATCAAAATATTTTTTGTTGCTTAAATTGACTTTTGGTTGGATTTTTATAAATGTTTAGAGTTTTGTTTACTTACATTTAAGACAGACAGTGCACTTTTTAATTTTTTTTACGTTTTTTTCAAAAAAATCTGTTAAGCTAGCTTTATATATCTCCACTGTGTTACCAATTTGAAATCCTAAATTTAATTCAATAAAAAAAGTTGTTATAAAAATAATTTGAAATAAAATGTACTTAGTTCACAAACTTTTGACTCCAATTTTTTATTTTATTTTTTATTAAAAATTGTATGCTTTTTTTTAAATATGTATGTTCGTTAAGTTACTTTTTAAAATAAACCATTCTGATTATTTGTTAAAAAAACAATACCATTAATATTTTCTTTTAGTCACTGTATTAGTGAATTAAACTCTAATTTATAAACACGTATTACCAAGTGATAGTGTATAAAAATCATAATAAGTATTTTTTTTAACAAAAACTAAAAAAAGTAACGAAATAGACATTGGTATCGCAACGGACAGGGGTACACAAAGGACTTAATCAGATAACGAAAAAAATAAACTATATAGGGTGGTACGATTTTAGAGTAATGCATAAACAAAATCCCTTGTAGTGGTGCTCACTTGCAGAATAACAACTTAGATTTCTAAATTGTAAACACCCTTTTTCTTTGACTATAAGCTAGTAAAGGTCCCTTTTAGTACTTTTATATTGCGTGGAATTTCCTTGGATGTAATCTATATCATGAGTTGTAATTACAAATAATTTTAAATTGGTTTATCATAAACTACTTTTAATAAAAGCGATGCTAAATATCCACTTTGTTGTCGAAAAATTCTATTGCGTTACCCTAAATTCCATTGCCTTACTAAGGTAACATAGTGGTTTCGGTAACGCAGTGGACAAAGTTTTGTAAAACCATATTTAAAAAATAATAATAAGACATTATAGTCATTAATTACTTTTAATGAGCTTTAGTGCCCTAAAATAAACATAAACATAAAAAATGGTATTTTTTCTTACCTTATTTTTATTATTTTTTTGAGTAACTTAGCGGACAAACAATTATTACATTCGGGTTACCCGCACCTGTTTCAACCGATATCTTCCTCCTGATTGAATAAATAAATTCAGCTGGGTAATGTGTACGTCCGAAAATCATTTGTTGATCACGTGAGTACCAAAAAAGTTGCGATTTTTTTAAATATTCTATCAGTAACGCGACGGACGTAACGCAACGGAAAAAATGTCTGGGACATGAGTCAAATTTAAAAAAAGTAGATTAAAATTAATTAATTTATATATAAATTGTTTACTGTATTAACTAAGGATGTTATGGATTGCTATAAAGCAACACAAAGTTTTGGTTATTCAATATTTAAAAACAAACATGTATGTAAGTTTTATAAAACGCTAATGGGACATGCGAAAATGTGTGTTTCACAAGTTTCAAAATTAAAAAAAAAATATTCTGAAATAACTAAACAAAAATTTTCTGAAAGAGTTTACTAAGGGCTTGTTAGGGTTTCACTTGGTTTTTAAATCAATAAGATCCGATAATTTTTAACAAAGTTATTGGAATTCAAACTTACGCGGTGTTTTTTGAAAAAGACCCAATTATAAGAAAAAATTTTTAAAAATCTTTTAAACAACGGCATATATTAATTTTAAATAAATAATATTCCTTAAGTGCCCAATAGCTATATGGTTTACCCTACTGATGAACCTGATATTTTAATTTATTTATTTAATAAACTTGTCAAAACTTACAAAAATAGCGAGTGCGCCGGGATAGAGACAATACTTTTAGCACAAAATAAAAATTTATAAAAACACTACGAATACCATTTAATTTTTGTTTGAAAAAAATATTTTCCATCGGGTAGTACAGGCAAATTCTCTAAGTTTTCTTTTGCTGGTGGATGGATTAGTCATTTAAAATAAAAATGTTTCATAAAAGAAACTAACAAAATAAGCTCTATTTCTATAAAGTTAATCCTTAATGTTTTTAGTTTTTCCGGCGGAAAACACGTTGACGTCACTCAGTATAAAGTCGATTTTCCACATGCGAAGCTTGAAAGAATTTTCCTTAATATTTTCGACTTTTGAAATACCCTGACAACATTAATATAAGTCGCCTGTGTTTGATGTAAGCGAAATTTCGGTAATATAAAAATGTGGTAAAAACGTTACGCTGGCTTTTTTACTTGTCATTACTCACTTTAAAGTGTTACTTCTCAGAAATTGAATTTTTATGTTGGAAATTAAATATAACATACATTTCTGAAAACAACACTTACACAGTAAAAAAATATTTTAGTGTTCTCTCAGGTGAAAGTTGTAGAGTGAAAAT
Source organism: Brassicogethes aeneus (assembly GCA_921294245.1). NCBI lineage: Eukaryota > Metazoa > Arthropoda > Insecta > Coleoptera > Nitidulidae > Brassicogethes > Brassicogethes aeneus. The sequence continues at coordinate 3,354,844 of OV121142.1, read as the reverse complement.
CCTAAAATTTATTTTTTCGTCTACACCAATAGTGGCAAAATAGACTGAAAAAACTGGTAATAACCCAAATGCGTTTTAAAATGTTTTTTTGGTACCTATCTACCTACGCAGTGCATATCCGGAGATAACGCGTTGTGGAAGTGCGGCATTTTTGTTCAGTTAGATTTTAATTACGGTGAATCTATAAGAGGACATTCTTATTTTTTAGTAAGTATTATACTTCCTTTTTCTTTAGGCCTTAATACTTAATAAATACCAATATGTTAAAAGGATGTCCATACCCGACCTATATCAGTAATTTACGGCGGTAGGTCGGGTACTTGTAAAATTAATGATATAAATACATACACACTTGATTTACTTTTTATTTTCAAGCGTTATCGTTGTTATATTAACCTATACCTACATTTTTATTAATATTATAGAAAATTTGTACACGTGTGGTAAATCCCCGACATACAGCCGCCTGAAGCCTCTCTACCAATGGGATCACCCATTTTTTATAACAGAAAAATGGATTACTGATGAATTCTCAAGATAATTCATTGCTTACAAGTTGACAGCCAGTAAAACATTGCATTGATCTAAAACTTTTACGTTTTAAGGAACCATTTTGTTTAAGCCAGCCATACGACTCAAATATAAAATAATATTTTAAAAGGCACCAATTTTGATAATTGTCATTGATTTTTGTTCCAAATATATGTTTCTCTTTATTTACCTTTTCGTTTTATTCACTACCACCAATAGGTTTTTACTCAAATAATAGTGTTAATTTACACTAGAAGTTTGCACTAAAAGAGTAAAAGTACCTTTCTAAAATTTGAACTTTTCCAAAGTAGTGTTAATTTACACTGAACAAAAGTGGGATTTTACCCAGGAAGTGTAAAAGTAGACGATTTTAGGTAAATTAACACTTTAATACAGTGTAAAATTACTTTACTTTACACTACAACAGTACAACCTTTAAAGTTAAAACAACACTAAAATTCACAATAAATTTAAGGTGAAAATTTGATAAATAATAAATTACAAAAAAAGTTTTATTGGGAACATACAAGATTTATCTGGTATTTTTCTTATTAAACTTTCTTATACCACAAAGAATTGATATTCTTCCAAACATAATAGATACCAAGGAAACTATTTGACGAAGTTTTTAAGTCTTGGAAATGAGGTTTCCCTGGAAAACTTGTGGGTAACAGGGTGGTTTTTTTTCCTAACATTGATAAATCGAGTTTGTGCTATCTAGGAAAACTTAGGAGAGAAACCTGTAATATATTAGAGGCTGATGTCTTTTGATTCAGTGCATATGTTTTGTACTGGGGAAAAGTTTTTCAATTGTTGCGGCAGCCACATCCTGAAAGAAATTGTTGGTTTCGGCAACTTTTAGTCTAGTTTTCCAAACTAAATGTGCGAGAATCTCTTGTAGTTTATTATAAAGGGTTTTTTTATCTTGGAATCATTAAACATTCATTGGTACATCCACACTATTTTTTATTAAAATAAATCAAAAGGGTAGAAAAACTTAATGCGAGTGTTTATTACCCCTTAATGTGTTAAATATTGACAAAATGTACACTACAGTGCATGCCAATTTCTTTGCCTGTTTTGATGCTACTAAGAGCTCTTTTTTCTTTACACTACTAGTGCACATTTTATCACAATTAAAGTTAAATTACGCCAATAGTGGCAAAATAGACTGAAAAAACTGGTAATAACCGAAATGCGTTTTAAAATGTTTTGTTGGTACCTATCTACCTATGCAGTGCATATCCGGAGATACCGCGTTGTGGAAGTGTGGCATTTTTGTTCAGTTAGATTTTAATTACGGTGAATCCATAAGAGGACATTCTTATACTTCTTATACTTCCTTTTTCTTTAAGCCTTAATACTCAATAAATACCAATATGTTAAAAGGATGTCCATACGCGACTTATATTATATATCAATAATTTACGGCAGTAGGTCGGGTACTTGTAACATTAATAATATAAATACATACGCACTTGATTTACTTTTTATTTTCAAGCGTAATGGTTGTTATATTAACCTATACCTACATTTTTATTAATATTATGGAAAATTTGTACACGTGTGGTAAATCCCCGACATACAGCCGCCTGACGCCTCTTTACAAATGGGATCACCCATTTTTTATAACAAAAAATAGATTACTGATGAATTCTCAAGATAATTCATTGCTTACAAGTTGACAGCCAGTAAAACATTGCATTGATCTAAAACTTTTACGTTTTAAGGAACCATTTTGCTTAAGCCAGCCATACGACTCAAATATAAAATTATATTTTATTATTATTATTATTTTATTATTTTGTTCCAAATAAATGTTTCTCTTTATTTACCTTTTCGTTTTATTCACTACCACCAATAGGTTTTACTCAAATAATAGTGATTATTTTTTTTGACAGTTCTCTGTATTGTTGGGACATTGTTGAGGCATTGTTGTTGAGGGAACCTACAGCGAATTACAGCGATAATTTTTTGAAAATTTTCTCTGGTAGTTGCTATATATAAAAAAGTCAAATTAACCACACGTCAAACTGACAGGCTGAATTCAATTGTGAAAATTGGAGATTTTGCATGAAAATGAGTCGATTTGGAGTTTGTTCTCTGTCCACCATCGATAAAAAAGTCAAAGGAAATGTTCCCATTAATACGGAGAAGTCAAAAAAAACAGTTTGGAACCAATTTACTACTTTTTGTACTGAGAGGGAATACACATTGAGTGCTGAAACGAGTGAAGCGCAATTGGCAAACATTATGAAAGATTACGCTTACAATATGAAGAAAATGGATGGAGAAGACTATAAGGAAGGTACAATAATAACTGTCAAAAAAAATAATCCCCCGAATACCACACGAGCTTCAAAATTATCTGGCATTTCCCTCAAGGTTCCCTGCAAACAAATAAAGTCGTCAAGTTTTTCAGGAAAAATCACTCGCGCTTCGCGCTCGTGATTTTTTAACCTGAAAAACTTGACTCCTTCATTTGTTTGCAACGAACCTATCGGGAAAAATACCCGATAATTTTGAAGCTCTTGTGGTATTATATATGATAATTTACACTAGAAGTTTGCACTAAAAGAGTAAAAGTACCTTTCTAAAATTACTTGCATACTTAACTCTAATTGTTATAAAACAACACTATTTAGTGTGGACCTGGACTCTAATTAGTGTTGCTTAGAGTTGAATTTTTTTACTGTATATTGAAAATATAGCATGATTCCTGCAAGAGACGAACATTGCAGGAATTGTCATCACACGCGTAATAAACCATAACCAGCGCATTAAATCACAGATAAACAAACATGAAAAAAAACGCACAAACAGCAGGATTGATCCTGCTTCCTGCAAGGGACAAAGATTGCAGGAATATTTCCCTGTCCAAATAATAATTCAAATCAATGTCGTCCCGCCCTAAAGCGAGCAGGGATCGGTATATGGCACGAATCAGCAGGATAAATGGGCCATATTTATCTCCTGTCGTTTTGTCCTGCATAGCGCTCACAGTGTAAGATCGCGAAATCTTGCAGGATAATACACAAAAATTTATTCTAATATCATAAACAGTAAAACATATTTGTTAATTTTAGATACCTATGTATTCAGCGACCTTTACAAAAAATATGGAAAATACAACATAAAATAAACATAACAAAAGATAAACTACAAACTGAAAAATAAAATTCGTACAGCTAATTCTAATAATATTGAGATATGATTCCACATGAAGTGCGTCTCCACTTATAATAGTACAAATGTCGATAGATTAAATATGTATTCAGCGACCAACACAAAATTTTTGTAAGGATAGAATTAAGTTAATATAAACTGAAATCATAAATTACAAACTAAAGTAAATAATGTAGCACAGTAGGAACATAGCAACACTTTTTATCCTCATTTGATCACCAGGTTATAATTATTGATTTATCTCAGTCCCTGAACAATTTTGCAAATACCTACCCACCTATTCGGAAAAATAATATTCAATAATTACTCACCAGAAATGTGGTACTAACCTCACAATGATACACTTCCTAACACCAACTAAAACTGCAAACTGATGATGCAGATTGCAGTTGAGCGACCGGCCGGCGTCATATTTTAAGCGGGAAATCATTTCATTGGTTATCTTAGGTGGTGTGATGCTTCACACCCAAACAAATTGTCCAATATTGTAAAATTTATATTCTAACTCAGTTAAACAATATTTATACGAATATTTAAGAAATTGTGTACTGTGCGTTTGGTAGGTAACTGCGTGCAACGTGAAATTCTGTAACCAATTTTCTGGTAGGTTTGAATTCGAATACTCCACATTGCCCAAGTTGCGGTTTGAAACCACGCTCCGTTTTCAAACAGCGGTATTAATTAATTTTATAAGGGTATATAAGGGTATTATACTGAAGAACACCTATTTTGACAAGAGAATATGTATACAAAAGGTCCTTTTGTAAACTGTTATAAAAATCATTTTATTTTGTAAAATTTTAATATAATTTTTTATAGAAAACCAGCGTTTGTATATAGGTATTAGGGTGTTTCAAAAAAATTAACAATTATTTTTTCAAAAATTAATAGTACATTAAAAAACAAAAATGTTGGCGCCTATTTGAGCCCTAAATATTAATATTAAGGTTTGCCTCAATTCATTTTTTGTTTTTCCATTTCAGTAACCCGGGAATTTTTATTTTTTTTAATTTTGAATTCTTATAACTTTGGAATGGTTTGTTTTTGCAACACCCAAGCGAGAGGTTTTATAGACAATTTCACGCTCTACAAAAAACATCTGAAGGTCAAAGTTATTCAGATCAACCGTTTCAAAGATATCAGCGATCAAAAATAACACTATTAAAAAATTTCAATTATTTTCAAATAATATACAAAAATATATCATATGCCATATTTATATTATTTTTTATGTAGAATCAGTTTAATTATGTTAACCTGAGACTGTTTGATTTTGATTTCAATCAAAATTTAGTTATTAAGGTCTTATTGCAGACTTATAAAGTATGATAGAGAAAAATAAAGTATAGACGTATTGCCGTATGTTCTTGTTTGAGGTTATCTCGGCGTGGCTAATCGATAAATTTTCTAATGAAATTCTAGATGCAACATCGTACAGCATCGGTATATCCTTTGATCATTAAATAAAGGACTTTTTAATGAATTTTCAAAGCAGCTTCCTCTGATTACATCTATGTCATTTATTGGTGCAAGTTTGAATTTTTCATATACGAGACTATTTTAAGATTAAATAATTTTATATACACAAAAAATCTCTTAATTGAAAAGCTTAGGAACTTTCTAAGAAAGAAAATTGGTGTTGGTACAAAAGCATAGACTATTGACCTAACCACATTTTATTTTGATTTTAGAGCAAATATCTCTTGGTACAATAGTATGTATTGCTTTATTCAAAAGCTTCTGATCTTCACTGAAACTACCAGCGTTGTTAGTATTTAAGCTTAAATTCCCCTCACCACATACGCCTTTTGATTTTAATTATTGAAACATGCATTTAATAATTAAAATCAAGGACCTTTGTAGTAAGAGGAGTTTAAGCCTAAATATTGGCATCGTTGAAAACTAGAAGATTGACTGAAAAAAAGGTTTACAAAAAATTATTTAAATAAAATAAGACATTTATTGTTTGATATGAACAACCTTCAAAAACATTTAACAAATTAATTAAATTCTATTTATTTAAAAAGAGTTTTAATGATTCCAACACCACTGTGAAAGTACATACAACACGCCATAACACAACACAACCGGCAAAATGTATATAACACAGTAAGAAATTTTGCCCGTGCAATTTTTTTAGTGTAGGGGTAAAAATATTAGAGTTGATTTGTAAGTGTAAAAGTTACACTACAAAATACACTAGGTAGCATTTAGTGCTTATTAACTTTATTAAACACATTTAAAGAATATAAACATTATTCATTGGTACATTTACACTATTTATTATTAAAATAAATCAAAATGGTAGAAAAACTTAATGCCAGTGTTTATTACCCCTTAATGTGTTAAATAATGACAAAATTTACACTACAGTGTATGCCAATTTCTTTGCCTGTTTTGATGTTACTAAGAGCTCTTTTTTCTTTACACTACTAGTGCACATTTTATCACAATTAAAGTTAAATTACGCCAATAGTGGCAAAATAGACTGAAAAAACTGGTAATAACCAAAATGCGTTTTAAAATGTTTGGTTGGTACCTCTCTACCTACGCAGTGCATATCCGGAGATACCGCGTTGTGGAAGTGTGGCATTTTTGTTCAGTTAGATTTTAATTACGGTGAATCCAGAAAGGGGACATTCTTATTTTTTGGTAGTATTATACTTTTTTCTTTAATCCCTAATACTCAATAAATACCAATATCTTAAAAGGATGTCCATACCCGACCTATATTATATATCAGTAATTTACGGCAGTAGGTCGGGTATAGTAACATTAATAATATAAATACATACACACTTGATTTACATTTTATTTTTAAGCGTAATGATTGTTATATTAACCTATACCTACATTTTTATTAATATTATGGAAAATTTGTACACGTGTGGTAAATCCCCGACATACAGCCGCTTGACGCCTCTCTACCAATGGGATCACCCATTTTTTATAACAGAAAAATGGATTACTGATGAATTCTCAAGATAATTCATTGCTTACAAGTTGACAGCCAGTAAAACATTGCATTGATCTAAAACTTTTACGTTTTAAGGAACCATTTTGCTTAAGCCAGCCATACGATTCAAACATAAAATTATATTTTAAAAGGCACCGATTTTGATAATTGTCATAGATTTTTGTTCCAAATAAATGTTTCTCTTTATTCACCTTTTCGTTTTATTTACTACCACCAATAGGTTTTACTCAGATAATAGTGTTAATTTACACTAGAAGTTTGCACTAAAAGAGTAAAAGTACCTTTCTAAAAGTAGTGTTAATTTACACTGAACAAAAGTGGGATTTTACCCAGGAAGTGTAGAAGTACCTACTACACGATTTTAGGTAAATTAACACTTTTTAATACAGTGTAAAATTACTTATAAATACTCTTTTAAGCTAAAATAAAATAAAAAAGAAGAAACAACAAATAAAATGGCTACTACCATTTTAGGATACTCTGTATTATAAATAACAATACATTAACTGGGTGCAGGGTCCTTGTAGGGCAAGTTTTAGTAGTAAACTTGTCCATTAATTATATTCAGAAATTTATTGGGAAATATATGCCGAACTAAGTTTAATATTAAACGTGATTCGGCGGCCAAAATGGTCGCCATAACTTATATCGCCATTGTAAATAAATGGCTATGGACCCCGATTAAATAAAAATTATCGACTATAACGTTCAGATTTTGTATCTAAAATGTGCTACATTTACGGTTATAAAGTGGCGGAATGTAAAAGGTTTGGGTCATTTTTAGAAAACAAAAAAATGCTAATCCAACGCTTTAACACTGCTCTGGAATATTCCCAAATCTCTAGATAATTCTCGTGATACAATACAATACATCAATTTCATTATTTCCACCTGTGATAGTTGCTCGACGAACTCTTTTTTTCGGTTGAACACTCCCGTTTGTAGTAAACTGCTTGACTGTACGGTGAAATGAAGTGCGTGATCGAATTTTATCCGGAAAACGCTGAGCGTAGATATTAACAGCATCATCAAGATTCCTGCCTGCTTCTCCATAAATCAAAATCATTTCTATTTCTTCTCCACCGTTAAAAAATTCATTATGAATAACTGCTTAACAAAAGGAGGTCTTTTTGTTTGCCAATTAATCTTCGAACTAAATTGCAAGTATGATTTAACAATATAGCACTGAGGATATAGTAATTTTACACTGTATTAAAAAGTGTTAATTTACCTAAAATCGTGTACTTTTACACTTCCTCGGTAAAATCCCACTTTTGTTCAGTGCAAATTAACACTACTTTGGAAAAGTTCTAATTTTAGAAAGGTACTTTTACTCTTTTAGTGCAAACTTCTAGTGTAAATTAACACTATTATTTGAGTAAAACCTATTGGTGGTAGTGAATAAAACGAAAAGTTAAATAAAGAGAAACATTTATTTAGAACAAAAACCTATGACAATTATCAAAATCGGTGCCTTTTAAAATATAATTTTATATTTGAGTCGTATGGCTGGCTTAAGCAAAATGGTTCCTTAAAACGTAAAAGTTTTAGATCAATGCAATGTTTTACTGGCTGTCAACTTGTAAGCAATGAATTATCTTGAGAATTTATCAGTAATTCATTTTTCTGTTATAAAAAATAGGTGATAGAGGCGTCAGGCGGCTGTATGTCGGGGATTTACCACACGTGTACAAATTTTGCATAATATTAATAAAAATGCAGGTATAGGTTAATATAACAACCATTACGCTTGAAAATAAAAAGTAAATTAAGTGTGTATGTATTTATATTATTAATTTTACAAGTACCCGACCTACTGCCGTAAATTATTGATATATAATATAGGTCGGGTATTGACATCCTTTTAACATATTGGTATTTATTGAGTATTAAGGCTTAAAGAAAAAGGAAGTATAATACTTACCAAAAAATAATAATGTCCCCTTATGGATTCACGGTAATTAAAATCTAACTGAACAAAAATGCCACACTTCCACAACGCGATATCTCCGGATATGCACTGCGTAGGTAGGTAGGTACCAACCAAACATTTTAAAACGCATTTCGGTTATTACCAGATTTTTCAGTATATTTTGCCACTATCGGTGTAATTTAACTTTAATTGTGATACAATGTGCACTTGTAGTGTAAAGAAAAAAGAGCTCTTAGTAACAACAAAACAGACAAAGAAATTGGCATGCACTGTAGTGTATATTTTGTCACTATTTAACACAATAAGGGGTAATAAACACTCGCATTAAGTTTTTCTACCCTTTTGATTTATCTTAATAATAAATAGTGTGAATGTAATATTTTTACCCATTTAATTTTTATTTTAAATTTTTTTTCCTAAAATTTCAAGTTAAATGACACACCCAGTATAATATCAACATATATTCAGAAGTTTGTTTTATAAGATTCACAAAATTTCTTTTACCAGGAAAATCTGTAAATCTATGGAACCAAACTGCGTGGCGAAACTTTCGACTTTCGTTGGAAAATAGCGAAAACTTTCCGAGATATTTTAAAAGTTTTTCGTGTTTTTTTGCAGTGGTTGCGCTTTGAAAAAGATAAATGAACAGGGCGACTTTGTCTAGTTTAATTAATAAAAATAGTTAAGCTATTATAATTACAAGTTTCGAGTAGCTTGCAGAGCAAGTTTTTAATAGATGGGTGACCTTAAAAAGATTTTATTGGCTTATAATATTTATTATTATACACTAAAGTAGCATCGGGTTTTCGCAACGCGGGCGCCATCTGTTTTTTTGTCTAAATTCTTAAGACTAAAAATAATTTATAATAACCTTTTTCCTACCAAAAGGTACGCCACTGATCGACTAGGAACTTTAGGCTAATCTGGTTGCCTAATTTAATTTATTATGTTATGGTTGGTAACAACGAGCGTTTTCAGATTATGTCAAAAAAGTTGCCAAATTTTGTTTAAATTTTGCAAGAAAAATTTTTGGGAACAATTTTTTAAAACTGCACTAAGAAAAATGTACGAGGTGTGTTCAAAAAATATCGCGAATTTTCGTTTTTTGAAACAAATATTTATTTATTCGTCTACATTAATGTTGTTGCCTTTAAAATAGTCCCCATTGGATATTATGCACATGTGCCAGCTCTTCTTCCAATACTCGAAACACTTCCAAAACTCGATCTTTGGGATAGCCTTTAGTTCTTTCAGCGATGCGCTTTTAATGTCATCTATGCTTGCAAAACGACGGCCCTTTAAGGTTTTCTTTATTTTTGGGAATAGGAAAAAGTCAGACAGAGGCATGTCTGGCGAATATGGAGGCTGGGGCATCATTACAGTTAGTTTTTGGAAAAAAATTTGTTCAAAATTTAACATTTTTAGAACAAATTTTGCTTTTCATACCCAAAACATTTGAAAAAATTTCATGGGATGAGCCAATCGATATACCAACATCATCAGCGACTTCTCTAATGGTTTACAACCATTTCTTCCACTTTTTCCATATTTTTATCGGTTGTTAATGTGCTTGAGCGTTCGGGGCGTTCGTCATCTTCAACGTCTTCACGGCCATCTTGGAAACTCTTATACCAATTGTAAACTCTTGTTTTACTTACAGCAGACTCACTATAGGCCTTTTTTAACATTTCACAGAATTTATTTCATTTTTTAAGCAAAATTGGATACAAATTCTTTGATCCATTTCTTTTAACGAACAAAAAATCGCCGAGCTCATAAAACACGTCCAACCTTAGCGGCTGCCACAGACAAAGTAAACAATGAAAACAGCTAAAGTTTTTATCATATTTCGGGGGCATGTATACCAACATAATAAAGAAAATTTTATGACTTTACTAATTCCCGTTATTTTCTGAAAACACCTCGTACATGCACTGATAATGAAACTAATTTTATAAGCGATTAATAAAATTTTATTATTTAACTTAAATTTCAAATTGTAATGGCTATAAAAAAATATACCACCTAAGGTATTTTTTTATTAATTTTTCAGTGTCTTATTGGGACAAAAACCTACTGTTTGTCAAAGTAATGAGATTATTTTTATTTACAGAATAAACTTTTTTTACTGTTAATAAAATTCTCATTTACTATAATGAAGCAGCAATGTTGAGCTTTTATAAAAAAATGTTCATCCACCAAGTAATAGTTGTTATCATATTGTCATGGCAATAAAAAATACTTTATGTTTATATTAAATCTTTGTCGAACTTAAAATGTTTTTGTTAAACCTATAGTTGTGTGTTGCGCTTACATAAAGTAATGCGCAGTTGTTATAGTAAAATTTGTTCATTTCACTATGGCATATTTGTCTTTTTTAAATTACTATCGTTGTAATTCAAATTAATTTTATTTCTGTTAGAAAATAGCTTACGTAAAGAACAATACCAAAAATATTTTATTGCTATAAAAAGACTTTTTTAATATATACATTGTTTTGCAATGGTTACAAAAGCGCTCTCCTTGTTGAACATAACTTTATAATCCACAGTCTGTGTTATAATCTTATTAATTTCACTTGTGGGAGTAAAGTGTGGTAAAATCTAGCATGATTCAGTGGCGGCCAGTGACATTTCATTTTGGTGAGGCAGAGGCAGAGTTTCGCCCTCATTTAAAGGCGAAGAAATTTTTTTAAACCCAACTTAAAAAAACTGACGTCGCAGTTCACAACCTATACTTAAAACTAAGTAAAAAACTTAGACTTTGGTGGGGAAGGAAACCTTTACTTTGCCAATGAAATATATTTTATTGTAAAAATAACGTTTATTTTAAATAAACCTCATTTTTGTCCAATTAATATTTCATTGTTCGGCAAGAACCACGTGAAGGTGTAGAGGTAAAGTGCAGCATTATTAATATAACCATTAGGTTTAAGCCCTAATCATTAAATTAATAATAGTACACCATCAACAATATCGGTACAATGCACATAAATCACCAAGTTCAATTAACTAAACCCACAGAATAAACCACTTACAAAAGAATCATAAAATAGACAAACTCATAGAAAAAGAATGTTGCGTAAATAACCACAGATTTGTTCTTTAAACAGTTCAGAATTTTATAACCAAAACAAACCTAAAGAAGGAATCTGTATTTATTTTATTGGTTACTGTGATGGCTACAAGATGGCGATAGTGTTAAAATATGTTTATTTTAGAATAGAAATATAATTTCGATTAAATCGATTTATTATAAGAAAAATAATACCATTTATTATTGAATTTTGAAAAACGTGTGAAGTATAATTTATCTAAAATTCCGCATTAGTGTTGCCACAAAACCTGCTCATTTCCTTGGATGTAGGCGTGCCTGCCTCGCGTATGCTAATACGAGAGGAGACAACTATGATATCGCATTGTAATAGAACGAGACAACAAGGCTAACGCCAATCGTGAGTCTAAATTAGTTCAGGCATGCTTCTGAGCCAATCATCTAGCTATAAATATTAGTTTAATTTGCGGTCGTTTCAAATTCAAATAATTTAAATGTTGCTGGGTATTCCACGTATAAAATCAATCAATTTTATTGACTATTTCACAATTTATGTTATCCAAATATTAAAAATTTATAGTATATTATAGAAAGTAAAATATTTAAATTATACTTAATTTTTTAATTCTCTATGATGAGGCACTGCCTCACCTGCCTTCCCTGACGGGCCGCCACTGATTTTTATATACATAACGCAAATTTACTTTATAATTAATGCAAATGCTATAACTGAAAGCAGCGTTTGTAGATAAGTAATTTTTATAAAAATGTTTTTTTTTGCCGTAACAAAAGCAATTGTTGGACGAATAAGGATCTTTACTTAATACGTAATATAATATCCGTTTTTGGTATTTTACCATTGAGTGGAGACTTTCTCAATCAACGCTTTCATTAATGTATAATGTTGGTTGAATTTAGACAACGAAATATTTCTGATAAATCAAGAAATTAAAAATACTTGACAAATCAGTGAATAATTGTAAAATATCAATTAAACGCTGTTTCAAACCTTCGTTACAAATGACTCAAAGTTATCAAAACAGCTTTGTCAGCAGTGATTTTGTTTTCTTACCAAAGACGACACAAAAGCATTAGCAGGAACAGTCTGCTGTGTAACAGCAGGAGCAGGAGCGAGTTGTGTGTTTTTAGCAGGATGACTGAGAAGCACAATTCATTAGGGCATCATTAGCAGCTCTCGCAGGTGCGTTTTATCGAAAATTGTTGCGGAACTCGTCGAATATCGCTAAAAACGTTTAATCGCAGACTGAAACTATAAATTCTCCCAAATTACCTGACATCTAATCGCTTTAACTTCCATTTTATGAAATGCACGTCGACAGATGGCTGATTAGCTCGATTTTATCCATATTTAAGTTGCTCAGTGTGACGAGTATACCAGGGTACTAATAAAATACATAATTTATTGAAAAATATAAGATTTATTGCAACTTTGAGCATATCATACATTAAATATCTTAATATCAAATAATACCACACATCAGTGGCGGCTGGTGGATTTTGGGTATACCGATATCTCAATTATTAGATATGGGACCCACGCCAAATTTATATGAGTTTATAATGACATTAAATAAACAAGTTCTGCGCAAGCAGAATTTAAATTGAAGTTTGCGAAAAAAAGATAACCGAAACATCGAACATGGAACTGACGTCACGGTACTTATGAATGGGATACAAATTTGAGATTATAATTCGGAATTAAGTATTTTACTGATATTTTTTATTAGAGGATGCTACTTATCAACAAATCACATATAGCCTTACATAAATTACAATGAAATATATATACGTAAGAAAATAACTACTCACCACAGTGACTGGAACTATACGTGCATTCACCACAACTTCGCCGCTTGCATTGTTTTCAAGGTGACTGTCGTGCAAAGGGCGGGCTCTGTAGGTAATTTTTTACCAACACTTGAGTTAAAACGGGGACTTGACGTTTAAACTTCAATATTTCGCAGGAATTTTGAATTTTAACATTGCACACAGAACTGACCGGTAAAAGTGAGTACAAAGATTATCAATTTTTTAAAAATTGCTATTATTCGAATAAAATATAAAAAATATGAAAAATACATTATTTTATGTTTTATAATTTGCAGTGAAATTGAAAAATTTAAGATAAATTGAATATATTTTAAAATAAAATTACGCAAATATTTGATTCAGGAGTTGTGACACGCCAAGGTATTGATGTTTTGAATATTTATTATGTTTTTATACAAACGTGCTTTTGAAAAAATACATTAAAATTGGGTGGACAAGTTAAAAAGTTAATTTTAGAACTTTTTTCTGTAAGCAATAAATACTCTTTTATGCTAAAATATTGTTTCTTGCCGCTAATAATTTTTTATCAAGAGCGTTGACTAGTGTTTTGTTTTGGTGGTGGGGAATATTTATAATACCTATTGGTTTAATGGCTTGTTAGTCTGGACATAATTTTAAACGTCGTCCGTATAAAAACCATATGTAAGAGAATAGAGCAAAGACTTTTAACCTTTAACAAGCAACTGTTTTTGCCCGGTCCACTTCAACCATATAATTGATGTCAGTCGATTTCGTTTGTTTTTTGAGAGACAATTGCCCGCTGAAATTTGCCGCAATTTGTCATTTTTGTTTTCTTTTGTTGGTAATTGTGATGTACGGTCCTTTTTGTTTTTTGGTTTTTGTTGATACTAAAGGTATGGGAATATTTATTGACCACATTTACGGAATTAAAATTAATAGTAGGGACACAGTAAAAAATTTTGCCCGTGTAAATTTTTTAGTGTAGGGGTAAAAATATTAGAGTTGATTTGTAAGTGTAAAAGTTAACTTTATAAAACACTTTTAAAGTAATATGAACATTATTCATTGGTACATTCACTATTTATTATTAAAATAAATCAAAAGGGTAAAAAAACTTAATGCGAGTGTTTATTACCCCTTAATGTGTTAAATAGTGACAAAATGTACACTACAGTGCATGCCAATTTCTTTGTCTGTTTTGATGTTACTAAGAGCTCTTTTTTCTTTACATTACTAGTGCACATTGTATCACAATTAAAGTTTAATTACACCGATAGTGGCAAAATAGACTGAAAAAACTGGTAATAACCGAAATGCGTTTTAAAATGTTTGGTTGGTACCTATCTACGCAGTGCATATCCGGAGATACCGCGTTGTGGAAGTGTGGCAGTTTTGTTCAGTTAGATTTTTATTACGATGAATCCATAAGAGGACATTCTTATTTTTTAGTAAGTATTATACTTCCTTTTTTTTAAGCCTTAATACTGAATAAATACCAATATATTAAAAGGATGTTCATACCCGACCTATATTATATATCAATAATTTACGGCAGTAGGTCGTAACATTAATAATATAAATACATACACATTTGATTTACTTTTTATTTTCAAACGTAATGGTTGTTATATTAACCTATACCTACATTTTTATTAATATTATGGAAAATTTGTACACGTGTGGTAAATCCCCGACATACAGCCGCCTGACGCCTCTCTACCAATGGGATCACCCATTTTTTATAACAGAAAAATGGATTACTGATGAATTCTCAAGATAATTCATTGCTTACAAGTTGACAGCCAGTAAAACATTGCATTGATCTAAAACTTTACGTTTTAAAGAACCATTTTGCTTAAGCCAGCCATACGACTCAAATATAAAATTATATTTTAAAAGGCACCGATTTTGATAATTGTCATAGATTTTTGTTCCAAATGAATGTTTCTCTTTATTTACCTTTTCGTTTTATTCACTACCACCAATAGGTTTTACTCAAATAATAGTGTTAATTTACACTAGAAGTTTGCACTAAAAGAGTAAAAGTACCTTTCTAAAATTAGAACTTTTCCAAAGTAGTGTTAATTTACACTGAACAAAAGTGGAATTTTACCCAGGATGTGTAGAAGTACACGATTTTAGGTAAATTAACACTTTTTAATACAGTGTAAAATTACTTTATCCTCAGTGCTATAGTGTTAAATCATACTTGCTTACTTGGGGAAAATTACACTACAAATTAACTCTAATTGTAGTGTTATAAAACAACACTATTTAGTGTGGACCTGTGTGAACTCTAATTAGTGTTGCTTATAGTTGACCTGAAAGTAAAAAATTCATAATAAAACTTATTATATTACTTTTTTACTTTAATATTATTTTGCTTTACCATTTCTCCACTTTATCTCATTTAATTTTCAAATTACAATTTTCCATTTTACTTATTTCAGCGCCTGCCTTAAAACTTATTACACAAATAACACCGCCTCCTAGATGTAAATGTATATTTTAATAAAAAGCCTTTCTGGCTTTCGATATTTCCAAACTCAACCCAATTTAATTTTCAATTTTATTTCCACCAATAGTAGTTTGTAAAACAAAATATTAAAACAAAAATAAAGTAACTCCCAGTTCGTTTGAATATTTTAATGGGTAGGTAATAAAAAGTTTTACGGCATTGCATCAAATCTTATATTTATTTTAAAATAACAAGGTTTTCCTTTATACATAAATTATACCAAAAGTGTTTTATATTAATAGTTATTTATGATACTAGTGTGTTATGTTGAAAATAAGTCAAGCGAGAAAGATTTATACCACGAGGCCGTCAGGCCTGCAGAAAAGGGAAGATTTTTTTGAAGAAAAAAACGTATAGAAAATGGAGGAAACCGATGAAAATTACGTTCCTGAGGATATCCTTACGGAAGCGGAAGAAGCAGCGATGCAGATTTTGCCAGAAAAGTTCCGAGATGCTTACGACAAAATGTTTGAGTCTTGGATGAATTCACGGAAGATAAAAGGTATCGATGAAAATGTTCTATTGGCTTATTTTTTACATCTGCAAAAAAAATTAGCCCCATCGTTGCTGTGGACCAAATAATACTCGATGCTTCGTTCGACTATTCACCTTTATAAAACAATCGACATTTCAAAATATGGCAAACTAACGAGCTTTTTGAAAAGCAAATCACAGGGATACAAACCAAAGAAGTCCAAGACATTAGAACGACCTGAAATAGATAAGTTTTTGAACGAAGCTCCCGACGACGAGTACCTGTTGATGAAAGTGGCTTTGATAATGGGGATTAGCGGTGCTTGTAGATGAGATGAATTGGTCAATTTGAAAATAGAAAATATTCGAGACAAAGGAAAATATTTTCACGTAGTTTTGCCAGACACTAAAACCAAGAAATTGAGAAGTTTCACCATACTTGAAGAAGGATTTCCAGTCAACCCGATCAATTTGTGTTTGAGACCAAAGAATACTAGTTCTAGTCGCTTTTATGTTTTTTACAAAAATGGGAGGTGTACCAGCCAGTGTGTGGGAATAAATACGTTGTCGAAGATACCTTCAAGAATTGCAATGTTTTTGAAATTGGAGGAACCAGCGTTCTACACCGGTCACTGCCTGAGAAGGTCTTCGTCGACTCTTTTGGCCAATGCAGGGGCTAACATGACTACTTTAAAGCGTCACGGAGGATGGAAGTCCTCGATGGTAGCAGAAGAATACCTAGAAGAATCGGTGCATAACAAAATACAAATTGCAGAAAAAATACAAGGTTATAATGCGTCGGCGTCTTCCAGCACTATCAGCAGCTGTACCGATATGGGAGCGTCTGGTTCCAATGAACCAACGAATTTTACAATGACTTCAAATTAGCGTTTTCCACTATTTTGTTATTTGATAGTTTACTTGTCCAAAATGACATTAATAATGACAGTCATAACTGTCATGTGTTGGATAAATAAATTAAAGCCCCATTTTTAGCGAAACCATCACAGAAGAAAAACACACACAAAAAAAATAAAAAAAATAAAAACAATCGAGGTCTAATATCTTTAGCTTCGACTTTTATCAGTAAGGCCATGACATCTCGCATCGGTAGAAAATCTAGCGAACTAAACGTTACGTTACGTTTTTTCCTTCGCTTTTATTTTATTTTTATTTTTTCTTTCCCCGCCTGCTTTGCTGTGTTTTGTCTGCTGTCGCGCTTATTTAGAATTTCCCTCCTGCTACGGCAGGATTTTACAGCAGGATTTGTCTTTTTAGCAGCTTTTTTCCACGAGCTCGCGATTTAAAGAACGAATGCTCACGTTTAAGATGAATTAAAAGGATGCCATGAAAAAAGATCCCCTTAAAATGGAATTATTTTTGTTTGAATAGAATGTCTGATACTGTGTGTTTTAGCTGTAATCTGAAATGCTTAGGAAGGTAAAAATAGGTCATTTTATATTGGTTTCAAGGGCTAAGTATGATTTAACACTATAGCACTGAGGATAAAGTAATTTTACACTGTATTAAAAAGTGTTAATTTACCCTAAATCGTGTACTTCTACACTTCCTGGGTAAAATCCCACTTTTGTTCAGTGTAAATTAACACAATTGGAAAAGTTCTAATTTTAGAAAGGTACTTTTACTCTTTTAGTGCAAACTTCTAGTGTAAATAAACACTATTATTTGAGAAAAACTATTGGTGGTAGTAAATAAAACGAAAAGGTAAATAAAGAGAAACATTTATTTGGAACAAAAATCTATAACAATTATCAAAATCGGTGCCTTTTAAAATATAATTTTATATTTGAGTCGTATGGCTAGCTTAAGCAAAATGGTTCCTTAAAACGTAAAAGTTTTAGATCAATGCAATGTTTTACTGGCTGTCAACTTGTAAGCAATGAATTATTTTGAGAATTCATCAGTAATCCATTTTTCTGTTATAAAAAATGGGTGATCCCATTGGTAGAGAGGCGTCAGGCGGCTGTATGTCGGGGATTTACCATACGTGTACAAATATTCCATAATATTAATAAAAATGTAGGTATAGGTTAATATAACAACCATTACGCTTGAAAATAAAAAGTAAATCAAGTGTTTATGTATTTATATTATTAATGTTACAAGTACCAGACCTACTGCCGTAAATTATTGATATATAATATAGGTCGGGTATGGACATCCTTTTAACATATTGGTATTTATTGAGTATTAAGGCTTAAAGAAAAAGGAAGTATAATACTTACCAAAAAATAAGAATGTCCTCTTATGGATTCACTGTAATTAAAATCTAACTAAACAAAAATGCTACACTTCCACAACGCGGTATCTCCGGATATGCACTGCGTAGGTAGAAGGTACCAACCAAACATTTTAAAACGCATTTCGGTTATTACCACACTGAACGAAAAAGGTACGTGATATTAATGAAAAAGTACATCAAATCAATGAACGACAACATTAATTTTCAGCCGATGACGGGTGTTATTAATACAATGAACAGTCGTTCGTAAATTTTCTTATTCATCAAGTTACTATTTCTGTACGTTAAATCAATGAATGAGGAGCATGGATCTATGTTTGACTGTAGTTAATACGATAAACAGATTTAGATCAGTTTATGAATGCTGTACGTTAAATTAATAATCTATGAGCATGGATCTATGAACAGCGGTTGTTAATATAACGACCGTTGGACATAGGTTTATGATTAATACGTTAAATCAATAAACAACGTACATAGATATATGAAAGCATGTTATTATAAACGGTAGACATTAGTTTATGATTATTTTACATTGAATCAATAAACAGTTACCATAGATCTATGATCCCCTATAGTATTAATACTACGAACAAAAAGGCATTAGTTTATGATTTACTTAAATTTACATAAAATTCAATTAAAATTATTTGCCAAATTTACTTACCTTTTTATTTAAAATAAAGGTTTTCTGGGTAGGTGGGTGCATTTTTTTTAGCAACATAGAAATAGGAAAAAAATATCTTATACAAATTACCCAGCAATCAATCACAAAAGGGGTTTCTTTAAAATAAAGACGTTTTTGGTGAATACATTTTTTTATTGCAAAAGAAATTTTCAAATAATATGAACCTTTGGGCTCTAAAGAGGTTTACAAAATGCTTTATCTAAAAAGTTCCAAAACATGCTTTCCTGTAAAAAGTCAAGATTAAATATATAAATAATTTTAAAATATATATCGACCGCCTTAATTACATGAAATCCTAAATTATTTTATTTAAAATATTAAAAGTGTATATTTTAAAAACTAAAAACTCATTCACTTAAAACTTAAAAATAAAAAAAATAAATCCAAGTCAAAACTGTTTAAAATAACTTCACAAGCTCACACACCTCCGTTTCGTATAGTAGGTACAAAACTTAAAAAATAATCCAAAAAGGACAAAAGCTTTAGGGTTAAACGCGGAACTATCCTTTTGACGCTATAAGACTGACAAGATAAAAATTGCATGTAAAAATTCCCCACCCAAAAGTCGTGCGATAACCTTCGTTCTACGACAGCGATTCGTTATAATAATGTTTATGTTGATTGAATCAGCGTACGGTAGCATTAATTTTGGCGCGTTTTAAGAAGTTAATGGTTAAGTTCGTAAAATCAATGTTTAGTGACCGTTGGGACAATGAGGACAGTTTATTATTATTTATGTTTTGCTGTTCATGGATCTATGACAAAAAATTTATTGTTTAAAAGATAAAGAACATCGTTTAATGATCGTCAATAGTTAATTCAATAAATTTTTACATTATATTTATGAAGGAAATAATTAATTTTTGATGTTTTGCATTTATCGTTTAATGTTGACTAGTTTATTGTTTCAATGTACTTAGTTATTAATCTATGATGAAAAAGCATTGTAATAATCACCAATACATAATATTAATGTTCAAAAAATTGACGACAGCAGTTTATTAATTTTACGTACAGTTTTTCTTTCTGTGCAGTTTTTTCAGTCTATTTTGCCACTTTTGGTGTAATTTAACTTTAATTGTGATACAATGTGCACTAGTAGTGTAAAGAAAAAAGAGCTCTAGTAACATCAAAACAGACAAAGAAATTGGCATGCACTGTAGTGTACATTTTGTCACTATTTAACACATTAAGGGGTAATAAACACTCGCATTAAGTTTTTCTACCCTTTTGATTTATTTTATTGGCTTTACAATTTAAAAAACACTCATTGAAAACATTAAGATTACATTATCGAAATGGCGATATTTTTTATCCCTTAAAATGTCCATAACACATAGGAAGCTCATAGCTGTCATATAAAAGAGAGAATATTTCAGTCGATGGAGGCAATGGGGCGTATAACGGGGCGCAAACAGGCTCCAGGCGAGGAAACCTTGTAAATTTACAAACCGAAAAAACTACGATTTCACGGTGCCTATATTTAAATAACCAAGGCAAATATTTACCCCCCCGGGGGGAGGGGGGAACGCGCTGACGGCTTTTAACAAACCTGGGGGATGTGTGTGATTTTCGCACAACTTACACCCCTAAATATCAAATAAAACCGCTCGCGCTTATATAGAGCGAGCCTGTGTAAACACGAGCGAGATGTATATCGTGTTATCAAAAGCGTATTTGGTTTGTGTGTAAATAGGCGTTAGATGTTATTATGAGATGTTATTATATCAAAAAATCGAGTTAAAAAAATTGTGCTAACATAGATTATTTCCTGTGTTAAAAAAAGATTTTTTTTTAAACTAAGTTAAATAATTTGGACGATCTAAATCTGTATCAAAAAACCATTTATAAAATTCATTAAAATTTAAAATAAAATACAAACTCAACCATAAATAATTTCATTAAAATAAAAAAAATTCAATATTACATTTTGCATTTAAAATGGATTAAAAAAGTGCATGCATATAAAATAATATTATATCCAGCAAAAATAGCCATCATTTTTAATTCTATTAAAACTAAATTTAATTTTATAATGTAGTTTATTACGAAGAGCGAGATACTTAAATTTAATAATTAATAAACTGGCTTTACCTAACACAAAAAAAAAAGATTTATAAAATTTAATTTGTAAAAATTTGTAATGAGAATATTGTTGATAAATATTTATTTTAATTATAGAAATTATGGAAAATATATTTTTTTGCTTGTTAATAATCCTTTTAAGGTTTTATTTACACTAGGATTTGTTTAAAAAAGAACATAAATTTATTATTTATAAAAAAATGTTGAGTACAAAACTAAGTAAAAGCAAAAACTATGTTCTATTTCTCAACTTTCTTACAAACATAAGTATTTTGTTCTACTCCCACCTTTAAAACGCCCTTTATCGTACATGTTTCCATGACACTAAGTGACCTTTTAAATACACATTGACAAGTTGTGGCTTTATGGCGCTTTAGTCACGGGCTGAAGTTAGCAACAGGTTTTTAGTCACGGGCTGAATTTAGTTTTAAGTTAGTTGACAGTTGTCAAATGTCATACAATCGTTAAAATAAAGTGCCTTTCTTGTAAAATATTACTAAATGTGAAAATTATTTTATTATCTCAATAAAAAAATACAAAAATATTAAATAGTTTCTCAACGCCAATATTTGAAAAGTTTATATGAACATTGTACTGACCTTTTAATTTCACACAACGAAAAACGTACGTAATATTAATAAAAAAAAACATTAACGCAATGATTTTTTACATTAATTTTGCTCCGATGCTCAAAATCATTACCACAATGCTTTTAAAGTATTACTCAATGTACAAGGACGTAATATTAATGCTTGGCGGACATTGATTTTAATCAGGAAGATCTCAAATAAAAGTACTGATATTAATGACCATTGACATGGATTAATGTCCTAGTACATTAATTCTATGCCCAGTAAACATCAACCAATTAATAAATTTTTAATTAATTAACAATTAAAGAACATTATCCCAATCACCTAATATACATAATTAATGATCTGTTAGCATTATCATAATGCAAAGAAGCATTAATAGTAGGACTGAATTAGGGGATTGAAAAATATCGATAAATCGATATATCGATATTGGTATACCGGAATGGATCGATATATATATACAGGGTATCTCAAAAGTCAAGGACAGCAGAAAACGGGTGGATAGAGGATGGAATTTTAAGTCGATTGAAAAACGGCAAAGACCATTCGACTTAGAATCCCATCCTCTATCCACCCCTTTTCTGCTGTCCTTAACTTTTGAGATACCCTGTATATATGTATATATATATATATATATATATATATATATATATATATATATACACACAACACCAAAAGTCTTGGACCCCCCCGGATTTATTATAAATAAATTATATTTGAAAAAAATAAAATATATGTTTTGAAGTGTCTTTTGTGTAGATTTAAATTTAGTTTAGATAATTATTATAAATGTACAAGGGTACTTAAAAATAAACAAAATGTTAAAAATGGTTTATTTCAAAAATAAAATGGATTAAGAAATTAATCGTCATTAAGAATAAACATAAAAATTACTGCTAACTAATAGTCTGTGGGTCCTCCTCTACTTCTTACTAGTGCGTCAACACGCCTGGGCATAGAAATTATCAAGTTATTGATAACCTCTTGAGGTATGCGATTCCACTCTTCTACCGCGGCTGCAGCCAATTCTTCCGCAGTTCCTGGTGGGTTGTTTCGATTGTGAATGGCCCTGGAAACATAATCCCATAAGTGCTCGATAGGATTCATGTCTGGCGAATTGGCTGGCCATTCTAATATGGTAATTTCTTCAGCTTGAAGTGCCTCCTGAACCCTTCTGGCTCGGTGTGGCCTGGCGTTATCATCCATAAAGATGAAGTTCAACCCTATTTGGTTTCGTAACTGATAAACAATTGGTCTAATAATGTTTTCGATATAAATTTGACTCGTCAAATTTTGCTGTAAGCGTATTAATGGAGTACGACGGTTGTACATTATGCCCCCCCAAAACATTATTGTACCCCCTTGGTAGGGAGGAACTTCACGGGGAAAGTTAAGTCGCTGCTGACGTCCTGGTTCCCTCCAAACCCTTTGGCGATTGTCATCACTGACCAGGCCAAATCTTGTTTCGTCAGTAAAGAGGACCCATCTCCATTGATCCAAAAGCCAATCCATATGGTTTCTCGCCCACTGGAGGCGGGCAACACGGTGTCGAGGCAATAGAAGAGGTACTCTCAAACATCTCCTGGCTCGTAAATTTGCACTATGCAGTCTTCGGCGAATTGTAGAGGTCGAAATTAGACGATGAAACGTACCTTGAAAATGTGCTCTGATGGCTGGGGCCGTGGCATTTCGGTTTCGGCGAGTAAATTGAATCAGATATCTATCCTCCCTTTCATTAGACACGCGAGGACGCCCACTACGGGGCATTCCTTCCACCGTTCCAGTTTCTTCGTATCTATGGATGATTCGCACAACAGATGATCTTGGAATATTTAAACTAGCCGATATATGGTGATTGGAAAATCCAGCTTCATAAAGAGCAATTAATCTTGCTCTGTTAAACGCAGAAATTTCACGTCCTGGCATTTTAAAGCAAGAAAAACACGAAATGAGGCTTCTTAAACATGCATGCAAACTGAGTCGAACTGACAAATTTCTTTTAAACATCGATAAAAACCTAACACTTTTTTATGTTTGAATGTTTATGGTCGTTTTTATTCTGCAAATAAATAAACATTTGTATGCGATACGCAAAAAGAATAAACTACAATTTAAAAAATTTTTATATGGGGGGTCCAAGACTTTTGGTGTTGTGTGTATATATAT
Organism: Brassicogethes aeneus; assembly: GCA_921294245.1. Taxonomy (NCBI): domain Eukaryota; kingdom Metazoa; phylum Arthropoda; class Insecta; order Coleoptera; family Nitidulidae; genus Brassicogethes; species Brassicogethes aeneus. The sequence goes on along the minus strand of OV121142.1, from coordinate 3,330,561 downwards.
ATATATATATATATATATATATATATATATAAATTATTACACTTACCTTAAGTTTTAACATTAAATCAATTTTTTTGTTGATCAGTTAACAAAAAGAGCTAAAAATATGTAAAAAAATATATTAATAATTATTACTATTAATATTACTTATGTGGTGATGTTCTCTTTAGCCAGTTCCCTTTACAGAAGTTCCCAAACATTTTCTACAGGGTTTATGTCCAGGTCACCGCAAAACTGGAACTGGAACTTTACATATTTCTAGTCCTTTTTGTAAATATTATGAAACCAAAGATTAATATAAAAAAATAATAAAAACCCTTGGTAATTTAAAATCCTTATATTTATTACAAAAAATTTATGAAACAAGTAGGTAAGGCCTCGGTTGAGACCACCCCCTCCACTTTTTTTCCGACCCGCTAAGCCCCGCCCACTTTACCCCCTCCACTTTTTCCCGACCCGCTAAGCCCCGCCCACTTTACCCCCTCCACTTTTTCCGACCCGCTAAGCCCCGCTCACTTTTGGACTCGGCCCCCATGGGGGCCCAGGGTGCCCTTCGGACGGACCCATCGCCGAAAATCATGGGGGCCCCTATCTAAAATCAAGGTATCAAGGTCACACACCTGCGGGCGGGAAATTCAAAAATCAGCTAACTTCACACTTAACCATCCACCTTTTCCCACCAAAGGTCGCCGTCAGTTGGCCGCTATCAGCCTCAGGGATTGAACCCGAGACCCTCTGCACCAGAGTCGAAAGCGCTGCCTGCTGAGCTACCGTTCGGAATTGATAACAGGCGCTTAGAGATGCTATAAAAAATGATCGGCCGAAATATGAGTCATATGCAGATTATAAGTAACCCATGAAATTTTGCAGGAAACTCTTATCTGACAATGATGTCATTAGAGGATATTAGATATATTTAAAATTTATAAAAAGAGATAAATTTAACTAATGTATAAAAACTATAAAATACATAATATAAAATACTGTTTAAAATTGTTATTAAATTTTTGCGGTGCGCGCTGATAAGAAAAAACTATTTCCCAAAGTAATGTATGTAAAACTATGAAATAATTGCAAATTTTAAATATCTCACACTAAATTAATTTTATTATTCCGAGAGGATTTTTAAAATATTTATTTGAATAAATAACACATATTCATTTTTTAATTAATTAATATAATTTAAAGATTTTCAAATAAAAAATATTACAATACAATATTGATATCAAACTTTGTGGTTTTATCTAGAATTTGAAACGGAAATGAGGCCTCCGCTTAAAAACATGTAATATTATAACGCAATGGGTGGTAGTTAGACATAAATAGTAAAACAGAAAGAAATAATTTACATTTCGATTTTTTCTCCCTAAACAGTTGTGCCAATTTTGTTTTTATTGTGTAATTTGACCTTTGAATTGTTTTTCCCTATAGACTGAGTTTTTATTGTGTGACACAATGTGTGTGTGTGTGCATATATTGGGTAAGTAATTTTTATTTTTAGTAATTTTCATCCAAACAACCATTTATTTAATATTAAAGAGTAACAAAAGCTATTATTCTACATCCTAACAGTTTTGTATTACTTGAGCTTATTTTTAAATTAATTTAGAAATTCTCATGCAATAAAACAGAGATAAAATATAATTAAAATATTGTTTCTCTAAATTGTTTAGTTAAAAACAGGGATAAATTCTTGTTTTTATAATATTATATTCCTAAAAATTGTCCAGGCAGTTTTAAAATATAATTAAAATATTGTTTCCTTATTATTTAGATTTTCAATATTGCTTTAGGTGTTTAAAAATAAAATATTATTTAGTTCACATTCAATGTGATTTGCATACCCATTTAGTAAAATACTTTTAAAATTTTAGGAAAATTATCAGAAATGTTTTTATTAAATATATTCTCAAACCGGATTTCGATAAAAATGTAAAGGGACATGAAACTACAGCAGAACCTGGTAAGATTTGTTGAGAAAAATGTTTGTTTAATCTATTAGTCTATTAGCTTTGTTTACACGTTTGGTAAAATACTTATTTTTATAATTTTAGAACAGTTAACAGAAGTTTACCCCAGAAGGACAACCCCACACAAATTACTCTGGAGAAGAAGGATATTGGTAATCAAACTTAGTAACAATCACTTTACACTAGAATAAAGGGATTGGACATCTTCCTTAGACTCGTTTAAGAAAAATCATCAAGAACTCATGCGTGGAAATAACACTTTTAGAAATTGGGCGTTGGCCGATGTAAGTCAAAACTAATTTATTTATTTACATGTATTCAATAGGCTTAAGGTAATTGTAGCACCATATACAGGGTGGTATTTTAAACATTTTGTTTTTAATTTTTATATTTTAGTTTAAATTTAAATTATCTTTAAAATAATATATTAAAACCTACATTTTTCTTAAAAACAAAGAAGTATAATTAAAAAAACAAAATATATGTAGTAGTCACTAAATTTAATTTTTAACTATATTATGTCGTTTGTTTTCGATCAAAATATATTAAAATAGTATATCAAACAAAAGGATTTTTAGTTTTCTTTCAAATAATAACTAAAATAAAAACAATCAAAAATGTTTTGTTGTATTGTGAAAACTTCAAATTTTTCCTAATATGAGATTTTTAAGTAAGAAGGTCCGTATTTCAACAACTAGACAGTAGACCATGTTTGTTTTTGTAGTAAAAACATCAATATAACTTTATTTGACATAGACATATTTTTTTATCCAAATCTATAGACGCGTTTTTAAGTTAAATACAAAGAGAATAAAAGTGGTAATTTTAACAAATTTTTATTTTATTTAAAAATGCTTCGAGCGTTTCACCTAAAAACTAGGTCAATATTAACTAATGTTTTATTGATGTTTTGAAAAACAATTATTTACCGTTTTTAATTTAATTTTCTTTGATATTATTTTAAAATTATATCACTCACCCACAACATCCTGTTTGGTTGCATGAAACATTTTAGAACTTTATCGTTTTTATGAAAATACGCATGCGCCGGGTTATGACAAGTAAATGTTTAAAGTTATCGCGGCTAGACCAAATAGTGTTAAGATATGCTACGATCTATTTATTTTATACACATTATCAGTATTTTTCTCTTTTTAGAACATGGATACCGTTCATCCCTACGAAGATATGATTCAAGAACAGTTGATGGTAGCATCCCACCTTGATATGTCTCCGGCTTTCTTCGAAGAGGTATATGTGCCCTCATGCAGCTATTGTATTAGTTAGGGTGTATATCATTGATCAGCAACCAACCCGGAACCAAAGAACATCTGGAACCGCATCATACAAATTCATTACAACACGCACTCCAGATAATATTAAATATTAATTAAATTTTAATTTTAATGTTAGTACACATATGGAAAACGTTTGGGATATTCATAAAAATAAACTTATCCTAGATTTTCTTTGATTAAGGGACTTACAATACCTAAATTTTTCAATGTGCGTATACAAAGTTGGTTCAATAAATAATACATGATAATTTAACATATTTTTTATTATAATCTTTTAAATAAACACAATATATCATAAATGTTAATAAACTCAGTACAAAACAAGGATGACATCTCAAGTAGCTGTTTATTTATGGTACCTTAATATTAAAAACCAATATTATTATTTTTAACTGTATTATACTAGTTGATTTTAATTTATCTTTAATGAAAACTACATTTACAAAAATAAAATATTTTTACACGTTATTTATATTACAAAATTTTTCCTATTCTATATATCCTGCTCCTTTAAGATCTATTGAGAATAGTTATTCTATGAATTATACTACAATTGTAAAACTGGGCCTTAGGACTTAGAATACCTAAATTTTTTCAATGTGCGTATACAAAGTTGGTTCAATAAATAATACATGATAATTTAACATATTTTTTATTATAATCTTTTAAATAAACACAATATATCATAAATGTTAATAAACTCAGTACAAAACAAGGACGACAGCTCAAGTAGCTGTTTATTTATGGTACCTTAATATTAAAAACCAATATTATTATTTTTAACTGTATTATACTAGTTGATTTTAATTTATCTTTAATGAAAACTACATTTACAAAAATAAAATATTTTTACACGTTATTTATATTACAAAATTTTTCCTATTCTATATATCCTGCTCCTTTAAGCTCTATTTATTATATTATTCTATGAATTATACTACAATTGTAAAACTGGGCCTTAGGACTTAGAATACCTAAATTTTTTCAATGTGCGTATACAAAGTTGGTTTATTAAATAATACATGATAATTTAACATAGTTTTTATTTTAATCTTTTTAAATAAACACAATATATCAAACTCAGTACAAAACAAGGATTGCATCTCAAATAGCTGTTTATTTATGGTACCTTGATATTAAAAATCAATATTATTTTTTTACTGTATTATACTATAATAGTAGTTTTATACCCCTCAAACCCACAAGTATTGAAAAATATGTTTAAATTAGTCTTTGAGATTGTAATAAAACAACATGTAAGACTTCTTGAAAAGGGTAAAGGAAGTTTTAATGGTTATTATTAAAGTAAACTAAAAAAAAACAAGATTTTTATATATTATTTGCTTAGTAATATTTTTTACATTAAATAAACTAAAATAAATCTAGAAAGGATTATTCAATATATCCAGTTCGTCTAAGCTCAGAAATTATTTCATGAAATTTCATATCCTCCTCATCTAGTTGTTTTAAACGGTCAACAAGTACGTTTGGATCAGACCAATTATGAAGAATATCTTAATTAAGCTTCATCTAATGAAGTATATTTGATTGGTTTTATAGAAGACAACTTCTTCTTTTGTGCTGTTATATCTTCAGAATTAGATATTTTTGTGGCTCTCTTTACACTATTTCTAAACAAAGGTCTAATAATGTTATCGAATTTTTCAGGACATGCTTGATACTATCTTGCAAAAATATGCCTTTAGGGTTATTTTTAATCGGAAGAAACTAGTTTCTTGTAGATGTTATTTTATTTTAACTTTTATAAGTGTCTATATATATATATATATATACAAACTTCTTTGTCTGATACATAACAATAAAATGGAACTAATGAATAAAAATAAGTGTCACTACAGCACCAGATCTAAAGAAAAAATTCCCATTGGCATGCAAAATATGAAAAGTCTCCTTACTTCGTAGGAATTCGCCTCTATAATAATTTGCCAAATGATTTAAGAGAACACCCTTTAATGAATTTAAAAAATCATAAAATCTTTTTGCAGTCTCTATGCTCTTACAACATAGAAGAATTTAAGAAAAAGATAGTCTCTATTGTTTTTAACGTAGAAACGTGTCATGTTTGATATACATTTAATTTATCTTTCTGACCTGTCATATTTGCCATTTTCTGTTGTAATTCTGTGATTAATAAATTATTATTATTAATTAAGATAAATAATATTAAATAAATAACTTACTTTGTATGGTTATATGAAATATCACACCACAGAAAAAGTTTTAGTTGTACTGATGTTATTTGCGATTTTGCACACCATTTATATCAATAGGACAGGATCTAACGGCTCATAAAACTTCTGTTTTTAATTGTGAATGTGTGTATAAGTAAAACTTTTCATTCTTTTTATTTTAGTTATTATTATTCTACCCCAACTGCAATTTCTTTAATAGCAAAAAGTAATATTTAATATTGAAAATATTTTAATTGGACTTTAAGATTGTAAAATAAAAACCGAAAAGACTTGGCTGAAAAGGTACAGGAAGTTTTAATGATTATTATTAAGGTAAAATAAAAACAAATTTCTTTTTTATATTATTTATTTGCCTGATAATATTTTAAATTACATTTTTCTATAAGGTTATTATTCAATATATCCAGTTCGTTTAAGCTCAGCAATTATTTCTTGAAATTCCCGATCTTCTTCATGTATCTGTTTTAAACGCATAACAAGCATGTTTGGATCAGTCCAATTATGAAGAATATTGTATCTAGGTGTAGTAATGTTTTTGATATTTTCATGGGATTCACTATTGTTTTTAGTAGTAGAATCTAGGCCCTGCTTTCTTGACGTAATGTTTCCATACCTTCCACGTTTCTTTTTAAATAGAGGTTTAATGACTGTATTAAATTTTTCTTTACACGCTTTAGCCCTCAAACGGCCCACAGAATCTCTGTGAACCCCTGTCATCTCTAATATCTGTTTGTATATTTGAGCATCATTCGCACTAAAACTTCCGGGGTTTTTACAAAATAGGAGTTGTCGTAGACCTTCACTACTATTAAATTTTTTCTCGCCCACAACTATATGATTATCATCAAAATTTAGAGATGTATTACCCAGTAACCACAGACCATTTTTCAATTCAGGGCCGTAAGCAGTATCTGTGTTATTGCAGGAGTATAGGCTTGCACCATTTGGGGTTTCCGTATATTGTGTGGCAGCTACAGCAGCTTGGTCTTGATGATCAGAGTGTTTCTCATTGGACAATTCTACAATTTGTTTCAGCGGTTCTGTAATAGGCCTGAACACGTTTTCAAGTCGCTTTTTATTATCATCTTCCATTCTCTTCAAGTCATTATACTTTTGTCTAACAGCTTTGCCAAGTTCAGAAATACGTTGTTTACACGACATGATGTAAGCTAATGGATGTAAGAGCCTTATGTAGTCCTATTTAAACTGATGTACATGTGCTGTACATGTCGGGTACATGTCTTATACATGTCGTGTACATGTGCTGTACATGTCGGGTACATGTCTTATACATGTCGTATACATGTCTTGTACACGACATGTACAAGACATGTATACGACATGTATAAGACATGTACCCTACATGTACAGCACATGTACATCAGTTTAAATAGGACTACATAAGGCTCTTACATCCATTAGCTTACATCATGTCGTGTAAACAACGTATTTCTGAACTTGGCAAAGCTGTTAGACAAAAGTATAATGACTTGAAGAGAATGGAAGATGATAATAAAAAGCGACTTGAAAACGTGTTCAGGCCTATTACAGAACCGCTGAAACAAATTGTAGAATTGTCCAATGAGAAACACTCTGATCATCAAGACCAAGCTGCTGTAGCTGCCACACAATATACGGAAACCCCAAATGGTGCAAGCCTATACTCCTGCAATAACACAGATACTGCTTACGGCCCTGAATTGAAAAATGGTCTGTGGTTACTGGGTAATACATCTCTAAATTTTGATGATAATCATATAGTTGTGGGCGAGAAAAAATTTAATAGTAGTGAAGGTCTACGACAACTCCTATTTTGTAAAAACCCCGGAAGTTTTAGTGCGAATGATGCTCAAATATACAAACAGATATTAGAGATGACAGGGGTTCACAGAGATTCTGTGGGCCGTTTGAGGGCTAAAGCGTGTAAAGAAAAATTTAATACAGTCATTAAACCTCTATTTAAAAAGAAACGTGGAAGGTATGGAAACATTACGTCAAGAAAGCAGGGCCTAGATTCTACTACTAAAAACAATAGTGAATCCCATGAAAATATCAAAAACATTACTACACCTAGATACAATATTCTTCATAATTGGACTGATCCAAACATGCTTGTTATGCGTTTAAAACAGATACATGAAGAAGATCGGGAATTTCAAGAAATAATTGCTGAGCTTAAACGAACTGGATATATTGAATAATAACCTTATAGAAAAATGTAATTTAAAATATTATCAGGCAAATAAATAATATAAAAAAGAAATTTGTTTTTATTTTACCTTAATAATAATCATTAAAACTTCCTGTACCTTTTCAGCCAAGTCTTTTCGGTTTTTATTTTACAATCTTAAAGTCCAATTAAAATATTTTCAATATTAAATATTACTTTTTGCTATTAAAGAAATTGCAGTTGGGGTAGAATAATAATAACTAAAATAAAAAGAATGAAAAGTTTTACTTATACACACATTCACAATTAAAAACAGAAGTTTTATGAGCCGTTAGATCCTGTCCTATTGATATAAATGGTGTGCAAAATCGCAAATAACATCAGTACAACTAAAACTTTTTCTGTGGTGTGATATTTCATATAACCATACAAAGTAAGTTATTTATTTAATATTATTTATCTTAATTAATAATAATAATTTATTAATCACAGAATTACAACAGAAAATGGCAAATATGACAGGTCAGAAAGATAAATTAAATGTATATCAAACATGACACGTTTCTACGTTAAAAACAATAGAGACTATCTTTTTCTTAAATTCTTCTATGTTGTAAGAGCATAGAGACTGCAAAAAGATTTTATGATTTTTTAAATTCATTAAAGGGTGTTCTCTTAAATCATTTGGCAAATTATTATAGAGGCGAATTCCTACGAAGTAAGGAGACTTTTCATATTTTGCATGCCAATGGGAATTTTTTCTTTAGATCTGGTGCTGTAGTGACACTTATTTTTATTCATTAGTTCCATTTTATTGTTATGTATCAGACAAAGAAGTTTGTATATATATATATATATAGACACTTATAAAAGTTAAAATAAAATAACATCTACAAGAAACTAGTTTCTTCCGATTAAAAATAACCCTAAAGGCATATTTTTGCAAGATAGTATCAAGCATGTCCTGAAAAATTCGATAACATTATTAGACCTTTGTTTAGAAATAGTGTAAAGAGAGCCACAAAAATATCTAATTCTGAAGATATAACAGCACAAAAGAAGAAGTTGTCTTCTATAAAACCAATCAAATATACTTCATTAGATGAAGCTTAATTAAGATATTCTTCATAATTGGTCTGATCCAAACGTACTTGTTGACCGTTTAAAACAACTAGATGAGGAGGATATGAAATTTCATGAAATAATTTCTGAGCTTAGACGAACTGGATATATTGAATAATCCTTTCTAGATTTATTTTAGTTTATTTAATGTAAAAAATATTACTAAGCAAATAATATATAAAAATCTTGTTTTTTTTTAGTTTACTTTAATAATAACCATTAAAACTTCCTTTACCCTTTTCAAGAAGTCTTACATGTTGTTTTATTACAATCTCAAAGACTAATTTAAACATATTTTTCAATACTTGTGGGTTTGAGGGGTATAAAACTACTATTATAGTATAATACAGTAAAAAAATAATATTGATTTTTAATATCAAGGTACCATAAATAAACAGCTATTTGAGATGCAATCCTTGTTTTGTACTGAGTTTGATATATTGTGTTTATTTAAAAAGATTAAAATAAAAACTATGTTAAATTATCATGTATTATTTAATAAACCAACTTTGTATACGCACATTGAAAAAATTTAGGTATTCTAAGTCCTAAGGCCCAGTTTTACAATTGTAGTATAATTCATAGAATAATATAATAAATAGAGCTTAAAGGAGCAGGATATATAGAATAGGAAAAATTTTGTAATATAAATAACGTGTAAAAATATTTTATTTTTGTAAATGTAGTTTTCATTAAAGATAAATTAAAATCAACTAGTATAATACAGTTAAAAATAATAATATTGGTTTTTAATATTAAGGTACCATAAATAAACAGCTACTTGAGCTGTCGTCCTTGTTTTGTACTGAGTTTATTAACATTTATGATATATTGTGTTTATTTAAAAGATTATAATAAAAAATATGTTAAATTATCATGTATTATTTATTGAACCAACTTTGTATACGCACATTGAAAAAATTTAGGTATTCTAAGTCCTAAGGCCCAGTTTTACAATTGTAGTATAATTCATAGAATAACTATTCTCAATAGATCTTAAAGGAGCAGGATATATAGAATAGGAAAAATTTTGTAATATAAATAACGTGTAAAAATATTTTATTTTTGTAAATGTAGTTTTCATTAAAGATAAATTAAAATCAACTAGTATAATACAGTTAAAAATAATAATATTGGTTTTTAATATTAAGGTACCATAAATAAACAGCTACTTGAGATGTCATCCTTGTTTTGTACTGAGTTTATTAACATTTATGATATATTGTGTTTATTTAAAAGATTATAATAAAAAATATGTTAAATTATCATGTATTATTTATTGAACCAACTTTGTATACGCACATTGAAAAATTTAGGTATTGTAAGTCCCTTAATCAAAGAAAATCTAGGATAAGTTTATTTTTATGAATATCCCAAACGTTTTCCATATGTGTACTAACATTAAAATTAAAATTTAATTAATATTTAATATTATCTGGAGTGCGTGTTGTAATGAATTTGTATGATGCGGTTCCAGATGTTCTTTGGTTCCGGGTTGGTTGCTGATCAATGATATACACCCTAACTAATACAATAGCTGCATGAGGGCACATATACCTCTTCGAAGAAAGCCGGAGACATATCAAGGTGGGATGCTACCATCAACTGTTCTTGAATCATATCTTCGTAGGGATGAACGGTATCCATGTTCTAAAAAGAGAAAAATACTGATAATGTGTATAAAATAAATAGATCGTAGCATATCTTAACACTATTTGGTCTAGCCGCGATAACTTTAAACATTTACTTGTCATAACCCGGCGCATGCGTATTTTCATAAAAACGATAAAGTTCTAAAATGTTTCATGCAACCAAACAGGATGTTGTGGGTGAGTGATATAATTTTAAAATAATATCAAAGAAAATTAAATTAAAAACGGTAAATAATTGTTTTTCAAAACATCAATAAAACATTAGTTAATATTGACCTAGTTTTTAGGTGAAACGCTCGAAGCATTTTTAAATAAAATAAAAATTTGTTAAAATTACCACTTTTATTCTCTTTGTATTTAACTTAAAAACGCGTCTATAGATTTGGATAAAAAAATATGTCTATGTCAAATAAAGTTATATTGATGTTTTTACTACAAAAACAAACATGGTCTACTGTCTAGTTGTTGAAATACGGACCTTCTTACTTAAAAATCTCATATTAGGAAAAATTTGAAGTTTTCACAATACAACAAAACATTTTTGATTGTTTTTATTTTAGTTATTATTTGAAAGAAAACTAAAAATCCTTTTGTTTGATATACTATTTTAATATATTTTGATCGAAAACAAACGACATAATATAGTTAAAAATTAAATTTAGTGACTACTACATATATTTTGTTTTTTTAATTATACTTCTTTGTTTTTAAGAAAAATGTAGGTTTTAATATATTATTTTAAAGATAATTTAAATTTAAACTAAAATATAAAAATTAAAAACAAAATGTTTAAAATACCACCCTGTATATGGTGCTACAATTACCTTAAGCCTATTGAATACATGTAAATAAATAAATTAGTTTTGACTTACATCGGCCAACGCCCAATTTCTAAAAGTGTTATTTCCACGCATGAGTTCTTGATGATTTTTCTTAAACGAGTCTAAGGAAGATGTCCAATCCCTTTATTCTAGTGTAAAGTGATTGTTACTAAGTTTGATTACCAATATCCTTCTTCTCCAGAGTAATTTGTGTGGGGTTGTCCTTCTGGGGTAAACTTCTGTTAACTGTTCTAAAATTATAAAAATAAGTATTTTACCAAACGTGTAAACAAAGCTAATAGACTAATAGATTAAACAAACATTTTTCTCAACAAATCTTACCAGGTTCTGCTGTAGTTTCATGTCCCTTTACATTTTTATCGAAATCCGGTTTGAGAATATATTTAATAAAAACATTTCTGATAATTTTCCTAAAATTTTAAAAGTATTTTACTAAATGGGTATGCAAATCACATTGAATGTGAACTAAATAATATTTTATTTTTAAACACCTAAAGCAATATTGAAAATCTAAATAATAAGGAAACAATATTTTAATTATATTTTAAAACTGCCTGGACAATTTTTAGGAATATAATATTATAAAAACAAGAATTTATCCCTGTTTTTAACTAAACAATTTAGAGAAACAATATTTTAATTATATTTTATCTCTGTTTTATTGCATGAGAATTTCTAAATTAATTTAAAAATAAGCTCAAGTAATACAAAACTGTTAGGATGTAGAATAATAGCTTTTGTTACTCTTTAATATTAAATAAATGGTTGTTTGGATGAAAATTACTAAAAATAAAAATTACTTACCCAATATATGCACACACACACACATTGTGTCACACAATAAAAACTCAGTCTATAGGGAAAAACAATTCAAAGGTCAAATTACACAATAAAAACAAAATTGGCACAACTGTTTAGGGAGAAAAAATCGAAATGTAAATTATTTCTTTCTGTTTTACTATTTATGTCTAACTACCACCCATTGCGTTATAATATTACATGTTTTTAAGCGGAGGCCTCATTTCCGTTTCAAATTCTAGATAAAACCACAAAGTTTGATATCAATATTGTATTGTAATATTTTTTATTTGAAAATCTTTAAATTATATTAATTAATTAAAAAATGAATATGTGTTATTTATTCAAATAAATATTTTAAAAATCCTCTCGGAATAATAAAATTAATTTAGTGTGAGATATTTAAAATTTGCAATTATTTCATAGTTTTACATACATTACTTTGGGAAATAGTTTTTTCTTATCAGCGCGCACCGCAAAAATTTAATAACAATTTTAAACAGTATTTTATATTATGTATTTTATAGTTTTTATACATTAGTTAAATTTATCTCTTTTTATAAATTTTAAATATATCTAATATCCTCTAATGACATCATTGTCAGATAAGAGTTTCCTGCAAAATTTCATGGGTTACTTATAATCTGCATATGACTCATATTTCGGCCGATCATTTTTTATAGCATCTCTAAGCGCCTGTTATCAATTCCGAACGGTAGCTCAGCAGGCAGCGCTTTCGACTCTGGTGCAGAGGGTCTCGGGTTCAATCCCTGAGGCTGATAGCGGCCAACTGACGGCGACCTTTGGTGGGAAAAGGTGGATGGTTAAGTGTGAAGTTAGCTGATTTTTGAATTTCCCGCCCGCAGGTGTGTGACCTTGATACCTTGATTTTAGATAGGGGCCCCCATGATTTTCGGCGATGGGTCCGTCCGAAGGGCACCCTGGGCCCCCATGGGGGCCGAGTCCAAAAGTGAGCGGGGCTTAGCGGGTCGGAAAAAGTGGAGGGGGTAAAGTGGGCGGGGCTTAGCGGGTCGGGAAAAAGTGGAGGGGGTAAAGTGGGCGGGGCTTAGCGGGTCGGAAAAAAAGTGGAGGGGGTGGTCTCAACCGAGGCCTTACCTACTGAAACATAAATAAACCTTAACTTTTTAACATTGTCTTACTTACATTCTAAAAGTCACATGGATTTTGGAAAATGTATTAGAATGCTTCATTTTAAAAAAGTAGGTTTCAATAAATGACCAGACCATGACACATTCTTCTGGGAAATAAAGGTTAAAAATACTTGCACTTTTTTATATTTCATATAATAATAAACCTAAACGGGATGGGCGGGCAAGCACGTCGCAACAGGATTAACAGGAATACTAAACTGTTGTTAAATTGTTTTCTTACTTGCATTTTTAGGTGGTGGGAAACAACAGGGCCTAATATTAATGTATTTAGACATTGGCTCAACGTATTTGGCGATACAGTTATGATTTGTTGTATTATTTAATATGTTAGGGCATTATATTCATGCTAGGGTACATAAGTTGATGTCTATATAGGCATTAATGTAATAATTTTAGATTATTAAATTATACCATTTAGAGTATTAATCTATTAAGCCTTGACATTAATTTTATCACTGAGCAATGATTAACTAATGTACTCTAGGTTATTGATTTAATGTAAATAATCATCGTATTAATGTAAAATATCATTGTGTTAATGTATTTTGGCTAAAAAATAATAAAATTCTTGCACTAGGATAATGACCAGGCAGACATTGTGACAATCCAATAATACATTAACTCATATTTTTTAAGCATTATCATAATTACTTGATTGCATTAATACTATGAAAAGGACATTATCGTAATGATTTTGCACTTAATGATCGTAGGACATTAATATCAGGTACGATATTTTTTTCTGTGTTCGCCGGCAGTAAACTATAACTTAAATTCGGGCACGGACTCCACTGTAAAGTCCTCATAAAACATTTCCTTTACTTTCACTGTGAAAAACTGTCAATTTTCAAGATACATTTCGATTTATAACCTTTATAATTGTGTTTATAAAATGTAAAAATCTGACATTTGACAGTTTCCCCTGTTGTTTCATAGATGGCGCTCTATACAAATTTTTGATTTAAATCATTTTAAGATAATAATAAGTATTTGTCGTAGAAAAAGTATAGTATGCACCTCGTTTATAAATTTTTCTATACACTCATTAACTTAAGCACTCGCCTAAATTAAATTCCTGTATAAAATGGCGTTTATCAAACTTGATACATAATATACTATTAATATATTTTCTGTATTTAAAAAATGTGCATTAAAAAAGTAAGTTTAGGAAATTTTCTTTCAATGCGTATTTTTTTATTAAAAAACAGTAGCTCTAAAGGATAACAATTTACTAGGTAACACCCTGTACATAACCTAAAAATCAGATGTTTAGTTTCACTGAATAAACAAATAATATAAAAAAGTATTTTTGCAATTTTGTGCAAAAGTAGCATTTTAAATTCAACAGCATTTCTGTGAAATGCAAAATAAAATATATCTCTCCATATTTCTTGAACGCCACGACAGTTGCAGTGTTTTGTTTAAAATACGTTAAAAAGTATGTCCACACTAAGTTATTTAAAAAGGATTCTGTTAACGAAGCACTTGAAAATTTTCATTGTTTCGTGTAACGCTTATTTAAATAAACATTGCAACTTTTTAGATTTTAATACAGTTATTTTACACTGTTTAGGATTTTACGGAGAAAATATTGTTCCAACAAACTTTTCATACTATTTTTAGTATAAATATGATAAACATAAACCTAAAATGGTTTATATTAGATTTTCCACATAAGCTGTTAAACGTGCTGGGTATTACTACTGCATGTATGCTGGGTATGTTTAGCCAAATTCAAAACTTTCAGATAAATTTATGGAAATTGCTTCGAAGATATTGCAAATTGCGTAACAAAGGGCTCAAAGTTATATTACAGGACTTCTAGAGAGTTTTATAACTGGTTTGAATATTTATCAAAGAATTTAGACAAAATTAATTCGTAAATTTGTTGCTAAACTTGTTATAATATACATAGTAAAAAATTTAGCCCGTGTAAATGTTTTAGTGTAAAAGTTACACTACAAAATACACTAGGTAGCATTTAGTGCTTATTAACTTTATTAAACACATTTAAAGAATATGAACATAACTCATTGGTAGGTACATTCACTCTATTTATTATTAAAATAAATCAAAAGGGTAGAAAAACTTAATGCGAGTGTTTATTACCCCTTAATGTGTTAAATAGCGACAAAATGTACACTACAGTGCATGCCAATTTCTTTGTCTGTTTTGATGTTGCTAAGAGCTCTTTTTTCTTTACACTACTAGTGCACATTGTATCACAATTAAAGTTAAATTACACCAATAGTGGCAAAATAGACTAAAAAAAACTGGTAAACATACGCAGTGCATATCCGGAGATACCGCGTTGTGGAAGTGTGGCATTTTTGTTCAGTTAAATTTTAATTACGGTGAATCCATAAGAGGACATTCTTTTTTTTTTGTTAGTATTATACTTCCTTTTTCTTTAAGCCTTAATACTCAATAAATACCAATATGTTAAAAGGATGTCCATACCCGACCTATATTATATATCAATAATTTACGGCAGTAGGTCGGGTACTTGTAACATTAATAATATAAATACATACACACTTGATTTACTTTTTATTTTCAAGCGTAATGGTTGTTATATTAACCTATACCTACATTTTTATTAATATTATGGAAAATTTGTACACGTGTGGTAAATCCCCGACATACAGCCGCCTGACGCCTCTCTACCAATGGGATTACCAATTTTGTATAACAGAAAAATGGATTACTGATAAATAAACATTGCATTGATCTAAAACTTTTACGTTTTAAGGAACCATTTTGCTTAAGCCAGCCATACGACTCAAATATAAAATTATATTTTAAAAGGCACCGATTTTGATAATTGTCATAGATTTTTGTTCCAAATAAATGTTTCTCTTTATTTACCTTTTCGTTTTATTCACTACCACCAATAGGTTTTACTCAAATAATAGTGTTAATTTACACTAGAAGTTTGAACTAAAAGAGTAAAAGTACCTTTCTAAAATTAGAACTTTTCCAAAGTAGTGTTAATTTACACTGAACAAAGTGGGATTTTACCCAGGAAGTGTAGAAGTCCACGATTTTAGGTAAATTAACACTTTTTAATACAGTGTAAAATTACTTTATCCTCAGTGCTATAGTGTTAAATCATACCTGCTTACTTGGGTAAAATTACACTACAAATTAACTCTAATTGTAGTGTTATAAAACAACACTATTTAGTGTGGATCTGTGTGAACTCTAATTGGTGTTGCTTAGAGTTGATTTTTTTTACTGTGTAAAATTGGGAAATATTTTTTTAATTTATATTAAAATTTAAATTTTGAGTTAATGTGCATTTTCCATTATATGAAAACAGCATAAATTAGGCTGTCTAATATGAATAATTAAATCTAGTAATGCAATTAATATTCATTAATTTACTCATAATAGACTTTATTTGATATTGCTAATTTGGTTATTTCACAATTTACAATGTATAGATTAAATTGATAAAATCTATCTATTTATTCATTTTATAAAATATATGTGGGAAATTTAATTTGATTTTACTAAATAATTGCGAATTAAAAAAATTTCTTGTCTAACCTTTAATTTTATTGACAACTGTTAGACAAATTTAACCTCACTTTTTAACAATTACTAAAGTGCTTTGTAATATTTTTAATAGATTTTAAATATATTAATGGGTATTTAAAATACACTCCATTTTATCCAATAAATGCAAATCACTAAATTATTTTTATTTGACGTGAAATTCCCATTTTCGGAATTACAAATTTACAGCAACATATTTTATTCCTGGTTTATAAATATATTCAAAAACTAAATTTTGCTTTTACTACAAATATTGCATTTTGTAATTTATTATTTTTGTTGTTTAAACAAAACGGCTCAACAAGGTTTAATTTATTCAATTAATTTATATTTTATGTTGCTTTTTTAATACAATTATTAAAAATATAAATAAATAAAATACGATTTTCAAATATTTTCGAAAACATTATTAAATTGATAAAGGCACATTTGTGGTAAAAAATATTTACCTACAATTTTATTTTACAACAGAACACACACTCTAAGAAAATATATTGTAATATTCAACAATACGAAGTAAAAAAAATCAACTCTAAGCAACACTAATTAGAGTTCACACAGGTCCACACTAAATAGTGTTGTTTTATAACACTACAATAATTGTAGTACAATTAGAGTTAATTTGTATACAAATTAACTCTAATTGTACTACAATTATTGTAGTGTTATTTTCCCCAAGTAAGCAAGTATGACCTAAAATCGTGTACTTCTACACTTCCTGGATAAAATCCCACTTTTGTTCAGTGTAAATTAACACTACTTTGGAAAGGTTCTAATTTTAGAAAGGTACTTTTACTCTTTTAGTGCAAATTTCTAGTGTAAATTAACACAATTATTTGAGTAAAACCTATTGGTGGTAGTGAATAAAACGAAAAGGCAAATAGAGAGAAACATTTATTTGGAACAAAAATCGATGATAATTATCAAAATCGGTGCCTTTTAAAATATAATTTTATATTTGAGTCGTATGGCTGGCTTAAGCAAAATGGTTCCTTAAAACGTAAAAGATTTAGATCAATGCAATGTTTTACTGGCTGTCAACTTGTAAGCAATTAATTATCTTGAGAATTCATCAGTTATCCATTTTTCTGTTATAAAAAATGGGTGATCCCATTGGTAGAGAGGCGTCAGGCGGCTGTATGTCGTATAGGTTAATATAACAACCATTACGCTTGAAAATAAAAAGTAAATCAAGTGTGTATGTATTTATATTATTAATGTTACAAGTACCCGACCTACTGCCGTAAATTATTGATATATAATATAGGTCGGGTATGGACATCCTTTTAACATATTGGTATTTATTAAGGCTTACAGAAAAAGGAAGTATAATACTTACCAAAAAATAAGAATGTCCCCTTATGGATTCATCGTAACTAAAATCTAACTGAACAAAAATGCCACACTTCCACAACGCGGTATCTCCGGATATGCACTGCGTAGGTAGATAGGTACCAACCAAACATTTTAAAACGCATTTCGGTTATTACCAGTTTTTTCAGTCTATTTTGCCACTGTTGGTGTAATTTAACTTTAATTGTGATACAATGTGCACTAGTAGTGTAAAGAAAAAAGAGCTCTTAGTAACATCAAAACAGACAAAGAAATTGGCATGCACTGAAGTGTACATTTTGTCGCTATTTAACACATTAAGGGGTAATAAACACTCGCATTAAGTTTTTATGCCCTTTTGATTTATTTTAATATTAAATAGTGTGAATGTACCAATGAATAATGTTCATATTCTTTAAATGTGTTTAATAAAGTTAATAAGCACTAAATGCTACCTAGTGTATTTTGTAGTGTAACTTTTACATTTACAAATCAACTCTAATATGTTTACCCCTACACTAAAAAATTTACACGGGCAAAATTACAATACCTGTATAGTAATGTTACAAATGAACAAATTTTTAATAAATGCTTAGTGAATTAATAACATGTTATTAAGTCGAGGTAGATTTTGGAACAAAAATACAATTATAATATATATGTAATTTAAAATTACCCCAAAAATAATTATACCTAAACTTAGGTATAATGGATACTATTACCAAAACAACAATCTCACTTAAACTTATTTAAAACCTTTAACGTAACCAAGTACATACAAAACAATGTCGGTTCTGGAAAAATTTTTCAAAGAAATTAAAAAACTCAGATATCGCATAAAAATATGCATAAAACGAGATAAGACCACGAAGAAAAACCAACTGAAGATTGCATTGGATATGACGGATAACATAATGTTAAAAATGATACCATTCCTAAGAAGAAGACGTACTGTGAGCTCAAACATTTTGGACCCATTATTTGAAAGTTTTATAAAACAACACATTTTGAAAATGTCGCAGAAGAATAATGAAATTAGAATTAAATGTTTAATATTTAAGAAATCTTGGTTGTTCGAAAATTATTGTGCATCAAAATTGATTATAACTGAAATTATTATTATATATGAAAATTGTATCAAAAATAAATAATTTTGTAATATATCTCATATTGTTTTTAATTTCCAAATACAATTGTACATACATTAAATATTTATAAAAAAAATCTACTTACTGAGTTATTACACTTTTCGGTTAACAGGTTTTTAAATAGCAAATTAATAAACTTAAACTTTTGAATTATAAAACAGCAACACTCTCAACTGCATATAAATTCTAACTGACCTTCAGGAATCACATGCATCTATAATGTCGTAAACAGAGGTTTTTGCTTATTTAAAATGATTAAAGCGCTGATATTTTTAGTATGCTTTTACTACCTCAGATATTTGAAAACATATAGGTTAATCTAGAAAGAGTAACGGAGGATAGGTTTTAGACTTTTAAAACATTGTAAAAAATAATTAATTGCGTTTAAAAATCTGTAATATCTACTAATTATGAAAGATCAAAACACAATCATTTTTATGGCGTTCTTTTATTAATAGAAGAACTCCAAATTTTTTTACTATATATTAGACATTTTTAAATTTAACTTTTTTTAATAATTTTTTACCTTAATTTGTGAAATACCTGAAAAAATAATCATCCTCTATTATTGTATTTTTATTACAAAATTAGTTTTTTTGGGTATGCCGAATTCGAAATATCTGTTTTTAAATTAAAAAAATGCCTAAAATACTTTTGTAATTTTTGGTGACTGCAAACAAAAACAATTTTTTTATATCCCAATTATTTTTAAATAAATTCCAAATTGTCGCTAATTGAAATAAAACAGACTGTATATAAATGTTTTCAATAATTATACCATAACAAATTTTTGTAACAAATTTTAATTAAATTTCATTTAAATAAATTTATTTATTGTAATGAACATAAATTAACCTAATCCATAAAGTAATTTATTAATTAAAATAAATTAAAGCCTAGATTAAACAAATTAAATGTGAACAAATTAAAAAATCAAAATTTATACATAATTAAACAAAATATTTTGTAATTACAAAATCCCCAGTTAATTAAAATAATACATTATAATTATTTTATTCAAATTTTATGGATCATTAAAAAAGTTGTGCTATAATTTTGCAAATTAGTTTATAAAAAACTAATATAATCTGGTATTGTAAAACTAATTTTTTTAAGGCAAGTCAAAATTTTCCCCAAAAATTGAAATTTTCAAAAAAAAACTCCTTAAATATTACTTATCACAACTTTTACGATTCAACTTGAAACTTTGTCAAAGTTAGGAAATAGTATATTAAAGAGTTCCTTATGCTATTTTATCTATTTTGCAAAAATTCTATAAAAAAATTAATTTTATACCTTAAATTTAATTTGGTCGAATTTTACTTTAGACAGTTGGTATCACAGCCATTGGTTTGACAGTTAATGTCAAAATCGATTGGCCATGCCGTCCTTAATTTACTTATTTACAATAGGCGGCTGTTAATGTTAAAGAAGAAAAAAAGGATTTTCTTTGGTGTTAAACAAAATTTATTGCCAGAAAAGTCTCGTAAGTACTGGAAAAATCATAAAAATATTATAACAATATGCAAAATATTATGCTGTTTAAAGTATAGCCAACCTATAAAATCAAAATTTTGGGTGTGAGTATCTCATTGATGCAAACGAAATTGATACAAAAATAGGATTTCAATATTATGTTTTTCAAAAGATATAAATCCTTTATAGATCCACAAAAAGACATCTTTTGTTGTATATGGCTTCCTGACAAGGATTAAAAAACTTTGATATACGGATTTTCTCGATCGTAACAAACCATTTCCTTTTTTAGAATTGGCAAAATAATGGACGTAATAAAAAGTTGATTTACTGTCTAAATATTTTTAAGAGGTTGCCTACCTTTAAACCAACTTGGCGGTTCTAAATTTACAGGAAAATAAGGTAAAGTGTCCTAAGTGTGCGCACCGAAAAACTGCGCACTCTTACAACACATTACCTTATAAAACATAATTTTTATGTTTGGAACAAATTCATTAAAAAATGTGAAAAAATAAAGAAACTATGATCCGATTTTCCACCATTTAAAAATTAGTTATCATGATTGGGAAAACTACAATTTATTTCCAAATATTTCTTATACCACTTTAAAAAATAACCAGATTGTTTTAATAACTACTAATACTACTGTGAAGTATTTTTTATTTTTGTTTCAAAAATATTGTAGCTTCATTTAATTTTATTTAAATCGTTTTATTTAAGTATATGGTATACTGTATACCTATGGGTAAAATTTATTTTAAATAAAATGTAATTCATTTTTTATTCAAATATAATAAAAAATGGAAGCCAATTGCACTAATGTCGCTTTAATCAGTATTTATACTTAATATGTAAAATAAGGTAGGTATACCTATATATGTACAAAAATATATATAATATTATATATATTATATTTTTTATTCTTTGTTTAAGTAAAAAATGCTTAAATTGAACAGTGAACATTTGTTTTACTAAATAAAGTATTGAGTCAAATATAAAATTATAAGTATAGAACTATTTTTGGATAAAGAAATGTATTTTTTAAATAAAATAATAAGGTAAAGTGTCTTAAGTGTGCGCACAAAAAACTGCGCACTCTTACACCACATTACCTTATAAAACATAATTTTACCCTGCATACAATGACAGGCAAAAGTATGGAACAAATTCATTAAAAAAGGTACATATAAGCATATTGTAATCCATTAAGGTAGAAAATCGTTCTATAAATTATTTTAAGCCCCAGTGTTATTTCCAAAAGCGGGTGTATTATTAATCCGAGACAGGGTTTATCGCATTAAAATTGCGTAAAAATAAATTTCTACAATTTGTACCTACGAGCGAACGCTTTAAAAGATAAATTAGGAGGAATTTGCTATAATGCTGTTTCTGTTGTTCAAAATAAAATATAAACCTCTTAGGTTTAGTTATGGGGTGAGGTTTATGTATTACATATTTTTGGTTGTATACAGTGTATCTCTGAAATCCAAATGGACAAAAATACCCAATAATGTACCTTTCTTGATAAAAATTATTACCGGCAAGAAACAATATTTTAGCATAAAAGTGTTTGTTCAATAAATCAAAAGGGTAGAAAATCTTAATGCGAGTGTTTATTACTTCTTAATGTGTTAAATAGTGACAAAATGTACACTACAGTGCATGCCAATTTCTTTGTCTGTTTTGATGTTACTAAGAGCTCTTTTTTCTTTACACTACTAGTGCACATTGTATCACAATTAAAGTTAAATTACACCAATAGTGGCAAAATAGACTGAAAAAACTGGTAATAACCGAAATGCGTTTTAAAATGTTTGGTTGGTACCTATCTACCTACGCAGTGCATATCCGGAGATACCGCGTTGTGGAAGTGTGGCTTTTTTGTTCAGTTAGATTTTAACTACGGTGAATCCATAAGGAGACATTCTTATTTTTTGGTAAGTATTATACTTCCTTTTTCTTTAAGCCTTAATACTCAATAAATACCAATATGTTAAAAGGATGTCCATACCCGACCTATATTATATATCAATAATTTACGGCAGTAGGTCGGGTACTTGTAACATTAATAATATAAATACATACACATTTGATTTACTTTTTATTTTTCAGCGTAATGGTTGTTATATTAACCTATACATACATTTTTATTAATATTATGGAAAATTTGTACACGTGTGGTAAATCCCCGACATACAGCCGCCTGACGCCTCTCTACCAATGGGATCACCCATTTTATATAACAGAAAAATGGATTACTGATGAATTTTCCAGATAATTCATTGCTTACAAGTTGACAGCCATTCAAACATTGCATTGATCTAAAACTTTTACGTTTTAAGGAACCATTTTGCTTAAGCCAGCCATGCGACTCAAATATAAAATTATATTTTAAAGGGCACCGATTTTGATAATTGTCATAGATTTTTCTTCCAAATAAATGTTTCTCTTTATTTACCTTTTCGTTTTATTCACTACCACCAATAGGTTTTACTCAAATAATAGTGTTAATTTACATTAGAAGTTTGCACTAAAAGAGTAAAAGTACCTTTCTAAAATTAGAACTTTTCCAAAGTAGTGTTAATTTACACTGAACAAAAGTGGGATTTTACCCAGGAAGTGTAGAAGTACACGATTTTAGGTAAATTAACACTTTTTAATACAGTGTAAAATTACTTTATCCTCAGTGCTATAGTGTTAAATCATACTTGCTTACTTGGGAAAAATTACACTACAAATTTAGTCTAATTGTAGTGTTATAAAACAACAATATTTAGTGTGGACCTGTGTGAACTCTAATTAGTGTTGCTTAGAGTTGATTTTTTTTACTGTTTATCTTGTTGATATTCTTCTAATAGAAAAACATATATTTTTCATAAAATTTTTGGATGGAATTCTGAGACACCATGTATAAGTGGGCCAAATAACAACTGTTTATTCTTCATATAAGCGTATACGTTTTGTAATATAACAAAATGATTTTAATGATATTTTTCCCAGTTAAGGAAACATACAAATATTTCCATTAACAAACAAACCAATAATTCCAACAATGATGTTTCAAAATTTTGAAAACAAAGACAATATTTATTTTACAATTCCCGGCCAAATTGGCAAAGCTTCACGCTGTTTTTAAATTTTAATTTTATGTTATTCTTTCCAAGCTATTTCAATTAAATTTGAGCAATATCTTTGGTATGTTTCAACCGCAGTTGTAATGCTGATTTTTAGTAAGTCCGTCAAATTTAATATGACTTTATAATATACAGGGTGAGTCATTAAACTTGGAGAATCGTATACAGAAGAAAAATCGAACAAAATTCATTTTTTTACATTACAGCGCCATCTATTACAAATATGAAAAAATATTTTAGACAAAATCTACCTATTTTTAGTCGAATGATCCGAATCTGCCATAAAAAAATAGGGTGTTCCATTGGAAATTTTAAAGTTACCCCTATAAGCAGAAGAGTATGAGGACCAATTTTAGTACTGATTGATTTCTTCCTCGAATCATTTATTTTTATAATTTGTATCCAATTTTGCTTAAAAAATGAAACAAATTCTGTGAAATGTTGACAAAGGCCTATAGTGAGTCTGCTATAAGTAAAACAAGAGTTTACAAGTGGTATAAGAGTTTCCAAGATGGCCGTGAAGACGTTGAAGATGACGAACGCCCCGAACGCACAAGCACATTAACAACCGATAAAAACATGGAAAAAGTGGAAGAAATGGTTATAAACCATCAGAGAAGTCGCTGATGATGTTGGTATATCGATTGGCTCTTCCCATGAAATTTTTTCAAATGTTTTGGGTATGAAACGCGTGGCAGAAAAATTTGTTCTAAAATTGTTAAATTTTGAACAAAATTTTTGGCCAAAAACAATACTGTAATGATGCCCCAGCCTCCATATTCGCCAGACATGCCTCTGTCTGACTTTTTCCTATTCCCAAAAATAAAGAGAACCTTAAAGGGCCGTCGTTTTGCAAGCATGGATGACATTAAAAGCGCATCGCTGAAAGAACTAAAGGCTATCCCAAAGATCGAGTTTTAGAAGTGTTTCGAGTATTGGAAGAAGAGCTGGCACATGTGCATAATATCCAATGGGGACTATTTTGAAGGCGACAACATTAATGTAGACGAATAAATAAATATTTGTTTCAAAGAACGAAAATTCCCGATATTTTCTGAACACACCTCGAACATACCTTATTGTGGAAATGGAATAGGTTTATTAATATTAATTATTGAAATATTACGATACTCTGTAACAATATATTATTATCAGATATCAGGTATACCTACTAATTGAAGTAAACCTTAATTATATATACCTACATCCTTGATTTTCTCTTTATAGCACAGTGGGACGAATTAACTAATTATTCTCGAATTCTAATAATTCATGGGCCTTTACACGAAATAGTTTTTTGGAGTAGATTTTTATTTAAAATTTAATATTTTTTCTAAAAGCTGATATTTTTTAAAACTGAATACGGGTAGGTTATTTTTTAATCTTAAATACAATATGTGTAGGTAACTTTTTTTTTTAATAATTAAAGTTCTAAAGAAGAAAAACTAATTTAAGGTACATACAACATTGTTTTGTTAATTTCAACTTTTTGGGATTGACAATAATTGTCAATTGTGCACATAATTATTATGTGCACTTATGTCCCATTGTGCAAAATTTTGATGTATTGAAATTCTACCCTTTCAATACCTGTTAAATTTTCAATTGCCTTCAAGTTGGCTTAATTTGTAACTGAAATCAATATGTCTTGAATCAGTGGCGTATTTAGGGGGGGGTCCGCCGGGTCCGGACCCCCCCCGGGCGCACATATTTTATTATTTTTATTACAAAAAAAAGTTAAAAAAAAAATAAAAACCTCAAGGCTGTCAACGTACTTTATTATTTATTAATTATATTTAAATATAAAATCATTAAAATCAACTACTTACGTATTAAAGAGAAAGAGGTGGTTTGGCAACCCTGTAGGTATATCGTTCCTACCTCTTTCTCGTGTCTTTATCTGTGGTCGTTATGATCGAGGCGCGAACAGAAATAGAACTATACCATGAATAGATAGCGCGTGCGTGAAAAAGAGTTGCGTCTCTTTTCTTAGAGCCGTTTCACATGCGACTGATAAAGTCCTGACGATCAGTCCTGATGATACGGACTGACGGTCATGGCCATTGTTCACAAGCAACGTATAGTACGGAAAAGTCTACTACGAGACGGTTCTCAGCGCCTCCAGAACTGCGCTGTTGACGCTTTTTGTATAAAGAGAATAATACAACGCAAAATTTTAAAAGTTCTTTTTTGCTTCCGCAAAATTTTCAAAATCCGGAACTACTATTTCCGCTACTTCTTCAAATGCTTTGTTCTTTGCATCCCTTTTTTTGTAGTTCTCATCATCTGCATACCAGATGCATCTTCGCTGTTCGATGCTACTTATTACAATTTCTGTATCAATGCGTAAACTACTTATTGTGCAACACTATTTCTGCTGACCGTACGTACCATATGAAATACTCCATATAACTAACAGCCCTTAATAGTCCTGACGGTACGCAGTGCGCACGGGCTGTCCCGATGCCCGTGCCGACGAATCAGTCAACCGATGATACGCAGTGCATGTGAAAAAGTTCATTTAAACAATGGCCCCTAGTCATCAGGACTGACCATCAGGACTGATCGTCAGGACTTTATCAGTCGCATGTGAAACGGCTCTTATTATAATAAAGAAAAAGATGCCGCTTTTTTTCACGCACGCGCTATCCATTCATTATTAAAGCATAGCATAGTACATATTTAGTTAGTTTTTTTGGACCCCCCCCGGAGCTAAATCCTAAATACGCCACTGGTCTTGATAGATATTTTACATCAATCTAGAATATTGATTTTATTTAATTTCAGTATTCTTAGTTTATTATATGGGTGATTCTACAAAAGATCCAGGTTTTTTAACTTGTCCACCCAATTTGAATGTATTTTTTCAAAAGCACGTTTGTAGAAAAACATAATAAATATTCAAAACATCAGTACCTTGGCGTGTCACAACTCCTGAATCAAATATTTGAGTGATTTTATTTTAAAATATATTCAATTTATCTTAAATTTTTCAATTTCACTCCAAACTATAAAACATTAAATAATGTATTTTTCACATTTTATCATAGATTTGAATAATAGCAATTTTTAAAACATTGATAATCTTTGTACTCACTTTTACCCGTCAGTTCTGTGTCTAATGTTAAAATTCAAAATTCCTGCGAAATATTGAAGTTTAAACGTCGTCCTTGTTTTAACTCGAGTGTTGGTAAAAAAATTACCTACAGAGCCCGCCCTTTGCACGACAGTCATCTTGAAAACAATGCAAGCGGCTAAGTTGTGGTGAATGCACGTATAGTTCCAGTCAAAATTTCAGTACTGTGGTGAGTAGTTATTTTCTTACGTGGGTATATATATTTCGTTGTAATTTATATAAGGCTATATGTGATTTGTTGATAAGTAGCATCCACTAATAAAAAATATCAGTAAAATACTTAATTCCGAATTATAATCTCAAATTTGTATCCCATTCATCAGTACCGTGTCGTCAGTTCCATGTTCGATGTTTCGGTTATCTTTTTTTCGCAAACTTCAATTTAAATTCTGCTTGTGCAAAACTTGTTTATTTAATGTCATTATAAACTCATATAAATTTGGTGTGGGTCCCATAATTAATAATTGAGATATCGGTATACCCAAAATTCACAAGCCGCCACTGATGTGTGGTATTATTTGATTTTAAGATATTTAATGTATAATATGCTCAAAGTTGCAATAAATCTTATATTTTCCAATAAATTATGTATTTAATTAGTACCCCGGTATACTCGTCACTTCCCTTGCATTCAAATTTAGAAAACCCAGATATTTCAGAAACTGTTTGAAAAAGTATTTATTATATTATCTATGTTCTCACAACAAAATACTGTTTAATTTTCTCCGAAAACTATATAAACAAAATGAGGTCAAAAGTTGCCCAACTTTTGTAGAATCACCCATATAAAATAATATTATAAATTTTGACCTCTCAATATATTAATAAACGCTATAGCGTTTATTAATCTCGAGTAAGTTGAAATGTAATGAGTTACACATCATTACATTAAATTACTTTTATATCGAAGATCAAAGTCCTCGTAAAGCAAATACTAGCAACGTTAGCTTGTATACTTACTTGATGGTAAATAGGTCTAATTAATAGCATTAATAGTTACATCAAGGCCTCTGGTTAGAACTATTAATCAATATGTTTGCCAAATATTAATTAATTTGTTTGCTAATTATTAGCCAGAATTGCCCAAATCTGCACCACACAAGGTACCTATATTAAGTTACTGAAAACGCATAATATCTAATAAATTTCAAAATAAAACAAGCTTTTAATAATATTATTATTACTGTTATAAAACTGAGGATAAAGTAATTTTAGACTATAAAAAAAATATTAATTTACCTAAAATCGTGTACTTCTACACTTCCTGGGTAAAATCCCACTTTTGTTCAGTGTTAATTAACACTACTTTGGAAAAGTAATTTTAGAATGGTACTTTTACTCTTTTAGTGCAAACTTCTAGTGTAAATTAACACTATTATTTGAGTAAAACCCATTGGTAGTAGTGAATAAAACGAAAGGTAAATAAAGAGAAACATTTATTTGGAACAAAAATCTATGACAATTATCAAAATCGGTGCCTTTTAAAATATAATTTTATATTTGAGTCGTATGGCTGGCTTAAGCAAAATGGTTCCTTAAAACGTAAAAGTTTTAGATCAATGCAATGTTTTTCTGGCTGTCAACTTGTAAGCAATGAATTATCTTGAGAATTCATCAGTAATCCATTTTTCTGTTATAAAAAATGGGTGATCCCATTGGTAGAGAGGCGTCAGGCGGCTGTATGTCGTGGATTTACCACACGTGTACAAATTTTCCATAATATTAATAAAAATGTAGGTATATGTTAATATAACAACCATTACGCTTGAAAATAAAAAGTGTATGTATTTATATTATTAATGTTACAAGTACCTGACCTACTGCCGTTAATTATTGATATATAATATAGGTCGGGTATGGACATCCTTTTAACATATTGGTATTTATTGAGTATTAAGGCTTAAAGAAAAAGGAAGTATAATACTTACCAAAAAATAAAAATGTCCTCTTATGGATTCACCGTAATTAAAATCTAACTGAACAAAAATGCCACACTTCCACAACGCGGTATCTTCGGATATGCACTGCGTAGGTAGATAGGTACCAACCAAACATTTTAAAACGCATTTCGGTTATTACCAGTTTTTTCAGTCTATTTTGCCACTATTGGTGTAATTTAACTTTAATTGTGATACAATGTGCACTAGTAGTGTAAAGAAAAAAGAGCTCTTAGTAACATCAAAACAGACAAAGAAATTGGCATGCACTGTGGTGTATATTTTGTCACTTTTTAACACATTAAGGGGTAATAAACACTCGCATTAAGTTTTTCTACCCTTTTGATTTATTTTAATAATAAATAGTGTGAATGTACCAATGAATAATGTTCATATTCTTTAAATGTGTTTAATAAATATATTGTATTGTATAATATATAATATGATAATTATAATGTAACAAATTTCTTTAAATTTTGATTATTTCATTGCGTGTATGTTATTTTTGCGTTCATTTATGTAGGTTATGTTGGTTAAAATTAACAAATGTTTTTTTACTGTGTAGAAGATATACACACCTGAAAACAATTTACATATGAAAATTAATTAAAAATTATATTTTATAAATGTAATAAATATTGTAAATGCAAAATAATAAAATTGAATATTCAAATTTTCACATTTTAATTTATGTTTGAAATATTGTTGCCATAATTTTGGTATGAATTTTTAATATAATTTAAATATCATTTACAAACTACAAAATTTTATAACATATGGTTTCAACAAAATGTTAAATTTAGTGTATTTTTAAATAAGTGCATTTTGTTACATAAATGAATACATATACTATACACGGAAAAAAGCTATTCTAAAGCTATTCTATAGCAAGTATTTGGATATAATTTCAATGTTATTATTCTTATTTCAAGAAAAACTATCATAATATTTTAAATGCAAGCACCCTCAAATAAAATATACAGTGTGCTTAATTTAAGAATAAGTAGTTTTTGATACGAATGTTATAATTCTTAATTGGCGATACAATATTTACTTTTGCATTAAATATAAGGCATCTTTATGTAAGTTAAGAAATAATTGTTTCAAATATTGTCTATTCTTTTTTTAACTTTTGCTCGACTTTAAATAAAGGTTAGGATATAATGACCATGTTTATTTCAAAAGGTAAAGAGTGGATTATGCTATAGAAATATATTTCTTTTTTTCTAAGACTAATATTTAGTTTAATCATTAGACTTTTTCTTTGTCCAAACTGATTGGATATCAAGAGAGTGATATTTGTCGGCGGTTGATTATGTTAAGTGTGCGCACTCTTATACACCGCGCACTCTTGCACGACCTTACCATACATTTCGTCGCGTTTCTCGCAGGTCTAATTAATGATGTTTATAATTATGTTTTCGGTGCGGAAAAGGTCTGTTTTATGCCGCCGGCGAACGGGAGATTTTTTTTCCGCCATTCGTTACGAGTTAGACACAACAAACGTAAAAAATTACAGAGGATGCACGAAACAGGCGAAAGTTTCGTTGTTTCGGTAAATAAAATTAGGGGGAAGGATCGAGAGCTGTTTAGTTTTTGGGGCGGTTTTAAACGTCGAGTTAATTTAATCGGAAGAGTGAAAGTGTTGAACAGGTTTACTTTAATTTACCTGAAGAACTTTTTTGGAAAATATTTTATAAGTACGAGGAGTGTTCAGAAAATAACGGGAATTGTTAAATTTCGCGGGTTCGGAGGGTCCGGTTGTCATAAAATTTTCTTTATTATGTTGGTATACATGCCCCCGAAGTATGATAAAAACGTTAGCTGTTTTCATTGTTTACTTTGTCTGTCGCAGCCGCTAAGGTTGGACGTGTTTTATAAGCTCGGCGATTTTCGTTCGTTAAAAGAAATGGATCAAAGAATTTGTATCCAATTTTACTTAAAAAATGAAATAAATTCTGTGAAATGCCAAAGGCCAAAGTAAAACGAGAGTTTACAAGTAGTATAAGAGTTTCCAAGATGACCGTGAAGACGTTGAAGATGACGAAAGCCCCGAACGCACAAGTACATTAACAACCGATAAAAACATGGAAAAAGTGGAAGAAATGGTTATAAACCATCAGAGAAGTCGCTGATGATGTTGGTATATCGATTGGCTCATCCTATAAAATTTTTTCGAATGTTTTGGGTATGAAACGCGTGGCAGCAAAATTTGTTCTAAAATTGTTAAATTTTGAACAACATTTTTGGCCAAAAACAATACCGTAATGATGCCCCAGCCTCAATATTCGCCAGAAATGCCTCTGTCTGACTTTTTCCTATACCCAAAAATAAAGAGAACCTTAAAGGGCCGTCGTTTTGCAAGGATAATTAAAAGCGCATCGCTGAAAGAACTAAAGACTATCCCAAAGATCGAGTTTTAGAAGTGTTTCGAGTATTGGAAGAAGAGCTGGCACATGTGCATAATATCCAATGGGGGCTATTTTAAAGGCGACAAGAAAGAAATATATCAATTATATGATATTTACAAAAATGAAATAATAAAAAAATTACCTAAAATAGCAATTTATCTTTAAAAAATATTTAACATTTTATGTTATTTGATGTAAAGTTGTTATGTTTATATAAAAATTGTATGTCCAATAACTATGGTCCATGTGTCCAATTACTATATAAAATGTCCAATTACTATACTTTTAACATGTTTTTTTAAAACTATTATGAAAAATTCAAATATTCTTATTTTTAAGTAAACGTAAATAAAGTTTATACAAACAATTTATAAGAAAAAACTAAAAATTCCTTAAGTGTTCAATAACTATGTGGTTTACCCTATAATGAAAAAAATCACATTCGAAAAGTAGAGTGACATTTTGACTTTGTTGATTAAACGAAGGCATTAAAACGAAGTTGAAAGACGTTTATTTTTAACGAATGAAAAAGGGTTAAAAGTCGATTTAACGCACCCTTATCACTTTGGATTCTCGTGATTTTTTCAAACCCGGCCGTTTTTTTACATTATATCGACGACAACCTCAATCTCAGTAGGGCCAACTGTCGAGTCGAAAAATGCGACGGCGACCCTCTTTAATATCTTTCGGTTGGACAGACTGCTTTAACGGTTTCGCACAGTTACTTAAAGTGCTCGTCTGGATTTTTTAAGTTTAGTTTTCTAAAATAGCATTTAGTGCTTATTAACTTTATTAAACACATTTAAAGAATATGAACATTATTCATTGGTACATTCACACTATTTATTATTAAAATAAAACAAAAGGGTAGAAAAACTTAATGCGAATGTTAATTACCCCTTAATGTGTTAAATAGTGACAAAATGTACACTACAGTGCATGCCAATTTCTTTGTCTGTTTTGATGTTACTAAGAGCTCTTTTTTCTTTACACTACTAGTGCACATTGTATCACAATTAAAGTTAAATTACACCAATAGTGGCAAAATAGACTGAAAAAAACTGGTAATAACCGAAATGCGTTTTTAAAATGTTTGGTTGGTACCAATCTACCTACGCAGTGCATATCCCGAGATACCGCGTTGTGGAAGTGTGGCATTTTTGTTCAGTTAGATTTTAATTACTTCCTTTTTCTTTAAGCCTTAATACTCAATAAACACCACACTGAAAGAAATTTGTTGCTAAAAGTAAACACAAATTTATACTAAAAATTTTATACTAGTGCTTTACACATTTATACTACTGTTTATTATGAATGTATGTTAAATTTTGTAATACATTTATTGTAAAGAAGATATGTTAGATCTAAATAAAAATAAACTTACCCTTACTATAAAATGTAAACTATAAGTGAATTACAGCAAAAAAATATTGCTAGAAACACATTTATATTGCTAGGGCAGCAATAGGCTGCTAACCAAACGAATATATTTGTTTTAGCAATGTATGTGGTAGTCCAAATATGAAACATAAAATATATTTGCCCTAATTATTTTTTTATTTAACTTTAGTATATATTTCTTTCAGTGCAATATGTTAAAAGGATGTCCATACCCGACCTATATTATATATCAATAATTTACGGCAGTAGGTCGGGTACTTGTAACATTAATAATATAAATACATACACACTTGATTTACTTTTTATTTTCAAGCGTAATGGTTGTTATATTAACCTTTACCTACATTTTTATTAATATTATGGAAAATTTGTACACGTGTGGTAAATCCCCGACATACAGCCGCCTCTCTACCAATGGGATCACCCATTTTTTATAACAGAAAAATTGATTACTGATGAATTCTCAAGATAATTCATTGATTACAAGTTGACAACCAGTAAAACATTGCATTGATTTAAAACTTTTACGTTTTAAGGAACCATTTTGCTTAAGCCAGCCATACGACTCAAATATAAAATTATATTTTAAAAGGCACCGATTTTGATAATTGTCATAGATTTTTGTTGCAAATAAATGTTTCTCTTTATTTACCAGTTCATTTTATTCACTACCACCAATAGGTTTTACTCAAATAAGAGTGTTAATTTACACTAGAAGTTTGCACTAAAAGAGTAAACGTACCTTTCTAAAATTAGAACTTTTCCAAAGTAGTGTTAATTTACACTGAACAAAAGTACGATTTTACCCAGGAAGTGTAGAAGTACACGATTTTAGGTAAATTAACACTTTTTAATACAGTGTAAAATTACTTTATCCCGAGTGCTATAGTGTTAAATCATACTTGCTTACTTGGGGAAAATTACACTACAAATTTAAATGATTTTTGTGTCGGTATGAGATATTTTTTTTAAATTGTCACTGTGAGTTGAGTTTTAATAGGAAGCGTTGCTATTTTGTTTTTATTTATGGCAGTGCTTTCCGCTGTATAGCATTTCCAACTTGAATTTATATCCTGGGACAGGTGTTTTATTCAAAAATAGGGGTAAAAAGTGGAAATTATATTAAAACCAAACTTCGTTTTTTGGTTGAAACGTAACAAGTATATATATATAATGGATTTGAATTTGGTATTTTGTCCCTCTATCTGATTTGAGAGTTCACTTAATTAGTTACTCACTGAGAAATATTATTTAAAACCTATATTAATTAATTTTGCATATAATGAATTGCTAGGTTTTCCGAATATCCCAGTATTTTTTAGATAAAGAAAATCTTGTCTTACATTTTAAAAATTCATGAAAAATTATTTACAAAAATATACTAAGAATAAGAAAAATAATGGAGGGTCAACTTAATGGAACACCCTATTTTTTATTGCAGATTCGGATCATTCGACTAAAAATAGGTAGATTTTGTCTAAAACATTTTTTTATATTTGTAATAGATGGCGCTGTAATAAAAAAATCAATTTTGTTCGATTTTTCTTCTATATACGATTCTGCAATAATTTTTGAAATAATTAATATTAAAATAAAATTAAAGTAGGTGGGTCATTTTTATACATATATATTATACATATATATTTCCATCACCAATTTGGAATCCAAAATTTAATTCAATAAAAAAAGTTTTACTTAGTACACAAACTTTTGACTCCAATTTTATTTTTTATTAAAAATTGTATGCCTTTTATAAATATGTATGTTAGTTAAGTTACTTTTTAAAAGACACCATTCCGATTCTTCAATATCATTAATATTTTCTTTTAGTCACTGTATTAGTGAGTTAAACTCTAATTTATAAACAGGTATTACCAAGTGATAGTAAAATCATTTTAAGGATTTTTTTTAACAAAAACTAAAAAAAATAACGAAATAGGCGTTGGTATCACACCGGACAGGGGTACACAAAGGACTTAATCAGATATCGTAAAAAAGAAACTATATAGGGTGGTACGATTTTAGAGTAATGCATAAACAAAATCCCTTGTAGTGGTGCTCACTTGCAGAATAACAACTTATATTTCTAAATTGTAGACACCCTTTTTCTTTGACTATAAGCTGGTGAAGGTCCCTTTTAGTACTTTTATATTGCGTGGAATTTTTCCTTGGATGTAATCTATATCATGAGTTGTTATTACAAATAATTTTAAATTGGTTAATCATAAACTACTTTTAATAATAGCGACGGTGAATATTCACTTTGTTGTCGAAAAATTCTATTGCGTTACCCTAAATTCCATTGCGTTACCATAAGGTAACGTAATGGACTCGGTAACGCAGTGGAAAAAGTTTTGTGAAACCATATTTAAAAAGTAATAATAAGACATTACAATCATTAATTACTCTCAATGAGCTTTAGTGCCCTAAAATAAACATAAACATGAAAAATAGTATTTTGTTCTTACCTTATTTTTATTATTTTTTTGAGTAACTTAGCGGACAAACAAATATAACATTCGCGTTACCCGCACCTGTTTCAACCGATATCTTCTTCCTGATTGAATAAATAAATTTTTATTTTAAACATTTTTTCTTAAAATGCATACTAAATGAGATATGTGAAAATGTGAAACACCCTATAAATCACACCACTTTTAAATAATATATTTTCACTACAACGCAATTGTAGATATATATGTAGTTTATTGCTCAAGTAAACCATTAAATATTGATAATGAAATAGTGGGCTGTGTTCAGTCAGGAATAATTAATGTTTCTTTGCTTCTAAATACACGTATAATTTATCTATTTGAGTTTAATTAAAACAAATAGTTAATTTTGTTAAATGTGCAATATTTAACAGGGTATTTATAGTTAAATTATAATTATAAATTATTTTAAAATAAAAAATTAACATGTTTTTCATTTTCCATTATCTATAAATATAACGCAAATATAAATATAGTTAGTCTGGGGTTAAGTGAATCGAAGATTATCCAAATATTTATTTCTCAAGGTTTGTCCTCAAATATTAGATCCCTTTATGTACTTTGTTCCCTTGGGATTCCCAAGCAAAATTACAGCGTTATGGTGTTCAAACTCGACTGCCGAAATATTAAATATCAGGAGGATCTAAGGATAATTTACTTAAGGACAACAAGAATATATGCACACAAAATTATAAATACCTATTAAAGTGTGTCATCCCAAATGTTTGAAATACACTCACAGGCAAAATAATCAATCCACACAAATTTTCGATGAATTTCAATCGCAAATAACTTTTTATTTGATGTCGGATTTAAACGAATATTAAAGAATATTGTAGATAAATTAATGGACAATCGCTCACATTTAAAAAAAATACTAAAAAATAGACGTACATTTTTAATATACAGGTTTAAACAAAAAGATATTTTTTACCATAAGTGTAGAGTGGCAAAACCGTATACTGTTCTAAATTAAGTTTTATTTATCAAGTCACATCTATTCTTAACAGTTTTGTTTTTGGTTCACCTCGATATATTTATTTTGTGGAAAATGTGGATTTTTTTAAAAAACATTGCAATTTCCAATATTTTTCTGTATGAAGAACTAAGGTTACTATGATCCATCCATAGGCTATGGAGAATGACAGTGACAGTTTTGTTGAATCATCCCATACTTGGACATGTCATACACGGCTTTCAAAAGCTATCAAATTGTTTTTTGCAAATTAATGTTTAAATTTTGAGGTGTCTTCTTACTTAAAAAAATGGATATGTCTCCGACTGATGTTGCCAGAGCTATTAATTTAATCCAGGATGGACGGTCACAGTATTACGTGGCAAGTGTTTTAAACGTCACAAGAATTAAAGTACAAAGGGCAACATCAGTCGAAGACATTTTTAAAAGTAAGAAGACACCTCAAAATTAACACATTAATTTACAAAAAACAATTTGATAGCTTTTGAAAGCTGTATATGACATGTCCAACTATGGGATGAATCAACAAAACTGTCACTGTCATCCTCCATAGGCTACGGATGGGCCATAGCAACCTAAGTTCTTCATACAGGAAAAATATTGGAAATTGCAATGTTTTTTTTTTTTTAATCCATATTTTCCACAAAAATAAATATATCAAAGTGAACCAAAAACAAAACTGTTAAAAATACATGTGACTTGATAATTAAAACTTAATTTAGAACAATATACGGTTTTGCCACTCTACAGAGTGTCTGAAACTTATGGTAAAAAACATATTTTGTGTAAACCTGTATATTATAAACGTACGTGTATTTTTTAGTTATTTTTAAAATGTGAGCGATTCTCCATTAATGTATCTACAATATTCTTTAATATTTGTTTAAATCCGAAATCAAATAAAAAAGTTATTTGGGATTGAAATTCATCGAAAATTTGTGTGGATCGATTATTTTGCCTGTGAGTGTATTAAAAAAAATTACACTATTATTTTTTACTAAAGAAAACTTTTTTTTATATAAAAATCCTTCTTTGTATTTGCCATATTGCGGCCAGGCCATAAATAAGGATCGGGACGATTAGATGTCCTGATCCTTTGGAACCAAAACGATTTTAAACCTGCGAAAGGACCTTTGGCCTATTTAATAGGTCCTTTAAAATACTCTGTGAGTCCTGCTGGGCTAACATTCCACGCTACATTAAATGGGGTGAGATTGGGAAAGTATAACGGCGAAAAAAACACAGTAAAAAAAATCAACTCTAAGCAACACTAATTAGAGTTCACACAGGTCCACACTAAATAGTGTTGTTTTATAACACTACAATTAAAGTTAATTTGTAGTGTAATTTTCCCCAAGTAAGCAAGTATGATTTAACACTATAGCACCGAGGATAAAGTAATTTTACACTGTATTAAAAAGTGTTAATTTACCTAAAATCGTGTACTTCTACACTTCCTGGGTAAAATCCCACTTTTGTTCAGTGTAAATTAACACTACTTTGGAAAAGTTCAAATTTTAGAAAGGAACTTTTATTTTTTTAGTGCAAATTTCTAGTGTAAATTAACACTATTATTTGAGTAAAACCTATTGGTGGTAGTGAATAAAACGACAAGGTAAATAAAGAGAAACATTTATTTGGAACAAAAATATATGACAATTATCAAAATCGGTGCCTTTTAAAATATAATTTTATATTTGAGTCGTATGGCTGGCTTAAGCAAAATGGTTCCTTAAAACGTAAAAGTTTTTGATCAATGCAATGTTTTACTGGCTGTCAACTTGTAAGCAATTAATTAACTTGAGGATTCATCAGTAATCCATTTTTCTGTTATAAAAAACGGGTGATCCCATTGGTAGAGAGGCGTCAGGCGGCTGTATGTCGGGGATTTACCACACGTGTGCAAATTTTCCATAATATTAATAAAAATGTAGGTATAGGTTAATATAACAACCATTACGCTTGAAAACAAAAAGTAAATCAAGTGTGTATGTACTTATATTATTAATGTTACAAGTACCCGACCTACTGCCGTAAATTATTGATAGGTATACATTTTAGGTCGGGTATGGACATCCTTTTAACATATTGGTATTTATTGAGTATTAAGGCTTAAAGAAAAAGTATAATACTTACCAAAAAATAAGAATGTCCTCTTATGGATTCACCGTAATTAAAATCTAACTGAACAAAAATGCCACTCTTTCATAACGCGGTATCTCCGGATATGCACTGCGTATGTAGATAGGTACCAACCAAACATTTTAAAACGCATTTCGGTTATTACCAGTTTTTTCAGTCTATTTTGCCACTATTGGTGTAATTTAACTTTAATTGTGATACAATGTGCACTAGTTGTGTAAAGAAAAAATACTATATAAAATGTTCAATTACTATACTTTTTTGCATGTTTTTATAAAACTAATATTCAAAATTCAAATATTCTTATTTTTAAGTAAATGTAAATAAAGTTTAAAGTAGGTGTCCAATGACTATGTGGTGCAACTTAAGATTTGTACGCCCCCCATTTTAATTAAAATTCCTGTATATTAAAAACCGACTTCATTCCTTATCCTATTGTTTTTTTAATTACTCAAATTAATTACCACAAAGAAAAGGCATTATTTGGAATTTTTTTTTGTTTGAACACTTCATTTTTTTAAGGTTTGATAATTATCAAACCTCCAAAATACTAAAAAAATATAATTAGATTTGGCAAAATTAAATCTTTTATCCTTTAAACCTTTTGTTAGATTTTACATTTCAAGAATATTCTGGTTGGTAAATGGTACGACAAAAAATAAAATGTAAGGAAAATACAACACAGAAAGTCTGAACATATTGTGAATGAAAAAAACTTCTTTACGAAAAAGGTTTTCATGTATAAGTACAATAAATTTCCAATTGGTTGTTTGTAGCAAAAGCCTTGTACACATAAACACTATTTACCTAGAAAAAGGCAGCTCTTTTTCTTCACAGCATCTTTATGCAACAAGGTGAAAATCTGTAACAAAGAACAAAAAATAAGTATCTACATACGGGTCATTGTCAAGAAACACCCGCTTTCAGGAAAATGAAGATCAAATTTTTCTTTGCTTAAATTGACTTTTGGTTGGATTTTTATAAATGTTTAGAGTTTTGTTTACTTACATTTAAGACAGGCAGTGCACTTTTTAATTTTTTTTTACGTTTTTTTCAAAAAAATGTATTTAGCTAGCTTTATATGTCTCCAACTGTTACCAATTTGAAATCCAAAATTTAATTCAATAAAAAAAGTTGTTATAAAAATAATTTGAAATAAAATGTACTTAGTTCACAAACTTTTGACTCCAATTTTTTATTTTATTTTTTATTAAAAATTGTATGCTTTTTTAAATATTTATGTTAGTTAAGTTACTTTTTAAAAGAAACCATTCCGATTCTTTGTTAAAAAAACAATACCATTAATATTTTCTTTTAGTCACTGTATTAGTGAGTTAAACTCTAATTTATAAACAGGTATTACCAAGTGATGGTAAAATCATTTTAAGGATTTTTTTTAACAAAAACTAAAAAAGTAACGAAATAGACATTGGTATCACAACAGACTGAGGTACACAAAGGACTTAATCAGATAACGTAAAAAAGAAACTATATAGGAGTAATGCATAAACAAAATCCCTTGTAGTGGTGCTCACTTGCATAATAACAACTTAGATATCTAAATTATAGACACCCTTTTTCTTTGACTAAGGTCTTTCGTCCCTTTTAGTACTTGTATATTGCGTGGAATTTTCCCTTGGATGTAATCTATATCATGAGTTGTAATCACAAATAATTTTAAATTGGTTTATCATAAACTACTTTTAGTAAAAGCGACGGTAAATATCCACTTTGTTGTCGAAAAATTCTATTGCGTTACCCTAAATTCCATTGCGTTACCATAAGGTAACGTAATGGACTCGGTAACGCAGTGGAAAAAGTTTTGTGAAACCATATTTAAAAAATAATAATAAGACATTACAGTCAATAATTACTCTTAATGAGCTTTAGTGCCCTAAAATAAACATAAACATAAAAAATAGTATTTTTTCTTAACTTATTTTTATTCTTTTTTTGAGTAACTTAGCGGACAAACAATTATTATATTCGCGTTACCCGCACCTGTTTCAACCGATATCTTCTTCCTGATTGAATAAATAAATTCAGCTGGGTAATGTGTACGTCCGAACATCATTTGTTGATCACGTGAGTGCCAAAAAAAGTTGCCATATATGTTTTTTTTTTAATATTCTATCGGTAACGCGACGGACGTAACGCAACGGAAAAAATGTCTGGGACATGAGTCAAATTTAAAAAAAGTATATTAAAATTAATATATATAAATTGTTTACTGTATTAACTAAGGATGTTATGCATTTCTATAAAGCAACACAAAGTTCTGGTTATTCAATATTTAAAAAAAAACATGTGTGTAAGTTTTATAAAACACTAATGGGACATGCGAAAATGTGTGTTTCACAAGTTTAAAAATAAAAAAAAATTATTCTGAAATAACTAAACAAACATTTTCTGAAAGAGTTTACTAAGGGCTTGTTAGGCTTTCTCTTGGTTTTTAAATCAATAAGATCCAATAATTTTTAACAGTTATTGGAATTCAAACTTACTGACAGCGGAAGGCGGGTGTTTTTTGAAAACGACCCATACACGAAAAAAAAGCTATTCTATATTAAAGATTAATCATCTTAATCCAAGAAAGATTAATATTTAGTTTAATGTTAGTTTTAGCCTTGACAATATTAGGTAAATCATCTTGTTTCAACTGTACTTGATTTTAAGCTAAGAAATAAAATCTTTGTAATTTAAGGATATGTTAATATTTATTTAATACATAACGTGTGCATGCACTGTATACATATACATGTCATTTGACCCTTATAAAGTCCCTCTAAAGTTATAAAGTACATTAGTAAAACATAGGGGATGTACAGTGTACATTGCACTACATTTAAGCTGTATTTGATAGTAGTCCCTTTCAGCCCTTTTGTTTGAAACTAGTAAATCAAGAGCAGAAATTAAACAGACATATAAAATTAAACGAAACAAAAAGGTTTCGACATTATTCAAATGTTTTTTCTGATGAAAAATTGCTCGAAAAAAATTAGACAAATTTAAGATGCAAAAGGGCATAAAATCTTTATGGGGTGTTAATTTTAACACGCAAACACATAAAAATTGATGTTAGACAAAACTAATAAAATAAATGGAATCCAGTTCAAATAATAATATTCATGAATTTGATTTTGAAAGTATACAAAGACAAATCAATAAATTTTATGTTTGCAGTGCATGCATCTGTTGGTTGGTAAATTTTATTTTATTTTTATATTGGCGCGCGGTATTATTGAGGGAATTCGGATCTGTCGTGTGCACATCAATCTAAAGCATCTGCATATGAGTTTTTTTTGTAGTTATAGTTTGACGCGTCGATTTTAAAATATGAAACGCTTTTGGACGCCTTTAAGCATCAGGAGAGCATGAAGTAAGCCGAGTAGATACATACACACAAATCTGACATTTAATGAAATTATTCACAATTTTGATGTACTATGCTCCACACCTCAAAGTCCCACCACGTGACCACGTACGGAACGCAGTCTTTTGAAAATTTGGCATTCAAGGCTTTTCAGGTTATGTATCTGTCAAAGTATAGTCAACGAAAGAAATAATATTTATAGTGTTACCGCTTATGTTTAAGCGTTAAAAGTTAATAAATCTTTATAGTATCACAATAACAATGGTTGGTTTAAGAATTTAGGAATATAAATACTGCATTTAATGAAATTCCAAAGTGTAAGGTGCAATATAAGTGATATTTTTGTGCATTGGGTCTACATTTCTCCATAAAATAGTTTTAACTAAACAGCACTTATAAAAAAAATCTAACTTCCCTATTATGAAATAAGAATATCTGTATCAAAGGTAGGTTAATGTATTAGAACAAAAAATATCATCTAATTTGGTATTTTAAGGTTAAAAAAATCTATTTTGACCAAAATAAATAAGTGGATTATTTGAAAGAGTGTGTTAATATGTTCATAAATAAATATATGTATACTAAATAATTGTTGAATATGGTTCAAATTAAATTGAAGCTTTTATACTTCTAATGACAAAACTTGTGCATACCTCTCGGCATACCTACTTTAAGTTAGATTATAAGAAAACAAACAATTTTTAGAGAAACTTGCAATGTGAAAATATTTAATGCTCCCATTAAAATTATAATGATTTTTCGATGTAGATCA
The DNA here is from genome assembly GCA_921294245.1 of Brassicogethes aeneus. Classification (NCBI taxonomy): domain Eukaryota; kingdom Metazoa; phylum Arthropoda; class Insecta; order Coleoptera; family Nitidulidae; genus Brassicogethes; species Brassicogethes aeneus. The sequence goes on along the minus strand of OV121142.1, from coordinate 3,288,033 downwards.
AATTCAGTCGAAGCTTTTTAACTATTTGTATTGACAAAACTTTATGTAGGTACACTTTAAGCTGGATAAGAAAAACTACTACATTTTTAAATACCATATTATACAGTCTTTTAAATAATCCAAAATGCTTATTTATTTTGGTCAAAATAAATAAGTTACCTTAAAATTACAAAATTAGATGATATTTTAAAAATATTATTTTTGTTATAATATATTAACCTAAATTTAAAACAGATATTCTTATTCCATAATAGAGAAGCTAGATTTTTTTAAATAAATGCTGTTTAGTTTAAATTATTTTATAATTTATATAGAAGAAATCCAGATATTTGGACCAAATGCACAAAAATATTACTTATTTGGCACCATACACTTTAGAATTTCATTAAATGCAGTATTTATATTCTTAAATTCTTAAACCATCCATGGATATTGTAATGTTATAAAGATTTATACATTTTTAACGCCTAAACATAATATTACTAGACTGCGTTCTGACACTTTGTACCCCTTGATTGTTTCTTTATTGACATAATTGTTTAAAAGTTTTATCTTATTTTTCTTTTGACTTATAGACCAGGGTCGATAATTTTTGAAACCAAAAAAAATAACAGTAGGATGAAACCCATTGGAAAAGGAGAAGAATATAATAAAAATGAAAGGAAAAATAAATTACGGGCGATCTGACTTCGGGAAGTGGGAGGGGGGGGGGTTTAAGGGTAAAAAATGGTTTATCTCGATTTCCGGCAAAACTACAAGTCCTATGGAAAAAAGTTAAATGGCAAAGTTGTATTACCTATAGGTAATAAAAGGATCTACAACTTTTGAAATTGCAATTTTTTTACATAACCTCAAAATTTATGTGAAAAATTCAAAAAACCAAGTTTTTGGTTTTTTATTTTTATCTTTTTCAAAAAAAAAAAATTTTTCCACGAAATTTGCTGAAAACTTACCTTTTTATGTCCCAAATACACTGTAATTTATTTGATTTGAAATATTTATTATTTCGCCTTATTTTGACTTAATATCAAAAAAGCACCCTAATTTTCAATCGAAAATTCTCGCGTCAAAATATCAGATTTTTTCAAAAAGTCGGTGTGCTTTTTGTTCGTTGAAATCTCTACTTTCTGATGGTGTAAAAAATATATATATTACTATGGTAAATGTTCTCAGAAAATGCAAAAAATATTATAATGAATAACGAAAAAAACTCGAATTCGAAAATTTATTTTAATCATTATGTACAATTTCATAAAAAAAAAGTGATTGTTGCAATTTTTTTTAGTTAAAAAGTTTATTTATTAAATTCTAATAACATTTATGTCAAAAAATCTCAAGTTTTCACCAAATTTCGTGGAAAATTTTTTTTTTTTAAAAAAGAAAAATAAAAAACCAAAAACTTGGTTTTTTGAATTTTCACATAAATTTTGATGTTATGTGAAAAAATTGTAAATACAAAAGTTGTAGATCTTTTTATTACCTACAACTTTGACATTTAACTTTTTTCCATAGGACTTGTAGTTTTGCCGTAAATCGAGATAAACAATTTTTTACCCTTAAACCCCCCCCCTCCCACTTCCCGAACTCAGATCGCCCGTAATTTATTTTTCCTTTAATTTTTATTATATTCCCCTCCTTTTCCAATGGGTTTCATCCTACTGTTATTTTTTTCTCTTTTTACCATTTTTAAAGGCTTCTGCACTGGTCTATTAGATGGAAGCAGATTCAAAAACACTCATCTTCCGACAAAATTCTGTTTTTATTTAATTTGTTGTCATGGGTTGCTACGGTTTATTTTTCATAAGCAACTATCTTAAAGAATTAAAAAAACAATTTTTGTTAAAATATTCCACTTTTTTCTATACTTGTAGAACAATCTACTATTACTAAACCCTACTTATGGTGTATTGTAGTACGAATTGTATTTCATAAGTATTTATATTTACGATTATTGCATTCAATAATCCTTTATATCTATATATAGTATTACTATAGTAACAGCTAATGGACAAGAATATCGAAATATGGTGGAAAACGATGATAAAATAAAACCGCAAAATCACGATCCATGTAGAAACAACACATTCCACTTTATTTTCTATACTCTGACTACTTAAGTAGTTAACCCCTTGTTGAGATTTAATCCGGGGAAGCAGACTGACCCGACCAGTGGCGCGCAATTAACTTCATAATGGAATTTATTTCTAGTTATGTATTAAGCTGGTAAATGCTGTTCTAAGAAGTCAGTCTCTGTTTAGTTCCCTAAACATTTTTTTGAATTCGCAAAAGATCGGGAGTTATTAAACTTTTAAAGTCGCAAATAATAAACTTAAATAAGGTTAAAGTAAAAATTGTATTTTTTATTGATTCTAACTGTATCAGGAGCTGAAAGAAAACAACAAAATTACGTTGAAAGGAAAAAATTAAAAAACTTTTTTAGTACTCGATTTCGATTTATTATTCTTTATATCATTGATTAAGAAACTCAACGCTTAAATGCTTATATAGTTACGTTAGTGTGTGTATTTTATCTAAGGGATCATGGTGAATTATTGTGTTTTTAATTGTAAATAAAATTCAAGAACTCAATCGTTGCATTTTCATGTTTTCAAAGGATCCAATTCGGTAAGTACATTAAGTGCAGAATTAACTAATGATAATTTTACCTAATATAATTTATATTTAAGTTTGGACATTTTTAAGAAATTAGTAAAAAATAATTTTTGCACAAACATAACCTTAAAATCAACCATTTTTATGTTTAAGTTCTCTAAAAAACGCCGAAAACTGCATTTTAAACAACAAAATATACCTACGAATTCATGGCAACATAATATTACATATAATACATAATATAATGGTATTTTACCGTTGAGTGGAGACTTTCTTAATCAACGCTTTTAATAATGCTAAATGCTGTTTAAATTTAGACGACTTATTTGTTTGACGATTTTTACTGAATTGAAATGTTTACACTTTTCACGTTAATCACTACTAAAATGTGTATTTATTGTATCTAATAGGTACAATTTATATTTACAGGGACTGTATGAAATTTATTTCTTCATTCGGATTAACACTGTTTATTGGAAAACCGGTAAAACTCAACCCAGGATTTCCTCTCGAAATACACCCAACAAGACAACAAATCGTGTCACGGTTTTTTTTTTCGATATTTTTAACATTTTCCGGCTTTATTCTCTAAAACACTCGTTTGTGACATAAGCTGTTAAATGTCGTACTTTTGTTACGATGATAACAGCCGAGTGGTGGCGTATGATAGCGTATGATAAAAAATGTTAAGAGTAAAAAGAATAACCAAGTTTAGTATCATTAGGTAGAATCAATTTGAAAACAAACAATTGTTTGTTTGGTTCGCTGTTTCCACAAAGGACGTAATGCATTAATTTAAAGTTAAAAAGAGAGCAGAACTAACAAAGTTTAGCGAATTTTATGTGCAAGTAAAATGTTTTACTAAAGCATTAGCGAATTTAGTTTTTAACGAAGAATAACAAAGTTAATTTATTTTTCAAACGCCTTTGTGCAAGAGAAATCCTAGAGAAAATTAATCCTGTTTTTTCTTGTTCTCTGTTATACAGGGTGTCCCAGAACTCTTACTAATGACAATTATCCATGAAAAAATTTTGTTTAGATTTTAATGTACAGGTGATAATTTAATTTAAAATTTAACAATTTTTAAAGGGTAAATAATCGAAGAAGCAACTTTGTTTTATAAATTTGAGTATAATACGTTGAAGTATTGATATTTGACTATTATTAGATATATTAACTTTTTTATGCAAATGATGTTAGTAGAGTTAGTGAGTTTAGTACATTTTGTCATTTTTATACAAATTTTGTATCTTTTATTAATAATTAAGAATAGCATAATACATAAATGACGTTTAATATACAGGGTGTTTCACGTACGTAGTCCGTTAGAAGTTTCTAGGGAATCGCGAAAGATATCGATTTAAATTTTTAATTGCGTAAATTATTCGATTTAGACTTTTTCCTAAATTATTTTGAACAAAATAATACTTCATGTTTTATACCGGTATACCGGAAATGTCTTTAACTTTGTTATTTTAAAAAAGACACCTCATATATTTTTACATTTTTTAATTCTACATGAAATTCTGAGTAAAATGGCTCTACCATATCCTATACCTAAAGTCAATATTTTTCGAGTTATTAATTATTCAATCAAATATTTTAATTAATTTTAAACAATGACAGATTAAGTGGTAACCATGGATACTGCCACATTAACCCACATGTAGAATTTCACAGGTTTGTTGATAAAAAATAGTATTGAAAATATTAGAAATTTTTAAATGTCTCTGAAATTTTAACTTTAGAAACAGTTATTATAATACCACACAGTGTCCCTGAACGAAGTTTAGGTCACATAAAAATGACACCAAAAACTGATTGCAGTTTCTTGTTCGGGACCCTTTGGTGACTTAAAAATGATATTTACCAAAATCCTAGCTGATCCTCTTTTCGAAATTTTTTGAAAATTCATGATTTTTTTTTTAAATTTTTGTCTACCTTTGACAGACTTTAATAATATTGGAGTATATTGTTAAGGAGATTTGGAGAATACTGTTTATACTGTGCACATCATTTAATATATACAGGGTTAGCCAAAAATTGCTTCTTTTAATAAAGCAAAAGCGTAAATTCATGATTTTGGCATAACACGCAAAAAAGATATATACCCACCCATGTTTTTTTAGATATTTTTATGTTTATCAGGGTACAAAATGGGATTCTTATCAAGACTTTATAAGAAAAATTGATTTTGAATAAAATTAAATAAAATAAATTTTTTGGAGATAAATCTGTTTTGTGCATTATGCTTTTTACTATATAAAAACATGATTTTTGGCTAATCCTGTATAAATCTAATGATGTGCTCAGTATGAAAACAGTATTCTCCAAGTCTCGTTAACAATATTATAAAAATTGGTGTACAAATGTGTACTCTGTCAAAGGTAAGATAAACAAAAATTAAAAAAAAAATTAAGAATTTTCAAAAAAATTCGAAAAGAGGAGCAGCTAGGATTTTGTTAAATATTATTTTAAAGTTACCAAAGGGTCCCGAACAAGAAACTGCAATCAATAAAAATCGGTGTACAAATCTGTACTCTGGCAAAGGTAGACTTTGCGATAAACAAATAATTAAAAAAAAATGATTTTTTAACAAATTTAAAGAAAAGCAGTTAGAATTTTGGTAAATACCGTTTTTAAATCTCCAAAGAGTGCCGATCAAAAAACTTTAACCAGTTTTTCGTTCAAAATTGAAAACTTCTAAAAAGCCCAAATTAAACAACATTTTAAATATTCTCTAAGCGTTATTTTATTTAATTTTATTAAAAATCTATTTTTTTAATAAAAGGTTAATAAGAATGCCATTTTGTAACCTAATAAACATAGAAATATCTAAAAAAAATGGGGATACATCTGTTTTGCTTGTTATGCCAAAATCATGAATTTACGCTTTTGCTTTATTAAAATTAAGCGATTTTTGGTCCACCCTGTTTATATCAAATGATGTGAACATTATTAAAAAGTATTCTTTAAGTCTCCTCAATAATATAAGTACTCTAATTTTATAAAAATCGGTGTACAAATGTGTACTCTTATCTTATCTGTGAAAGGTAGACTTTGAAATAAACAAAAATTTAAAAAAAAATCATAAATTTTGAAAAATTTCGAAAAAAGGATCAGCTAGGATTTTGGTAAATATCATTTTTAATTCACCAAAGGGTCCCGAACAAGAAACTGCAATCAGTTTTTGGCGTCATTTTTATGTGACTTAAACTTTGTTCAGGGACACTGTGACCAATGGAAAGATTCTTTAATTTTCTATTTGATTATGTTAAAACATACATTATAATAAAAACGTTATTATTGTTTAAAGTTTGCCTAATTTCAAATGGTTTTTCTTAAGCTATTTATTGAAAAACCTTTAAAAAATTAAATTATTTAAACAATGTTTAAATATTCCAAAAATTTCAACCCCATGTCAGCAAACCTAATAGCAAAAAAATTTGAGGCTATTTTTGATTGACGTGCATTTAGCAATATTTTAACGAAAAAAATTAATATCTTGAAAACTATTGACTTTAGGTATAGACTAAATCAAATTGTATACGCTATTAAAATTTCAATAGCATTATATGAAATATAAAAAAATGCAAAATAACTAATTACAAAAAAGCGAAAAACAACTGAATAAAAAATATACATATATCTAAATAGCCGATTGCAACATAAAAAATAAAGTCTTTATTCTGATTTATTTATTGGGTAAATATTACTTTCCTCAGTTTGGAATTAAAATTGAAGCTTGCTTATCGAGTCAAAAATAAATTGAAGCTTGGTTGTGGATCAAAAAATAAAATTAAAGTAGGTTATAATTTCTAACTTGCTGACACTGTCTATAATTATTATTTGGTTTATTCATTTTATTAAATTAATGTTTTGAGTTCTGAAACACCCTGTATATTTATAGTATAAACTCGACTTTTGACAAAATCACTGCGTCACTTTGCCCCACTTTACCCTACTCACAAAAATACTTTTCACCTAGTAGACATTTAAACGTTTTCAAGATTAAAACACTTGTTTCGTCATTTTAGTAGCGAAGGGTGCTCTGGAACAGACGAATGTTAGACAGCAATTCAAACCTACTTGATTATGTACATGTCAAGTGGAGTTTTAAGAGTGGCGGCGGTCGCTATACAATTAAAAACAAGTAGGCGGCGTAAATAAATTTTCTTAATTTTGTGTGACAAGAAAAACAAAGTAAATACTTAGTGCTTTATGAATGGATAAGTGGTTTAGAGATTTGCTTGCCTAATAAAAATGTTAATTTCAGAAATTTGCGTTTTAATGTAGTTTATACTAATTACTACCAACATCTTGAAATAAATTTAAAAAATAGTTTATTATTTTATAAGAAAATTACAAAATATATTTTACAATATTACACAGTAAAAAAAATCAACTCTAAGCAACACTAATTAGAGTTCAACACTACTTTGGAAAGGTTCTAATTTTAGAAAGGTACTTTTACTCTTTTAGTGCAAACTTCTAGTGTAAATTAACCCCATTATTTGAGTAAAACCTAATGGTGGTAGTGAATAAAACGAAAAGGTAAGTAAAGAGAAACATTTATTTGGAACAAAAATCTATGACAATTATCAAAATCGGTGCCTTTTAAAATATAATTTTATATTTGAGTCGTATGGCTGGCTTAAGCAAAATGGTTCCTTAAAACGTAAAAGTTTTAGATCAATGCAATGTTTTACTGGCTGTCAACTTGTAAGCAATGAATTATCTTGAGAATTCATCAGTAATCCATTTTTCTGTTATAAAAAATGGGTGATCCCATTGGTAGAGAGGCGTCAGGCGGCTGTATGTCGGGGATTTACCACACGTGTACAAATTTTTCATAATATTAATAAAAATGTAGGTAGCTATAGGTTAATATAACAACCATTACGCTTGAAAATAAAAAGTAAATCAAGTTTGTATGTATTTATATTATTAATGTTACAAGTACCCGACCTACTGCCGTAAATTATTGATATATAATATAGGTCGGGTATGGACATCCTTTTAACATATTGGTATTTAATGAGTATTACGGCTTAAAGAAAAAGGAAGTATAACCTCTTATGGATTCACCGTAATTAAAATCTAACTGAACAAAAATGCCACACTTCCACAACGCTGTATCTCCGGATATGCACTGCGTAGGTAGATAGGTACCAACCAAACATTTTAAAACGCATTTCGGTTATTACCAGTTTTTTCAGTCTATTTTGCCACTATTGGTGTAATTTAACTTTAATTGTGATACAATGTGCACTGGTAGTGTAAAGAAAAAAGAGCTCTTAGTAACATCAAAACAGACAAAGAAATTGGCATGCACTGTAGTGTATATTTTGTCACTATTTAACACATTAAGGGGTAATAAACACTCGCATTAAGTTTTTCTACCCTTTTGATTTAGTTATAGACACCCTGTAAAAACCCTGAAAATTAATATTTCATATTTAATTTGAACGTTAACATTCCGTAAAGACACCTACGGAAAAGTTTCAAATCCACCTGACTTGGTTTTCTCCTAAGAAAACTTTGACTGTCATAATTTTGCGAAATGAATACACCCACCTCTGAAACTCAAACGTTTCGGATCCTTAAAATGACAGGTTTATTATTTATTAACCCTCCGGTGTATAATTTGTAAAAAGAAAGAACTAACTTATGTATGAATATGTAGAACATATTTTTGTTTCCAAACTTTCGTCTCAACTTTGTGCAATTTAAAATGGAATCAACTTTAATGAAGTTTTAACCATGTTTCATAAACCAACATGCATGTTTCAAGTAAAATTAGTTTTGGTTCGAAATAAATATACATATATGTATATGTACGAGGTGTGTTCAGAAAATAACGGGAATTGTTAAATTTCGCGGGTTCGGAGGGTCCGGTTGTCATACAATTTTCTTTATTATGTTGGTATACATGCCCCCGAAGTATGATAAAAACTTTAGCTGTTTTCATCGTTTACTTTGCCTGTGGCAGCCGCTAAGGTTAGACGTGTTTTATGAGCTCGGCGATTTTCGTTCTTTAAAAGAAATGGATCAAAGAATTTGTATCCAATTTTGCTTAAAAAATGAAATAAATTCTGTGAAATGTTAACAAAGGCTGCTATAAGTAAAACAAGAGTTTACAAGTGGTATAAGAGTTTCCAAGATGGCCGTGAAGACGTTGAAGATGACGAACGCCCCGAACGCACAAGCACATTAACAACCGATAAAAACATGGAAAAAGTGGAAGAAATGGTTATAAACCATCAGAGAAGTCGCTGATGATGTTGGTATATCGATTGGCTCATCCCATGAAATTTTTTCGAATGTTTTGGGTATGAAATGCGTGGCAGCAAAATTTGTTCCAAAATTGTTAAATTTTGAACAACATTTTTGGCCAAAAACAATACTGTAATGATGCCCCAGCCTCCATATTCGCCAGACATGCCTCTTTCTGATTTTTCCTATTCCCAAAAATAAAGAGAACCTTAAAGGGCCGTCGTTTTGCAAGCATAGATGACATTAAAAGCGCATCGCTGAAAGAACTAAAGGCTATCCCAAAGATCGAGTTTTAGAAGTGTTTCGAGTATTGGAAGAAGAGCTGGCACATGTGCATAATATCCAATGGGGACTATTTTGAAGGCGACAACATTAATGTAGACGAATAAATAAATATTTGTTTCAAAAAACGAAAATTCCCGATATTTTCTGAACACAGTTGTCTGCATAAAGTTATTGTAATGGAGCGCCAAGTAAGAAATATGAATCGTGATGAATGTGTACGAATTATTACGTTGGCAGAGCAAGGATTAAGCTACCGTGCCATAGCTCGGAGATTGGGAGTTAATCATATCTCAATATCCCGTGTTATTCGACGTTTTGAAGAAACCAACGATCATAACAGACGTGATGGGCAGGGAAGGCATCGAATGACAACAGCCGTACATGATCGTTTCCTGTATTTGCATGCTTTGAAAAAACGATTTGTAACAGCAAGAAATCTACAGGTACAACTTAATGCTACTCATAATTTTCAAACAAGTGTGTCCACCGTAAGACGTCTTCCGGAACAGAATTCGACCTTCAGAATTCCAGCAACAGGACCGAAGTTAAATGCAAATCATAGTAGAGCAAGACTGCAATTTGCCAGATAACATGTTGGCTGGAATATTGAGGATTGGCAGCGTGTACTATTTACAGACGAGTCCAGGTTTTGTTTATTCAGCTCTGATCGACCAGTAAGGGTTCTCCGACGTCCAAATGAGAGATTTTCACAGTGTAACATTCGTGAAACCACGCTGTTCTGTAATGGTTTGGGGAGGAATTTCCTTGAGAGCTCGCGCAGAACTCGTCATTGTTCCTGGAGGTACCATTTTACTGATGCAGGATAACGCAAGACCTCACACCGCTCATATAGTGCAAGAGTACTTACATGAGGTGGGTGTTGAAACTTTAGACTGGCCTGCAAATAGTCGGGATCTCAACCCCATTGAGCATTTTTGGGATAATATGGGTAGACGACTAAGAAATCATGATGCCTTGATGACGTAGCAAATATGCTACGAGAAATATGGAATGTCATTGATCAAGGCGAGATTAGACATCTGGTTTCGAGTATGAGCCGTCGATGTGAAGCCTTAAGTAGAAGTAGAGGCGGAAATACGCGATATTTATATTCTTTAGTGTTGGTTTTATTGATTTTGTTGATATTTGTATTGTTACAATCGTTCTTTTTAAATTTTTTTTTATTAAACTGGAGTTCTTTAATATTTAACTGTATATTTCTTTTAAAAATAAAGATAACGTGGTGAATTAAAAAACAAAATGTTAGGAGAAGATGGGGGAATAGTTTGATTATAAGAGACATATGCTGTTATTGCTGGTACAACCCACAGGGCGTTTCAAATTTACAGGAAAAACCTTATTATTACACTGTTTAAAATTTCATGACCATTTTAACACCAATTTAACACCATACATGGTCTATATCGATACAAACCAAAATGGTGTTAAATATGGTTCGTTGGTCCGGTGTAAATTCAAATACTAAAATAGTGTTAATTTAACTTTCACACAGTATAAAAATAAATTTTACCTGGTGTAAATTGAACTCCTTTTCAGTGTTAAATATTATGTGTTTTAGGTCAAATTAAATCATACTTTACAGAAAAAAGGAAAAAAAAGGAAGTTTCTTGACGCATTACTAGTATTTTACCAGTGATAGTTTTATTCCAGTAAATTGAACCTTCAACTCGCTAGAGATAATGGTTTTAGTTCGTTCCACTAACTTAAAATACTTCAAGTATTGACAGCTGTTTCCACCTATTTAAGGTCTCTTTAGTATCGAACAACTTGTAGTGTCACACCAAAGCAAAGGACTACCTGAGCTTATATACTCTTCATGTAAGTCAACAGAGGCGAGATTTAAGAACATCACGTGATCCACACCGCCTTTGCCGCGATCGGTACACACTATGCAACCTGGGTTAATTTAACCAATTAAAAAAAAATAATAATAATCTGGTTTAGTACTGTCAGACTAATCTTTGTTTATATTAACCTTCCCACAGTTGATAAAAATTAAAAAAATACAAAAATAAATACATATGGGTCAACTAAATTAATATAGTTAAATGAACTATTCCTTTTTTTCTGTGTAGGTGCACTTCTCAAATATTTTTAGATAAACACCGTTTTGGTGTTTGCTGTATATCACATTTTCAACCATAATTCATGGTGTTATATTAACACCACTTGGTGTTGGATTTTGACACCATTTTAAAATTACTCTTTACACCACAAATATTTTAAACAGTGTACTCTTGCACCCTGTATATACTCAAAACGTAAATTTGAAAAAATATTTTAGTAAAGGCATCATGATCAAAGAATCAACCTACAATTTAAAACATAAACTACCAAATTCGGTTTGACGGTTAGGAAAACTTTTGAAAAATGTGCACTATCAGTTTCCGATGAAAAAAATGGGATTGTTATTTAGGATAAATAAAAAACTAATTGTTCAATTTTCTGATTTCTCTTTAATGAAGGTTAATTCCAGCAGTTTCACTAGCAATAGAAAAATGCAATTTGCTTATCTTTGGTCTTAAATCATTCTCTGACGGCTTTAAAACGTCAAGATTGGTCCGAATTGCGAAAAGACAATCTAACAATGTCGCAAAATGTAATTTATATTAAAACCTCAGCATACTTGCGTTAATTTCGCATCGCTAACTCTTGTTACAGCATAAACTACTTTTTACAAAGTTTGGTCATTGAAGGAAATACCAAAATATTTGTGGAACTATTTATTAAACCTTTCACTAAGTAAAGTAACAATAATAATACAATAATGCAATCTAAGATTCCCTGGTGTAGAGATAGATGCCGACTATGAGACCATATAGACCCAAGACTTCAGCGAAGATCAGTATGAGTATCATACCAACAAATAGCCTGGGCTGCTGGGCTGTGCCTCTGACCCCTGCATCACCAGCAATACCAATCGCGAACCCCGCAGCTAGCCCAGATAGCCCCACGGACAACCCAGCCCCCAAATGTATGAACCCCTGGTACAGCGAGTACGATTCAGGTGCTTTGATCTTCCCCGCTATAAGAACTGCAATCACGAGGCCGTATATGGCGATGATACCGGCCATAACCACAGGTATTATCGACTTCATGATTAATTCTGGTCTCATCACGGACATTGCAGCGATTCCAACGCCGGATTTGGCCGTTCCGTACGCTGCACCAAGGGAACTGAAGACTATTGCGCTCACAGAACCCATCACCCCAAAAAATGGACCGTAAACTGGCGATTCTTCACTCAAAGGCATTTTTGAGTTTACTGTTATCAATGTGACAACTGCGTTCAAGACATTGCGATTATTACGAATGGTGGATTTTATTGTAATGAGTTGGTAGCACTGATCAACTACATATGACGTCAGCGTTAAGGTCTATTCATACGTACCCAGGCACAATCTAACGCTAGTGTATTGTAGACTGTTTATAGGGGTTGGGGCTGTTTATTAAGATTGAATTATAACATAATTGAGGCCTGTCGGAGCAAAGTCAACAATCTCCCATCAGACTAAAACTGAGTAAATTGAGATAATTGATTTTGGTATTTTAAATTCTAGATTTGTAATTTTTTTTATATATTTTATTGAAATATTGTTGTTGTTAGTCTAGTAGCAAACTACAAGGTCTCCAGGATGCATAGTATAGGTGAAATCTATAATTATAAATTGGAGATTGCTGACTTTGATATGAATTGCTATAGATTGCTCATTTTGTTGTAAACGTTTAAGGAGATTTAGAAAAATAAACAAAAAAATAATTGTAGGTATTTTTTTTTAATGGTTATAAAATTTAACTATACAATTAATGTGAGAAAATTCTGAACTGGACCACATAAATCTGGAATTTCTTCTAAATCTGGGACCAGGTTGCCTCGTGCAAAAAAGTTTTTATAGTACAACTCATCATCTTCTTCCCACTTTGCCCCGCAATGTTTTGACATTATCAGCCTTTTCTTGCTTTACCTTTACGTCTTATTATGGTATAATAGCACAAAATAAACATGATATCTTTTTTTATAATTCTTAAAACAATAAAACGTATATATACCTATTTTAAATATATTTTTAAGGGCAATTTACTGCAATAGAACTTAACAGTATGTACCAGAAAAAAACACAAAATTAAATCTCTAAAATACGTTATAACATCAAATGTTAGGATATCAGGTGACACAAATTACTAATTTCTAATGGTGGAATTGGAGATTGTATACTTTGCTGCAAATCTATCAGTGGAGATTGTCGACTTTGCACTAAATGTCATTTTTAAAATAGGATTTTAGGCAGGATTTAGCTCCTTTTGCAGCACATAAACTTTATCATCTTATAGATAATTAGTTGAAGTACAGTCTCCGCCAAAAATCTAATTTTTGACCAAAATTGGAGATTGTCGGTTTTGCTATGACAGGCTTCAATTGTTATAATCTTCTACACTATGCTCCACACCTCAAAGTCCCACCACGTGACTACGTACGGAACGCTTCCTTTAAATTTGGCATTTTAAGCTTTTCAGGTTATGTATCTGTCAATAATTATGACCTGGTGATCAAATGAGGATAAGAAGTGTTTCTATGTTTCTAATGTGCTACATTATTGATCAGCTTACTATTTACTTTAGTTTGTAATTTATGTTTTCAGTTTATATTAACTTAATTCTATCCTTACAAAATTTTTGTGTTGGTCGCTGAATACATATTTAATCTATCGACATTTGTACTATTATAAGTGGAGACGCACTTCATATTGAATTATATCTCAATATTATTAGAATTAGCTAGACGAAATTTCTTTTTCAGTTTGTAGTTTATGTTTTGTTATGTTTATTTTATGTTGAACAAATTCATACAATTATGAAACCAAATACAACAAACTTTTCTCTGTGTACCTACATAAAGTTTTGTCAGTACAAGTAGGTATAAAGCTTCGACTGAATGTTGATCTACATCAAATTATAACTTTAAAATTATTAATAAATCACATGCCATGGGAATATTATAGTTATTTACGTGTCAAGCTTTGTAAATTAATCTTTACGGGCGAGCTGGAAGTTTGTGGGGTGAGCGACGCAGGAGCGAACCCCATAATCCAATGAGCTTAGTAAAGATTAATTGCAAAGCGTAACACGTACAAACTTTTATTTTTTTTTACCTTTAGATAACGATTTTCAAATTTAAAGTTTCAATTAACTTGTCAAATGTGTCATTTCATTTCATAAATTGCTTTTCTACAAGCCTGTAAAACTTTACAGGTCTTTTATACAAGCCCGTAAAATATTACAGGTCTATTCCCATAATGTATCGTTTACTTGGATACAAAAACAACAAAATTAACCTATAAAGTGTCATTTACTAAGAAGGTGGAAATAAAATATTTTTACATTTCAAGTTTTTCTAAAAATTGTTTGTTTTCTTATAATCTAACTTGAAGTAGGTATACCGAGAGGTATGCACATATTTTGTCGTGAATCTCACGAAATGTCCCCCGATGGTGTTACCCCGTGATATTTGATAAAACCTATCCTCCGTGACTGTTACTCTTTCTAGATTAACCTATATGATTTCAAATATCTGTGGTACTAAAAGCATACTAAACATATCAGTTCACCAAGTAAATTAAACACATCCAAAGCAATCGAATCAAATATAAAATATTATTAAAAATTAAAAAAAAATAATTTTTATAACCATTTATGTAGGTGTTACAAAAATTGATTCTATCCTCCGTGAATCTGTTTTTGCTTTAAATTTTATGCAACGGATGGCGCTTTAATCATTTTAAATAAGCAAAAACCTCTGTTTACGACATTATAGATGCACGTGATTCCTGAAGGTCAGTTAGAATTTATATGCAGATGAGAGTGTTGCTGTTTTATAATTCAAAAGTTTAAGTTCATTAATTTGCTATTTAAAAACCTATCCACCGTGAAGAATATCTCGGTAAGGAGATTTTTTTATAAATATTTTATGTTCCTAACCTCCGTGAAGCTATCTTATGTGAAGCTCTAATATTCAAAATGTATGATTTCTTAAAATTCTTGCATTAGTGCAGAATCACTTATGTGATGTTATTACTAGACATAACAAAAAAATACTAAATTTCCAGAAACACAAAAATAGTAAATTACCAGTCGTCTTTGTCGTCAGAGCAAACCAGGTCAGACTTGGAGTCTAATTATTTCCCTAAATTAATTATTAAGGGTACAATGTCCTCGCAATTTAATAACAGTTGGCTTTGCCAACAAGCCTTGTTACATTGTTTGCACAATCCAGTGGTAGAATATGATTAACACAATGTGTTAAATTATTTATAATAATCTGCAACAAACGATGCTCACGGACGAAATGTCAAAATTACAAAAAAAAAACGTCAAATATAAAATGACGCTGACCCATCAATAATATTAAAAGGTGCGCGCTAGCCTTAGAGTATTACCAACTGTCAGACACAAAAAATATCAAGTGAATGGTTTTATTTTCATAATTTCGTAAAAAAACATTAGACAACTCAAAGTTGGTAATGCTCACGACAGATTTGGCCGCGACTGTACTATGCTCCACACCTCAAAGTCCCACCACGTGACCACGTACGGAACGCAGTCTTTTGAAAATTTGGCATTTAAGGCTTTTCAGGTTATGTATCTGTCAAAGTATAGTCAACGAAAGAAATAATATTATGTTTAGGCGTTAAAAATGTATAAATCTTTATAACATTACAATAACAATGGATGGTTTAAGAATTTAAGAATATAAATACTGCATTTAATGAAATTGTAAAGTATATGGTGCCAAATAAGTAATATTTTTGTGCATTTGATCCAAATATCTGGTTTTCTACATAAAATAATTTTAACTAAACTGCATTTATTAAAAAAATCTAGCTTCTCTATTATGGAATAAGAATATCTGTATTAAAGGTAGGTTAATATATTATAACAAAAATATCATCTAATTTTGTAATTTTAAGGTTAGAAAAATTTATTTTGACCAAAATAAATAAGTATTTTGGATTATTTAAAAGACTTTAGGTATAATATGGTATTTAAAAATGTGGTATTTTTTCTTATCCAGCTTAAAGTGTACCTACATAAAGTTTTGTCAATACAAATAGTTAAAAAGCTTCGACTGAACTTGATCTACATCGAAAAATCATTATAACTTTAAAAATTTTAATAAATCACATGTCATGGGAGTATTAAGTATTTTCACATTGCAAGCTTCTCTAAAAATTGTTTGTTTTCTTATAATCTAACTTAAAGTAGGTATGCCGAGAGGTATGCACAAGTTTTGTCATTGGAAGTATAAAAGCTTCAATTTAATTTGAACTATATTCAACAATTATTTAGTATACCTAGATTTTTCTAACCTTAAAATACAAAATTAGATGATATTTTTTGTTCTTATACATTAACCTTTGATACAGATATTCTTATTTCATAATAGAGAAGTTAGGTTTTTTTTAATAAATGCTCTTTAGTTAAAACTATTTTATGGAGAAATGTAGACCCAATGCACAAAAATATCGCTTATATTGCACCTTACACTTTGGAATTTCATTAAATGCAGTATTTATACTCCTAAATTCTTAAACCAACCATTGTTATTGTGATACTATAAAGATTTATTGAATTTTAACGCTTAAAAAAATATTATTTCTTTCATTGACTATACTTTGACAGATACATAACCTGAAAAGCCTTAAACGCCAAATTTTCAAAAGACTGCGTTCCGTACGTGATCACGTGGTGGGACTTTGAGGTGTGGAGCATAGTACATAAATTTGACATTAGTATATCTTTAAAGTATTTGTCATGTCCGAAGCCAATCCAGAGGCGCCATCCTACGCTCCATTCATCGGATCACTTGGGGTGGCAAGCGCCATAGTCTTCAGTTGCTTTGGGGCTGCCTACGGAACATCAAAATCCGGCTCTGGAATAGCAGCAATGTCCGTTTTGAAGCCAGAGCTAATCATGAAGTCCATTATACCAGTGGTTATGGCTGGTATCATCGCTATTTATGGTCTCGTGATGGCAGTTCTTATATCTGGAAAAATTTCTCTACCTCCTAAGTACACGCTGTTTGAAGGTTTTGTGCATTTGGGGGCAGGGTTGTCCGTGGGGCTGTCAGGGCTAGCTGCAGGGATTGCTATTGGTATTGCTGGTGATGCTGGTGTTAGAGGAACAGCCCAACAGCCCAGGCTCTTTGTTGGTATGATACTCGTACTGATCTTCGCTGAAGTGTTGGGCCTCTATGGGCTCATAGTCGGAATCTATCTCTACACCAGAGAAAATTAAAAGTGATTGTATTTTGTAGAGTTTATTTTTATTAATATTAAGTCTAGTTATGAAGAGGTTTTAATACAGTTGTTCAAATATTTGTAATAGTCTTCAATAAACCATATCTTAGTACCTTGAGAAAATAATTACTAGTGTATTATGTTGAAAATAAGTCATGCTAGATAGATAAAATAAAAGTTATCGATGAAAATGTTGTATTGGCTTATTTATAACATTTGAAAAGCAAATCACAGGGATACAAACCAAAGAAGTCCAAGACATTAGAACGACCTGAAATAGAGAAGTTTTGAACGAAGCTCCCGACGACGAGTACCTGTTGATGAAAGTGGCTTTGATAATGGGGATTAGCGATGAATTGGTCAATTTGAAAATAGAAAATATTCAAGACAAAGGCAAATATTTTCACGTAGTTTTGCCAGACACTAAAACCAAGAAATTAAGAAGTTTCACCATACTTGAAGAAGGATTTCCAGTCAACCCGATCAATTTGTGTTTGAGACCAAAGAATACTAGTTCTAGTCGCTTTTCTGTTTTTTTACAAAAATGGGAGGTGGACCAGCCAGTGTGTGGGAATACATACTTTGTCGAAGATACCTTCAAGAATTGCAATGTTTTTGAAATTGGAGGAACCAGCGCTCTACACCGGTCACTGCCTGAGAAGGTCTTCGGCGACTCTTTTGGCCAATGCAGGGGCTAACATGACTACTTTGAAGCGTCACGGAGGATGGAAGTCCTCGACGGTAGCAGAAGGATACCTAGAAGAATCGGTGCATAATAAAATACAAATTGCAGAAAAAATACAAGGTTCTAATGCGTCGGCGTCTTCCAGCTCTATCAGCAGCTGTACCGATATGGGAGCGTCTGGTTCCAATGAACCAACGAATTTTACAATGACTTCAAATTTGAATAAACCGTTAGCGTCTTTCTTTAATTTCGATATCAATGTGAATTCTGCTTGTAATAGTAATAAATCAATAGAATACTACTTTAAAGTTTAGAGTTATAATCCATAACTCACTAGTGATAAAAATATGCATTGTGCATCAACTGAATTAAAGCTATCATTAAATTCCAAAATTCAAATAAAATCAATATTTGTTTTATAATTTGTCGAAGCGGACATTTTGCATTATTTAATATAATTATACAACTATTAATTCAGAGGGAAATAAAGCATACACCGTTTATTTAATGAGTTTGCATTATAATTACAAATTAGCCTAATACAGGGTGTCCAAAACTAGAAGAATTGCTATGCAAGGGACGTTCCAAAAAGTACAGGCTCTGTAGGTAATTTTTTACCAACACTTGAGTTAAAACGAGGACTTGACGTTTAAACTTCAATATTTCGCAGGAATTTTGAATTTTAACATTGGACACAGAACTGACGGGTAAAAGTGAGTACAAAGATTATCTTTTTTTTTAAATTGCTATTATTCGAATCTATGATAAAATATGAAAAGTACATTATTTAATGTTTTATAGTTTGTAGTAAAATTGAAAAATTTAAGATAAATTGAATATATTTTAAAATAAAATCAGTCAAATATTTGATTCAGGAGTTGTGACACGCCAAGGTACCTACTGATGTTTTGAATATTTATTATGTTTTTCTACAAACGTGCTTGTGAAAAAATACATTAAAATTTGGGTGGACAAGTTTAAAAAAACCTGGGTCTTTGGTAATATACTAAAATATTTACAAAAAATATTAAAATACCTACTCTATTGACTAATCATCCATATTTGGATTATCGTAAGTAATATCATAAGGGGCATTTAAATTTTTCCGAAAAGAATCGAAAAAACAACGCACTCTGATATGTGAACAAAAAGCATGAGTGCTGGTGGCAACAAAAATCCGAGTCGAAGAGGAGGATTTTTGCACCTGCACGAATGCTTTTTGTTAAAAAATATTACTTAGCATTGTGTTTTTTCGATTTTTTTCACAGGAAAAATTAGATGCCCGAATGGTATTTGACAAGACTATTTCATGAGTAACAGTTAACAATTAAAATATAAATTGCAATTTTTGGTGACAACAACTGTCAAGTTTTGCCGCGGGTAAACTCGAATAAACTGCTGACAGGTGCTGTCACACAGTTTTTTCACCAAAAAACCATTTGTAATTCAAAATTGCGCGTTTGTGATTGGTGGATATTAAGACGAGGGAAATAGTCTCTGCAAAACTCTTTTATTGGTGTAAATATGGCTTTTTATACATAGACAAGTTAAATTTTCTCAGCATCACTCTCTCTCCCATAAAAAAAATAATCTTAGATTTAACTGAATGATGCTTAAAGCAGGGACAAGGATTTTAAAAATCCTTCTTTGTCCTGTAAAGAAGATTATGAAATGGAACGTCGTAAAAGAAAAGTATTGAACTACACTTGATGTACGGGATTTAATAAATATCTACAAAATTGTTTGAAGCCTTTTTCTTACAGATTATTATATAATATTAAACGTTTTACTGCTTTTATATATACGAGGTGTGTTCAGAAAATATCGGGAATTTTCGTTTTTTTGAAACAAATATTTATTTATTCGTCTACATTAATGTTGTCGCCTTCAAAATAGTCCCCATTGGATATTATGCACATGTGTCAGCTCTTCCTCCAATACTCGAAACACTTCTAAAACTCGATCTTTGGGATAGCCTTTAGTTCTTTCAGCGATGCGCTTTTAATGTCATCTATGCTTGCAAAACGACGGCCCTTTAAGGTTCTCTTTATTTTTGGGAATAGGAAAAAGTCAGACAGAGGCATGTCTGGCGAATATGGAGGCTGGGGCATCATTACAGTATTGTTTTTGGCCAAAAATTTTGTTCAAAATTTAACAATTTTAGAACAAATTTTGCTGGCACGCGTTTCATACCCAAAACATTCGAAAAAATTTCATGGGATGAGCCAATCGATATACCAACATCATCAGCGACTTCTCTGATGGTTTATAACCATTTCTTCCACTTTTTCCATGTTTTTATAGGTTGTTAATGTCCTTGTGCGTTCGGGGCGTTCGTCATCTTCAACGTCTTCACGGCCATCTTGGAAACTCTTATACCACTTGTAAACTCTTGTTTTACTTATAGCAGACTCACTATAGGCCTTTGTTAAAATTTCACAGAATTTATTTCATTTTTTAAGCAAAATTGGATATAAATTCTTTGATCCATTTCTTTTAACGAACGAAAATCGCCGAGCTCATAAAACACGTCTAACCTTAGCGGCTGCCACAGACAAAGTAAACAGTGAAAACAGCTAAAGTTTTTATCATACTTCGGGGGGCATGTATACCAACATAAATTTTATGATAACCGGACCCTCCGAACCCGCGAAATTTAACAATTTCCGTTATTTTCTGAACACACCTCGTATATAACATAAATTGTTGTGAATCCGTATTATTTTTGTACAACTTTTTGTTTGTTTTAGGTTATAGTGGCATAGCAACCGGATAACTACATTTTAAAAGGTAAGAAAAGTAGTTTTTTATTATTATTATTATACACTGTATAATATACAGGGATTAGTTTTATACATTATTTCATTCGGTGATAATTATCAATTATCCAGCATTAAATCCTTTAATTTAAAGGATTATTGAACTATTTTTAATAAAAATACCTCATTTAAGCTAAAAAAAAAACATTATTTTGTCAGTTAATTAATTTAATACTAATTAAGGTATAAAAATGGTATTTAGTTATAAATAATAATTATTATTGAGGTGTAAAGAAACTATTTATAGTTTAGCATTATTTAATCAATTTAGTTAGAATATTAATTTGCAAACAAAAATACCTCCTTTCTTTAAGCAGTTATTCACAATGAATTTTTTAACAGTGGAAGAAAAAATATAAATGATTTTGATTTATGGAGAAGCAGGCAGGAATCTTGATGATGCTGTTAATATCTACGCTCAGCGTTTTCCGGATAAAATTCGATCACTTACTTCATTTCACCGTACAGTCAAGCAGTTTACTACAAACGGGAGTGTTCAACCGAACAAAAGAGTTCGTCGAGCAACAGTCACAGGTGGAAATAATGAAATTAATGTATTAGCAGCAACGGCCGCTAATCCTCATGCAAGCACACGAGAATTATCTAGAGATTTGGGAATATCCCAGAATAAATTTAAAAAATAAAACCAAGTATTTTAATCAAAAATTATTGGAGAATCGTATACAGAAGAAAAATCGAACAAAATTGAATTTTTTCATTAAAGCGCCATCTATTAAACCCTGTATATATACTTATATATAATTAGATGTGGATAAAAACCATTTATAACTTTTATTTTTTGGCCCAACATGAGAGGCATCAAGTGTATTAACCGGGCTGGAGCTAATTAAATGGAAAAAGTTATAATTCTGTGAAGCCTATACTTAAACAAGCTTAGAAAAATTATGAAAACAAAACATTGACATGGTTGTGTACTTAAAACCTTACTGGCAAATAAATATCCACTCTTTACTTAAATGTCACTAAAAAGTTTTTAATTAAAAAAGTTTCGCCTTTCCCCGGATTAACTGTGGAGTTTGTTTAATTTTTTATGTTTTATTCATAAAGTGACATTTTATTACGAGTCGGGCCAAAAAAAAATCCCTTTCCTAACTGACAAAAAAGCCACTTGTAACTTATTTCGCATTCATTTTCTGAGATGGGTTAATTACTTTCAATTTAAATTAAAAGTTTCGAACTCAATGAAGTTAATGTTAAATAATATAAGAAGACTAATAAGAGAAGGAAAGTATTCTTGGTGTTGATGTTTGTCACCTTAATGCGTTTTAATTTTAATTCTGAAAACAAACAGTAAAATGGCCAGTGTCCAATTATTGATTGGTAAAAATGTAAATTTCTATTATTGGACATATTAAGTCCAATATCATACTCTATTCGTATCCCGGACATTTACCAGTCAATTCTTATGTAAAATTGTCCCCTGAATCCAAAAAGACCGTCAAAAACTATAAAAGTTAAGCAGTTTTTGAGATATAGTCAATTCCATATTATATGTAAAATTGATTATATTTTAAAAACTGTTCTATTTTTATAACTTTTGACGACATTTTCGGATTCAGCGAATAATATTTCATAGGAATTGACTGCTAAATGTCCTGGATACAAATTGCTGTTGACGAGAATTATTAGTAGCTGCTTTTTCGCTATGACATTTTTGACTAATTCATTTTTAGAGAGGAAGTAATATGGTGATTTCTTCGTCACAGGACATCTTGCAGAATAACAGTGCATGATAGAGAACATAAAAAACTAATGGCCACAAAATTAATAAATTCGGGTAATACTTTTAACATACCACCCGAAAAAATATTAGATATATATATAAATTATCCTGTTTCGGCCTAAACATTATAAATGCTTTACAAACTAGAGATACCACACTTAATGATATTTGCAACAAACTATTTCAGAAGTCAGACCAAGGAATTAGTAGTTACCTTCGGAATCCAGAAAAGGGGTGAGGAATCCGAGAAATAAATATATGAATTATATGATATTAACAAAAACGAAATAAAAAAATTACCTAAAACAGCAATTTATCTTTAAAATAATATTTAACAATTTATGTTATTTGATGTAAAGTGTTTAAGTGTCCAATAACTCATAACTAATTCAGTCTAAAGCTAATATATCCGTTGAAAACAAAAAATATTCTAATTCCATGCGAAATCTAGGCGAGCCTTTGAAACAGGTGTACCACACTAACAAGAATAATGAAACTATGAAAAACGGTACTTTCACCAAATTTACATTAATTTACATGACTGTGTTTTTATCCATGGCCAACTTTGACTAAACTTTACATTACAGTGCAAATGGCCTCACATAAAGTTTAACTAAACAAATTTCAGGTTGATTTATAAGTTTTTTCGTTATTTTCATCAAAATAGGTTTTTCTTAAAATTACAAATTAATATGTTTTTTTTATTTTAATATACCTACACTGTTATAAAAAAATGGATTTCTTAACATAAGGGTGATTCTACAAAAGTTGGGCAAATGTCATCAGTCAATTGAGTAGGTATTTTAATATTTTTTGTAAATATTTTAGTATATTACAAAAGATCCAGGTTTTTTTAACTTGTCCACCCAATTTTAATGTATTTTTTCAAAAGCACGTTTATAGAAAAACATATTAAATATTCAAAACATCAGTACCTTGGCGTGTCACAACTCCTGAATCAAATATTTGAGTGGTTTTATTTTAAAATATATTCAATTTATCTTAAATTTTTCAATTTCACTACAAACTATAAAACATTAAATAATGAATTTTTCATATTTTATCATAGATTCGAATAATAGCAATTTTTAGAAAATTGGAAATCTTTGTACTCTTTACCCGTCAGTTCTGTGTCCAATGTTAAAATTCAAAATTCCTGCGAAATATTGAAGTTTAAACGTCAAGTCCTCGTTTTAACTCAAGTGTTGGTAAAAAATTACCTACAGAGCCCGCCCTTTGCACGACAGTCATCTTGAAAACAATGCAAGCGGCGAAGTTGTGGTGAATGCACGTATAGTTCCAGTCAAAATTTCAGTAGTTTTTTTCTTACGTATATATATTTCATTGTAATTTATATAAGGCTATATGTCATATGTTGATAAGTAGCATCCACTAATCAAAAATATCAGTAAAATACTTAATTCCGAATTATAATATTAAATTTGTATCCCATTCATCAGGACCGTGTCGTCAGTTCCATGTTCGATATTTCGGTTATCTTTTTTTCGCAAATTTCAATTTAAATTCTGCTTGCGCAGAACTTGTTTATTTAATGTCATTATAAACTTATATAAATTTGGTGTGGGTCCCATATCTAATAATTGAGATATCGGTATACCCAAAATCAACCAGCCGCCACTGATGTATGGTATTATTTGATTTTAAGATATTTAATGTATAATATGCTCAAAATTGCAATAAATCTTATATTTTCCAATAAATTATGTATTTAATTAGTACCCTGGTATACTTGTCACTTCCCTTGCATTCAAATTTGGAAAACATTATTATTATAAATTATTTTTATTCTTTAGAATTTAACCCTCATTAAATAATTAAAAAACAAAGAATCTCCCCTAATTTGAATATTTGAATGAATAATTGTTTTTAAATTTCTTTGGGTCAACAAAACTTTTCAAGACTTTATTTACTCACTTAGAAACTTTTTTTTAATCGAATTATGTTTGGTTTTAATTGAAAGAACAGAAACAAAAAGTTTTTACGCCTTCTCCATATAAATGATATTTTAATAAGTTAAATAGGACTTTTTTGTATTTCCCTAAGTAAATAAGTTCATTTGAAAGGATTTTTTGTGCCTTGACGAATAAATTATATTTGGGTATGGTAAGGCATTTTAAAAGTGCGCGACAAAACCAATTTATGGCATGTGTTTTAAAGCAATGCATAAATTAAATTCAGATTGATTCCATTAAAATCTATTATTGCAGGACAAAAACAAAACAACAGGCTTTTTTATTTAGCTTTTGTTTTTATACCGCTAATAAAACAAAGGATTTTTGATTAATAGACCTACATAATTAAATCGAACGACTTTTGTGACGTCATTACCACGCTCTAAATTACAGAAGTAAAATTAATAATTATCGAAAAGTTTCTGAGAACATAAAAGAAAAATTCTTGGTTGAAGAAAAGCACTTTTCAAAAGTGAATAAGTACCTATAAAGTTTTGTAAAACCAAAGGAAAGTTTTAGTTTTCTTTCTATTTTCTATTATCACCACTAAGAAATCAAGTAAACATTAAAAAAAGATTAAAACAAATAATAAATCTCCTCAAAAAGTTTTTCTCGGGAAATATTTTGCTGGGGATTTTAATTTATAAATCTTTTAATCCCCCTAATCTTTTAGGAAAACTTTATATACCTGATTAATTGTAAAGACTTTGAGGGATTTGCTGAACCCCTGTTAAAAATCTTGAAATATTTTTTATCATTACAAAATATTGCATTTTTTTTATTTAAATATAAGCTAAAGAAGTATTACTCAACGCTTAAATGCTTATATAGTTACGTTAGTGTGTGTATTTTATCTAAGGGATCATGGTGAATTATTGCGTTTTTAATTGTAAATAAAATTCAAGAACTAAATCGTTGCATTTTCATGTTTTGCCAAAGGATCCAATTCGGTAAGTACATTTGTTAACTAATGATAACTTTACCTAATTTAATTTATATTTAAGTTTGATCATTTTTAAGAAATTAGTTTAAAATAATTTTTGCACAAACATAACCTTAAAATCAACCATTTTCATGTTTGAGTTCTCTAAAAAACGCCGACAACTGCATTTTAAACAACAAAATATACCTACGAATTCATGGCAACATAATATTATACAGGGTGTTATGTAATTAATGTTATATATTAAAATGGGTTGTTCCTTAGGGTCCATAAAGAAGCACCTGAAACTTTTTTTTTCTAAATTCCAAAGTCTTAAAATAATTTATAATAACCTTTATCCTACCAAAAAGTACGCCACTGATCGACTAGGAACTTTAGGTTAATCTGGTGGATTTATTATGTTATGGTTGGTAACAGTGTTTCCAAAATCTCTCAAAAAAGTTGACAAACATTGTTTAAATTTAGCTTAATTACAAAAATGACAAAATTAACAATGCAAATTGTCAATTTGGCGTTTTTATTAATTGTTGGTGATTTCATTTTTGTACTGAAGGTAAATTCAAACAAAATCTGCCAACTTTAATGACAGAATCTAGTGCATTTCTTTTAAATTTTAGGTTATGTTTTCAAATTGTAAATATCTTAACTAAGGGAAGTGCTTTTGGATTTATTTACACAAATTAAATGTTTAAAGTTTAACCTGTGAACTGGTCCCAATTTCATCTGAGTAAACAGAGAAAAAACTGATGAAAAAATTAATTTTGTGGTTATGGATTTCAAATTTCAAAGGTACTAAATTTTCTAATCATTGCTTAAGCTAATAGCTGGATCAGTAAATAAATACAGAAGGGTATTAGAGCTTTAAGGGCATAAAACTTATGTATTTATTTTATTTTTTGCAAGAAAAATTTTTAGTTACAATTTTTTACATCTGGCAACGCATAGCTACTTTGTTGGTTGGTATCTATGTACTCACAAAATACAGGTGTGCAGAGATAAACAAGTGTGTAACCAGTGGCGTATCACAAAAATATAAAAAACTTCTAATGCATATTTTTTCTTTATCTTTGGAAAAATGTTTTTTGTAAATATTTTTCCTTTATTCCTTATGTCACAATTGAACATATAAATGGCCGCCGTTGGAGTCTGTGCAGTGGGTTGCCTAAGTTCGTAATTTTTAGTATGCGCGTAACGAGATATTGTATTGTGTGGATTGTGGTCTAGTGTGCCTTTATACCTAAAACAGTTTCATACATTATTTGCCATTTATATTAACTAATATGTGTTATATGCATGATTAAATACTAACACAGTTTACCTTTTCATCGATTTCATATCAAGTTAAATACATTTTCAGTAAACAAACTGAAATATCGGCTTTGTATGCAAATATTGACTAGGTACATATAACCCATTTTCCACACCAAATTCAGCATTTATGTTTATAAACTGCTTTATTTCTTCACGAACAATAAGCTACGATAATTAACCTAAAAATGTATCATTATCAAGGCAACCTGTGTTGCCTTATCGCTAGTAGCGCCACCACTCGTAACAAAGGTACAACTTTTAATAATCAGCTGTCAAACGCTTATGTTACAAACGAATGATTTTGAGAATAAAGCCGGAAATGTTAAAAACTATCGGAAAAAAACCGTGGCTCGATTTGTTGTGTTGTTGGGTGTAATTCGAGAGAAAATCCTGGGTTGAGTTTTTACCGGTTTTCCAATAAACAGTGTTAATCCGAATGAAGAAATAAATTGCATACAGTCTCTGTAAATATAAATTGTACCTATTAGATACAATAAATACACATTTTAGTAGTGATTAACGTGAAAAGGGTAAACATTTCAATTCAGTGAAAATCGTCAAACAAATAAGTCGTCTAAATTTAAACAGCATTTAGCATTATTAAAAGCGTTGATTAAGAAAGTCTACACTCAATGGTAAAATACCATTATGTAAATATTATGTTGCCATGAATTCGTAGGTATATTTTGTTGTTTAAAATGCTGTTGACGGCGTTTTTTAGAGAACTCAAATATATTTTAAGGTTATGTTTGTGCAAAAATTATTGTTTACTAATTTCTTAAAAATGCCCAAACTTAAATATAAATTATATTAGGTAAAGTTATCATTAGTTAATTCTGCACCAACAAATGTACTTACCGAATTGGATCCTTTGACAAAACATGAAAATGCAACGATTTAGTTCTTGAATTTTATTTACAATTCAAAACAAAATAATTCACCATGATCCCTTGAATAAAATACACACACTAACGTAACTATACAAGCATTTAAGCGTTGAGTTTCTTAATCAATGATATAAGGAATAATCAATCGAAATCGAGTACCAAAAAAGTTTTTTAATTTTTTCCTTGCAACGTAAAACACAAATAACGTGCGCGATTTAGCTGTGCAATTAGACCAGTGCAGAAGCCTTTAAAAATGGTAAAAAGAGAAAAAAAATAACAGTAGGATGAAACCCATTGGAAAAGGAGGGGAATATAATAAAAATTAAAGGAAAAATAAATTACTGGCGATCTGAGTTCGGGAAGTGGGAGGGGGGGTTTAAGGGTAAAAAATGGTTTATCTCGATTTCCGGCAAAACTACAAGTCCTATGGAAAAAAGTTAAATGTTAAAGTTGTAGGTAATAAAAAGATCTACAACTTTTGTATTTACAATTTTTTCACATAACCTCAAAATTTATGTGAAAAATTCAAAAAACCAAGTTTTTGGTTTTTTATTTTAATCTTTAAAAAAAAAAACATTTTTCCACGAAATTTGGTGAAAACTTACCTTTTTATGTCCCAAATACAGTGTAATTTATTTGATTTGAAATATTTATTATTTCGCCTTATTTTGACTTAATATCAAAAAAGCACCCTAATTTTCAATCGAAAATTCTCGCGTCAAAATATCAGCTTTTTTCAAAAAGTCGGTGTGCTTTTTGTTTGTTGAAATCTCTACTTTCTGATGGTGTAAAAAAAATATACATTACCATGGTAAATGTTCTCAGAAAATACAAAAAATATTATAATGAATAACGTAATCAGAATGAAGTATCTAAATTCAATAGTATGATTTACATGTATTTGTATATTTTATGAGATTTTCTGACATAAATGTTATTAGAATTTAATAAATAAACTTTTTAACTAAAAAAAATTGCAACAATCACATTTTTTTGATGAAATTGTACATAATGATTAAAATAAATTTTCGAATTCGAGTTTTTTTTCGTTATTCATTATAATATTTTTTGCATTTTCTGAGAACATTTACCATAATAATGTATATTTTTTTACACCATCAGAAAGTAGAGATTTCAACAAATAAAAAGCACACCGACTTTTTGAAAAAAGCTGATATTTTGACGCGAGAATTTTCGATTGAAAATTGGGGTGCTTTTTTGATATTGAGTCAAAATAAGGCGAAATAATAAATATTTCAAATCAAATAAATTACAGTGTATTTGGGACATAAAAAGGTAAGTTTTCACCAAATTTCGTGGAAAAAAATTTTTTTTGAAAAAGAAAAATAAAAAACCAAAAACTTGGTTTTTTGAATTTTTCACATAAATTTTGAGGTTATGTAAAAAATTGTAATTACAAAAGTTGTAGATCCTTTTATTACCTACAACTTTGCCATTTAACTTTTTTCCATAGGACTTGAAGTTTTGCCGGAAATCGAGATAAACCATTTTTTACCCTTAAACCCCCCCCTCCCACTTCCCGAAGTCAGATCGCCCGTAATTTATTTTTCCTTTAATTTTTATTATATTCCCCTCCTTTTCCAATGGGTTTCATCCTACTGTTATTTTTTTTGGTTTCATGTACAGTTCGTGTGCTTTAAATGTATTGGGGACATTCCACGAAAATTTGAACTTTTTTGTAAAAATTAAACATTTAATATTTAGTATATAAATATTAAATTTTAAATTTTAAAGGCTTAAAATAAACAAAAACAATACAAACTAAATATTAAAATTAAAATGTAGTATTTATTTATTAACTTGAACTTATTTAATTCGTTTATTTATTTTCGATGCGAAATATAGGTAAATAATTTGGCTTTGTATTAATGATCTAGCTCTTTTTAAGAACTGTCTAACTTAAAATTTATTCAAATAAGTGTTTATTGTTAAGCTTGTTTAACGTTTATCAAAAGAAGGTAAGTTATTATTTGTTAAATTAATTGTTTTAATTGACATGCCTATTTGTCCCACCCGTCACAAAAAAAACAAAATAGTTTTGATTTTAATAGAAATAATATTTTTTTTGAAAGCAGATTTTAATAGCAAATAAAGTCAATAATATCAATATATTTGGAGGCAATTTCAAGTCTATTAATTAAAATTTAAATTTTTTATAAATTATTATAATTTGTCCCACCCGTCACACTATGGCGTGTTTTGTAACTTTTTAAGTTAATCTATTTAAAAATCAGTTATCAGTTATTGTTAATGCAGGTGCAGTAGGTAAAATCCAGTTTTTCTGCATCTATTTTTAATAAATATATATATACTATAATATTAAAAAAATGCCATTTTCATACTTTCTTTAAATAATTAATTTAATAAAATACCAAGATATAAGGTTTTTTGAATTTAAATAAGATGTATATATATAATATATATATATATATATATATATATATATATATATATATATATATATTTCACGACTATTTTCGCTCCCAATTCAAAATCTTCTTGGAAATGTTCAAAAAAATTCCCTGAAAATTTGAGCCCTTAATATTAACTCAAAGTAATCTACCAAATCGTATAAAGATTTCCCATTTAAAATACACGTAAACTTTGATTATTTTTTTTAAATATCTATATCTCAGCTATGCTATTGGATGGATGCTACTCGTAATCAAAAGTTCTACAAAAATGCTTATCTGTAATCTGCACCTGTAGGATGGTACGGGTCACTAAATCTTATTTTAGTGAAAAATTCTCATATTTCAAGGACAAACTTGTAGAAAATTTAATTTTCTTTTAAAAAGGTTGAATCGCTAAGATTGATATTTGTTGAGATATAAAGCGTTTACATTGACATTTTATGAAATTTTCAGGATTTTTGTACTAAAATTTTTATAAATTATGATTTTTAATTGTACAATTTTATGTAATTCCTTTTTTTCTACAGTCGGGTGATTGGAGAAAAATAAATTTATAATTGTTTTTTACATAAATAAAAGAGGCTGGCGCAAATTTAGCAGACAAATGGAGGAATATAAAACCTATACATAATCTTCATTCACAACATTTTTTTAGAGCTGAAAATGAAAATCTTTTACATAGTGTAACAGCATATTTAAAACAAAATCTTCAATGCATATTATAGGGTTTAATAATGTTTTTTCTTATAAATTTAAATTAAATAAAGTAGTAATATATTTTCTAACCTTATTATTTTCAACTTGTCCCACCCGTCACATAATAATGTCCCACCCGTCACATTTTTAATATCGCATTATATTTTTTATTGACTTTATCAACACGTTTAAAAAAAAAAAATTTAACGCATTATATAGTCCATAGACTTATGTAATGAAAAAAAATTTAAACATATTATAGTTTTGTATAATTTAGCAGAAATTTGATTCCAAACAATAAGTCATAAAAATATCGTTTTTTGCTTGTCCCACCCGTCACAATAAAAAATTACTTTATAAGACTAAAAAAGTCTATAAAACTAAACAGTGTGATAAGAAACTTGTATTGTTTATTTAGATGTTGTATGGGTGTTTAAAAATATCAAGGTTCCATGGATAAAAAAGCTAACAATAATAAAATATAAATTAAATAAACATATACAAATTAGTACAAGTGTCCCACCCGTCACATGGAATGACCCATTGTTGACAATTCTTAAATTCACGCAATGCTATCGAAGCCCACCAGATGGCGCGCGCGTTGCGAAAACCCGATACTTCTTTAGCGTATGACGTCTTTGTCGTATCCTGATTCAGGACATTTTACTCTCATCTTTACTATCAAATAAACCTGTCTCCACTTTGACGTTAATATCCTCTGAAATGCACAAAATTCGTATTGAAAATAGACGCCTCTCAACTGTCTTCAACAATATTGGCTTATCATCGGGCGCCATCTTGGATGCACTTGTCGAGCCTCAAAGTTCTATAAATAGATGCTGAAGTTTCAGGAAAACAAAAACATGCAGCCATCTGCCAAGTCTCATAAATTGGGTCCATGTAAAATGGACTATCTTTATTATGAGAATATGGATTATTATCTATTGTTATTCTAGAAATAGCAAGTGTCGATATATGGAACTTTTTTATTTTATATTTCTTTGTTGGCATTTAATAATGCATATTTCATATTTTATCACTCACTTTTACCCGTCAGTTCTATGTCCAATGTTAAAATTCAAAATTCCTGCGAAATATTGAAGTTTAAACGTCAAGTCCTCGTTTTAACTCAAGTGTTGGTAAAAAATTACCTACAGAGCCCTTTGCACGACAGTCATCTTGAAAACAATGCAAGCGGCGAAGTTGTGGTGAATGCACGTATAGTTCCAGTCAAAATTTCAGAACTGTGGTGAGTAGTTATTTTCGTACGTATATATATTTCATTGTTATTTATATAAGCCTATATGTGATTTGTTGTTAAGTAGCATCCACTAATAAAAAATATTAGTTAAATACTTAATTCCGAATTATAATCTCAAATTTGCATCCCATTCATCAGTACCGTGTCGTCAGTTCCATGATCAATGTTTCGGTTATCTTTTTTTCGCAAACTTCAATTTAAATTCTGCTTGCGCAGAACTTGTTTATTTAATGTCATTATAAACCCATATAAATTTGGTTTGGGTCCCATATCTAATAATTGAGATATCGGTATACCCAAAACCCACCAGCCGCCACTGATGTGTGGTATTATTTGATATTTAATGTATAATATGTATGCCTTGCATTCAAATTTAGAAAACACAGATATTTCAGAAACTGTTTAAAAAAGTGACTGGCCCGGTCTGGAACAGTATATTTATTATATTATCTATGTTCTCATAACAAAATACTGTTTAATTTTCTCCGAAAACTAAATAAACAAAATGAGGTCAAAAGTTGCCCAACTTTTGTAGAAACACCCATATATGTATTAGGGTGGGTCAAAAAAATCGACTATTTTTATTTTGACTTCTGCCACTGAAAAATCGGTTTCTGGGCACCTTCAAAACATGCTTAGCAACGATGAGCTCTTAACTTTGATGGGAAGATCCGCCTCATTACAGTTTTGCATATTTTTCTTAGTCCCCTACAAAAAAATTCATATCTCATCATTCGTTAATGATACAGCAAAACTCTAAGGGAGTTATTTGTAGAAAATTAAATGTTCTACAAAAAAGATTTCCTATACTTTTTTGATCAATCTAACTATTAAAGAGATATTCAAGGTCAAAGATTGAAAAATTTTAAGAAAGATAACTTTTCTGTTCTGAATTTTGTAACCTACTGAAAAAAAATTATAGACAATTGAGATTTTACTATGTCTATCGGAAATTGAACGCTCTACAAAAAAGGTCTCTCAGGATTTATCGATTACTCTAACCAATCAAAAGATATTCGCATTGGAATATCAGTGCACACATCAATTGCAAAAAGAAAGTTTTTAATTTCAAATTTTGTAAAAAAAGAAATATGAGTTACATATTAGATAAATTCGTTAAAATAAATAAACGAACCTAAACCGTGATAAGAGTGAAAGTATAGAAAAAAATTATTGTTAAGCAATTGATTGAAAGCAATATTGCTATTGTATATACAATCTCAAACGAAAGATAAGACATAATTTGGGAACTGACATTTCATCAAGATGAACTTAAATTTTATGAATTATCTCAAAATTTATAAATTACACAGATGAATTGGAAAAAATCATTAAAAAACTATGAATAGCAGTATGCACTGACATTCCAATGTGAATATCTTCTGATTGGTTAGAGTAATCGATAAATCCTAAGAGAGTGCATAGTAAAATCTCAATTTTCGATAATTTTTTTTCAGTAAGTTACAAAATTCAGAACAGAAAAGTTCTTTCTTAAAATTCTTCAATCTTTGACCTTGAATATCTCTTTAATAGTTAGATTGATCAAAAAAGTATACGAAACCTTTTTTGTAGAACATTTAATTTTCTACAAATAACTCCTTTAGACTTTTGCTGTATGATTAACGAATGATGAGATATGAATTTTTTTGTAGGGGACTAAGAAAAATATGCAAAACTGTAATGAAGCGGATCTTCCCATCAAAGTAAAGAGCTCATCGTTGGTAAGCATGTTTTGAAGGTACCCAGAAACCGATTTTTCAGTGGCAGAAGTCAAAATAAAAATAGTCGATTTTTTTGACATATTATGTATTTTGTTCAAAACTTTTCAATCTTTTAATGAATGGGTTTACGAAAAAACAATTATTTGTTGTGACCATAAAAGTAGCATTCCAACCCACCGTTGCAACGCGTTGGTAGAGGTGAATGACGGAATCAAATAACGGAAAAAGACCGGCAAAGAAGCGATGCGAGACAGGGATTCAGTGCTCTTGGACAAGTAAAATATTTTCTGGTTGAGTTCTGAACCAAACATCCTATTTCTGGACATTCCAACTCTCCCAGCTTTACTATCAAATAAACATTTCTATAGTGGACGTTGATGTCCTTGGAAATTCACAAAATTATTTTAATCTCATAAATGTACGACTGTCAACTGTCTTCGGCATTATTGGCTTATCATCGGCCGCCATCTTGAAAACATAAAGATTTATAACAGAATGACTTGCAATTAGGGTTGGGACAGTTGAAATTTTCAAATGAAAATTTCAACTTTGAAAGTTTTAAACTTGAAATATTTCATTTAGTTGGAAAAGTGAAATTTTTAAAAATTTCAAATGAAATTTTCAATCCGAAAATTTCAGCTTTGCCTGTGAAAGTTTCAGAAATTTCATTGAAAGTTTCGCAATTTACTGAAAATTTCGCATAAATTTCACATGCGGCCTCCCCTGGAACCTTTAATAATAATTTACAACAGATTCCGAATCGACCAATAAGACCGAGTTATCAAGCGACTGGGCGTTTTTGTTTAGTTCGGCTTGGATTTGAATACACTATAAGTAATTATTGTTACTTATATTGTTACTAATTTTTTTTAAAAGTCATGATTAATTTAAACTTTTACTTTTGCTATAATTGCATCGGAAAACGGATAAAAAATGCCTTTGGCTCATAAAATTTTGATGAAGTTTCTTCAATTTTCGTAAAATTTCAGTAAAATATATAAAAAATAATAAATATATATAAATATAAAACAAT
Source organism: Brassicogethes aeneus (assembly GCA_921294245.1). NCBI lineage: Eukaryota > Metazoa > Arthropoda > Insecta > Coleoptera > Nitidulidae > Brassicogethes > Brassicogethes aeneus. Next base: position 3,253,036 of record OV121142.1, on the reverse strand, counting down.
GAAAGTGGCACAATCTCATTAGCTTACCAAAAAGTGCTATATCTCTCTTAGTTTTAGTAATTTTAAAAGGAAATCTCAAGAAACTTGTGGTAAACATAGGTATTTACTATATATATTATTGGTGCAGGGGCCCACAGAGGGGTAGGAGGTAAGAGAGGCAATTTACCATGGTCCCCGAGTGGGCTTATTTCAATAATAATATATTACACTTAAAGTGATTGAAATTTATTGTAAGTTTCAATAAATTTAATAAATTTCATAAAATTTCAGAAATTAAGGAAATTTAAAAAAATTTCATAAATGTTATGAAAATTTCAAGTGAAATTTCAAGTACAAGCAAAAAGTGAAATTTTCCCATCTCTACTTGCAATTTCTATTGGTGGCATGTTTTTAGAACTCTGTAAAGATAGCTTTAATCTAAAGCGTAATATACAGATTTGCGTCAACGTTTAAATGTATATACAGTTTATTTCCTTTAAGAAACACGAGGTTTAATTAAAGACACACGTCCAAAAAGATAATTACTAAAAGATTAAGAATATGGTGGAGAATCTCCTTTCGGTTTCAGGAAACTTATGTGAAGGGGGAATTTTAGAGATTAGGCAGAGGATTAAAATTTGAGACAGGACTTAAATCCTCGCCACCATATTGTCACGAACTATGTAAGACTAGGGGAGGATTTAATATAGAACCCATGCAATGATTACATTTCTGAAAAATAAATATTAAAATTCCCCACTTGGTCCTGAAACGAAAATTTGCATAATGGAGTTTTTGTATCAATTGGGTTAAGGATATCTTTAGTCAACTCTCTTGATAAAAAATTATACAATGTTTTAACATAAAAGAGTATTTATTGCTTGAAGAAAAAAGTTCTTAGTGGAAGAAGTATAGTAAATTGAAGTTTGCACGCGGTACTAATGAATGGGATACAAATTTGAGATTATAATTCAAGTTCCTTGACGCATTACTAGTATACTACCAGTGTTATTATTCCAGAAAATTGAACCTTCACCTCGCTAGAGATAATGTTTTTAGTGTGTTCCACCAACTTAAAATACTTCAAGTATTGACTGCTGTTTCCACCTATTAAGGTCTCTTTAGTATCGAACAACTTGTAGTGTCACACCAAAGCAAAGGACTACTTGAGCTTATATACTCCTCATGTAAGTCAACAGAGGCGAGATTTAAGGACATCACGTGATCCACACCGCCTTTGCCGCGATCGGTACATACTATGCAACCAGGAATGCACGGCAAATTGTTTTAATCGTTTTAACAGAGTGCTTAAGGTTGAAGTAACTCTTATTTTACAAAAGACACATTTAGTAAACTGAACCATACAGCGGGTTGATTTCACTAACAAAATAAAATAACTATCTGGTTTAGTACCGTCAAACTAATCTTTGTTTATATTAACCTTCCCACAGTTGATTTAAATAAATATGGGTCAACTAAATTAATATCTATATATTAACCATTCCTTTTTTTTCTGTGTATATAAAAAACTTAAAAAAAACTTTTTTGTAGATGAGTTAAGTTCCAACAAAAATGTATAGTACTTATTTTAATATCCTAACTACCTATTTTGGTAGTTATAACATTAAAAAAAAATATTTTTTCAAAATCTATAAAATTTTGTCCCAAGATATCTTTTGAATGTCTTGGTTTACGAAAAAATCATAGAGCATAATTTCAAACAGTATTCTCCACTTATAATATTACAAATATCGATAAATTAAATATGTATTCAGCGACCAACACAAAAATTTTGTAAGGATAGAATTAAGTTAATATAAACTGAAAACATAAATTACAAACTAAAGTAAATAGTACTTAAGCTGATCAATAATGTAGCACAGTAGGAACATAGAAACACTTTTTATCCTCATTTGATCACCAGGTTATAATTATTGATTTATTCCAGTCCCTGAACAATTTTGCAAATACCTACCTACCTATTGGGAAAAATAATATTCAATAATTACTCACCGGAAATGTGGCACTAACCTCACAATGATACACTTCCTAACACCAACTAAAACTGCAAACTGATGATGCAGATTGCAGTTGAGTCTTATTTCAAGCGGGAAATCATTTCATTGGGTATCTGAGGTGGTGTGGTGCTTCACTCCCGAACAAATTGCCCGATATTGTAAAATTAATATTACATTGGTGTAATATTTTTTTGATCAGATAAATTTGAGTTTTTGGACTTTTGGCCAGACTCAGCCCACCGTGCGAACCTTTACCTCATCGTTTCATTTCAGTCGCCGAAGCAAGCGTCCTTTTGGCGCGACCCGTAAACGAAAAGGACGCTCACTTGTTTCGACGCGTCGTTTGTTTTTTCGAATATAATCCCGAAGTCTTAATGAAAATAAAGGTACTGAGACGAGGGAAGATTAATCTGGGACCAGCTGCGACAAAACGTGCGAAAAAATAACGCGACGTAGTTAAATTAGCAACAGTAAACTATTAGAGGCAAGAAAATTTTTCATATTTTATCATAGATTCGAATAATAACAATTTTAAAAAAATTGATAATCTTTGTACTCACTTTTACCCGTCAGTTCTGTGTCCAATATTAAAATTCAAAATTCCTGCGAAATATTGAAGTTTAAACGTCAAGTCCTCGTTTTAACTCAAGTGTTGGTAAAAAATTACCTACAGAGCCCGCCCTTTGCACGACAGTCATCTTGAAAACAATGCAAGCGGCGAAGTTGTGGTGAATGCACGTATAGTTCCAGTTAAAATTTTAGTACTGTGGTGAGTAGTTTATATATTTCATTGTAATTTATATAAGGCTATATAAGTAGCATCCACTTATAAAAAACATCAGTAAAATACTTAATTCCGAATTATAATCTCAAATTTGTATCCCATTCATCAGTACCGTGTCGTCATTTCCATGTTCGATGTTTCGGTTATCTTTTTTTCGCAAACTTCAATTTAAATTCTGCTTGCGCAGAACTTGTTTATTTAATGTCATTATAAACCCATATAAATTTGGTGTGGGTCCCATATCTAATAGCCAGCCGCCACTGATGTGTGGTATTATTTGATTTTAAGATATTTAATGTATAATATGCTCAAAGTTGCAATAAATCTTATATTTTCCAATAAATTATGTATTTAATTAGTACCCTGGTATACTCGTCACTTCCCTTGCATTCAAATTTAGAAAACACAGATATTTCAGAAACTGTTTGAAAAAGTGACTGGCCCGGTCTGGAACAGTATATTTATTATATTATCTATGTTCTCATAACAAAATACTGTTTTCTTGTAAAAATTGCTCGTTTTTAAATAGACACCACGTGTATATACTAAACCTTTTCAAATCGGAAAAAATCTCGTTCGTGTCAGTTGCAAAACAAGATTGATAGACACTAGCTGAATAAAAATAAAATGTTTCCAAAGGCAAAACGAGATACATTTAAATGTAGTAAGCATGAACGGATTCAGATCCGGAAAAATCGCTTGAATACTTAAATCCCTTTAAACATAAATAAAAAACGCTTTAACACGCTTCCTTTCACACATGCCCACGTCACCGTTTAAGTTTTGTTTTAATCACAGTTCTGTCCAAATGATTAACAAGAGATTTAATTAACTTTGAAGGAAAATTATGCAGTTTTAAAATGGGCCAATTTGTTGCAGAAGGGTGAATACGAGGTGTGTTCAGAAAATAACGGGAATTGTTAAATTTCGCGGGTTCGGAGGGTCCGGTTGTCATAAAATTTTCTTTATTATGTTGGTATACATGCCCCCGAAGTATGATAAAAACTTTAGCTGTTTTCATTTTTTACTTTGTCTGTGGCAGCCGCTAAGGTTAGACGTGTTTTATGAGCTCGGCGATTTTTCGTTCGTTAAAAGAAATGGATCAAAGAATTTTTATACAATTTTGCTTAAAAAATGAAATAAATTATGTGAAATGTTAACAAAGGCCTATAGTGAGTCTGCTATAAGTAAAACAAGAGTTTACAAGTGGTATAAGAGTTTCCAAGATGGCCGTGAAGACGTTGAAGATGACGAACGCCCCGATCGCACAAGCACATTAACAACCTATAAAAACATGGAAAAAGTGAAAGAAATGGTTATAAACCATCAGAGAAGTCGCTGGTGATGTTGGTATATCGATTAGCTCATCCCATGAAATTTTTTCGAATGTTTTGGGTATGAAACGCGTGGCAGAAAAATTTGTTCTAAAATTGTTAAATTTTAAACAAAATTTTTGGCCAAAAACAATACTGTAATGATGCCCCAGCCTCCATATTCGCCACACATATGTCTGGCATATGCCTCTGTCTGACTTTTTCCTATTCCCAAAAATAAAGAGAACCTTAAAGGGCCGTCGTTTTGCAAGCATAGATTACATTAAAAGCGCATCGCTGAAAGAACTAAAGGCTATCCCAAAGATCGAGTTTTAGAAGTGTTTCGATTATTGGAAGAAGAGCTGACACATGTGCATAATATCCAATGGGGACTATTTTGAAGGCGACAACATTAATGTAGACGAATAAATAAATATTTGTTTCAAAAAACAAAAATTCCCGATATTTTCTGAACACACCTCGTATATTAAGATTTCCCCCAAGTGAAAATGATTATTTTTTATTTTTGGTTGTTTCACTGTTAGTCTAGAAGGGGGTTTTTTGTAAGCCACCAGGTCTAGAAATAACATAATCTAATGTATGTTTTTTTTAAAACATCCCTTTGTATATTCGAAATAAGATATTGTATCTTTTGACACCTTAATATTTTTAAAAAATACAATTGTACATACATAAAATATTTATAAAAAATCTACTTACTAATTAATGAACTTAAACTTTTGAATTATAAAACAGCAACACTCTCATCTGCATATAAATTCTAACTGACCTTCAGGAATCACATGCATCTATAATGTCGTAAACAGAGGATATTGCTTATTTAAAATGATTAAAGCGCCATTCGTTCCATAAAATTTAAAGCAAAAAACTGATTCACGGAGGATAGAATCAATTTTTGTAACACCTACATAAATGGTTATAAAAATTATTTTTTTTAATTTTTAATAATATTTTATATTTGATTCGATTGCTTTGGATGTGTTTAATTTACTTAGTGAACTGATATTTTTAGTATGCTTTTACTAGCTCAGATATTTGAAAACATATAGGTTAACCTAGAAAAACTAGAGAAACTCTATGTAGGTATCTAATATTATTACGCCCTTCCTACACATTTTTTTATGTGAAATTTTTTTAAATACTTAATAAATCAGGCCTGAAAAGAGTTCCTCCATAACCGTAAATAACATTGTTCAGTTTTCAGCAGTTCCCTGAAATCTTTTCAGCCATTTTTCAGTTAAATACGAGCATGATATATAATATGAGAACAAAGTTGCATTAAAATAAAAGTTGAAAAGGCGGTTATAAAATTTACCTTTTATGATGATGATTTTATAGCAAAACTGTGCATTTTGCAAAAAGTACAAAAACTATTAGAGGATTATCTCGATCGAATGATGGACCTAATAAATATTGGAAAATATTGGAAAAACTTGTTGCAAACCTTTATAAATTCAAACTAATTTCCTAATGTCACTTTTAAAAAATCCATTATGAAAAACTGCTTAAAGAAAAGAGGTCTTTTTGTTTGCAAATTAGTCTTTGAACTAAATTGATTAAATAGTTTCTTTATACCTCAATAATAATTATTAGTTATAACTAAATACCATTTTTTATACCTCAATTAGGATTAAATTAATTAATTGACAAAATAATGTTTTTTTTTACCTTAAATGAGGTATTTTTATTAAAAATAGTACAATAATCCTTTAAATTAAAGGATTTAATGCTGGCAGGTACCATGGTGCGCAATTGATAATTATCACCAAATGAAATACGAGGTGTGTTCAGAAAATATCGGGAATTTTCGTTTTTTGAAACAAATATTTATTTATTCGTCTACATTAATGTTGTCGCCTTCAAAATAGTCCCCATTGGATATTATGCACATGTGCCAGCTCTTCTTCCAATACTCGAAACACTTCTAAAACTCGATCTTTGGGATAGCCTTTAGTTCTTTCAGCGATGCGCTTTTAATGTCATCTATGCTTGCAAAACGACGGCCCTTTAAGGTTCTCTTTGTTTTTGGGAATAGGAAAAAGTCAGACAGAGGCATGTCTGGCGAATATGGAGGCTGGGGCATCATTACAGTATTGTTTTTGGCCAAAAATTTTGTTCAAAATTTAACAAATTTTGCTGCCACGCGTTTCATACCCAAAACATTCGAAAAAATTTCATGGGATGAGCCAATCGATATACCAACATCATCAGCGACTTCTCTGATGGTTTATAACCATTTCTTCCACTTTTTCCATGTTTTTATCGGTTGTTAATGTGCTTGTGCGTTCGGGGCGTTCGTCATCTTCAACGTCTTCACGGCCATCTTGGAAACTCTTATACCACTTTTAAACTCTTGTTTTACTTATAGCAGACTCACTATAGGCCTTTGTTAACATTTCACAGAATTTATTTCATTTTTTAATATACAAATTCTTTGATCCATTTCTTTTAACGAACGAAAAATCGCCGAGCTCATAAAACACGTCTAACCTTAGCGGCTGCCACAGTCAAAGTAAACAATGAAAACAGTTTTTATCATACTTCGGGGGCATGTATACCAACATAATAAAGAAAATTTTATGACAACCGCACCCTCCGAACCCGCGAAATTTAACAATTCCCGTTATTTTCTGAACACACGTATATACAAACTTATTTTGGCTATCAGAACACAGTCAGACAAAAGAAAATTTCTGGACAGATTATACGTAATTTACTTATCGATCAGATAACTCCTTGGTAAGTATATAGTTTAAAACACAATACTGACTTTTTTCGCGATGTTTAATTTTAAACCCAGCCGATAGCTTTTATTTAACTTTGAGCGGACGGTATTTAAAACTGCACCCCTTTTACGAAATAAGTGCTAAAAGCCTTGAATTGTGCTAATTACGACCCCAAAACGGGCAGACAGAAACTTTTATTTCGTTAAAGTGGCGACACTGTGTCGTCGAAAAAGGTCCTTTATGAACTTTTAATTGTTACAAACGGTCGAATGCGTCTTTTTTCTGACGGCGTTTTTTAATTGTCTGATTGGTGCATGTGTTGAACGCATTCTCTAGTTTAATTATAAAACATATTATTAAAAACTGAGAGAAAACAGTTGTGGGCATTTTAGAGACAATTTCAATTAGCTCAGGTTCGATTTGTAAGTAAATTAAGTAGCTACAGGTCAATGTATGGGTCGTTTTCAAAAACACCCGCCTTCCGCTGTCCGTAAGTTTGAATTCCAATAACTTTGTTAAAAGTTATCGGATCCTATTGATATAAAAACCAAGTGAAAGCCTAACAAGCCCTTAGTAAACTCTTTTAAAAAATGTTTGTTTAGTTATTTCAGAATAATTTTTTTTTTATTTTGAAACTTGTGAAACACACATTTTCGCATGTCCCATTAGCGTTTTATAAAACTTACATACATGTTTTTTTTTAATATTGAATAACCAGAACTTTGTCTTGCTTTATAGCAATCCATAACATCCTTAGTTAATAAAGTAAACAATTTATATATAAATTAATTAATTTTAATCTACTTTTTTTAAATTTGACTCATGTCCCAGACATTTTTTTCGTTGCGTTACGTCCGTCGCGTTACCGATAGAATATTTAAAATAACATATATATGGCAACTTTTTTGGCACTCGCGTGATTAACAAATGATGTTCGGACGTACACATTACCCAGCTGAATTTATTTATTTACCGAGTCCATTACGTTACCTTATGGTAACGCAATGGAATTTAGGGTAACGCAATAGAATTTTTTGACAACAAAGTGGATATTTACCGTCGAATTTATTAAAAGTAGTTTATTATAAACCAATTTAAAATTATTTGTGATTACAACTCATGATATAAATTACATCCAAGGGAAAATTCCACGCAATATACAAGTACTAAAAGACACCAGCTTATAGTCAAAGAAAAAGGGTGTCTATAATTTAGAAATCTAAGTTGTTATTCTGCAAGTGAGCACCACTACAAGGGATTTTGTTTATGCATTACTCTAAAATCGTACCACCCTATATAGTTTCTTTTTTACGTTATCTGATTAAGTCCTTTGTGTACCCCAGTCCGTTGTGATATCAATGTCTATTTCGTTACTTTTTTAGTTTTTGTTAAAAAAAATTCTTAAAACTATTTTACTATCACTTGGTAATACCTGTTTATAAATTAGAGTTTAACTTACTAATACAGTGACTAAAAGAAAATATTAATGGTATTGTTTTTTTAACAAAGAATCGGAATGGTGTCTTTTAAAAAGTAACTTAACTAACATAAATATTTAAAAAAGGCATACAATTTTTAATAAAAAATAAAATTGGAGTCAAAAGTTTGTGAACTAAGTACATTTTATTTAAAATTAATTTTATAACAACTTTTTTTATTGAATTAAATTTTGGATTTCAAATTGGTAAAACAGTGTATAAAGCTAGCTTAACACATTTTGCTGAAAAAAACGTAAAAAAATTAAAAAGTCTTAAATGTAAGTAAACAAAACTCTAATCATTTATAAAAATCCAACCAAAAGTCAATTTAAGCAATAAAAAGTTTGATCTTCATTTTCCTGAAAGCGGGTGTTTCTTGAAAATGACCCTTATATTTAAGTAAGCGGCAAAAGTATGAAACTTTAAAGTAACTAAGATACTTTTTAAAGTAACCTAGATACTTTTTAGTGTAACTTAGATTCTTTCTTAGAGAAAATTGCAGGAATTCCAGAATGATTCATTTCATTTTCTTCAAAAACACTCATCTTCCGACAAAATTCTGTTTTTATTTGTTATTTTGTTGTCATGGGTTGCTACGGTTTACTTTCATAAACAACTATGTTGAAGATTGTAAAAAAACAATTTTATCTCCACGCGGTCTATAATTTAAACTTTATTGTTGTCAACATTCGATAAAGAAATACCTTGTTATGGCCTAGGCCGATAAAAAATATTATGAGGCAAGTAATTAGTTCGATTTTTCTCGCTAGGGGTATTGTTTTGACAATTTAATCCTTTTCTAAGAAATTAACGTACTAAACTGGTTTAATTTATTTATATATAATAAGCACTAATTTGTTTGTTTTACTGTTAATGTTTAATATTTTTCATTGAATTATTGTAAAATTAAATATGAATAATAAACCAAAAAGTGAGGTTAGGCAACCAAGAAAACGCACGATTCCTTTTCTACGATTTAAATTATCTTTAAGTTTTAATTTGCTTTAAGTTTTCAGTGAAATTAAATGTTAAACACAGCTAAAATATTCCAAACTACCTATTTTTTAAATAAAAATCCTAACAAATTGAAATTAGATACCTACATATTTATTAAACAATTAATTGAATTCAATGTAATAGCATAAATCCATTTCTACTTAAATCATGTTGCTAGGTATTGTCAAACTATTACTGCTTCTAAAAGCAATAATAATTATTGTACATTTAATGTAATCTTTAGCTAATAAATAAATGAGATTCTAAAAAAGTGAGGTTAGGCCGCTTTGATGTTGAATTAAATTGACCTATATAAAGTGCTTTGAAGATAAAATGTTGTATGTCATTAGGTTAAGAAGTAAGGCTTTTTGTGCTATGCTCAAGGTTTGAAGGCCGACGCGTAGCGGACTCCTACGATTGAGCGAAGCACAAAAAAAATAACTATTTGTTAAAATATTCTTTAGTTTTTCATTCATAACATTTACAAATAGAAATTATTTCCAACATTGTACACAAACACTTGGACTTTCTATCAGTTAATAACAACGCGACATTGTAACTGGCAAACCGAAGATTAAATTCAATGACTGCATGAGGAGATTAACTGGCTGAGCAATAATTAAATCAGATTTAAATGGCTGTAGCGTATGCTTTCACGTCTCCCTATTCACGTTTGATTCGACCTTTACGACCGTGTAATACTGGATATTATTCACTTTGATAAATGTCATCCCATTGTTTACAGACCTATTGAGGTGCGCATTCAATCTGTGTGAGCTTTATTCGTTCCCTAAGAATGCAGAGGTGTAGGAACTATCAATGTTATATCATCCAAATTATAAAACTTAAATTTCTTAATTTGGTTACATACATATTTATATCACTCTTATATGCCCCTTAAAGAGCTTATTAGGGAAGTTTATAAAGGTTATCGGTACTTATATTATGGAAACCACTATTTAATATGAATGCAAGGGAAGTGACGAGTATACCAGGGTACTAATTAAATACATAATTTATTAGACAATATAAGATTTATTGCAACTTTGAGCATATTATAGATTAAATATCTTAAAATCAAATAATACCACACATCAGTGGCGGCTGGTGGATTTTGGGTATACCGATATCTCAATTATTAGATATGGGACCCAAACCAAATTTATATGAGTTTATAATGACAGTGAAGTTTGCGAAAAAAAGATAACCGAAACATCGAACATGGAACTGACGAAACGGATACAAATTTGAGATTATAATTCGGAATTAAGTATTTTACTGATATTTTTTATTAGTGGATGCTACTTATCAACAAATCACATGTAGCCTTATATAAATTACAATGAAATATATATACGTAAGAAAATAACTACTCACCAGAGTACTGAAATTTTGACTGGAACTATACGTGCATTCACCACAACTTCGCCGCTTGCATTGTTTTCAAGACGACTGTCGTGCAAAGGGCGGGCTCTGTAGGTAATTTTTTACCAACACTGGAGTTAAAACGAGGACTTGACGTTTAAACTTCAATATTTCGCAGGAATTTTAACATTGGACACAGAACTGACGGGTAAAAGTGAGTACAAAGTTTATCAATTTTTTAAAAATTGCTATTATTCAAATCTATGATAAAATATGAAAAATACATTATTTAATGTTTTATAGTTTGTATTGAAATTAAAAAATTTAAGATACATTGAATATATTTTAAAATAAAATCACTCAAATATTTGATTCAGGAGTTGTGACACGCCAAGGTACTGATGTTTTGAATATTAAGTATGTTTTTCTACAAACGCGCTTTTGAAAAAATACATTAAAATTGGGTGGACAAAAATATTAAAATACCTACCTACTCTATTGACTGATGACATCAAGTTGTCCAACTTTTGTAGAATCACCCAAATGTCAGATTTGTGTCTAGCTAATCAAATAGCTGTTTTCCATTAAGAATACAAAAAATATTTTATTCTGTCTTTATCAAGATAAAATATCCAATACTTTATACGGCTAAATATATAAATTTTGTATTATAATTTATCCGGTTATCTTTTAAGTAGATTTTCCGGGTAAAAGAAAATTGAAATTCGTTCTTGAATAGGTATTAACTTTTATTATTTTAATTAACTTTCTTTTTACTGCTCTCTGGGTTGCTAGGCCAATCAAATGGAATTTTAAAATTTTATTGTACGAAAGTTCTGCTAAAAGTTTAAATGGCCGTTGTACATGAATATATACACTAAATCAAATTTGTTAACATGGGTTTATAGTTTGTTAATTTTGGGTTACAGATTATTATTGTTTAACAAATTATTATTATTATTATGAAATCCTAAATTAAATGTTAAACACAGCTTAAACATTCCAAACTACCTATTTTTTAAATGAAAATCCAAACAAATTGAAATTAGATACCTACCTATTTATTAAACAATAAATTGAATTCAATGTAATAGCAAAAATCCATTTATACTTAAATCATGTTGCTAGGTATTGTCAAACTATTACTGCTTCTAAAAGCAATAATAATTATTGTACATTTAATGTAATCTTTAGCTAATAAATAAATGAGATTCTAAAAAAGTGAGGTTAGGCCGCTTTGATGTTGAATTAAATTGACCTATATAAAGATAAAACGTTGTATGCCATTCGGCCAAGAAGTGCCCTTTTGTGCTTCGCTCAATTGTAGGTCTCCGCTACGCGTCTGCCTTCAAACCTTGAGCTTAGCACAAAAAGCCTTACTTCTTAACCTAATGACATAAATAACTATTTCGTTCCCCAGAATCTTCTAATAAACCACGAATGTTAAACACCCTGTATATTAATGTCAGAAAAAATCATCTGATTGATTTTGGTCGGCCCCCCTCCCAAATGAGAAATCCTCGCCCGATTTCCTTTCGATTAAATTGCAGACCAGACGAAACGCGAAAAAAAAATCGGCTGACATCGAAATCAACTTGGCGTAGCTTTGAACCACTTCTGCTTTTGACGTCTAATATTAAACATTTCGTTTTATTATGTTGGCCTGCCTGCCAAACTGAACCAGGCCTACCCTGATTCATTCATATCGATCGGTATGTACATGCAGAATAATCATAAGCAGCTGCTGAGAGAAAGATGTGGAGGATTAATTAAAAAAAATGATGTACACGGTTAAATTTTATTTTACTAATGAAAAAAAATGTTTCATTTGTTCGCAATTTAAATGTATTTTTATGATTTTTTCGCATTCATTATGGTAAACCACATAGTTATTGGACACTTAAGGAATATTATTTATTTAAAATTTATGAGTCGTTTTCAAAAAACACCCGCCTTCCGCTGTCCGTAAGTTTGAATTCCAATAACAATAATATTAAAAATTATCGGATCCTATTGATTTAAAAACCAAGTGAAAGCCTAACAAGCCCTTAGTAAACTCTTTCAGAAAATGTTTGTTTAGTTATTTCAGAATATTTTTTTTTAATTTTGAAACTTGTGGAACACACATTTTCGCATGTCCCATTAGCGTTTTATAAAACTTACATACATGTTTTTTTAAATATTGAATAACCAGAACTTTGTGTTGCTTTATAGCAATCCATAACATCCTTAGTTAATACAGTAAACAATTTATATATAAAATAATTAATTTTAATCTACTTTTTTTTTAATTTGACTCATGTCCCAGACATTTTTTCCGTTGCGTTACGTCCGTCGCGTTACCGATAGAATATTAAAAAAACATATATATGGCAAATTTTTTGGTACCAACGTGATCAACAAATGATGTTCGGACGTACACATTATCCAGCTGAATTTATTTATTCAATCAGGAAGAAGATATTGGTTGAAACAGGTGCGGGTAACGCGAAGGTAATAATTGTTTGTCCGCTAAGTTACTCAAAAAAATAATAAAAATAAGGTAAGAAATAATACTATATTTTATGTTTATATTTATTTTAGGGCACTAAAGCTCATTGAGAGTAATTAATGACTTTAATATCCTATTATTATTTTTTAAATATGGTTTTACAAAACTTTGTCCACTGCGTTACCGAGTCCACTATGGTACCTTATGGTAACGCAATGGAATTTAGGGTAACGCAATAGAATTTTTCGACAACAAAGTGGATATTTACCGTCGCTTTTATTAAAAGTAGTTTATGATTAACCAATTTAAAATTATTTGTAATTACAACTCATGATATAGATTACATCCAAGGAAAAATTCCACGCAATATAAAAGTACTAAAAGGGACCTTCACCAGCTTATAGTCAAAGAAAAAGGGTGTCTACAATTTAGAAATCTAAGTTGTTATTCTGCAAGTGAGCACCACTACAAGGGATTTTGTTTATGCATTACTCTTAAATCGTACCACCCTATATAGTTTCTTTTTTACGTTATCTGATTAAGTCCTTTGTGTACCCCAGTCCGTTGTGATACCAATGTCTATTTCGTTACTTTTTTTAGTTTTTGTTAAAAAAAATCCTTAAAATGATTTTACTATCACTTGGTAATACCTGTTTATAAATTAGAGTTAAACTCACTAATACAGTGACTAAAAGAAAATATTAATGGTATTGTTTTTTTAACAAAGAATCGGAATGGTGTCTTTTAAAAAGTAACTTAACTAACAGAAATATTTAAAAAAGGCATACAATTTTTAATAACAAATAAAATTGGAGTCAAAAGTTTGTGAACTAAGTACATTTTATTTAAAATTATTTTTATAACAACTTTTTTTATTGAATTAAATTTTGGATTTCAAATTGGTAACACAATGGAGACATATAAAGCTAGCTAAACACATTTTTCTGAAAAAAAAGCTAAAAAAAATTAAAAAGTGCACTGCCTGTCTTAAATGTAAGTAAACAAAACTCTAAACATTTATAAAAATCCAACCAAAAGTCAATTTAAGCAAAAAAAAAATGTTGATCTTCATTTTCCTGAAAGCGGGTGTTTCTTGAAAATGACCCATATATGCCGTTGTTTTAAATTTTTAATTTAATTACTTTTTTAATTTTTAATATTAGTTTTATAAAAACATGCAAAAAAGTATAGTAATTGGACATTTTATATAGTAATTGGACACGTGGACCATAGTTATTGGACATACAATTTGTATATAAACATAACAACCTTACATCAAATAACATAAATTGTTAAATATTTTTTAAAGATCACTGTTATTCTGCAAGATGTCCTGTGGCGAAGAAATCACTATATTACTTACTCTCTAAAAATGAATTTGTCAAAAATGTCATAGCGAAAAAGCAGCCACTAATAATTCTCATCAACAGCAATTTGTATCCAGGACATTTAGCAGTCAATTCCTAGAAATATTACTCGCTGAATCGGAAAATTTCGACAAAAGTTATAAAAGTAGAACTGTTTTTGAAATATAATCAATTTTACATATAATATGGAATTGACTATATCTCAAAAACTGCTTAACTTTTATAGTTTTTGACTGTCTTTTTGGATTCAGGGGACAATTTTACATAAGAATTGGCTGGTAAATGTCCGGGATACAAATAGAGTATGATATTGGATCTATGCCCAATAATAGAAATTTACATTTTTTACCAACCAGTAATTGGACACATTTTACTGTTTGTTTTCAGAATTAAAATTAAAACGCTTTAAAGTGACAATGTTTAAATAGAAAGAAATATTTTTTATTGTAATTTAAACACAGCCCTGCTCTTAACAAAAAACAAAAATCTTACCACCAAAGTAACGTGCGAACTTTTTTGTCCTATATTGGACCCAAAATAAAGTAGTTCTATATAATTACCGACTGAGATATTTATAATTGAATACAGCGTCATCTAATGATTTGACTTTAAGGTACCTAACTATTTATATATCTATAAATGTCTACTTTACCGTACATTGTACAACAATGTTATAGGTATTGAAATATCATTTTAACATCAATATTAGCATTAAAAGAGCCATTTCGTACGTTTTAAGAATTATCGGGGCAAACGCGAGCATTGAAAACGGAATATTTCAGCTTTATTCAACCTTTAAATCTGGAAATTTAAATGCTGAAATCATTTTAACTTTCCTTAACGTTTGATGTGTAAACCAGATATCCAAAGTTAGAAGGGGAATTGGAAATGGGGATGAAAAGTTGTACCTTTAAAAGGTTTACTTATGGATTTCTAAATTGAAAAATATACACTTACCATTTTAGGGTTATTAATAATTTTTGACACCCTTTATAGGCAATTCGACATTTTACGAAAAAATGTTTAAAATAAAAATAGGTAGATTTTGTCTTAAACATTTTTTCATATTTGTAATAGATGGCGCTGGAATGAAAAAAAATCAATTTTGTTCGATTTTTCTTCTGTATACGATTCTGCAATAATTTTTCTATAAAAATATCACTTTTTCGGTAATAATTATCTTATTAAACTAAATCTAATTTTTTTAAGTACCCACGATTTTTTAACTAATATTTAAGTTTCCTTTGGTTTAAGTTTTATACATTATTTCATTCGGTGATAATTATCAATTGCGCACCATGGTCACTTTTTACCTGCCAGCATTATATCCTTTAATTTAAAGGATTATTGTACTATTTTTAATAAAAATACCTAATTTCAGGTAAAAAAACATTATTTTGTCAATTAATTAATTTAATCCTAACTGAGGTATAAAAAATGGTATTTAGTTAAAAATAATAATTATTATTGAGGTATAAAGAAACTATTTATAGTTTAGCATTATTTAATCAATTTAGTTCGAAGATTAATTTGCAAACAAAACCTCATTTCGTTAAGCAGTTATTCATAATGGATTTTTTAACAGTGGAAGAAAAAATAGAAATGATTTTGATTTATGGAGAAGCTGGCAGGAATCTTGATGATGCTGTTAATATCTACGCTCAGCGTTTTCCGGAAAAAATTCGATCACGTACTTCATTTCACCGTACAGTCGAGCAGTTTACTACAAACGGGAGTGTTCAACCGAAAAAAGAGTTCGTCGAGCAACAGTCACAGGTGGAAATAATGAAATTAATGTGTTAGCAGCAACGGCCGCTAATCCTCATGCAAGCACACAATTTTTATTTATGCCACGTTGCTGAAAATTCCCCCTTTCATACGAAAACCGAAATTAATACAAACAAGCCTTTTTGTTTGAAAATAACAATGATCAATGGGAAGCTGATAACTGAATGTGATTAATACTTTTTAAATTGCACACTGTTGGGTTTTTAAAAGCCGAAATTGTTATTTTTTCATGCACACTAGAGTGGTCCACAATTGTATGTAGAAAAAAGAATAGTATTTACATATTCAAACAAACAGAGTTTGGCTTTCTGGGATTGTTATCTTTAGGTGCCTGTAGTATTGGTTTGTTTTTTACATTAATGGCGCGAGAGGTCGTTAAGAATATTATATTTTTTTAAGGTCAAAGATCAAAGGTCAAAAGGTCTTAAATGCATATTCTTTAAGATAATACTATAGTATAAACTATGCTATAATCCTAACAATAATGAATTCAACAACAAAAAAGAATAAAGATAAAAATGCATGTATGTGGATAGGTGTGTGAAAAAGAAAATACAATAAACATTCATAAACAGAATTCGCATTACAGTTGCGATTTAAATTTGGACATTTACGACATAGAAATATTATCCTTTCCCGAGTTTATTCCGAGAATATACGTAAACTGTATACACCCGAAAAATTTTGTGTTTTATATGCTTTTTATTTAAGTGTAGTAGTAGGTACACAAAAACCAAAAGGAATGTAAGTAATGTAATACAGGAAGATTATCCTAAAAGTATGTTTTGTATTTGTAAGAAAAATATTTTTTAGCAAAAAAAGTAAAAAATGTAATGTCTTCCTGAAACATCCTTTACAACGGTGTTAAGATAATTTTATGCTTAGAATTGACATATAATCTTTTTGTACAATACCTTCATATGGGTGATTCTACAAAAGTTGGGCAACTTTTGACCTCATTTTGTTTATATAGTTTTCGGAGAAAATTAAACAGTATTTTGTTATGAGAACATAGATAATATAATAAATATACTGTTCCAGACCGGGCCAGTCACTTTTTCAAACAGTTTCTGAAATATCTGTGTTTTCTAAATTTAAATGCAAGGGAAGTGACGAGTATACCAGGGTACTAATTAAATACATAATTTATTGGAAAATATAAGATTTATTGCAACTTTGAGCATATTATACATTAAATATCTTAAAATCAAATAATACCACACATCAGTGGCGGCTGGTGGATTTTGGGTATACCTATATCTCAATTATTAGATATGGGACCCACACCAAATTTATATGAGTTTATAATTACATTAAATAAACAAGTTCTGCGCAAGCAGAATTTAAATTGAAGTTTTTGAAAAAAAGATAACCGAAACATTAAAATTGGGTGGACAAGTTAAAGAAACCTGGATCTTTTGTAATATACTAAAATATTTACAAAAAATATTAAAATACCCACTCAATTGACTGATGACATCAAGTTGTCCAACTTTTGTAGAATCACCCATACTTTTGATTGATTTGACGTTTTAAAATATCTACCTACTTAGAAATGTAATTAAGTAAACATTTAGTGAAAATATTTGAAATTTGGTTTTTGAGCACTGTTACTTGACAAACTCCTTAGCTATCTCGCTGGAAATTGCATTTCCCAAATTTATGATGAATTTCCTTCTCTTGTAAAGTGTTTTTGCATATGTCGAGTATACATAACTTATTATGTATGGCACAAGAAAAACACAGAGTAATATTGCGTCATAAAAGAGCAGTAAATATTTACGAGGGTTGATTTATATTTTAATAATGAGTTCTATACAAGCAGTTTTACATTCGTGATTTATTCTTATTTGTAATTTAAATTATTACTTATTTAAGATGATTTTTAAGTGTAAAAGTTACACTACAAAATATACACCAAGTAGCATTTAGTACTTATTAACTTTATTAAACACATTTAAAGAATATGAATATTATTCATTGCTACATTCACACTATTTTTTATTAAAATAAATCAAAAGGGTAGAAAAACTTAATGCGAGTGTTTATTACCCCTTAATGTGTTAAATAGTAACAAAATGTACACTACAGTGCATGTAAATTTCTTTGTTTGTTTTGATGTTACTAAGAGCTTTTTTTTCTTTACACTACTAGTGCACATTGTATCACAATTAAAGTTAAATTACACCAATAGTGGCAAAATAGACTGAAAAAACTGGTAATAACCGAAATGCTTTTTAAAATGTTTGGTTGGTACCTATCTACCTACGAAGTGCATATCCGGAGATACCGCGTTGTGGAAGTGTGGCATTTTTGTTCAGTTTTTATTTACGGTGAATCCATAAAGGGACATTCTTATTTTTTGGTAGATATTATACTTCCTTTTTCTTTAAGCCTTAATACTCAATAAATACCAATATGTTAAAAGGATGTCCATACCCGACCTATATTATATATCAATAATTTACGGCAGTAGGTCGGGTACTTGTAAAATTAATAATATAAATACATACACACTTAATTTACTTTTTATTTTCAAGCGTAATGGTTGTTATATTAACCTATACCTACATTTTTATTAATATTATGGAAAATTTGTACACGTGTGGTATATCCCCGACATACAGCCGCCTGATGCCTCTCTACCAATGGGATCACCCATTTTTTATAACAGAAAAATGGATAACTGATGAATTTTCAAGATAATTCATTTCTTACAAGTTGAAAGCTAGTATAACATTGCATTGATCTAAAACTTTTACGTTTTAAGGAACCATTTTGCTTAAGCCAGCCATACGACTCAAATATAAAATTATATTTTAAAAGGCACCGATTTTGATAATTGTCATAGATTTTTGTTCCAAATAAATGTTTCTCTTTATTTACCTTTCCGTTTTATTCACTACCACCAATAGGTTTTACTCAAATAATAGTGTTAATTTACACTGGAAGTTTGCACTAAAAGAGTAAAAGTACCTTTTTAAAATTAAGAATAAGATTATTTCATTTAAAGTCTTTCCTTACATTTAACAGGCAAGAATAAGATCGTTTTTGTATAGAATGGCGAATGCGTCAAACACAAAAATGGTGAATGCACCGACATATTTGCAGTAGTCATTAAAACAAGGCAAACGTTTTACAAAAGTTTTACTAAATAATAAATTACTTATATATTTTCTTGTTTTTATTGATTTTAAACAACTTAACAATCTAACCATTTAATAAAAGCAAAGTGGCAACTTGCAAGTTATACGTCTGTAACATCAGGTTGCTCGGTTTTTAGGTAAAAAAAAGTTGTTGAAAACATCGTAAAACTTGCAAGGGAAGATCAAAGAAGTTGTCTTTAAAGAAGTTGAACATCTTATTACCCGATTGCGAGATTGGATTCAACGCGGATTTAAGCTTGTAAAATGGCGTTCCTAAAAGTTACACCCTCAATTTCGGTTTGTCAAAGAAACGCAAGTATCAAAAATAATAGGGGTGTAATTTAATACTTTTTTGCTTTACAAAAATGGTTGCAAAAGGTGTCAAATCAAACATCCTAAAATATATTTTTTAATCTAAGTGCGATGGAATGATAGTAGTTTTCCACATCAATCTAACTTTACACTAAAATATACATTTAACACTAGTGTAATACATTAGTGTAAATATGCAATCAGAGGGTGTTCAGTTGACAAAAACGCAAACTTGTTTCGTTCATTGTTCTCTCAGAATTTGTGTTGGAAGAATGCACCAAGCTGTTTAGTTGTGGTTTATAATTATTAACTAAAGGTAAGTCAATTTCAAAGTATTATTACTCATCATGGTTTATAATGTCAAAAATTGCATTTTGTTTTGGTTCATAAGATCGAAAATCGCGTGAAAATCGCGTTTTGTTCATTGTACAGACAAATTTCAAGTACAGTTCTTACAATAGCTCAGTTTATTGCTATAGCTATAACTAGTGTTCTCTAGTGAAGCTTAGTGTGAAGCTTTTTTTATTGTGTATTAAAAACATAATTAAAAACTAGAATAATTCGAATAATCAGAAAATTGTACTGTTTAAAATATTATTGTTAAAACTTGTACGTTATTCTAGGTTTAATTTTAATTATGAAAATAATCCTTACCCTAAGAAAACTAATTCAATCCAAACCACTAATGTTCTCCATCTTATATAACTTTCATTAAAGTTGAAAATCCTGTTAAATGTTAGTATATAATGCTACTTAAAATTAATTGGATTTTAATTATGGCATGTTTATATGAATTTCCAAGTTTTCGAGAATATTGAGTTAAACCAAAATTGAGAAATTCCCAACTACTTTAAAATAAATAGATAAAGTTTAGATTGTAATCACGGAAGTTGGTTCTAAAGATATATAGAGGTTATTTTAAGAAAATTGCACTTATGGAACTTATGGAATTTGTAAATGCTGGTATAAATACTAAATTTTATTGATGAAAAGTCTAGTATGCAGTGAAACGAAGACGCGTACTCTTAGACCATTTTACCTTACACACAAAATAACTGCGCACTCTTAGGACATTTTACCTTACACAAAAGCGTTAAGAAACTAAAATATTATCATGATGAGTGAAAGTAGCAGCATTGAGAGGCCGTCAATGCGAAATTAAGTTTTTCCTAATGGATAGGCTGGAACGGATTATTTTCTCGAACGGCAAAAACAGAAATAAAAGGGACATTTTTATCTTACGTCAAATCCACGATTACCTTAATCAATCGCTGTCCAATCAGAATCGGAAATTGATTTTTAACGAAAAAAGGTATCTACTTCGGATAAAACCATCGTCAAGGATATTAAGTATATTAGTATACTACAGTGGCGGCCCGTGACATTTCATTTTGGTGAGGCAGAGGCAGGGTTTCGCCCTCATTTAAAGGCGAAGAAATTTTTTTAAACCCAACTTAAAAAAAACTGACGTCGCAGTTCACAACCTATACTTAAAACTAAGTAAAAAACTTAGACTGTGCACAGCTGTGGTGGGAAAGGAATCCTCTACTTTGTCAATGAAATATATTTTATTGTAAAAATGACGTTTATTTTAAATAACCCTCATTTTTGTCCAATTAATATTTCATTGTTCAGCAAGAACCACGTGAAGGTCAACAATATCGGTACAATTTCTCACCGTAATATCCATAATGACTAAATTCACATAAATCACCAAGTTCAATTAATTAAACCCACAGAATAAACCACTTACAAAAAAATCATAAAATAGACAAACTCATAGAAAAAGAATAAACAAAATATTGCGTAAATACCAACAGATTTGTTCTTTAAACAGTTCAGAGTTTTATAACCAAAACAAACCTAAAGAAGGAATCTGTATTTATTTTATTGGTTACTGTGATGGCTACAAGATGGCGAAAGTGTTAAAATATGTTTATTTTAGAATAGAAATAAAATTTCGATTAAATCGATTTATTATAAGAAAAATAATACCATTTATTATTGAATTTTGAAAAACGTGTGAAGTATAATGTATCTAAAACTCCGCTACAGTGTTGCCACAACACCTGCTTATTTTCTTGGATGTAGGCGTGCCTGCCTCGCGTATGCTAATACGAGAGAAGGAGACAACTATGATATCGCATTGTAATAGAACGAGACAACAAGGCTAACGCCAATCGCGAGTCTAAATTAGTTCAGGCATGCTTCTGAGCCAATCATCTAGCTATAAATATTAGTTTAAATTGCGGTCGTTTCAAATTCAAATAATTTAAATGTTGCTGGGTATTCCACACATAAAATCAATCAATTTTATTGACTATTTCACAATTCATGTAATCCAAATATTAAAAATTTATAGTATATTATATAAAATAAATTATTTAAATTATACTTAATTTTTTAATTCTCTATGATGAGGCACTGCCTCCTCTGACTGGCCGCCACTGGTGTACTAATTTATTACACCCTGTATATTAAATTTAAATGTATCTTGTAAACATGGTTGTCTACTTTAGAAAGTTTATTTAATTTGGATCTGGGCTAATGGGCATAAAGCCAGATTTTATAATTAACATTACCTTGGACATAACTTTAACACTATTATGAAATTAAGTCATTAAGCTCTATTATGGATAATAGAGCAACTTTGGCTATGATATAATTATGAAAATAATTTATCATCACGCATGTTTTGTAGGTACACAAGAAACATTTTCCTGGGTAAACAACACTGAAAAACTTAATTCAACAAGTTCTTTTAAGTTGGAAAAAAATATTTGCAAAAAAAACATCTTGGACCTAAACTTTTATCATTGATGGTTTTATTCGATCGTAGGGAAGAAACAAAAACGAAAAAGTTCGCCGAAGGCAAATAAATAAAAGTCGCCACTTTTACCCCGCAATCTAAAGAATCTGCGTTTTTTAAGTCCTTAGTATAAACTCTCCTAACCAAAAGTGCCAAAAACTTTTTTAAATTGATTTGTTCTGGGAACATTGTTCAAGGTTTTATTGAATACTAAAATAAATTTAATGGTGTTAAGTTAAAAATATAGGAAATGTTACATCTCACCGCTGTTTATGCAGCATAGTTAACTACAAATACCAGAATCAAAACTGATATAATCGCGTTAAAATTGGGCATTTCCGAGATTGATTTACAATAATCTTAAAAAGTCTTCTAAAAGGATATTAGGGAGGGAAACGGATATATTTCCCATCTAGATGGAAAACGTATGGAGGGTCAGTCGTGGAAAGGTGAATGAATGAATGAATTATTTATCATCCACGCACCCATCCATTACATAGAAAAGAAAATATACTGGATTTCCTTTTCTGTAAACCTCATCACACAGTGTTAGAGAAGTAGATTTGTGGAAAATGAAATATGTACAGGGTGTCCGTAAATATAGGGTATAACCTAATTGTGGTTATGTTAAAATTATTGTAGGTAACATTATTGGAAAATATAAGATTTATTGCAACTTTGAGCATATTATACATTAAATATCTTAAAATCAAATAATACCACACATCAGTGGCGGCTGGTGGATTTTGGGTATACCGATATCTCAATTATTAGATATGGGACCCACACCAAATTTATATGAGTTTATAATGACATTAAATAAACAAGTTCTGCGCAAGCAGAATTTAAATTGAACTTTGCGAAAAAAGATAACCGAAACATCGAACATGGAACTGACTACACGGTACTGATGAATGGGATACAAAGTTGAGATTATAATTCAAAATTAAGTATACTGGCGGGTAAAAGTGAGTACAAAGTTATCAATTTTTAAAAAATTGCCATTATTAGAATCTATGATAAAATATGAAAAATATATTATTTAATGTTTTATAGTTTGTAGTGAAATTGAAAAATTTAAGATAAATTGAATATATTTTAAAATAAAATCACTCAATATTTGATTCAGGAGTTGTGACACGGTACTGTTGTTTTGAATATTTTTTTTTATTAATTATTTAATAAAACTCTTTCAAAAAAACTTACAGAAACAATGTTTAAATCCCTAAGTAGTGTGGTTTACATTTTTTGCAACTAATTTTCTACACTATCACAATCATATACTAATGCACAACATTTGTACCCAGAGAAATGGTCACGACTTCGTAAACTTACAAACAACAAAGTTTTGATGTTTCAATCTAGCAATTCGGCAAGAAAACTTAATATCTCAAACCGCAGAACTGCTCTTAGCACTTACAATTAATATTATTCACTTCTTATAAAGATAACTGAGCTTTGTGGTTAGCAAGAAATGTGTGATTTCAGCCTAATATAATATTTCCAATGCCATAACATTTTACACTTCATTTAACGCCCCACTAAAAATTTGCCACAATTTCAAACAGAATTTGGTGATTTTTTTATTAAATTGTAGGTTTATTCTTCGGTGATCATGCGTTTATTGAAATATTTTTTTAAAATTACATTTTGAGTATATACAGGGTGCACGAGTGATAATAAGTTTTTCCCCGGAAATTTGAAACGCCCTGTGGGTTGTACCAGCTTTAGCAGCATATGACATATAAATAAACTACAGCCCCATATTTTCTTAACATTTTGTTTTTTGATTCACGTCGCTATCTCTTTTCTTAAATGAGATATACGGTTAAAGACTAAATAACTCCAGTTTAATGTAAAATGAAAGAATTTAACATACGAGGTGTGTTCAGAAAATAACGGGAATTGTTAAATTTCGCGGGTTCGGAGGGTCCGGTTGTCATAAAATTTTCTTTATTATGTTGGTATACATGCCCCCGAAGTATGATAAAAACTTTAGCTGTTTTCATTGTTTACTTTGTCTGTGGCAGCCGCTGAGGTTAGACGTGTTTTATGAGCTCGGCGATTTTTCGTTTCTTTAAAAGAAATGGATCAAAGAATTTGTATCCAATTTTGCTTAAAAAATGAAATAAATTCTGTGAAATGTTAACAAAGGCCTATAGTGAGTCTGATATAAGTAAAACAAGAGTTTACAAGTGGTATAAGATTTTCCAAGATGGCCGTGAAGACGTTGAAGATGACGAACGCCCCGAATGCACAAGCACATTAACAACCAATAAAAACATGGAAAAAGTGGAAGAAATGGTTATAAACCATCAGAGAAGTCGCTGATGATGTTGGTATATCGATTGGCTCATCCCATGAAATTTTTTCGAATGTTTTTGGTATGAAACGCTTGGCAGCAAAATTTGTTCTAAAATTGTTAAATTTTGAACAAAATTTTTGGCCAAAAACAATACTGTAATGATGCCCCAGCCTCCATATTCGCCAGACTTGCCTCTGTCTGACTTTTTCCTATTCCCAAAAATAAAGAGAACCTTAAAGGGCCGTCGTTTTGCAAGCATAGATGACATTAAAAGCGCATCGCTGAAAGAACTAAAGGCTATCCCAAAGATCGAGTTTTAGAAGTGTTTCGAGTATTGGAAGAAGAGCTGGCACATGTGCATAATATCCAATGGGGACTATTTTGAAGGCGACAACATTAATGTAGACGAATAAATAAATATTTGTTTCAAAAAACTAAAATTCCCGATATTTTCTGAACACACCTCGTATACTTAAAACGTAAATTTGAAAAACACACAAAAACTACCAAAATCGGTTTGACGGTTCGCGAGAAAATCAACTTTAAAATTGTGACTGCCAAAAATAATTTAGAAAAAAGAAGCCACATTTCCATAGAAATTATTGTCTTTTTTAAGTACTAAATATAGTGTATGTCACAGTTCGCCTAGACCAAAGTTTCAACAAAAAAAATATATAAAAGGTAAACCACATATTTTTCAAAAGTCCATATTTCTACCTTGTAAAAAAATATATTTTCAAAATCGGCTACGTAGCTATTTATTTTTTACAGGATGTTTATTTTTTTATGACGAATCTTGTATTGTGCTATATTTATACTCATGTAAGAAGGTTAATATTGTCTATTATTACACTCTTAATAAGAAAATTAGGCTCAAAAATAATTAAAGAGTTTTTGTATATATATATATATATATATATATATATTTATATATAACATTTTTTCTTTAAAAATTAAACATTTAAGTTTATTTCAGAAGGCACAAATACGTAAGCGGTTTCGGCTACGTTACAAATTAATCAAGTAGGTACCTAGGCGGCTTCGGCCACCTTTCAAAAAGATAACTGTCAAATAATTTTCAACTGTACACAAAAATATGTCACCTCATAGACAAGTACCTCGGTCTTATGAAGATTATCGGTTTGCAGTGTGCTATATGTGTTTTAATAAAGCTGTGCGAAATGTGAAAATAAAGGGTAAAGTACTTAGTTTAATATTGGATTTAATACCTGAATATAACATAAATGATGATTGTTTGCCTGCGGTTATTTGTCGCAGTTGCTATTTTAAATTAATGCAAAAAAAAGTAACTGCAGTGGTTGAATACACCACGGATAAAATTAGGCTAAAAAGGCATGAAAATTTAGAAATGTGCAGTTGCCCCATTTGTCAAGTTGCTCGTTTTCGTCCCATTCCAAATGCCCAAATACAACTACCATCTATACGACGTATTGTTAAAAAGTTACCTGTCGGAAGGCAGAAAAGAAAAAGAACTGATGTCTTACCGAAATTAGCTAAATTATGTCTTAAGTGTCACACAAAAATTCAAAAGGGTGTAAGGCATTCATGTAATATAAGAAGTAAAGTGTCTAATACAATTAAACTTGCCAAAAACTGTAGTCAACAAATTGCAAGTCAAATCCTATTAACAGAAGAAGTGGCTCAAAGCAGTTCCTCTTTAAAATTAAATAAAGGACGAGGAGTCGAACTGAAATTGGAGTTATTATGTAAAAAAAACAATGAAAATAAAGCTGTTATAACAACAAATGACTTACGAAATATACAAATCGATTGCAATTTACCTGAAAATAGTTTAAAAATGCTAACTCAACGAATAAGACAAGTTGATAAAAAATTAATAGAACGATTAAAAACATTAAAGATCTTAGTCATTCTTTGGATGACTTTTTTTCTCATTAAATTGTACCCGAAGCTGATGTTGGAAAACATGTGACAGAATCTGTGCCTTTGATTTACTGTTCCAACTTATCCAAATTTATTGTACAATTACTAAATCAACGAGACTTATCTGAGAATAATTTTCATATTAAATTTGGACTTGACAGTGGGGGAGGATCCTTAAAGCTTTGCTTTTCTATATGTTCCCTTACTGAAACAGATGAAAAAGAAAATTGTAAAAGCACCAGCATAACAAAATTAATGCTAGTTGGTCTAGGACCCAAAATGATTGAGACATACAGAAATATCGAAATGCTTTTTAAAGTCATTGAAATTCATAAAATTTGCGGTATATGTTCTTACACCTTTGCTGCCGATTTAAAATTACTAATGATCATATTAGGCCTTCAGTCAAACTCATCGTGTCACCCTTGCCCTTGGTGTGATATAAGCAATAAAGATTTGGCAAATAAGGGACAACTAAGAACCATCGAGAATATAACAAAATGCACCAATCAATGGAAAGAACAAGGTTGTGACCTTAGCAAAACAAAACATTTTGGTACGTTTACATTTAGTTTTTTACTTTTATCATTGAGTAAAGTGTGTGAAGAGACGCAAGGTGGTAGGAAGATCTGTGCCAGGCGTATTATTATTAATTTACAAGAAAATGTGTCCGTAAGGTGTCGCCATCTACCCACCAATGTTCCAAGCTTGAAAATATGATAAAATAAGGGGTATTTGTTTGAAATTCCGATCTCCCACGCTAGCTTCTTACCCCTCCTTTCACTAAACTCGTCGCTTAGCAACGAGACGACAACAATTTTTTATTTGCAGTCATAATATTATTTGTCCTAGGATTATTTGTGTCTGAATTTAGTGGTTTATTATTTCATCATTGAGTAAAGTAAGTAACCAAAAGAATTTATTTATTTATTTACAATTCCTAGTGCTGTTCTGAGAGGTAATTTCTATTCTATTTCATTATATAATTATTATTACTAATAATAATTATTAATTAACTATAGTTAGATATATCTACCCACTTTATCTAATTATTATTTATAATAATTAATAATAATAATTATTAATTAATTATCTACCCAATTATTATTTAATTATCATTTAAAAGTAAAATTCTATTTAAAAAAAATATGCCTCTGAAACGTGTGAAATTTATTTATTTTTAATTAAAAATGTACATATGTATGTATACATAGAATGTATACATAGAGGCATATTTTTTTAAAATAGAATTTTACTTTTAAATGATAATTAAATAATAATTGGGTAGATAATTAATTAATAATAATTATTATTAATTATTATAAATATTAATTAGATAAAGTGGGTAGATAGTTAATTAATAATTATAATTATTATTAGTAATAATAATAATTTTTATCAAAAAAATTACTTTTTAAACCATGCAAGCTGGATTTTTAAATTTCTCTTTCAATAAAGTTTTTATACGAAAACACCCTGGACATACATAATATTATATTTATACATTTATACCACAATTAAAATATCAAATAGGGTACCACTTACATACATATTATTATAAGTAATTTTTTTGATAAAAATTAAAAAACAAGAAAGCATTGATAAAATTGATGTATTTAATTGGTATTTGATATTTTTAATATTGATATTTTTTGATATTTTAATTGCCATTAAAAATAAATCTATGTATGTACAGTGTGTTTTCGTATAAATGGGACACTCCTCTAAAATCTTTATTTGAAAATATTATTATATTGTATTACATATATTAAATTAAAAATTAATATAATTATTAAAAAAATAAAAAATTCAGCTGCATGGTCAAAAAAGTGATTTTATGAAAATTTTTTGACAAAAATTAAAAAACAAAAAAGCATTGGTAAAATTGATGTATTTAATTGGTATTTGATATTTTAATTGACATTAAAAATATATTTATGTACAGGGTGTTTATGTATAAATGGGACACTTCTTTAAAATCTTTATTTGAAAATAAATTAAAAAATTAAAAAATCTAGCTTGCATGGTTTGAAAAAATAATTTTATGAAAAATTTTTGACAAAAATTAAAAAACAAAAAAACATCGGTAAAATTGATGAAATACATATCGCTCATTCGAAACAACAGTGACACAACTCAAAAATCAGTTTTTGAGAAAACGCATTTTAAATTTGTTATTAGGAACTATTTTTTAGAGAGTATGCCTAAACAACCAAAATATTTGAGCCCAGCTTTTATTTTTTTAGCCCGGCTTGGTTAATGGAAAACAGTAATAACAAATTTAAAATGCGTTTTCTCAAAAACTGATTTTTGAGTTGTGTCACTGTTGTTTCGAATGAGCGATATGTAGATATAACATTGATTTTTCCAATGAAACACCCTGTATATTTTTGAACATTTAGATAGAGTTTTTTATTATAATTTCAAATACACATATATATAATTTGTAGGTATATGTTTGAATTAAAAAAAATCTGCAAAAATAACACTTACAATTTCATAAATTACCTATCTTAAAAAAAACCCTCAGGGACACGTGTTTTTTCTGATCAATTAACTTCAAAATTTTACAAAATTTCTTTTAAATTTAGAATTAATCTAGTGGTAGCCCAATTGAATTGTTTTTCAAAAATATACAGGGTGTTTCATTAAAAAAAAACAATGCCGATGCTATTTTATTAAATTTACCGATGCTTTTTTGTTTTTGAATTTTTGTCAAAAAAATTACTTTTTTAAACAATGCATCTGGATTTTAAATTTTTTCGATATTCTAATAAAGATTTCATAGGAGTGTCCCATTTATAAGAAAACACCCTTTACATTAAAAAAAAAAGTTTTTTTTAACAAATATTTACATACATATTTTCGTAAAAAAAAACAACAAAAATAAGTTAAATTATCAATATACATTTTTGTTTTAAAATACTTTTAAGAAATAATATGCCTACATTATTTATCACAGCATTTATATACATATACTGTGGTTCTTATTTGGCCGATATCGAAATTTTAATCGTGCCGCCCCCTCATTTGTTTTTAAAAAATATTAAACTTAAATTAATGAACATTTCTAATTTTTTGAGGAAATGAAGTAAAAATATGGTACTTTTAAACAATTATGCATTAAATGAAAATTATCACTGATATTTTGTTTATTATGCCATTTTCAATAAAAATACAATAATAGTAATAATTGAATGAAGTAAAAAAGACTTTACTATGGACATAAATGAATTCTTTTTTTTTTTGTTTAAAAGTACCATATTTTCCTTTCATTTCCTCAAAAAATTAGAATTGTTAATTAATTATTAATGATTTTATAAAATTATTGCGTTTTAAAGCAAAAATCCCCTATATGAATTACTGTAAGTAATAATCGAGCAAAGTAAAAAAGACCTTAGGAAGAAAATACATGATTTCTTTTATTTATTATTTTAAAGAAAAAGTTGGAAAATGACCTCTTAGAACCGTGCATTATTTATTTATATACAAAATTTCCATGTATATTTTGATTAATTTATTGTTTTTAGATGGAATCTTTGAAAAAATTAATAGTAAGTGTTGTAATATTTAATATACTTAATTATTTTTATTTATTATATTTAATAACGCTTTACTTATTTTAGGAACAATTAAACAAGGACATTAAGGAAGTAAGTACTTAATAATATAAAATATATTGAAAGAAATATATTAACACACTATAGGTACTTTAATTAAGTTAACGTGTGGAAAAAATATTTGGTATAGGTACCTACTAAAATTGTTTTTTTTTCTTTTTTTTTAAGTTGGAAGCAGATGAAAAAAATTTTGATAAAGTGAGTACCTATTATATTTTCTCTTTCATCTAGATTCTAGATAATTAATATCGATCATTTTTTTAGAAGCGGGAAAAGGAAATATCAAAGGTAAGTCTTTTTTTTTTTAAGAGTATTTTAAACGTTTTTTTTATTTTTAGGGACAGTTGGAAGATATTCTAAATAAGGTAAGTTACCTAATTTATAATTTATACAAAATATTAATAAAATTATTTTTAGCTTTTAGTTGAGGAGATCCAGGTAATAATAATAATAGAATTAAATATGTATTATTAATCTAATTAATTTTTCAATAGAGCCGGACGGACAACACCGACGAGGTAATAATACTGAAATAATAAAAACTGAATCTGTCATTAATCTAAATATTTTTTTACCAGAAGGCAAAGAAAACTGAGCCCGAAAAGGTATCTAATAATAATATTTCTAAAATATTAAATTCTTTATTAATCTAATTAACTTTTCAGCTGGTCCAGGAAGAGAAGGGGGATGGGGTAATAATAATATAAATAATAAAATACCTAAATATAAAACTTGTAATTAATCTTAATAATTTATTTACCAGGAGTCGGAGCAAACCAAAAATCCCGAAAATGTAATAATAATACCTTTAAAATATTAAATTTTATTATTAATTTAATTAATATTTCAGAAAAACGGCGAAAGTTCAACCAGAACTGAAGGGGTAATAAAATTTATTATTAATACTAAAATAATTAAATATCAGAAAATTATTCATCTTTTTTTTAACAGAAACCGGAGCAAACTGAGCCAGGAAAGGTAATATTAATGTTAATAAAATATTGAATTATTAAAAACATAAATCATTTTTACAGGCTGCCCAAGATATTATTAATGTGAGTGTAACTGAAACTATTTTAATTTTTATTGGCAAAGAAATGGAAATGTTTACTTGTAATTCTTTCTTTCAAAAATTATCATGTTTTGTACAAATGTAATGTAAATGCATTAATTATGAAAAAGCTGCATTAAAATAAAAGTTTTTAAAAAATGACTCTTATTGCTCAATAAATTATTTAAAATTTCTTTGATTGAAAAATGGTTGTTTTTATTTTTATTTTTTAATCTTTTAACTTGTTGTAATTTGCATTTAATTTTTTTCCGTAATTTTATTATTTTACAGGACATTTCTTTGTTATTTTTTCTCAAACAAGTTTTTTCTGGTGATGGCATATTTAAATATCGGTCACTAAGTACAGAGTTTGGTCTTTCTGGGCTATCTAAATTATCTACAAAATTTTCATTCTCAATATTTTGCCTGTTAATCTCATAGGTTTTTACATTTGTTTCCCTTAAGACACTAAAATTTTCTTCAGTATCTGCAAATTTAAAAAATATTAAATTAAAAAAAAATTAAAACCAATCATGTTATCAAGTTATAGTCAAGAGTAGATATGCAAATTTTAAAAAATTTAAATTTGTCTGTGGTATATTTTTTGTTTGACAGGTAAAAATTTTACACGTATTATTATTTTTTAATATTAAATCATTGAGTATCTTAGGGGCCGTCCATAAATGATGTCACACGTTTTTTTGATATTTTTAAAATATTATGCACTCTTACAATTATCCAATTAAAACTAGCGATTTAATTTAAATATTTAATAATTGCATAACTAAAAAAAAAGGTTTTTACAATTTTTTTTATATATTTTACTGTTTTGTTGCAATAAACGTTCAATTTTTAATATAACCTTTGACGTATACATTTATGTTCCCTTAATTAATATATCCTTAAAGGTTGCCATGAAACTTAGATCTATTACAAATTTATTTGACGTTTGAATTGTCATTTTCAGTATACGTATTCTATAATTTTTGTTTAGTTTTTTAAAGTGTTTTTTATAAACAAAAATGAAAAATTGTAGTAAAAGTTACAAAGAAATTCATGAAATTTAACGAAGGACCGGTTTATTCATCTTTAGTAAAGTTTATCGGGCCTAATCTTTAATCTGATTTAAAAAGTTATGGTAATATTTAAATAAAATCGCAAGTTTTAATTGGAGAATTGAAAGTGTGCATACCTACATATTTTTAATAAACATACAATTAAAACAAAATTAACCGTCAAATTTTTTTTATTTTGCTCTTAAAATTTATGTTATGACCTAATTAACAAGAATATAAAAAAAATTAGGTTTCACAGAAAGTCCAAAAATCACCTCTCAGAACAGCACCATGCATCTGTCACCTGTAATCTCTCACCTGCCATTTATCATCTGTCACCTGTCATTTGTCATCTGCCACCTGTCATACATCACCTACCATATGTCATCTGTTAACTTGACATCTGTCACTTGACATATGTCACCTGTTCACTTGACATCTGTCAAAGTGTTGTTGGATACTTTGTTGGGTTCCCCTGTATACGACGACCCCTTCCTCCTCCCTAAGTGTGTGACATCATTTATGAACGGCCCTTATTACGTTAGATAATTATGATTTTTCTAAACTAATCGATTTTTTTAGAATTGTTTGTAAATAAAATAAGATTAAACAAATCCCTAATTTTTGTTATCAAAATATCCAATGATGAATTTCAAGAAATCTTATACTTTTTTATGCAAATTTTATTTAAAAAAAGGTAGTTTTTTTGGAATATATTAAATAATAAATAAATTTAAATTTTTCTACTTAAAAATTAACTAACTATTTAAAAGTATTAAATTAAAAGACAAATTTTAAAAACACTAACATTTTGCCGATTTTTTTTTCTCATATATACATATATATATATATTATTCTTTACAAAAATTAAATTATTTTTTAATATTTCTCAAGCAGCTCCAAAATTGTAATATATATATACCCCAGAGTTTTCAAATTTTTGTCATTTTCAACAACATAATGACCATTTAATTAACAACACGTAAGTGCCTTATTTTCAAATTCTATGACTACTATTTAGCAATAACTTTTTTATTTTTAATGCAACGCCCTGTACCTTTTCATTGATATAACCATTTCCTATACCATATATGGTATAACCTAAAGTTAATAATAACAAAGATATTGTACAATTCCTATTATGTATTAAATATTACTTTTTAAATTAATAAACAATCGCTTCTGTTAAAACCGGAAGAGGAATTTTGTTCAAAATAATTTTAAAAAATTATTAATATTCTTTTAAAACCCCGGGGGTTTAAATTTTAAACCCCCTTTTTAAATTAATAAACAATCGCTTCTGTTAAAACCGGAAGAGGAATTTTGTTCAAAATAATTTTAAAAAATTATTAATATTCTTTTAAAACCCCGGGGGTTTAAATTTTAAACCCCCAAACCCCCCGTGCGCACGGGTGTGTCTATTTCAAAACTAAAACAAAATTTGGTTGCCGATTAGTATGTAGCATTTTTTTAAATTAAATCACCAAAAACAAAATATTAAGCAACACATTTGAATAGTTTGAAATATAAACATCAAAAACATTAAGCAAATACCGTTAAGTGAATGCCTATTGCAAGATTTTTGAAAATAACAATGTCATTTTAAGATAAACAAAACAAATCAAATTATATTGTTTTTTTTGTAGTTTTATCTTTATTTTCACTTAAAAATTAATAAATATATTTTCACGCACCTGTAATGATTTATTTACATAAAGAATATAAAAGTAATTGTTTAATGCGTTTAAAGAATTAATTATTAAAAAAGGCTTGTAAGAATGTCCTTCGGCAAAAAATGTTTTTCACAAATACATTTAAATTTTAGATCATTATAATCTAAATCCAATAAAAGTTGATTTCCGGAATTTTTCTTCCAAATTTCACACCGTTCGGTGTCTTTTATTGGAAATTGGAACAATACAAAGCTGGTTTTGCCTTTTTTTTTAAAACATTTGTTATATAAACAAGTATTTGTAGGTAAATTATTCATTTTCGCTAACGAATTAAGTACAACAACCTACTTCAGCAATTGCTTTGTGCAAACTGAATTAAATTTAATCTAGTCGACCTTCACGATGCATGCGACCGGCGGCCGCCGCGCATTGCATAGAAAGTGGGGATGCTGATGACGACGCGTTTCTTACTGTCTCACTCTAACGGTCTCACTCTAATTTAGAATTTAAATCTCAAGATAAGATCGACGGTGGCGCCTCTAACAACGAGGATCGATTTTGGAGTTATTTTAAATACATTAGACCACGCCTCTTCCCCACTTCTTTACTCAATGCTTTTATTGTATTACAAGTACAATTAGCAGATATACGTATACGTATATACATATTACAATATTTTTAGGAAATTGTGTTAACATCCCTCTCGTAATTGGAGATGTCTTTGAACCAATTATTAAATACGTGGCACCCCCAGAACTTCATTTGTTGATGGGCGTTGCTCAAAAGATTTTGGATGGAATAAAACAGGATTTGCCTGAAATAACGGAAAAGTGGCTAAAGAAATCTAATATACAACTTGACCATTACAACCGTTTAAATGGCAACAATTCAAGAAAACTACTTAAAAAAGTAGCTATAGCCAAATTTTCTAAGTTATAACTTAGAAAATTTGGCCCCAGGTGAATACAATAATATTACTCGTTTCTGATTTCCTGTATTTTTGTTTTGTTTTGAATTTATCTCGTATAGACGGAAATTATGAAATTTTCTATTTTTATTAAAAAACAAAACTCCTAGGTAAAATAAAAACAATAGGTCTTGAATATATTTTTGCATTTTAGGAAATAAGTACATACCAGTATTGAAGTCTTTTGACAAAGTAGTAGCTGCTTGCTTTGGGCAAAATCTGGATGCCAACTACAAAATATATATTGACAACTTTTATGAAGAAATAAAAAAAGCAAATATCAAAATAACTCCAAAAATACACAGCGTCGTATACCATGTGGCTGATTTCATTGACATAACAAGTCGAGCCCTGGGGTTCTACTCAGAACAGGCTTCAGAACAGCTACATTACTCCTACAAAACCTTTTCTAAAAACTTTAATCTAAACCCAAATTCTAAAAATTATATAAAACAGTTAATTAGAAGCGTCAGTGCCTATAACAGTAGACATATTTAAAATACAATAATTGAGTAATTATCTAAGTTGTTCTCGTTTAAATAATGACTTAAACTATGAAAAATTGTTGTTTCATATCAAAAAATAAAAAATTTCACATTTTTTATTAAATATTAATCGCAACAATTTAATGATTTTGGCTATTTTATTAATTAAAACAAAATTATAGTACATTTCATAGGAGTAAATATACCAAAATATACAACATCCTGTAAAAAACAAATAGCTACGTAGCCGATTTTGAAAATATATTTTTTACAAGGTAGAAATATGGACTTCTGAAAAATATGCGGTTCATCTTTTATATATTTTTTTTGTTGAAACTTTGGTCTAGGCGAACTGTGATGTACTTGGTATTTTATTTTCACTTTAAAAATGCATGCAAAAGCTATTGTGAGCCATATTCTAAAGCGCCACCACATTCGGTAAAGTGCCTATAACTTATTTTAAATTCCAAATCGATTTTTACAATATTTCATTTAAATTACGAAATACCAAAACCCAACTTCGGATTATTTAGATTACGAGTAGAAGCATAAGGTCCACAATGATTAACTGACTGGAATTTAAACTATTTACTTTGAGTTATTGCATGGCTACTTTTAGCTTTTATAAAGTTTTATAAACTAACTTTAATACAACTTTGGGACGACGCCACTGGTAACTTTGTCTTTATGTATTGTATTATTTTCTCAAAATAAGACGAAATTAACATAAAATTCAGAAACATAACCTTAATTATTCGACTGCATTCCTTATTTAAATGTCAGTGGGATTTTTTATGTGGAACATATCCTGTACTGCGGCAACATTGCAAATTTAGAGAAAACGATAACGGTTTATTCAAATTTGAAGTCATTGTAATTCGTTGGTTCATTGGAACCAGAAGCTCCCATATCGGTACAGCTGCTGATAGTGCTGGAAGACGCCGACGCATCAGAACCTTGTATTTTTTCTGCAATTTGTATTTTGTTATGCACCGATTCTTCTAGGTATCCTTCTGCTACCGTCGAGGACTTCCATCCTCCGTGACGCTTCAAA
Organism: Brassicogethes aeneus; assembly: GCA_921294245.1. Taxonomy (NCBI): domain Eukaryota; kingdom Metazoa; phylum Arthropoda; class Insecta; order Coleoptera; family Nitidulidae; genus Brassicogethes; species Brassicogethes aeneus. The sequence goes on along the minus strand of OV121142.1, from coordinate 3,216,328 downwards.
GTAGTCATGTTAGCCCCTGTATTGGCCAAAAGAGTCGACGAAGACCTTCTCAGGCGGTGACCGGTGTAGAGCGCTGGTTCCTCCACTTTCAAAAACATTGCAATTCTTCGACAACGTATTTATTACCACACACTGGCTGGTACACCTCCCATTTTTGAAAAAACAGAAAAGCGACCAGAACTGGTATTCTTTGGTCTCAAACACAAATTGATCGGGTTGACTGGAAATCCTTCTTCAAGTATGGTGAAACTTCTCAATTTCTTGGTTTTAGTGTCTGGCAAAACTACGTGAAAATATTTTCCTTTGTCTTGAATATTTTCTATTTTCAAATTGACCAATTCATCGCATCTACAAGCACCGCTAATCCCCATTATCAAAGCCACTTTCATCAACAGGTAATCGTCGTCGGGAGCTTCGTTCAAAAACTTCTCTATTTCAGGTCGTTCTAATGTCTTGGACTTCTTTGGTTTGTATCCCTGTGATTTGCTTTTCAAAAAGCTCGTTAGTTTGACATATTTTGAAATGTCGATTTTTTTATAAAGGTGAATAGTTGAGCGAAGCATCGAGTATTTGGTCCATAGCCACGATGGGGCTAATTTTTTCTGCAAATGTAAAAAATAAGCCAATAGAACATTTTCATCGATAACTTTTATCTTCCTTGAATTCATCCAAGACTCATTTGCCGTAAGCATCTCGGGACTTTTCAGGCAAAATCTGCATCGCTGCTTCTTCCGCTTCCGTAAGGATATCCTCAGGAACGTAATTTTCATCGGTTTCCTCCATTACGTTTTCTGCAGGGAAAATTGACATTAAATGCAAATTTTGCCAACAATGTATCATGCCCGTGGCAACCAAACAAACAACCCACTTTGACCAAAATGTAAAAAAGTCACTGTCAAGTCATTCTGACATTTATAGGGTACTGAGACGCAAGTAGCTTTAATTTGATCCTGACGGCCTAGTGGTATAAATCTTTCTCGCGTGACTTATTTTCAACATAACACACTAGTACCATAAATAACTATTCAAAAAAATTTCTGAAACTAATATATTTACAAAGTTTATCTCAAAAAGTGTAGAATCCAAAAATGAAAAAAAATTCAGGGTGTTTCATTAAAAATAAGAAAGTATCGTCCAATGAAAAATCAGAAAATATCGGGAATTTTCGTTTTTTGAAAGAAATATTTATTTATTCGTCTACATTAATGTTGTCGCCTTCAAAATAGTCCCCATTGGATATTATGCACATGTGCCAGCTCTTCTTCCAATACTCGAAACACTTATAAGTTTAGTTCTTTTAGCGATGCGCTTTTAATGTCATCTATGCTTGCAAAACGACGGCCCTTTAAGGTTCTCTTTATTTTTGGGAATAGGAAAAAGTCAGACAGAGGCATTTCTGGCGAATATGGAGGCTGGGGCATCATTACAGTATTTTTTTTTGGCCAAAAATTTTGTTTAACATTTAACAATTTTAGAACAAATTTTGCTGCCACGCGTTTCATGCCCAAAACATTCGAAAAAATTTCATGGGATGAGACAATCGATATACCAACATCATCAGCGACTTCTCTGATGGTTTATAACCATTTCTTCCACTTTTTCCATGTTTTTATCGGTTGTTAATGTGCTTGTGCGTTCGGGGCGTTCGTCATCTTCAACGTCTTCACGGCCATCTTGGAAACTCTTATACCACTTGTAAACTCTTGTTTTACTTATAGCAGACTCACTATAGGCCTTTGTTAACATTTTACAGAATTTATTTCATTTTTTAGGCAAAATTGGATACAAATTCTTTGATCCATTTCTTTTAACGAACGAAAAATCGCCGAGCTCATAAAACACGTCTAACCTTAGCGGCTGCCACAGACAAAGTAAACAATGAAAACAGCTAAAGTTTTTATCATACTTCGGGGGCATGTACACCAACATAATAAAGAAAATTGTATGACAACCGGACCCTCCGAACCCGCTAAATTTAACAATTCCCGTTATTTTCTGAACACACCTCGTATACAGAAAAGTAAGAAGTAAGCAGAAAATGTTTTTTTTATTTTTTATTTTATAAAGATTTCAACGAAACAACAAAACAACAAAACAAAATCCTACTTAACGAATGATTTTTCATTATATCTGATTAAATGGAACTTGATCTTTCCTAGTAATCCTTAATTATTAAGAATACAAAAAACAAAGCAGCCTGAAAAAGATTCTCTTAATTAATTTGTTTGGTAATACACTAAATCTCCTGGGGTTTAATTAATTAACCAACACAAAAAAATATATGGGTGATTCCATAAAAAATGTCGGGTTTATACATATAAAATGTATGAATAAAATTCGGAGAGCAAAAATAAATTATTTAATCTCTCCATCCTAAATAAAATTTTATCTTTACGCTCGAATATATTTTATATTAAAATAGAATATTTTCGAGTATAAAAGTTCCGCATTATGGCTTGTATTTGGTATTGAAAGATCATTAAAACTTTTTGATATCGCACCATAACCATAACCCCACTTTTATCTTTCGGCTTTAGCATTGTTATTGATTTTATATTTATGCAAAATACAGATTATTATTTTTTATTTCATTGTTTTTTTTTCGGGCCTATTAACTTATTTATTCGAACAAATATGTTTATAACCTGAAATCATTCATTTTCGACCGTAAACACATCGTTTTTATTTTTACAGTTGAACTTTTAATTCTGAAAAGTGATTTTTATACGTTTGCGTACCGTTTGAATTGCTGAAATGTTTGGGTTTTTTGCATACAATTTATGGATGCATTAAATTATATTTACGAGATTTAATTGTTTGTTTTGAGTTTTGACGATTTTTTATGTTTTGTGTATTTGTATTGTTAATGCTGCAAAATATAAATTGAAAATATATGGGTGATTCTACAAAAGTTGGGCAACTTTTGACCTCATTTTGTTTATATAGTTTTCGGAGATAATTAAACAGTATGTTGTTATGAGAACATAGATAATATAATAAATATACTGTTCCAGACGGTGCAACTTTAAGCATATTATACATTAAATATCTTAAAATCAAATAATACCACACATCAGTGGCGGCTGGTGGATTTTGGATATACCGATATCTCAATTATTAGATATGGGACCCACACCAAATTTATATGAGTTTATAATGACAAGAAATAAAGAAGTTCTGCGCAAGCAGAATTTAAATTGTAGTTTGCGAAAAAAAGATAACTGAAACATCGAACATGGAACTGACGACACGGTACTGATGAATGGGATACAAATTTGAGATTATAATTCGGAATTAAGTATTTTACTGATATTTTTTATTAGTGAATGCTACTTATCAACAAATCACATATAGCCTTATATAAATTACAATGAAATATATATACGTAAGAAAATATCTACTCACCACAGTACTGAAATTTTGACTGGAACTATACGTGCATTCACCACAACTTCGCCGATTGCATTATTTTCAAGATTACTGTCGTGCAAAGGGCGGGCTCTGTAGGTAATTTTTTACCAACACTTGAGTTAAAACGAGGACTTGACTTTTAAACTTTAATATTTCTCAGGAATTTTGAATTTTAACATTGGACATATAACTGACGGGTAAAAGTGAGTACAAAGATTATCAATTTTTTAAAAATTGCTGTTATTCGAATATATGATAAAATATAAAAAATACATTATTTAATGTTTTATAGTTTGTAGTAAAATTGAAAAATTTAAGATAAATTCAATAAATTTTAAAATAAAATTACTCAAATATTTGATTCAGGAGTTGTGACACGCCAAGGTACTGATGTTTTGAATATTTAGGATTCCACATAATTGCGTAATAAAATGCTCTGCCCAATTATTTCAAAAATTTAAGTTTTTTGTTAATGTTTTGATTATTTATTAAATTATTTTTGCCTTAAATCTATTTTGGATGTTCAGTATATTTTTGACGTTTTTTGTAAAAAATATACAGGGACTCCATACAAAGTCATCGGTAGATAAATGTCAAATAGAAAATTTGTTTGTTCCATTGTAGCCGTATACTCTAGTAGTATTATATAAGGGATATTTAATAAAGCACTTTTCTGCAGAGAGGTGCTTTATTAAATACCAAAACTAAAATTATAATGTTTTTTTGGTAAAAAGTATTATTTTTTAAAATTTTTGTGTCGTTTTTTTAATTACTAATTAAATTGAAAAGGCAACAAAGTAAATGGGTTTCGGTATAAGCATTCCTCTTCGACTATTATTTGATATGTTTTTATTCACATCATGCCTAAAGTACTCAAAAATTTAATCTCGAATCTTATTTGTTAAGTCTTATCAAAATTTAATATCGAATTGAAGTTTAAAGGCGCCTTTATCTACTTTATCGTTCAAGCACACTAAAGTGCATCTATTAATTATTGACATTTAAAATTTAAACTTTAAATTGTATTTTTACTTGAAAGTGATTTTAAGAACCAAAAATGAAAAAAGAGTGGTAATGGAAGTGGCAGAGAAAGAGAAAGGAGACGAACATTTATGTCGTCGTTGTAAATTTGTTTTGTTTTGTTGCGGTACATTTACCCCCAAGAAAAACCAACGCAATATTTAATTACAAAATTTTATGAGATATACCTACTACTTTAATTTTGCAGGAATATTAAATGGACCTGATATACGACGTTTACTGAAAGATCAAGCATTCAAAAATGCTCTCAAAGTTGACGAGCTTATCGCATATGGCAGTGTTAAAGCTGTCATTGAAAATGTTCTTGGTTCATATCGGGCCTAAAATTGGCGCCAATTCATTGAAAAAATGCTTTCCGTTTTGCAATGAATTAGCGTTAATATGTCATATAAAATACATTTTCTTTTTTTTTTATCCTGATAAATTTGCCGAACTGATGAACATGGAGAACGATTTCACCGAGTAACTGCAAATCTAGAGCATTGGTAGATATCTATGGGTATAGCGGAAAGAAGTTGGATTCATTGCTAGGAGACATTTGCTGGAATTTGCAGCAAAAGATGTACGACGATGATGAGGATTAAGCACAATAATACTATAATCCAAATTTTTATTAAAGAATGTTGTGTGCCACAATTTGTGCAAATCTGATTCAGTGTAGTTCTGGTTTATTCTTTTTAAATTAACAATCATATCTCGGGTCTGCAATAAATTTGCTTCTTAAAAACTCACACTTTCGTATGAAATCTGGAAATTATTTATTTTCTCCGGTATATAACACTGAGATCTTTCTTATCTGTTGTTTCATATTCTTCCCTCGCCGTTTTACTGAGATATGAACCGCCATGTTTCATATACACATTATTCCCATGATACCAAAAACGTATAAAGTTGGAAATGATAAATTTCTTTTTTAGTTTCTTTCTATCAACTTTCGTGCGAATTTCCTGCCCCACTCATTTTTTTTTTGTGGACCGGAAGTAATATTTTCCAAATGATATATTGCCCAGCACTTGGTGAAAGAATGGGATTGTTTTCAACTAATTTCGGGTAAAATTGTTTATAGTGAAGTGGGACAATATGGCAACGCTAGTTTACGCTAGTAGCGCCACCACTCGGCTGTTATCATCGTAACAAAAGTACAACTTTTATTAATCAGCTGTCAAACGCTTACGTTACAAACGTTTTTGAGAATGAAGCCGGAAAATGTTAAAAACTATCAAAAAAAACCGTGGCTCGATTTGTTGTGTTGTTGGGTGTATTTCGAGAGGAAATCCTGGGTTGAGTTTTTACCGGTTTTCCAATAAACAGTGTTAATCTGAATGAAGAAATAAATTGCATACAGTCTCTGTAAATATAAATTGTACCTATTAGATACAAAAGATACAAATTTTAGAAGTGATTAACGTGAAAAGTTTCAATTTCAATTCAGTCAAAATCGTCAAACGAATAAGTCGTCTAAATTTAAACAGCATTTAGCATTATTAAAAGCGCTGATTAAGAAAGTCTCCACTAAACGGTAAAATACCATTATATTATGTATTATATATAATGTGTCAAAATTTATAAATATTTTTTTTTTAAAAATTCCATTAATTTAAGGTATGTAATAAGTAGGGATGGGATTTTAGTTATTTTACCTTTTTTCAACCGATGTAACGATTTGAAAACCAATAATGCCAAAATGTGTTTTAAAAGATTTTCTTTTATATGAACCTAACTTGTTTTTACCTTTTTTACCTTTTTTGGAGGTTTTTGCTTTAAACTACCTTTTTTATACTTTTGTTACCTATTTTTTTAACTTGTTTTCACCTTTTTTACCTTTTTTGAAAGTTTTTGCTTTAAACTACCTTTTTATACTTTTGTTACATTTTTTTAATTTGTCAGTTTATTTTCACCTATTTGTTATCTATTATTACGTATTTTTACTTATTTTATTTTTTTGTTTTCTTTTTAAATTTTGCCCCAATATTTTATCCAGGGCGTGCAACTCAACGGTATAAAATTTTTTCATATGGTCACAGACTGAAACAGAAACTTTCTTTACAGTTACCTTCTTTGTAGTGAGCTTATGTACTGTCATAGAACTTCTGTGTAGTGAGTGTCACTCAGTGAAACACAGTTTATTGCATAGAAATAGTTTATTGTGGGTATGTTCTGTATTTGGGTATGCGGCTAAACAAAATTATAAACGAAACGTGAACTTTTAATCTTTTTTTTACCTAAAATGATGTTTTTTTAACCTAAAATGCTTTTTTTTAGTACCTTTTTAGTTACCTATTTTTCAGTTTTTGGTACCTAAATATCCCATCCCTAGTAATAAGTAATAATTGATATTTCGTAAACTAGATAACTTATTTTTTATTGTTTTTAAAAAATGTTTGTTAAAACTTGTAAATAACACCATAAAATCGTAAACAAAAATCCAATATGGAGGCTAAAATTTAATCGTAAGTAATATCATAAGGGCATTTAATTTTTCCGAAAAGAATCGAAAAAACACGTTGCTAAGTAATATTTTAACAAAAAGCATGAGTGCTGGTGGCAACAAAAATCCGAGTCGAAGAGGAGGATTTTTGCACCTGCACGAATGCTTTTTGTTCAAAAATATTACTTGGCATTGTGTTTTTTCGATTTTTTTCACAGGAAAAATTAGATGCCCGAATGGTATTTGACAAGACTATTTCATGAGTAACAGTTAACAATTAAAATATAAATTGCAATTTTTGGTGACAACAGCTGTCAAGTTTTGCCGCGGGTAAACTCGAATAAACTGCTGACAGGTGCTGTCACACAGTTTTTTCACCTAGAAACCATTTGTGATTCAAAATTGCGCGTTTGTGATTGGTGGAAATTAAGACGAGGGAAATAGTCACTGTTAAATAGTTCTAGTGATTTAATAGCTTATTTAAACGAAATTTATTCGAAAATTCAAGGCTTTTGATTGGTTCATATTATAATGAGGGAAATAATCAATCGAAATCGAGTACTAAACCAGTTTTTTAGTTTTTTCCTTGCAACGTAAAACACAAATAACGTGCGCGATTTAGCTGTGCAATTGAACAAAATTTGTCGAGTAAGACTTCTCCAGACCTAACCTAGTTGGATTTTTTTTCTGTCAGTTTTCTCGAAAATAAAGTTCTTGTTGCCAAACCAACTAACATTGATGACCTTTAAAAAAGGATTTTTATGAATTGTAGCAAAAAGGAAATATGTTTCTTTCATAGCAAGAGACTATAAAATATAACTTGTTGTTTGCATTACATTCCTTTGTTTCAATTTGTCCCTCTTATCTCAAAATTTTCTGTGTTTTATGGTGCAATATTTTCTGAAAATTAATTTTTATATCTTTTCATACCCCCCTTTAAACTTCCTTGAACGTTAATTAATGAAAACTCGGTTCCTTATCATTTATAAAAACATTTTAATTCGGGAGAATAATGGATATAAAGATTGTCGAAATGGTTTACAAGAGCAAGTTTAAACTTGAAGAAAGGTGATAAGAAAGGTGAGAGAAGGGTTTAACCTGTAAAGTTGAAGCTTAATACAAAGCTTATCTCTTTATTTTTGTGATAATTATGCTAATGTTAAAAATAAACAACTAGAATGCACAATAACTTAACTTTTTGTTGAAATAAAAATCTCCTAAATACCGTCAAAAATGCATCAAATAAAAACAAACAAACATCAAAACAAGGGACACAGTTATTTTAAATTTTCAGTTTTAACGGCACACTTTGATTTAGAATCGTCATTTATCCATGAAAATGGCGTTTGGACCTCGGCCAACTAGACTTGAAAAACAGGGAGGCAACATAACAATAAAGAACATGTATAAATATTTTCGTCGAAAAATTTTTGACTACAAGGTTTATTTTTCAATTTCTTGTGGATTTAGAGAGTATTATGTTATGCAAGGCGACTCATTTAACTTGATACTTTGAAATATACGAGGTGTGTTCAGAAAATATCGGGAATTTTCGTTTTTTTAACCAAATATTTATTTATTCGTCTACATTAATGTTGTCGCCTTCATAGTCCCCATTATGCACATGTGCCAGCTCTTCTTCCAATACTCGAAACACTTCTAAAACTCGATCTTTGGGATAGCCTTTAGTTCTTTCAGCGATGCGCTTTTAATGTCATCTATGCTTGCAAAACGACGGTCCTTTAAGGTTCTCTTTATTTTTGGGAATAGGAAAAAGTTAGACAGAGGCATGTCTGGCGAATATGAAGGCTGAGGCATCATTACAGTATTGTTTTTGGCCAAAAAATTTTTTCAAAATTTAACAATTTCAGAACAAATTTTGCTGCCACGCGTTTCATACCCAAACATTCGAAAAAATTTCATGGGATGAGCCAATTGATATACCAACATCATCAGCGACTTCTCTGATGGTTTATAACCATTTCTTCCACTTTTTCCATGTTTTTATCGGTTGTTAATGTGCTTGTGCGTTCGGGGCGTTCGTCATCTTCAACGTCTTCACGGCCATCTTGGAAACTCTTATACCACTTGTAAACTCTTGTTTTACTTATAACAGACTCACTATAGGCCTTTGTTAACATTTCACAGAATTTATTTCATTTTTTAAGCAAAATTGGATACAAATTCTTTGATTCATTTCTTTTAACGAACGAAAAATCGCCGAGCTCATAAAACACGTCTAACCTTAGCGGCTGCCACAGACGAAGTAAACAATGAAAACATCTAAAGTTTTTATCATACTGCGGGGGCATGTATAACAACATAATAAAGAAAATTTTATGACAACCGGACCCTCCGAACCCGCGAAATTTAACAATTCCCGTTATTTTCTGAACACACCTCGTATTACAAATATGAAAAAATGTTGTATTATACATAATATTATATTTCCATGAATTATTTTAAAATAAAGTTTTTTTAAAGGACATAAAATGTTATTTTTAACATTTAGTCATGAAAGTTGGGTTTTTATGCCTCTAAATTAGCAAAATTGAATCCCGTGCGTGTTAACCAAAAGTGTATTCAACTTTCATGGCAAGCCGAAATTTGCATAGAAATTTCAATTGTGATTAGTTGCTGAAAAAAGGTAGTGTGCGGTCTGAAATCGAGTTTTCAGGGTATTCAGTAGGTTGGGTCCGTGTAAAGCAATTTTCAGCTTTTTCAGCGGGTTTTCACAAATTCCTTTATGTTAGCGGTAAGTTTATTTACATGTTGTTTGGCGACAACTTTTCCAGCGAATGCAAATGAAATTGTTCGGAAATGCCTAAAATATAGGAATTTTGTTTTAATTGGGGTTTTGAAAAATATGGTAATATATTTCTGCTTTAAACTAAAGTAGTCAAGAAACAATATTTTAGCATAAAAGAGTTTTTATTGCTTGAAGAAAAAAGTTCTTAGTAAAAGAAGTATACGCAGTAACAAAAAAAAAACTCTAAGCAACACTAATTAGAGTTCACACAGGTCCACACTAAATAGTGTTGTTATATAACACTATAGCACTGAGGATAAAGTAATTTTACACTGTATTAAAAAGTGTTAATTTACATAAAATCGTGTACTTCTACACTTCCTGGGTAAAATCCCACTTTTGTTCAGTGTAAATTAATACTACTTTAAAAAACTTCTAATTTTAGAAAGGTACTTTTACTCTTTTAGTGCAAACTTCTAGTGTAAATTAACAATATTATTTGAGTAAAGCATATTGGTGGTAGTGAATAAAACGAAAAGGTAAATAAAGAAAAACATTTATTTGGAAAAATCTATGACAATTATCAAAATCGGTGCCTTTTAAAATATAATTTTATATTTGAGTCGTATGGCTGGTTTAAGCAAAATGGTTCCTTAAAACGTAAAAGTTTTAGATCAATGCAATGTTTTACTGGCTGTCAACTTGTAAGCAATGAATTATCTTGAGAATTCATCAGTAATCCATTTTTCTGTTATAAAAAATTGGTGATCCCATTGGTAGACAGGCGTCAGGCGGCTGTATGTCGGGGATTTACCACACGTGTACAAATTTTCCATAATATTAATAAAAATGTAGGTATGGGTTAATATAACAACCATTACGTTTGAAACTAAAAAGTAAATCAAGTATGTATTTATATTATTAATGTTACAAGTACCCGACCTACTGCCGTAAATTATTGATATATAATATAGGTCGGGTATGGACATCCCTTTAACGTATTGGTATTTATTGAGTATTAAGGCTTAAAGAAAAAGGAAGTATAATACTTACCAAAAAATAAGAATGTCCTCTTATGGATTCACCGTAATTAAAATCTAACTGAACAAAAATGCCACACTTCCACAACGCGGTATCTCCGGATATGCACTGCGTAGGTAGATAGGTACCAACCAAACATTTTAAAACGCATTTCGGTTATTACCAGTTTTTTCAGTCTTATTTGCCACTATGGTGTAATTTAACTTTAATTGTGATACAATGTGCACTAGTAGTGTAAAGAAAAAATAGCTCTTAGTAACATCAAAACAGACAAAGAAATTGGCATGCACTGTAGTGTACATATTGTCACTATTTAACACATTAAGGGGTAATAAACACTCGCATTAAGTTGTTCTACCCTTTTGATTTATTTTAATAATAAATAGTGTGAATGTACCAATGAATAATGTTCATATTCTTTAAATGTGTTTAATAAAGTTAATAAGCCCTAAATGCTACCTAGTGTATTTTGTAGTGTAACTTTTACACTTACAAATCAACTCTAATATTTTTACACCAAGGCAATATTCCTGCTAATGTACATTAATCTTGTATACTATGATGAAAATGTTTGCATTTTATTGCGAATTCTGTAAAAGGAGAACAGTTAGGTATTTAAAATAAAACTAAAAAATGTCCATTCCAAAGGTACAACACATTTTTTTTAACATTACAAAAAGTTTGGTTTTCGCTTTACAAAGGCAATTTGATTTAAAAATTGTTCGCTGAATCCTCAAAGCAATTTCATGTTCATACATATTACTTTGTTATAATCGTCACTTTGATTTTGGAAGCGAAAATTTACAATTTTAAAACTAAAGTTATGCGGTAGGTATAAATTTAGATTGCCAATATTTTATATTAAAGTGAAAAAAAATATAATATTTTTTAAAGATGAATTACTGTTTTAGGTAATTTTTTTTATTTCGTTTTTTTAAATATCATGTAATTCATACATTTCTTTCTCGGATTCCTCATCCCTTTTCTGGATTCTGAAGGTAACTACTAATTCCTTGGTCTGACTTCTGAAATAGTTTGTTGCAAATATCATTAAGTGTGGTATCTCTAGTTTGCATTTATAATGTTTAGGCCGGAACAGGATGATTTATATATATCTAATATTTTTTGGGAGGTATGTTAAAAGTATTTTCCGAATTTATTAATTTTGTTGCCATTAGTTTTTTATGTTCTCTATCATGCACTCTATTTAAATCACTATTATTCTGCAAGATGTCCTGTGACGAAGAAATCACTATATTACTTACTTTCTAAAAATGAATTAATCAAAAATGTCACAGCGAAAAAGCAGCCACTAATAATAATAATCCGAAAATGTCGTCAAAACTTATAAAAGTAAAACAGTTTTTGAAATATAATTAATTTTACATATATTATGGAATTGACTATATCTCAAAAACTGCTTAACTTTTATAGTTTTTGATGGTCTTTTCGGATTCAGGGGACAATTTTACATAAGAATTGGCTGATAAATGTCCGGGATATAAATAGAGTATGATATTGGACATTTTACTGTTTGTTTTCAGAATTAAAATTAAAACGCATTAAAGTGACAATGTTTAAACCATGAGGAACACATTTATACCACACACTGATCTTTACACTTTTTAGAAATATTTTTTATTGTAATTTAAACACAGCCCTGCTCTTAACAAAAAAACAAAAATCTTACCACCAAAGTAACGTGCGAACTTTTTTGTCCTATATTGGAGCCAAAATAAAGTAGTTCTATATTATTACCGACTGAGATGGTTATAATTGTATACAGTGTCATCTACTGTCCACTTTACCCTAGTGTTTTTTATAAATTTTTATTTTGTACTAAAAGCATTCGCCATTTTTGTTTGTTTGGTCAAGTTTATATTTTAATTCCAATATATCAGGTTCATTAGTACAGTAAGAAACATTGGTTTTACTCCATTATTCAAATCGTATGTAATAATTTAGAAACAAAGACATATTCAAATAGATAGGGCTGTCATTTTATATATTTATCTATATTGCCTTATACCTTTTGTGCAATGTTATATATGGGAAATTCCGAAATAACATTGTCCTCCAATAGTAATTTATCGTATTATTTGTTTTATTTGCGCATGTCTGCCTATAAATATTACATATACAGTTACAGGCAAAAGTACGAAATTTTTCGAGAACGTTTTGGATGACTTTTGGATAAAATTTATTTTTCAAGTCTTCTTAATTTTTTGTTGTCTGTTGATGTAGGTAGCCCCATAAGAAATAATCGAAAGGGGTGAGGTCTGGATATCTTGCTGGCCACTCTACCGGTGCTTCATCCTGTTGAAACCAAATGGTATCATTTGGTAGATCGGGACCTCCATTCTCATTGGGAAACATTTCTGATGATGTGGGAAGATGATAGTTTTGCAAAAATTACAAATACCTTTGTCCTGTCATATTCTCGTCAAAGGCCAGGTTTTGGAATATCTTTGACATATCCAGTCCTTCGGAGGGGACTTTAAGCCCGCGGTCCGTTCCTACCCCTAACCCGCACAAGCCATTCAGTTGGCTTATGGAACTTCTTAAGAAGTAAGGGTGGAACTAAAAGAGCACTCTCTGAATTTCCGTTCAATTATACTAACCGTAGCACGAGTAATACATACGCTAAAGAAGTATCGGGTTATCGCAACGCGCGCGCCATCTGGTGGACTTCAAAAGCATTGCGTGAATTTAAGAATTGTCAACAATACATTTAAAGCATACGAACTGTACATCATTTTTAAATAAATAGGTAGTTTTTTCACAAAAGAGAGTCCTACTCGACAAATTTTGTTCAATTGCACAGCTAAATCGCGCACGTTATTTGTGTTTTACGTTGCAAGGAAAAAACTAAAAAACGATTGATTATTCTTTATATCATTGATTAAGAAACTCAACGCTTAAATCCTTATATAGTTAAGTTAGTTTGTGTATTTTATCTAAGGGATCATGGTGAATTATTGCGTTTTTAATTGTAAATAAAATTCAAGAACTAAATCGTTGTATTTTCATGTTTTGCCAAAGGATCCAATTCGGTAAGTACATTTGTTGGTGAAGAATTAACTAATGATAACTTTACCTAATATAATTTATATTTATGTTTGGACATTTTTAAGAAATTAGTAAAAAATAATTTTTGCACAACCATAACCTTAAAATCAACCATTTTATATTTGAGTTCTCTAAAAAACGCCGACAACTGCATTTTAAACAACAAAATATACCTACGAGTTCATGGCATCATAATATTATATATAATACATAATATAATGGTATTTTACCGTTGAGTGGAGACTGTAAAGAATTCTTAATCAACGCTTTTAATAATGCTAAATGCTGTTTAAATTTAGACGACTTATTTGTTTGACGATTATTACTGAATTGTGGACATTTTCACAAATATACACTAAATAAAATTTTCGTACAATTTTGTTGTTACTTTAAATGGTTAAATGAGCCGTTTAATCGCTAATGGGCGAATGCATGTTCCACATTGACACACACACGTATTTAAAGTTTTAATTTAATTTTCCAGTTGGTAGACTAATGTGCCTGGACTATGTGTGTATGTGTGTATATGTATGTGAATTTGACATACGCTCGTACACCTATGTACGTTACTACTACAAAGTTTTAACGTAATTTGCTCTAAATTTCGTTACACCTAATGGACGTACAATTTAATAATACGGACGCGTGCGACAACGTGGCAACGTAGCGTGACGGCCACCACCTTACTAAGGTCCTAATGAAATTCACTTAAGCCCTATCATGATCAGATATAGAGAGCTCTTTAGGCTTTAGGCATTAAAGTCTTTTGTATTGACAAAAATGAGTAAAATCATATAAAAAAGTAGTTAAATATTGAAGTTTAAACGTCAAGTCCTCGTTTTAACTCAAGTTTTGGTAAAAAATTACCTACAGAGCCCGCCCTTTGCACGACAGTCATCTTGAAAACAATGCAAGCGGCGAAGTTGTGATGAATGCACGTATAGTTCCAGTCAAAATTTCAGTACTGTGGTGAGTAGTATTTTCTTACGTATATATATTTCATTGTAATTTATATAAGGCGACATGTGATTTGTTGATAAGTAGCATCCACTAATAAAAAATATCAGTAAAATACTTAATTCCGAATTATAATCTCAAATTTGTATCCGTTTCATCAGTTCCATGTTCGATGTTTCAGTTATCTTTTTTTCGCAAACTTCAATTTAAATTTTGTTTGCGCAGAACTTGTTTATTTAATGTCATTATAAACTCATATAAATTTGGTGTGGGTCCCATATCTAATAATTGAGATATCGGTATACCCAAAATCCACTAGCCGCCACTGATGTGTGGTATTATTTGATTTTAAGATATTTAATGTATAATGTGCTCAAAGTTGCAATAAATCTTATATTTTCCAATAAATTGTGTATTTAATTAGTACCCTGGTATACTCGTCACTTCCCTTGCATTCAAATTTAGAAATCCCAGATATTTCAGATTATAAATAAATAAATAAATTTTATTTTTTGTTTTTTTTTAATTTTCCCCAAATTATCATGTTTTTAGATCCCCCTTATAGGTAATAAGTAAAAAATATTCTGAATTTAAAATAAAAATAAGCTGTTAGAAGTTAAATTAAAAATAACAACTGCATAAATGTATTCATTCACAATTCTATGTTTCCATTTTGTCCATTACCATAAAATAATAATAACCATAATACAATATTGTTTCTTTAGTATCACCTCATAAGGAATAACGTTTACCCATTTTGCCATGTACAGTGTTGTGATAGAGTTTGTTATAGGAAATGTTTTATTTACTTTTTTTTTAATTTTATCTTTTTTTTGGTTTTTGTTAGAAAGCTTATACAAAGCATACAGGGAAAAGTAGACAGTTATCGAACACTTTATAGTTATTGAACAATTAACATTAATACTGTAAAAACAAAAGTTTTATAAATAGTCAAATCATCAGATGACGCTGAATAACAATTATAACCATCTCAGTCGGTAATAATATAGAACTACTTTATTTTGGGACCAATATAGGACAAAAAAGTTCGCACGTTACTTTGGTGGTAAGATTTTTGTTTTTTTGTTAAGAGCAGGGCTGTGTTTAAATTACAATAAAAAATATTTCCAAAAAGTGTACAGATCACTGTGTGGTATAAATGTGTTCCTTATGGTTTATACATTGTCACTTTAATGCGTTTTAATTTTAATTCTGAAAACAAACAGTAAAATAACCAGTGTCCAATTACTGGTTGGTAAAAAATGTAAATTTCTATTATTGGACATATGTCCAATATCATACTCTATTTGTATCCCGGACATTTACCAGCCAATTCTTATGTAAAATTGTCCCCTGAATCCGAAAAGACCGTCAAAAACTATAAAAGTTAAGCAGTGTTTGAGATATAGTCAATTCCATATTACATGTAAAATTGATTATATTTTAAAAACTGTTCTACTTTTATAACTTTTGACGACATTTTCGGATTCAGCGAATAATATTTCATAGGAATTGACTGCTAAATGTCCTGGATACAAATTGCTGTTGACGAGAATTATTAGTGGCTGCTTTTTCGCTATCTTGCAAAATAACATGATTTAAATACAGTGCATGATACAGAACAAAAACTAATAGCGACAAAATTAATAAATTCGGAAAATACTTTTAACATACCACCCGAAAAAATATTAGATATATATAAATCATCCTGTACCGGCCTAAACATTATAAATGCTTCACAAACTAGAGATACCACACTTAATGATATTTGCAACATCTATTTCAGAAGTCAGACCAAGGAATTAGTAGTTACCTTCAGAATCCAGAAAAGGGATGAGGAATCCGAGAAAGAAATATATGAATTATATGATATTTACAAAAACGAAATAAAAAAATTACCTAAAACAGCAATTTATCTTTAAAAAATATTTAACATTTTATGTTATTTGATGTAAAGTTGTTATGTTTATTTAAAAATTGTATGTCCAATAACTATGGTCCATGTGTCCAATTACTATATAAAATGTCCAATTACTATACTTTTTTGCATGTTTTTATAAAACTATTATTTTACAATATTGGACAATTTGTTCGGGAGTGAAGCATCACACCACCTAAGATAACCAATGAAATGATTTCCCGCTTGAAATAAGACGCCGGCCGGTCGCTCAACTGCAATCTGCATCATCAGTTTGCAGTTTTAGTTGGTGTTAGGAAGTTTATCATTGTGAGGTTAGTACCACATTTCTGGTGAGTAAATATTGAATAATATTCCGAATAGGTAGGTAGGTATTTGCAAAATTGTTTAGGGACTGGGATAAATCAATAATTATGACCTGGTGATCAAATGAGGATAAAAAGTGTTTCTATGTTTCTACTGTAATAAATTAATGATCAGCTTACTATTTACTTTAGTTTGTAATTTATGTTTTCAGTTTATATTAACTTAATTCTATCCTTATAAAATTTTTGTGTTGGTCTCTGAATACATATTTAATCTATCGACATTTGTACTATTATAAGTGGAGACGCACTTCATGTTGAATTATATCTCAATATTATTAGAATTAGCTATACGAATTTTATTTTTTAGTTTGTATTTTATGTTTTGTTATGTTTATTTTATGTTGTCAGCGTCATTTTATATTAGGTTGTGAAATGTAAAATCGTTTAACATTAAAAATATCAAAATTTTATCATCGCGTCAAAATATTTCCTCATATTTCCTAGAACAAAAACGCTGGGTTAATGAGAGATATAAATATTAAAACTAAAGAATTTCAAGACGTTTAACGAAAGAAAAACATTTTCCCTCTCCAAACTTAATTAAAATAGCTTTCAGTAAACGAGGCCAAGTTTTTATTTAGGAAAAGTCTTATGACTTTAACTTGCTGGGTTGTCTCTAGAGTATGATGGTGTAAGAGTGCGCACGAAATTCTTGTTTTTGTACAATTACTACATTTTTACTAAGCAGTTGCATAGTAAAATTACAAAATGTTGTATTGTATTGCAATTTTATCACGCATTTGTTGTAATATTACATTTTGTTATAGCCAAAGTACTAAACAGGTTCTTATGGTAATTTTACAATTCTGTATTGTAGAATTGAATTTGAAATTTTGTAAAATTTCTAAAAATATTCGGAATTTAATTTTACTAAGATAATCAATAAAATTACTAACCAAAATTTGCTATTTGAATTACAATAAGTGTTTGGAAATATACAAATCATTATTTATTTTATACAACTTTTGTTTGCATTTTTACTATATATTATTTTAATCATGTACACTGTTAAAATTTTTTGTAAAATTACAATGGTTTTGCAAAACAAATGATAAGTAAAATTACAAATCAGTGTACCAATACAAAATTATAATACAATTTGAGTAATCTTCTAAGACATGTTGGGAAATCTACTAAGATAAGTTGTAATTTTACATTCTATATGTATAAATCCTACACGCATTGTAATTTTACTAAACAGTTTGACAGTTTCTAATAAAAAGCATCTCAGATTTACAAACGTTGTTTGTAACTTGATTTGCTATAATGTTATGTAAAATGCACAGTATGTACCGATTGCGGCAATCACGTGATGTTCTTACATCTCGCCTCGGTTGACTTAGGTTTACAGTATATAAGCTCAGGTGTCTTTCGTTTTTGGTGTGTTCCAATACACCAAATTGCCCGACATTGATAATACCCAAAATAGGTCTATCTGTCTAGCTGTCTGTAGGTATTTGAAGTTGGTGGAACGCACTCAAAACAAAAACTCTGGCGGGGTGAAGGTTCAATTTTTTTAAATCTTTACTGCAGTAATGGGTCAAGAAAGTTTCTTGAAGAAACTAAGAATATTGCAGGTTTTTTTTCGTAGTAAAATTACCATACCATCATTCGTAAATTACTAAATATTTTTAGTGTAATTTGTTGTATTTTATGCATACTTTTACACTACCTTACCTTACTTTACTCATTGCTTTAGAATACGAAGTATTCTCCTTAGTCGCTACACCTTTAAAATTCCCGAATTTCCCTTTATGGCCGAAATAAATGATGCAAAAGTAATGTTAAAGAATGCATTTTGTCTTCTTGAAATTTCCCAACTTTCTTAAGGTATTTTTAATGGGCAGAGTTAAAATATATCAAGTCAACATTTAAAAATACCAAGGTTATTAATAGAGATGGGATTTTAGTATTATTACCTATTTGTATACGCTAATCATAACTTTATATTTTCATGAGAAATGGACCTAATTTTTACATTTTACTACCTAAACTAGTGTAATTTTTCTGGGACATCCAGTATACAAGACAGTGAAGAAACAAATGAATTCGTAATTCTTGACACATCTGTTGTAACATCGTGACGTCACTGGCTCTGTAGAGTTCTTAAAAATTAAAAAACGTAGAAAAAAATTAATAACAAAATCCTATGCCTAGATTTCAAATAGGCAATACAAACATGTAGTGTTTTAAAATATACTTTTGCGATTCTTAACATTCTGACTACATATTTTAAATATTAACTTTAAATTTCTTTACTAAAAATCGGATTACCGTAACTATTTTGTAAGAATCTTATAGAGAATAGATTTTATTGAATAGAACATCCCTTGAATATTTATACTGTTTAAAATTCAAGGCACTTCTTTGGACGTTTTTAATAGTCTACTTGAGGCAAATTTAAATATATCCAGATTTGTGTACTAAAAATGAATTTGTAAAATACTTTACATGAATAGTATTATAGGGTAATAATAGTTTTATAAAAACATGCAAAAAATATAGTAATTGGACATTTTATATAGTAATTGGACACATGGACTATAGTTATTAGACATACAATTTTTATATAAACTTAACAACTTTACATCAAATAATATAAATTTTTAAAGATAAATTGCTGTTTTAGGTAATTTTTTTATTTCGTTTTTGTAAATATCATATATTTCTTTCTCGGATTCCTCATCCCTTATCTGCATTCTGAAGGTAACTACTAATTCCTTGGTCTGACTTCTGAAACAGTTTGTTGCAAATATCATTAAGTGTGGTATCTCTAGTTTGTGAAGCATTTATAACGTTTAGGATGGAACAGGACGATTTATATATATCTAATATTTTTTCGGGTGGTATGTTAAAAGTATTTTCCGAATTTATTAATTTAGTTGCCATTAGTTTTTTATGTTCTCTATCATGCACTGTTATTCTGCAAGATGTCCTGTGACGAAGAAATCACTATATTGCTTACTCTCTAAAAATGAATTAGTCAAAAATGTCATAGCGAAAAATTCTCGTCAACAGCAATTTGTATTCAGGACATTTAGCAGTCAATTCCTATAAAATATTTTTCGCTGAATCCGAAAATGTCAAAAGTTATAAAAGTGGAACAGTTTTTGAAATATAATCAATTTTGGAATCGACTATAACTCAAAAAACTGCTTAACTTTTATAGTTTTTGACGGTCTTTTCGGATTCAGGGGACAATTTTACATAAGAATTGGCTAGTAAATGTCTGAGATATAAATAGAGTATGATATTGGACATATGTCCAAAAATAGAAATTTACATTTTTACCAACCAGTAACTGGACACCGGCCATTTTACTGTTTGTTTTCAGAATTAAAATTAAAACGCATTAAAGTAACAATGTTTAAACCATTGTAATTTAAACACAGCCCTGCTCTTAACCAAAAAACAAAGATCTAATAAATTATCTTGAAGAAAAAAGTTTAATCAAGCATATATCTTTCTTATACGGTTTAGGGTTGAATGTATGTAGCAAATATTTTTCCTTGTCTAACGGTTTTATTGCAATTGTTCTGAAAGCTTTATCCTTGACCAAGATGTAGGTAAATCTAATTATTTAACATTGCCTGAAAGGCATTAAACTGAACCTTAATGGTTACAAAAACATTATAATCCTATCAAGACATAATTAAAAACAATAACTCGTAGATTACCTCAATTATGCACACCACAAAATATTTTTAAGCTCATCTACCTATAGGTATACAAATGAATATATATAAGGGCATTAAAAACAAATAACCCACACTGTACAAACAGATCTCTAGCTCACACAACCGTACTAAAGATGAATTCGAAGTTTAAAAGAACAAGAAACGAGTTTGATGAAAATGATGAATTCTCGACATCGACAAAAAAGTTCAAACCTTGTACAAAGAGTTTTTATTTGGAAGATAGCGACGATGATTTGTACGATGGAAAGGGTGAAGATTTTCCTTGGTTTCATCGGTACCTTGAACGATTGAACGAGACGAATAAAGAATCGAATGGTTGTAATAAAGAGGATGATACATCATCATCCAATGAAGAAGGGTTAGATACTTACACTAACTCTCACAACCGTAGTAAAGAAGACGACGGTTTCTCTTCTTCAGTGAAGAAGTTCAAACCTTGCACAAAGAGTTTCTATTTGGAAGACAGTGATAATGATTTGGACGATGAAAAGAATAAAGAGTTTCAGTGGCTTGATCGGTACATCATCGAGGAGTTTGGTGCAAATCAGGAAGAATACTCATCAAGGGATGAAGAGTCCAGTGGTTGTAATGAAGAACAATCCAGCCACAAGGAAGAATTGAATGAAGAAAATCGTAGAGTTTTCAAGTTTCTTGACTCGTATATTAGAAGGCTAGAGCAAAAATAGATGCTGCTTAATGTATTTTAATGATTAATATAGTTTGTATATATGTATGTAATGTTTTAATAAATTTTTTAAAAATACAATTGTATATTATAAAAAAATCCACGTACTGAGATATTACACTTCACGGTGGATAGGTTTTTAAATAGCAAATTATAAAACAGCAACACTCTCATCTGCATATAAATTCTAACTGACCTTCAGGAATCACATGCATCTGTAATGTCGTAAACAGAGGTTTTAGCTTATTTAAACGGAGGATAGAATCAATTTTTGTAACAACTACAAAAATCATTTCTTTTAATAATAATATTTTATATTTGGTTCGATTGTTTTGGATGTGTTTAATTTACTTAGTGAACTGATATTTTTAGTATGCTTTTACTACCACAGATATTTGAAAACATATAGGTTAACCTAGAAAGAATAAAAGTCACGGAGGATAGGTTTTATACTGTATCTACTTAATTATGAGAGGTCAAAGTCATTTAGTTTCAACAAGTTAAAACAATCATTTAGTTTTATTAAATATCTCGTGGTAACACCATCAAATAAAAGCCCATAAATCAACGTTGAATGGAGATGATAAGGTAAGAATTACGTATACTGATTTAAAAGTCTGATACTTTCAATTTATGTCAGATTTCAATATGGTTCTTATTTTATTACCGAGACGATATCGAATCTTCAGACTTATTCAGGAAAGTCTGAACTACGTTATTTTGAACTTAGTTTGTTGGCAGATTGTCGATTGTAAATTTTTGTGTGTTTTGGTGATGAAATTTAAATTAATTATTTGGGTTTTATAAGGTAGTTAAATGCAGTTGTTTTTAACTTTTGGGGATTAAAAATTAACATCTGAGTGCTTTGTGGGATTTGTTTTTGCAGTTTTAAGTGTAAACAGGTAAAATATTTTTCTGGTTTTTATTTTATACCTAACATTTAAATCTTTACATAAGAGTAAATCCAAATGAAAACACCAAAAATGAATTTAAAAGTGCGCTGCATGATTTTTTATTTTAATGAAAAAATTTGAGGATGATCTTTTAGGTATCATATATGAAAAACCGTTGCAGTTTTAATTTTTAGTTGCTTTATTTTTAATCGGCACCCTTTAGAAACCTGAAATCGTGTCATTTTCTTACTCTCTTATAAAAGGCTAAAACTTTTTTCTGTTGCAATTATTGAAATGATTGTAATTTTATTTTACTGCCTAGTAAGTATGTTTTCAATATTAATTATTATTATCTAATTAGTTAATCTCATAAAAGAATGGTAAACCACTAAAGATTCATGATAATTTGCCAATTTTTGTGATTTTTGTCTGGCTCCTGTGCCTATTCTACTAAATCTAGAAAGTTATTTTTTTTCAGGTATCAAGTACTTATAAAATAGAAAACGTAACTATTATTTTAAGTTTCTAGACTATCATTTTCTTTATTAAAAAAATTATTGAAACTTGATAATTCTTAAAATTAGTCAATTTTGCCCTCAGAAATCATTATCTTGAGGAAAAAATAAAAATCTGAAACTTTCAGGAAATGTAGTCCCCACCTTCATCTTTTCAGTCCAGTTAGTCTTGTTTTGTTATTTTTATTCCTTTAAAAGATATATTAATTTTTTAATGCCCGTTTAGTAGCGATATAAACTGCTCGTCATAAAAATCGACGCACCTAGTTTTTTGGAAAATATTTGAAAGCTTGTTATTGAAAAATTACTGAATCGATTTTGAAAATCTTTGGAAATTCTGAATAGCTGATTCTTTGACTCTTATGTCAAATTTTGGGAATACCATATTTTGCACATAGCATTATACTACAGGGTGTTAAACGACGAGATGTATTTTTTCCGAAATTTCAAGTTATTCCCATTCATGAGGCAGTTGAGTTTGATAGTCGTAATACCCCTCCCTAATATAAGTAAGGTAATCCCTCGGAACGTTTTCGAGATTTTGTGAATATCGCGGCTTACTACGATTATATGCCAATTTATCGAAAATTGTCGTTATTTCCCAGTTTAGTCCAAAAAATGGGCAATAGTGGATTCTTTGACTTACGTCTAATTTTCAGAATAAGATATTGTGCACATAGAATTATAGTACAGGGTGTTAAAAAAAGGGATGTTTTTTTTTTCCAAAATTTCAAATCCCAGTCATAGGGCAGTTGAGCTTGATAGTCGTAATAACCCTTCCTAATAACAGTTAGGTTATCCCTCGGGACGTTTTTAAAATTTTGTGGATACCCATGGGGAAAAATCGTCTAAAGACGATCGTCTTTAGACGCAAATTCGTCCAATCGTCTTTCAAACGATCGACTTTCAAACGATTCAATCGGTTGCGTAGGTTCAGGGCCGGCTCCAGGGTACGTGCAGCCGTGCCCCTGCACAAGGCGGCAAAATTCTAAGGGCGGCAAAAATCGAAAGGTGGCAAAAAGTTATTCGTAAGTAATATCATAAGGGCATTTAATTTTTCCGAAAAAAATCGAAAAAACAAGTTGCTAAGTAATATTTTAACAAGAAGCATGAGTGCTGGTGGCAACAAAAATCCGAGTCGAAGAGAAGGATTTTTGCACCTGCACGAATGCATTTTGTTAAAAAATATTACTTAGCATTGTGTTTTTTCATTTTTTTTCACAGGAAAAATTAGATGCCCGAATGGTATTTGACAAGACTATTTCATGATTACCTAACAGCTGATAACAGCTGTCAAGTTTTGTCACGGGGAAACTCGAAAAAACTGCTGACAAGTGCTTTCACACAGTTTTTTCACCTAGAAACCATGCATTTGTAATTCAAAATTAAATTAAGACGAGGGAAATAGTCAATACAATACGATATAGGTTCTAAATTAGATATTTCCAATTTAATTTTAATTTAAACAGATTTTTCATATTTTTACTACTGGTCAGTTTTATAATGTTAGATAAAATAATTATTATTAGAATATATTACTGTTTTTTTAGAATGCGATGATATTTTATTTATTTGTTATTAAATAATAATTTTTTAAACTTTTTTGTTAATTTTATCTTCCCCTTAATGCTACAACTGGATAACTCGAAATTTTACGAATCCAGTTCTACTAAATACTTACATACCAATTTTAAAATATTTTATTTACAAATTTGTTTTTTCAGATATCCAATTGTAGCATCAAGGGGACGATATTATTTAAGTAGTTTTTTTTAGAAATTGTACCAAATTAATGGGCACTAAAAAGTAGGTAACTATGAGGGGCGGCAAAAATATTTTTGCACGGGGTACCAAAATGTCTGGAGCCGGGCCTGCGTAGGTTAGGCGGTCGGCTGTACAGACGAAATATATATTTGAAATTCTTCTCTATTACCTATAATAAAGAATTTCAAATATACTTTGGAATATTTGGAATTGTCTATTATTCGAAGTAGGTAGGTATCGCCTTTAGAATTTAATTAATAATTATGGCAAAATAAAAATATTTTCTCATCGGTTAAGTTATAACTTAAAATTTAAATTAAAACGATCGTCTTTTTTCGACTATTATTTTAGACGATCGCCTTTTGTATCGTTTATCACTTTAAACGATCGTCTTTAGGGTCGGCTATTATTTAAGACGATGAAAGACGATCGTTTAAATAATTAAACGATTTCGTTTGAAAGTAGACGATCTTCTTCAGACGATCGTCTTTTTTACAAAAGATCGTTTAAAAAATTAAGCGATATCGTTTAAAAATAGACGATCTTCTTCAGGCGATCGTCTTTTTTTTAAACGATTTTTTCCCATGGGTATCTTGGCTAACTACGATTATATGGCAATTTTTCGAAAATTCACGTTATTCTTCATTTTAGTCCAAAAAATAAGCAATAGTTGATTCTTTGACTCTTATGTCTAATTTTGGAAATACGATATTGTGCACATAGCATGATACTACAGGGTGTTGAGCTTGATTGTCCTAATACCCTTCCTAATAACAGTTAGGTAATCCCTCGGGACGTTTTCAAGATTTTGTGGATATCTTGGCTAACTACGATTATATAGCAATTTTTCGAAAATTGTCGTTATTCTCCACTTAATTCCCAAAAATGAGCAAACTACGAAAGGTATCGATTAGTTATCAACATATCGTTTCCCCAATTTGCATGTTCTTGTGCCCATCTTCTTCTAGCAGAAAAAGGGGGCAGGTAGCTCTTCGTCTTGCGTGGTATGCAATCTTACATCCGTCATTTTATTTTTTAAATGTGATTTGCTGTTTGAAAAATGTTTTCATGTTCGACGACAAAAATGACAAAAATAATTGAAGGAAGGAAGCTCCAAACCAGATATGCGCCATATTTTTTAAACTTTCATAGTCAACCGTTTGTAGAAAATTGCATGAATATAGCCTGCATAAGTTAACGAGAATAATTTTGCTATGTGCACAATATCGTATTTCCAAAATTAGACGTAAGTCAAAGAATCCACTATTGCTCATTTTTGGACAACTGGGGAATAACGACAATTTTAGAAAAATTGGTATATAATCGTAGTTAGCCAAGATATTCACAAAATCTCGAAAATGTACCGAGGGATTACCTAACTGTTATTAGGAATATCAAGCTCAACTGCCCTGTGAATGGGGATTTGGAATTTTGGAAAAAAACATCTCTTTTTTTAACATCCTGTAGTATCATGCTATGTGCACAATATTGTATTCCCAAAATTAGACATAAAAGTAAAAAATCAACTATTGCTGATTTTTTGGACTAAAATGAAGAATAACGTGAATTTTCGAAAAATTGCCGTACAATCGTGGTTAGCCAAGATATCCATTAAATTTTGAAAATGTCCCGAGGGATTACCTAACTATTATTAGGGAGGAGTATTAGGACTATCAAGCTCAACCGCCCTGTGAATGGGGATTTGGAATTTTGGAAAAAAACATCTCTTTTTTTAACATCCTGTAGTATAATGCCATGTGCACAATATTTTATTCTCAAAATTAGACGTAAGTCAAAGAATCCACTATTGCTCATTTTTTGGACTAAACTGGGAAATAACGACAATTTTCGATAAATTGGCATATAATCGTAGTAAGCCGCGATATTCACAAAATCTCGAAAACGTTTCGAGGGATTACCTTACTAATATTAGGGAGGGGTATTACGACTATCAAACTCTACTGCCTCATGAATGGGAATAACTTGAAATTTCGGAAAAAAATCATCCCTTCGTTTAACACCCTGTAGTATAACGCTATGTGCAAAATATCGTATTCACAAAATTTGACATAAGAGTCAAAGAATCAGCTATTAAGAATTTCCTAAGATTTTCAAAATCGATTTAGTAATTTTCCAATAACGAGCTTTTAAATATTTTCCAAAAAACTAGGTGCGTCGATTTTTATGACGAGCAGTTTAGTTAGTTTTATTTATAATTTAAAATTTAGATGGCTTTCATGTTTGTTGGAGAAGTGTCAGAACTGTCAAAAGTATTTCATAAATAATATTTGTGCGTATTTCTTTGGTAAATTTTGTATACAACATAATATGTCATAATATGTTATATACAAAACGTTTTAAAATCACCAAAGGAAGACCACAAATAATAATTATGAAATATTTTTGACAGTAGTAGTTATATGGTAATTATGTTATATTTTATGTATTGTATAACCTATATATATATATATATATATGATTATATATTATATACATTATAATAAAGTATTTAATTGGCTAATTGGTGTTTAAAGAAGAAGAATTAAAAAAATATATTCAAGATTCTTATGGTTTATATCGTAAAGTATAATAAGTGAAATTAATAAAGAGTTAATTTAAACGTATAAAAAATGCGTTAAGCAGTTTTTGTCGGTTTCTTTCACAATTTAAACCAAATTAGTCTTGTTCTATTATTTTGATCCCTTTAGTAAGGCACTGAATAGTTATATGTATGTATTTTAAATGTTAGTGTTAGTGAAAAAAAATTACACAATCTGTAAATACTTCTTTAAATTTTAGTTTTTAGGTAACTGGTTAAAATAAAACATGTTATAATAAAGGGGTTTATTTAGAATATTTTTTGGTTTTTTCTTATTTTTAACAATTTAAAACTTCTCAGAACTTGAATATTTTCTATGAGAAAGAGGTACAAAAATGATATGTTCTTGCATTTTTAATTGCAATTAAATTCTTGAATCTCGAACACTTATTACACTTGCAAACTTTTTGAAATCACAATTTAAATACCTAAATATAATATTTATGAAATACCTAAATATAATATTTATGAAATATTTTTGACAGTTCTGACATTTCTCTACCAAACATGGATTGACTAAGTCAAAGCCATCTAAATTTTAAATTATAAATAAAACTAACAATATCGCTTCTTAACTGCATTAAAAAAATTATTATATCTTTTACCTGGATAAAAATAACAAAACAAGACTTACTAGACTGAAAATATGAAAGTTTCAGATTTTTATTTTTTCCTCAACATAATGATTTCTGAGGGCAAAATTGGCTAATTTTGAAAATTATTAAGTTTCAATGATTTTTTTAATAAAATAAAATAACAGTTACGTTTTCTATTGTATACTTATATATAAGTACTTAATATCTGAAAAAAGTAAATTTGTAGATTTAGCAGAATAGACACAGGAGCCAGACAAAAATCACAAAAATTGGCAAATTATTACGAATCTTTAGTGGTTTACCATTCTTTTATGAGATGAACGAATTAGATAATAATAATTAATATTGAAAACATACTTACTAGGCAGTAAAATAAAATTTTAATCATTTCAATAATTGCCACAGAAAAAAGTTTTAGCCTCTTATAAGAGAGTAAGAAAATGACACGATTTCAGGTTTCTAAAGGGTGCCGATTAAAAATAAAGCAACTAAAAATTAAAAAGGCAACGGTTTTTCATATATGATACCTAAAAGATCATCCTCAAATTTTTTCATTAAAATAAAAAATCATGCAGCGCACTTTTAAATTCATGTTTGGTGTTTTCATTTGGATTGACTCAATATTAAAATAAAAAATGAGAATAGTGGGGTTGATGTCAGAGTCCATAAGTAACTAGTACTAGGGTAATAAATAAGTCGGCTCTGGGCGAAACAAGTGAGGTGCGACGATCGAATTAGAAGGCAATTTGCTGGCGGCAAGGCCAACTCGACTGTTGCGACGCCGGGCGTCTACGTCGCCTCGCCTACTTAGATGCTGCCGCGTAGAGGTGAGAGAGGTAGCTTGGGGGTGGTGGAGTGAAATCGAGGAGGCAAGAAATAAATTGGAAGAAAACAAGTGCCTCCTCCCGGCCAACTACGAGATGATATAGCGAATTGATGCACAGTGGGGGAGTTTTTGATTTTTTGTTTACGTTTACTATTATTGGTAGGATTGACGTTTGACATTTGACAAATTATTGTTTAAAGTTCTTTGAAGAAAATCTTGTCAGTACAGTTTCCAAACCAAGAAAATCCAGACCAGATTTAAAAACAATGAAAGTAGATACAAAAGGGGAGTTCTGGACCAGATACAAAATGATAGTTTTGAATGAAGTGATCTAAGAGTGTTTTCGGCAATTTTAACATATTGGTCGGACATTTTATTTTTGATTTAGTATTTTGTGATTGGTGAAAAGGGTTTTAAAATAAAATTCGAGCCCTGTCTCAGTGAAGTTGGCCCAACCACTCAAAATATAAAATTTGTAATTTTATGCGATGAAAAGCCAACAATTTTTTATCATATGTAATTATTGGTCAATCTTCATGTTGTAAAAAATATGTGTATGTATATTATTTAGTTTTAAGTTGGATGTTTGGTTACAATACAAAAAAATCGACAAAAATGCATTAACTTGGATTGCCAGATTTTTTAATGCAAGTCGGCTGTGCTAAAAGTAAAGAAAATATTTGACATTTAAATAATTGTAAGCAAGTTGGTAGTGACATTCCAGTATATATTTATGCTTTCGGTGTGGTTGACAAATAATAATGTCCCGAGGAAAAGCTGTTTCTGAAGAAATAAGAAAAGTGATAATTTACTTGCATTTAAATAAAAAATCCGCTGCACAAATCGCTGAAACTATTAATTTGTCACGATATACAGTGCGAAATATTATTAAACTGCACAAAACTACAGGATCTGTGGCGCAGAAACCAAAAAATGGAAGTCGTCCTCACTATTCTGATAAAAATTTAAGGGCTTTAAGAAGAATTATCGTTCAAAATCGTAGGGCTAATTACGGTGAATTAAAAGTTTTGTGGAATCAGGCAACGAGTAAATGTTTTTCAAGGGCAACCTGTCATAGAGCTGCTCAAAAACTTGGGTTTAAAACTTACAAGGTTTGCTTGTAATGTATACGATTTTTATTTATTTTTAATTTTAGTATCTGTAGGCAAAGGAAAAACCTTTATTGACAAAAAAACAGAAGAAAAATAGACTTCTCTGGTCAAAAGAGCACAGGACTTGGTGTCAAAATCAATGGGATTCAATTATATGGAGTGACGAAGCTAGATTTGAAGTTTGCGTTGGTGATAATCGAAGCCGAATTATTAGAACTAAAGCAGAAGTCTTTCACAATGACTGTCTTAAGAAAAAAGTAAAGTTTCCGGCCTCTGTGATGATTTGGGGATCTATGTCAGCTAAAGGGATCGGTAAATTACACTTTGTAGAGGGCATTATGAATGCTGATAAATATATTTACATCCTAAAAAATAACTTAAAACCGCAAATTGAAGAAATGCGTTTAAATGATATTGAATGCATCTTCCAACAAGATGGTGCAGCGTGTCATACGGCTAAAAAAGTGAAAGCTTGGATGAAAAAAAATAATATTTCACTTTTAAAATGGACATCTAGTAGTCCAGATCTTTCGCCTATAGAAACTTTGTGGCATATTATGAAAAAGAAGTCTTAGAGTTGCGTGCTCGCCTGCAAGAAATTTGGAATAATTTTACGCCGGATGATTGTCAAAAATTGGTTGACACCATGCCGAGACGTATACAGGCAGTAATAAGCCATAAAGGAGATGTTACCCAGTGGTAGTTTCCAATTAAAATGTATTTATTTAAAATATTTTTTTTTTCTTAATTTTTGGTTTAGGTACGGACAATATAAGAGAATTTTAAATATTTTTTTATTAGGTACTTAAAAATACAATTTAGCGGTAGAGAATTTAATAAACGTTATTTATTTAATTAAAACAATGTGTTAATTTTAATTGATTACCGTATAATATTCTAAATATCTTCAAAAAACTATTTTTGTTAGTTGGGCCAACTTCACTGAGACAGGGCTCGTATTATTAGTAAATAAATAAATAGTATTTATATTACTAGGTAGTAGGGAAAACAATTTTCTAAGAACGTTTCTTTTTAAAAAAAAAATTTATTTTGACATAATGTTTTCCCACTGTGTTTCAACACAAAATTGCAAGAGAGTTCCAGTCATTAGTGCTAAGGTAACTGGATATAGCGTTTTACGTCCCCGCCATCTAGATGCTTGAATATTTAAAAAGCATAAACAAAATATGTAAGACAGGTAAGGGAAGCCTTCCCTGCACTCAACACGCCTGCTACGATACATGTATAGCCCAACACAAATTGCCCGGTCTTAGAGACCTTGTTATACACGCCAAAGCTAACTTGACTATCGATTTTTATTCATGAATAAATTATTGGCTGTTGACAGTGCGGCTACAGGGAAATCTCATTTTGCAAAGAAAACAAAAATTAATAAGCGACAAGAATCTATACGGAGTATACGGGTCATTCCATACGACCTATATAATAAAAGAGTTCGAAGGTAACCATCGTCAAATTAACTAAGGGAATTACCCGTACTTATAAAAAGTTGTGTTGTAAAAGATTGCTTGTTTATTAAAAGATTTTAATCCAATTTAAATTGCTCGCTTCAGTCAATTTAAGAAAATTATGTATAAAATAAAAATATCGCCCTTTGAATAACTCATTACGAAGGTATATTAAAACCGGACATAATCCCGGGTAGGTTGATTTTTAATCGCCATACACTGCATTCAACTACCTTATTAAAACGACATTAATAATTTAATTCCTTGTTATCCACAATCTGCTATCCTAATTGTAAAATAGTTATTTATGTATCAAGGCAGTAAAGTCGTATTTTTTATAACGAATGTGGAAATTACCGCGTGAGTGATAAAAAATGGCTTTAATGCCGAGGTGCATATTAAATTTTATCCGAAATCACATTTAATAATACTAATGATTAATATTGATAATCAAATCAAATTTCATTTGAATGTTTGTTGCGATATTATTATATATTTGTATTAAACATTTTATGAAAGGTTCCAATCGACCTCTGCGACGGTGCTTTTTTTAAAATATTATTTAGTTGCTGCTGAAGAGCAGTAGACACATCTTAAAATGTATAATGGGTTGCATACAATACTCGTATAAGTTCTACTTTACTGCCGATTTCGGATAAAAGTATTATTATTAACATATACACACAGAAAAAAAGCTGCACTATATTAAAGAATAGTACACAGTAAACAAAAATCAACTCTAAGCAACACTAATTAGAGTTCACACAGGTCCACACTAAATAGTGTTGTTTTATAACACTACAATTAGAGTTAATTTGTAGTGTAATTTTCCCCAAGTAAGCAAGTATGATTTAACACTATAGCACTGAGGATAAAGTAATTTTACACTGTATTAAAAAGTGTTAATTTACCTAAAATCGTGTACTTCTACACTTCCTGGGTAAAATCCCACTTTTGTTCAGTGTAAATTAACACTACTTTGGAAAGTTCTAATTTTAGAAAGGTACTTTTACTCTTCTAGTGTAAATTAACACTATTATTTGAGTAAAATCTATTGGTGGTAGTGAATAAAACGAAAAGGTAAATAAAGATAAACATTTATTTGGAACAAAAATCTATGACAATTATCAAAATCGGTGCCTTTTAAAATATAATTTTATATTTGAGTCGTATGGCTGGCTTAAGCAAAATGGTTCCTTAAAACGTAAAAGTTTTAGATCAATGCAATGTTTTACTGGCTGTCAACTAGTAAGCAATGAATTATCTTGAAAATTCATCGGAAATCCATTTTTCTGTTATAAAAAATGGGTGATCCCATTGGTAGAGAGGCGTCAGGCGGCTGTATGTCGGGAATTTACCACACGTGTACAAATTTTCCATAATATTAATAAAAATATAGGTATAGGTTAATATAACAACCATTACACTTGAAAATAAAAGTAAATCAAGTGTGTATGTATTTATATTATTAATGTTACAAGTACCCGACCTACTGCCGTAAATTATTGAAATATAATATAGGTCGGGTATGGACATCCTTTTAACATATTGGTATTTATCGAGTATTAAGGCTTAAAGAAAAAGAAAGTATAATACTTACCAAAAAATAAGAATGTCCTCTTATGGATTCACCGTAATTAAAATCTAACTGAACAAAAATGCCACACTTCCACAACGCGGTATCTCCGGATATCCACTACGTAGGTAGATAGGTACCAACCAAACATTTTAAAACGCATTACGGTTATTACCAGTTTTTTCAGTCTATTTTGGCACTATTGGTGTAATTTAACTTTAATTGCGATACAATGTGCACTAGTAGTGTAAAGAAAAAAGAGCTCTTAGTAACATCAAAACAGACAAAGAAATTGGCATGCACAGTAGTGTACATTTTGTCACTATTTAACACATTAAGGGGTAATAAACTCTCGCATTAAGTTTTTCTACCCTTTTGATTTATTTTAATAATAAATAGTGTGAATGTACCAATGAATAATGTTCATATTCTTTAAATGTGTTTAATAAAGTTAATAAGCACTAAATGCTACCTAGTGTATTTTGTAGTGTAACTTTTACACTTACAAATCAACTCTAATATTTTTACCCCTACACTAAAAAATTTACACGGGCAAAATTTTTTACTGTGTACCTACTACTGCATTTCTTCGAATGAACTAACTGTTCAAGAGTTTTTTTGAGAAGCAACTCAAAATCCTCAAGCTTTTATTGATACATAGAAAATAATATTAGTAAATTAAAGGTAAATGTTATGGAAACAGGAAATTAAAGGTCATAACTCACTTCAATTAAACCCCATTACGTGTCTTTACATTCCTTGGTCCTTAGTCCTTATTACATCTTAAGGACGAAGTTTAAAGGACCACGGACCCCTGCAGGACCCACCTACAAGAATACTTAAGATAATAAACGACAGGCATAATGGTGTGTAATTAAAATGAGGAGGGGGGTCAAAAGGGGCCTTTTAATTTATACTAAAATCTCTCCAAATTAACTTTAATGACGGTAGTAAAAAATATGTTTACGTTGTTTCTTAGATGAATCCTTTTTTGTATACCTTTGTTTTCATATTTAAGTGGGGTAAACCACATAGTTATTAGATATGCCGTTGTTTTAAAGATTTTAGTTCTTTTCTTATGAATATATAAAAAGGATAGTTTATTTGTTTAAACTTTATTTAGGTTTACTTAAAAATATGAATATTTGAATTTTTAATAATAGTTTTATAAAAACATGCAAAAAAGTATAGTAATTGGACATTTTATATAGTAATTGGACACATGGACCATAGTTATTGGACATACAATATTTTTTAAAGATGAATTGCTGTTTTAGGTAAATTTTTTTATTTCGTTTTTGTAAATATCATATAATTCAAATATTTCTTTCTAGAATTCTTCATCCCTTTTCTGGATTCTAAAGGTAACTACTAATTCCTTGGCCTGACTTCTGAAATAGTTTGTTGCAAATATCATTAAATGTGGTATCTCTAGTTTGTGAATTTATAATGTTTAGGCCGGAACAGGATGATTTATATATATCTAATATTTTTTCGGGTGGTATGTTAAAAGTATTTTCCGAATTTATTAATTTTGTTGCCATTAGTTTTCTATGTTCTCTATCATGCACTGTATTTAAATCTGTTATTCTGCAAGATGTCCTGTGACGAAGAAATCACTGTATTAGTCAAAAATGTCACAGCGAAAAAGCATTCTCGTCAAAAGCAATTTTTATCCAGGACATTTAGCAGTCAATTCCTATGAAATATTATTTGCTGAATCCGAAAATGTCGTCAAGTTATAAAAGTAGAACTGCTTAACTTTTATAGTTTTTGACGGTCTTTTCGGATTCAGGGGACAATTTTACATAAGAATTGGCTGGTAAATGTCCGGGATACAAATAGAGTATGATATTGGACATATGTCCAATAATAGAAATTTACATTTTTTACCAACCTGTAATTGGAAACTGTTTGTGTTTGGACATGAAATAAGCTAAATATCTCTCAACAACTAAAAAATAAATAAATAACCATCATTTTTCATGTGAATACCCTCAATGATAACAGGACAATAAAACGGGAAATTTCTTTGACCGAAAGTTCCGAATAGTTGACAATTGGTTAACAGGGAGTTGAATGTGCTATTATTACAGAATCCCTTAATTTTCCTGTTCTATTGTTCCTCGGCGCCTTTCTACACAAGAACATACCAATAACAAGGAAAGGAAACCTTTCGACTATCGAAGAACGATTGGACCGCGTCAACCAGTTCAGAAAGCATTACGCAGCAGATATATTTGATTAAAGCAAGATGCAGCATTGCCATGGCAGTAAATTAGTTTTTTTGCCGCTTAAAAGTGAAAATAATGAAAGTAGATACAAAAGGGGGGTTCTGGACCAGATACAAAATGACAGTTCTGTGTGTTGTCGGCCATTTTAATAATGTTTTGATGTTTTATAATTTTTATTAAAAGACTTTTTAATTGGGTCTTGATAAAATTTAAAAGTGTATATAGAAGAAATTTTGTCATTCTACAATATTTACTTTTGGATTAAATATAAGTAGGTATAGGTATAGGTATCTTTATGTAAGTTAAGCAAGTTTTTCATGTGATTCTTCGGCCAACCTAATATCACTCCAAAATCTAAAATTCAATACATTATACTACACACATAAATATAATTATGTAATAAATATTACCTACACATACATTTGGTGGTTAATTCTATCAAATTTCACTAATTTAGCAGCTCTTTCATAATTCCAAACCAAATATTAACTAACACAAGAAACAATCTTCCATAATGTCGGACACTTTTGTGAGTGGGGGATATTTTTAAGAATATTGCCAAATTTACTAATCTTTGAATAAATATAATTATATTTATATCCAGTATAGTTTTACACCTTTAAGAACAGAATAGACGGGAATTTTCCAAAATTTGGTCTAATGGATTGTTAATCTTAAATTAAGAATAAGATTATTTCATTTAAAGTCTTTCTTAACATTTAACAGGCAAGAATAAGATCTGCTTGTTTAAAGAAAGATTAATATTTAGAATGAAAATGAATTATAAGAGCGAAGTTAGGTAATTATGATTTCTAACCAAGCTTACTTCCCTATTGGATGACACAATTCGTTTATTGTTTTCCAAGTTGGTAGGACTGTTATAATGGTTATGATATACAGTCAAGGGTGCTGTTTTGTCCTTTGAGTTAGTAAAGGTATTTCCGAACAACTATTCCGAGAGATACCTATGGCTAATATTTTATCGTTTTACTCACATTCTTGTTATCCAACAAAAACAATTTTGTGCGACATGTAGGCACCTCTTTATTTTTGTTTTTAGCCACCAGGTCTAGTAATAACATAACATAAGTGGTTCTGCACTAATATACAAATATATATAAAAAAAATCTACTTACTGAGATATTACACTTCACGGTGGATAGGTTTTTAAATAGCAAATTAATGAACTTAAACTTTTGAATTATAAAACAGCAACACTCTCATCTGCATATAAATTCTAACTGACCTTCAGGAATCACATGCATCTATAATGTCGTAAACAGAGGTTTTTGCTTATTTAAAATGATTAAAGCGCCATCCGTTGCATAAAATTTAAAGCAAAAACAGATTCACGGAGGATAGAATTAATTTTTGTAATAAATGGTTTTTATATTAACAGTTAACATATAGGTTAACCTTAACAGAGGATAGGTTTTAGACTTTTAAAACATTGTAAAAAATAATTAATTGCGGTTAAAAATCTGAAACCTGAGCTGTAATATCTACTTAATTATGAAAGATGAAAACACAATAAACGACTAGAGATTAAATGAACACCCTGTATACACTCTAGAATTTGTTCTGTCTGTGAAGTTTATATGCATTGAATCGGTGGTTGGGCTTGATATTATCTGGTTTTGTCGTACGAGTGCCAGAAACATGCTAACGTAACTAGTTTAGGACGCCCCTTATTTCAAGCACCACACCCTTATTCAACCTATGCACTAAACCGCATGTATTTACCACCCCATGCTCCCAATTCACCACCCAATGGGGTAGTTAAATTTTTTCTGACCTATACTTTTTATGGTTTTATTCAAGGCGTTTTGTAATTTTAAACATTTCAGTGAAATCGGAATTTCAATTGAGTTTATCGTTTTCGAGATATTTACAAAAAAAAATCTCCTAATTACGTCACTAGGCTATTGACAACGTTGCCAGCTTTTTCTATGGTTGCCAGTGTGTTTAGTTTAAGATTCTTATGATAGATGGCGCCACGTTATAATATTTTAGTTTTAAAACCACTTCAATTTTAGTTGAGAAGAAGAAGAATTGATTTTTTGACGTTTCTTTTTTTCGGGTTATGTTTTTTTTTAAATTTAGATTATTGAAAATCAATGTTATTGTTATGTTATTTGTAATTGATATTAGATAAGGGATTTATTAATAACGGACTCCAAAGCAGAGGAATCTTGTGGAATGGTTGGTTACATTGAACATTGGAGCTTTTAAACAAATAAAGTAAGTACCTATAATTATAATCATATTTTGTCGTAAATGCATTTCATTAGTATAATGCCTAGTTCTCTATATTCTTTTAGATATATCTTGGACTCTAAAATATCAAACAGTAATATGATACCTCGTAATAAGGAAGATAAGTACTTAATGAATTTGGTGACCATCTTTCACTCAACTGACAGTGACAGTATTTGTTCATAACCTCTTCGGGTATTTTCTGACAACTAACCGAATAAAATCATTAACAAGACAACTTGACAACAGGGTAATTTTCAACCAATAGGAATCTTAGAATGTTGGTCACATGACGAGGTTTGTGACGTCATAAAAAATTTATATTTTTTGTAAATATCTCGAAAACGGTAAACTCAATTGAAATTCTGATTTCACAGAAATGTTTAATATTACAAAACGCCTTGAATAAACCCATAAAAAGAATAGGTCAGAAAAAATTTAACTACCCCATTTTCAGCACAACACATAATCTATTAAGTTAATAGTATTAACATACTACTGAATTTTACTACTTTATTTATACCTTATAAAATACCCTGTACATAACCTATAACGTAGGAAAAATTTTGTTAGTAAAGGATCTCGAGACATAACAGTATTTTCTGATAAAAGTACATGTTCTTTTTCTATAAAAGACTCTTAACTTCTAGATAATGCCATACCACTGTTAAAACAAAAGGGTCGTTACCAAAGCAAATGTTTTTAAATAGGCAATAGCAAAGTTACTTTTCTACTTCTTTGGTAGTGGCTGGCCATAAAATATCCTTAGTGTAGCGAATAGTAGTTTTAAACATAAAATAATATTATGTTTTATAATTACCAATTTTGGTTTGTGTTTTTTTTATTAAGTTTATATCAAAAATTAATTTATTTATTAACGTTAATTTACTAGCGAGTTAAAACATATTTGGTAAAATATAACTTGTTGGTTAAAAAATATATCGAAATTAACCAAAGCAGTGGTTAATTTACCAAAAAGTTACGTCAAAAGTTAAAATAAACCAAAATAAGTCTGAAAAAAATAACTAGTCCTAAGCATGGTAAAAAGGAAAATGAAACTAAATTATTAATTAAGATACCTATGTATTCAGCGACTTATATAAAAAATATGGAAAATAGAATACACAGTAAAAAAAATCAACTCTAAACAACACTAATTAGAGTTCACACAGGTCCACACTAAATAGTGTTGTTTTATAACACTACAATTAGAGTTAATTTGTAGTGTAATTTTCCCCAAGTAAGCAAGTAAGATTTAACACTATAGCACTGAGGATAAAGTAATTTTACACTGTATTAAAAAGTTTTGATTTACCTAAAATCGTACACTTCCTGGGTAAAATCCCACTTTTGTTCAGTGTAAATTAACACTACTTTGGAAAAGTTCTAATTTTAGAAAGGTACTTTTACTCTTTTAGTGCAAACTTCTAGTGTAAATTAACACTATTATTTGAGTAAAACCTATTGGTGGTAGTGAATAAAACGAAAAGGTAAATAAAGAGAAACATTTATTTGGAACTAAAATCTATGACAATTATCAAAATCGGTGCCTTTTAAAATATAATTTTATATTTGAGTCGTATGGCTGGCTTAAGCAAAATGGTTCCTTAAAACGTAAAAGTTTTAGATCAATGCAATGTTTTACTGGCTGTCAACTTGTAAGCAATGAATTACCTTGAGAATTCATCAGTAATCCATTTTTCTGTTATAAAAAATGGGTGATCTCGTTGGTAGAGAGGCGTCAGACGGCTGTATGTCGGGGATTTACCACACGTGTACAAATTTTCCATAATATTAATAAAAATGTAGGTATAGGTTAATATAACAACCATTACGCTTGAAAATAAAAAATAAATCAAGTGTGTATGTATTTATATTATACAAGTACCCGACCTACTGCCGTAAATTATTGATATATAATATAGTTCG
The DNA here is from genome assembly GCA_921294245.1 of Brassicogethes aeneus. Lineage (NCBI taxonomy): Eukaryota > Metazoa > Arthropoda > Insecta > Coleoptera > Nitidulidae > Brassicogethes > Brassicogethes aeneus. The sequence continues at coordinate 3,177,194 of OV121142.1, read as the reverse complement.
GGTATGGACATCCTTTTAACATATTGGTATTTATTGAGTATTAAGGCTTAAAGAAAAAGTATAATACTTACCGAAAAATAAGTATGTCCTCTTATGGATTCACCGTAATTAAAATCTAACTGAACAAAAATACCACACTTCCACAACGCGGTATCTCCGGATATGCACTGCGTAGGTAGATAGGTACCAACCAAACATTTTAAAACGCATTTCGGTTATTACCAGTTTTTTCAGTCTATTTTGCCACTATTGGTGTAATTTAACTGTAATTGTGATACAATGTGCACTAGTAGTGTGAAGTAAAAAGAGCTCTTAGTAACATCAAAACAGACAAAGAAATTGGCATGCACTGTAGTGTACATTTTGTCACTATTTAACACATTAAGGGGTACTGAACACTCGCATTAAGTTTTTATACCCTTTTGATTTATTTTAATAATAAATAGTGTGAATGTACCAATGAATAATATTCATATGCTTTAAATGTGTTTAATAAAGTTAATAAGCACTAAATGCTACCTAGTGTAGTGTTAACTTATTAGAAAAACAAATCCAACTATCTTGGATAACGTAGCACATTTATAGAAAATTATGCTCCAATGGCATGTTATTTAACCAGTTATGCCACTTGGGATGGGTATACAATAATTGTAAATAATTTCCTGCAATTTAATACCATTCAAAATAATGCATTTATTAATTGTTCTACCACTTAGCATTGCCAAGGTGGCCCTTTGCTCGGCGTCAGCTTCGACGTCGAAGCTGGAGGCTGCGAAGCTACATAACCTAATTGAATTCATGACATTCATTTAAATTGCAAATTATTAAAGGAGTCACTCTCACACTTTGCACGTTTCGTTAAGTGACTAGGTTTATGTTAAATTGCCTTTTACTTCTTTATTTGTTACATTTTCGTTAGAGTCCGAGTTAATTTTTTAAACGCTTATGTTACAAACGAGTGTTTTTGAGAATAAAGCCGTGTATTTCGAGAGGAAATCCTGGGTTGAGTTTTACCGGTTTTCCAGTAAACAGTGTTAATCTGAATGAAAAAATAAATTGCATACAGTCTTTGTAAATATAACTTGTACCTATAAGATACAATAAATAAACATTTTAGTAGTGATTAACGTGAAAAGTGTAAACATTTCAATTCAGTAAAAATCGTCAAACAAATAAGTCGTCTAAATTTAAACAGCATTTAGCATTATTAAAAGCGTTGATTAAGAAAGTCTCCACTCAACGGTAAAATATCATTATATTATGTATTATATATAATATTATGTTGCCATGAATTCTTAGGTATATTTTGTTGTTTAAAATGCAGTTGTCGGCGTTTTTTAGAGAACTCAAACATAAAAATGGTTAATTTTAAGGTTATGTTTGTGCAAAAAATTTTTACTAATTTCTTACTTAAACTTAAATATAAATTATATTAGGTAAAGTTATCATTAGTTAATTCTGCACCAACAAATGTACTTACCGAATTGGATCCTTTGGCAAAACATGAAAATGCAACGATTTAGTTCTTGAATTTTATTTACAATTAAAAACACAATAATTCACCACGATCCCTTAGATAAAATGCACACACTAACGTAAATATACAAGCATTTAAGCGTTGAGTTTCTTAATCAATGATATAAGGAATAATCAATCGAAATCGAGTACTAAACAAGTTTTTTAGTTTTTTCCTTGCAACGTAAAACACAAATAACATATTTATTTAAAAATGATGTATAATCTGTGCTTTAAATGTATTGTTGACAATTCTTAAATCTTTAAGTCCACCAGATGGCAAAGCTAGGTTATGATTTTTTAGTTTAAAACTTAATTAGATTTTTTGTGCAGTTATGATGTTTTTAAACTGAAATAAATGCTTAAAATCTCATTCCGGCAAATTTCTCTTAAACTCAATTATAAAATGAATTTTCTTGGAAATTAAGGTAGCCACTTCAGTTTCACCTTAAGCAAGCAGTAAGAAAATTAGTTTAATTTTAATGATTAATAGTGGTAATCTGCCTCAACATCAGCAATTTTAAACAAACTTGGAAAAGTTGTATATACAGGGTGTTATATAATTAATGTAATATATTATATTAATTTTAATGTATTTTTTCAAAAGCACGTTTGTAGAAAAACATTAATAAATATTCAAAACATCAGTACCTTGGCGTGTCACAACTCCTGAATCAAATATTTGACTAATTTTATTTTAAAATATATTCAATTTATCTTCAATTTTTCAATTTCACTACAAACTATAAAACATTAAATAATATATCTTTCATATTTTATCATAGATTCGAATAATAGCAATTTTTAAAAAATTGTCAGTTCTGTGTCCAATGTTAAAATTCAAAGTTTCTGCGAAATATTAAAGTTTAAACGTCAAGTCCTCGTTTTAACTAAAGTGTTGGTAAAAAATTACCTACAGAGCCCGCCCTTTGCACGACAGTCATCTTGAAAACAATGCAAGCGGCGAAGTTGTGGTGAATGCACGTACAGTTCCAGTCAAAATTTCAGTACTGTGGTGAGTAGTTATTTTCTTACGTATATATATTTTATTGTAATTTATATAAGGCTATATGTAATTGTTGATAAGTAGCATCCACTAATAAAAAATATCAGTAAAATACTTAATTCCGAATTATAATATCAAATTTGTATCCCATTCATCAGTACCGTGTCATCAGTTCTATGTTCGATGTTTCGGTTATCTTTTTTCGCAAACTTCAATTTAAATTCTGCTTGCGCAGAACTTGTTTGTTTAATGTCATTATAAACTCTTATAAATTTGGTGTGAGTCCAATATCTAATAATTGAGATATCGGTATACCCAAAATCCACCAGCCGCCACTGATATTTTTGCCTTTCTCACTTTTAAATATTTTACTTGAATCTTAAAAATCTAATTATAGTTAGTAATTATCTGAGGTAAAATACTCTTTTTTAAAACAGTTTCGCATTAAGTATAACTTTTAAAGATGTCGCTTTTTAATTTCAGGAAAAACTCTTCCAATTTTATACTCATTAAACAAAGGACTTCTTAGAATATGCTGCTAGGTTTTAATTAATTAAGACTTTTATTAAAACAAAACTCCTTTTAACTCCACGTTTTTTATTTAAGTTTTTAATCTAACTAGTCTGTACAGTCATGAATAAAAATACGCTTTTTGCTATTAATTATAAGTTTGTTAATAAGTTAAAAATATAATTTGTAAGAAAAAGACCGCATAGAATACGGATAAAACTTTTTTAAATAAAATATGAAATATATTTTTAAGAAACACCCGCTTTCAGGAAAATGAAGATCAAAATATTTTTTTTGCTTAAATTGACTTTTGGTTGGATTTTTATAAATGTTTAGAGTTTTGTTTACTTACATTTAAGACAGGCAGTGCACTTTTTAATTTTTTTTACGTTTTTTTTCAGAAAAATGTGTTTAGCTAGCTTTATATATCTCCACTGTGTTACCAATTTGAAATCCAAAATTTAATTCAATAAAAAAGTTGTTATAAAAATAATTTGAAATAAAATGTACTTAGTTCACAAACTTTTGACTTTTTATTAAAAATTGTATGCTTTTTTTTTAAATATGTATGTTCTTAAAGTTACTTTTTAAAAGAAACCATTCCGATTCTTTGTTAAAAAACAATACCATTAATATTTTCTTTTAGTCACTGTATTAGTGAATTAAACTCTAATTTATAAACACGTATTACCAAGTGATAGTTTATAAAAATCATTTTAAGTATTTTTTTTAACAAAAACTAAAAAAAGTAACGAAATAGACATTGGTATCACAACGGACAGGGGTACACAAAGGACTTAATCAGATAACGTAAAAAAGAAACTATATAGGGTGGTACGATTTTAGAGTAATGCATAAAAAAATCCCTTGTAGTGGTGCTCACTTGCAGAATAACAACTTAGATTTTTAAATTGTAGACACCCTTTTTCTTTGACTATAAGCTGGTGAAGGTCCCTTTTAGTACTTTTATATTGCGTGGAATTTTTCCTTGGATGTAATCTATATCATGAGTTGTAATTACAAATAATTTTAAATTGGTTAATCATAAACTACTTTTAATAAAATCAAAGGTAAATATCCACGTTGTTGTCGAAAAAGTCTATTGCGTTACCCTAAATTCCATTGCGTTACCATAAGGTAACATAGTGGACTCGGTAACGCAGTGGACAAAGTTTTGTAAAACCATATTTAAAAAATAATAATAAGACATTACAGTCATTAATTACTCTCAATGAGCTTTAGTGCCCTAAAATAAACATAAACATGAAAAATAGTATTTTTTTTATTACCTTATTTTTATTATTTTTTAGAGTAACTTAGCGGACAAACAATTATTACATTCGCGTTACCCGCACCTGTTTTAACCGATATCTTCTTCCTGATTGAATAAATAAATTCAGCTGGGTAATGCGTACGTCCGAACATCATTTGTTGATCACGTGAGTACCAAAAAAGTTGCCATATATATATATGTTTTTTTTAATATTCGTAACTACGAATTTTGACAACTCAACTTGACAACCGTTCAATGTAACCTACAATAATTTAAACATAACCACAATTATATTACCAACCAAACCCCTAAATTTGCAACGTTGCCGCATTTCAGATAAAAAAACTTTAAATTCATCGAAAGTGTTTTTCGAACAAGTGGAATCTCCTATTTAATATAACAATAAAACTTTCATCCGCTGTTTTTGCTGCCTCTGTCGCCTCTCATCAAAAAACCGTTTTTTTATTCCTGAAACTTGGCAATCCTGACTCGTCGCAAACTTTCAACCGTTCGCCACTATCTTTTGTTTTCTTAATTATAAAGTTTGCCGTTTTTACAGCACATGTTTCTTGCACAACATGGTCAAGAACGCCGAGATGTTGCTGCTCCTTAAAAATCAATGAAACTTTATAATTTCCAAAGTTGGCAGCTTGTACAAGGGCTATTTATTAAACTCGGCTCGTAAAAACACTGCTGCCAACGCGAGGAAGTGTAATTTTCGCTAAGAAGTTTCCTTGTTTAATGTCTGTTTAGAGAAAAATTAATATTTCGACTTTCATCGAAAAAGTTGTTTTGATGTTTCACTAATCTTGTATCCTTGATGTTAATAAATAATTGTTTTAAAAAACTAAGGCGGCCGCCATTTTGAATTTAGTATGACGTTGTCCACCCGTCAAACCATCATTTGATATCTACATAAAGTTGGTTCTTTAAATTTAGCGCGCACCCTTTCCAACTTTAATTCTAAACGCTCAAATCATTGCCCGACCGCACAATAGGAAAATAGTAATCCCAGAAATTTGCGCTTCATATACGTCACACATTGCCGATACAACATCATGCTCCCCACCGCTGCACGGTGCCGCCGGCACCCCCGCAAGGCGGGGATAATACGCGAATTTTTGTAGACATTGAGGCCCACAAAGTTGGGCTTGTACCACAGTGTATGGAAGACAGCAGAGTCAGTCCCGAGATCTGTGCGGCTCGCTTATCAGCCGTTGTAAAAGTCTGGGCGGGGCGTGGAATGTTTTAGTAAACAAAGCTTATTAATTAGATCTATGCGTGTTTATAGTTTCTTATTTCTGTTTAGTCTTTGCCTTAGCGTTAAAATGGAAAGTTGTGATAAAAATGCAAGCGTAAAATACATTATTGTGTTGTGAATTCATGTAAAAATAATTCAAATAATTATAAAAGATCATTTTTATTTTAAAATATTATTATATTAACAAACAAATACCACAGTTTAAACCACAAAAAATATAAATAAAAATATTCATGTTTTTTTATAGTTCGTGTTAATCGTTGAGTTGTGTACATTATTATTTTGTTGTTGTGCGGTTGTGCCTTTATTAATCTAAAAATAATTATTGTAAGATAGGTAAAAATGAGCAGTACCTCATGTGGAAACCTTCTGAAGGAATAAATGAAAAGCCCACCTTATCCCGCACTTTTTGTATTATTCTAGCTAAATTTTGAAAATTCTTCTCGTGAAAGAACATATTTTTAAATATTTGAATCACGAAAAACATTTTTTTACTCCCAAATTCAAATGGGAAAATTAGCATTTTAAACGCATAAATTTCCTTATAAATCGATTTAATTTTTTAATATACTTAACGACCCTTAAACTCAAGTATTTAATTTATGTTATCAGGAAATTTTATAAAGTGGTTTTTTACATAATTTTATTCGATTTTATTTAATAGACTTTATGCCCTTAAAACGATCTTACAATTTTTACATTAAAATATATGTACGAGGTGTGTTCAGAAAATAACGGGAATTGGTAAATTTCGCGGGTTCAGAGGGTCCGGTTGTCATAAAATTTTCTTTATTATGTTGGTATATATGCCCCCGAAGTATGATAAAAACTTTAGCTGTTTTCATTGTTTACTTTGTCTGTGGCAGCCGCTAAGGTTAGACGTGTTTTATGAGCTCGGCGATTTTTCGTTCGTTAAAAGAAATGGATCAAATAATTTGTATCCAATTTTGCTTTAAAAATTAAATAAATTCTGTGAAATGTTAACAAAGGCCTATAGTGAGTCTGCTATAAGTAAAACAAGAGTTTACAATGGTATAGAAGTTTCCAAGACGGCCGTGAAGACGTTGAAGATGACGAACGCCCCGAACGCACAAGCACATTAACAACCGATAAAAACATGGAAAAAGTGGAAGAAATGCTTATAAACCATCAGAGAAGTCGCTGATGATGTTGGTATATCGATTGGCTTATCCCATGAAATTTTTTCGAATGTTTTGGGTATGAAACGCGTGGCAGCAAAATTTGTTCTAAAATTGTTAAATTTTGAACAAAATTTTTGGCCAAAAACAATACTGTAATGATGCCCCAGCCTCCATATTCGCCAGACATGCCTCTGTCTGACTTTTTCCTATTCCAAAAAATAAAGAGAACCTTAAAGGGCCGTCGTTTTGCAAGCATAGATGACATTAAAAGCGCATCGCTGAAAGAACTAAAGGCTATCCCAAAGATCGAGTTTTAGAAGTGTTTCGAGTATTGGAAGAAGAGCTGGCACATGTGCATGATATCCAATGGGGACTATTTTGAAGGCGTCAACATTAATGTAGACGAATAAATAAATATTTGTTTCAAAAAACGAAAATTCCCGATATCTTCTGAACACACCTCGTACGTAGATAGTCCTTTTGAGGTGCTTAGCAAATAATTTTTCGATATTACTTTCCATGTCAAAGGTGTAAACGTAAGATATTCCTAAATCATTATAAACAAGACAATTACTCAGCAACTTGAACTGTTATCTTTGTATAAGCAGGCTGCTAATATTTTTTTGGTATACTACGTATATCTCAAAGTCAATCCCTGTATACAGCTACAGATTAATAAGCCAATTTATAGTGACTTAACACCCATCTGCTTCCTACAAATACTGTAAATCAACATCACCGAAATGTCAAGAATAAGTGGATATATCAACATCATTGGCGTAGATAAACTCAATTGTTATTTTTTTTTTGATAGATAGATAGAACAAACACTTTGATAATGATCGTTCTAAGTATGAAACAACCACTAATTGTTAAAAGATTTTAAGGTGTCGTGATGTGGTGATTATGTTAGATGACCACCAAGACCCTGCGATTTAATGCTCCTAGTTTTTATGGGCGTATCTGAAAGCCAAAGACTAAACTTCAAATATCTGAGGTAGTAAAAGCATACTAAAAATATCAGTTCACTAAGTAAATTAAAAGAAATAATTTTTGTAACCATTTATGTAGGCGTTACAAAAATTGATTATATCCTCCGTGAATCTGTTTTTGCTTTAAATTTTATGCAACGGATGGCGCTTTAATCATTTTAAATAAGCAAAAACCTCTGTTTACGACATTATAGATGCATGTGATTCCTGAAGGTCAGTTAGAATTTATATGCAGATGAGAGTGTTGCTGTTGTATAATTAAAAGTTTAAGTTCATTAATTTGCTATTTAAAAACCTATCCACCGTAAAGTGTAATATCTCAGTAAGTAGATTTTTTTTATAAATATTTTATGTATGTGGGTCGTTTTCAAAAAAACACCCGCCTTCCGCTGTCCGTAAGTTTGAATTCCAATAACTTTGTTAAAAATTATCGGATCTTATTGATTTAAAAACCAAGTGAAAGCCTAAGCCCTTAGTAAACTCTTTCAGAAAATTTTTGTTTAGTTATTTCAGAATAATTTTTTTTTAATTTTGAAACTTGTGAAACACACATTTTTGCATGTCCCATTAGCGTTTTATAAAACTTTCATACATGTTTTTTTTTAAATATTGAATAACCAGAACATTGTGTTGCTTTATAGCAATCCATAACATCCTTAGTTAATACAGTAAACAATTTATATATAAAATAATTAATTTTAATCTACTTTTTTTAAATTTGACTCATGTCCCAGACATTTTTTCCGTTGCGTTACGTCCGTCGCGTTACCGATAGAATATTAAAAAAAACATGGCAACTTTTTTGGTACTCACGTGATCAACAAATGATGTTCGGACGTACACATTACCCAGCTGAATTTATTTTTTCAATCAGGAAGAAGATATCGGTTGAAACAGGTGCGGGTAACGCGAATGTAATAATTGTTTGTCCGCTAAGTTCTCAAAAAAAAATAATAAAAATGAGGTAAGAAAAAATACTATTTTTCATGTTTATATTTATTTTAGGGCACTAAAGCTCATTGAGAGTAATTAATGACTATAATGTCTTATTATTATTTTTTAAATATGGTTTTACAAAACTTTCTCCACTGCGTTACCGAGTCCATTACGTTACCTAATGGTAACGCAATGGAATTTAGGGTAACGCAATAGAATTTTTCGACAACAAAGTGGATATTTACCGTCGCTTTTATTAAAAGTAGTTTATGATTAACCAATTTAAAATTATTTGTAATTACAACTCATGAAATAGATTACATCCAAGGGAAAATTCCACGCAATATACAAGTACTAAAAGGGACCTCCACCAGCTTATAGTCAAAGAAAAAGGGTGTCTACAATTTAGAAATCTAAGTTGTTATTCTGCAAGTGAGCACCACTACAAGGGATTTTGTTTATGCATTACTCTAAAATCGTACCACCCTATATAGTTTCTTTTTTACGTTATCTGATTAAGTCCTTTGTGTACCCCTGTCCGTTGTGATACCAATGTCTATTTCGTTACTTTTATTAGTTTTTGTTAAAAAAAAATCCTTAAAATGATTTTACTATCACTTGGTAATACCTGTTTATAAATTAGAGTTTAACTCACTAATACAGTGACTAAAAGAAAATATTAATGGTATTGTTTTTTTAAGAAATAATAGGAATGGTGCCTTTTAAAAAGTAACTTAACTAACATAAATATTTAAAAAAGGCATACAATTTTTAATAAAAAATAAAATTGGAGTCAAAAGTTTGTGAACTAAGTACATTTTATTTCAAATTATTTTTATAACAACTTTTTGGATTTCAAATTGGTAACACAGTGGAGATATATAAAGCTAGCTAAACACATTTTTCTGAAAAAAACGTAAACAAAATTAAAAAGTGCACTGCCAGTCTTAAATGTAAGTACACAAAACTCTAAACATTTATAAAAATCCAACCAAAAGTCAATTTAAGCAAACAAAATTTTGATCTTCATATGCACCCATATCTACGCCACTGCAGTGAGATGTAGATAAATCACTTTACATTTACTGTACCCAAGTCTGGATTTCTGTATTTGCGAATTGTTTCTTGAAGTCGATAAGTTAAATCTAGAGCGTGTGGAACAAAGAAGCCAACTATGATATATCGAGCGTTTATAGTTTATAGTTTGAATGAACAGTTTCAAATGACATTTTGACTTCATTACAAATGATAATTATACATAATGGTATGCTTTCATGTCTAACGACAATTGGATGTTGAAAAATTTTCATTTTTATTTATTTTGATGTTCCATACTAAATTGTCATATTACCCTACTTTACTATATGTTATTCTAAGGATACATAAAGGATATCAAAAATTTTCCGCTTTATAGAAATACCACAATAAATTTTTTCGAGACGTATCAAACGATTGAGAAGGAATAGGCATGGAATACAAAGAAGGAAAATAAAATTTGATATCCAGAAGAGTCAATAAAAAAGTTTGGAAAGTTTTGCCAATATTGAGAATTATAATCATAACTTGGAGTGAATACTGTTGGAAATGTTGGAATCTAATTATAAATTATATATCCTGGGTAAAAAATACTGCATATTTTTTATTAAGGAATTAACAGAAACTTTTTAAGACCCTTTTCATTAGAACAAACAAAATAAAATTAATAGGCAATAAAACGCGACTCGCCCATAAAACACGATATCCTTTTTATGATGTTAGATTCCTTCACTCGAAAGTGTATCTGAAGTGTAGGTAAGAGTAGAGCAAGTTAAATTCGGAATTTGGGCTTTCCGAGAAAAGGATCTATTGTCTGCTCTTAGACAAAACTTAATGACCGTGACGTTCCTTCCAACGTTTTACTGTCTCGTCTATAAGTACGGCAATGCACCACCGAATTTTACTGCGCATTTAATGAACACTGCGATAAGGATTTAATTTACTTAGAACATACTTGAAAAAAGACAACTTTGATGGTACCCAGCAAAAAAAATCAACTCTAAGCAACAGTAATTAGAGTTCACACAGGTCCACACTAAATAGTGTTGTTTTATAACACTACAATTAGAGTTAATTTGTAGTGTAATTTTCCCCAAGTAAGCAAGTATGATTTAACACTATAGCACCGAGGATAAAGTAATTTTACACTGTATTAAAAAGTGTTAATTTACCTAAAATCGTGTACTTCTACACTTCCTGGGTAAAATCCCACTTTTGTTCAGTGTAAATTAACATTACTTTGAAATACTTCTAATTTTAGAAAGGTACTTTTACTCTTTTAGTGCAAACTTCTAGTGCAAATTAACACTATTATTTGAGTAAAACCTATTGGTGGTAGTGAATACAAAGGAAAAGGTAAATAAAGAGAAACATTTATTTGGAACAAAATCTATGACAATTATCAAAATCGGTGCCTTTTAAAATATAATTTTATATTTGAGTCGTATGGCTGGCTTAAGCAAAATGGTTCCTTAAAACGTAAAAGTTTTAGATCAATGCAATGTTTTACTAGCTGTCAACTTGTAAGCAATGAATTTTCTTGAGAATTCATCAGTAATCCATTTTTCTGTTATAAAAAATAGGTGATCCATTGGTAGAGAGGCGTCAGGCGGCTGTATGTCGGGGATTTACCACACGTGTACAAAATTTCCATAATATTAATAAAAATGTTAATATAACAACCATTACGCTTGAAAATAAAAAATAAATCAAGTGTGTATGTATTTATATTATTAATGTTACAAGTACCCGACCTACTGCCGTAAATTATTGAAATTTAATATAGGTCGGGTATGGACATCCTTTTAACATTTTGGTATTTATTGAGTATTAAGGCTCAAAGAAAAAGGAAGTATAATACTTACCAAAAAATAAGAATGTTCTCTTATGGATTCACCGTAATTAAAATCTAACTGAACAAAAATGCCACACTTCCACAACGCGGTATCTCCGGATATGCACTGCGTAGGTAGATAGGTACCAACCAAACATTTTAAAACGCATTTCGGTTATTAGTTTTTTCAGTCTATTTTGCCACTATTGGTTTAATTTTAATTGTGATACAATGTGCACTAGTAGTGTAAAGAAAAAAGAGCTCTTAGTAACATCAAAACAGACAAAGAAATTGGCATGCACTGTAGTGTACATTTTGTCGCTATTTAACACATTAAGGGGTAATAAACACTCGCATTAAGTTTTCTACCCTTTTGATTTTTTATTGTGTGATTGCATATTTACACTAATTTGCACTGCCAGAGCTTGGCTAGTGTTAAATGAATATTTAAGTGTAAAGTTAGATTGATGTCGCCACACCTAAAATTAGGTGTGGCGACTTTTGAGACACCCTATGTAATTATAAAATGGACTAAACAATTTTTTTGTTTCAGAAACAACTGCCATGCAACAGGGACCTAAAAATGACCAAAACTAGAACCGCAACAAACTAAAATATTGAACAAAATGACGGAAAATACGGACTATTCCATGATGGAAAAGGACTCGGGTCATTTTGTGTATGACCCCTATCCACACACGACTGCAGGAAAGAATTGCAACAGTGTTGCCAACAATACCAACTCACTAAAAAGAGATGCCAAAACTAAGAAGAAAGATGACGGTTGTTGTACTTGTTTTAATGCCAAAACTAGAAATAAAAGTAAAGCCTTCTTCGCTGGTCTAGCAACCAACATAGGTATATGCGTGCTGCTTTTTGGGTACACCTTAATAGGTTCAGTGATATTTCTCGCCATAGAGGGCGGGAACACGTACCAACATAAAATACTAGCCACAACTTCCCTAACAAAAAACACCGAGAAAAAGTTACTGAACCAAACCGCTCTACTTAAAGCGAAAAACGATGAGGCAAGGGTGAAAACAGTGGAAAATATATGGGAAATAACCGTCAATCTCAACATCTTGTACAGGGACAATTGGACGAGATTGGCAGCCCTGGAAATCACCAGATTTCAAGATGAACTGCTCAAAAGCATGGAGGAGGAGTTTTTGAATTCTCAACCGTTGAGGGAAAAACTTAGTGGAAGAGTTGTGCATGATAACTATGAATGGACCTTTGCAAAAGCCTTCCTGTACTCTCTGACAGTTCTAACCACTATTGGTAAGTATTTTTTTGATAAATTTGGTATTCCTCTAAAAATATGTAGTATTTTCTATATAAAGCAAATCAAGTAAATTAAATTAAAGTCCCAAAGGAGACCTTATAACGATCCAACTAATCTAATTTTCCAATAATAATTCGTTTTAAATTCCATTGGAAACCCTGCCTTGTTATAAATCAGTTCACTGTGGATCTTTAACTTAGGGGAGAATTTATATTATGCCCTAAAACCCAGCATCGTATAAGTAAGTAAATTATACCATTTTTTTTCAAACGTTAGTAAAAATAAATGTAACTCTACTTTGTCAATGAAATATATTTTATTGTAAAAATGGCGTTTATTTTAAATAAACCTCATTTTTGTCTAATTAATATTTCATTGTTCAGCAAGAACCACGTGAAGGTCAACAATATCGGTACAATTTCTCACCGTAATATCCATAATGACTAAATTCACATAAATCACCAAGTTCAATTAACTAAACCCACAGAATAAACCACTTACAAAAGAATCATAAAATAGACAAACTCATAGAAAAAGAATAAACAAAATATTGCGTAAATAACCACAGATTTGTTCTTTAAACAGTTCAGAATTTTATAACCACAACAAACCTAAAGAAGGAATCTGTATTTATTTTATTGGTTACTGTGATGGCTACAAGATGGCGATAGTGTTAAAATATGTTTATTTTATAATAGAAATATAATTTCGATTAAATCGATTTATTATAAGAAAAATAATACCATTTATTATTGAATTTTGAAAAACGTGTGAAGTATAATTTATCTAAAATTCCGCAACAGTGTTGCCACAACACCTGCTTATTTCCTTGGATGTAGGCGTGCCTGCCTCGCGTATGCCAATACGAGAGAAGTAGACAACTATGATATCGCATTGTAATAGAACGAGACAACAAGGCTAACGCCAATCGTGAGTCTAAATTAGTTCAGGCATGCTTCTGAGCCAATCATCTAGCTATAAATATTAGCTTAAATTGTGGTCGCTTCAAATTCAAATAATTTAAATGTTGCTGGGTATTCCAAGTATAAAATCAATCAATTTTATTGACTATTTCACAATTCATGTAATCCAAATATTAAAAATTTATAGTATTCGGTAGCTCTCTAAAAGTGTTCACTTTAATTTATTTGCATTTATTTCACTTTAGTGTGAATGCTATTCCTAATAGATTTAAGAATTGTACACCAATATTGTGTAAGATTGGTGTCTACAATGCGCCCTTAAAGTTCATACATAAAATTCATTTAATGTCTAAAAAAAATGGTAAAATATATAATATAATATTAGTACATTAAAGTCCAAGCGGAGAAAGCACTTATTACCGCTTAGCATACATTTCACTGCCGAGGCGTCAGCTGAGGCAGTAGATTGTGTGCGAGGCAATTATTAAGCTTTTGCTGCCGTGTTTTATATACAAGCATTTAATTTTTTTAAATTCTGTCACATCATTTTTAGGTTAGGTTCAACTGACGATGACATTTTAGCTTTATTTCAGTTGGAAATTTAATAATAATTTGACTTTTGAACTAGTATTAATATTCATGAAGTCTTTTTATATCGACTATATTTCATAATATAAAAATTATTGTACGCTTGAAAAATATATATAATGGAGGTTTGCAATGATTCTGCTTTTATTAATTTTTTAAATATTCATTTATATTTAATTATATGAATTACTTTTGGGTAGCGCTGCTGGGGTGTTTAAACAATGTTTATATAAAACAAATAAAATTTATATTTATATAAAAATACAGTCCATTGTAAGTTTTACGCTACAAAATGTAAAACTAATCTTTGGCAATTACTTAAAATATAAATACGTTCAAAACACCAAATAATATTTTGGCACAAAGTACCAATTGACACTGTTAGATTGGTGTAAATTGTATGGCTCTTTGTAAGGCAAGCTTTAAATCTCTTAGTTTTATACAGGTAACCAATTGTTACCCATTTTGTGACTAAAATTTCTATCGAATCGGGAAATTCTTCTATATAATTATATGCCAAATTTTTGCAGTGATAATCTCAGAATAAAACTTTACTTAATAATTATAAACCACAACTAAACAGCTTGGTGCATTCTTCCAACATAAATTCTGAGAGAACAATAACTGTATTATGTATTTCAACTTCAGGAAGATTTTTTCCATTGTTTGATGATTAATTTTTGTCAGATTTAACATTTAACTTCATACTGAACCTCATTATATTTTATTGTGGAATCTGCCTGCGCCTCTGTTCAATTTTCCCTCTCTTTTCTCCCAAGTCTTTATTACTTTTAGGTTTCTATTTGCTATCCACTCCTTTCTTTCTCCATTCGGTTTACAATCAATTGATTAGGGCACTGAATCGAGTACACTTTGAAATTGATAAAGAAAACATATCGAACCTCTTTAAATACTCAAAAACTCGAGTTCTGGAATTTACTATCCTGTTTACTTTATCATCGTTCAGGGATTACCAAATTAAAAAAAGCCTTAACTTCCTAACCGTTAAGATAGTGGTATTTTATTTATTCAATATACAGTGTGTGTACCTTGGCGTGTCACAACTCCTGAATCAAATATTTGAGTGATTTTATTTCAAAATATATTCAATTTATCTTAAATTTTCCAATTTCACTACCAACTATAAAACATTAAATAATGTATTATTCATATTTTATCACAGATTCGAATAATAGCAATTTTTAAAAAATTGATAATCTTTGTACTCACTTTTACCCGTCAGTTCTGTGTCTAATGTTAAAATTCAAAATTCCTGCGAAATATTGAAGTTTAAACGTCAAGTCCTCGTTTTAACTCAAGTGTTGGTAAAAAATTACCTACAGAGCCCGCCCTTTGCACGACAGTCATCTTGAAAACAATGCAAGCGAAGTTGTGGTGAATGCACGTATAGTTCCAGTCAAAATTTCAGTACTGTGGTGAGTAGTTATTTTCTTACGTATATATATTTCATTGTAATTTATATAAGGCTATATGTGATTTGTTGATAAGTAGCATCCAATATCAGTAAAATACTTAATTCCGAATTATAATCTCATTCATCAGTACTGTGTCGTCAGTTCCATGTTCGATGTTTCGCAAACTTCAATTTAAATTCTGCTTTCCCAGAACATGTGTATTTAATGTCATTATAAACTTATAAATTTGGTGTGGGTCCTATATCTAATAATTGAGATATCGGTATACCCAAAATCCACCAGCCGCCACTGATGTGTGGTATTATTTGATTTTAAGATATTTAATATATAATATGCTGAAAGTTGCAGTAAATCTTCTATTTTCCAATAAATTATGTATTTAATTAGTACCCTGGTATACTCGTCACTTCCCTTGCATTCAAATTTAGAAAACACAGATATTTCAGAAACGGTTTGAAAAAGTGACTGGTTCGGTCTGGAACAGTATATTTATTATATTATCACCCTGTTTCTCCATAGAAAAAAGTCTAGAGGTGTTAGATCTGGTGATCTTGCTGGCCATTCTGTAAACCTCAACCTGTCATTTAAATAATTCCGTACGGGGGTGGTGCACCGTCTTGGGGGGAAATGGTGGGGCAATTTGATGCAAATTCCCATTTGAATTAATTAAACAAAAGTTAGTTAATTATTTTAATCAACAAACAACGAAAAACGATTCATTGGTATTTTTCCGATGAGTCTGGACGTTGCATAGTTAATTATACTAATTAGGGGACGGCATGCGGAAATAAAATTTTAATCGCAAACCTCGCAATGAAAATTAACAAGATTTATTAGCTATCCCGAAGGAGTAATTTAAATTGCTATGGCAACAATGACGCGTAATTGGGAAATTGATGCAAATCTAAAACAAATGATATCAAATTAGCTCGACTATCGCATTACCTGTTCTGCCTGTCTGGCCTTGCTTGATTTCGTACGAACTCGAATCCAGTAATTAGTTATAAAAATAAGGGGAAAATTAAAAAAAATCGGTAATTTTCGTTTTTTGAAATAAATATTTATTTATTCTTCTACATTAATGTTGTCGCCTTCAAAATACTCCCCATTGGATATTATGCACATGTGCCAGCTCTTCTTCCAATACTCGAAACACTTCCAAAACTCGATCTTTGGGATAGCCTTTAGTTCTTTCAGCGATGCGCTTTTAATGTCATCTATGCTTGCAAAACGACGGCCCTTTAAGGTTCTCTTTATTTTTTGGAATAGGAAAAAGTCAGACAGAGGCATGTCTGGCGAATATGGAGGCAGGGGCATCATTACAGTATTGTTTTTGGCCAAAAATTTTATTCAAAATTTAACGATTTTAGAACAAATTTTGCTGCCACGCGTTTCATACCCAAAACATTCGAAAAAATTCATGGGATGAGCCAATCGATATACCAATATCATAAGCGACTTCTCTGATGGTTTATAACCATTTTTTCCATGTTTTTACACAGAGAAAAGTAATCTCTTGATTTAAGAAAATGCATTTATTTGAAACAGTTTTTCTTGTATGAAGTAAAATTGTCTTATTCGTAGTAACTTCTTGTTTACAATAAGAAAATACTATTATTTGGTTGTAAATCATGAGTTTCTTGAAAACAACTTATTGTTGTGATTAATTGTAAAGAAATATTTATTTAGAGCAATTAATTAAATTGTTTGGATATACGTTGTAGGGATTTAGTTTTATCAAATGTTAATACAAGCATATAATATCTTATTTTAACAAAATAATAGAATTGATACAAGTAAATGTTTTGTTTCTTTAAGTAAGATAAAAAGTCAACTAAATATTTACTTGTATTAAACAAACCATCAGTTTAAAAAGTCAAATAAACCCAAGTTTTCCACTAAATAAATATCTTCTTGTATCATATCGAAATAAATAATTTATTTGAGTCAAGACAGATATAGTAAAATCAAGAGATTACTTTTCTCTGTGTATTGGTTATTAATGTGCTTGTGCGTTCGTCATCTTCAACGTCTTCACGGCCATCTTGGAAACTCTTATACCACTTGTAAACTCTTGTTTTACTTATAGCACTCTCACTATAGGCCTTTGTTAACATTTCACAGAATTTATTTCATTTTTTAAGCAAAATTGGATACAAATTCTTTGATCCATTTCTTTTAACGAACGAAAAATCGCCGAGCTCATAAAACTCGTCTAACCTTAGCGGCTGCCACAGCCAAAGTAAACAATGAAAACAGCTAAAGTTTCTATCATACTTCGGGGGCATGTTTAGCAACATAATAAAGACAATTTTTTGACAACCGGACCCTCCGAACCCGCGAAATTTAACGATTCCCGTTATTTTCTGAACACACCTCGTACTATTACTGTTAAGGGTTATTTAAATCACAAAAAGAGATTTATATGTATATCCCCCCTAAATTTAGTTTATTTATTAACGTAGTAAACAAGAAACTTTTAAATATTACTTCCACTCTATTTTAAACGGTATGCAAACGTATTCGGCGATTTTTTCTTTTTCTGTCAGTTTAGTTCGCTTTTCCATGGTCAAATTCTTCTAAAACAATTTCCAGTTTCAAGTTTATTTGAATTTTTGCATGGGATGCTCTCTTTATATTATTGTCACAGACTGAATATCGATTTAATGTTTGCCCTAAAATAAGTGACACTTTTTTAATTTAGATAACGTAGCCTTTGCATAAAAGGGTTGACAGTTTTTCGTTTTCCCGATATTATTACCCAAAATTAAAATTATTTTTAAAGTTTAACAAAGTTTCAAAGACTCTAAACAAAACCGTGGCTCGATTTGTTGTGTTGTTGGGTGTATTTTGAGAGGAAATCCTGGGTTGAGTTTTTACCGGTTTTCCAATAAACAGTGTTAATCCGAATGAAGAAATAAATTTCATACAGTCCCTGTAAATATAAATTGTATCTATTAGCTACAATAAATACACATTTTAGTAATGATTAATGTGAAAAGTGTTAACATTTCAATTCAGTAATAATCGTCAAACAAATAAGTCGTCTAAATTTAAACAGCATTTAGCATTATTAAAAGAGTTGATTAAGAAAGTCTCCACTCAACGGTAAAATACCATTATATTATGTATTATATATAATTTTATTTGACATGAATTCGTAGGTATATTTTGTTGTTTAAAATGCAGTTGTCGGCGTTTTTTAGAGAACTCAAATATAAAAATGGCTGATTTAAAGGTTATGTTTGTGCAAAAATTATTTTTTACTAATTTCTTAAAAATGTCCATACTAAATACTAAATTATATTAGGTAAAGTTATCATTAGTTAATTCTGCACCGACAAATGTACTTACCGAATTGGATCCTTTGGCAAAACATGAAAATGCAACGAAGTAGAGTAACAAAGAGAGTTCTGGAGCGGAAGTGACCCAGACGCTACGTGACGTCAGCAGTAGGCGGTTCTCGATGGTGGCGCCCCCCTGGTGGGTGGTGGGGGGTGATCATATTAGCTATTGGTGGGCAGGCATTTGGGCAACGCCCTCAACTGATAAGCGTAAGTGAGCCTATTGGTGGGTTGTTGGCGGATGGCGGCTGGCGGATGGCGGCCATGTTTGATAGATATTAGCTATTGGTGTTGTGGTTTAAAGTGGGCGGGGCTTAGGTGTTTAGTTGGCATTACTGGAGATGCAAAAGATAAGCGATATGCATATTGGTTGTTTGTGGTTAGCGTATTAGTTTGGTATTACTGGAGATGTAAAAGATAAGCGATATGCATTTGCTGCAGTGGTTTGATATCCGGGGGAGATAAGGATTTATTATTATTTTGTTGTAAATTTTATTTTTGACGCCATTTTAGACGATCAGTCTCCCGTCCGACCTTATAATAACAACATTTTAAACAGGAGAACATATAATATGGTGGGTAAAATGATTAGTGTAAAGGAAATTGAAAAGGCAATCCAAAATATTGATAAATTTTTGGAAGAATGTAGTAAAAAAAAGAATAAAGAAAAATTTGAAAATAAATATCCTACTCGACAGGAAATATATCGAGAATTTTTGGAAAAGGAAAAAATTAAAAAATGGATCAGTCAAAAAGAATTTTTGGAGCAACATCTTAATGCTAATGTTGTAAAAACCCAATATGGTAAACATTTTGAGTCGTGCCCCTGGTCAAATTCAGATGAAGGTCCTGATACATGCCCATGCTGTATGGTTTCAATTTATACGAAAGAAGCTAACGAGGTGTTAAATAAGTTGCCAAAAATAACATGCTGTTGTAAAATTAATTGAATAAACTTTAATATATATTCCTTAACAAAACTATTTGAGTTCAGTAGTACCTAAAATGCGTTGCGTTCAACAACCCGAAAAACTACCTATAAATAATTTAGATTTATTTGAAACCAGTTCTGATGCTTAGAGCAATTTTTTGTGGTCCTAGTGGGTGTGGTAAAACAAATGCTTTATTAAGTTTAATATTTAATCCTAATGGAGCTAAATTTGAAAATATTTACGTTTATTCAAAATCTCTTTTCCAACCAAAATATCAATTATTACAAAATGTTTTAAGCAAAGTAAAAGGTGTGGGGTATTTTTCATATAAAGATAATGATGAAATAATTGAACCTATGGAAGCTCGAAACAATTCAATTTTCATATTTGATGATGTAGCTTGTGATAAACAAAATAAAATACGCGAATACTATTCAATGGGTAGACATAAAAACATAGACGCTGCATACTTATGTCAAACATATTCAAAAATACCAAAACAATTAATACGTGATAATTGTAATATTATTGTGCTATTTAGACAGGATGATATGAATTTAAAACATGTATTTGATGAACATGTCTCACCTGATATGCCTTATAATCAGTTTAAGAAAATATGTTCAGAATGTTGGAATGAAAATTATGGTTGTTTAGCTATTATAAAAGATTTTCGTTTAAACAATGGACGTTATCGAAAGGGATTTGATAAATATATAAATATGTAGCTAATATTTTTTTTGAGTTGAGTAACAGTAATAGACTTTAAGCTGTTATTAATATTTTTTGCTAAGTAACCTTATAATCTTGGTAAAATACTGTCACAAAAACCGATAGAAAAACTGTAGAAACTGCTATAAATACTGCAAAACTGTCGCAAGAACTGATAAAAAACTGCAAAACTATTACAAAAACCGATAGAAAAACTACAAAAACCGATAGAAAAACTGCAAAAACTGCTAGAAAAACTGCAAAACTGTCACAAAAACCGATAGAAAAACTGCAAAAACTGCAAAACTGTCACAAAAACCGATAGAAAAACTGCAAAAACTGCTAGAAAAACTGCAAAACTGTCACAAAAACTGCTAGAAAAACTGCAAAACTGCTGTAAATACTGCAAAACTATCGCAAAAACCGATAGAAAAACTGTAAAAACTGCTATAAAAACTGTAAAACTGTCACAAAAACTACAGGCTGTTATAAAAGACTCCCGTTTAAACAATGGGTGTTATCGTTTGATAAAAATATAAATATGTAAAACAACTATATTTAGTATCATTAGTAATCATGGCACCAACCACTGTCAATGTAACTGAAAAAATTAATGAACTCTCTCGAAATATTAGAAAAAAATATTTAGCTCTTAAATTGGGAAAAGCTGAAAATGATGCTACATTAGATAAAATTTTTAGACCAATCATAAAGCCTCTTAAAAAAATGGCATATGATACGGATTTTGTGAAAAAAGAAGCTGAAGAAGAAGATTTATTACAGCCAGCAAAAAAAATTAAAATACAATCTCCTATAAAATATAAAGCTATTGATAAAATACTTGAAGCATCCCCCAGAAAAGGTATTCAAGATAAATCATTAAATATCTCAAGCATACGTTTTCCTGAAAATGACACCACTAATGAAAATAATCCAAATGAAAAAGAAGCTGAAGAAGAAGATTTATTACAGCCAGCAAAAAAAATTAAAAAACAATCTCCTATAAAATATAAAGCTATTGATAAAATACTTGAAGCATCCCCCAGAAAAGGTATTCAAGATAAATCATTAAATATCTCAAGCATACGTTTTCCTGAAAATGACACCACTAATGAAAATAATCCAAATGATTTTTATAAAAGCGAATATAATCCCAATAAAACATACCACCCCACATTTTCTGGAAATGAAACTATTTATGAAGATGATACAAATGATTTTTATGATAATGACTTAAGCTTAAGTAGAACACTCGACAACGAATCAATCATGGAAACAATTCCGGAAAATTCTATAGCAGAATATTTGGATTTTTTCAATGAATTACCTAGAAATTTTGTTGAAGGACATATGAGAGATACTAGCAATGAATATGATCATACTTATATTCACCACGATTTGGATACAGGCAAGATCAAATTTGGGGATTCAATTGTGGAGTTTAAAGGTCCTGATTTTATTGTAAATAATAATTTATTCAAGGGGTCCCCAGGACTGTACGAATTAATGTTTAAACAAAATCCTAAGAATTACATGACATCAGATTTTAAAACATTTGGTGAACTTGTTGTGCTTACAAACGCGCATAAAAGAAATTTTGATCCCAACGAACAAACCATGGGGCATAGAGGGCTCAAATATAAAAATATTATTAAGCCTGTTTTAGAGCAAATAAAACAGCAAGATATAGATAAACAAAAAGAACATAGTCGTAAACTTAGAGTTGGTAAAGAACATACTGAAAAAATTGGGTTTGGCAGAGCATCGCCCACCTTGGTAACATACAATGAAAAACCAATAGAGTACATTTATTGGGATGACGTAAATGAATTGGTTGAAAGATTAAAGTTATTAGTAGCCTCCAAGCATGCTGGCAACACATCAAATGATAATGAAATTACAGCAATTATTAATGAACTAAAAGAAGCAGGTGTTATATATTAAAACAAATAAAGTTTTACCAGCAGTTTAACAATGCCTCTTAACAAGTTTGGTCAATCTCTCGGTCAATCTAATCAAAATTCGTTATTATCAAAATTACAGTATGGTAACAATGTACTAAAATATACTCCCGATGGTAATATTGACGCAGAAAACCTAAAAATATGTAATGTGAAATCACCAACTTTAAATGCAGATGCTACTAATATGGGTTATGTTGATCAAATATATGCAAATTTTTATGATGATACAATAAAATCACTTAGTAAATTTGAACAAGAGACATTAAAAGCACTCGAGCAATCGGATGCAAAAATAAAAAAGGAAATTGAAAACCTTGATAGTAAAAAACAAGATAAATTAATAATTAATTTAAATAAAGAACTAGCTATTTTAACGCAAAATACCGATGAGTTAAAAGAGCAAATTAAAGAACTTAATAAACAAAAAACAATAATTTTCAATGATTTGAATTCTTTAAAGAATATTTCAAGATCGCATGTAAATGCACGTAATGACTTGGATAGGCAAATTAAATTCCTTCAACAGACTCAAGATGTGAACTTAAAGGATATAAAACAGCAAAATGAACAAAACATTATAGATTTTAAAAAGCAAATCAAAGATCTTAATACAGCTTTAAAGTCTCTGGATACAAACGTGAAAAATGGACAAAACATTATAGATTTATTATTTGAGGACGTCAAAAAAAACAAATCCGCAATCAATGATATGGAGAAAAATATAATAAAAGTGATTACAGTGGCTGCTGGTGCTAGTACTCACTCTTCCACCACACCATAATCATGAAACACACCAAGGAAAAAATTAAACTTGTTAATGAACTTCATAGACCTATAAGAAAAAATTTTAAACGTCGAAAAACAATTATTAAGGGCATTGATGACCTTTGGCAATCAGACTTAGGGCAGATGGACATGTATGCATCAAATAATAAAAATTTTAAGTTCATATTGATTGTTATTGACTGTTTTTCAAAATATTTATGGGCTAAACCATTAAAAAATAAATCTGGGGAAGAAGTTACAAAAGCTTTTAATTTAATATTGAAAGAAAGATGTCCACAAAACTTACAGACTGATCAGGGCAAGGAATTTTTTAATAGTAAGTTTAATGAACTTATGCAAAAATATTCAATAAATCACTATAATACATTTAGTTGTAAAAAAGCTGCAATCGCCGAGCGTGTTATAAGGACTGTAAAAGAACGCCTATTTAAATACTTTAGTTTAAATGGATCATATAATTGGGTTGATATATTGCCACAAATTGTTTCAAATTATAATAATACAAAACATAGAACAATTAATATGAAACCAATTGATGTTTGTAAAGAAAATGAAAAAAAAGTTTTAAAGTTTGCCTTTACTCATTTAAAATTAGCAACCAAACCTAAAAAGTTTTCCATCGGCGATATAGTAAGAATAAGTAAAGCAAAACATGTATTTGATAAAGGATACACCCCCAATTGGACTACAGAATTGTTTAAAATTGTGAAAGTAAAAATTACAAACCCAGCCACATACATTTTGGAGGATTTAAATGGTAGACCCATTAGTGGAGCATTTTATGAGGATGAGTTGCAAAAAACAATGCAGCCTGATATTTACCTGGTGGAAAAAGTTTTACATAAACGTGGCAACAAAGTCTTCGTGAAATGGTTGGGCTTCGATGATTCACATAATAGTTATATTAATAAAACAGACTCTTTTTGATTACCCCACTCTTTTCCAGTTTCTCACCACAAAATCAAAATTTAATTTAGTTTAAAAAGTAAAGTAAAGCAGTGCACACATAAAATGGGTAGTAGTGATTTTGAAGGTTATGATGCCCCACTGAATGCAGTGTTTAATAGATATGAAGAAGCTATTAAAGCTGAAAAAAGATTAATTTACACAACGACTTATGATTTCCAATTATTCTCGCTGGAATGTGGGCTTAGTGGTGCAAGGGATTTTTTACCAACAGTAAGAATGATTAACAAAGTTACTGGTGAACATCTCTCTTTTATATATGGTGAATGGGTTGGTGTAATTGAATCACTCCAAGAACTTCTGGATGCACATCACACTGATGAAATTCAGCTTTGGAGGAACATGAAGATTGAATTAAATATTGATGGCAATAATAAAATTTTTAAAATATCAGATGATTGTACCATTTTTTATTTTACGCTAAATGATGTTTTTGAAATTCTTGAATTAAAAAAGTTAATTTTTAAAAAACTTGAAATGTTAAATAATTTAAATTTTAATTATTATTATCATAATCTATTAAAAAGCACATATGAAGCGATGAAAACTGAACTTCGTTTTTATCCTCCATCCCTTCATGCTGTGCTAGACGTTCTGTCATCCCTATGTTCTTGCGGTACTAGTGTAGAAAGTTATTGTTTTTTAGAATGCTTATACTATTTAGATATGAAAATGTCAAATGATTTAGAAAAATATACTGATTTTTAAACGTACCCTTGAGTTTTAATGATGATTGTTGTTAATAAAAACACAATAATTTAAAATAAATAAAATATATTTATTAAAATTAGAAATAATTATTACATAATATTATTAATCTTGAAGTGCCCATGAGGTAAAGTATCTGTTGAATTTGATAATAAATGCCTTTTATCATCATATGGACTTAAACCAATTTTACTCTGTTCAATACTAAACACATTATGCGCATTTGATTTAACCACCAATATGGGTGCTGCAGAATTGTCAACCACCCCCACCAAAACAAGGTCGTTATGTTTACATTAATAAAAATTGTAAAGATAACAATTTATTTATAATAAAAAATTAATAATATAAGGCAACTATAATTCAAAAGTGTGAAAAATAATTAGTTGTTAAGTTACTATCATTGAGTAAACATGTTTTCAGTAGCCAATTTTTTATTACTATCTACATTCATTAATAATACTTTATTTGTAAATTTTCCTAAAAACACTCAGGATTGTTATGTGGCATTCAGTGTTAATAATCCAATGGTAAAGACTCAATGGCCAAATGATTGGAATCCAATGGATGCAGCTCCTGGTACATTCAAGATTCAAGTTAATGCCTCAGCAAATAGCTCTATATTACATTATAAATTAAAATATATTTTATCAGCAGATGGTGGAAAGACTAGAACCCTTTTTGAAATAAATAGTTTAAATAGTGTAATAACTAATTTAACCAATTTATCAACCACTACAGAATCGGAGGTGGCTTCTTCAACAACATTTTCCACAAAAATATTTATAGAATTTATATCTCTGTTAATAGTAGGAATTATTTTACTAACTATTTATGGATTTTTATACTTTTTAGGTTATGTATTTAATAAATGTAAAAATATGTAATAAATATATTATTTAACTTACCTTTGAGTTTTATTCTAATTTTATACATAAAAACAATATAATTTTTTTATTTATTTATTATAATATTATTTTATTTAAAGCACATAATTTTTTTTTTAAATAAGTAATGTCAAGCGAATCCTTCCTTAGGTCCTCAGAAATGCTCATAGCAGCAAAAGCCTTACACAGTTCATACATTTCAATGTCTTCTTTTAATGCCTGCAATTCTTTATAAAATTTTATTTTTCTTTGAGCAAATTCTTTACAATCCATGATTATGGGGTAGATAACTTTGAAGCCAATTATGTAATACTAAGGCATGTGTTGTACTACACCTACCGCTTCTAAAATGATTCAAACACATGAGGGGTTTGTTTTTAAACATAGGTTGTTCCCAAAGGTTTAATGTTTCAACGTTTATAATTTTTATATTTGGTAATAACTGCTCACAGATTGTTTTTAAATATTCATAATTTTGATTTCCTTTTGTGTAAACAGTGTCGTATTCAGGTAATAATTCCATTAAAATGTTGTTAATCTCATTAAAATTTATATATCCACTTGAATATCGTAGACCATGAATTTTTTCTTCAAAGCAAACTTGTTTTTTATTTTTTCGCGATAACAGCTTAAATTCTACCATTGGTTTTAAGAGATAATGATTTGTTTGCAATCCATTGGTAACCGTAACTTCTTTTGGATGAAAAAACCATTTTTCTTCGAAGAATAAATTAAATCCCTGAATATTAACAGACACAACCTTCATCTTAGGTAGAATAATTTAAACTAAAAAAATTATGATAAACTACGAACTATTTCGCTGAGTGGGAGATGCTCCATAATGACGTCATGTATAATAACACAATATGCTTTTGTATTATCGGGGAAGCCTTTTTTCGCCTCAATATCAACTTTGATGTCAACTGTACTCGATTTTAAGGATTCATTTCTTCTGGAACAATCAATTACAAAAAGAGCGTGGTTCTTAAATTGTTTATAATCAAGTAGAGAGTGTTTTGATATTGTTAAATCATTTTTAAAACTTGAATAAAATTGTGTATAATTGTGATGGGCCTCGATAAAATTATTTTTTTCAAAATTAAGGTCCATGCGTTCTATAGGAAAATATTCGCCATTGAGGATAACACGTATATCAGATATATCAATGTTGTCAAAATATGAGGGATCTTTTGTATCATTACCTCTTCTATTGGTATGAAAAGCTAAAATTATATAGCGTGGACTTTCCAATGCAGTGCACGTTTTAACTGACCATATTTCCTTAGTGGCATCTTTAGTTAATTGGGGTAGCTCATGAGATTCCCACTTTCTAAATGGAATTACTATAGGTTTGTCTGATTTTATTGATTCCAACAACTGAAGCTTTAATAAATCATTGGGTGTAATAACTTGTACTTTTAACGAGATATTTTCAACGGTTAATTTAGCCTTTGTTGTGCCAGCAGCAGCCGCAGTTTTTTCTGTTATAATTTGACAATCAGAGTCATTTCGAGCTCTTACAAGACGTATAGTTTGTTTACCAAATTGGGCTAGTTGATAATCATTAAATATACCAAATAAATGATGTAATGGTATACGTATATTAAAAGTTGAAATTTTGGCTATTGTTGAGACTATTGGTTGAGCTGGGTAATTCCACCCTGCAATGCCTAAATGGTTTGAATCATCGCTACTGTAATTAAGATAGCCCTTAATTGTGCTCACAATACCTGGGTCGCGAATACCATCAATTTCTTTTCCATTTATTTCATAAGAAATTCGGTCAAACAAAAAAGCTCCAAAATTATTTATTAAGGCTGCCTCGCCATCCCCTTTAGTTATTTCCAATTTACCATCTATTAATAGAGCTGCATCGTGCATAAGCAACCAGGAATCTCTTTGATTTATTGAAATTTCTATAACATCACTATTATTAAAAGATTTAACATAGGGGTAATAAGTTCTGTAGTCAACCTTTTGAATTGTTTCACTAAACTGTGGTTTTCGATAGATGTCGAAGATTTGGTCTAATGATGACATTATATCCTAATGATTGTAGAAAAAGTCTATTTGAATTAGTTAAGCTGTTTGAACTAGGCAAGCGTTTGCTGTCAACTGATTTCAAATTGTTTGTGCTAGGATTTTTATAATAATTATTGAATGTTAGTCCCATTATGATAATTTTTTTAATTCCAATCGAACTATAACTTCCTCTCCACGAAAATTAACTGGTTTAAAATCTTGGTTTAAAATTACCAAAGTAATATTAAATATTTCTTGTTTATTTATTATTGGTAAATATATAAGGTTTCGGGGAATTTCGTTGATTGTATAGCCTGGATCAACGTCTACTGAAAATTCGTAAATTGTATGTGTTGGTAGATAATTATAATAAGCACCTGTAGATATATTACAATCGATGTGAATGGTTCGAACTTTTATTATATTAACTGGGAGATCTGATTCGTGTTTTTTACCCGGCGTTAAAGTACGCTTAGAAAATCCTAATATTTTTCCTATACCATCTGCTTGTGTAAAATCTATTTCCAACGTATTGCTTTGAATTTCACACTTTAAAGTATTATTATTTGGTTTAAGTGAAAAATATTTATCATAATCTTCCTTTTTAACGTTGCCAGGAATAATTTGTTGTCTTAGGTAAGTTTCTATATCTAATATTTCATAAGTACCAGTTGGTATTATTATTTTCTTATCCACACTCGCTTCTTTATAATAAAATGTATTTTCACCTTCTTCAATATTAGGGATGCTGTTATAGGAATAAAACCCTATTAAAGCTATACCGTAGTCAAAATCTGGATTAAGTTGTATTGGATTTGTAAAATCTATACTTAAAACATAATTATTACTTTTTAATGTAAATAGCTGGGACATTATCTTTAAACAACGGTTAATAATAGACTAATCATATTTTCTTATCTCATTTATTTTTATAAAGAAACCACAAACATAAATGGCCACAATTAATTTGTTTAAAGTTTTGAAAACAATCATTATTATAATTAATTTTAACATTTTTTCCTAAATAATTTACTAATTCTTTTGGCGGTTTAAGACCACCAAAACTATCAAAATAAATAACAGAATTGTTTCTTTTAGTATAAGCTACCCAATGTGTACCCAAATTTTTCGAAATGTCTAAATTTAGGATTGCAGATTCATTTTTATTTTTTATTTTTGGTAAAGCGTCTCGCATAAAAACCCCTCTAAAATAGGGTATTTTAAGCTTTTGTGCATATTTTACCAATTCAGAATCATATAGGGCTCTATTGGGTAGCTTTATTGGTAGTTTTTTTGTTTTAAAAAAAGACCATATCCTCCCTTGACATTCCTTTTTAAATATAATCCCGAACCTTTTTTTCCAATTTCCTCCATAGCCCTATTATGTCGACCTAATTCTTCAAGTTTCTTTTTAGCATTTTTTGTGTCTATCACCGTTTTGGCTACAGCGCTTGCGCCTCCAGCCAATGATCCTATGGCCCCTAAGGCTGCGAATAGTGGTAAAAGGGGTAAAAATCCTCCTTGTTTGTCGGATTCAAATGGAATTATTCTAGGCACCTTAATATTTTTACGACCCCCAGCTTTCTTTATAATCACCCGAGCTGCTTTAAGTGCCGTTGCAGTAGATTTTTTAAGTGAATTTTGATTGGATATATCTAAATCTTGAACATGTTTTTTAATTTTATCAACCAAACCACGTTTAAATGAGATTGGTTTTAGAGTTTTTCGAACGCCCATTCCAAGTTTTCTTTTAACCTTCATTCCCGTTGTTACTAACCAAGCTGCTGCTTTCTCACCTAATTTAGAGTTTTTAGATTTCACCCTTTCCCAAGCTTTATTTTCCAAAATCCAATCCGCTTTATGTCTATCCTCCAAATTTTTATTTTTTGAATAAGCAATATCGTGATCTTTACATGCAGCGTCTAAGGGGTTTATACCAGTATCACCCCTTTGAATTCTCTTATCTAATTTAGTACCTGGTCCGCAAAATTGATAAGAAGGCACGTGAAGCTCAAAGGGTAGGTTGTTAATTGCAGAATTTAATAAACCGCCACCTTTAAAAGTCAACATTGAAATGATTTTTTTTTTTAATAAAGTTAACCTTTTATAATTATTAATAAAAGTATGTTGAAAGGGATGTTAATATATTTTTTAATTGATTTAAAATTGTTTCATTCGGACAATTTATTCCAAATAAACTCCAATCAAAAACTCCTGCTCTTATTAATTTACCAGAAAATTCGTTATATTCATAAAATAAATTTTTTTAAAAAAAATAAATGTTACCATTTGTATAGCGAAATGCTGAAGATATATCTGGAGGGATTCCTGGGAAAAACTGTTTTATACTCCCCCGATTGACTGCATTTAAACTACATTCATCAATTTCAGTAACCCAATAATCATCATGAATAATATAAGTTCTACCTCTGTTTGAGTTAAAAATGGCATTTATGTTGCTACTTCGAGCAATATTAAATTTGTCTATTGTTTGATTAAATGTTTCACATGCAAGACTAGGAAAAGAAAACGTACTAACACGTTTTAAATTATCTATTATTACCACACTACCACTAGGTGTTTGGTATATATGTAAAAAATCATTATATTTAATATAATCACTAATTTTTTTAGGCTTTTTAAGATTTATGCTCGAGGGCTCTCCTATATTTAAAATCCACGCTAACCCATTGTTAAAAACATACAGATGATTATTATTTGTGACTAACATTTGTTGTGGATACTTGATTTGACATAAATCAGTTAAATTTGGTGATGTGTGTGTAGGTTTTTGTGTAGAACCCGTTATTTTAGGTCTGCTTGTTGTTAAAATTGTTTTTGTTGTTCTTGGTTTATCTGTAAGTTTCCTTGTAGTTGGAATTGTTTTTGTTGTTGTTAATATTTTTGGAGTAGTTTTTGGGGTTGTTGATGTTACTATTTTTGGAGTAGATTTTGGGGTTGTTGATGTTACTATTTTTGGAGTAGTTGGGGGTAATCCATATAAATTTTGTATATTTTTTTTATCTTCATCGGATAGGGTTGTTATATTTGGTGAAAAATATGCGTACATTAGTGCATTATTATCTGGTGAATGACTCAACCCCAAAGAATGTCCAATTTCATGAAGCAATGCGGTATATAGACTTGTTTTATCATTATCTTCAGGTACATCGAAACCAAAATACCAATTTTCATCTGAATCTAAATGAATTTCCGTACAGGAATTAATATGACTTGGGTGGTATGCGTGACCAACTACAGCACCCTTTCCATCAAATGGTGCAATACAATAACCCTTCATGCATCGAACTGAATTACTATGGTTATTTTTCCCAAATGAAATTAAAATGTCAGGATTTCTAAACGAAAAAATAAACTTTAGATTTACAAATTTTTCCCACTCATTGAAAGCTCTAGTAGCAACTCTTTTTATCTCTCTATTATATGCATACCAATATATATTATGTTTATTCCATTTAGGTGGGTTTTGCGTCAATTCATAAATATTTTCATCTGGTATAGAGCAACGACGTGTTTTTATAAATTCTAAAAGGTCTTTCGTTATTTCACCACTTATGTTTAAATTATATCTCTCCTGAAATAATATTAAAGCTTCTTCATAATTAGTCAGCGAAAACTCTGAACTATTAAGGTAACCAAATGTTTCGAGATGTTTTATTACAACATCTTTATCAGTTAAATTATTTGATTTTACCAAACTTATACTTAGCAGAAATATTAATAACAATTTAAACCCCATTATCAATACTGCAAACAATATTATGACTGATCATTATATTTAAAACAACGTCTTTTTATATGAAAAAATTTAAAACCGATGGTTTCCGAGTACCGATCGGTCCCAAAATATTAAACAAATTTAATTTTAATAAAAAAGGTCGGACACACCTAATTGTGAGAAAAAGGCCTCTGGAGGGATTAAAAATAGACTTGTTAGGACAAGTCGGATGACGTCAGCAATTCAAAATGGCGTTAAAAATGAAAATTATATTAAATTCAATATTAAACACATTACCACAAAAACGGAAATATTTTATCAAGCTAAAAATTTGACGTCACAATTCAAAATGGCGTCAAAAATAAAATTTACAACAAAATAATAATAAATCCTTATCTCCCCCGGATATCAAACCACTGCAGCAAATGCATATCGCTTATCTTTTACATTACCACAAAAACGGAAATATTTTATCAAGCTAAAAATTTGACGTCACAATTCAAAATGGCGTCAAAAATAAAATTTACAACAAAATAATAATAAATCCTTATCTCCCCCGGATATCAAACCACTGCAGCAAATGCATATCGCTTATCTTTTACATCTCCAGTAATACCAAACTAATACGCTAACCACAAACAACCAATATGCATATCGCTTATCTTTTGCATCTCCAGTAATGCCAACTAAACACCTAAGCCCCGCCCACTTTAAACCACAACACCAATAGCTAATATCTATCAAACATGGCCGCCATCCGCCAGCCGCCATCCGCCAACAACCCACCAATAGGCTCACTTACGCTTATCAGTTGAGGGCGTTGCCCAAATGCCTGCCCACCAATAGCTAATATGATCACCCCCCACCACCCACCAGGGGGGCGCCACCATCGAGAACCGCCTACTGCTGACGTCACGTAGCGTCTGGGTCACTTCCGCTCCAGAACTCTCTTTGTTACTCTACTCAACGATTTAGTTCTTGAATTTTATTTATGAATGATCCCTTAGATAAAATACACACACTAACGTAACTATATAAGCATTTAAGCGTTGAGTTTCTTAATCAATGATATAAAGAATAATCAATCGAAATCGAGTACTAAACCAGTTTTTTAGCTTTTTCCTTGCAACGTAAAACACAATTAACGTGCGCAATTCACGCAATGCTTTTGAAGTCCACCCGATATTTCTTTAGCGTAATGTTTAGCAAATTTAAAATATTTCATTTTAGACAAGAGCTGTCACTGTGTTATTAGACTAAATTAGTCGTGAAATAACAAAAAAAAGAAAACTCTGTCTGAATTTTAATATTCTGCTTTGTTATTAAAATGTGGAAATTGTTTTACTGACAAACAAGCAAATATAAATATTTGTCTTTGTTAGAATGTAGAGACGAGATGGTTATTAGAATATTAAATATGACGTCGTTTTGTTAAGTACATTGTGCTGACATTTTAATGATGACGATGATTTATTTTATTTTGTTTTGTGTATTATTTTCTTCAACGAAGTTTTTATTATTTTTTTCTACTGATCCCTTTAAAACTTCCATTGTCGTACAAACATGTTTCAATAATGACAGGGGCTGAAAATTTCATTTAATAATAAAATCAACAAAAAAATCAGTTTTGTTTATGTTTTGTAAAAATGCCTCATCAAAGAGAATTAAAAAATTAAGTATAATTTAAATATTTTACTTTCTATAATATACTATAAATTTTTAATATTTGGATTACATGAATTGTGAAATAGTCAATAAAATTGATTGATTTTATACGTAGAATACCCAGCAACATTTAAATTATTTGAATTTGAAACGACCGCAATTTAAACTAATATTTATAGCTAGATGATTGGCTCAGAAGCATGCCTGAAATAATTTAGACTCACGATTGGCGTTAGCCTTGTTGTCTCGTTCTATTACAATGCGATATCATAGTTGTCTCCTTCTCTCGTATTAACATACGCGAGGCAGGCACGCCTACATCCAAGGAAATAAGCAGGTGTTGTGGCAACACTGTTGCGGAATTTTAGATAAATTATACTTCACACGTTTTTCAAAATTCAATAATAAATGGTATTATTTTTCTTATAATAAATCGATTTAATCGAAATTATATTTCTATTCTAAAATAAACATATTTTAACACTATCGCCATCTTGTAGCCATCACGGTAACCAATAAAACAAGTAAAGATTCCTTCTTTAGGTTTGTTTTGGTTATAAAATTCTGAACTGTTTAAAGAACAAAGCTGTGGTTATTTACGCAATATTTTGTTTATTCTTCTTCTATGAGTTTGTCCATTTTATGATTCTTTTGTAAGTGGTTTATTTTGCGGGTTTAGTTAATTGAACTCGGTGATTTATGTGAATTTAGTCATTATGGATATTACGGTGAGAAATTGTTCCGATATTGTGGTTCTTGCTGAACAATGAAATATTATTTAGACAAAAATGAGGTTTATTTAAAATAAACGTCATTTTTACAATATAATATATTTCATTGACAAAGTAGAGGATTCCTTCACCACCACAGTCTAAGTTTTTTACTTAGTTTTAAGTATAGGTTGTGAACTGCGACGTCAGTTTTTTTAAGTTGGGTTTAAAAAAATGTCTTCGCCGCCACTGTCTATAAACGAAATATGTAGGAGTAGATAAAATAAATAAAAAAAACATAACAAAGTCTGTTTTTTTTACTTTGAACAAAGTAGTGGTACAAATAACTGAAAACCAAATAATATATTAAAAATCATAAAAGAACAAAAAGAAAACAAAACAAATAGAGAATATAATGGTAACTGAAAGATCAATGTTTAATTTTAGCTTTTCTCTAGTATAGTCAGAAAC
This sequence comes from Brassicogethes aeneus, assembly GCA_921294245.1. Taxonomy (NCBI): domain Eukaryota; kingdom Metazoa; phylum Arthropoda; class Insecta; order Coleoptera; family Nitidulidae; genus Brassicogethes; species Brassicogethes aeneus. The sequence goes on along the minus strand of OV121142.1, from coordinate 3,142,553 downwards.
AGTAATAATGAACGTCAAATGGTTCAATACTTCAAAAAACCTAATATTTCCAACAGTTCCCAGCAGCTTCCCATTACTTTTATTCACTCGTTACGCACAGTAGGTACAACACTAGAAAAATTTTTGAATGAAAAAATAAAAAAATAATAAAAGTATAAAAAGGATAAAAAATCCTTATACAATGAAAGATGTTGAAATGTTGAAAAGTGTTTTAATTTTTTTTTATGGAAGCGTTTTTAAAATATGAAAACGCTGTTTATTTATATCTTGATTCTGTACAAATTTTAATTTAATTGGATCAGTAGCGGCAAAAATATACCGGTTTAACCTACAGGTATAGCACGAACCACACGTAATTGATTGAATTGTTTGGTTATTCCCTGATAGCACAGTTTATTCTAAGAATGTTTTTTAAACCTTCCAGTGGGAATATTCTTAGGATCATGCTATATTTCTTCTAGTCATGTTCTAAGAATGTTTCTTAAACCTTCCAGTGAGAATATTCTTGGGATCATGCTATATTTCTTCTAGTCATGTTCTAAGAATGTTTTTTAAAGCTTCCAGTGAGAATATTCTTAGGATCATGCTATATTTCTTCTAAAGAACATGCTTAAAAGAAATATAGCATAATCCTAGGAATATTCTCACTGGCCTATAAGCAGGTTCTTAAAAGGTGCAAAGTTTAGTGGTAAAAATTAATCCACTCTAAACATATGCTTAGAATGTTGTAAAGTAATTGCTATAGAAAGTTCATTTAGGAATATTCCTGAAACATTCTGTTAAGCATATTCAGTTCAGTTAGGTACCTATATAATAGTAAAATATAACGTAATCTACGTATAAAGGTACCTATACGTAGTATTAAATACTAAGTAAAAAACAACAACCCAAAATATTTTTTTATAGTTATTTGTCAAATTAAAACAATATTCGATAACAAAAATACTTTTTCTTACTACCTCGACTCAAAATACGTTGTTTCGTCCCCGATTCCACGGCAGAAAGTTTACGTTTTATGCATTGGTCAAGCTATACGCGCAAACTCTAATAGCGGGAGTAAAAATTTTTAAGTCGTGTGCTTAACATTCAAATTTCGTACTGCCAACATGAGAAACACAAAAATATGACAGTTTTAAACCATAATTTTGCAATTATAAAAACAAATAAACAATTAATGTTTTTACTTTTTATGTTGCTTTAAGTGTTTAATGGTACTTTTATTTGTTATAAAGTAGTAATTTGTTAATTAAAATACAACCTTTTATTTTTACTGTATTGGCACCGCTGAATTCACGGCCTACTGTTATTTATTTATCAAGCTCTACAAATGGAGATAGGTACATAAATACACATTTAATTTTTTCCCGTATTTTCGGCAGGGTTGTATTTTCGGCCGAGGTAGTAAGAAAAATAGTATACACTACACGGGCAGAAAGTGTGAGAGACCTGAACTGCGCGCCATGATGATCATGGCGCGCAGTGCAGGAATCTCACACTTTCTGCCCTTGTAGTGTAATATACTATTACTATAGGTATCTAAATTATCCGGCTTTTACATAAAATCTTCTATCCAACTTAAATACAATGAACAATGTTTTTTTATGAAGAACTATTTGGTTTTTTCTTTTATGAAGAATTATTTTATAAGGAAATATTTTGTTTTTTTATATTTTATTTTATGTTAAAAATAAATATTTATTAATTTGTATACCGATTTTTATATCTGAATTAACATTTTAATGTATAATAATCCTAACTATCTTCAACTTCAATCTAATCTGACTTATCCCACAAAATTTTCCAATTTTACTTTTTATGAAATAATGTCATACAACTTATGGTTTAGAGGTAAAATTGTTTATTTAATATTTTTAAATAAATATATATTAATATGTCGCAAATTTTTTTAAGGGGACGACAAATAAATTTTACTGTCAAACTATGACAGTGGGGCGTATTTGTCGCCTCCTGAAGAATTTTACGAATGTAGAATCCAACATATTAGAACGTGGGTATCTGACATATTTGTAAATATTCTCAAAAGCTTCCTAGAAGCTCCATAAGAAACCTTCTAAGAACATTCCAAAAACGTATTCTTAAAATGTTCTTAGAATGCTTTTTAGGAAGGTTTTAAGAAGCTTCTAAGAATCTAATTCCATTATTAAAAGGGTATCTATTGAATGTTTTAAAAGTCCCTAAAAACATTCTTAGCAATAAGGGAAGGTTCTAAGAATATTCCATTATTCCGGGTCATATCTTCTTAGACTCTTCTGCACTGTGCGTCGCGAGCGGAAACACTCATTTTTCCCCGGCAACGCAATTTTCCGAACCAGTCGATTGTTTTCGCTGGTCGCAGATTGCGCGATTTTCTTTATTTTATTTCGTAGGGGTCACGTTCTAATCCAGGACGGCCATGGTTAATTGCGGCTTTCGTTTGTTTTTCCGATTGTTTTGTTTTCTTTTGTTTATTTTTGTAGATATATTTTTTTTGTTTTCGCTAATCGTGCTTAATGATGTTTTGATGGGATTCAACTTAAATTAGAGGTTATTATTGACGAGGAGCAAATCATCCGACCATTGACAAGTTGTGGCTTTATGGCGCTTTAGTCACGGGCTGAAGTTAGCTTTAAGTCAGTTGACAGTTGTCAAATGTCATACAATCGTTAAAATAAAGTGCCTTACTTGTAAAATAATACTAAATGTGAAAATTATTTTCTCTACGGCTACTTAAGAATAGTAACATTCTAGTGTAATTTTTGATCATAGAAAGGATGTTTTTCTGCAATACTGTGCGAGAATATTCCCACTCTTGTTTAAGAATGGTCACAAGTAACGACATCTCCTGGCTGTTTACTAAACGTAAAAAATTTAAAAATATTTAAATATTACTGTACTATTTATTAATTAAAAAATAATAGCAGTTGTATAATTAAGGTTTAGGCACAAAAAATTAGTTATATTTATTATTTTTCAAATATACAAATCAAAATTATAATAAATTTGATATTAAAATGATAAACCAGTTACCTACTATACCGGCTTTGAAGTTTTGACAGATTCAAAAAGTTTAAAAAAGACCTTTAAAATGTAGAAAAAGAATAGATGTTGACATAGATTACTTGTAAAATTAGTTTTGTATTTGTTACAATGATATTTTTATTATTAGTTAGTGTAAATAACTATTTTTAATTATAATAAAGATTTAGGCATACCATTTTTTTAAATTTATTATAATTAACATTATAAAATTGTGACGGCACAAAATGGTTTGACAATACAAAAAACTTAAATGTCAAAAACTGCTTGGTTTCTTTTCTCTTGTTAAAATTATATAAGCGTTACTATTCTTACGTAGTCGTAGAGAAAATAATGTCTGAAACACGTTTGGAATAGCATATTCCACTCTCGTAAAACCGTCACACTCGCCTTCGGCTCGTGTGTCAAATTTTTCCTCGAATGGAATATGCTGTATTCCAAACTTGTTACAGAATGTACTATTATTATTTCAATAAAAAATACACAAATATTAAATAGTTTCTTGATGACAATATTTGAAAGTAGTAGTGCAGTTAACTAGATTTAACTGATAAAGCATTAAAAAATATGCGTACAGTGCCCATAAAACATTCTCTTCTCTTGTAAATATATTGAGATGTCTCCCAAGTAAAAATGATTATTTTTTATTTTTGGTTGTTTCACTGTTAGTCTAGAATGGGGTTTTTGGGAAGACGCCAGGTCTAGTAATAACATAACATAAGTGGTTCTGCACTAATACAAGAATTTTAAGAAATCATACATTTTGAATATTACAGCTTCACGGAGGTTAGGATTTCGTATGTTTTTTTATAAAACATCCCTTTGTATATTTAAAATAAGTTATTGTATCTTTTGACACCTTAATATTTTTAAAAATAGGTACATAAACTATTTATAAAAAAATCTACTTACAGAGATATTACACTTCACGGTGGATAGGTTTTTAAATAGAAAATTAATGAACTTAAACTTTTAAATTATAAAACAGCAACACTCTCATCTGCATATAAATTCTAACTGACCTTCAGGAATCACATGCATCTATAATGTCGTAAACAGAGGTTTTTGCTTATTTAAAATGATTAAAGCGTCATCCGTTGCATACAATTTAAAGCAAAAACAGATTCACGGAGGATAGAATCAATTTTTGTAACACATACATAAATAGTTATAAAAATTATTTCTTTAAATTTTTAATAATAGTAGAAAGAGTAACAGTCACGGAGGATAGGTTTTAGACTTTTAAAACATTGTAAAAAATAGTAATAAAAAATCAAATAAACTTTTTTAGGCACTAATGTAATTAAGCACTGGCTCGCAAGCTCAAATTTGATACATAAATATTAAATTGAAATTTGATAATGAAAAATTACTTCATAAAAATAATAAACTGAAAATGGTACAAACAAATAAAATTATTAAATACAAATATAAATTGTGTCTGTATCTATATTTTAAATGTTATTCAATTTTAGTATTAAATTATTTTAAAATTTATACGTATATTTTTAATGTGTTTAATTTTCTGTATAATGTCGAATTTTATGATTTCGCAAATTTCGATGATAAAAAGTTTAATTTAAATAAAATTCAATATTTAATTGCTTAATAAATTTTAATTAAATATTTAGTGCCTATTTGACATAGTTTTTATCGTTTTTGATCATTCCAAATTAATTAAAAACTTTCATTGCTTTAATTTTTATAAATTTTTTATAACGATTTGGCTAATTGCATATTAAAATAACTAATTTTGATGAAACCCAAAATGTTGCCAATATTTTTTGCCCTCTTAAGTACCTACAACAAATTTTACATTATTAACTTTTTTTTCATTGAAAAAATAAAGGTTTTTAGAATTAAACTGTTTTGTGTTTTTGAATAAAAAAAATTGTTTTTAAAATACAGAATTTCTTATCCACTCTATATAAAATGATTTAAATCAAAGTCTTAAAACTATCTACCACCAAAACTGCAGTTTTGTAAAAACTACTTGGCATTATCCTTTAATAATAGGTACTAACTTCAAAGAAGACTCTTTTGTAGAATTAATTATATGATATATATATGAATAATATCATTGTTTTTGGAGGTGAAAGCAATGATGATATATGGGTAATTTTCAAGAAAAAACCGCTTTCAGGAAAATGACGATCAAAATATTTTTTTGCTTAAATTGACTTTTGGTTGGAATTTTATAAATGTTTGGAGTTTTGTTTACTTACATTTAAGACAGGCAGTGCACTTTTTAATTTTTTACGTTTTTTTCAGAAAAATGTGTTTAGCTAGCTTTATATATCTCCATTACCAATTTGAAATCCAAAATTTAATTCAATAAAAAAAGTAAAAAAATAATTTGAAATAAAATTTGCTTAGTTCACAAACTTTTGACTCCAATTTTTTATTTTATTTTTTATTAAAAATTGTATGCATTTTTTTTAAATATGTATGTTCGTTAAGTTACTTTTTAAAAGAAACCATTCCGATTCTTTGTTAAAAAAACATTACCATTAATATTTTCTTTTAGTCAGTGTATTAGTGAATTAAACTCTAATTTATAAACACGTATTACCAAGTGATAGTGTATAAAAATCATTTTAAGTATTTTTTTAACAAAAACTAAAAAAAGTAACGAAATAGACATTGGTATCACAACGGACAGGGGTACACAAAGGACTTAATCAGATAACGAAAAAAATAAACTATATAGGGTGGTACGATTTTAGAGTAATGCATAAACAAAATCCCTTGTAGGGGTGCTCACTTGCAGAATAACAACTTAGATTTCTAAATTGTAGACACCCTTAATAATTTTAAATTGGTTAATTATAAACTAATTTTAATAAAAGCGACGGTAAATATCCACTTTGTTGTCGAAAAATTATATTGCGTTACCCTAAATTCCATTGCGTTACCATAAGGTAACATATAGTGGACTCGGTAACGCAGTGGACAAAGTTTTGTAAAACCATATTTCAAAAATAATAATAAGACATTACAGTCATTAATTACTCTCAATGAGCTTTAAAATAAACATAAACATGAAAAATAGTATTTTTTCTTACCTTATTTTTATTATTTTTTTGAGTAACTTAGCGGACAAACAATTATTACATTCGCGTTACCCGCACCTGTTTCAACCGATATCTTCTTCCTGATTAAATAAATAAATTCAGCTGGGTAATGTGTACGTACATCATTTGTTGATCACGTGAGTGCCAAAAAAGTTACCATATATATGTTTTTTTAAATATTCTATCGGTAACGCGACGGACGTAACGCAACGGAAAAAATGTCTTGGACATGAGTCAAATTTAAAAAAAGTAGATTAAAATTAATTATTTTATTTATAAATTGTTTACTGTATTAACTAAGGATGTTATGGATTGCTATAAAGCAAAACAAAGTTCTGGTTATTCAATATTTAAAAAAATACATGTATGTAAGTTTTATAAAACGCTAATGGGACATGCGAAAATGTGTGTTTCACAAGTTTCAAAATTAAAAAAAATATATTCTGAAATAACTAAACAAAAATTTTCTGAAAGAGTTTACTAAGGGCTTGTTAGGCTTTCACTTGGATTTTAAATCAATAAGATCCGATAATTTTTTACAAAGTTATTGAAATTCAAACTTACGGACAGCGGAAGGCGGGTGTTTTTTGAAAACGACCCATATACACTGTTAAAAATGTTTGTAAAATTACTACATTTTTACTAAGCAGTTGCATGGTAAAAGTACAAAATGTTGTATTGTATTGCAATTTTAATACGCATTTGTTGTAATATTACATTTTGTTATAGACAAAGTACTAAACAGGTTCCAATTTTACAATGTTTTTGTTTTTTTTAGATACTTATAGTAATTTTACAATTCTGTATTGTAGAATTGAATTTGAAATTTTGTAAAATTTCTATACATATTCGGAATTTAATCTTACTAAGATAATCAATAAAATTATTAACCAAAATTTGCTATTTGAATTACAATAAGTGTTTGGAAATATACAAATCATTATTTATTTTATACAACTTCTGTTTGCATTTTTACTATATAATATTTTAAACATGTACACTGTTAAATTTTTTTGTAAAATTACAATTGTTTTGCAATACAAAGGATGAGTAAAATTACAAATCAGTGTATACAAATACAAAATTATAATACAATTTGAGTAATCTTCCAAGACATGTTGGGAAATCTACTAAGATAAGTTGTAATTTTACAATCTATATGTATAAATCCTACACGCATTGTAATTTTACTAAACAGTTTGACAGTTTCTAATAAAAAGCATTTCAGATTTACAAACGTTGTTTGTAATTTGATTTGCCATAATGTTATGTAAAATGCATAGTATGTACCGATTGCGGCAATCACGTGATGTTCTTACATCTCGCCTCGGTTGACTTAGGTGGACAGTATATAAGCTCAGGTGTCTTTCGTTTTTGGTGTGTTCCAATACACCAAACTGCCCGACATTGATAAGACCCAAAATAGGTCTATCTGTCTAGCTGTCTGTCGGTATTTGAAGTTGGTGGAACGCACTTAAAACAAGAACTCTGGCGAGGTGAAGGTTCAATTTTTTTTAATCTTTACAGTAATGGGTCAAGAAAGTTTCTTGAAAGAACTAAGAAAGTAGTATAATTACAATACCATCATTAGTAAATTACTAAATATTACTATATTGTGGTGCGTAGATAAAATTATAATAGAAATTTTTAACAGTATTTAGTTTTTATTAAAAAACAGTACCTCTAATGCAAAAATGTCTTTGTCTCTTTGTAGACAATAATAAGTTTGGCATTTTGATACTTCTAAAACAGTTTTTCTTTACTGTTCAAAATCTTCTCTCCAAGAAAATAAAACGGAAAATATGTTTACTTTTGATGTCCCAAAGGATAAGTCTGCAAATCTGACAACGCCAACTTTATAGAACCGAAGATAATCATATGCAGCTTGCACTGATGCAGTTTCTATTTTTATTTGTTCCAACAAGAACATACACTTTGAATTAATAAAATATTTATACGAAATTCTTTGAAATTGGTATCGAGTTTTTAAGTATAAGTATAACACTCTCAACTTACATATTTTTAACAATGTGGTTTTAAATTTAAAGGGCTCTTAATCATTTAAGTTTCATAAGAAACACGAAAAACTTTTTAAACTGTTAAACATAGTGTACTTAAAGTAAAGTATGCTTATTAGAGCTCAAATATTTTATATTAATTTCCTGTAAAAATCATTTTTAAGAGGAAACTTTAATATTTTATACATAGCTGCAAACTTTTATGAGGTTTAATTAAAAATTATTAAGGTTTATAAATACACTGAAGCTGTTTCTTATGCTTACTAAGTGAATTTATTAGTTTATCAAAATTTATTATTTGTTTGGACGGTAAAAATAAATACACTTGAAGTCAGCATTATGCATTGAAAAAGTCTCCACTCAACGGTAAAATACCAAAAACGGGTTTTTTAGCGCAAAAAACTTTTGACCTCATTTTGTTTATATAGTTTTCGGAGAAAATTAAACAGTATTTTGTTATGAGAACATAGATAATATAATAAATATACTGTTCCAGACCGGACAGTCACTTTTTCAAACAGTTTCTGAAATATCTGTGTTTTATAAATTTGAATGCAAGGGAAGTGACGAGTATACCAGGGTACTAATTAAATACATAATTTATTGGAAAATATAAGATTTATTGTAACTTTGAGCATATTATACATTAAATATCTTAAAATCAAATAATACCACACATCAGTGGCGGCTGTTGGATTTTGGGTATACCGATATCTCAATTATTATATATGGGACCCAAACCAAATTTATATGAGTTTATAATGACATTAAATAAACAAGTTCTGCGCAAGCAGAATTTAAATTGAAGTTTGCGAAAAAAAGATAACCGAAACATCGAAAATGGAACTGACGACACAGATACAAATTTGAGATTATAATTCGGAATTAAGTATTTTACTGATATTTTTTATTAGTGGATGCTACTTATCAACAAATCACATATAGCCTTATATAAATTACAATGAAAATAACTACTCACCACAGTACTTAAATTTTGACTGTGCATTCACCACAACTTCGCCGCTTGCATTGTTTTCAAGATGACTGTCGTGCAAAGGGCGGGCTCTGTAGGTAATTTTTTACCAACACGAGTTAAAACGAGGACTTGACATTTAAACTTCAATATTTCGCAGGAATTTTGAATTTTAACATTGGACACAGAACTGACGGGTAAAAGTGAGTACAAAGATTATGAATTTTTTAAAAATTGCCATTATTCGAATCTATGATAAAATATGAAAAATACATTATTTAATGTTTTATAGATTGTAGTGAAATTGAAAAATTTAAGATAAAATGAATATATTTTAATATTAAATCACTCAAATATTTAATTCAGGAGTTGTGACACGCCAAGGTAATGATGTTTTGAATATTTTTTATGTTTTTCTATAAACGTGCTTTTGAAAAAATACATTAAAATTGGGTGGACAAGTTAAAAAAACCTGGATCTTTTGTAATATACTAAAATATTTACAAAAAATATTAAAATACCTACTCTATTGACTGATGATATCAAGTTTGTATTTGTTTTCAAGAGAACTATACTTCTTCTACTAAGAACTTTTTTCTTTAAGCAATAAATACTCTTTATCTCCACGCGGTCTATAATTTAAACTTTATTGTTGTCAACATTCGATAAAGAAATACCTTGTTATGGCCTAGGCCGATACAAATTTTTATGAGGCAAGTAATTAGTTCGATTTTTTCTCGCTAGGGGTATTGTTTTGACAAATTAATCCTTTTCTAAGAAATTAACGTACTAAACTGGTTTAATTTATTTATAATAAGCACTAATTTGTTTGTTTTACTGTTAAAGTTTATTATTTTTCATTAAATTATTATAAAATTAAATATGAATAATAAAACAAAAAGTGAGGTTAGGCAACCAAGAAAACGCACGATTCTTTTTCTACGATTTAAATTATCTTTAAGTTTTAATTTGCTTTAAGTTTTCAGTGAAATCAAATGTTAAACACAGCTTAAACATTCCAAACTACCTATTTTTTAAATCTATTAATTAATTGAATTCAATGTAATAGCAAAAATCCATTTCTACTTAAATCATGTGGTATTGTCAAACTATTACTGCTTCTAAAAGCAATAATAATTATTGTGAATAGAAATCAGTTAAGATTCTATTGAAATGATAGAGTAAGCAGTGTTAAACTATGTCTTTATTCAAAAGTTGTCAGAGTTTTATATTCAACAAATTTAAATAATTTATAAAACATATCATATTATTTGATGTTTTCGAACTATAAACTTAAAACACTTTATAATTATATTCAAAACAAATATCAGTAGCGCACTAGACAAAACATGTATTTTTAATTGTATTTTATTCTGTACGCTACTGACTGGAACTTTTGCTGACTAAGTAGTTTATAGCACAAGGTTGCTTTTACGCTACTTGTACGAGTGATATCTAAACAATAATAATAAACATATGTTGAACTATTTTTCTGTTAAATTTGGGTTTTAACCTATGATTGACCCTTCTGCCGGCTCAAGATTTATCTGTTCAATCTGTGATTGAACAATTGTACATTTAATGTAATCTTTAGCTAATAAATAAATGAGATTCTAAAAAAGTGAGGTTAGGCCGCTTTGATGTTGAATTAAATTGACCTAAATAAAGTGCTTTGAAGATAAAATGTTGTATGCCATTCGGCCAAGAAGTGCCTTTTTGTGCTTCGCTCAATTGTAGGCCTCCGCTACGCGCCGGCCTTCAAACCTTGAGCTTAGCACAAAAAGGCTTACTTCTTAACCTAATGACATAAATAACTATTTATGCTAAAATATTGTATTTTATCAATATCATTTATTTTAACAAACCATTTTAATAATTAATTTTGACAAATTTAACAATAAATTTTCTCTGTGTATCGAAATGAATGTAAGATATTCTGTAATTATTTTTTGCGAACCGAAATATACATAAAATTTATGATGTAGAAAATATCTTTCTTCGTGAGGCTGACCTTCCCTACAATCCACCATTATTCTCTAGATTTTGGTAAATGACTTGAAAATATATTTCTCAGAAGACTTAAACGTTGAAATATGGTCCTGATGTGTTTATGCCAGATTTTATATATAAATAAGCGTGCAAAAAAGGGTCCGACGGCATTAATTTTATATCGAAAAAATATACAGGGGCTTAATATTTTTTTCTACAATTTTTTAAATAATTCGTATAAATATAGTATAACTGAGTTAGAATATAAATTTTACAATATTGGACAATTTGTGCGGGGGTGAAGCATCACACCACCTAAGATAACCAATGAAATGATTTCCCGCTTGAAATAAGACGCCGGCTGGTCGCTCAACTGCAATCTGCATAATCAGTTTGCAGTTTTAGTTGGTGTTAGGAAGTGTATCATTGTGAGGTTAGTACCACATTTTTGATGAGTAATTATTGAATATTATTTTTTCGAATAGGTAGGTAGGTATTTGCAAAATTATTCATGGACTGGGATAAATCAATAATTATGACCTGGTGATCAAATGAGGATAAAAAGTGTTTTTATGTTCCACTGTGCTACATTATTGATCAGCTTACTATTTACTTTAGTTTGTAATTTATGTTTTCAGTTTATATTAACTTAATTCTATACTTACAAAATTTTTGTGTTGGTCGCTGAATACATATTTCATCTATCGACATTTGTACTATTATAAGTGGAGACGCACTTCATTTTGAATTATATCTCAATATTATTAGAATTAGCTATACGAATTTTATTTTTCAGTTTGTAGTTTATTATGTATTGTTATGTTTATTTTATGTTGTCAGTGTCAGATTATATTAAGTTTAGTTATTCTATTTTCCATATTTTTTGTATAGGTCGCTGAATACATAGGTATCTAAATTAATAATTTAGTTTCATTTTTTGTTATCTTTCTAGGGATTTTTTATTTTAAGTAAGAAAAGATTCTTTATTAAAATTATGCCAAAGATAACAAATACCTCCTTTATTAAATTAAAAAATCCTTTTAAATATTGAATATTGACTTGATCAGTTTAATAGTTTACTTTACTTTGAACAAATTTAATTCAATTTGTGATTTAATTTGATAGTAAATGAACTGTCATGAACTTTTTGATTAATTGGCATCATAAGTTATTGAGAGCTCAATTTAATTTTTAAATGGAATAACTAAAATTTGTATAACCTAAAATTAAATTTTCCTTCCATAATAAGCTACAGCTTTAGATATAAATTAATAAAATAAAATGTGTTTGATATACAGTGTGTACCTGGATTGACAAGAATAGTTATTTATGATACTAGTGTGTTATGTTGAAAATAAGTCACGCGAGAAAGATTTATACCACGAGGCCGTCAGGCCTACAGAAAAAGAAAGCTTTTTTGAAGAAAAAACGTATAGAAAATGGAGGAAACCGATGAAAATTACGTTCCTGCGGATATCCTTACGGAAGCGGAAGAAGCAGCGATGCAGATTTTGCCAGAAAAGTCCCGAGATGCTTACGACAAGGAGTTCAAAATGTTTGAGTCTTGGATGAATTCACGGAAGATAAAAGTTATCGATAAAAATGTTCTATCGGCTTATTTTTTACATTTGCAAAAAAATTAGCCCCATCGTCGCTATGGACCAAATACTCGCTGCTTCGCTCGACTATTCAGCTTTATAAAAAAATCGACATTTCAAAATATGGCAAACTAACGATCTTTTTGAAAAGCAAATCACAGGGATACAAACCAAAGAAGTCCAAGACATTAGAACGACCTGACATAGAGAAGTTTTTGAACGAAGCTCCCGACGACGAGTACCTGTTGATGAAAGTGGCTTTGATAATGGGGATTAGCGGTGCTTGTAGATGCGATGAATTGGTCAATTTGAAAATAGAAAATATTCAAGCCAAAGGGAAATATTTTCACGTAGTTTTGCCAGACACTAAAACCAAGAAATTGAGAAGTTTCGCCATACTTGAAGAAGGATTTCCAGTCAACCCGATCAATTTGTGTTTGAGACCAAAGAATACTAGTTCTAGCCTCTTTTTTGCTTTTTACAAAAATGGGAAGTGTACCAGCCAGTGTGTGGGAATAAATACGTTGTCGAAGATACCTTCAAGAATTGCAATGTTTTTGAAATTGGAGGAACCAGCGCTCTACACCGGTCACTGCCTGAGAAGGTCTTCGTCGACTCTTTTGGCCAATGCAGGGGCTAACATGACTACTTTGAAGCGTCACGGAGGATGGAAGTCCTCGACGGTAGCAGAAGGATACCTAGAAGAATCGGTGCATAACAAAATACAAATTGCAGAAAAAATACAAGGTTCTAATGCATCGGCGTCTTCCAGCACTATCAGCAGCCGTACCGATATGGGAGCGTCTGGTTCCAATGAACCAACGAATTTTACAATGACTTCAAGTTCGAATAAACCGTTAGCGTTTTCCTTTAATTTCAAGATCAAAGTGAATTCTGCTTGTAATAGTCGCCAATGAAAATTAAATTGAATTAAAATATCTCCTATGATATTTTTATTTTAGCGAATTAAAAATATGTTTTTGACAAAAAAATATAAATATGAGAAAGAAATATTCTAAATTCATTAAATAAGATAATAAAAAATAAAACAGCGCCCCATAGATGTCGAATACAATAAAAAAGTATATAAAATAATATTGAGTTGTTTTTTCGCTTAAAAAACCTTAAAACCGCCCCCAAAAATGAGTAGTAAAATATTCATCGGGGGTGTGGAAAAAGTTTTCCCCTTTTTAGTTACTAATGTGTAAAATTTACATATTTTTCAAAGGGAAATCGTTCAGATTTCCCGACGAATTTCCGTGTTTTAGGAAAACGCCAGAAGTGCACTTTAAGGTTCTTAGTTTCGCCAGGATTTTATTATCCCCTGATTTTGTATTGGATTGAAAATGTATTAACATTTTTGCTAGTCAGGAAATCTACATTTTATACCTTCATTTCCCCAACCGACGGTTTTATTTCTTAACTTCTTTACCGCACAGTGCAAAAATTGCAAGATTATTTCTATTTTTATTAGGGTGTCCGTTATTTTTTTTCTTTCGCAACGCCCCACAGACCGGTATTTTGACCTAAAACGTGGCCAAAAATATTTGGGCACTTTTTCTTTATCAAAAGGGTAGCAAATGACCAAAAAACATATTTTTAAAGGTATACAAGTGATATTAGGTACTTTTACTATAAATAAAAAAATGTATGTATTCACAAATTTATTTATAAAAAAATTATAAAGTAGCTACTTACATGCAAGTAATGCAATACAAATATTAAAATTAAACATATATTAAAGTTTTTGTGCCCTTTAAAAAATAAAAAATACATCCATTTACCTAAAAATCTTATATATAAGATAATATATAAGATCACACTAAAGTGTCTGCTTTCAAGGGTACATTTTTTCGTGATGTGGAAACATGTGGATGACTTTGATGGCTGCAATTATTCTAGATATCCTAAAGTTTAATAAAATTTATTGCGGATGCCGTTGCGAGGTGTTGCCGATATTTAAAAACACCATTGTTTGTTTAAGAAAACCAGAAAAATTAAGAATTTCTAGGTAGTTAATTATAGTACTCGATATAAATAAAAAAAGTTTATAACACAAATGAAATATTGCCTAAAATATTGTACATACCTTAATTGACGACATCCATATTAATTTCTTTCACCAAAATCTCTTTTAACATAAGAAACAACACAGCAAAAATTTGTTTTTTTGTAGAGTGTCGCGAACGAAGACCTACGATGTAAAAGAGCGCTAGGTTCTAGCTGCTGGTACATCGGACTGGGATGGCCAATTCAAGTTTCAACTACACCAAAAGATAGCCATGTTATCTAACTTCTTTAAAACAAAATCTTAGATCTGGCAATAAAAATTAACAAAATTGATTTTTGGCCACGTTTTAGGTCCAAATACCTGTCTGTGCGCCCCCTAAATTTTCAGTTTATGATCTAAAAAAAAATTATCAGACTCATATAAGAGTCAATCCAAATGAAAACACCAAAAATGAATTTAAAAGTGCGCTGCATGACTTTTTATTTTAATGAAAAAATTTGAGGATGATCTTTTAGGTATCATGTATGAAAAACCGTTGCCGTTTTAGTTTTTAGTTCTTTATCTTTAATCGGCACCCTTTAGAAACCTGAAATCGTGTCATTTTCTTACTCTCTTACAAGAGGCTAAAACTTTTTTTCTGTGGCAATTATTGAAATGATTGTAATTTTATTTTACTGCCTTGTAAGTATGTTTTCAATATTAATTATTATTATCTAATTAGTTCATCTCATAAAAGAATGGTAAACCACTAAAGATTTGTAATAATTTGCCAATTTTTGTGATTTTTGTCTGGCTCCTGTGCCTATTCTGCTAAATCTAGAAATTTGCTTTTTTTCAGGTATCAAGTACTTATACAATAGTAAACGTAACTATTATTTTAAGTTTCTAGACTATCATTTTCTTTATTAAAAAAATTATTGAAACTTGATAATTTTCAAAATTAGCCAATTTGGCCCTCAGAAATCATTATGTTGGGGAAAAATAAAAATCTGAAACTTTTAGGAAATGTAGTCCCCACCTTCATCTTTTTAGTCTAGTTAGTCTTGTTTTGTTATTTTTATCCATGTAAAAGATATAATATTTTTTTTAATGCAGTTAAGAAGCGATATTGTTAGTTTTATTTATAATTTAAAATTTAGATGGCTTTGACTTAGTCAATTCATGTTTGGTAGAGAAATGTCAGAACTGTCAAAAATATTTCATAAATATTATTTGTGCGTATTTAAATTGTGATTTCAAAAAGTTTGCAAGTTTGCAAGTGTAATAAATTAACGGAGTGTTCGAGATTCATGAATTTAATTGCAATTAAAAATGCAAGAACATATCATAATTTTGTACCTCTTTCTCATAGAAAATATTCAAGTTCTCAGAAGTTTTAAATTGTTAAAAATAAGCAAAAACCAAAAAATATTCTAAATAAACCCCTTTATTATAACATGTTTTATTTTAACCAGTTACCTAAAAACAAAAATTTAAAGAAGTATTTACAGATTGTGTAAATTTTTTTCCAACACTATCATTTAAAATACATACATATAACTTTTAACTAGTCAGTGCCTTACTAAAGGGATCAAAATAATAGAACAAGACTAACTTGGTTTAAATTGTGAAAGAAACCGACAAAAAACTGCTTAACGCATATTTATACGTTTAAATTAAATCTTTATTAATTTCACTTTTTATGAAATATTTTTGACAGTTCTGACACTTCTACACCAAACATGAAAGCCATCTAAATTTTAAATTATAAATAAAACTAACAATATCGCTACTAAACATGCATTAAAAAATTAATATATCTTTTAAAGGAATAAAAATAACAAAACAAGACTAACTGGACTGAAAAGATGAAGGTGGGGACTAAATTTCCTGAAAGTTTCAGATTTTTATTTTTTCCTCAACATAATGATTTCTGAGGGCAAAATTGACTAATTTTAAGAATTATCAAGTTTCAATAATTTTTTTAATAAAGAAACTTAAAATAATAGTTACGTTTTCTACTGTATAAGTACTTGATACCTGAAAAAAAGCAACTTTCTAGATTTAGCAGAATAGGCACAGGAGCCAGAAAAAAATCACAAAAATTGGAAAATTATCATTCTTTTATGAGATTAACTAATTGGATAATAATAATTTATATCGAAAACACACTTACTGAACAGTAAAACAAAATTAAAATCATTTCAATATTTGCCACAGAAAAAAGTTCTGGCCCACTATAAGAGAGTAAGAAATTGACATGATTTCAGATTTCTAAAGGGTGCCGATTAAAAGTAAAGAATCCAACGGATTTTCATATTTGATACCTAAAAGATCATCCTCAATTTTTATCAAAATAAAAAAGCAAGCAGCGCACCCCATTTGGTGTTTTTATTTGGAATGACTCTTATCTGAATCTGCAATAAAAAATAGGGTGTTCCATTGGAAATTTTAAAGTTACCCCCTGTTCCCCCTATAAAGAGGAGAGTATGAGGACCAATTTTAGTACTGATTGATTTTCCCCCTCCAATCATTTAATTTTTTATTTCAAACCTTTTTTCGTAAACGACAACGAACTCTTTAACACTCTGTATAATGTTCAAAATAAAACTTGGGTTTATTTTTAAAACAGTCCGAAAACCAAAGCAAACACACGAACCAAAATCAAATACGTCGGTTTTAATTATCTTTAATCTAGTGGTAATTAGAAACGCTTTAACGTTTGAGAAACTGATTTTCCTTTTAAACTAAACCTTCTTATATTCGCTGAAGTGGGCGAAACTTTGCAGAGGCGGCCGTGTTGTGCTAGCGAGCGGCGCTTGCTGCGACCAGGACCGTATTTAGAAAGTCCCACAACAAAAAATATTTGTTAAATTTAACCAAATATTAAACAGATTTTGTAATCTGGTGTAACTAATTGAATAACCCTGATAGCAAAATTTGATTTTAAGAATCTTCTAAGAAGATATGACCCGGAATAATGGAATATTCTTAAAACATTCCCTTATTACTAAGGGACTTTTAAAATATTCAATAGATACCCTTTTAATGATGCAATTAGATTCTTAAAAGCTTCTTAAAACCTTCCTAAAAGCATCCTAAGAACATTTTAAGAATACGTTTTGGATTGTTCTTAGAAGGTTTCTTATGGGGCTTCTAGGAAGCTTTTGAGAATATTTCCAAATATGTCAGATACCCACGTTCTAATATGTTGTATTCTACATTCGTAAAATTCTTCAGTAGACGACAAATACGCCTCACTGTCATAATATGACAGTGAAATGTATTTGTCGTCCCCTTAAAAAATTTTGCGACATATTAATATATATTTATTTAAAAATATTAAATAAACAATTTGACCTCTAAACCATAAGTTGTATGACATTATTTCATAAAAAGTAAAATTGGAAAATTTTGTGGGATAAGTCAGATTAGATTGTAGTTGAAGATAGTTAGGATTATTATACATAAAAATGTTAATTCAGAAATAAAAAATCGGTATACAAATAAATAAATATTTATTTTTAACATAAACTAAAATACCTATATAAAAAGTATTTTTGTTATCAAATATTGTTTTAATTTAACAAATAACCATAAAAAAATATTTTGGATTGTGTTTTTTACTTAGTATTTAATACTAATTACTAATTAGGTACTTAAGTATATTTTACTATTATATAGGTAACTGAAGTAAATATGCTTACCAGGAATATTCCTAAATGCACTTTCTATAGCAATTACTTTCTCAACATTCTAAGCATATGTTTAGAGTAGACTAATTTTTACCACTAAAACTTTGCACCTTCTAAGAACCTGCCTATAGCCCAGTAAGAAAATTCTTAGGATCATGTTATATGTCTTTTAAGCATGTTCTTTAGAAGAAATATAGCATGATCCTAAGAATATTCTCACTGGAAGGTTTAAAAAACATTTTTAGAAAAAAGGCAGGAAAATTAACTACCCACTAGATTTTTCACAAAAAGGTTCAACCTAACAGCATGTGGTGGGGGGGAAATAGTGGGGTCAAAAAATTTAAAAAAATTTCATAAAAATATTTTCTCATCAAATCACGAATTTCATTCCATAAGTGATGCCGGTACTGGCTGTGGCTAGCTGGGCCCTTTCAAAACGAGAAGCCTCGTTTCTGTAAAATTTTAATGTAATTAGTAGAAACTAGCCAAACACTGCATGAAATATAAAGGATAATGTTATTAAAGCAGGCCAGTTTTAAGACTCTTGCTTTGCAATGCACCCCAGTTGGTATATCACGGAGAAATTTAAATTACTTTTAGAGTAGCCTTGTTGGTTCAGAAAATTTAATGCGAATTAAAACTGTCTGCCTAAGAGCACTTTAAATTTTGAAAAAAGTATTTCATTAAAAAAGTATATACAGTGTTTGCCAAGTATATGTATGTTGTTTCATTGCCATGGCAGTAAATTAATTTTTCCGCCGCTTAAAAGTGAAAATAATGAAAGTAGATACAAAAGGAGAGTTCTGGACCAGATACAAAATGACAGTTCTGTGTGTTGTCGGCCATTTTAATAATATTTTGATGTTTTATAATTTTTATTAGAAGACTTTTTAATGGGGGTTTGATAAAATTTAAAAGTGTTTATAGAAGAAATGTTCATAAACTTTCTCAAAATATATTATTTCAAGGTCAAACTTTTTCTGTTTATTATTGTTTTTTGTTATTCTACAATATTTACTTTTGGATTAAATATAGATATAGGTATAAGTATAGGTATCTTTATGTACCTAAGTTAAGCAATAATTGTTCAAATATTGTCTATTCTTTTTTAACTTTTGATCGACTTTAAATCAAGGTTAGGATATAATGTCCAATGGACATTGTCCATGCTTCATCGTCGAAACACGAGTTTTTTTTCATTGCCATGGCAGTAAATTAATTTTTCCGCCGCTGAAAAGTGAAAATAATAAAAGTAGATACAAAAGGAGAGTTCTGGACCAGATACAAAATGATGAATTTCAAAAGGTAAAGATTGGATTATGCTATCTCTTTTTTTCTAAGACTGATACAGAAAAATAGATAGGATAATCCACTCTTTACCTTTTAAAATAAACATGGTCATTATATCCTAACCTTTAAAGTCGAGCAAAAGTTAAAAAAAGAATAGACAATATTTGAAATATATATATATATAACACATAAATATTATTATGTAATAATTATTACCTACACATACGTTTGGTTGTTAATTCTATTAAATTCCACTAATTTAGCAGCTCTTTCATAATTCCAAACCAAATATTTACTAACACAAGAAACAATCTTCCAAAATGTCGGACATTTTCGTGAGTGGGGGATATTTTTAAGAATAGACCAGTCGTACCGATATTTACTTATCTTAGAATAAATATAATTATATTTAAATCCACTATAGTTTTATATCAGAATAATTTTGGCGCTCACTGTATATGAGAATTTGAATGATTGAGTATCGAAAAACCAATGAAACCTTTGATGTCTAAATTCAAAATATTGAATATATTATTTGTTTGCCAGAATTTAACAAGGTTCGCATTATATTCGCATCTCTTAAGTCTGCGACTTACAAATTGGACTGAAGAAGAAATAATAAAAAACCCACAAAGTATTGAATTTTAAATTAAAGCTATATGCTGAAAGTAATTTGATATATCAAAGGCACACCAACTATCTAAATAGAAATTATGTCAACAAGAGGTTTTCTGAAACCCTTTGTATAACTTAATTTGATGAAGTTTAATCAAGTAAAATTCTCGTTCAAAGTTTGCCAGTCAATTGTGTTTATTGACTTTCTCGCTATTAACAGAGCCGTCAGATATCGGATAGTGACGAAATTTATTCAAATGGTTTAATTTGCATTCGGCTATTCTACAATAGCGAATAATGCCATGTAAATAGTCGGCTATCGGTAATAAAGTTTACTTTACATGGCTTTCGGAAATAACCGTTCTTTGGGGTCATTTTATAGCACTAATTTTTTTCCTTTCTTTACGAAACTGTGTTTTTTAACAATGGAACATAACACAATTCCGCGCGCCCATAAAATGCGTCTAGCGTCTTCTTAAGAGACTCTACCATACATCAAAAGATTGAGAAAGAACTAAAACAAATATTCCACAAATAAAGAAAAACCAAATTCGTAATGTATTCAGTAAATTCCACATTTTCTATGCAAATATTGAAAGATTTGTAACATATTGACGTGATACGCTTTTGCCTCTTGTCCTTTGTGCAATTTACAACTTTTTCAGCATTAATTTACATGTTAATATAACATTGTTTATTTTGTTGCAGGTTATGGCAGCATAGCCCCCAAAACAACCCTGGGTAAGGCCGTCACAATGGGTTACGCGATGATAGGAATACCTTTAACCCTTCTGTACCTGTCGAGCGTCGGTTCCATACTCAGCAGAGTGGCTAGAGGAGTCTTCTCAAGGGCTCTGTGCTGCTGTCTTTGCTCGAATTGTGGATACTGTTGCTACGATGAGAAGAGGATGGCCGAGAAGGAGAGAAAGATGAAGAGGAAGAGGCAACAGTTGGAGTTACAGCAGCAGATGGGGTTGCAAGAGCCGTTCTATGTTAGGAGTAACTCAAATTTTGGGAACAACATCCACAGTCCAAATAAGGACGGGGTAGTCAAAGAGATAGATTCGTTGAGTAATGATAACGAGTCCAAAACCTCAATGCATGGGTGGTCAATATTAGCTCCAATATTGCTATGTCTGATAATGATGTTTATATATATTTGTATCGGAACTTTCGTCCTCTACAAGCTGGAGAATTGGTCTTTACTGGATGGTTTTTACTTCTGCTTCATGAGCCTCACCACCATAGGTTTTGGTGACATGATTTCCGGAAATGAACCTTTCCTGATGAACGAATCAAACACAACCATCTGGTTCTGCTCCATCTACATTATGTCCGGTATGGCTCTAACAGCAATGTGCTTCAACGTAGTGCACGACGAAATCGTGCACAGACTAAGGCACCAAGACAAAATCACCACCAAAAAACCCTCCCAAAACTTCCCTGACGATATAAACGACCCATACAATCTAACCTCATGACAATTCCCCAGTAAAAACAACTTCTACCACAGAAACTTGACGGAAGAAACCCTACTGAGCACCGGAACCCCGACTTCCTTAATCGACATGAACCACGAAATAGTGTCGATCAACACCAAAATACCGGAAGTGATCGAAAACACGATAATCACCGGCGTATACACTCTCCCGGAAGAACCCGAAAACGAAGAGAACGCCGAGGAGAACACCGCGATGTAAATTACCACTTCCGGTGAAACCGGAAGTTGTCAAACGACTCGCATACTTTTTCTGATCGATATTAACGATACTTCCGGTATCACTTCCGGTTCAACCGGAAGTAGGTTTAAATGGCTCACAAATTTCGTTTCGATGTAATGTGTATGTTAAGTTTTGTATTACCACGACATATCATTTGTTAATTTTGTTTGTAAAAATTGTATAGATCCTGTATATACTGTAAAATAAAAACGTATGGTTAGATTACCATCTAGAGACTCTTTAAATATTCTAAAATATATTTAATTGGATAATAAAGGATTTTATTTTCTGACTCTTCTATTTTGTGAATAAATTTGTTCAAAACTTTCGAAAAATTAATAGGTCATTATAAAATTATCGACTCAAATACATGTAAATAGTTTTTCAGTAATATGAATTTTATAAAAATTAGATTTTCTTTATTGATAAATATTATTAGGATGTTTGTTTATATACACGTTAACGTAATACAATTTAATTGTAAAAATTTGTATAAATAAAATAAAAAAATTTAAAATATATTTTTTTCTTATTTCACCCTCGCCATAAATTTTTTTAAATGTTATATTACGCAATGATAGGAATACCTTTAAACCTTCTGTACCTGTCGAGCGTCGGTTCCATACTCAGCAGAGTAGCTAGAGGAGTCTTCTCAAGGGCTCTGTGCTGCTGTCTTTGCTCGAATTGTGAATACTGCTGCTACGATGAGAAGAGGATGGCCGAGAAGGAGAGAAAGATGAAGAGGAAGAGGCAACAGTTGGAGTTACAGCAGCAAATGGGGTTGCAAGAGCCGTTCTATGTTAGGAGTAACTCAAATTTTGGAAACAACATCCACAGTCCAAATAAGGACGGGGTAGTCAAAGAGATAGATTCGTTGAGTAATGATAACGAGTCCAAAACTTCAATGCATGGGTGGTCAATATTAGCTCCAATATTGCTATGTCTTATAATGATGTTTATATATATTTGTATCGGAACTTTCGTCCTCTACAAGCTGGAGAATTGGTCTTTACTGGATGGTTTTTACTTCTGCTTCATGAGCCTCACCACCATAGGTTTTGGTGACATGATTTCCGGAAATGAACCTTTCCTGATGAACGAATCAAACACAACCATCTGGTTCTGCTCCATCTACATTATGTCCGGTATGGCTCTAACAGCAATGTGCTTCAACGTAGTGCACGACGAAATCGTGCACAGACTAAGGCACCAAGACAAGATCACCACCAAAAAACCCTCCCAAAACTTCCCTGACGATTTAAACGACCCGTACAATCTAACCTCATGACAATTCCCCAGCAAAAACAACTTCTACCACAGAAACTTGACGGAAGAAACCCTACTGAGCACCGGAACCCCGACTTCCTTAATCGACATGAACCACGAAATAGTGTCGATCAACACCAAAATACCGGAAGTGATCGAAAACACGATAATCACCGGCGTATACACTCTCCCGGAAGAACCCGAAAACGAAGAGAACGCCGAGGAGAACACCGCGATGTAAATTACCACTTCCGGTGAAACCGGAAGTTGTCAATCAACTCGCATACTTTTTCTGATCGATATTAACCATACTTCCGGTTCAACCGGAAGTGGGTTTTAATCGCTCACAAATTTACTTCCGATGTAATATGTATGTTTAGTTTTGTATTACCACGACATATCATTTGTTAATTTTGTTTGTAAAAACTGTATAGATCCTGTATATACTGTAAAATAAAAAACGTATGGTTAGATTACCATCTAGAGAATCTTTAAATATTCTAAAATATATTTAATTGGATAATAAAGGATTTTATTTTCTGACTCTTCTATTTTGTGAATAAATTTGTTCAAAAGTTTCGAAAAATTAATAGGTCATTATAAAATTATCGACTCAAATACATGTAAATAGTTTTTCAGTAATAAGAATTTTATAAAAATTCGATTTTCTTTATTGATAAATATTATTAGGATGTTTGTTTATATACACGTAAACGTAATACAATTTAATTGTAAAAATTTGTATAAATACAATAAAAATTATAAAATATATTTTTTTCTTATTTCACCCTGGTAATAAATTTTCAAAATGATATATTACGCAATGATAGGAATACCTTTAACCCTTCTGTACCTGTCGAGCGTCGGTTCCATACTCAGCAGAGTGGCTAGAGGAGTCTTCTCAAGGGCTCTGTGCTGCTGTCTTTGCTCGAATTGTGGATACTGTTGCTACGATGAGAAGAGGATGGCTGAAAAGGAGAGAAAGATGAAGAGGAAGAGGCAACAGTTGGAGTTACAGCAGCAGATGGGCTTGCAGGAGCCGTTTTATGTTAGGAGTAACTCAAATTTTGGGAACAACATCCACAGTCCAAATAAGGACGGGGTAGTCAAAGAGATAGATTCGTTGAGTAATGATAACGAGTCCAAAACCTCAATGCATGGGTGGTCAATATTAGCTCCAATATTACTATGTCTGATAATGATGTTTATATATATTTGTATCGGAACTTTCGTCCTCTACAAGCTGGAGAATTGGTCTTTACTGGATGGTTTTTACTTCTGCTTCATGAGCCTCACCACCATAGGTTTTGGTGACATGATTTCCGGAAATGAACCTTTCCTGATGAACGAATCAAACACAACCATCTGGTTCTGCTCCATCTACATTATGTCCGGTATGGCTCTAACAGCAATGTGCTTCAACGTAGTGCACGACGAAATCGTGCACAGACTAAGGCACCAAGACAAAATCACCACCAAAAAAACATCCCAAAACTTCCCAGACGATATAAACGACCCGTACAATCTAACCTCATGACAATTCCCCAGTAAAAACAACTTCTACCACAGAAACTTGACGGAAGAAACCCTACTGAGCACCGGAACCCCGACTTCCTTAATCGACATGAACCACGAAATAGTGTCGATCAACACCAAAATACCGGAAGTGATCGAAAACACGATAATCACGGGCGTGTACACTCTCCCGGAAGAACCCGAAAACGAAGAGAACGCCGAGGAGAACACCGCGATGTAAATTACCACTTCCGGCGAAACCGGAAGTTGTTAAACTACTCGCACTTTTTCTGATCGATATTAACGATACTTCCGGTATCACTTCCGGTTCAACCGGAAGTAGGTTTAAATCGCTTACAAATTTACTTCCGATTTAATATGTATGTTTAGTTTTGTATTACAACGACATATCATTTGTTAATTTTGTTTGTAAAAATTGTATAGATCCTGTATATACTGTAAAATAAAAACGTATGGTTAGATTACCATCTAGAGAATCTTTAAATATTCTAAAATATATTTAATTGGATAATAAAGGATTTTATTTTCTGACTCTTCTATTTTGTGCATCAATTTGTTCAAAACTTTCGAAAAATTAATAGGTCATTATAAAATTATCGACTCAAAATAAATGTAAATAGTTTTTCAGTACTAAGAATTTTATAAAAATTAAATTTTCTTTATTGATAAATATTATTAGGATGTTTGTTTATATACACTTTAACGTAATAAAATTGATTGTAAAAATTTGTATAAATAAAATAAAAAAAATTTTATTTGGTGGGGGTAGGTAAATAAAACTCAAAAACTATTTTCTTAATAAAATTTACTTAAATTAAGTTACCTAGCTATTATAACCTAAGATACATGAATTTTGTCGTAAAATCATTCAGTTTTGTTTTAAACGCGTAGACAAATAGTAATCCAGGAAAAAATTTAATGTATAGTTTGATTTCGAAAAAAATGTTTACTTAATTTTAGAATACAGGCGATAGTTACAATCCACTGAAATGTTCAACCAAATTTAAAAAAAAAATACAAAATATTCGCAGGAAATTTTTAAGGAAAATTCCGCCCGATTTTATGTATACGGTATAAAAATTCTACATCTGATGAAAAAAGTACTTAAAAAAAGTTCGCTTGAAATCGAGGCGGTATTTTCGGAAATTAGCGCGATATTATGACTGGTAGTTTATATTGTTGATTTGTTGTTTTTTTTTGTTTGGTTGGTAGTTATTCCTGATGAATTCCCCTGTATGTAAAAAAAAATCACTAACACTCCTCTTGCTCCTGCGATTTCCTTACGCAACGCGCCACCTTCCGTTTGAACTCCGAATAACTTTCCCTCCATTCTTTCTAAAATAAAAAACACATTTTTATTGTTGGTTTTTATTTAAAAAAAGTTAAAGTGAATTAAAAAACGTAAAAAAATGGATTTAAAAGCGACAACATTGCGAGTTGCAGTGGCAGTGACAGTTCTATATGCTATAAATAAGTTTTAAAACGAAAGGAAATTAAGGTAGTCACCATGGAATCACCTGGAAATCCAATACATTTCCTTAGTATGGGCTTGAAATTAATATTAAGGATAGTAAGTAGAAACACCCTGTATAGCATTATATTAAATATAAAAAATTCAAATAACTAATTACAAAAAAGCAACTAAATAAAAATATGCATATATCTAAATAGCCGGATCGCAACATAAAAAATAAAGTCTTTATTCTAATTTATTTATTGGGTAAATATTTCTTTCCTCAGTTTGGAATTAAAATTAAAGCTTGCTTATGGAGTAAAAAATAAATTAAAGCTTGGTTGTGGAGCAAAAAATAAAATTAAAGTAGGTTATAATTTTTAACCTGTTGACACTGTCTATAGAGTCAATCCAAATGAAAACACCAAAAATGAATTTAAAAGTGCGCTGCAAGATTTTTATTTTAATGAAAAAATTTGAGGATGAACTTTTAGGTATCATATATGAAAAACCGTTGCCGTTTTAATTTTTAGTTGCTTTATTTGGCTAAAACTTTTTTTCTGTGGCAATTATTGAAATGTTTGTAATTTTATTTTACTGCCTAGTAAGTATGTTTTCAATATTAGTTATTATTATCTAATTAGTTCATCTCATAAAAGAATGGTAAACCACTAAAGATTTGTAATAATTTGCTAATTTTTGTGAGTTTTGTCTGGCCCCTGTGCCTATTCTGCTAAATCTAGAAAGTTGATTTTTTTCAGGTATCAAGTACTTATACAGTAGAAAACGTAACTATTAGTAACATAATATAACATATTATGTTATTTACAAAATTTACCAAAGAAATACGCACAAATAATATTTATGAAATATTTTTGACAGTTCTGACACTTCTCCACCAAACATGAAAGCCATCTAAACTTTATAAATAAAACTATCAATATCGCTACTAAACGGGCATTAAAAAAATTAATATATCTTTTAAAGGAATAAAAATAACAAAAAAAAGACTAACTGGACTGAAAAGATGAAGGTGGGGACTACATTTCCTGAAAGTTTCAGATTTTTATTTTTTCCTCAACATAATGATTTCTGAGGGCAAAATTTTCAAAGCCATCTAAATTTTAAATTATAAACAAAACTAACAATATCGCTTCTTAACTGCATTAAAAAAATTATTTTATCTTTTACATGGATAAAAATAACAAAACCAGACTAACTAGACTGAAAAGATGAAGGTAGGGACTCCATTTCCTGAAAGTTTCAGATTTTCATTTTTTCCTCAACATAATGATTTCTGAGGGCAAAATTGGCTAATTTTGAAAATGATCAAGTTTCAATAATTTTTTTAATAAAGAAAATGATAGTCTAGAAACTTAAAATAATAGTTACGTTTTCTATTGAATAAGTACTTGATACCTGAAAAAAAAAAACTTTCTAGATTTAGCAGAATAGGCACAGGAGCCAGACAAAAATCACAAAAATTGGCAAATTATCATGAATCTTTAGTGGTTTACCATTCTTTTATGAGATTAACTAATTGGATAATAATAATTTATATCGAAAACACACTTACTGAACAGTAAAACAAAACTAAAATAATTTCAATATTTGTCATAGAAAAAAGTTCTGGCCCACTATAAGAGAGTAAGAAATTGACACGATTTCAGATTTCTAAAGGGCGCCGATTAAAAGTAAAGAATCCAAAAATTAAAACGGCAACGGATTTTCATATTTGATACCTAAAAGATCATCCTCAATTTTTTTTATCAAAATAAAAAATCAAGCAGCGCACCCCATTTGGTGTTTTTATTTGGAATGACTCAATAATTATTAATTAATTATAATTATTAAGTTTAATCATTTTAATAAATTAATGATTTGAGTTTATAGTACACTTATAAATTGAAACGCAATCAGTCATTTGCAACTTAGTAAACTTGAAAAAAATTTAGCTCCATCTATGGCGATTTTTTTTAAATAAATATGTAAGAATTGTATGTTATATATAATATATTATATATAATATGTAATACATAATACATTATCTTATAAAACTAGATAAAAGAATATATACTTTGTAAAACACGTTAGTATTATGCCCTTTGAAGTCCTAACTTAAAAATGATGTCTCTTGTAGAAACATAATTTGCATGTAGAAGTTTATATATCAAATAATAGATAATTATTAGTACTTTAACATGATATACTCAAAATTATAAAACAACGTTGCTTCTTCGAATTTTGAACCCTTAAAAAATGGTAAAATTTAAAAAAATAATACGTGGAATTTTTACCATTATTAAGGTCTACATTTTATCATAATTTCAAATCGATACGTTTTTAAATAAAAATGTTAATACAAAATATCGAAATTTATTTATTTTTTAAATTGATTAAAAAAAAATAATTCTCAGGTGACAAAATGTCCAAAATTTGTTCGATTTTTACGCAAAACCATAATTAAGTTTTAAAAGTTTTGTAAATTTTTAAAATCTTGAAAACAATTTTGTTAACTTCCAAAATTTTAAGAATTCCTCCCAACCTTTTTTACATTCAAAACACTACAATTTATTCCCCAGAAATATTTAATTTTGAAAGTTGGTACATCCTTTATGGTAACCCTGAAAATAATGAAACAAAAATAAAAACACTTACAGCAGCATCAACATTCGCTGGTGACTCATCATTAGGATCGGCTAACATTGAAATAACTGATATTAAAATAGTTTCTACAGTGTGCACGGGCAACCACCTTTCCGAAGCCTTTTCATAACCAAACTTATCATCACCGGGCTCGTGCAATATGGATATACAAACATCACCATTTTTATCAACTAAAAAGAAGAAAAATCGTTGTTTTGCATTTTTTATATGGCGTTTTTTTTTTCTTACTATTTGGGTGCCATATTTCTGTAACGAATTTCATTTTCGGCGGCCTAAGTGGATACTCCTTTGGGAAATATAAATGGCATTTGAAAAAACCTCCTTCACTACAAAAAAAATCAAAAATTCAGCACCTACGATCATATGTAGGGTTATGTTTAATTTCCACTTACTAGAGTGTATCTGGAGGTCCAATAATAAGTACTTCCCATCTGTAAATGTCATTATCGTCTATTAAACCGGCAGAAAAGCCCTCAACAGGGTTTTTATTTAATTCTAAAAAAAAATATTGATAATATTGATTTGTCAAAAAAATTTATTCTTAAAAAACTGCATTTTCAATTATGGACAATAATTTATGTCATAAAATAATGATCTTAGTAAATAAAAAACCCATCAGTTTTTATTTAATTCTTGAAATAAATCATCATATTCCTCAACCCTTCCAGAAACCAAAATTTCGAGGTTATGTTCACGTTTACTCCCCAAGGTCATAGAAATTGATATTTCTTGCTTATTGTGAAATTTGCAAGGTTAGTTTCGTTAAAAATACGACCAGGAAGCGTGGAATAAGTTGCACAACCGATTTAAAAAGATTTTTCTAGGTAATATGCAATATTTATGAAGGGTGGAATTTTGTTCATTAAAATACAATTTTTGATGTTCCTGTGATTAATTGCAGGTTATCTACGCGATGTTTTGTTGTTATTGTGGCTTATTCGGTGGATTTTGTTGCTGTAATGTATGAAAATCGCGAAAAAATGCCTTAACTAAGGTTATTGATTTTCGAGCTAAAACTAATAAATAAAAAACCAACTCGTGTAATTTTTGACATTTCTGTCGCGAAAATAAACCAGTGCGGCTATTTCGGTCAAAATCAGGCCCTGAAACCGCGAAAAAACGCCATAGGAACAAAAATATCAAATCCTAACCAAAAACTTGTGTGCGTTAAAAAAAGCGATTTTTCTACTGACCTGCTAGCTGTTTTCTTAATAATAACGATGACTGTGGTTCTGACATTAATAACAAATTTAATTTTGATCGAAATTGCGAAACAAACACCTATACTCTAAAAAGATGGCCGGTCTTAAAATATCGAGAGTAGACCGCATTGGACAGAACCATATGTTGATTGCCGTTAAGTTGCCGGCCTGCATTTACAACTGTCAAAACGCAGCGACATCTGTCCATCAGTAGGCGAACTAAATCAGAAAAACCGCGCATTTCAAAAGTTTAAAACCGCATAGACATTAAAATGAACCTAAAATGTTATTAAAACAATCCGTATGTGATATATCACTGTATATCGTGCCAATACACTTAATTATAACGTATTTAATTTAGAACAGGTGTTTAAAATGCTTAAATTGTGCTCACAGGTAATTTGTCCTATAAATAGTTTTGTGTTGAGTTTCTAACAAAGAACCCACTGAAATTTGTCAATTCATTGCTCTTTTAAAAATAGATAAACCAGGTCTATTTAAAAAAATGTTTTAGGGGCATTTTATTACTACTTAGATTAATTTTTTTGATAAAATTGTTGTTAAGAATTTTTTGTCAAGCGGGGTTAAATCTTTGACTTTGCGGGCCATAAAATGTTAAAGACGTTTTCCCACAACTGCAATTTTTACGTTTAAATTATTAACCTATTTATTTAACACAAAATATAATAATAGTTTTTTTTCTAATTACCCAAATCAAAATCCCAAATCAACAATATAGTATAAATTTTTGGAAAAAATCCAAACTTGACAGAAAAAAATAGGTTAATAATACTTAACTATATTGCTCACTATTATCAAAACGTGTCGTCTAAAAACATAGATATGCCAAAATTACGAAAATTTTTAAAATTAATTTTAGATCTGTCTTGAAATACCTTTTATTATACCACTTGCACCTTCCAAGGTTTATCCATGTTTTATATACTCTTAGTAAAATTTCAAATCTTAGAGCATACAATACCTGGATACATACATATTTTGACCATTTTTTTGTGCATTTTATAAATAAATAGTGGAGTACGGCCCTGGAGGCATTAACTGGCCAGGTTAGAGAGGTCTAAAATAATTGTAAATTCAGTTAAGCAAAAGTGGCCGACGTTTAAAAAATATTTGTTGTTTCTTACCTATAGTTAAAAAAAACAAAAAATTGTTGATTTTTGTTGTTTGATTATTTTTATTAAGACTATGTGAGTTTTTTGTGTTATTTTTTTGGAATACCTAAAATGAAATGGTAAGAGATTTTTGGAAGCAAAAAAAATTGTTTTGTTTTTTTTGATTTATGGAATAAAATACTTATTATATACCATTAATTAAAAAATTCTATTTTTGAGGTAATCATAAAAGTATGTACCTACTTGTTTTCATTCCAAAAGCCAAAATTTCCAATTTTTTAAGGTTACTCAAATTTAGAATGCAGTTTATGTTTTTTATCAGCCAACTAATTTGGCTGCAAAAGTTTGCACTTTTTTTAATACATAAATATTCTTTGTTGTAACCTTTCACTAGAATCACCCATACAAAACAATTAACAGGTTGCATTTGAAGGAACGCGGATAAATTAAGTTGGCCAAGAGGAAGACGCGAATTCTGATTGGTTCATCAACCTTGCCTGTGTCGAAAGCAACTTGATTTAATTAATTGCATTGTCTAGGATTTAAAAGTAAAGTGCTTTTTTGGACTAAAGCTATAATATCTCACTTATTAATAACTTTTTGACAAATATTATGGTAATATTTTTTGTACGGAATTAAAAAATGCGCAATTTTCGTTATTAACATTTTTCTGTAGCACAAATATTTTAGAAGATATAGACGAAGACGTGTCTATATCACTCATCTCTACATTTCTTTCTAACAAAAATAAATATATCACTAAAAATAAAACTTGCATTTCCTATTTATTTAAAAATTCTTAATTTATCGCGTTGTAACCTAATTTTTGTAGACCGGCAAAGTCATAGAGTGCACCATTGCACAGTGGGGCAAAAACAAAAAGAAAGTAACATTTTGTTTTATTAATTGGCAATATATTTTTGACGTATGTCAAGAACAAAAAGGTTAACAATTAATTGTTAAAAAATTAGTATTTTAAAAGTTCCTTCAAACATGCTGAATTTATCTACAGGTAAATTTATTTTTATTTTAAAACATTATTGTTAAAAATTATATATAGAGTGGCCAAATATAGGTATATTTTTCGTTGATTACTAACAAGATTTGATTTGATGAGGTTTGCGTCACGAGCCGCCATGTAAGAGACGCAAATCAGCCGAGTGAATAATGCGCAATATTTCTAGTGTAATATTATAGTATGTTAAATCTCCAAATAAGTAATTTTTATTAGTAACAACATTTATTATAACCTCACTTTCTTTTAATTTTAAAGATCATTATTATTATAGGTGCCCCTGGTATATATAAAAAATCTGACATCTGTTCCAACCTCACTTTTTCCCTATTTAAAACCTGATTGGTTCAAATCCCAGTGAATATTGAAATCGTTTAATTACTGATGCATAACAACGTAAATAATGAGTTAATTATTCCCGTTGTTAGTCTGGTTATAATGATTACAATAATTATTATAGAAAACCCAAATAACGTCAAAATTATACAATAGAAAAACAATTTTTAATTAATAATAAAATCAATATTAAATTTAAGTTCAAAAAACCAATAAAATAAAAAGTTTAATTTTAGAAAATTTATATAATATAAACGAAATACATATGCAAATAATTATAGTTATGCAATAAATTTAAAAATAGAAGTTGTACTTCTATTTTTAGATTTGTGTAATTATACGTAAATATAGGTATTTAGAATTCTTAGGGTTTGCAATAATTATTGTATATCATTCATTTTAATCCATAGCTCTAAAATTGAGTTTTCAAACCCTTTTTATCACTTAAATATTACCCTTTAATAAAGGGATTCTAATAATATTTTGTTTTTTTAAAGACTCTCTATGTAAACCAAATATTAAAATTCCTCAAGGGCTTTCGTAGAAATCGAAAAAACTTAATAGTGTAAAAAATAACAACGCCCTGTATAAAGTACTGTTTTAGTGCACACTGTACGGTAAAGGAAGCTAAATTTTGACGTGTAAAACTGTCAAAGTCAATCAAAAAATTCCAGTGTAAAAAATCAACCAAAACCCATAGAAAATCACCCAGCAAACAGATAAATTCAAAATTTAAAAAAGTGCGCCAAAACTCGCACCTATCCTCACGGCAGTGTTAAAAGATGGCCGCCAAATATACCACAACAAAAGATAAACGTAAGAAATTAAGATTTTGCACCTGCCGATAAAAAGCACAATTTTTTTCGTTCTTTATTTTACGTTTTTGCATGATTTTTTGGCTTCCTTAAGTAATACTTTGGGCTTGTTGTAAAGTTTTTTACCTATTTTAAAACCAATGTCATTTAAAATGTCATAGGAAGGTATATTTTAAGAATTTAATACATCCAAGGCAGTTATAACATTTAATATACACAAATTGCCTAAATATTACTACATTAACAATTTTAATATTGCAAAAATAACTAAATAACCACAAAAAATTATACATTTCTTTAAAAAATTACCTCAAAATATTAAAACAATAAATAAATAACCCCTTTGCATGATTAATTTTAAAACTAAAACCCTTAAGATGATTAATTTTTACGTTTTTTTCAAAAATCTACCCTTAAAAATCAATACATTAGTGTTGTATGTAGGAGGCTAGGAAATTTTAAAGCTCACGCGCATGCGCACACCGACACTACGCGTATAGGTGCAATTGTCGATCCTGCACCCTCAGATTGTTTATTTTGTTGATTATATATCGATTTATTTATTTAGGGGTGTCCTAAATAGTTTTTCCTTGAAAATGTTTTAATTGCGAGAATGTATTGCGTTCAAATAACAATTATGTAACCACGTATTTTGGTTTAAGAATGTAATAGTTATTTATGTATTAAGGGCATAATAAGGTTTTTATGGTTCGAGGCGCTATTTCGAGCCCGAGCGCGTTAGCGCGAGGGCTAGAAAAGCGTCGTAGGACCATAAAAACCAGTTATGCCAGCAATGCATACAAAACTTTATGCACGATTAATTTATTATTATTTTTAATATATTATTGTTTTTAAAGACGTTTACGTCAAAGAATTTTTGTTATAATTGTCATATTATAAGGTCAACTGACATCAGTCAGTTTTAAAGTTTAAAGATAAATGAAATTAAGGAAGCAGCTGAAAAGGCGAAAAATTGCGGCCTGCTGCCGGTAAAATCAAAATCTTTATACGAAAAAACTTACTTAGAATATATCAAATGGTGTAACATTGTTGTTTTTAATTTTTGACGCTTCATTATAGCCCGCTGGGCCATAATAACGCCCGCGGGCTATAAAAAGACGTTTTTCGTAAATTATGGTGACCGGCCGTTGCTGGGCGTCAGTGATTTAATAATTAATAATTCACTTATTTTATGGTGGTATACGAGGGGCGACTATAATGATTTAGTTTGTAGATATTAATAAATTTTATTATTTTTGAGAAAGGATTATTGGTTGCACCTAGCTGTCTAGACGACGCGTCATGCGCCCTATCTAGTCAGCTGTGTGTCCAGCGTATCGGGGGTTGTATAACTCGGGCGCTCAATACGCCAAAAATGTCGCCTGTAAAAAATAAATTCGCATTTTTTATGCCGATTTCAGGGCAAACAAGTTAACCTGGGAGGAGTTTTTCGAAGGGGGATCAACCGATCAAAATAATAATATCACGATGACTTCGGAGGACCTTCTTCAGCCCGGACACGTAGTTAAGGAAAGATGGAAGGTAAGAAATATGTTTTTAAAATTTCGAAAAATTTCTTAAAATACTTTAAAACGCCCAAAATCGCTTTACCCGTGATTTTTGTGGCCAATTTGGGGGCGCATCTAGAGTGCGGATGCCCTTTTGTTACTTTTCATGGCCATCTGAATTCGATTGACATTTCAGTGAAATGATTTCACTTTATAAGGCTGAATCCGAAATTCTTTATAAATTGTATGAAAAAAAATATTTCTGTGAGCGATTTAAAGTTTTTTTTGCTAAAAATCACTTGACAAATAAAAAATCGTATTTCAGGTGATAAAAAAAATAGGCGGCGGCGGTTTCGGGGAAATCTACGAGGGCCTTGACTTAATTACTCGAGAACAAGTGGCTCTAAAAGTAGAATCGGCCCGCCAGCCAAAACAGGTGCTTAAGATGGAAGTGGCTGTTCTAAAAAAATTGCAAGGAAAAGAACACATATGCCGGTAAGTTTACAAGTAAAAGTTTATAATGCGCTAAAGAAGTATCGCTACTAGCGCCACCACTCGTAACAAAAGTAAAACTTTCGATAATCAGCTGTCAAACGCGTGTGTTGCAAACGAGTGTTTTTGAGAATAAAGCCGGAAAATGTTAAAAAATATCGAAAAAAAACCGTGGCTCGATTTGTTGTGTTGTTGGGTGTATTTCGACAGGAAATCCTGGGTTGAAATTTCACCGGTTTTCCAATAAACAGTGTTAATCCGAATGAAGAAATAAATTGCATACAGCCTCTGTAAATATAAATTGTACCTATACAATAAATACACATTTTAATAGTGATTAACGTGAAAAGTGTAAACATTTCAATTCAGTAAAAATCGTCAAACAAATAAGTCGTCTAAATTTAAACAGCATTTAGCATTATTAAAAGCGTTGATTAAGAAAGTCCACTCAACGGTAAAATACCATTATATTATGAATTATATATAATATTATGTTGCCATGAATTCGTAGGTATATTTTGTTGTTTAAAATGCAGTTGTCGGCGTTTTTTAGAGAACTCAAATATAAATATGGTTGATTTTAAGGTTATGTTTGTGCAAACATTATTTTTTACCAATTTTTTCAAAATGTCCAAACTTAAATATAAATTATATTAGGTAAAGTTATCATTAGTTAATTCTACACCAACAAATGTATTTACCGAATTCCATCCTGCGAAAATCCGATCCTTCTTTAGCGTATAAAAAATATGCAGAATTTTTTTTTAAAATGCGATAACTTGGTCAAAAATGTTTCGATTGTTATTTTTTTTTTAAATTGGGGGTGTATTTTTTCTTTATACAAAAAAAATATTAAAAATTAACTGAATCCACTCAATAATTATTTTTTATTAAGACGACAAAAAAATTAAGGTCAAAATTTTGACATTGCCATTTTTTTTTAATTCAAATTTTTTTC
This sequence comes from Brassicogethes aeneus, assembly GCA_921294245.1. NCBI lineage: Eukaryota > Metazoa > Arthropoda > Insecta > Coleoptera > Nitidulidae > Brassicogethes > Brassicogethes aeneus. The sequence continues at coordinate 3,106,173 of OV121142.1, read as the reverse complement.
GTTTGAAATCGATAATATGAACAACTTTCACCAAAAGTCCCAAGTTGGCTAAATTGTCATTTTTTTAAGTAAATTCACTTATTTTTTGTATGACGTAAATAATTACAATTGAAAAAAAGACCATATAACAATATTTACCTAAAATTCAGTGGAGCTGAGGTATTTTACAAAAAGTGTATGATCTACATATTTCTTGTAAATTCAATAAAGTGAATTCAAATTAAATTTTATTCAGTGTATGCACATATTTGAGTGATCAATATTTAATACAGTCTTGGTAAGACTTTTCTACTTATTATGCATAATAAAATTCAAATTGTTTTATTGTCGTATCTCAACGAGAAAATGAGCTTTTAACATGAAAGATAAATATAAATTATTTCCATATGGGTCATTTTCAAAATTCTTCTACATTTAAAGAAGAAAGAAGTAAAAAATAAACTTAATCTAAAAACCTGTTTTATTTTAAATTTTGTTTATGGAGGGGTGTAATTTAAATTAGTTAAGTATACTAAACAGCTACCTACTTTAATTTTTACTTAAAAGTAATTCTAACTTTTAAATTGCAATATTTTGTAACAGAAACTTCATTCTTTCCTTAAATGGTTACTATAAAGTAATAAACATTTAAGTAAAACTTGGTTGCCCCCAAAAGACTTTGCAACTTTAAAAAAGGTGTTATAAATAAAAAAACTTTCAAGTAAATTTAATTTGTAGCAGTTACTTTCGATTGCTACCTAAAGATTAAATTATAATTATTTTTACTTTGTAGTCCCTTTGCAAGTTAAAATCTCGAAACTGGAACATGAGTTAAAAACTACAAAGTTAATAACTTAAAAGTTATTATTTTAGTATTTGGAACGTTTATGGTACTAACCAAACACGGTGCTGTTCTGAGAGGTGATTTTTGGACTTTCTGTGAAACCTAATTTTTTTTTAAATTCTTGTTAATTAGGTCATAACTAAAATTTTAAGAGAAAAATAAAAAAAATTTGACGGTTTGAATTGTTTTAATTGGCTGTTTATTAAAAATATTATGCACTCTTTCAATTATCCAATTAAAAATAGCGATTTAATTTAAATATTTAATATTTGCATAACTAAAAAAAAGGTTTTTACAATTTTTTTTATAAATTTTACTGTTTTGTTGCAATAAACGTTTATGGAACGCCGTTGTATTTTTTAATCAGGAATTTCTAATATCACTTTTGAATTTCAGATATCTGAAATTAATTTCAGATATCTAAAATTATAGGTATTAAAAAGTACTTTGGCGTTCCGTTAACGCCAAAATATTTTTTAATCAGGAATTTTTGTTGTAACTTCAACTAAAAGTCATATTTGTAATTACAATTAATTGTGTCAACTGTTTTAAACAATATTTATAATTCAACTAATTTTAAACTCAAAAATAATGTGGAATTAAAAATATCAAAGTGACCCTAAAATTAAAGTCAATTTTTAATTCAAAGTGATATTTGTAATTCACAGGAATTATCAATATCAAAGTGACCAGAAAATTCAAGTTAATTTTTAATTCAAACTCATATTCATAATTCGCATGAATTATAAATATCCACTTGAATTTTTAATTCAACTTATTTTCAACTAAAAAATGATGTAGAATTAAAATATTAAAGGAAAACTAAGAATTATTTGATATTTTTAAATGAAAGACATATTTTTAATTCCCACAGTTTGGACACCCCTGGTAATGTTGACGGTTCAATTTATCTACTACAGTAGGTATATTTGCCTTAATCTCAGTTCAATTATTTTGCGGCACTATTTTTGTTTATATAATAACGTTTTTATTAATACTTACCTATGTAGATGGATTTATCTAGGGAGATAAAGAAGGTTAGGTTTCCCCCCGGCGGGAAATTCTCGCATTGTCAAATTTGTAGTAGTTCAACTGACTCAGTTGACCTACTTAACGATTTATGAGAATACCTATGTAAATATTTAAAATATTAGGTAATTTAATTTATATTAATTATTATGCCTATTATTAATAAAAACGGTATTATATAAACAAACAGTGCCGCAAAATAATTTAACTAAGATTAAAGCAAATATATCTACTGTAGTAGATAAATTGAACCGTCAACATTTCCAGGGGTGTCCAAACTGTGGGAATTAAAAATATGTCTTTCATTTAAAAATATCAAATAATTCTTAGTTTCCCTTTAATATTTTAATTCTACATAATTTTTTAGTTGAAAATAGGTTGAATTAAAAATTCAAGTTGATATTTATAATTCATGCGAATTATGAATATCAGTTTGAATTAAAAATTAACTTGAATTTTCTGGTCACTTTGATATCGATAATTCCTGTGAATTACAAATATCACTTTGAATTAAAAATTGACTTTAATTTTAGTGACACTTTGATATTTTTAATTCCAAATTAATTTTGAGTATAAAACTAGTTGAGTTAAAAATATTGTTTAAAATAATCGATACAATTAAAAATATGACAGCAGCAGTTGGAGTTGCAACAAAAATTCCTGATTAAAAAATACAACGGCGTTCCATAAACGTTCAAACTTTTAATCTAACCTTTGACGTATACATATATGTTCCCTTAATTAATATATCCTTAAAGGTTGCCATGTAACTATGAATCTATTAAAAATATATTTGATGTTTGAATTGTCATTTTCAGTATACGTATTCTATAATTTTTTTTTAGTTTTTTTATGTGTTTTTTATAAACTAAAATGAAAAATTGTAGTAAAAGTTGCGAAGAAATTCATGAAATTTAACTAAGGACCGGTTTATTCATCTTTAGTAAAGTTTATCGGGCGGATAATTTTCATGTTTTGGAAATATCTAGTATCCAAAGAAATTATTCGTCAAATAAATCAAAAATGAATAAATCGGCCCTAAATAAAATGTGGCACCCTTAGAATTATTGTTTAATAAATGTATACTATACATTTAACCTTAAATTAAAACTTTAAACGTGTATTACAACAAAACAGTAAAAGATATAAAAAATGTATAGACCTTTTTTAGGAAATTAACTAATCTTTAATCTGATTTAAAAAGTTATGATAATATTTAAATAAAATCGCAAGTTTTAATTGGAGAATTGAAAGTGTGCATACATATTTTTAATAAAAATCCAATTAAAACAAAATTAACCGTCAAATTTTTTTTATTTTGCTTTTAAAATTTTAGTTATGACCTAATTAACAAGAATATAAAAAAAAATAGATTTCACAGAAAGTCCAAAAATCACCTCTCAGAACAGCACCGTGCAAAACTACCGTAAAGTAAATTAAGGTGGAAAAAACTTTAAAGTAGCGAAAACTACTTCAAAGGAAAATGCTTCTTATCGGCCATTTTTTACTGTACAGTACCACGTGGTAATGTAAATAATAAATTATTTTAATTGTTTGTAAATGGTTGTTTACTTTTTAATAAATAGTAATTTTGTTGGTAATAATTAAATAAAAAATTAATAATAAATATTAAGATTTTTTTATTTATAAACATTATATAAATAATTTGTTTATACTTAAATATTGATAAAGCGCATTTATTTTACAAAAACTAAATTCATGTTCAACAGTAAAATTTAATGGTTTTACAAATTTACCTGCCTAATTAAACATTATATTGCTATTCTGGAAGTTATAAACTTCCAGTACATATTTAATAAACGACGACATTGAAAAGCCAAGTCCGTAGTGGTTCCATTTAAAAAAGGAGGGATAGTATAATCTAATATAAGTTTGACAAAGACAGTTAATATAGAAGTAAAACAAATAAATAAAAGTAATTATAACGCTCTAGCAACGATATTGGAACGTTCTAGTAACGTAGCAGCTACGTTCCAAATAGTAGCAGGGTTTATAGCTAGTGACATATTTGTTACCTTTTTGGAACTCAATAATTGTTCCCCACTTTAGTGGTAACTTACTAATGAAAGAGTAATAAAATTTTAAAATGACCCATATATTTAGAATTAAATTTTAATGTAAAGGAAAGTATGCAAAAAACAATGTAAAAACTCTTTTTAGATTTATCGGTTGCGGCCGCAATGACCGCTTCAACTACGTCGTTATGCAACTGCAGGGCCGTAATTTGGCCGAATTGCGTCGGGCCCAGCAAAGGGCTGCATTCAGCCTGTCGACAACTTTGCGTTTGGGCCTTCAAATTTTAAGAGCAATAGAAAGCATACATTCTGTAGGTTTTCTCCACCGTGATATTAAACCGGTAAGTGCAAAAAATTGTTGATAATGTATTATACAGTGTTTATAGAAGAAATGTTCATAAAATATTATATCTCCACGCGGTCTATAATTTAAACTTTATTGTTGTCAACATTAGTTCGATTTTTTCTCGCTAGGGGTATTGTTTTGACAAATTAATCCTTTTCTAAGAAATTAACGTACTAAACTGGTTTAATTTATTTATAATAAGCACTAATTTGTTTGTTTTACTGTTAATGTTTAATATTCTTCATTAAATTATTGTAAAATTAAATATGAATAATAAAACAAAAAGTGAGGTTAAGCAACCAAGAAAACGCACGATTCTTTTTCTACGATTTAAATTATCTTTAAGTTTTAATTTGCTTCTAAGTTTTCAGTAAAATTAAATGTTAAACACAGCTTAAACATTCCAAACTACCTAATTTTTAAATAAAAATCCAAACAAATTGAAATTAGATACCTACCTATTTATTAAACAATTAATTGAATTCAATGTAATGGCAAAAATCCATTTCTACTTAAATCATGTTGATAGGTATTGTCAAACTATTACTGCTTCTAAAAGCAATAATAATTATTGTACATTTAATGTAATCTTTAGCTAATAAATAAATGAGATTCTAAAAAAGTTAGGTTAGGCCGATTTGATGTTGAATTAAATTGACCTATATAAAGTGCTTTGAAGATAAAATGTTAAATGCCATTCGGCCAAGAAGTGCCTTTTTGTGCTTCGCTCAATTGAGCTTAGCACAAAAAGCCTTACTTCTTAACCTAATGACATAAGTAACTATTATTTCAAGGTCAAACTTTTTCAGTTTATTATTGTTTTTTGTTATTCTACAAATAGCAAGTGTCGATACAGGGTGTTATGTAATTAATGTAATATATTAAAATACTGAATACCTTTTGACATAAAGTGTAACGGTAAAATATTAAAAAAAAATATTTTCCCAAAGATATGCAAGGGTTCAAGAAATCGATTAAAATTTTTTACCTTATTTCTACATCTAAATGCAGTACTAAGTACTAAAATCTCGTCCATTGACAACTTAGTTTTTATTTTTATTTTTTTCTTCAAAACGTATCGATTTGAAATTTGGACAAAATGTAGATAATTTAATTTAAAACAATTTTTAAAGGGTAAATAAACTTTGTTTTATAATTTTGAGTATAACATGTTAAAATATTAATATTTGACTATTATTTGATAGGTATATTAACTTTTTTATGCAAATTATCTTTCTGTGGTCAGGATCAATTTTGAATTAGCAGTAGCAGTATTATAAATGTTTAGTTTAGTGCATTTTGTCATTTTTATACAAATATTGTTGTATCTTTTATTAATAATTAAGTATAGCATAACACATAAATGACGTTTAATATACAGGGTGTTTCACGTACGTAGTCCGTTAGAAGTTTCTAGGGAATCGCGAAAGACATCGATTTAAAATTTTAATAGCGTGAATTATTTGATTTAGACTTTTTTCCTAAATTATTTTGAACAAAATAATACTTCCTGTTTTACCGGAAATGTCTTTAACTTTGTTACTTAAAACAGGACACCTCATATATTTTTACATTTTTTAATTCTACATAAAATTCTGAGTAAAATGGCTATACCATATCCTATACCTAAAGTCAATATTTTTCGAGTTATTCATTATTCAATCAAATATTTTAATTAATTTTGAACAATGACAGATTAAGTGGTAACCATGTAGAATTTCACAGGTTTTTTGATACAAAATATCATTGAAAATATTAGAAATTGTTAAATGTCTCTGAAATTTTAACTTTAGGAAACAGTTATTATAATACCAATTGAAAGATTCTTTAATTTTCTATTTGATTATACATACATGGTTTGCCTAATTTCAAGTGTTTTTTCTCAAGCTATTTGTTAAAAAACCTTTAAAAAATTAAATTATTTAAACAATGTTTTAATATTCCAAAATTCCAACCCCATGTCAGCAAACATAATAACAAAAAAATTAGAGGCTATTTTTGATTAACGTGCATTTAGCAAAATTATAACGAAAAAAATTAATATGTTGAAAACTATTGACTTTAGGTATAGTCTAAATCAAATTGTATATGCTATTAAAATTTCAAACCCATATCGTTTGCGTTTCTCCAGAAACACCCTGTATAGTATTACATTAAATATAAAAAAATGCAAAATAACCAATTACAAAAAAGCGAAAAACAACTGAATAAAAATATACATATATCTAAATGGGCGATCGCAACATAAAAAATAAAGTCTTTATTCTAATTTATTTATTGGGTAAATATTACTTTCCTCAGTTTGGAATTAAAATTGAAGCTTGCTTATTGAGTAAAAAAATTAATTAAAGCTTGTTGGTGGAGCAAAAATTAAATTAAAGTAGGTTATAATTTCTAACTTGCTGACACTGTCTATAATTATTATTTAGTTTATTCGTTTTAACAGTCATTTGCAAATTATAAACTGAACTGTCAAATTATCTTTCATGCTTCCAATGGTAGGTTACCATAGAGAAAAGTATATTATGCCTACTATGATCAAAATTAGTAAACCATAACATAATAAATTAAATTAGGCAACCAGATTAGCCTAAAGTTCCTAGTCGATCAGTGGCGTACTTTTTGGTAGGATTAAGGTTATTATAATATATATTACATAAATTACATAACACCCTGATAATTTGTGTCTGATAAGTTAGTATCTTTGGTTCTATAATTATACAGGCGTTCCATAATACAAACCTGTACACTAGGGTGGGCCGAAAATCCGCTTTTTTAGAATTTCGTTTAGTAATAGCAAAAATTTTGTTCATTATGTTGTAAAAAAAATTTGTGTAAAAGATTAAAATTTTCGATCAACATCCTAGGCTCGCCCAACGCAATTAAAGATCAAAATGTTCAAAACAATTTTGATACTAAAATCGGTTTTATTTCTAAAACTATCCATCTGAAGTAATTTAGTGTAAGGACCTTTTTTGTAGAGCATAAAATTTCCGATCGAATTAAGTTAGGAAAATTTTTTTTTGAACATTTTGATCTTTAATTGCGCTGGGCGAGCCTAGGATGAGGATCGAAAATTTTAATCTTTTACACAATTTTTTTTTACAACATAATGAACAAATTTCTGAAACTATCCATCTGAAATAATTTTGTGTAGAGCATAAAATTTCCGATCGAAATAAATTAAGAAAAATTTTTTTTGAACATTTTGATCTTTAATTGCGTTGGGCGAGCCTAGGATGTTGATCGAAAATTTTAATCTTTTACACAAAATTTTTTTACAACATAATGAACAAAATTTTTGCTATTACTAAACGAAATTCTAAAAAAGCGGATTTTCGGCCCACCCTACTGTACACTTTACGTATTTTCCTATACAAATAATATTTTGATTATCAATTTAGAGCAACTTTTCTATGGGCCGACTTCCTTACAACTGTAGGAAAGTGTACATGCTAGATTTCGGCCTGGCGAGGCAATACACAACGGCAACGGGGGAGGTTAGGGCCCCTAGGGCCGCCGCTGGTTTCAGGGGCACAGTACGCTACGCTAGCATAAACGCACACAAAAATAGAGGTAAGTAAGTATACAAAAAGTAAAAAAAAAGTTAAAAAATAACGTAATAGAAATGGGTCGACACGATGATCTCTGGAGTTTGTTTTACATGCTGGTTGAGTTTGTAAATGGTCAGTTGCCGTGGAGAAAAGTTAAGGATAAGGAGCAAGTGGGCTTGATGAAGGAAAAATACGATCATAGGTTGCTATTAAAACATTTGCCGTCCGACTTGAAGCAATTTCTCGACCACATACAGAGTTTGGAGTACGCTGATAAACCAGATTACCAGGTAATGTGTTTTCAGCGAATATTATAGGTCGGAGATCAAAGTGTAGTATATGAAAATGTAGGTTATGAAATTCCCTATAATAAATGTAAAATACTTTTTTTACCTCCAACAAACACTTGCGGAGATATTTTGATCTAAAGCTTTCGCGAAATAAAAATAACGACGTTGGAGTTCTGACTGGATATTTTCTAAACGGTTCTATATACGACAAAACATAATTAACGAAAATTGTAGATAACTAAAAAATCTACAATTTTTATCAACACATTTTTGACCTCGGACCTACAGGAAAGAAAATACGCGCGAAAAACAACATTGACCGCCAACGTTATTTCAGATGCTGATATCTCTGTTCGAGAGATGCATGAAGCGTAGAGGCGTCAAGGAGTCCGATCCCTACGATTGGGAGAAACAATCGACAGGCGACAACGCCGCGGTCACCATAACCTCGCAACAGGCTACAGTGTTGCCGGCTGTGGCGACAAAACACGTGAAACACGCGACGGATAACAACCAGGAGAATATCGAACCTACAGACAACAAAGATGTAAGATGGACTCGCTAAAATGCTTCTTTTATTTTTGTTTTGTTTTTTTAGGTTCAATTGGATGCGAGAAAAAGGGCAGAAACAGAAAACACAGCGGCGTACGCCACAGAAACGAACGCTGTCAGGAATACAGTCGACAAAAATTGCAACGCCACTGCTACGACAGATCAAGTCCATGGTACGTAAAAATGCTATCGTAACTTCTAAAAAGTGTTTCAACAACATTACCCCAAAAAAAGTCCAACGGCGTCAAATCGCGTCATCTTTGTGGCCACTTCTTGAAACACTTTGCAAATTCCAAGGGTCAAGTTTAGCTAAATATGAGAACTAAGAATAACATTAATTTTCCCTCATAGGCAATTGCAAGAGGAAAAAGTACCACCAAGACAGAGTCGTATTGCCATTTTTCGCAGTCGATGTTTTGGACTTGGACTTGAGTTGATTTCTGAAATGATTTTCATACATACATATAAGTACATGCATTAAAAGCGTCTTGTTGGGTAAGATGATTTAATTTTGCTATTACTGTTTGTGATTTTTTGTTTATCTAGCGACTGTGTAAGTATTGAAAATAATTTCAGATATCAATGATAGAAGTAACTAACTTTTGACTCGCTGTAACTGGGTTGACAAAATAATAGTTATTTTTTATAAATTTCACTTCACTGAAGCAGGTTACATCCTAATATATTGACAAACTAAAAAGCTTATGAGACGAAATTATTTTGTTAAAATGACTAAACTTACAATTACAATTATCTTAAATGATAACAAGCTAATATGATGACAAGCACTAAGGAGGACAACCTAAAATTATGACCGGTTAAAAAGACTACATCATTTTGTTAAAATGATGACAAGCTTTAATGAAGAAAAGCTAAAATGTCGACAAGTTAGAATGACAAGTTAAAATACCAACTAGCTAAAATGATGACGTTAAAATATTGACAAATTAAAGATGAAATGTCGACAAGCTCTAAGGAGGACAACCTAAAATTATTGTTAAAATGATGACAAGCTTTAATGAATAAAAGCTAGAATGTCGACAAGTTAGAATGACAAGCTAAAATACCAACTAGATAAAATATTGACAAGCTAAAATGTCGATAAGTTAGAATGACAAGCTAAAATACCAACTAGTTAAAATGATGACAACCTAAAATGTCGACCAGCTAGTATGATGACATGCTAAAATATTGACAAATTAATGCTAAAATGTCGACAAGCTCTAATGAGGACAAGCTAAAATTATGACCGGTTAAAAAGACTGCATCATTTTGTTAAAAATTAAGAAAAGCTAAAATGTCGACAAGTTAGAATGACAAGCTAAAATACCAAATAGATAAAATGATGACAAGCTAAAATGTCGATAAGTTAGAATGACAAGCTAAAATACCAACTAGTTAAAATGATGACAACCTAAAATGTCGACCAGCTAGTATGATGACATGCTAAAATATTGACAAATTAATGCTAAAATGTCGACAAGCTCTAATGAGGACAAGCTAAAATTATGACCGGTTAAAAAGACTGCATCATTTTGTTAAAAATGAAGAAAAGCTAAAATGTCGACAAGTTAGAATGACAAGCTAAAATACCAACTAGTTAAAATGATGACAACCTAAAGTGTCGACCAGCTAGTATGATGACATGCTAAAATGTCGACAAGCTCTAATGAGGACAAGCTAAAATAATGACCGGTTAAAAAGACTGCATCATTTTGTTAAAAATGAAGAAAAGCTAAAATGTCGACAAGTTAGAATGACAAGCTAAAATACCAACTAGTTAAAATGATGACAAGCTAGTATGATGACATGTTAAAATATTGACAAATTAATACTAAAATGTCGACAAGCTCTAATGAGGACCACATAAAATTATAACCGGTTAAAAAGACTACATCATTTGTTAAAATGATGACAAGCTTTAATGAAGAAAAGCTAAAATGTCGACAAGTTAGAATGACAAGCTAAAATACCAACTAGTTAAAATGATGACAAGCTAGTATGATGACATGTTAAAATATTGACAAATTAAAGATGAAATGTCGACAAGCTCTAATGAGGACAAGCTGAAATAGGACTGGTTAAAAAGACTACATCATTTTGTTAAAATGATGACAAGCTTTAATGAACAAAAGCTAAAATGTCGACAAGTTAGAATGACAAGCTAAAATACCAACTAGTTAAAATGATGACAAGCTAGTATGATGACATGTTAAAATATTGACAAATTAAAGATGAAATAGTCTACAAGCTATAATGAGGACAAGCTGATATAGGACCGGTTAAAAAGACTACATCATTTTGTTAAAATGATGACAAGCTTTAATGAAAAAAGCTAAAATGTCGACAAGTTAGAATGACAAGCTAAAATATCAACTAGTTAAAATGATGACAAGCTAGTATGATGACATGCTAAAATATTGACAAATTAAAGCTAAAATGTCGACAAGCTCTAATGAGGACAAGCTGAAATAGGACCGGTTAAAAAGACTACGACATTTTGTTAAAATGATGACAATCTTTAAAGAAGAAAAGCTAAAATGTCGACAAGTTAGAATGATGACAAGCTAAAATACCAACTAGTTAAAATGATGACAAGCTAAAATTTCAACAAGATAGTATAATGGCATGCTAAAATATTGACAAATTAAAGCTAAAATGTCGACAAGCTAAAATTATGACGGGTTAAAAAGACTACGACATTTATGACAAGATAAATTTACAACAAGTTTCATTAAGAACAAGGTTAAGTAATGACAAGTTAAAATGATGACGTGCTAGAACATAAATAAACTAAAATTACTAAAGTTAAAAAATTATAACAGGGCTAAAATGTCGACAGGCTCTAATGAGGACAAGCTAAAAAAACTACATCATTTTGTTAAAATGATGACAAGCTTAAATCACGACAAGTTTCAATAAGAAGAAGCTTGAATGAAGACAAGCTAAAATGATGCCATGCTAGAATATAAATATAAAGTTAAAATTACAATTATCTAAAATGATAACAGGGCTAAAATGTCGACAAGTTAGTATGATGACATGCTAAAATGTCGACCGGCTATAATAACGAAGTTAAAATGATGAAATGATAAAATGTTAACAAACTAAAATTACTAAAGTAAAATTACAATTAACTTAAATGATAACAAGCTAGTATGATGACATGCTAAAATATTGACAAATTAAATGTTAAACTAAAATGTCAACGAGTTAGAATGATGACAAGCTAAAATACCAACTAGTTAAAATGATGACAAGCTAAAATAATAACAAACTAAAATTACTAAAGTTAAAATTACAATTATCTTAAATGACAACAAGCTAGTATGATGACATGCTAAAATATTGACATGCTTGAATGAGGACAAGCTAAAATTATGACCGGTTAAAGTACAAAATTAACAAACAAATTGATGACAAGCTTTAATGAAGAAAAGCTAAAATGTTGACAAGCTATAATGTCGACATAAATAAATCATATTTATCATTTTAGTTTATTTTTATTACAATATAATAAACTAAAATTATGTGCACTAATGGGTGAAACATAATTTTATAACCACGCAAATTTCAGTACGAAAACGTCGCGCCACCTCCCACCTGGAGCAGGCGCCCGACCGCCTCGACAACGAAACGCAGGCCAGCGCCAAGTCGACCTCGGACGCCAACGTCAAGGCGGCGCCGCTGCGCAAATCGCAATCGGGCGTCGCCACTTTGGGGCGCCTCCGCGTGGCGCCCGCCGCCGCGGCCTCCGGCGCCTCGGGCGGCGGCCACCAGCACCGCGAGGGCGGCGGCGGCAGCCTGGTCGAGTCGCCCGCCACGCCGGAAGGGGAGCGGCCGAACCGCAGGCGGCAGACCAGCGCTGCTAGGACGTCCAGGTCGGCGGTCAGGGATCAGAGCTTGACGCAGTTCGCCGTCATAGACGACGAGAACGTCAGTCAGCAGGTGAGTTTTATAAAAATTATAATTTTATAAATCAAAGCGTCAAATAAACCGACAGATTTATCGTCCTACTCAGCTTTGATGTGCGTGACCGCGATAGGTTCGGATGGGAAGTTTTGTTTTTTTATGTTGTGTGTCTTTTTTCTTTATTTTTTTATGATGTTTGGTTAGTATTGTCTTTCTAATGTTTCTTTTGTTACTGATGTTTATTGTTTTTTTTCTAGAGTTTAAGCAATGTGCCTCTCTTGGTGTTTTAAAGGTATCTGTCGTGTTTAATTTTGCAAATTATGTGTTAGGTCATGCAGATGGTTAAGAGTACTTATCAATTTTTGCAGATGGCCTATTTCTCCCTTGTTTGTCCTCTTTTGTTTGTCTAGTGAAAAACGTCCAATTGACAGGTGGTAGGACCACCCAGAAGCTCACTTGTCACTTAACTCTCTCTTATCACTTAACACTTAACTCTTTTTTGACTATTACACCATATTATTTTGCACTTTATGAAAAATTGTGAAAAATGTTTGTTGTCTAGTGAAAAGCGTTGGGGAAAAACTATTTTTTTTTTCGTTTTTTCCCTGGCCTTGGAATAAATCACTTTTTAGAGAAAAATTGATTTTTTTTTGGAAAATATACACATTTTAAAAAAGTAGCAATCAAAAATTGACAATATCTAAAATTAAACGTTAAATTAAATTGATTTATGAAAATAAACGTAAACGTCATATATACTGCCGGTCGGGTATTTTTGCAGAAAAGAGTCCATTGAAAATATCCAATTACAAAATAATGAATGATTTATAAAAATTATAATTTTATAAATCAAAGCGTCAAATTAACCGACAGATTTATTGTCCTACTCAGCTTTGATGTGCGTGACCGCGATAGGTTCGGATGGGAAGTTTTGTTTTTTTTTGTTGTGTGTCATTTTTCTTCATTTTTTTATGATGTTTGGTTAGTATTGTCTTTCTAATGTTTCTTTTGTTACTGATTTTTATTGTTTTTTTTTCTAGAGTTTAAGCAATGTGCCTCTCTTGGGGTTTTAAAGGTATCCGTCGTGTTTAATTTTGCAAATTATGTGTTAGGTCATGCAGATGGTTAAGAGTACTTATCAATTTTTGCAGATGGCCTATTTCTCCCTTGTTTGTCCTCTTTTGTTTGTCTAGTGAAAAACGTCCAATTGACAGGTGGTAGGACCACCCAGAAGCTCACTTGTCACTTAACTCTCTCTTATCACTTAACACTTAACTCTTTTTTGACTATTACACCATATTATTTTGCACTTTATGAAAAATTGTGAGAATGTTTGTTGTCTAGTGAAAAGCGTTGGGGAAAAACTGGGTTTTTTTTCGTTTTTCTCCTGGCCTTGGAAAAAATCACTTTTTTGAGAAAAATTGATTTTTTTTTTGTAAATCTACACATTTTAAAAAAGTAGCAATCAACAACTTGGCAATATCTAAAACTAAACGTTAAATTAAATTGATTTATGAAAATAAACGTAAACGTCATATATACTGTCGGTTAGGTATTTTTTGCAGAAAAGAGTCCATTGAAAATATCCAATTACAAAATAATAAATGATTTATAAAAATTATAATTTTATAAATCAAAGTGTCAAATTAACCGACAGATTTATTGTCCTACTCAGCTTTGATGTGCGTGACCGCGATAGGTTCGGATGGGAAGTTTTGTTTTTTTTTGTTGTGTGTCATTTTTCTTCATTTTTTTATGATGTTTGGTTAGTATTGTCTTTCTAATGTTTCTTTTGTTACTGATTTTTATTGTTTTTTTTTTCTAGAGTTTAAGCAATGTGCCTCTCTTGGGGTTTTAAAGGTATCCGTCGTGTTTAATTTTGCAAATTATGTGTTAGGTCATGCAGATGGTTAAGAGTACTTATCAATTTTTGCAGATGGCCTATTTCTCCCTTGTTTGTCCTCTTTTGTTTGTCTAGTGAAAAACGTCCAATTGACAGGTGGTAGGACCACCCAGAATGTTAACTCTTTCTTATCACTTAACACTTAACTCATTATTGACCATTACACTATATTAGTTTGCACTTTATGAAAAATTGTGGAAAATGTTTGTTGTCTAGTAAAAGCGTTGGGGAAAAACTGGGTTTTTTTCGTTTTTCCCCTGGCCTTGGAAAAATCACTTTTTAGGAAAAATTGATTTTTTTTGGAAAATCTACACATTTTAAAAAAGTAGCAATCATCAACTTGACAATATCTAAAACTAAACGTTAAATTAAATTGATTTATGAAAATAAACGTAAACGTCATTTATACTGTCGGTTGGGTATTTTTGCAGAAGGAGTCCATTGAAAATATCCAATCACAAAATAATGATTGATTTATAAAAATTATAATTTTATAAATCAAAGTGTCAAATAAACCGACAGATTTATTGTCCTACTCAGCTTTGATGTGCGTGACCGCGATAGGTTCGGATGGGAAGTTTTGTTTTATTTGTTGTGTGTTGTTTTTTCTATATATTTTTTATGTTGTTTGGTTAGTATTGTCTTTCTAATGTTTCTTTTGTTACTGATGTTTATTGTTTTTTTTCTAGAGTTTAAGCAATGGCCTCTCTTGGGGTTTTAAAGGTATCCGTCGTGTTTAATTTTGCAAATTATGTGTTAGGTCATGCAGATGGTTAAGAGTACTTATCAATTTTTGCAGATGGCCTATTTCTCCCTTGTTTGTCCTCTTTGGTTTGTCTAGTGAAAAGCGTCCAATTGACAGGTGGTAGGACCACCCAGAAGCTTAACTCTTTCTTATCACTTAACACTTAACTCATTATTGACCATTACACTATATTAGTTTGCACTTTATGAAAAATTGTGAAAAATGTTTGTTGTCTAGTGAAAAGCGTTGGGGAAAACTGGGTTTTTTTCTTTTTTCCCCTGGCCTTGGAAAAAATCACTTTTTTGGGAAAAATTGAATTTTTTTTGGAAAATCTACACATTTTAAAAAAGTAGCAATCAACAACTTGACAATATCTAAAACTAAACGTTAAATTAAATTGATTTATGAAAATAAACGTAAACGTCATATATACTGTCGGTTAGGTATTTTTTGCAGAAAAGAGTCCATTGAAAATATCCAATTACAAAATAATGAATGATTTATAAAAATTATAATTTTATATATCAAATTGTCAAATAAACCGACAGATTTATTGTCCTACTCAGCTTTGATGTGCGTGACCGCGATAGGTTCGGATGGGAAGTTTTGTTTTTTTTTGTTGTGTGTCTTTTTTCTTTATTTTTTTTATGATGTTTGGTTAGTATTGTCTTTCTAATGTTTCTTTTGTCACTGATTGTTTTTTTTTCTAGAGTTTAAGCAATGTGCCTCTCTTGGGGTTTTAAAGGTATCTGTCGTGTTTAATTTTGCAAATTATGTGTTAGGTCATGCAGATGGTTAAGAGTACTTATCAATTTTTGCAGATGGCCTATTTCTCCCTTGTTTGTCCTCTTTTGTTTGTCTAGTGAAAAACGTCCAATTGACAGGTGGTAGGACCACCCAGAATGTTAACTCTTTCTTATCACTTAACACTTAACTCATTATTGACCGTTACACTATATTAGTTTGCACTTTACGAAAAATTGTGAAAAATGTTTGTTGTCTAGTGAAAAGCGTTGGGGAAAAACTGGGTTTTTTTCTTTTTTTCCCCTGGCCTTGGAAAAAATCACTTTTTTGGGAAAAATTATTTTTTATTTGTTGGAAAATCTACACATTTTAAAAAAGTAGCAATCAGCAACTTGACAATATCTAAAACTAAACATTAAATTAAATTGATTTATGAAAATAAACGTAAACGTCATATATACTGTCGGTTAGGTATTTTTTGCAGAAAAGAGTCAATTGAAAATATCCAATTACAAAATAATGAATGATTTATAAAAATTATAATTTTATATATCAAATTGTCAAATAAACCGACAGATTTATTGTCCTACTCAGCTTTGATGTGCGTGACCGCGATAGGTTCGGATGGGAAGTTTTGTTTTTTTTTTTGTTGTGTGTCTTTTTTCTTTATTTTTTTATGATGTTTGGCTAGTATTGTCTTTCTAATGTTTCTTTTGTTACTGATGTTTATTGTTTTTTTTTTCCAGAGTTTAAGCAATGGCCTCTCTTGGGGTTTTAAAGGTATCTGTCGTGTTTAATTTTGCAAATTATGTGTTAGGTCATGCAGATGGTTAAGAGTACTTATCAATTTTTGCAGATGGCCTATTTCTCCCTTGTTTGTCCTCTTTTGTTTGTCTAGTGAAAAACGTCCAATTGACAGGTGGTAGGACCACCCAGAATGTTAACTCTTTCTTATCACTTAACACTTAACTCATTATTGACCGTTACACTATATTAGTTTGCACTTTATGAAAAATTGTGAAAAATGTTTCTGTCTAGTGAAAAGCATTGGGGAAAAACTGGGTTTTTTTCGTTTTTCCCGTGGCCTTGAAAAAAATCACTTTTTTGGGAAAAATTAAATTTTTTTTGGAAAATCTACACATTTTAAAAAAGTAGCAATTAACAACTTGACAATATCTAAAACTAAACGTTAAATTAAATTGATTTATGAAAATAAACGTAAACGTCATATATACTGTCGGTTGGGTATTTTTGCAGAAAAGAGTCCATTGAAAATATCCAATTACAAAATAATGAATGATATATAAAAATTATAATTTCATAAATCAAACTGTCAACTAAACCGACTGTCCTACTCAGCTTTGATGTGTGTGACCGCGATAGGTTCGGATGGGAAGTTTTGTTTTTTTTGTTGTGTGTCTTTTTTCTTTATTTTTTTATGTGGTTTGGTTTATTTTCTTTCTAATGTTTCTTTTGTTACTGATGTTTATTGTTTTTTTTTCTAGAGTTTAGGCAATGTGCCTCTCTTGGGGTTTTAGTGTTTAATTTTGCAAATTATGTGTTGGGTCATGCAGATGGCTAAGAGTACTTATCAATTTTTGCAGATGGCCTATTTCTCCCTTGTTTGTCCTCTTTTGTTTGTCTAGTGAAAAGCGTCCAATTGACAGGTGGTAGGACCACCCAGAATGTTAACTCTTTCTTATCACTTAACACTTAACTCATTATTGACCGTTACACTATATTAGTTTGCACTTTACGAAAAATTGTGAAAAATGTTTGTTGTCTAGTGAAAAGCGTTGGGGAAAAACTGGGTTTTTTTCTTTTTTTCCCCTGGCCTTGGAAAAAATCACTTTTTTGGGAAAAATTATTTTTTATTTGTTGGAAAATCTACACATTTTAAAAAAGTAGCAATCAGCAACTTGACAATATCTAAAACTAAACATTAAATTAAATTGATTTATGAAAATAAACGTAAACGTCATATATACTGTCGGTTAGGTATTTTTTGCAGAAAAGAGTCCATTGAAAATATCCAATTACAAAATAATGAATGATTTATAAAAATTATAATTTTATATATCAAATTGTCAAATAAACCGACAGATTTATTGTCCTACTCAGCTTTGATGTGCGTGACCGCGATAGGTTCGGATGGGAAGTTTTGTTTTTTTTTTTGTTGTGTGTCTTTTTTCTTTATTTTTTTATGATGTTTGGTTAGTATTATCTTTCTAATGTTTCTCTTGTTACTGATGTTTATTGTTTTTTTCCAGAGTTTAAGCAATGACCTCTCTTGGGGTTTTAAAGGTATCTGTCGTGTTTAATTTTGCAAATTATGTGTTAGGTGATGCAGATGGTTAAGAGTACTTATAAAATTTTGCAGATGGCCTATTTCTCCCTTGTTTGTCCTCTTTTGTTTGTCTAGTGAAAAGCGTCCAATTGACAGGTGGTAGGACCACCCAGAAGCTGACACTTGTCACTTAACTCTTTCTTATCACTTAACACTTAACTCATTATTGACCGTTACACTATATTAGTTTGCACTTTATAAAAAAAATGTGAAAAATGTTTGTTGTCTAGTGAAAAGCGTTGGGGGAAAAACTGTGTTTTTTTCTTTTTTTTCCCCTGGCCTTGGAAAAAAATCACTTTTTTGGGAAAAATTGAATTTTTTTTGGAAAATCTACACATTTTAAAAAAGTAGCAATTAACAACTTGACAATATCTAAAAGTAAACGTTAAATTAAATTGATTTATGAAAATAAACGTAAACGTCATATATACTGTCGGTTGGGTATTTTTTGCAGAAAGAAGTCCATTGAAAATATCCAATTACAAAATAATAAATAATTTATAAAAATTATAATTTTATAAATCAAAGTGTCAAATTAACCGACAGATTTATTGTCCTACTCAGCTTTGATGTGCGTGACCGCGATAGGTTCGGATGGGAAGTTTTGTTTTTTTTTTGTTGTGTGTCTTTTTTCTTTATTTTTGTATGATGTTTGGCTAGTATTGTCTTTCTAATGTTTCTTTTGTTACTTATGTTTATTGTTTTTTTCTAGAGTTTAAGCAATGTGCCTCTCTTGGAGTTTTAAAGGTATCTGTCGTGTTTAATTTTGCAAATTATGTGTTAGGTCATGCAGATGGTTAAGAGTACTTATCAATTTTTGCAGATGGCCTATTTCTCCCTTGTTTGTCCTCTTTTGTTTGTCTAATGAAAAGCGTCCAATTGACAGGTGGTAGGACCACCCAGAAGCTGACACTTGTCACTTAACTCTTTCTTATTACTTATTACTTAACTCTTTATTGACCGTTACACTATATTAGTTTGCACTTTATGAAAAATTGTGAAAAATGTTTGTTGTCTAGTGAAAAGCGTTGGGGAAAAACTGGGTTTTTTTCGTTTTTACCCTGGTCACTTTTTTGGGAAAAATTGATTTTTTTTTTTGAAAAATCTTCACATTTTAAAAAAGTAGCAATCAACAACTTGACAATATCTAAAACTAAACGTTAAATTAAATTGATTTATGAAAATAAACGTAAACGTCATATATACTGTCGGTTGGGTATTTTTGCAGAAAGGAGTCCATTGAAAATATCCAATTACAAAATAATGAATGATTTATAAAAATTATAATTTTATAAATCAAAGTGTCAAATAAACCGACAGATTTATTGTCCTACTCATCTTTGATGTGCGTGACCGCGATAGGTTCGGATGGGAAGTTTTGTTTTTTTGTTGTGTCTTTTTTCCTTTTTTTTATGATGTTTGGTTAGTATTATCTTTCTAATGTTTCTTTTTTTACTGATGTTTATTGTTTTTTTTCTTCTGGAGTTTAAGCAATGCTTGGGGTTTTAAAAATATCTGTCGTGTTTAATTTTGCAAATTATGTGATAGGTCATGCAGATGCTTAGGGATACTTATCAATTTTTGCAGATGGCCTATTTTTGATTTTGTTCAGCTAATATAGGCACATTACAAAAAAAAACATTTTATTGTCACCCCCAGGTGACCAGAGGCGGAGCGCTTACCCTCGCCTCGCAGTGGAAATCCCAATTCGACGACAGTGAAGAAACCACCGATAACGAGTGGAAACCGGAATCTCCCGAGCATAGGGCGGCTGCCGCCTCGCAGGCGGTTTCAGAGGCGGTCGGTGTCACGTCGCAAGCGCCGCCACCGGCGTTAAGTCGCATTAGCGAGGACTCCAGGCCCAGTCATCGCAGATACGTCAACATAGCTGGAATGGAGGAATATCCTGAGCTAGTCGGTAAGAATTTGTAGTTTATCTGTGCAACAAATTGGAAGCTTTTTTTTTTAATTTTAAACGCAATTAATGTGACATTCTTCATCTTTGAAAAATCGGTATTTTTTCCACCCGAAAAAATAATATGTCATATTTATCATGGTACAAGAAAACAAGGTAAGTTTTTTATAGGACGACAATTTAAAGATAAAGCCTGAATAATAGATTGCCTTCCTTCCTTCCTCCCGTAAAAAGTCAATTTATAGATTTCCGTGTAAAATTCCGCGATGACACCTAAAATGGTTGACATTTGTTTTTGTTTATATTCTGCGTTTTACCCATTGTGTGTAAATATGAAAGATAAACATTTATATATTAGTGCAGTGATCACAATTTTAATTGCCCAACTATGGAGAAAGGCAGTAACTGCTAAACAAGAAATTTGTGGGAAATTAGCATGAACTACATTTTTATAAAAAGCAGTAGGTATTTAACTGATTTATTTAACTTAAAAGATAGTTTACTGCATTTCTTTGTTGAATTAAGATACAAAATGCCTATACCTTTTTCATAGCACAAGAAAACGCATTTGCAGTTACTGCCTTTTTCCATAGTAGGGCAGTATAATGAAAAAAAAACATCGAACAAGACGTTGGAAGACTCGCCCACTTTACCAAGACCGGGAAACTAGGGGGTTTTACAAAGCAACGTTTCTAAAAATGAAAGACATGGATCATAAACAATATCTAAATATCCTATTTAGAGACACAAATTATTTAATAAACTGAACACCTATCTTAAATAATACTAAACAATCATGTATTTTATATATTTTGTGCCTACGCGCTGTCACCCTACAGCGCATGTCCATAACAAGCACTGTGATTGGTCATGTCAAAGACCTTTACGGTGAAAGATAAAACTTAAAAATTTCTACGGGAGGAAGGAATGCTGTCCTTACGGTACGGGAATCTATAACTGGCACTACGATTTAAATAAACATTTTTGACGTAATTGTCACCATTAAACTTAACAATTATTGATACTTTAAAATATTAAAATAACTTCAAAATATGATTTTGTTAAGAAAATATTTTATTCTTTGATTTTTTTTATTACTATAATTGCAAAATATTATCACAAAGTATTAAAAATTTCTACACAGGAAATGTTAATGGTGAAATTTCGTAATGTTCATCTTCTACGGAAGGAAGGAAGGAAGGAAGGCAATCTATAATTCAGGCTTAACATTTTAAGAAAATATTATTAATGAAAATAACTAATTTATATGTTTTTTCAATCAAATAAAATATATTGTTATAAAGTAAAATATCCTGTTTTAAAGCAAATATAAAGAATTAAATAAAAAGTATCAAGTTACAACATTAACATTGCAAGAAAAATGTTAAAACAACATATTTTTTCAAAATTTATTTATTACAAAATTGTATTTACAAAAAACTGCAATTAAGGTTTAGTTGCCAAATAAAAACCCTAAATTGGCCACCATGTAGCCAACATTGAATAAAACAAACTATACTTGTGAAAAGTATTATATTATGGTATGGTACAGCTGGTTTTCTAATGCTTTTGGGATGTTTCAATCCCGGGCCATTTCATTATCAGCAGCATGCGCAGTTTGAGTTTCTGTTATGGACTGTCCTTGAAGATCGTCTTGGCACATTTCCCGCACAGAGCAAAAAGAAAGATGTAATTTTGTTTTTCAAATTTTATTTTAATTTCTTACAACTGCAGTACCTGATTTATTAGAGTTTGAGTTTCTGTTACTCTTCTGTCTTCAAAGATCATATTAGGCTTTCTGGTTTTGTCCTATTTCTTGTACACTGTAAAAAGAACTATGATTTATAGTTTTTTACAATTTTATTTTAATTTCTTTCAAAATACTTGATTTTTCTTTTGATAGATCAGCTGTTAAGTGTAAAGTTGGAACCGTATCCACTTTTAAAGACTTTTTTATGGGAATGTTTTTTTGATGAAATTTTCCTTCTTATAGCAACTATCTTCGAAGTAAATGGAACAAATACAAGCTAAAAAACAAACAAAAATATGAACTTAAATTATTTTTTTATTTATTTATCTGTCACGGATAATCTGTGTATACAAAAGGAAAGTACCTCTAAAAAACTACTGCTTTTTAATTGCTTTTAAAATAAATCTACTTACTATCCTTAACATCAATTTTTTCAAGCGCATACTAAGGAAATGTATTGGATTTTCTGGTTTTTTTCTTTTTCTTGGCAGGTAGACACTTTGTACACTTTACAAAACTTTAAAATAGCTTAAAAAACAACTCGCATCTTCGCCAATATAATGTAGAGGTGGAAGCAGATGCGCTAGAACATACCTTGTTTTTTTGTACCATGTTTGAAAAATTGCATTACATTTTTTATTTATTTACATTTTCTTTTTTTTTTGCTTATAGTTAGTAATGTCCACCCATGGCGGCGCTCATTAGCTTTAATAACAGAAATCCTAGGCCAATTATTAAACAGCTCATTTTTATAATTTAACCACATAAAAGTCATATAAAAAATCATCATAAAAGGGTTTTTTATTAAAATAATACATTAAAAAATAAGGAATAAGAACAAATTCAAATCTATTAATAAAAAACCCTATATTTAGTATTTAGTACAGTCAATCTGTATTTTGACGTCGAAAAAATTCCAAACTCCATCCCCCCTCCTCTTTTAAAAGAAAATTTATAATAAGCGTTTTATCTCCTTTCCTATTGGTCTTACAAAAAAAATGTAAAGACAAAAAATTTAGAGCTTGACATTTTTAACTGCCAAAACTTTTTGTGCTTAGTCCCTAAAAATATACAGGGTGTTATGTAATTAATGTAATATATTAAAAATTCTAAAGACAAAAAATAATTTATAATGCCTGATTTAATTTATTATGTTATGGTTGGTAACAACCAGCGTTTCCATATTCTGTCAAAAAAGTTGCAAAATTTTGTTTAAATTTAGCTTAATTACAAAAATGACAAAAAATCAAAAATTGTTAATTTTTGTTTTTATTAATTGTTAATTATGTCATTTTTGTAATGACAACAAAATCTGGCAACTTTTATGACAGAATCTATTGCATTTCTTTCAAATTTTAGGTTATGCGCTCAAATTGTAAATATCTTAACTAAGGGAAGTGCTTTTGGATTTATTTACACAAATTGAATGTTTAAAGTTTAACCTGTTAACTTGTCCTGATTTCATCTGAGTAAACAGAAAGAAAAAACCGATGAAAAAATTAATTTTGTGGTTATGGAGTTTTTAAAATAGGTACTAAATTTTCTAATCATTGCTTAAGCTAATAGCTGGATGAGCAAATAAATACAGAAGGTTTTTAGAGCTTTAACTATGGTTTCGCGTAAAAATCGAACAAATTTTGGACATTTGTTTGCAAGTGATGTCAGAATTGAATATATTTTTTTTACCTTGTTTCTACATCTAAATGGTGCATTTTTTTCAATAAAAAAATTTCATCCATTGACCGCTGTGGTTAACAGGCCTTAAGTTACTCTACTGTGTTAAAAATAGATAAATTTCGATATTTTGTAATATCATTTTTATTTAAAAACGTATCGATTTGAAATTAAGATAAAATGTAGACCTAATTAATGACAATAAATCCACGTATTATTTTTTTTAGATTTTAACATACAGGGGGCGCAGGGGACAATTTAATTTAAAATTTTACCATTTTTTAAGGGTTAAAAAATCGAAGAAGCAACGTTGTTTTATAATTTTGAGTATATCACGGTAAAGTACTGATAATTAACTATTATTTGATATATAAACTTCTATATGCAAATTATGTTTCTACGAGAGACGTCATTTTTAAGTTAGGCCTTCAAAGAGCATAATACTAACGTGTTTTACAAAGTATATTTTGTTTTATCTAGTTTTATAATATAATGTATTATATATTACATATTATACATTATATATCACATATAATATATTATATATAACATACAATTCTTACATATTTATTTAAAAAATCGCCATAGATGGAGCTAAAATTACTTTTATTTATAAATTTAAATTTTTTTCCAAGTTTACTAATTTTGATTATAGTAGGCATCATAGACTTTTTTTCTCTATGGTAACCTACCATTGGAAGCATGAAAGATAATATGACAGTTCAGTTTATAAAATGAATAAACTAAATAATATTTATAGACAGCGTTAGCCAGTTAGAAATTATAACCTACTTTAATTTTATTTTTTGCTACACAACCAAGCTTCAATTTATTTTTTACTTAATAAGCAAGCTTTAATTTTAATTCCAAACTGAGGAAAGTAATATTTACCCAATAAATAAATTAGAATAAAGACTTTATTTTTTATGTTGCGATCGGCTATTTAGATATATGTATATTTTTTAATCAGTTGTTTTTCGCTTTTTTGTAATTAGTTATTTTGCAATTTTATATTTAATATAATGCTATACAGGGTGTTTCGCAAACTATATGGATTTAAAATTGTAACAGCCTATACAATTTGATTTAGACTATACCTAAAGTCAATAGTTTTCAAGATATTATTTTTTTTTGTTAAAATTTTGCTAAATACAAGTTAATCAAAAATAACCTCTAATTTTTTGTTATTAGGTTTGCTGACATTTGGTTGGAATTTTTGAAATTTGAATTTTGAATTTTTTAAATAATTTAATTTTTTAAAGGTTTTTCAACAAATAGATTGAGAAAAACCACTTAAAATTAGGCAAACTTCAAACAATAATTACGTTTATATACAAAAAGTTTATATACAAAAGTGCTCTTTTAGTTCCACCCTTACTTCTTAAGAAGTCCCATAAGCCAACTGAATGGCTTGTGCGGGTTAGGGGTAGGAACGGACCGCGGGCTTAAAGGACTAATACACAATAGGACAAACACAAATAAACAGCCATACCCCTGGTGGGATTCGAACCCACGACCTCTAATTATAAATGTAAAACCCTGTATGTTTTAACATAATCAAATAGAAAATTTAAGAACTTTTCGATTGGTATTCTAATAATTGCTTCCTATAACTTTATAAAGTTAAAATTTCAGAGACATTTAACAATTTCTAATATTTTCAATATTATTTTCTATTCAACAAGTTGGTTAATGTGACAGTATCCATGGTTACCACTTAATCTGTTATTGTTTAAAATTAATTAAAATATTTGATTGAAAAATTAATAACTAGAAAAATATTGACTTTAGGTATAGGATAAGGTATATAGCCATTTTATTAATAATTTTATGTATACATTCTATAGAATTAAAAAATGTAAAAATATATAAGGTGTCCTGTTTAAAATAAAAAGACAATTCCGGTAAAACGAGAAGTATTATTTTGTTTAATTTAAGAAAAAAATCTAAATCAAATAATTTACGCTATTAAAATTATTTTAAATCGATGACTTTCCCGATTCCCTATAGAAACTTCTAACGGACTACGTACGTGAAGCACCCTGTATATTAAACGTCATTTATGTGTTATGCTTTAGGTACTTAATTAATAATAAAAGATACAACAATATTTGTATAAAAATGACAATATGTACTAAACTAAACATTTATGAATACTGCTACTGCTAATTCAAAATTGATCCTGGCCACATAAACATCATTTGCATAAAAAAGTTAATATATCAAATAAAAGTCAAATATCAATACTTCAACGTGATATACTCAAATTTATAAAACAAAGTTGCTTCTTCGAATATTTACCATTTAAAAATTGATAAATTTTAAATTAAATTCTTACCAGCGCCCCCTGTACGTTAAAATCTAAACAAAATTTTTTCATGAATTAATTGTCATTAGTAAGATCTACATTTTGTCCAAATTTCAAATCGATACGATTTAAAATAAAAAAGTTATCAAAAAAAAAAGAAATTTCTTCATTTTTAACACAGTGAAGAAAAAAATAATAATAAAAATAAAGTTGTCGATGGACAAGATTTTTTTTTTGAAAAAAGTACTGCATTTAGATGTAGAAATAAGGTAGAAAAGTTTCAATCGATTTCTTGAACCCTTGCAAATCGACCGTTCGATCCTTTCGCGAAACCGTAGTTAAGAGCATAAAACTTTTGTATTTATTGAGTTTTTTAGTGGCGTATCACAAAAAATATAAAAAACTTCTAATGCATATTTTTTCTTTATCTTTGGGAACATATTTTTCCGTTACACCTTATGTCAAAAGGTATTCAGTATTTTAATATATAACATTAATTACATAACACCCTGTATAGGGCGCCAAAGTAAACAAAAATGAGTTTTTTTCAAAAATATTAATTAAAAATATAAAATATCCATTTTACCCTGTAGACCTGATATTTTGACAGATTGGCTGTTAGGCTGTGTTAATAGTTATTGTAAAAAGACTATGAAATACACTGCTCAAATTTTTCACGATAAAGACTTAAAAACAAAAAATAAGCTTTACTTAAATGTAGTATTTTTTTTAGTTTTAGTTTTTATTTTAGATCTTTTTTCATGTCAGTAATTGTCCCTTATTTAAAGTCCTAATACTTAGTGATAGTATAGTGGTTTTGAGTTTTCTTGTTATCTGTATGATTTGTTTCTTTTATTCAACTACATACTTATAGATCTATAAAATTTGAATATTTCTTTTATTTTTTTTATTTTAACAGTCAATTTTACTAATTTCACCCCCTTTTCCAGGTCTTCTGGGTGAAAATCTGCTGTTAAAATCTTTTTTGCTTTCTCAGTAATAATAATAATTCCCCACTATTTTTTAAATTAACATTGCTTAAAAAGTACTTAGTTTTGCAAAATTTAAGACAGTTTGGGTTGTGGTTAAAACAAAAAAATTTTAATATACAAGGTGTTCCTGAAATGCCTGTGCAAAATTATACCACAACTTTGCACAAAATTTGGAGTTTTTAGGACAGATTTCTAAAAAACGTACTTTGACATCCTGTATCTTGGTTATTATCAACTTTAATATAAAAGTAAGTTTAGTTATATCGCATTATTTCGGTCCCGGGAATTGTACAGGTATTTCAGGGACACCTTGTATATTAAAAAATGGTTTATACCAATTACTTCAAAATGTGCTTAATATTTTCCTGTCTGGTAAAATTAATAATTCTGACCTTGCTTTGTACAAATATTTATATCGATAATAATGATTCTAATATGTGTACTTTAAAAATTCTTAGTTTTAATCTAAAGTTTCCAAGTTAAACATCTCAATCATAATTGTTTTTTAAAAAATACCTAAAACGTTTTTGTTACTTTTACTATTTTTAGGTAAGTTTAATTATTAATACATTTATTTTTAAACCAAATGGATTAAGAAAACAAATTGATTTAAATAAATCACTATAAAAATATATTTTGAGTAGGTATAATGGTTTTTATAGTTTGAGAGTTCTATTCTTATCTGATGTTTAAATTAAAAACACTTTTCGTTTCTTTTCACTCTCAGTTTTTGTCAACATTATATTGCACTTTACATTTAACGATTTAAACGTGTTATGCGCGAAAAATTACAAACATGGCGAACTTTGCGAGTAAAGGTAAACAATTATGTTTTTTTTTTTTTAAATAATAATTTAAAACTTTTCACTGGGCATATGAAACGTGTCTGTGAAGATTCCTTATCCTAAATTAAGACGAAGAATTTCTATTAGTAATCATGCATATACTATATATGTCCGATCTTGCTTTGTGTTGAATTCATTGTATACTTATAAAACATGTGCACATGTATGTTGTTACTAGGTATGTTTTAACATCCCTTTTCTTATGTATTATGTAATTAATGTTATATATTAAAATGGGTTGTTCCTTAGGGTCCATAAAGAAGCACACGAAACTTTTTTTTTCCAAATTCCAAAGTCTAAAAATAATTTATAATAACCTTTATCCTACCAAAAAGTACGCCACTGATCGACTTTAGGTTAATCTGGTGGATTTATTATGTTATTTCAAAATCTCTCAAAAAAGTTGACAAACATTGTTTAAATTTAGCTTAATTACAAAAATGACAAAATTAACAATGCAAATTGTCAATTTGGCGTTTTTATTAATTGTTGGTTATTTAATTTTTGTACTGAAGGTAAATTCAAACAAAATCTGCCAACTTTTATGACAGAATCTAGTGCATTTCTTTTAAATTTTAGGTTATGTTTTCAAATTGTAAATATCTTAACTAAGGGAAGTGCTTTTGGATTTATTTACACAAATTAAATGTTTAAAGTTTAACCTGTGAACTGGTCCCAATTTCATCTGAGTAAACAGAAAAAAACTGATGAAAAAATTAATTTTGTGGTTATGGATTTCAAATTTCAAAGGTACTAAATTTTCTAATCATTGCTTAAGCTAATAGCTGGATCAGTAATAAATACAGAAAGGTATTAGAGCTTCAAGGGCATAAAACTTTTGTATTTATTTATTTTTTGCAAGAAAAATTTTTAGTAACAATTTTTTACATCTGGCAACGCGTAGCTACTTTGTTGGTTGGTATCTATGTACTCACAAAATACAGGTGTGCAGAGATAAACAAGTGTATAACCAGTGGCGTATCACAAAAAATATAAAAAACTTCTAATGCATATTTTTTCCTTTGGAAAAATGCTTTTTAAAATATACATTAATTACATAATACCCTGTATATACGTACAAAAAACACAAAACTGAAAGATGACGTTTTTCTCAGGTGCCCTCCCTCGAGCCTGGTCCACCCCTTGCTTGGGCCCTTCGGTGCGTTCGGGGCTGAAGCCGCCCCTGCTTCAGCAGGCGGCTTTCGACGATTTGGTGTTCAGGGTCGACGTCATGCGCAACGTCGGCTCGCGCCACCTCCAAGCCGCCGAGGAGGACGCCTCAGGCAAGGAGGCGGCGAAAAAGTGGGGCAGCCTGCCCGCCATCCACGTGCCCGACAGGGAGGCGGCGGAAAACGGCGACGAGGGGCTGCAAGAGGTGGCGGGCAAGCTGGAGATCCGCGTGGTGCCGCAGGGGTGCCACAAGGAGCCGCACCCTAAGCCTCAAAACCTTCCCAACGAGGTAACCACCAACGGAGTGGAAGCCGCCAAAGAGATCAAAAAAATCGAGAGGACCAAGAGCATCTTGAAGCAGAGCAGCAAGGAGAGGAACGAGGTGGACTTGCCTAGTCCGAAGAGGGAGCAAATATCCTTCGCCCCGGAGCTAGTGGCGGTGGAAAAAGAGGTAAGAAATGCTTTAGGTTCAACCTTTTTGTGAAAAATCTAGCAGTCTTTGAAAATAGCATCCATTTGGTTTGAAAAAGATAAGAAATAATCGCGAAACTGTCTCTCCTGCGCCGTAGTCACCTATATTTAACTACTTTTTTATATGCCAAATTAACCAACCGTTCGATGTAACTACAATAAATTAAACATAACCACAATTACATTTATAACTAGTTTAGTTTGTTTTAAACAATGCAAACAATTTTGGTTCCGTATTTACCAACCAAACCCCTAAATTTGCAACGTTGCCGCAGTCCAGATAAAAAAATGAACTTTAATTAGGAGTTTGTTAGGAGCAAATTTTGATTAAGTGTGTCTTTTGAAAATTTGGCATTTAAGGCACAAAACTCTTGCATACCCCTAAACCAAACCAATAGATGACTATCTTAAAGAGTATATACTTTATACTATATAGTTTGGAGCCAAATGAAGCGCCCTCTCTGAACTTGGCTAAAAATTAAATTACGTGTTTACAGGCAACTGTTGCCAACATAGCTTTTAATTGGTGGAAAATCAACGTATTTGATTGGATACTTCAATGGCGCTATATTTAAAATCTAACTTGTGGCTAGATTTTAAATGTAATTAGTAACGAAAACAATAACTTTGTTTTCTACCATGTATTTAAGGTACCTACTTCTGTGGTTATGCTGTTTAGTAATTCTCAAGCAACTTTTATAAACTAAAGAAATTCGCAGATTTATAGAAAAGCAATGAGGAAAACAAATGTATGTAAATGTAAAACAAGTGTGTTTAGTATTCATTTGTAAAATCTGTGATTTTTTTTAATTTGTAAAACTCGTTGAATCATTATCATACTTATTTCCAAAAGTACCATTCATATATGGTAAGAAACATTGTTTTTGTTATTTATGCCAAAAGTAACTGTCTCATTAATGATTATTTTGAAATTGAAGAATACTGTTAAATCCATAAATTTTATTAAACAATACATCTGAAAGATTATGGATTCGGTCAAAGTGTCGTTTATAAATTATTATTATTATACAAACCTTAGAAACAATACACAATAAAAACACACAAATGCACAAAATCTTACAAAAATGCGATAACTACGGATATAATTGAAGGTCAAAAAGGTCAAAAACGTCAAAAAATTATAAAATCCGCTCCCTCTCTTGGCTTGGCTAAATATTATAATACTGTCCCGACATCCGACATAAGATATTTATCTATTGGTTTGGTCTAGGTGCATACCTCTCGGCATTCCTACTTAGAGTTAGATAGATTATAAGAAAATAAACAATTTTTAAATAAACTTTCAATGTGTTAATATTTAATACTTCTATGACATGTGATTTATTAAAATTTTAAAAGTTGCATTGACAAAACTTCACAAAAAAATCGAAAACCAACACTGCACACTGTTTTGACTTGTCACTTGAGTTGTTGAACGTCGATTTTGACTTGTCAAAATTCACTATTTTATCAAAAAATTAAAAAAAAAATAAACGGCGGTATCAGGCATTTATAAGATGTCTTTAGAAGATTAAATTAAAATATTTTTAAGACGCTTATCAAAAGACGTCTTTCAGACGTCTTTTTTAGATCTTCAGACGTTCAGGCATAATACAGACATACAAAAGTTATCTTCAAGACTTTGTGTGCTGCCTGGGTTATAACCTTAAAATTTTTTAAACTTAAATAAATCCCACAGTATAGTATCTAAATACTTAATCATTTCTTCTAAAAAATAATATGGTAGTTTTTTTAATTATTTATAATAATCTGCAACAAACGGTGCTTACAAAAATTATCAATTGCAATTCAAAATTGATGACGATGACGACTATAGCAACGCACAACATTTTTACAGATCAAAAAGAGAGTCAGCCTGGACGACGATCAACAAATAATAGCCATAGAAAAGGAACTAAAAACCATTGAAATAAAAAACGCAGAACCCGAAAAACCGAATGATATTTTGCCCAAAACAAAGGATATTGAAAATTTGATGGCGAAAGTAAAACTTAGGAAGCGCGATAATAACGGCTCGAGCAGTAGTACCAACTCTGAGGAGAAAAAATCCAAGGACGCGGAGGACAATTCCGAAGAAAGGGACAGAAAAAAATTGCACAGGAAATCTTTGAACGGGTCTGCCATCGATTTCGAGAAAGTCGAGAGCTTGAGCAGAAGCAATTCGCAAAAATTACTGGTAAGTACTTAATTTAGGAGTCTCAAGCAATTTTTCCTTTATATCTTTGAAACGGAGCATCACAGCGAAAAAATGGATGGACAAAAATTTCATAAACACGCCAAGGAATCTAATTTCATTGACAAATTTAAAATTTGTTCCGCTTCCGTAACACTTCCGCATCCGCTTCCGCAACAATTTACTATTCCGCTGTTTCCACTTCTGAGTCTGTTATAGACACTAAATATTATATCGTACCAAAACTTTTTTTCGCATCATCAAAAAATGGCCGATAAGAAGCATTTTCCTTTGAAGTAGTTTTCGCTACTTTAAAGTTTTTTCCACCTTAATTTACTTTACGGTAGTTTTGGTTAGTACCATAAACGTTCCAAATACTAAAATAATAACTTTTAAGTTATCAACTTTGTAGTTTTTAACTCATGTTCCAGTTTCGAGATTTTAACTTGCAAAGGGACTACAAAGTAAAAATAATTATAATGTAATCTTTAGCAACCGAAAGTAACTGCTACAAATTAAATTTACTTGAAAGTTTTTTTACTTTTAACGCCTTTTTTAAAGTTGCTAAGTCTTCTTGGGGGCAACCAAGTTTTACTTAAATGTTTATTACTTTATAGTAACCATTTAAGGAAAGAATGAAGTTTCTGTTACAAAATATTGCTATTTAAAAGTTGGAATTACTTTTAAGTAAAAATTAAAGTAGGTGTTTAGTATACTTAACTAATTTGAAGTTATCACCACTTTGGTAATGGTTTTTGGAACCAAAAATGCTGCTTACATATAATACTTTTTAGTCGCGGGCAAACTTGTTACTATACAGGGTGTTATGTAATTAATGTTATATATTAAAATACTGAATACCTTTTGACATAAGGAATAAAGGAAAAATATTTAAAAAAACATTTTTCCAAAGATAAAGAAAAAATATGCATTAGAAGTTTTTTATATTTTTTGTGATACGCCACTGGTTACACACTTGTTTATCTCTGCACACCTGTATTTTGTGAGTACATAGATACCAACCAACAAAGTAGCTATGCGTTGCCAGATGTAAAAAATTGTTACTAAAAATTTTTCTTGCAAAAAATAAATAAAAACTCAATAAATACAAAAGTTTTATGCCCTTAAAGCTCTAATACCCTTCTGTATTTATTTACTGATCCAGCTATTAGCTTAAGCAATGATTAGAAAATTTAGTGCCTTTGAAATTTGAAATCCATAACCACAAAATTAATTTTTTCATCAGTTTTTTTCTCTGTTTACTCAGATGAAATTGGGACCAGTTCACAGGTTAAACTTTAAACATTTAATTTGTGTAAATAAATCCAAAAGCACTTCCCTTAGTTAAGATATTTACAATTTGAAAACATAACCTAAAACTTAAAAGAAATGCACTAGATTCTGTCATAAAAGTTGGCAGATTTTGTTTGAATTTACCTTCAGTACAAAAATTAAATAACCAACAATTAATAAAAACGCCAAATTGACAATTTGCATTGTTAATTTTGTCATTTTTGTAATTAAGCTAAATTTAAACAATGTTTGTCAACTTATTTGAGAGATTTTGGAAATACTGTTGTTACCAACCATAACATAATAAATCCACCAGATTAACCTAAAGTTCCTAGTCGATCAGTGGCGTACTTTTTGGTAGGATAAAGGTTATTATAAATTATTTTTAGACTTTGGAATTTAGAAAAAAAAAGTTTCAGGTGCTTCTTTATGGACCCTAAGGAACAACCCATTTTAATATATAACATTAATTACATAACACCCTGTATAGTAACAATCTAATTCCCTTTCAGATAAAACCAACCGTTTCCACCAAAAACAATTTGCATTCCGGCGACAAATCAGACAGCAGCAATTCGACGCAAGCGAAAAGCGAGAAACAAACGGCCAACAATGACGAAACAATTGAAAGACTAAGGCCGAACCCACCCGATACGCAAATGAAAATCAAATGTTCGCCAGGCGTGGACCTAACCTCAAACCCGAACGTCATTTTCGTCCCGAACACGGCCGAATCGAGGTAAGTAGCTCAAGCGCGGCTGCCCGGCACTGGTGAGCTCCGAAATACAAGAAAACAAGGTATGTTCTTTAGTAGGACGAATTTCGGTCAATTTCCGCCTTTGAATTTAAATATTACTCTCGAAATTTCTATAAATTTATTCGATTTTTAGATCAAATGGCCGAATAATTTAAAGATCCAAGTCACAAAATTAACATTTCAATAAAATATTATTAATGAAAAAAAATTTATAAGTCAAAAGTCGACAGTTAGACCAGTGCAGAAGCCTTTAAAAATGGTAAAAAGAGAAAAAAAATAACAGTAGGATGAAACCCATTGGAAAAGGAGGGGAATATAATAAAAATTAAAGGAAAAATAAATTACGGGCGATCTGAGTTCGGGAAGTGGGAGGGGGGGGTTTAAGGGTAAAAAATGGTTTATCTCGATTTCCGGCAAAACTACAAGTCCTATGTCAAAGTTGTAGGTAATAAAAAGATCTGCAACTTTTGTATTTACAATTTTTTCACATAACCTCAAAATTTATGTGAAAAATTCAAAAAACCAAGTTTTTGGTTTTTTATTTTTATCTTTTTCAAAAAAAAAAATATTTTCCACGAAATTTGGTGAAAACTTACCTTTTTATGTCCCAAATACACTGTAATTTATTTGATTTGAAATATTTATTATTTCGCCTTATTTTGACTTAATATCAAAAAAGCACCCTAATTTTCAATCGAAAATTCTCGCGTCAAAATATCAGCTTTTTTCAAAAAGTCGGTGTGCTTTTTGTTCGATGAACTCTCTACTTTCTGATGGTGTAAAAAAAATATACATTACTATGGTAAATACAAAAAATATTATAATGATGAATAACGTAATCAGAATGAAGTATCTAAATTCAATAGTATGATTTACATGTATTTTTATATTTTATGAGATTTTCTGACATAAATGTTATTAGAATTTAATAAATAAACTTTTTAACTAAAAAAAATTGCAACAATCACATTTTTTTGATGAAATTGTACATAATGATTAAAATAAATTTTCGAATTCGAGTTTTTTTCGTTATTCATTATAATATTTTTTGCATTTTCTGAGAACATTTACCATAGTAATGTATATTTTTTTTACAACATCAGAAAGTAGAGATTTCAACAAACAAAAAGCACACCGACTTTTTGAAAAAAGCTGATATTTTCTCGCGAGAATTTTCGATTGAAAATTAGGGTGCTTTTTTGATATTAAGTCAAAATAAGGCGAAATAATAAATATTTCAAATCAAATAAATTACAGTGTATTTGGGACATAAAAAGGTAAGTTTTCACAAAATTTCGTGGAAAAAAAATTTTTTTTGAAAAAGATAAAAATAAAAAACCAAAAACTTGTTTTTTTGAATTTTTCACATAAATTTTGAGGTTATATAAAAAAATTGTAAATACAAAAGTTGTAGATCCTTTTATTACCTACAACTTTGCCATTTAACTTTTTTCCATAGGACTTGTAGTTTTGCCGAAAATCGAGATAAACCATTCTTTACCCTTAAAACCCCCCCCTCCCACTTCCCGAAGTCAGATCGCCCGTAATTTATTTTTCCTTTAATTTTTATTATATTCTTCTCCTTTTCCAATGGGTTTCATCCTACTGTTATTTTTTTGGTTTCAAAAATTATCGACCCTGGTCTAAGTGGTGGAAACAGATGCGCAATAGCATACCTTGTTTTTTGTACCATGTGTCAGTGCGTGTTTAAATTGGAACTGTTTAAGGGACAAAAAATCATTGGCCAACGGTTTGAGTCCGGGTGGGGTGGAGGAGCAATCCGAGTACTTCGACGCCACTGACAACCCCGTTTTAAGGGGGGACAAAAGGCACGAGTGCGACGACGAAGACAGTGGCGTAGACAATGCTAGTCAGATTCTCAGGGAATCATCAGTGAGTAAATTTTATTTTTTATTACGTTTTTTGGTAAATTAATTTAAAAAAAGATCTCCATTTAAAAATTGCAGGTTAAAATGTCAAATAATTGGAACAGTGGTACTAGAAATGTCATACTTAAGACAAGATATGTATATGCAAAGTTAAAACAATTATTGAACAATTAAAACTGGGTAAAAAAAAATAATTAATGAATCATTTTGGTTTTTGTTAAGTTATTTTTTGTTTTAAATTTGTTGTTTAAGTCAATTTTGCTCAATTAGCTAATCAGCCATTTCAAGCGCGCGAAACGCACGAATTACAAAACTGTTTTTATAAAAAAAATTGTAGATCATTTATTAATTAATATTTTAGCATCAAAATTCTCAAAAATATTCTTCTTTTATTAGGTTATACATTAAATAAAACAAAAAAAAAATTTGATAAGAGTAGAGATAATGTTGATATTATAATTATTAAAATTATCTGTATTTTATAAAATACATCTTGGGTTTTTTTTATTCAATGTTTAGCCTAATAAAAGAAGAATATGCAAGATAATGCAAGAGTTTTAAGAAATCATACATTTTTAATATTAGAGCTTCACGGAAGATAGCTTCACGGAGGTTAGGATTTAGTTTTTTTTAAACATCCCTTTGTATACTTAAAATAATTTATTGGATCTTTTGACACCTAAATATTTTTTAAAAATACAATTGTACATACATAAAATATTTATAAAACAATCTACGTACTAAGATATTACACTTCACGGTGGATAGGTTTTTAAATAGCAAATTAATGAACTTAAACTTTTGAATCATAAAACAGCAACACTCTCATCTGCATCTGCAAAAACAGATTCACGGAGGATAGAATCAATATTTGTAACACCTACATAAATGGTTATAAAAATTATTTCTTTAAATTTTTAATAATATTTTATATTTGATTCGATTGCTTTGGATGTGTTTTTACTACCTCAGATATTTGAAAAATATAGGTTAACCTAGAAAGAGTAACATTCACGGAGGATAGGTTTTAGACTTTTAAAACATTGAAAAAATAATTAATTGCGGTTAAAAATCTGGAACCTGAGCTGTAATATCCACTTTTATTATGAAAGATCAAAACACAATAAAAGTGTAGATGAAACTCATTTAGTTTTCACCCATATTTGACAATTTTGATGCAATATTAATATACAGGGTGTTATGTAATTAATGTTATATATTAAAATACTGAATACCTTTTGACATAAGGAATAAAGGAAAAATATTTAAAAAAAAACATTTTTCCAAAGATAAAGAAAAAATATGCATTAGAAGTTTTTTATATTTTTTGTGATACGCCACTGGTTACACACTTGTTTATCTCTGCACACCTGTATTTTGTGAGTACATAGATACCAACCAACAAAGTAGCTATGCATTGCCAGATGTAAACAATTGTTACTAAAAGTTTTTCTTGCAAAAAATAAATAAAAACTCAATAAATACAAAAGTTTTATGCCCTTAAAGCTCTAATACCCTTCTGTATTTATTTACTGATCCAGCTATTAGCTTAAGCAATGATTAGAAAATTTAGTACCTTTGAAATTTGATATCCACAAAATTAATTTTTTCATCAGTTTTTTTCTCTGTTTACTCAGATGAAATTGGGACCAGTTCACAGGTTAAACTTTAAACATTTAATTTGTGTAAATAAATCCAAAAGCACTTCCCTTAGTTAAGATATTTACAATTTGAAAACATAACCTAAAATTTAAAAGAAATGCACTAGATTCTGTCATAAAAGTTGGCAGATTTTGTTTGAATTTACCTTCAGTACAAAAATGAAATAACCAACAATTAATAAAAACGCCAAATTGACAATTTGCATTGTTAATTTTGTCATTTTTGTAATTAAGCTAAATTTAAACAATGTTTGTCAACTTTTTTGAGAGATTTTGGAAACACTGTTACCAATTATAACATAATAAATCCACCAGATTAACCTAAAGTTCCTAGTCGATCAGTGGCGTACTTTTTGGTAGGATAAAGGTTATTATAAATTATTTTTATACTTTGGAATTTAGAAAAAAAAAGTATCAGGTGCTTCTTTATGGACCCTAAGGAACAACCCATTTTAATATATAACATTAATTACATAACACCCTGTATAATAAATTACCTACAATTTTTTTTTATAAAAACAGTTTTATGATTTGTTCTTGAAGTGACCAAAATTAAAAAAAAACATTTAAAGGTGAGTCCAGCCCTGGAGGGAGGTAGAATATCGAAAATACCAGTAGCGGTCACTGGGGGCCAGCGTTTGGCCAAATGCATGTCATGGTCCGGTGACCTGACCCCTGGCCTAAGGCGCCGAAGGCAAGGGGAGAAGTACGTGACAGATCCTAGTCAGTTGAAGTTGCGCTTCAAAAGACATTCTAGTAGTGGTAAGTAATGCATTCCAGTAGTGGTATTATTACACTATGATAGTTTTACAAAACTTTTTTTCCTAACATTAAGTACTCCAGCTTAGTTTAACTAATTTTGGGCCGCTGATTTCAAAAATGTCATTAGTTTTTCTCTAGGACGTCGTACATCTTTTGCTGCAAATTCCAGCAAATGACTCCTAGCAATGAATCCAACTTCTTTCCGCCATAACCATAGATATCTACCAATGCTCTAGATTTGCGGTTACTTGGTGAAATCGTTCTCCATGTTCATCAGTTCGGCAAATTTATCACGATGAAAAAAAAGAAAACGTATTTTAAATGACATATTAATGCTAATTCTTTGCAAAACCGAAAGCATTTTTCAATGAATTGGCGCCAATTTTAGGCCCGATATGAACCAAGAACATTTTCAATGACAGCTTTAACACTGCCATATGCGACAAGCTCGTCAACTTTGAGAGCATTTTTGAATGCTTGATATTTCATTAAACGTCGTATATCAGGTCCATTTAATATTCATGCGAAATTAAAGTAGCAGGTATATCTCATAAAATTTTGTAATGAAATATTGCGTTGGTTTTTCTTGGGCGTAAAGGTACCGCAACAAAAACAAAACAAATTTACAACGACGACATAAATGTTCGTCTCCTTTCTCTTTCTCTGCCACTTCCATTACCACTCTTTTTTCATTTTTGGTTCTTAAAATCACTTTCAAGTAAAAATACAGTTTAAAGTTTAAATTTTAAATGTCAATAATTAATAGATGCACTTTAGTGTGCTTGAACGATAAAGTGGATAAAGGCGCCTTTATACTTCAATTTGAATTAAATTTTGATAAGACTTAATAAATAAGATTCGAGATTAAATTTTTGGGTACTTTAGGCATGATGTGAATAAATTCTGCAGAAAAGTGCTTTATTAAATATCCCTTATAAAATACTACTATAGTATACTGCTACAATGGAACAAACAAAATTTCTATTTGACATTTATCTACCGATGATTTATTGGAGTCCCTGTATATTTTTGACAAAAAACGTCAAAAATATAATGAACATCCAAAATAGATTTAAGGCAGAATAATTTAATAAATAATCAAAATATTAACAAAAAACTTACATTTTGAGATAATGGGCAGAGCATTTTATTACGCAATTATTTCGAATCTTAGACGTCCTGGAGCAAAACGAGTGGCATTTTTTAAATCAGCAGCCCAAATTTGGCAGTCAGAGTTACTTTTCCAAATTATAATTTCCGGTGAAAACCTTCTTTGTCATTTTTATTGCGCATTTCAGATACACTCCCCTCAAAAACTTTAAGCACCTTAAGGGTTCTTCACGAAAAAAATCATCTTAAAACATTCCCCGAAATAACGGTGACTGAAGAAAGTTCTGAATCAAAAAAATCAGAATCTAGCGAATCTAGTAGCGATTCAAACGAATCCTCCTCTCCCCAACTAGTTAATAATAGTAAGCTTTTCAGCGAAGAAAAATTGATCATTCATTTTTCATACCGCATATTTTCAAACAAGTTATAATAAAACTTTTTCATTTTTACTATTTCAGTTCACAAACCATTTTTTACTAGTACTAATGAATTAATTTCATAAATATAAAATTTAAAATATACGTAATAAAATAATTAATTTAAAACCAAAAGGTTCATCTATAAAAAAAAATAATAATAAAAAATCTATAATCTAATAAAAGTATACAAGTTCTTATGTAATTAATGTAATATATTTTTTTACTCATCCAGCTGATTAGAAAATTTTGTAACTATTTTAAAAACTCCATAACCACAAAATTTATTTTTTCATCGGTTTTTTTCTTTCTGTCTTTAAAATTTATAATACATTACATTAATTACATACCACAGTATATATGGGTGATTCTACAAAAGTTGGGCAACTTTTGACCTCATTTTGTTTATATAGTTTTCGGAGAAAATTAAACAGTATTTTGTTATGAGAACATAGATAATATAATAAATATACTGTTCCAGACCAGGACCTGTGTTTTCTAAATTTGAATGCAAGGGAAGTTACGAGTATACCAATTATATACATAATTTATTGGAAAATATAAGATTTATTGCAACTTTGAGCATATTATACATTAAATATCTTAAAATCAAATAATACCGCACATCAGTGGCGGCTGGTGGATTTTGGGTATACCGATATCTCAATTATTAGATATGGGACCCACACCAAATTTATATGAGTTTATAATGACATTAAATAAACAAGTTCTGCGCAAGCAGAATTTAAATTGAAGTTTGCGAAAAGAAGATAACCGAAACATCGAACATGGAACTGACGACACGGTACTGATGAATGGGACACAAATTTGAGATTATAATTCGGAATTAAGTATTTTACTGATATTTTTATTAGTGGATGCTACTTATCAACAAATCACATATAGCCTTATATAAATTACAATAAAATATATATACGTAAGAAAATAACTACTCACCACAGTACTGAAATTTTGACTGGAACTATGCGTGCATTCACCACAACTTCGCCGATTGCATTGTTTTCAAGATGACTGTCGTGCAAAGGGCGGGCTCTGTAGGTAATTTTTTACCAACACTTGAGTTAAAACGAGAACTTGACTTGACTTAATATTTCGCAGGAATTTTGAATTTTAACATTGGACACAGGTAAAAGTGAGAACAAAGATTATCAATTTTTTAAAAATTGCTATTCGAATCTATGATAAAATATGAAAAATTCATTATTTAATGTTTTATAGTTTGTAGTGAAATTGAAAAATTTAGGATAAATGTAATATATTTTAAAATAAAATCACTCAAATATTTGATTCATGAGTTGTGACACGCCAAGGTACTGATGTTTTGAATATTTATTATGTTTTTCTACAAACGTGCTTTTGAAAAAATTCATTAAAATTGGGTGGACAAGTTAAAAAAACCTGGATCTTTTGTAATATACTAAAATATTTACAAAACATATTAAAATATTAATATGATGACATCAAGTTGTCCAACTTTTGTAGAATCACCCATATATATAATTTTCTGCTGTGTTTTTAACAAACTCGCTTATACAGAATGTACCGCTATTAAAAAATATTAATAATATATTTAAAAAGTATAATTTAAAAATGTGATGGTATTTTAGGTTTGAAAGTGAGGGGTATTAACAGCTGTCTCATAGATGCCCCCGAGAGCTCCCCCGAGTCTTCGGAGGGCCCCCCGCCCCCTCCACCAGGGGGGGAGCCCCCTTCAGAGAGTAACGTACGAACAAGACGGTTTAAACCTATGATATAATAGAGAGGTTATTAAATAAAAATATTAAAATTTTGAGGACTTAAACCATTACACTACACTTATAGAATGTATTAATTAAATTAAAATAATGATTTTAATTTTTTGATTCGGCCCCCCTTTTTTGGGATTATTTATTATAATAATTGCATCGATATATATAAAGCTTGACGATGATGGGCTTTTCGCGCTATAGGTATATTTAATTTATTAAATCGAAAAAAGGGGGGGCTGGAACAAAAGAAAAACAAAATGTATGTATATATCTATATATCTACATTGGATATTTAATGTTGCCTTTTTCAGAATTTCTCTTGACAAGAAATTTAAAAAAAAATATATAAATTTTGTCACTTTGATTGCCATTTTTTTAATTATATAGGTAACGCTGCCCGAGATAAGACCCTGTATGGTGTTTTGACCCAAAAACGTCAAAACAACACACAGGGCTGAAAACTTGACATTGACGTTTAGTTTAATTTGTCGTTATGACAGTTGACAGTTTTTTGTCGGTGTAATGCAAACAA
Organism: Brassicogethes aeneus; assembly: GCA_921294245.1. NCBI lineage: Eukaryota > Metazoa > Arthropoda > Insecta > Coleoptera > Nitidulidae > Brassicogethes > Brassicogethes aeneus. The sequence continues at coordinate 3,064,384 of OV121142.1, read as the reverse complement.
TCAGCGTATTAATTTTAATATTATTAAATGTACTTTGCCATTTTTTTTGGCAAAAAAATGTGATTTAAATATTTTAAGTGTTTTTTTTTGTTTAATTTAATTTTTTGTTCTGTTGAATTTTGTTGTTGAATGTATATCGCGGATTAATATTAAAATGAATATTTGAGAGAAAAAATGGAATCTTGTATACAGGGTGTGCCAGTTTTAGTAGCAGTATTTTAACTACTTAAGCGATAAATAGTCCAGATTTGGTATGCATTATTATTTAAGAATACTCAGAAGTGGAAACAGCGGAAGCGGGACAAAAGCGGATGCGGAAGTGTTGCGGAAGTGTTGCGGAAGCGGAACATTTTTTAAATTTGTCAATTAAATTAGATTCCTTGGTGTATTCATAAAATATTTGTCCATTCCATTTTTTCGCTATCATGTTTCGTTTAAAAGATATTAAGGAAAATTTGACAAATTTTTCAAGATATGAAAGAAACAAAAACAAAAATTTGGTAAATAAATCAAGGAATTTAACTTAATTATTATTATTATTGGTATTTAAACAAAAACGGATGCGGAAGTGAATGCATAAGTTTAAATACATTTTTTTTAATTGTCTATTTCAATTTATTTTTATTGAATTAATATACAAAATTAATTAAATGGCTTGTTTTTGGTTTCATTATGCGGAAGCAGATGTCTGTTGCAACACAGAAAAATACTTCAAATAATCGTAAATATAAATGCATACCAAATTTTGACCATTTATACATATTAGAATATTATGGAAATCTCTAAAAAAATACTGATACTAAAACACCCTGTATATTTTAACATAACATAAATTGTTTATGTTAAAAATAGCGTTTCTAATAATAACCAATGACTCGCTCATACCACATTTTAAACAATTAAAAAAAAATTGTTGATTATTGAAAAAGATTTTGTTGAAAAGTGGTACGATTTTTTCATTGAAAAAAGTGTGAAATTTTAGAAAATATAGGCATTTTTTAAGAACACAAGTTTTGGCAAAAATTGACGGTTTCCGACGGTTTTTTAGAAGATTAAAAAAATCTGTAAATAATTTCTTTTTATTTTGGCGACAATCTCATTTTTAATTTTTATGCGGTGTTTCACAAACACCCCGTATATTATATGTATCTCAGGTATTTTTTATTTATTACAAAAAACTTTTAAAAAACCGTTTTTTGCACATTATGTAATACCTAGTGTAGTTTAATTTTTGCCTATGGAGAAAAAAAACATTTACTAAAATCAATGGTGATTTCATTGATTTTCGTAAACTTTATAAAATGATCTAGTCAAAAAAAAAATAATTTTTCGAGTTCTATTTTTTTAGAATTTGAACTACTAGTCGTATGCAATGTTGAAAATATATACCCTGTATGAAATACAAAACGATATTAAGGGAGCACCCTGTGATACCAAAATCTTCCGAAACAAATTGGCATCGAGTTTTGCCCCACAAAATTCGATATAAAAGCGATTCGATTCGGAAAAATTCGGTCTCAAACAGGGTACCCGATATTATGCAAAATAGACTAAAAAAATTTAAAGAATTAATTATTTGGTTGATAATTATATACGTACGTTTAATTTATTTTATTTTGGAGAATTTTATCTTAATTGTGCTGAGAATTTTATATTGTTTTTCGTTTTATTTATTTTTTGTTTTTACAATTGCGCCTGTATTTATGAAATATAGTTATAAAATAAATTAATTATAAATTTTCATTGTCTTTTTGTAACATTTTTAAATCCCAAAATAAATAAAAGGTAAGTAAACTTTTTACACAAACAGTTGTAAAAATATTTGCCTTTAAGAAATTGTAGATAAAGTTAATTATTTCATTTTGAAATTGGACAACAAAAACAATTTTTATTGGCAAATATAAAGTTGGTAGTATAAAAGTGCTGGTATATTATTTTTGGGAAATTATAGACTATATTCAATTATCCACCCAAAACATTAATTTAAAATGATTTAAATTTCAGCCCGTGACTAAAGCGCCATAAAACCACAACTTGTCAATGTGTATTTAAAAGGTTACCTAGTGTCATGGAAACATGTACGATAAAGGGCGTTTTAAAGGTGGGAGTAGAAAAAATATATTGACAGTATAAAAAATGCAATAAAAAAATGTTATTTTGTTATAAGATTACGTCAGTAATCTATCTTATCAGGTTATAATGTAATTTATTTAATAAATAAATTGAATTATTTAGATAAAAAATTTCTAGACCTTATGTTAACCTACATATATTTTTTAAATTGAACTGTATATCACTCATAAGTGTTTGTGTAGTATTATAATATTGGGTAAGTACAAAAAAAATACAGTTTAAATGCATTTTATCTACTCCTAAATATTGCATAATTTTGTTTTTTCTGGGCATCACCCAAGCAGCATTTTTGGTTCCAAAAACCATTACCAAAGTGGTGATAACTTTAAATTAGTTAAGTATACTAAACAGCTACTTTTATTTTTACTTAAAAGTAATTCTAACTTTTAAATAGCAATATTTTGTAATAGAAACTTCGTTCTTTCCTTAAATGGTTACTATAAAGTAATAAACATTTAAGTAAAACTTAGTTCAAGTTCAAGTTAGTTGCCCCCAAGAAGACTTTGCAACTTTAAAAAAGGTGTTATAAATAAAAAAACTTTCAAGTAAATTTAATTTGTAGCAGTTACTTTCGGTTACTACCTAAAGATTACATTATAATTATTTATACTTATAAGTTATTATTTTAGTATTTGGAACGTTTATGTTACTAACCAAAACTACCGTAAAGTAAATTAAGGTGGAAAAAAACTTTAAAGTAGCGAAAACTACTTCAAAGGAAAATGCTTCTTATCGGCCATTTTTTACTATACAGTACCACGTGGTAATGTCAATAATAAATTATTTTAATTGTTTGTAAATGGTTGTTTACTTCTTAATAAATAGTAATTTTGTTGGTAATAATTAAATAAAAAATTAATAATAAATATTAAGATTTTTTAATTTATAAACATTATTAAATAAATAATTTGTTTATACTTAAATATTGAGGAAGCGCATTTATTTTACAAAAACTAAATTAATAAGTTCAACAGTAAAATTTAAAGGGTTTATAAATTTACTTGCCTAATTAAACATTATATTGTTATTCTGGAAGTTATAAACTACCAGTATATTTAATAAACGACGACAATTAAAAGCCAAGTCCGTAGTGGTTCCATTTAAAAAAGGAGGGATAGTATAATCTAATATAAGTTTGACAAAGACAGTTAATATAGAAGTAAAAACAAATAAATAAAAGTAATTATAACGCTCTACCAACGATATTGAAACGTTCTAGTAACGTAGCAGCTACGTTCCAAATAGTAGCAGAGTTTATAGCTAGTGACATATTTGCTACCTTTTTGGAACTCAATAATTGTTCCCCACTTTAGTCGTAACTTGGTAATGAAAGAGTAATATAAAGAGACCGGTGACTGTCGCAAAACACTTTAAAGTTTCTTCAATAGTCCCATGCATATGCATATACGTAACAAATACTTAAATTGTTGCTTGGGCAGTGATATGAACCAATCAAGTTTTAAATTGGAAGAAGGCGACTATAATTACATTTAAAATTGGTAAAAAGTAAGGTTAACCATTTGACAGATGTCAGATTTCATTTATTTAATTTTTAAAATTATTTAATTATCTGCTCAATAATTACCAAAATTTGAGACATAACATCTTTTAATCTAATGGCTGTTGTGAGAAAAACGTGCCCGCAAATTCGCCGGACTTGACTCCGTTTGAAAATTTTAAAATATCTCAAATAATGTCAAACTTGTTGTTTTGATTACTAAAACTCTAAATATGTGTTGACCAGTGAATTATTTCTTTTGCATTTTGGCAACTCGTCAAAAAGTAACTAAAACCAGGTCAAAATACTGCTGAGGCCGTTGCACAAAAATAATTACGTAATTTTTCTAAAAATACGGGAAAACCTTGAAAATATCGGACGGAAATCTATTTTTACACAATTCGATTTTGAACGATTTTTCTGTTAAATACATTTATCCATTGGTAAAGAACTTTTGTGATTTCTGGGTGTGTGGGATTTCAATGCAATTTTAGCAGCATTTTTGCTTCCAAAAACCATTACTAAAGTGGTGATAACTTTAAATTAGTTAGGTATACTAAACAGCTACTTTAATTTTTACTTAAAAGTAATTCTAACTTTTAAATAGCAATATTTTGTAACAGAAACTTCATTCTTTCCTTAAATGGTTACTATAAAGTAATAAACATTTAAGTAAAACTTGGCTGCCCCCAAGAAGACTTTGCAACTTTAAAAAAGGTGTTATAAGTAAAAAAAACTTTCAAGTAAATTTAATTTGTAGCAGTTACTTTCGGTTGCTACCTAAAGATTACATTAAAATTATTTTTACTTTGTAGTCCCTTTGCAAGTTAAAATCTCGAAACTGGAACATATGAGTTAAAAACTACAAAGTTTAATAACTTAAAAGTTATTATTTTAGTATTTGGAACGTTTATGGTACTAACCAAAACTACCGTAAAGTAAATTAAGGTGGAAAAAAACTTTAAAGTAGCGAAAACTACTTCAAAGGAAAATGCTTCTTATCGGCCATTTTTTACTGTACAGTACCACGTGGTAATGTAAATAATAAATTGTTTTAATTGTTTGTAAATGGTTGTTTACTTTTTATTAAATAGTAATTTTGTTGGTAATGACGGTATTAATAATTAAATAAAAAATTAATAATAAATATTAAGCTTTTTTTATTTATTAACATTATTAAATAAATAATTTGTTTATACTTAAATATTGAGGAAGTGCATTTATTTTACAAAAACTTCAACAATAAAATTTAAAGGGTTTATAAATTTACATGCCTAATTAAGCATTATATTGTTATTCTGGAAGTTATAAACTACCAGTACATATTTAATAAACGACGACATTGAAAAGCCAAGTCCGTAGTGGTTCCATTTAAAAAAGGAGGGATAGTATAATCTAATATAAGTTTGACAAAGACAGTTAATATAGAAGTAAAAACAAATAAATAAAAGTAATTATAACGTTCTAGCAACGATATTGAAACGTTCTAGTAACGTAGCAGCTACGTTCCAAATAGTAGCAGGGTTTATAGCTAGTGACATATTTGTTACCTTTTTGGAACTTAATAATTGTTCCCCAGTTTAGTGGTAACTTAGTAATAAAAGAGTGATATAAAGAGACCGGCGACTGTCGCAAAACACTTTAAGTAGTTTAGTAGTTTTGTACTGTGTATTCGAGATTATTCGCACAACTTGGCAACGGCGCGTCTAGACGCCGTTAAACCTGGCAACTGCGCGCGATTTTCAGTTATTTACGTCATTTGATTGTGGAGTACGGTAGACGGCTATAGATAGACGAGGAACATTTGCTTTTGAAACTGGAAAGTATACAGACGCGTATAGAGAAATTATACCGATCGAACCAAAGTTGACTTTTTATATAATTTTTTTAGTTTTGCAACCTATTTTGAAAATCTATGCCAAGTGCGTGATTTTTGCGATTGTAATTTAAAAAAAGAACTACCTATTTAGAAAACTTTATTGATTTAATAATAAACATAGTAAGGGAAGGAGTGTTAAGTGTTAAGTTTTGTGTTTTTTAAAGTGAAAAGATGTCGTTAATTACTACCAAAAAGGTGAGATACTTAAAAAAAATATACAGGGTGCTCTGAAAACCATACATCCTGTACATTTTGTGTATTGAAATTCCACGTCATTATAATGTAAACACCTACATAAAGTAATTATTTAACACTCTTGAAATTCATGATTACTTACTTCATTATCAGTAAAACATAAAAAAATAAAAAACCACTTAATAAATATCCTGGTAATCGCAAAATAAATTTTGCGCAATTTTTTGCTACTAACAGTAACATTTTTATCTTCATTTTATTTTATATATAAAGCTATTTTAAAATGCTATATTTTTTATTTAAACGTGAAAACCATTCATTCATTCATTTGTTTTTCTTTTTTTCGATGATTAATCACAGGTGCTTGTATTTTTAATCGAAATAAAAAACATAGGCTAAAGTCCAGTTGATACCTACTGGATTGTTTTATTTATTATTTACCTTTGGGAAAAAATAAATAAACACTGAAATATAAAATAGATTACCTAAGTAAATTTTAAGGTTAATTCGTGGGTTATGGTAACCATCAAATTGACATTTGACAGCCTTGATAGAATAAGGTTTATTTTTTACAAAAGAAGAGCTTATGCCAGTTTGATTTAGTATTTTTAGTATTTAAAAAAATTAAATTAATTAAGTACTCTGACACTGTCAAATTGACAGTCATATTTATTATTGATAATTTGCTTGTTAATTATTATATAATATCGATATGTTCACATACAATTTTAATTTCTTTTATATAAATTCTTTTCAAAGCGAAGATTATTTTCCGCTCCTTGGCTGTAGTCACCTATATTTAACTACTTTTTTATATGATTTTACTCATCTAGTAGTCCAGATAAAAAATAACTTTATTTTTTAAATTATTTTAATTTATTTTTTTTAACATAAACAAGAGCAAAATTTGCCGTTCAAATATGACACAATATTAAATAAAATGTTATTAATTTTTTATTACATAATCCAAATTACATATTGTATCAAAATATTTGTGGTATGTATACCTACTTAAGTGCAGTAATTAAAATTAAATGATTAATAGATAAAATATGAAATAGTTTACTTATGATTTAATTTTCCAGCTACCTTTATAGTACAAATTAAGCAAAAATAAAATGTGTGCAATGGATTAAACGAACAACAATTTTTGTTTACTTTATAAAGATTCGTATAAGTCACAAGGTGGTAAGATATGTTGAATCATACATTTTAATCATCCTAGGAATTGTGGAAAAAAACTTACAAAATAATTTGTAATTGCTTTAATTGTTCAAGTGTTTTTAATAATACAAAATACTTAGGTAACACGCTTCTTGAAAAAACTTTAAATAAGTTATTGTATCTTTTGACACCTTAATACTTTTAAATAATACAATTGTACATACATACATAAAATATTTATAAAAAAATCTACTTAATGAGATATTACACTTCACGGTGGATAGGTTTTTAAATAGCAAATTAATGAACATAAACTTTTAAATTATAAAACAGCAACACTCTCATCTGCATATAAATTCTAACTGACCTTCAGGAATCACATGCATCTATAATACAGAGGTTTTTGCTTATTTAAAATAATTAAAGCTCCATCCGTTGATTCACGGAGGATAGAATCAATTTGTTGAAACACCTACATAAATGGTTATGTGGATGTGTTCAATTTACCACCTCAGATATTTGAAAACATATAGGTTAACCTAGAAAGAGTAACAGTCACGGAGGATAGGTTTTAGAATTTTAAAACATTGTAAAAAATAATTAATTGCTGTTAAAAATCTGGAACCTGAGCTGTAATATCTACTTAATTATAAAAGATCAAAACACAATATCAAATTTGATACATAATATACTATTTTTTAATAAATGTTAAAATAAAAAAATTGTCCAATAAATTAATAAATAATAGTTATTTATGTCATTAGGTTAAGAAGTAAGGCTTTTTGTGCTAAGCTCAAAGTTTGAAGGCCGACGCGTAGCGGAGGCCTACAATTGAGCGAAGCACAAAAAGACACTTCTTGGCCGAATGGCATACAACATTTTATCTTCAAAGCACTTTATATAGGTCAATTTAATTCAACATGAAGGCGGCCTAACCTCACTTTTTTAGAATTATTTATTTATTAGCTATAGATTTCATTAAATGTACAATAATTATTATTCCTTTTAGAAGCAGTAATAGTTTGACAATACCTAGCTACATGATTTAAGTAGAAATGGATTTTTGTAAGAAAATGGTTTACTTACCCTCTTGCTATTACATTGAATTCAATTAATTATTTAATTAATATGTAGGTATCTAATTTCAATTTGTTTGCATTTTTATTTAAAAAATAGGTAGTTTGGAATGTTTACGCTGTGTTTAACATTTAATTTCACTGAAAACTTAAAGCAAATTAAAACTTAAAGATAATTTAAATCATAGAAAAAGAAAACACAACTGTGAAATCAACAGAAACGTCAAATTGCAATGTCCTAACCTCACTTTTTGTTTTATTATTCATATTTAATTTTACAATAATTTAATGAAAAATAATAAACATTAACAGTAAAACAAACAAATTAGTGCTTATTATAAATAAATTAAACCAGTTTAGTACGTTAATTTCTTAGAAAAGGATTAATTTGTCAAAACAATACCCCTATAGCGAGAAAAAATCGAACTAATTACTTGCCTCATAAAAATTTTTATCGGCCTAGGCCATAACAAGTTATTTCTTTATCGAATGTTGACAACAATAAAGTTTAAATTATAGACCGCGTGGAGATAAAAGTACTTATCTCTTGAAGCATTTTAATGATTTCTTAATTTCTGAGCATTTAGGGATGTTTTTTTTCGTAAAACGCAGTGTAGTCTTTATTGAGGTGTTAGGTTGCATCTAAATACACCCTGTATATTGTCGAAAACAAATAGTTGAAAAATATAACTTTTTTAAAAAAGAACCGTAAAATCAATTTATAACTACTGCCGTTCTTATAAGTCCAGGTAAAATTCTATTTTTAGACCTAGTATAATGTAAGAGATTATACAAATTGTTTGTTGACCTGTATACCGTCAATTCAAGAAACATTGTGGGTAGAGTCTAGACCTGGTCAATGGATTTTTATCAGTCGTATACATGTTTGTCATATTTTTGTTGAAAATATATATTTTATTAATATTATTTTTTAAATTATAGACAACATTGTTTAAACATATTCAGTTTCATCGGTGAGCGCGCGGAATGGTGCTTAGGCACTATTGCAACATAATACAAACAAATGAGGCAACGTGACACATATTTTCAACTTTTAATAGTTGACCCATATACAAAACTTTAATATAAATCTCAACGCATATTTGTCCGTTTTGTTACCCAAACGCATGCTCTTTGGTATTGATTTTTTCGCGCAAAATATCGTCAGTGTCGTTCCTACGTCTACAGGCGAGCACCTGTTAAAATAAGGCCTAAATAATCATCTTAAAACATATTAAATATTGATGTCGGATATTTATGCAAATTCTTTATTGAGTTTTTTTAATCGACAGATGACCGGAGACAGCGTTGATATGAAGGAATTGGCCGCTAGAATTTGTCGTGATTACTTACATGGAGCTTGGAAGTCCGTCACAGCCCAAACAATTGGATTTAAACACATTAGGTGAGTACCACTATCTCCCTTAGTGTAACAAATAAAAAAAATTGGTTGACATTTTTGAAATCTTCGTTAAAAATCCTGAAAAATGAGTACAAACATGCCAGGTGTGGCATTTTTATTAAGAGAGTTATACAGAGTGTTAAACAATTGATTTGTCTGTTTATTTGCCACATTTCTTGTTTTAAATATATATATGGGTGATTCTACAAAAGTTGGGCAACTTTTGACCTCATTTTGTTTATATAGTTTTCGGAGAAAATTAAACAGTATTTTGTTATGAGAACACAGATAATATAATAAATATACTGTTCCAGACCGGGCCAGTCACTTTTTCAAACAGTTTCTGAAATCTGTGTTTTCTAAATTTGAATGCAAGGCATACATATTATACAAATTGAAATATATATAGGAGAAAATAACTATTCACCACAGTACTGAAATTTTGACTGGAACTATACTCGCATTCACCACAACTTCGCCGCTTGCATTGTTTTCAAGATGACTGTAGTGCAAAGGGCGGGCTCTGTAGGTAATTTTTTACCAACACTTGAGTTAAAACGAGGACTTGACGTTTAAACTTCAATATTTCGCAGGAATTTTGAACGTTAACATTGGACACAGAACTGACGGGTAAAAGTGAGTACAAAGATTATCAATTTTTTAAAAATTGCTATTTGAATCTATGATAAAATATGAAAAATACATTATTTAATGTTTTATAGTTTGTGGTGAAATTGAAAAATTTAAGATCTATTGAATATATTTTAAAATAAAATCACTCAAATATTTGATTCAGGAGTTGTGACACGCCAAGGTACTGATGTTTTTAATGTTTATTATTTTTTTCTACAAACGTGCTTTTGAAAAAATACATTAAAATTGGGTGGACAAGTTAAAAAAACCTGGATCTTTTGTAATATACTAAAATATTTACAAAAAATATTAACTGTACATAACCATATTTGGTAAATTATATAGAGTTAAGGTTTAAGTTAACTTTAGAGTTAAAAATTGCCATAGAAACTTTTTTGTAAATATTATTTATACAGAAATGTTCGCTATGTTTTGAAATGACGCAGTAACTTGTATTAATACAAACATGTTTATGCTTACGAATGTCAGTAAATAGAGATAATATTGGTATATAATATAAAGTATATAGGAATTATATGAAATATTAATTAATTCATTAATAATTATTTATTAATAGGAACTTCAACACTGGAAATATTCGGTTTTAAAAATAGTATATCCACTTTTAAACAATGGAAAGGCAGGTCATCTTATCAACTTAAGATAAGTTGAACAATTAAAGAAATTGTAGCAAGAATTAATATAAATATCAAATATATCATTTTAATATTTTTAAGTTCTGTACAATTTATTTGAACACATATGTGAGAACTAAAAAATTCATGTTTGGCAAAGGAACAATAGAAGGTCTTATGACATGAGTGCTTTATGCTATTTTTTTTATTTTGCACAAATTCCATAAAAAAAATTAATTTTATACCTTAATTTGGTCGAATTTTACTTTGGATAGTTGGTATCACAGTCATTGGTTTGACAGTTAATGTCAAAATCGATTCGCCACGCCGTCCTTAATTTACTTATTTAAAATAAGCGGTTTAAGGTTAAAGAAGAAAAAAATTTCTTTGGTGTTAAACAAAATTTATTGCCAGAAAATTCTCGTATGTACTAGAAAAATCATAAAAATATTATAATCAATATGCAAAATATTATGCTGTTTAAAGTATAGCCAACCTATAAAATCAAAATTTTGGGTGGGATAAAGTATCTCATTACAGCACAGTAAGCGGTGTTATAATGAAGTCATTATGAACGCAAAATAGATAAAGAAATATCTACAACTTTTTTAAATGACTGTTTTGAAAGAAAATATTGGTAAAACCGGGAAATTAAAAACTTCACATTCAAATACATACATATATGTAATGGGTAATTGAAAACTGCCCGCCATTAATTTATTTAAAACCGGGTAATTGAAGACTGCGCATTAAAATAAATGTTTAGTGTAATTGAAAACTGCCCAAATTCTAACAAAATTGGATAATTGAAAACTGTCCCGACATTTAAATTATTTAAAACCGGGTGAATGAAAACTGCATATTAAAATGAAAGTTTCGTGTAATTGTTAACTTCCCCAATTTGAACAAAATTGGATAATTGAAAACTGCCCCGACATTTAAATTATTTAAAACCGGGTGAATGAAAACTGCACATTAAAATAAATGTTTCGTGTAATTGAAAACTGCCCAAATTCAAACAACATTGGATAATTGAAAACTGCACAATTTTTTTTAATATTTTCAAGATTTTTAAATTTTGTTCTAAATTTTTAAAATTTACAAAAACAGAACAAGGCTAAGAAAAATTAGGTTAGGGGCTATTATCTTAATTTTAAGGAAATAATGTACCTATTGCATGTATATTTTTGTAGAATAACTAATTTTGCGAATTTCTTAAAATTCCATATTTTGAATAAATATCATATATTTAAATAATATTAAATAAATTTAAGATTTCGCATACTCTATCGATATTTTTTTAAATCAATATTTTATATTTGTTCAGGCCTTGTTTATAATAAAACAAAAATACGGAAACAGATTGTTTATATTTTAAACATTCAATCATACCTTTTATAGGATTTTCACTAAGAAAATACGTGACAAGAAAATTTTTTGAACTTATTTTCAAATGTCAAATACCTACATTATAATTTAATTTAATTGAAAATATTGAAAAATTTTATGTAGGTATTGTGAAATTTCGACTAATATAAAATTTTCTTATCTTTTACATTCACTGTGTACATAAATTGTAAATATGTTCCTACAAGGTTACAATTGTGGAAAAACTTATCTACTACTCCACTTCAATTGTTTTAATTTTAGTAAACAATTAATTGAAATCAGTATAAGCAATTGCTTAAGTAGCAAAAAACGAGGCCTAATTTTCAGATAAATTTGTGTACCTACTGACTATCATCACATTGGATGAGAACATAATATTTAATAATATAATTACTAGAAAAGTTTTAGACATAATTTGCATAATTTTGCGATATAAAATCGTTTCACGTGCTGTATAAAGTAAAATAAACAAAGACAACAGATATGAGCAGTCAAATATTTTTATGATTTTGTAATGCCAATGCAAATATTATACATTAGTAATTTCAACTGCGCATCAAGAATTTTAAAACTATCGAAAATCTCATGCAATTTTAATATAGTTATACAAGGTGTTTCACATTCGTGGTCCATCAGAAGTTTCTGGGGAACAAAAAAAAATATCGATTTTCAATTTTAAATAGGTTTATTATCCATTTAAGTCTATTTTTCTAAAATATTTTGAACAAATAGGCGTTAATTTTCAAACAGTTTCTGAAATATGTGTGTTTTCTAAATTTGAATGCAAGGGAATTGACGAGTATACCAGGGTACTAATTAAATACCTAATTTATTGGAAAATATAAGATTTATTGCAACTTTGAGCATATTATACATTAAATATCTTAAAATCAAATAATACCACACATCAGTGGCGGCTGGTGGATTTTGGGTACACCGATATCTCAATTATTAGATATGGGACCCACACCAAATTTATATGAGTCTATAATGACATTAAATAAACAAGTTCTGCGCAAGCAGAATTTAAATTGAAGTTTTTGAAAAAAAGATAACCCAAACATCGAACATGGAACTGACGACACGGTACTGATGAATGGGATACAAATTTGAGATTATAATTCGGAATTAAGTATTTTACTGATATTTTTTATTAGTGGATGCTACTTATCAACAAATCACATATAGCCTTACATAATTACAATGAAATATATATACGTAAGAAAATAACTACTCACCACAGTACTGAAATTTTGACTGGAACTATACGTGCATTCACCACAACTTCGCCGCTTGCATTGTTTTCAAGATGACTGTCGTGCAAAGGGCGGACTCTGTAGGCAATTTTTTACCAACACTTGAGTTAAAACGAGGACTTGACGTTTAAACTTCAATATTTCGCAGGAATTTTGAATTTTAACATTGGGCACAGAACTGACGGGTAAAAGGGAGTACAAAGATTATCAATTTTTTAAAAATTGCTATTATTTGAATCTATGATAAAATATGAAAAATACATTATTTAATGTTTTATAGTTTGTGGTGAAATTGAAAAAGTTAAGATAAATTGAATATATTTTAAAATAAAACCACTCAAATATTTGATTCAGGAGTTGTGACACGCCAAGGTACTGATGTTTTGAATATTTATTATGTTTTTCTACAAACGTGCTTTTGAAAAAATACATTAAAATTGGGTGGAAAAGTTAAAAAAACATGGATCTTTTGTAATATACTAAAATATTTACAAAAAATATTAAAATACCTACTCTATTGACTAATGACATCAAGTTGTCCAACTTTTGTAGAATCACCCATAAATGAATAATTGTCATGTGATCATAAGAAATGCAATAACCAGTAAAACATTAGGTATACATATATGATATCATATTCGCTTTGCATATTACAAAAAATACTTACTTTTTGTTCAGATATTTATCACAAATATATTATATTATTTGAAAAACAATCGTTTTTTGATATAGGTAAAGGTATTTAAAAAATTGGCTGATATTACCTTTAATTAATATTTATTGTTTATTATATTAATTTTTGTCAATCAATCAATTTCCACTATATAAGAGAGTGTAATAAAGCTTTGATATAACATTTAGGTTAAAGCCAAGAGAAACACCCTGTATAACATAACAAAATTGATAATGTTAAAAAAACATTTATTAAATTATTGTTTTGTTTATTCGTTATCTAAAAAGAATGCTAATGTAAAGGGGATTTCCAGTCATTCAGTTCAATAAATAATCCATCCAAATATAGGAATTAGTCAATAATAACACTAGTTTAAAAAATCGAAAAAAAATTCTGTCCACCATATACATTTTTTATTATGGCAAAAATTGAGGTCGAAAATTCACATATCGTCCTGGGAAGGGTTTAAATCAAACAGATAACTCCAGTTTGAATTTTTTTTCGTGAAGCTGACATTTTTACAAAAAAACAAGCTAATGTTGATAAAAATACATGGACAAATGGCGAAATTATGAATTTTTAGCGGAAGACCAAAATTCAGCTTTTTGACGATTTTTATTTTATTTTGTAATATGTTTATTCTTTAATGAAAACCAAAGTAAAGTGCATGATTTTAATTTGTTGAGTTTTTTAAGTACTTTTTTCATCGAAAACATTATTCAAGATTTAAATTTGACATGACTCCGCAAACGTGAATTCTTTTGTTTCTCGTGTTGGCATAGTGACATTTTACTGCTATTTTTTGATATTTCAACAAGGTATTTTTATCATGGTTTTATTTAGTCAATAAAAAGTGTAAAATGAGTAAAAGAAGTAGAGAGTTTGAGTGCGTAAATAACCCGCACAATCTGGGCGACGTAAGTGATGAGCACGGAGAACGTTTTCACCAGCAATCGAAGGCTATAGAGAATTAAAAAAATAAGTATAATTTAAATATTTGGATTACATGAATTGTGAAATAGTCAATAAAATTGATTGATTTTATACGTGGAATACCCAGCAACATTTAAATTATTTGAATTTGAAACGACCGCAATTTAAACTAATATTTATAGCTAGATGATTGGCTCAGAAGCATGCCTGAACTAATTTAGACTCGCGATTGGCGTTAGCCTTGTTGTCTCGTTCTATTACAATGCGATATCATAGTTGTCTCCTTCTCTCGTATTAGCATACGCGAGTCAGGCACGCCTACATCCAAGGAAATAAGCAGGTGTTGTGGCAACACTGTTGCGGAATTTTAGCTAAATTATACTTCACACGTTTTTCAAAATTCAATTATAAATGGTATTATTTTACTTATAATAAATCGATTTAATCGAAATTATATTTCTATTCTAAAATAAACATATCTTAACACTATCGCCATCTTGTAGCCATCGCAGTAACCAATAAAATAAATACAGATTCCTTCTTTAGGTTTTAAAATTCTGAACTGTTTAAAGAACAAATATGTGGTTATTTACGCAATATTTTGTTCATTCTGTTTCTACGAGTTTGTCTATTTTATGATTCTTTTGTAAGTGGTTTATTTGGGTGTGATTTATGTGAATTTAGTCATTATGGATTATGGATTTTTGTACTACTGAGCCGATACCAAAACTATACAAAAGAAAGTTGTAGAGGGTTCAATTAGGTACAATTTGATGGCCAGCGAGGTCACCGGATCTGTCTCCCTATGATTTTTTGATAGTTTCAAGTGATTAATGTATTTTTTGTTTCAGTGGTGGTCTATCCAACTTGCTGTACCACATATCTCTACCGGAACACGTAATAGAACAAGGGAAATGCAAGAGCGAACCCAAAGAAGTCCTAATAAGAGTATACGGTCAAACCCACGGTGAAAAGGAGAAGGCTCTGGAAGCACTGATAACGGACAGCGTAATTTTCACGCTTCTTTCCGAACGTGGCCTTGGACCTAAACTGCACGGGATCTTCCCAGGAGGAAGAATAGAACAGTACATCAACGCAAGACCTCTCAAGACCAAAGAGCTAGCAGACGAAAAACTATCAACGCAAATCGCCCAAAAAATGGCCACTATTCATTCGATGGAGGTAAGGTTTTCAGTTTGGTTTAAATACACCTAAAGCCCGATTTATAGATTGCCTTCCGTCCTTCCTTCCCTCCTCCCGTAGAAGAGACAATACAATCCCGCACGGAAATCTATATTGTTCTATGCTCCACACCTCAAAGTTCCACCACGTGACCACGTACGGAACGCAGTCTTTTGAAAATTTGGCATTTAAGGCTTTTCAGGTTATGTATCTGTCAAAGTATAGTCAACGAAAGAAATAATATTATGTTATAAATCTTTATAACATAAAAATAACAATGGATGGTTTAAGGATTTAAGAATATAAATACTGCATTTAATGAAATTCTAAAGTGTATGGTGCCAAATAAGTAATATTTTTGTGCATTTGGTCCAAATATCTGGTTTTCTCCATAAAATAATTTTAAATAAACAGCATTTATTTAAAAAAATCTCATCTAATTTTGTAATTTTAAGGTTATAAAAATTTATTTTGACCAAAATAAATAAGTATTTTGGATTATTTAAAAGACTGTATAATATGGTATTTAAAAATGTGGTAGTTTTTCTTATCCAGCTTAAAGTGTACCTACATAAAGTTTTGTCAATACAAATAGTTAAAAAGCTTCGACTGAATTTGATCTACATCAAAAAATCATTATAACTTTAAAAATTTTAATAAATCACATGTCATGGGAGTATTAAATATTTTTACATAGCAAGTTTCTCTAAAAATTGTTTGTTTTCTTATAATCTAACTTAAAGTAAGTATGCTGAGAGGTATGCACAAGTTAGAAGTATAAAAGCTTCAATTTAATTTGAACTATATTCAACAATTATTTAGTATACCTATATTTATTTATGACCATATTAACACACTCTTTCAAATAATCCACTTATTTATTTTGGTCAAAATAGATTTTTCTAACCTTAAAATACAAAATTAGATGATATTTTTTGTTCTCATACATTAACCTACGTTTGATACAGATATTCTTATTTCATAATAGAGAAGTTTTTTTTAATAAATGCTGTTTAGTTAAAACTATTTTATGGAGAAATGTAGACCCAATGCACAAAAATACTTACACTTTGAAATTTCGTTAAATGCAGTATTTATATTCCTAAATTCTTAAACCAACCATTGTTATTGTGATACTATAAAGATTTATTAACTTTTAACGCTTAAACACAAGCGGTAACACTATAAATATTATTTCTTTCATTGACTATACTTTGACAGATGCATAACCTGAAAAGCCTTAAATGCCAAATATACAAAAGACTGCGTTCCGTACGTGGTCACGTGGTGGGACTTTGAGGTGTGGAGCATAGTTCATCTTTTACGGGAGGAAGGGAGGAAGGAAGGAAGACAATCTATAAATTAGGCTTAATAGTTACCGCGCATAGTTAAAAAGCGTTAAGAAGCAAGGTAAACTCTTTACTTTACTCTACTTTATTTATTTATTGATTTGAAAATATAATTTTACATCGACATATAAAAGATACTTGTAACAAAACACCCTGTATATTTTGAGATCTACATCACCCAAGATTGACGTAAGCCGAGAAGTGGACCCATCAGTGCCGGTGACGCAAACAGCCCCATCTACCGACCGATTTCTTCACTATCACATTTTGGGTGATGTAGATCAAATATTTGAACTCTAAATATTAGATTCTTTTATATTGAAATGTAAAATTATTTTATTGTTTGTACGAAATGTTATGCCCATGGTTTTTATGAAGTATTCCTGTTAAAGTATTATTTTATTATCTACAATTTTTTATCATAACCTATGAGTGCTTGTTTAAGTTATCAATTGTTTTTAGCTGACTCACATGAGTTTTTGATAGTAGAACGATTTAGTTGGCAAATTTAAAATATTATTTTCAATACTTAATTGTTGTAAAATACAGGATATAATAATGTAATTATAATTAAACTGCGTACTACATAGATTTAAAACGCATTTTATATTAAATTATGTTTACTTGGTTCTCTATAAGGACAAGTGCATATATAAATAGATTGAAAATTTCCGTTACATTTAACTGAATAACAAAATTACCATAAACAAAATAAAAAACTATCTTTTATTATTAAATATTACAAAAACAAAACACTTTCAATAATAAGGTCAAGTACCCAATCCCAGATATTTCCTGTACATAATATTAATTATATTCCTCCTAATATTCTACCTTCACTTTGACGTCTGGAACTATAAAAAGCATAAAAATAATAACATACCATTTATAAGTGATAACATTTTGTCCAGAGTTCAATATTATTATCAAAAACTCGAAATTAAATCAAACAAAAAATTCACAAAAACGACCGATAAATTAAACAAGCACTTATGACCTTAATTAAAAAAACTTTCCTTAAAATATGCATACGTAATATATCAATAAATTGTATAGGGTCAACTTTATTAATTTTTGTTTTTATATTTGTGTTCAATACAAAAAATCCTTTAAAACGAATGGTCGCAAGCCATAGTTACCGTCAAAATTTAACAAATAAACACGTTTGAACATGTTTTTTGTATATTGAAAACCATTAATGTTAGAGTAAATTTGTGTTCATATTCGTATTGTGCATGAAAAAACCTGTAAAACGAGTGGTCACAAGGCATACTTCAACAAACTATTAAACAACATATATACACAAAAACAGTTGAAATTTGTATTTAAAGTTGACCGATTTTGGTAAAAATTTGTATTGATAAGGAATGTTTTGACATATATCCATAATTAATGTGATTTTAACATGACAAATATTTACATTTACTATGCCTTATCAAGAAAAAATATTTTTTATACTTAAGGGTCAACTACAATCTATGTAAAGACAATAGAAATTTTCCTATGAGCGATAAATTGTTTTCAGTTAATTTCACATTAATTATAAACATGGAATTTTTTCATACTTTTAGTAATATTGATATAACCTCATTGTGCATGTCCAATTCATCATATATTTAATTAAAGCATTTTAATTGGTTTATAAGAAGTATGGAAAAATTACATAAGTAAAAATAAAATAATATTTTACAACAAAATTTTGACCTTTGACACAACCATGTTTTTTTTACCAAAAAAACACAATTTTTCTTAAATGTAATTTTTTGCCATGGGCTGGCATAGTAAACCTGTCATCTGTCACACATATGGGGTTGTTATTTTGTTCTAGCCAAAAACAATTGAAAAACATCATCAATAAATGCGGTGGTGCCACACTTACACGTGTTGATGTTTTGGGGTCTCCAAAAATAATTGAAAATCGGATAAAGAACCGTAGGATTCTATATATTCATAACATTTGAATAATATAAGCATGTTTTTTGCAAAAAATTATTTAAAAAAAAGTATTCCATTTTTCATTTACATAATCATACCTAGTAGGAGTCAAATTTTGATTTAAAGTTTTTATGTCATCCAAAAACATTTTAAAACACAATAGGGTGAATCTCAAGAAATGTCCCCCGATGGTGTTACCCCGTGATATTTAATAAAACCTATCCTCCGTGACTGTTACTCTTTCTAGGTTAACCTATATGTTTTCAAATATCTGAGGTAGTAAAAGCATACTAAAAATATCAGTTCACTTAGGTGTTACAAAAATTGATTCTATCCTCCGTGAATCTGTTTTTGCTTTAAATTTTATGCAACGGATGGCGCTTTAATCATTTTAAATAAGCAAAAACCTCTGTTAACGACATTATAGATGCATGTGATTCCTGAAGGTCAGTTAGAATTTATATGCAGATGAGAGTGTTGCTGTTTTATAATTCAAAGTTTAAGTTCATTAATTTGCCAACTAAAAACCTATCCACCGTGAAGTGTAATATATTTTTTATAAATATTTTATGTATGTACAATTGTATTTTTTAAAAACTATTAAGGTGTCAAAAGATACAATAACTTATTTTAAACATACGAAATCCTAACCTCCGTGAAGCCATTTTCACTTGGGGGACATCTCAATATACTCACCCAATACAAAAAATTACTAAAATTTAGCTTCTTAACAAAATTTGATTTTTACGAAAAGAAACTTGATGGCATTTTTAACTTGAGATGTAAATTTTGACATTTAAAACCTAACCCAACTTTTGAGCGTCATCAATTGATTTGTTACTACTAATAATTAGTCTGTGAATTTTGCATTAATTACTACAAAAAACCATCACATAAATACAGTATTAATTTTGATAGATATATTCAAATTGTAGAAATTTTTTTAAATAAAAAAAATTAATATTGTAAACTAACAAAAAATCATCCCAATTAACAAACAAAAGAAAACAACGAAAATTTGCAAAAAACATGCTATTAGTTTAAAAAAAATCTCCATAAAAACGAACAAAAAAAAATTACAAAACGATGGAAAATTTTAGGTGCCTCTGCATAAATCGCCAAGATGGCTGTGGGACACCATCAACCGTTGGTTAAAAATCTGCGACACAAAACTAACAGAGTTGCCGGATTTCGTGCAAGACGTTGTCAAGTCTACCAACCTTCAGGAAGAAGCCGTATGGCTGAAACAAAGACTGGAAGCCGAAAAATCGCCCGTATTGTTCTGTCACAACGACATGCAAGAAGGAAATATTTTGATGAGCCAGGATTCCGATAAAGAAAACAATAACGAACCCAATATTGTTATTATAGGTAATGAAAAATTAATATAACGGTCGAGTTTAGCAGGGATATATAAGGGTCATTTTCAAGAAACACCCGCTTTCAGGAAAATGAAGATCAATTTTTTTTGTTGCTTAAATTGACTTTTGGTTGGATTTTTATAAATGTTTAGTTTTGTTTACTTACATTTAAGACAGGCAGTGCACTTTTTAATTTTTTTTACGTTTTTTTCAGAAAAATGTGTTTAGCTAGCTTTATTGACATATATATGTCTACACTGTGTTACCAATTTGAAATCCAAAATTTAATTCAATAAAAAAAGTTGTTATAAAAATAATTTGAAATAAAATGTACTTAGTTCACAAACTTTTGACTCCAATTTTATTTTTTATTAAAAATTGTAAGCCTTTTTTAAATATTTATGTTAGTTAAGTTACTTTTTAAAAGACACCATTCCGATTCTTTGTTAAAAAATCAATACCATTAATATTTTCTTTTAGTCACTGTATTAGTGAGTTAAACTCTAATTTATAAACAGGTATTAGTAAAATCATTTTAAGGATTTTTTTAACAAAAACTAAAAAAAGTAACGAAAAAGACATTGGTATCGCAACGGACTGGGGTACACAAAGGACTTAATCAGATAACGTAAAAAAGAAACTATATAGGGTGGTACGATTTTAGAGTAACACATAAACAAAATCCCTTGTAGTGGTGCTCACTTGCAGAATAACAACTTAGATTTCTAAATTATAGACACCCATTTTCTTTGACTATAAGCTGGTGTCTTTTAGTACTTGTATATTGCGTGGAATTTTCCCTTGGATGTAATCTATATCATGAGTTGTAACCACAAATAATTTTAAATTGGTTTATCATAAACTACTTTTAATAAAAGCGACGGTAAATATCCACTTTGTTGTCGAAAAATTATATTACGTTACCCTAAATTCCATTGCGTTACCATAAGGTAACGTAATGGACTCAGTAACGCAGTGGCCAAAGTTTTGTGAAACCATATTTAAAAAATAATAATAAGACATTACAGTCATTAATTACTCTCAATGAGCTTTGGTGCCCTAAAATAAACATAAACATGAGAAATAGTATTTTTTCTTACCTTATTTTTATTATTTTTTTGAGTAACTTAGCGGTCAAACAATTATTACATTCGCGTTACATGCACCTGTTTCAACCGATATCTTCTTCCTGATTGAATAAATAAAGTCAGCTGGGTAATGTGTACGTCCGAACATCATTTGTTGATCACGTGAGTGACAAAAAAGTTGTTTTTTTTTTAATATTCTATCGGTAACGCGACGGACGTAACGCAACGGAAAAAATGTCTGGGACATGAGTCAAATTTAAAAAAAGTTGATTAAAATTAATTAATTTATATATAAATTGTTTACTTTATTAACAAAGGATGTTATGGATTGCTATAAAGCAACACAAAGTTCTGGTTATTCAATATTTTAAAAAAACATGTATGTAAGTTTTATAAAACGCTAATGGGACATGCGAAAATGTGTTTCACAAGTTTCAAAATTAAAAAAAAATTATTCTGAAATAACTAAACAAACAATTTCTGAAAGAGTTTACTAAGGGCTTGTTAGGCTTTCACTTGGTTTTTAAATCAATAAGATCCGATAATTTTTAACAAAGTTATTGGAATTCAAACTTACGGACAGCGGAAGGCGGGTGTTTTTTGAAAACGACCCATATATAAAAATGGCATCGAAGCCCTCCCGAACATTTTTAATTTTGTTTTTTTGCCCTAGACTTCGAATATTGCTCGTACAACTACAGGTCGTTCGACATTGCCAACCATTTCGTGGAATGGATCTACGACTACACCAAATCCGAATATCCTTGCTACACGGAAAATTCTGAAAACTACCCCTCAGAAAAACAAAGGCTAAGGTTCATCAAGACGTACCTAAACGAGAGGGGGTGCAAAGACAGCCCCAAAAAAGTCCTCAGAGAGGTTGAAGTTTTCACTTTGGCATCCCACTTCTTCTGGACTCTTTGGGCCTTTATCAATGTCAATACCTCGCAAATTCCATTTGGATATAGCGTAAGTTTTCGCCTTAAAATTATATTAGGCAACCATCATTACACTTTTTCATTTTTTAGGAATATGGGGTAAGCAGGTTCACCAACTACCTCCAATTAAAACAAAAACTTACAAACCAACAAGTAAAGAGAAAAGTCGATACACTGGGATGAGATTTTTACTAAAAAAAAACTTAAAAAACATGACTGTGACCTAACGGCGGCAAATGTGATATTAGCTAACATTAAGATATTACCAAAATACGGGATTTTTCACTAATAGTAGAACTGTCAAAAGTGACATCTGTCAAAATATCGTGACGTAACAATATGGCGCACTTTTATTATTTATTGAAAAAACCTTGTATAATGTATATTGAAGGTTAGTTAACTTAAAATGACTTGTTATCATCCAGTTTGTACAAAAAACAACAGGATGCCTTTTTGGATACATTCCCTAAAAACAAAAATCTCGACTATTTAAATCACCCTGTATATCAAAATCACACAAAGCTACCAAAAATCAGTATTTTACAACTTGAAATCGACTTTAAAAAATCTCTTATAATAATATAATAAAAACCAATGTTAAATATTAATTTATTAGAATTTTATAACTTTTATGTTTACCTCTTTATTAATATTAATGTACTTAAATTTGAGACTGATTTTTATAAGTCAAAAAATTTATTTGCATTCCTTAAACCCCGTTAATTTAAGTTATTTTATTATTATTTTACTTGTAAATAAATGTATGTAATATTTTTAATTAGTTGTTAAGTGTATATATTTATTATTTTTAGGATAAATTAATAAAGTTAATGGGTACTTACATTGTGTTTTAATTTATTTAAAAAACCAACAAAAACTGAAATCAAAACACTGTTTGACAGTTCACCAACATTTTTAGGCCTTCATGTTGGCAAAACTTCAGTTTAGTTTGTGTTTTGTTTAAAACATGTCAAAAAAGCGTTTATATTTTATACAAATAAAAACCAATTAATATTGTGTTAAACTGTGTTGTTTTAATGTCAAACGTGTATTATTGTTATTAAATTCTGCTTCCACATAAGGGTAAGTAAAAATCTAACATTTAAAACGTCAAAAAGTCATGGATATTTAGATTTGAAAACGTGTAATCTGGGTTGCATACCCTTGCGTAATGTATTGAAAATACATGTAGGTATATTTTAAAGAAATTTAATTAAAAATTCAGTAATTTAATAAACTATAATATATATTTGTCTTTGAATTATTTAATCAACTTCCTGGTGTATTGTTAAAATAAGGTTCACGGTAAATATTTTATATTATGCGGGTTATAATATGCGCAAAAGCTGCATTAATTTATGAAACCAAATTGAAGGTGACTTGGTTCTAAAATTACTTATTTTATCCTCACAGGAAGAATATTGGCATTCATCAATGTTTTTTATTTTTAGTTTATAAAATTGTATTTTTCTACACTTTTTATTTATGACACATAACCTTCACTAGCCCGGGTAGCTCAGTCGGTAGAGCATTGGACTTTTAATCCAAGGGTCCAGGGTTCAAGTCCCTGCTCGGGCGCAATTTTTTTTTATTTTTTTTTAACTTATAATTTTTTTTTTTCTACTCCCACCTTTAAAACGCCCTTTATCGTACATGTTTTCATGACACTAAGTGACCTTT
Source organism: Brassicogethes aeneus (assembly GCA_921294245.1). NCBI lineage: Eukaryota > Metazoa > Arthropoda > Insecta > Coleoptera > Nitidulidae > Brassicogethes > Brassicogethes aeneus. The sequence goes on along the minus strand of OV121142.1, from coordinate 3,039,985 downwards.
TAAATACACATTGACAAGTTGTGGCTTTATGGCGCTTTAGTCACGGGCTGAAGTTAGTTTTAAGTTAGTTGACAATTGTCAAATGTCATACAATCGTTAAAATAAAGTGCCTTTCTTGTAAAATAATACTAAATGTGAACATTATTTTATTATCTCAATACAAAAATACAAAAGTATTAAATAGTTTCTCAACGCCAATATTTGAAAAGTTTATATGTACATTGTACTGACCTTTTAATTTCGCCGGCAGTAAACTATAACTTAAATTCGGACACGGACTCCACTGTAAAGTGCTCATAAAACATTTTATTTACTTTCACTGTGAAAAACTGTCAATGTTCAAGAAATACATTTCCATTTATAACCTTTATAATCTGTGTTTATAAAATACAAAAATGTGACATTTGACGATGACACACAGATTCCACTATTGTTTCATAGATGGCGCTCTATACAAATTTTTGATTTAAATCATTTTAAGATAAAAATAATGGCGTTTATCAAACTTGATACATAATATACTATTTTACGATAAAATATTACAAAATCTTAAAAATTTAACACATTTTTGCATTAAAAAAATTCCGGAAACGGAAGTTATTTTGCGAATTTATTTAAATCCTTATCCAAATATTGACACCTCGTTAAAATACCTTTCTGACATGCCTATCATTGACTGAGGAATTTTAAGACCCATTCAATAACAAAAAATGGAATAGAATTTTTTTAATTTTTTTTAAAGTAAATTCTATTTATCCAAGTAATTATTTTTGTTTAATTACTTTTAATTAATTTAACAAGTGTCATTAAATTAAATGACTAACTCTTTAAAGATTTTTAAGTATTTTTTAACCTGAATTCTTTCAAGTAATTTAATTAATTTGTTTATCCAGAGATGCACCAAGTGAAAAGGTTAAAAATGACATGTAAAAAATATTTAGTGCTTTAAAGTGAAGATTTTTTTAATCTTAAAATGTTTGGTGGATTGCATAATTTTTAACCTTTAAGTCTTTTTTATTAAGTTTTTTCTGGAAACCAAAGAAAAAAACAAAAATATATTTATTATTACGGTCCTGATTTTATTGAACAATTTAGACTATTTAAGTAAACCTTCACTAGAACAATGTCAAGAAACACTACTTAAACCTATTTACTTTAAATTCCTAGAAAAAAACATTAATTAAACTAAATTAAATTAGACGTAACACATTTATTTATTTGTTTACATTAAAAAATTCTACATATTAATTTATTTTTATATTAAGAAAAAAAAAATTTCGCCCGCGCAGGGACTTGAACCCTGGACCCTTGGATTAAAAGTCCAATGCTCTACCGACTGAGCTACCCGGGCTTATATTAAATCCTGTCAAAATATCAAGGCGGATCTGATTAAATATTGTTTAAAAAAGATAATTAATTTAGACGTTCAAAATTACAAAATATATCAAGTTTCAACAAACACAGCTCTTGATTTGAAATGCGTTTAATTTACTTGAGGTATTTTGCTAATTATAACATTATTTAAGAGGTAAATATTTATTTGTTTTTATGTGATAAATTATCACTGATAATAATAGTGCAATACCTACCTAATTAAAAACCATAATAATACTTTGTACTTAGCCAACTATTTGATTTAATTAACACTATAACGCTATGAGTATGCTGTGATTCCCATTTTATTAAAAAATAAACAAAATAGTAAAATATTGTCTATATTTAGGAACTATACTTTTTCTGCACCTAACATTATAAGATAAACAAACTAGTTAAAAATGTTAGGCTCGAGCGAGCTTGCGAGCGAGTGCTTAAATTAATGAGTATAGAAAAGTTTATAAACGAGGTGCATGTTACACTTTTTCTACGACAAATACTTATTATTATCTTAAAATGATTTAAATCAAAAATTTGTATAGAGCGCCATCTATGAAACAATAGGGGAATCTGTGTCACTGTCAAATGTCAAATTTTTTTATTTTATAAACACAGATTATAAAAGTTATAAATCGAAATGTATTTCTTAAAAATTGACAGTTTTTCACAGTGAAAGTAAAGAAAATATTTTATGAGCACTACAGTGGAGTCCGTGCCCGAATTTAATTTATAGTTTACTGCCGGCGAAATTAAAAGGTAAGTACAGTTGTATTCATTAAAAAAGCGTACAAGAATTAGAATGAGAGAAAACTGTCAACATTATTGCGTAAAACCGGCTTTCCACTGACTTAAGTCACTATAACTGACAGTAGAAAATAAAAATGCCTCGTCAGTTAAAAAGGCTCAAATAGTATCAAGAATCGAAGAAGAATGGTCAATTCGTACCGTGGTATAATAGAAATAAAAAATCTATATTAAAAATTAATAATTTTTGTAATATTATTTAATTAACCTACGCTCTTTATAACCTATAGTAATTATTTTAATGACTTATGTCAGTGATAAGCCGGTTTTAAGCAATAATATTATTTTGACAGTTTTCTCTCATTCTAATTCTTGTACGCTTTTTTATTGAATACAACTGTACAATGTTCATATAAACTTTTCAAATATTGGCGTTGAGAAACTATTTAATATTTTTGTATTTTTGTATTGAGATAATAAAATAATTTTCACATTTAGTATTATTTTACAAGAAAGGCACTTTATTTTAACGATTGTATGACATTTGACAACTGTCAACTAACTTAAAACTAACTTCAGCCCGTGACTAAAAACCTGTTGCTAACCTCAGCCCGTGACTAAAGCGCCGTAAAGCCACAACTTGTCAATGTGTATTTAAAAGGTCACTTAGCGTCATGGAAACATGTAGATATTTCCAAATTTAATGATTTCATATTTTTAAACCGCTATATTTTTAGACACGTGTAGAGACATTGATTATTTCCTGGTATTGAAGATAGAAGGAATTATTTTAAATTATTGTACATTTTATAAATAATTTAGTTGAAAATAGCCTTCTTTACAAAATCACGTCTGTATTAAGCTTAACTTGGTAATTTTGTAAATTATATTTAATGACCATGTGGCTTTGATATAAGAATTATTTAATTCTATGTGAGATTATATAAATAATATTTGTGATTTATAATTAGAAAACTCAAGACACGTGTCATAAATTGGGCAGAATACTGCAGGAAAATAATTCGGAACATCCGCATCATCATAACGGTTTTCCTGTAAAGATTCTTGATGTTAATTCATAAACAATATCACCCTTTTTTTTATAAGTACTGTCTTATTTATTATTATTATTATTATTATTTTAATGTGTTTCCAACTTTCTGAACATCCACATCTGCAGATGTTAGGCGCTATTTTTAATTAGGGAAAACTGTTATGTGAAATAAAGCGGAGTACGGCTCTGCACTCTACAAGAAGTACCTACCACCACCAATACATTCTGAAGAGAACTGTTTATATTTAACATGTCATGTCTAGTACATTGAATTTCAGTAAGTTTGCTACAGTAGTGGTGTGTATTATAATCAAATAATACATACACAGACTTGTGTTGGAAAACTTACTAAAAAAAATCGATTTGATAGTGTTTAACGCGTGTAAAACCTTTGTTGTTAGTGCACATCCAACTATTTCTTTGTTTACTTTTAAATACTTTGTGAAAGTTCCACACTATTCTGATTGAAAATTCTTGGATACAAACATACAGGACAAGCTTTAAATACCAGGTGCAATGTAAGTGACATTTCGTTTACATACAGGGTGATACACAAATTATGCTGTAATAATTTTGTTACTTCTGCCATTTGTTATTGTCATTATTATTTTAACTTTCTTGAGCATTCTAAATCAAGTTTCTATAAAATACTCTAGTACCATTATCAAATGTTTTTAAAAATTTGGCAGATGTTTTTAAAAATTTGGCAAAATAATGTAAAATACAGTTTGCAATATCTTATTTATTGTTTTAAGGTAAGTACCTAATACAAAACTAATAAATAACTAAAGATTCTTTGAAGCAAAATCGATTACTGCTTGCCTTAAATTTTCAGTAAAACTTTTTCTTGGGTTTTACATGGAATTGTTTTTAACATGGAAACAGTATTTTTAAATTCTTCAGTCTCTGTACAAACATGCTTCTTACATCTAGCGATATCCCCTAGAAAGGAAGAGCATATCAAAACCTTAGTTCGTTCGTCCGTCCTCTTCCCTTAATAATTTTTTATGCCATTTTGCAGATAAAGCACATAGGTATATTCTTGGCTGCCGCGAAATTCACTAGCAATTTCTAAATTTTGAAAATTTGGCAATTGTGGCTATGCAAAAATACCGTTTTTACCATATTGAAGTAGGTAATTTTGAATCACTTAAGTTAAAGTGTTCGTTTGAAAAAGTCTGCAGTAATTTTTATATTTTCTCAAAAACCCTAAACTCTGAATTTTTCGATTACCAAAAACAATTTTGTCTCCACAGCCAGCACATACCTTCTTTCGATTTTCTTCATGGCTTAACTTGAATTTCGGTTTAATTTTCATTTTAAAATACTTTTTTTTTTTAAGTATACATGAAATAAACAACCAAAGCAAAATGTCACTTGCGTTATAACGTATAGCAATTTTTTTCATAACCACCTTAATTATTGTTTTACAAAAATTTGCACGTTATAATTATTTCATAGACAAACTTCCAGTATTTTTTGTTATAAAAAATATTTTAGATATAAATCTTCGTTTTTTTTTGTTATGTTTTGTTTTGAGTGGTAAAAAATAATGGGCGACTCAATAAATTAATACTGGGGAGTAAAGTAATTTAAATGATACAAAGTTTATCATTTTGCTTAATTTTATTAAAATTGTACAGGTAGTTTTAGTACAATAATCGCAAAATAATATATAGAAATAGAAAAACAAAAAAGTTTGCAAAACTTTAAAAAAGGATCAGCTGGGATTTTGATAAATACATGTTAGTGTTACCAAAAGGGTCTATAATCAAAATATGCTATCAGTTTTGGTTGGCATTTTTGTTCGTCCTATATTTAAGTTTTGACCACCGTGTTAAGTTTCAACACTTTAAAGTATTATGAGGGTCGTAATTTTTACGAAAGAAAATTACTTATAAGTGTATTTCACCTAAAGGAAAATTTAACGGTAATTTTAACGTCAGAATTTTTACTTAATGGTAAATGTTACTCATAAGTCATAATTTTACGATATTTAGACCACTTTATAACCGTAGATTCCTATTCGCCTGGTATTTTTAGGGTTATTAGTGATAATAAATACTATTAATATTGACTAAAAAAAAGGAAAAATAAAACTTTTTTTAAGATGTATCGTGCCTATTTTTATCAATAAAATAATGTGAGTTTGAGTTTTAATGCAAAATATTATTAGTTTTGACAATTTAAATTATATTTTTATTTTTTCTCTAGGGTGGCCTTTATTACTTTGTAAGTACCATTTTGTAAAATATAAATTAAAAGAACAAATAAATTATGAATGTCAATGTTTTAGAAAGATAGAGCAAACAGTTAGTAAATATAACGTTATTTTTACGTAAATTTGTGGTATTTGTTTTTATTACGTTATTCTCTTAGTACACTGAAAGAAATATATGTTTGTTTTAGCAATGTTTGTGGTTCATATATGGACTACCACATACATTGCTAAAACAAACATATATTATATTTAGTTTTAACATAATATGTTAAAACTAAATATAAAAATGGTTAAGGTAAATATATTATATGTTTGTTTTAGCAATGTATGTGGTAGTCCATATATGAAACATAAATTTCTTTCAGTGTAGATCAAAAAGGTTATTTTGTAGGTAAAATAACGAAATAAACCATTCCCCAAATTTGGTAATTTTTCGCATCTATACCGTTATAAAACCGTTTTGGTTAACCGTAAAAAATACTTTAAAGTTGACTTGGTGGTAAATTTGTAGTTATTAAACCCTACCAGATTTTTGATACGGGGCCCCCTTGAGGCTAGCTACGCCACTGATCTAAACATTTTAAAACATTTGTTTGTATTATATTTATTAACTTCCTTTTAACAAATCTATTTTGCAATAATAACATTGTTTTTTATTAATAATTGTTGACCTATAATTATCAAAATTTTAAAAATTAGAACAAGTAGAAATTAATCATAATTTCTTAACAATAACTTATGTATATGTTACATTAATAATATTTTATTACTTACCTACTACTGTAAATTAAAATAAAATTTTATAACCTCAGGGAAAATCAATTAAAATGTCTTTAAAGGAATTTATCAAAAAGATTTATTAGGTACCTATCACAGACCTACCTGTAGGTCTGTGGTACCTATTATTAATTATTATTATTGCTCAAAAAAATCCTCAAAATTTATTCTTGATTTTTCTATTTAAAACTTTTTTTTTTCGAATAATATTTCTTTGTTCCGCCAATCAAGGTGAATTTTACTTAATCTTCAATAAAGAACTTTTTACAATGTTTGTTTTTTTTAATTTAAATTTTAATTAATAAAATCAATTGTCTTCTACAGTAATTAAATTTATCAAGGCGATTCTTATAAATTAATCATAATAATGATTGTTAATGACAAATTAATACAGGGTGAATAAATTTCGCGTCTTTTAAGAAATAAAACTATTTTTATTTGAAAAAATTTATTTTTGATGTTTGCAATGTTCAAAAAATGTTTATTATACTTTAACATCATGTGATTTGGTTCCCTGATAGCACACTTTATTCTCAGAATACCTATACCTAAGTACCTAATTAGCAATTAGTATTAAATACTAAAAAACACAATCCAAAATATTTTTTTATAGTTAGTTGTCAAATTTGTCAAATTAAAACAATATTCGATAACAAGAATACTTTTACTATAGGTATTTTATTTTATGTTAAAAATAAATATTTATTAATTTGTATACCGATTTTTTATTTCTGAATTAACATTTTTATGTATAATAATCCTAACTATCTTCAACTTCAACCTAATCTGACTTATCCCACAAAATTTTCCAATTTTACTTTTTATGAAATAATGTCATACAACTTATGGTTTAGAGGTCAAATTGTTTATTTAATATTTTTAAATAAATATATATTAATATGTCGCAAAATTTGTTAAGGGGACGACAAATACAATACACTGTCATATTATGTCTCCTGAAGAATTTTACGAACGTAGAATACAACATATTAAAACGTGGGTATCTGACATATTTGGAAATATTCTCAAAAGCTTCCTAGAAGCTCCATAAGAAACCTTCTAAGAACATTCCAAAAACGTATTCTTAAAATGTTCTTAGGATGCTTTTTAGGAAGGTTTTAAGAAGCTTTTAAGAATCTAATTGCATCATTAAAAGGGTATCTATTGCATGTTTTAAAAGTCCCTAAGAACATTCTTAGCAATAAGGGAAGGTTCTAAGAATATTCCATTATTCCGGGTCATATCTTCTTAGAAGATTCTTAAAATCAAATTTTGTTATCAGGCAATTGCCTAAATAAAAATAATATATTTTTGTTTTTTGTAGATAATTTTTGTTGCAAAAATATTCAATCAAACAATATTGTTATTTTATCTTGTTTTAGAAACAATAATCACTAACTAACCTTGGGCAATATAAATCATATTTATCTTAATGTTATTCAAAATTTTGTTTTTAAATTTGGTTTATTTTTGTTAATATCATAAACTAAGTTAGGTTAATATTAGGCACAATAGATATAAATTTGTAGATATTGTAATAGGTATATTAAAATAATTTTATAAAAATATTGTATACAAAGTTTAAGACAGTCTAGTTTTCGAGTAAAAATTGATTTAAGTTGCTAAGACGTTTATTAATTAATTATCAATCTGTCATTTTCGTCTAAAATTGATTTATTTGGTGACTACCATAATTTCGTTTTTAAAGTAAATTATTGAGAAAACCACAATTGTATTATTAAGTTTTCAAACGATTTAAATTGTTCTAAACGTCCTAAAATGTTTTTGATATTAAAAAAAAATAAAAAAAAAATTACGCCCGAGAAGGGACTTGAACCCTGGACCCTTGGATTAAAAGTCCAATGCTCTACCAACTGAGCTACCCGGGCTCTTATTAATTTTGATTTTTTTAAATTCCGCCAACTGCTAAATTTTCATGTACCTAATTATCTGTTTTTCAAAAAAATCGTGTTCTAATTTTCATGCATCCGTCATTTTAATGACACTTTGTTTTTGTGATCTACACTCACAGGCAAAATAATCGATCCACACAAATTTTCGATGAATTTCAATCGCAAATAACTTTTTCATTTGATGTCGGATTTAAACGAATATTAAAGAATATTGTAGATAAATTAATGGACAATCGCTCACATTTTAAAAAATTACAAAAAAATGGACGTACGCTTATAATATACAGGTTTAAACAAAAAGATGTTTTTTACCATAAGTTGAAGACACTCTGTAGAGTGGCAAAACCGTATATTGTTCTAAATTAAGTTTTATTTATCAAATCACATCTATTCTTAACAGTTTTATTTTTGGTTCACCTCGATATATTTATTTTGGTGAAAAATATGGATTTAAAAAAAACATTGCAATTTCCAATATTTTTCTGTATGAAGAACTAAAGTTGCTATGGTTCATCCAAAGGCTATGGAGAATGACAGTGACAGTTTTGTTGAATCATCCCATACTTGGACATCTGATTACAGCTTTCAAAAGCTATCAAATTGTTTTTTGTAAATTAATGTGTTAATTTTGAGGTGTCTTCTTACTTTTAAAAATGTCTCCGACTGATGTTGCCCTTTGTACTTTACTTCTTGTGACGTTTAAAACACTTGCCACGTAATACTGTGACCGTCCATCCTGGATTAAATTAATGGCTCTAGCAACATCAGTCAGAGACATATCAATTTTTTAAAGTAAGAAGACACGTCAAAATTTAAACATTAATTTGCAAAAAACAATTTGATAGCTTTTGAAAGCCGTGTATGACATGTCCAAGTATGGGATGATTCAACAAAACTGTCACTGTCATTCTCCATAACCTATGGATGGACCATAACAACCTTAGTTCTTCATACAGAAATATATTGGAAATTACAATGCTTTTTTAAAAAATCCATCTTTTCCACAAAAATAAATAGGTATATCGAGGTGAACCAAAAACAAAACTGTTAAGAATAGATGTGATTTGATAAATAAAACTTAATTTAGAACAATATACGGTTTTGCCACTCTACAGAGTGTCTTAAACTTATGGTAAAAAACATATTTTTGTTTAAACCTGTATATTTTAAACGTAAGTCTATTTTTTAGTAATTTTATAAAATGTGAGCGATTGTCTATTAATTTATCTACAATATTCTTTAATATTCGTTTAAATCCGACATCAAATAAAAAAGTTTTTTGCGATTGAAATTCATCGAAAATTTGTGTGGATCGATTATAATAATTATTATAATAATTATTTTGCCTGTGAGTGTATTTTTCTCAATGCGTAAATTTTCATAAAATTTAAATTTTTCTGCTCCAAAAATAGTTGTGACCTCACCTCAGATTGTCCACCAATTTTAATTAAATTAAACGCTACAATTTTTTCTATTATTTTCTTTTCCTATTTAAATAAATAAATCCCACAATCCAGATGATAATCAATAAAATTATCCATGCAGAAAATTAAGTAGGCATTGATTTGTCCATTGAAAAATGTCAAGGGCGGTATTTTCAATTAAAATGAGGTTTATGATAACAATTAAATAAAATTATATAATTTTTATTGTTTCGATTTTGGCATAATTAATTACTTTTTCATATTTCAATAAAGTTGCTTGAAAATCATCATTTTTGATGTATTTAACGGATTTAATTGTTACCAACCTAAATCACATCGTCTGTCCCGGTATTTTGACGTCTTTTCGTACAAGCCCGGGTAGCTCAGTTGGTAGAGCATTGGACTTTTAATCCAAGGGTCCAGGGTTCAAGTCCCTGCTCGGGCGAAACTTTTTTTATTTTTATTTCACAAAACGGTCATAAAACTATTTATTAATAACAACAATAGTGCTAATTTATATAATTTGTGTATAAATTAAAATATAATTAATTACTTAAAGGAAATAGGTATATTTAAGTTATTTTAGCCTTGTTAAGATAATTTATTATTATGTATGTAGATATTACATTTCGTAAACTAGTAATTATTTAATGTTTAAACCTTTATTTTAATTTTTAATTAAATCCTTATTAGGAATAAAAAATAAGAAATACAATTTTTGCACTTATCGATCATATAACTTTCGATTGTTTTACTAAAAGGGAGTTACGACCTTTTCTAAGGTCAATAGTATTTGTTTTAGTTAATAGAACGTGTGAATTTGTGTGTATTATCAACCAATTGTAATTAAAATTGGGTCTATTGTTTATGTATACAAGATACACTTGTGTTTATAAATTAAGGTTACATTTAAAGTGGAAAATATATCAAAGTTTCATCTCGTGTTTTGTTTAGATAACATTCAAACAAATTACAGTTTTATTAGCTCAAAATCTCAAAAGTTTGGTTCTAATTGTAATAATAACAATCATTTATCTAAGTAACAGTAAGATTGTAGGTATCTGGAAATAAATTCATACATATAAATATCTCCATTATGAACGTATTGTATAATGGTGTATACAGCTATTCACGTGTTCAATACAATGCCAAATGACACCATAGGACAACGTCTTTATTTATAAGTTTATATAGAATTATCTTTGAAGACTTTAAACAATAACTTGAAACCATGTCAAGATACATGCATTGAAATGCTGTATTTGTAATATAGTTTTTTCTCCCAGTTAGACAAGAAGATTTTCATTATTATATTTACTATTTATAACTGTCAAATTTCCAAAACAAATTTTATTTATTTTATTTTTGTAGTCGTTAATTTTTAACAATAAACTATAATCATAATGAAAACAAAAGCTATTTTTATCCAGCCGATTGTAATTATAGATCCATACATATTTAAATTTTCGGTTCAAATGATCTTGAACTTTTAATATTAAATTAAAACATGTTATTAATTTATATTGCCATTATACAGGGTGTCTTAAAAAGCTTTGTAATATTTTGATGAGCAAACTGCCCTAATTCGAACCAAATTGAATATTGAAAACTGCCCCGACGTTTGTTTAAAACCGGGTAATTGAAAACTGCACATTAAAATTAATGTTTCGGGTAATTGAAAACTGCACAATTTTTTTCTCCAAAATTTTCAAGATTTTTAAATTATTTCTAAATTTTTAAGTTTGACAACATTTTGAGAATTTTAAGTTTTCAAAATATTCACATATTTTGATATGCAAACTGCACTAAATCGAACAAAATTGGATACTTGAAAACTGCCCTGGCATTTTATGTATTTAAAACCGGGTAATTGAAAACTGCACAACTTTTTTTATATGTATATCCAAAATTTTCAAGATTTTTAATTTTTTTTCAAACTTTTAAAATAGACAATTTTTTTAGAATTTCCGTTTTCAAAATTTTTTGTTTCCAAAATTTCCTAACTTAAAAAAAAAATTGATTATATTATTGGTTGGGCTGGGTAATTTAATTTATTTAAAACCGGGTTATTGAGATTTGCAATTTAAATTAATTTTTCGGGTAGTTGAAAACTGCCCAATTTCGAACAAAATTGAACAATTGAAAACTCCCTGACATTTCATTTATTTAAAACCGGGTAATTGAAAACTGCACATTCATATAAATGTTTCGGGTAAATTAACAAGCCAAAATCGAACAAAATTGGATGATTGAAAACTGCCCCGGCATTTAATGTGTTTAAAATCGGGTTATTGAAAACTGCGCAATTTTTTTATATTTCCAAAATTTTCAATATTTTTAAATTTCTTTCATAATTTTTCAAATCGACAATATATTTTAGAATTTACAATTTTTTTATTTTACAAACTTTTAAAGTTGAATTTTTTTTGGAATTTTTTAGTTTTTAAAATTTTTAGTTTACAAATTTTTTTAAATTTATAAAATTATCAAAATTTTCTAAATTTTTAAAAAAATTTAGATTATAATATTGGTTGTGCTGGGTAATTTAATTTATTTAAAACCGGGTTGTTGAACAAAATTGAACAATTGAAAACTGCCCTGACATTTAATTTATTTAAAACCGGGTAATTGAAAACTGCACATTCATATACATGTTTCGGGTAAAATAACAGCCCAAATTCGAACAAAATTGGATAATTGAAAACTGCCCAATTTTTTTATATTTCCAAAATTTTCAATATTTTCTTTCAAAATTGTTCATATTGACAACATTTTTTAGAATTTCCAAAGTTTTTAAAATTTTTTAAATTTCTAAAATCAAGTATCAAAATTTACCAAATTTTTTAAAAAATTTAGATTATGTTATTGGCAGGACTGCGTAATTTAATTTATTTAAAACCGGGAAATTGAAAATTGCACATTAAAATTAATTTTTCGGGTGGTTAAAAACTGCCCAATTTTGAACAAAATTGAACAATTGAAAACTGCCCTAACATTTAATTTATTTAAAACCTAGTAATTGAAAACTGCACACATTTTTTATATTTTCAATATTTTTAAATATGTTTCCAATGATTTTAGAATACCTGAACTTTTCCAAATTTCCTAAATTTTCAAAATTTAATATCTTTTTTCGATTATTTTGACCTTGGTCTTTTTTATTTAGGAAAAGGGTCATCTTTTCCGCTATATATAATATTACAAAAATACTAGACCTATTTATTGGAATGTATCAAACCATATCGTCGTATGTGTATACTGAGGTTGTATTTACAAATGATTAAATTACATTTTCATAATAAAAAAATATTTATTATTATAGGTGTTTATGCTTTTATCAACTTTTATGCCTAAAACTGACCACATAGATTCCGTCACGAAAATCTTCGTGCGTACTTAAATGACGCAAATAAATAAAATTAATCACATCTTTGTTTTGTTAATATTTTGATCAGCAGATATTGTGAAAACTGTGACAAAATGTCCTATTTTTTCTTCGATTTCATTAACAATAATTATCTGTAGAAGCTTGCACGATTAATAATAATAGTATTAAACAAAATTTTATAAATTTGCACCTTCATTGGAATCAGTAACATATGTTCCATAAACTATGGTCTGAATAACATTCCTGTCTATTAAATTAACCTTTAAAAGTCACTTGAAGGAAATGCTAGGTAATTAGTAAAAAATTTAAACTACTTATTTCCATTTTCTTCGGTTGGTAACTACATAAATATCGCATATTTTCAATTGAATTAAATTATAATGTATTTGACATTTGAAAATAAGTTCAAAAAATTTTCTTGTGACGTATTTTCTTGGTGAAAATCCTATAAAAGGTATGATTGAATGTTTAAAATATAAACAATCTGTTTCCGTATTTTTGTTTTATTATAAACAAGGCCTGAACAAATATAAAATATTGATTTAAAAAATAGCGATAAAGTATGCGAAATCTTAAATTTATTTAATATTATTTAAATATATGATAATTTATTCAAAATATGGTATTTTAAGAAATTCGCAAAATTAATTATTCTACAAAAATATACATACATACATGCAATACATTATTTCCTTAAATTTAAGATAATAGCCAATAACCTAATTTTTCTTAGCATTGTTCTGTGTTTGGAAATTTTAAAAATTTAGAAAAAAATTTAAAAATCTTGAAAATATTACAAAAATTTGTGCAGTTTTCAATCATCCAATGTAATTTGAATTTGGGTAGTTTTCAATTACACGAAACATTTATTTTAATGTGCAGTTTTCATTCACCCGGTTTTAAATGGTTTAAATGTCGGAGCAGTTTTCAATTATCCAATTTTGGTCAAATTGGGGAAGTTAACAATTACACGAAATTTTCAACTTAATGTGCAGTTTTCATTCACCCGGTTTTAAATAAATTTAATGTCGGGGCAGTTTTCAATTATCCAATTTTCATCGAATTTGGCCAGTTTTCAATTACACGAATCATTTATTTTAATGCGCAGTCTTCAATTACCCGGTTTTAAATAAATTAATGGCGGGCAGTTTTCAATTACCCAAAACATATATTTGAATGTGCAGTTTTTAATTACCCTGTTTTAGCAATATTTTCTTTCAAAACAGTCATTTAAAAAAGTTGTAGATATTTCTTTTATCTATTTTGCGTTCATAATGACTTCATTATTACACAGCTTTCGGTGCTGTAATGAGGTACTTTATCCCACCCAAAATTTTGATTTTATAGGTTGGCTACACTTTAAACAGCATATTTTGCATATTGGTTATAATATTTTTATGATTTTTCTAGTACTTACGAGACTTTTCTGGCAATAAATTTTGTTTAACTCCCAAGAAAATACTTGTAACCTTGTAAACGAATTTTAGAAAAAAATAAATATTTTGTGGGAAATTTAGTTTTCCACAAAATACGTTATAATCGAATCTCTAAAATTTAAATTTTAAGAGATATGCAAAATTAGTCATCCTCATCATCCTCAATTTTTTTTCTATAACATGCAGCATACCTATTGGACGTTTCCATATGGAATGACTCAATGTGTTTGTAAATTATCGATGTAAGTGCCTTAAGCGCCTCAAGCGGCATGCGCCACTTAAAGCTCCTCCCCCAAGGGCTTACCGAGGGATGATTTCTTTTAAAATAGTTAGTCAGGCTACTGTAGCCGCTCTAGAAAGGAACATTGTTAAATAATTAAGCTACCATTTAAGTCATTGTATTATTCAGCAGTTAACTGAATAAAGAGTTAAGTTTTACATACTTCGTGTTCAATTCCTTTCTACTAAGCATCACAAGACAAACAACTTTACATTGGTCCTTCGAGCCGGATATATACATATCCAAAGCAAACTTCGCATACATACACAACGAGTTTTAAGTGCAGCGAACATTAATTTCAAATAATACGTAAAATACATCATAAACATCGAGTGCTAAGTGCAGCGAACATTCATTTCGTAACAAACGTGGAATACATCGAGTGCTAAGTGCAGCGTACATTCATTTCGTATCATACGTGGAATACATCATACATATCGAGTGCTAAGTGCAGCGTACATTCATTTCGCATCATACGTGGCATACATCATACACATCGAGTGCTAAGTGCAGCGTACCTTCATTTCATATAATACGTGAAATATATCATACACATCGAGTGCTAAGTGCAGCACTGCATCTACACATACGCATTGGAATAAAACATCATCGTCGTATAGGATATCCCATACGAGTCAGAAAGTGAGTACCTTCCTTTACATACTATTTTCCTTTACATAAGTCAGTATTGATTCGCAATCAACATGTCAGAGTTAAGTAACTTAACGCGAAAACGCGGTAGTCTCAAAACTAAATTTACGAACTTTTCGAAATATTTAAAATCAGTGGAAGATGAACTGAAAAATAGAATTTCTACTGCTACTGATACAGGTACACGGAAAGAAATGTTATGATAAAATTAATCAAATCCATTTATTAATTTAAGAAAAGTCAAAAATTATCCTAAATAAATTAGTTTAATCTAAAATAGAATAAATCAAGAAAAAAACTGACAAATCTTAGTGTTTTACGATAAATCTGTACATTTCGCAAATGATTAATATCATCATATTAAAATTAACATCATTAGATAGACATAATCGTTTAAGTGCTACATTTAATAAATTTTTTTCTAGGAACAGTAAAATTTTAGTTTGGTCACAGAAAAAGTTTTTTTTAAACCAATCAAACATTAAGATTGGCTTTATGTAACGTTAAGCTTAATTTTCTTAGGAAAGATACTCAGATCAACTCTTGGATTTTATTATTATATTCCAATTTGGATTAATTTTATAAAATATTATATAAATAAAACTAAATGGATTTAACTTTATTTTTACTAGTATAAGTAAGTACAGGGTGTTTTCTTATAAATGGGACACCCCTATAAAATCTTTATTTAAAGAAATATCAAAAAAATTTAAAATCCAGCTTGCATGGTTTAAAAGGGTAATTTTTTTTACAAAAATCGGTAAATTTAATAAAATAGCATTGACATTGTTTTTTTTTCAATGAAACACCATGTATATTTTTAAATAGTTTTTTCTTCAGAAAAACAATGTTAAAGGTATCTATTTTACCGATGCTTTTTTGTTTTGTAATTTTTGTCAAAAAAATTACTTTTGTAGCCCTTGAAGCTGGATTTTTTAATATAATATAATATAATATATTATATTATCTTCAAATAAAGATTTTAGAGGGGTGTCCCATTTATATATACGTATACGAAAACACCCTCTACATTTAGAATAAAATCAATAAAATATTTGCTTAATATCTCTACATGCTAAATTAAAATAATCCTGTCTGGATTAAATTATTTAAAAAATTTACTGAATATTAGAAAAAGACCTATAAATTATGTACTAACATTAATCAAATATAAGACTAATTTTATCCAATTTTTGATACGACTATCCAATATTTGATTGAATTAATAAAAGTCCTCTAAAATCAAGCTATTATCTTGACCAAATCTGTAATATAAGGAGCAAATTTAGCAAACATGCCAATTTTTAGTTTTTAACGCGTCTTAGTTTGCAGTTGCTCTTGGCGTGTAGTGAGTTGTAAACGATCGTATGAGTACGTGTCCGGTTTTAGTTTGTTTAAACCATCGTTATTATTGAGAATATTAAAGGTAAGTAACAAATAAACCATTTTTTATAGGTATGTTTCTACCCTCATTTTTACAGAGCATTATGACTGTCAAGTGGACGTCGATTTCTTTGGAATGCGAACGAAATAGGGACTGTTGTGCGCACCACGTGAGATATCTCCGGCCATCATCTTTAATATATTTGCCGCCGTTAAATTAAATTTTAAATGTTGTTTTTTAAGTTTTAAATTAAACGCAAATATTTTAAAACTTATACATTATATTAGTCAATTAAACATAAAAAGCAATTGTTAAACCATTATTATTTTTTGTATTTTGTACCTACTTATAAATTATTATTATATTAAGTTCTTTTTTTATGAAAGTTTGTAAACTGAAATAAATAAGTATTTATAGACACAAAACTTAGTATACTTTACCTACCCCACTATCACAGATTATTACGAAAATCAATATTCCAGTCAATAATCAAATATTGAATAAAATAATTACCACATCAAACAAGTTTTATTTAATTATTAGATTAAAATATTAAAAAAATTGATAAATTTAATATATTTTTTACTAACTATTTTTCACAAATCAATCAAATGATCTGATAAACTTTATCCTAATTATTCTTAATTTTGCCAAATTTTTGATAACAACTACTTAAAAAATAGATTAAACTGACGTAAAAAGAGCTTAATTGAATCCAAAAATTGGTAAATTAAAGAAAATATTATTTAAATTCTAGAATATCGTAGACCAATTTAATTTAATTTTTACTATTATTATTCCAAATTTTGTTGTGATTTATAAAACTAATTTGCTGCTATTTATCACGGTTTGATACATTTAAGCATAGCAAGTAATTTAATCGAATGAATTATTGATATTAGTCAAATTTTGGATTGGCGCTATATTGATCAAAAATTTGATTGTAATACTACCTTAGCGGATTAATCGTATTCAAAATTTCTTTCCGTGTAGCATCGCGTTATCGGAAGGCACTATAGCCGCTGTTAAAGAAACATTAAAGCGCATAACAACGGCATTTTCTGAGTTTGAACAAATTCAGGATGAAATTGAGCAATTAGTAATTGGGGACGATAACCTCCCCGAGCAATATGCCTACCGAGCCGATATCGATAGCACTTACCTTGATTTATATAGCCGATCACAAGAAATCGTTCTCGTACATAGTCCCAAACAAATTTTACCTAGTGATAGCAGTAGCAACGGCGAACCGCCGGGCTCAAACGTATTTGATCTAAGTAGTACGCGGTCAAGTTTTTTGAAATTGCCAACGATTCCATTGCCTATATTCGACGGTACTTTGCTAGACTGGTTAGAGTATCGTGAAACCTTTAACTCATTAATTAATAATAATTCTAAACTAGATCCCATTGAAAAATTCCACTATTTAAAATCATCAGTTTTAAAAACACCTAAGGAAATAATAGAAGGTATAGCGTTTACAGCTGATAATTATACCCTAGCTTGGGATTTAATCTGCGATCGCTTTAATAATAATAGGCGTCTCATTGATTCACACGTAGAAGCTCTTTGTAATTTGCAACCTCCTCAAAATGAATCAGCCTATTTATTAAGAAAGGTTCTTGATGGCATGAATAAAAATCTGCGTGCGTTAAAATTATTAGGTCAGCCTACTGAACACTGGGACACATTAGTGGTCTATCTCATTTCTCGTAAATTCGATGAAAAAACATTTAGGGCTTGGGAAGAATACAAAGCAGAGCGACCTGCAACTACAATTAATGACTTAAAAACATTCTTACTCAACAAGTGCGATTTGCTAGATTCTTTAGGTCATAAATCTACCCCTAATAAAAATAACTTTAAATCCATTAAAACTACCTCTAAGAATTTTTACGTCTCAAATACAACATGTACCATCTGTAAGGGCACTCATCCTACTTACAATTGCAAAGAACTAATACATTTGGCGCCAGCAAATCGCCTGGAGTTTGTCAAAGCTAAGGGGCTTTGTATTAATTGCCTTAAGCCAGGTCATAAATCTATCGATTGTAAATCTAGTAACTGTAGAAAATGTGGTCGCAGGCACAATACTTGTTTACACACAGATCGAACAGGTACACGATATTTACATGACATCAATCCAGAATCAAGTAGTGCCAATCATGAACCTACCTCGAATTTAGTTTCAACAAACACTAGTAATTCATTTCATCAAGCTTTCAATGTTCAAACAAATACGCATGTATTACTTTCTACGATTTTGGTTAAATTACGTGATAGATTTGGTAACACTCATGAATGCAGAGCCTTATTGGACAGCGGCTCTCAGTCTAATTTTATAACCCAAGAATTGTGTAATAAGATGCACCTGTCAAAATCGGAAATTAATCACAGGGTTAGCGGTTTAAATTCGGCCTCTACTCAAATAAATTACCAAACAAAGATTCAATTAATGGCTCGGCATAACAATTTCGCACTAGATCTCTCTTGCCTAGTTATTCCAAAAATATCAGACCAACTTCCTTCTATATCATTAAACAATGTAAATCTTACATTGCCAAATGTGATTTTGGCTGATCCTACGTTTACCCGACCAGGCCCTATCGATATATTAATCGGGGCTGGTAACTTTTTTAACATATTGTCGGTTGGTCAAATCTCATTAGGGGCAGGAAAGCCAATATTACAAAAAACCCTCTTTGGGTGGGTCGTTTCCGGACCTCTACAGCTTCCCAGTCATATAATAAATCAATCTGTCTCTCAATGTAATTTTTCGAACGACTTAGCTCATAACTTGTCCCAATTCTGGGAGATTGAAAATATTTCAATGCCTACATCGGCTACAATGTCCAAGGAAGAAAACTTCTGCGAAAAACATTTTGTAGAACACACAAGACGCGATGCAGATGGTCGATTTATAGTAAACATTCCTTTTAAACGTGATCCTAAAATATTGGGAAATTCTTACGAAATCGCCAGGAAACGCTTTTATGCTCTTGAGCGCAAATTAAATTCAAATGCGGAATTAAAAGAGTCGTATACTTCATTTATAAATGAATATATTGAGTTAAATCACATGAGTTTAGACAATAATCGTACATCCGCTACTCATTCACATTATTTCCTTCCGCATCATGCGGTAATTAAAAATCACAGTCTAAGCTCCAAAACAAGAGTTGTATTTGATGCATCCTCAAAAACCACGACAGGCATATCTCTTAATGATATTCAAGCCATAGGTCCCGTTATCCAACAAGACCTTTTTTCTATTGTATCTCGTTTTCGCAAATACAACGTTGCCGTTACTGCCGATGTAACAAAAATGTACAGGCAAATTCTCGTTTCTCCTGAACACAGATCACTTCAATCCATTTTATGGCGCCAGAATTCTAATGAACCGTTAAAAATATATAATTTAAACACAGTCACTTATGGCACAGCATCTGGTTCTTTTCTTGCGATAAGATCTTTGCAGCAGACAGCCCATGATCATAAATACATCTATCCTCAAGCCTCTCAAGCCATCCTACGGGATTTTTATGTTGATGATTTTTTATCGGGTTGCGATACATTAGACGAGGCGATAGAGTATATAAGACAAATTTCTGAAATTTTATCATCTGGATGTTTCGAGCTTAGAAAGTGGGTTTCAAATGAACCCCAGGCCCTACAATTCATTAAGCGTGATTCAGAATTAAAAATATTACAAATCGGTGAAAATGAAAAAACAAAAACCTTAGGTTTATGGTGGAATCCCAAAGACGACGCGTTTGAATTCTCAATTAGCCTTGATTGTGTTAGTAATTTAACAAAGCGAAAAATACTTTCATGTATAGCACAGATTTTTGATCCATTGGGACTATTGTCACCTGTCGTCATTCAGTTCAAAATTTTTATGCAACAATTATGGCAATCGAAAGCCACTTGGGACGAATCGCTCCCTCAAGCTCTCCAAACGCATTGGTTAAAGCTTTATAATCAATTACCTTATGTAAATAACATTCAAATTCCGCGACGCGTTATTATTTCGAAACCAAAAGTAGTCGAATTGCATTGCTTTTCTGATGCAAGCCAAAATGCTTACGGCGCATGTCTTTACATTAAATCTGTAGATAACGAAGGCAATGTGCAGGTTAAACTGTTATGTTCAAAAACAAAGGTGGCACCTATAAAAATTTTGACCATACCTAGATTAGAACTCAGCGCGGCATTAGTGTCTGCCGAACTCGCAAAAAAGGCAATAGAATCGTTGGATGTAAGGTTAGCAACTGTTCGATATTGGACAGATTCAACTATTGTTTTGGCTTGGCTTCAATTAGAGCCAAATCGCTTAAACACCTTTGTCGCCAATAGAGTAGCGGCTATTCAATCTTTAAGCGATTCAAATTCTTGGGGGCACGTATCAACTGCAGATAACCCCGCGGATCTGCTATCTAGAGGCATAAGTCCGAGTCAGTTGCAAGAAGATTCATTATGGTGGGAAGGCCCACCGTGGCTCCACAAATTAAATATTACCTGGCCAATCGTTAATTGTGACTTGGAAGAAATTCCCGACATAAAAACTACGAGTGTTAGTTTAGCCAGCATTAACGAAGAATCATTTTTTAAGTTTAAAACTTTCTCGTCACTAAACAAATTGAAACGTATAATGGCATATATTTTGCGGTTTTGTTCGCCAAAGCCAAATCGACTTAGCGGCCCTTTGTCGGCAACAGAATTAGACAAGGCATTTAATATACTTTTACGAGTTGCGCAAAGGGAATCGTTCTCACAAGAATACGCTAAACTATCACAAGGTAAAAGTCTTGGGCACAAAAATAAATTGTCGGCATTAAATCCTATTTTTGATGATAAATTGATCAGGGTGGGGGGCAGGTTAAGCAATTCTAATTATACTTATAGTAAAAAACATCCAGTTATTTTGGATGCTAAACACCCTCTCGCGACATTATTATTTTCATATGAGCATAAACGTCTACTGCACCCTGGCCCTCAGCTTCTTTTGTCATCAATTCGCGAATACTGCTGGCCAATAGCAGGTAGAAATCTTGCAAGAAAGGTTACAAGAAATTGCATAACATGTTTTAAGGCCAATCCTAAGAGCAATAATCAAATTATGGGAAATTTACCTGCCGACCGTGTAAATATTAATATTCCATTTAATGTCGTTGGCACTGACTACGCCGGCCCATTCACCCTTAAGGATAGAAAGGGCCGTGGCTGTAAAACTTTAAAGGCATACATCTGTTTATTTGTTTGCTTTGCCACCAAAGCAATTCATATCGAATTGGTTACTGCATTAGATGTCGAGCATTTCTTATCGGCTTTTAAACGTTTTATTGCTCGGAGAGGTCGTCCTTCTCGCATTGTATCAGACAATGGTACCAATTTTGTGGGCGCATCATCTGAATTACGCAATCTATTTAAATTCATTGATGATAATAATGCTTTTATTTCTAACGCAATATCAAATGAAGGAATAAACTGGAGTTTTATTCCTCCAAGGTCTCCACATTTTGGCGGACTTTGGGAGGCAGGTGTAAAAAGCGTCAAACACCATTTAATTCGCGTGACAAAGGGCAGTATATTTACTTTTGAGGAATTTTATACAATTTTAACTGAAATTGAATCAATACTGAACTCCCGTCCAATGACCCCTCTTTCAAATGATCCCCATGACTTGACTCCTTTGACTCCCGGTCACTTTCTAATCGGAAGGTCGATAACGAGTTTACCTGAACCTGACTTGACTCAAATGAAAACTACGCGATTGTCGAGATATCAACACTTAATTCAGATCCGACAACATTTTTGGTCACGTTGGTCCAAGGAATATATTTCCGAACTCCAGGTGAGGTCTAAATGGCATAAGGCGACACCCGGTATACCCATTGGAGCACTAGTCGTGATCAAAGAAGACAACGTTCCTGTAATGCAATGGAAGTTGGGACGCATTTTAGAAAAACACTACGGTACGGACAACGTGTGTCGTGTAGTGACAGTGAAAACACAAACGGGTGTGTTTAAGAGAGCAATTTCAAAGGTGTGCGCGCTTCCGATCGAAGAGAAAGGTGCCAGTGACTAAAAACATTAAACATTAAACATTGTATATAAAATTTAAAATTACTTGTTAATACTGATGTAGTTAGTATTTAGTTATTAATTTTAGCCCTAGTGATTATTGTTTGATTCACTACTGTACTAATGTTTATATTTTATTATTTATACCCTAATAATTCATTGAAAGGCCTCCTTTCAAGGTGGGCGGTATGTTTGTAAATTATCGATGTAAGTGCCTTAAGCGCCTCAAGCGGCATGCGCCACTTAAAGCTCCTCCCCCAAGGGCTTACCGAGGGATGATTTCTTTTAAAATAGTTAGTCAGGCTACTGTAGCCGCTCTAGAAAGGAACATTGTTAAATAATTAAGCTACCATTTAAGTCATTGTATTATTCAGCAGTTAACTGAATAAAGAGTTAAGTTTTACATACTTCGTGTTCAATTCCTTTCTACTAAGCATCACAAAACAAACAACTTTACACAATGGGTAAAAAAAATATTCAACAATATTAATAATTACATACAGATTACACATGAAGTTTACAACACGTGTAGGTACTTATTTGGTAGCTAATATAAATTATCTAAATTAAAAATTTGATTTTGATTAAAAAATTAAGGTCGTTTATAGACAATTCAGACCCATTAAGTTGGTATATATACATAACAATAATTACATTTTTATTATCTCCCAGTAAAATATTAGCGTAAACTAACATTAGTATTTTGAAGTTTTATTAAATTGTAGATTTGAACATTTGTTTACTGTGCCCAACCAAAATTATTAATCTGTCATTTTCGTCTAGAAGATCGGGTAACACTGGTTTACTGGAACACTGGAACATAAAAATTCGTTTTCTCAACTCATTTAAAGATTTTAATGCATATAGAAATGTCACTGCCACTGTCAAAAACCAACTATTGTATATTGATCCTGTTGAAATGTTTTTAAAAATGCTGAACAATCAATCTTCAACTTTTGATTAATCATTTCAATAAATTCTGGTATTGTTTTTATTCGATTTTTATTATCTCACTGTTTTAATTAATAAAGGGGGTTTACTCTATTGTTTTATAATATTAATAGAAAAACAATTTTCATGTCACTAAACAAATAATAATAATTTTGTTGGTAAATAAACAGGCAAGTAAATAAATAAATGAGTTGTTGATAAAACTCTTATCTATATATAGATATACATATAATATATTGTATTGAAATAAATTTTGTATGGGAATGACACCGCATAATACATATGAACGTCCTTAATAATTAATAATTATATTTCTTTAAATTAAAAGTATGGAATTTGCGTCATAAGTTTTTTAATAATGAAAACATCAATAATTATAATTATTGAACAGGATTCAGGATATTTTTACGCCTGGTCGTTTGATCTCCAGATTGTGACATTTTATGGCGGATTTAACTCCGTTGGACTTAAGGGTGTAATTTTTTTTCAAATGCAAAGGTATTTCAAGTAATTGTATTGTAGTGTTTTGGTATTTGCAACTGGCAAAAAATAAATGTTGTTAGCGCAATAAAACAAGTTTTATTTAATACACACTTGTCCCACTTATAACCTATGTGGATAGTTAGTTTTTAATTTATATTTAGCATAACTAAAAATAAATATATGCACACAAAGAGTTTTTTCTAGAGTTTGCGAATTTATTGCACTCAATTATATACTTATGTTTGGCAAAACTTCAAGTTCTAAATTAAAATGGCTCGTTTTCTTTGGCTGATCCACCTACTTTGCTTAAGTGTTTTTTTTAATGAATTTTGCAGTAAAAAAAATCAGGGTAAACGTCCCTACCGATATATATATACAGTGTGTCCCGCTTTTCATAAATCCACCCTTATATCTTAGTTATTAATAATGCGATTTTATTCAAATTTGGGTGGTGATTGTATGTTGGAAAAATGAAATATTTGCTATAGTAAATTTTTTTATTTATCATTGGCGTACGGTTTTAGGGGGTAAAAGGGGGTCGATTTTTCGGCAAAATGATATGAGGGCTTATTTTAGATAAATTTTTCAATCATATTTAGATTCAGCATCCCCAAACCGTACGCCAATGATAAATAAAAAAATTTACTATAGCAAATATTTCATTTTTCCAACATACAATCACCACCCAAATTTGAAGAAAATCGCATTAATAATAACTGAGATATAAGGGTGGATTTATGAAAAGCGGGACACACTGTATATATAATTAAACAGTATTTTGTTATGAGAACATAGATAATATAATAAATATACTATTCCAGACCGGGCCAGTCACTTTTTGAAACAGTTTCTGAAATATCTGTGTTTTCTAAATTTGAATGCAAGGGAAGTGACGAGTATACCAGGGTACTAATTAAATACATAATTTATTGGAAAATATAAGATTTATTGCAACTTTGAGCATATTATACATTAAATATCTTAAAATCAAATAATACCACACATCAGTGGTGGATGGTGGATTTTGGGTATACCGATATCTCAATTATTAGATATGGGACCCACACCAAATTTATATGAGTTTATAATGACATTAAATAAACAAGTTCTGCGCAAGCAGAATTTAAATTAAAGTTTGCGAAAAAAATATAACCGAAACATCGAACATGGAACTGACGACACGGTACTGATGAATGGGATACAAATTTGAGATTATAATTCGGAATTAAGTATTTTACTGATATTTTTTATTAGTGGATGCTACTTATCAACAAATCACATATAGCCTTATATAAATTACAATGAAATATATATAAGTAAGAAAATAACTACTCACCACAGTACTGAAATTTTGACTGCAACTATACGTGCATTCATCACAACTTCGCCGCTTGCATTGTTTTTAAGATGACTGTCGTGCAAAGGGCGGGCTCTGTAGGTAATTTTTTACCAACACTTGAGTTAAAACGAGGACTTGACGCTTAAACTTCAATATTTCGAAGGAATTTTGAATTTTAACATTGGGCACAGAACTGACGGGTAAAAGTGAGTACAAAGACTTATGTAGAATCACCCATATATATATTTATATATATGTATTGATTTATTGATATTTCTAAGGAAAAACCACTGGGACATTTTTTTCTTATGAAGTAATACATAAAACCATATTTTAAATGCGCTTTGAAGAAATATAAATAAATTTTTTTTTAGGGGGGAGTACCCATCTTGAAATCTTCGTCTGACATATTAATCAATTTCCCTATGACTAATTTATATCGTGGGCAGATTTTTATTTAAGAAAAAACCTCATTTAAACAAGTGGGATTTTTATTAAGTCATTAATATTTAAATACTTAGTATAATACACTCAAAGTCAAAGTTGATATTTAAGTAATTTAAATGATGTTATGAGAGCGATACGCCCTATCACTATGTAAAGTAGGTATAATATAAATATATTTAAATTACAACAAAAAAACAGGGAGCTAATGTAATATGACACTCAAAATTTGTTATTCATTATTGTTTATTATATACAGAGTGTTATCACTATAAAACAATAATATAAAAAGCACAACTGGTTAAATTAACGTTATTTTGTAATAAGTGGGGAATTTAATTACCTATGGTAAAATTAACGTTATGTTAGTTAAATTTAACTTCCTGGTAAATGTAACTTGGTTAAAAAGAAGGTAATATTTGGTAGTTTTTGGTTTATTTTATCCTTTTTTAACTATTTTAACTAATTAACCAGATTAAGTTTATTTTAACTCAATACGAGGTGTGTTCAGAAAATATCGGGAATTTTAGTTTTTTGAAACAAATATTTATTTATTCGTCTACATTAATGTTGTCGCCTTCAAAATAGTCCCCATTGGATATTATGCACATGTGCCAGCTCTTCTTCCAATACTCGAAACACTTCTAAAACTCGATCTTTGGGATAGCCTTTAGTTCTTTCAGCGATGCGCTTTTAATGTCATCTATGCTTGCAAAACGACGGCCCTTTAAGGTTCTTTTTATTTTTGGGAATAGGAAAAAGTCAGACAGAGGCATGTCTGGCGAATATGGAGGCTGTGGCATCATTACAGTATTGTTTTTGGACAAAAATTTTGTTCAAAATTTAACAATTTTAGAACAAATTTTGCTGCCACGCGTTTCATACCCAAAACATTCGAAAAAATTTCATGGGATCAGCCAATCGATATACCAACATCATCAGCGACTTCTCTGATGGTTTATAACCATTTCTTCCACTTTTTCCATGTTTCGGGGCGTTCATCATCTTCAACGTCTTCACGGCCATCTTGGAAACTCTTATACCACTTGTAAACTCTTGTTTTACTTATAGCAGACTCACCATACCCCTTTGTTAGCATTTCACAGAATTTATTTCATTTTTTAAGCAAAATTGGATACAAATTCTTTGATCCATTTCTTTTAAGGAACGAAAAATCGCCGAGCTGATAAAACACGCCTAACCTTAGCGGCTGCCACAGATAAAGTAAACAATGAAAACAGCTAAAGTTTTTATCATACTTCGGGGGCATGTATACCAACATAATAAAGAAAATTTTATGACAACCGGACCCTCCAAACCCGCGAAATTTAACAATTCCCGTTATTTTCTGAGCACACCTCGTACTATTATTTATTATTAAATTTTAAAGTTGTTTTGTTATACTTTATTTAAAATGCATTAACTTAAATTAATAATAATTAAATAAGTATATTTGACTTTGTTTAATGTTCCTGTTAATTTTAATAAATAGTACCAATAAGGTGTTATTGTACTTTTAAGAAAAAATGATAAACAATATTATGCTTGTACTTTGGAGTGCATGATACGTCCAATAATAGGTACACAGTTGCATGGGTGTCGCCAAGGGGGGCAGGGGGGGCAGAGACTCGTAAACATTTAATCAATTTTTAATCTCTGGCATTTAAAAAAAAACAAAATTTTACAAATCGATTTTAAATTCATTTTGGGTCCAATTTATTTAATTAAACGCATTTAAACCGATTAAATATTTTTTAATTAGTAAAAAAATTAACCGGCAATTTTGTTTCAATTCGATAATGATTATATTTTAGTACGTTAAACTGCATTCTTTTACCCTTCAATTCGTGTTATTTTTGTTAAAAATGTTTGTAAAATTACTACATTTTTACTAAGCAGTTGCAAAGTAAAATTACAAAATGTTGTATTGTATTGCAATTTTAATACGCATTTGTTGTAATATTACATTTTGTTATAGCCAAAGTACTAAACAGGTTCTAATTTTACAATGTTTTTGTTTTTGTCAGATACTTATAGTAATTTTCCAATTCTGTATTGTAAAATTGAATTTGAAATTTTGTAAAATTTCTATACATATTCGGAATTTAATTTTACTAAGATAATCAATAAAATTACTAACGAAAATTTGCTATTTGAATTACAATAAGTGTTTGGAAATATACAAATCATTTTTTATTTTGTACAACTTCTGTTTGCATTATTCTGTATATCATTTTAATCATGTACACTGTTAAATTTTTTGTAAAATTACAATTGTTTTGCAAAACAAAGGATGAGTAAAATTACAAATCAGTGTATACCAATACAAAATTATAATACAATTTGAGTAATCTTCCAAGACATGTTGGGAAATCTACTAAGATAAGTTGTAATTTTACAATATATATGTATAAATCCTACACGCATTGTAATTTTACTAAACAGTTTGACAGTTTCTAATAAAAAGCATCTCAGATTCACAAACGTTGTTTGTAATTTGATTTGCTATAATGTTATGTAAAATGCATAGTATGTACCGATTGCGGCAATCACGTGATGTTCTTACATCTCGCCTCGGTTGACTTAGGTGGACAGTATATAAGACCCAAAATAGGTCTATCTGTCTAGCTGTCTGTCGGTATTTGAAGTTGGTGGAACGCACTCAAAACAAAACTCTGGCGAGGTGAAGGTTCAATTTTTTTTTAATCTTTACAGTAATGGGTCAAGAAAGTTTCTTGAAGAAACTAAGAAAATTGCAGGGTTTTTTTTGTAGTATAATGACAATACCATCATTCGTAAATTTCCAAATATTTTTAGTGTAATTTGTTTTTCAAAACAACAATATTTGTATTGTAATATTGCGAAACGAATTTTCTTCAGTTCAGTAAAATTGTAAAATATATTTTGTAATTTTCTTAAACTGAGTTGAAATAAATTGTATATATAATTACAATACACCATTTTTAAATTACTAAACATATTTAGTATTTTTTTTAGCAAAATTACAATACCTATATTGTAATGTTACTGAACAAATTTTTAATAAATGCTTAGTGAATTTCACCAAACGTTTTATAATTTTCGAAAAACAAATGAAAAATTAGTTTGTTAACCAGATGCATTTCTTAAAAATACTTTTAACTTTGAAAAAATCATCTTATTAGGAAGTAGCCTACTTTAATCACGACTAGTTTAATTATTCAGTCAGACAATTAATTTAACTGCAGTTTTCTTAACGGGTCCAAAAAGTCATTAGATACCGAGAACCCATATACAGTACAGCAATAGGTATCAAATTTTTGTAGTACAAGGTTTTCATTTATTAAGTACAATAAATTACATGCTCGATTAAATTAAGTTAATTAAATAACCCCACAAAAAAAATCGAGGGGGTTAAATCAGGAGAACGAGCCGGCCATTCGGTAGGACCACAACCACCACCACCATTATGCACATGTGCCAGCTCTTCTTCCAATACTCGAAACACTTCTAAAACTCGATCTTTGGGATAGCCTTTAGTTCTTTCAGCGATGCGCTTTTAATGTCATCTATGCTTGCAAAACGACGGCCCTTTAAGATTCTCTTTATTTTTGGGAATAGGAAAAAGTCAGACAGAGGCATGTCTGGCGAATATGGAGGCTGGGGCATCATTACAGTATTGTTTTTGGCCATAAATTTTGTTTAAAATTTGACAATTTTAGAACAAATTTTGCTGCCAAGCGTTTCATACCCAAAACATTCGAAAAAATTTCATGGGATGAGCCAATCGATATACCAACATCATCAGCGACTTCTCTGATGGTTTATAACCATTTCTTCCACTTTTTCCATGTTTTTATCGGTTGTTAATGTGCTTGTGCGTTCGGGGCGTTCGGCATCTTCAACGTCTTCACGGCCATCTTGGAAACTCTTATACCACTTGTAAACTCTTGTTTTACTTATAGAAGACTCACTATATATAGGCCTTTGTTAACATTTCACAGAATTTATTTCATTTTTTAAGCAAAATTGGATACAAATTCTTTGATCCATTTCTTTTAACGAACGAAAAATCGCCGAGCTCATAAAACACGTCTAACCTTAGCGGCTGCCACAGACAAAGTAAACAATGAAAACAGCTAAGGTTTTTATCATGCTTCGGGGGCATGTATACCAACATAATAAAGAAAATTTTATGACAACCGGACCCTCCGAACCCGCGAAATTTAACAATTCCCGTTATTTTCTGAACACACCTCGTATATCTAACAACTATAGTATATATTGCTTTTTTTTTCTTCCAACGAAATAAAAAGTAAAATCGCAGGCATAGCACAACATTCTCACAATGTTACTTATTTTAAGATTAAAAATTTAAATTTTAAATGCATATTTTTGGAAACTTCATATCAAGGGTCAAAAGTTAACTAAAAAACAATCGATTTCTTAATTCATTTTTATGTTTCAATGTCGAAATTCATTGTTTATTATTTTCGCATGTCGCTTTATAAGGTGATATCCTTCCAAAATATCGGAAATTAATTTTGAAGAAGCCTTGTGTATTTTTTTTAATTATTACAATAAATACCCAGTAGATACAAAAAACGTGTTAATAGTAATAGTTTATCTTTTTAATAGCAGTCAACAAAATAATTAAAAAAATATTTAATTAATGTAATTGGTATCAATGACTACACTTAAAAAAATAATTAGTATAGGTACTCGTCAAAGTTCGAAAAATCATTACTAGGAAAGAATACTTAAATTTTAAAAAATTCGCAGGAGTCAAGCCCCCCCCAAAAAAAACACTTTTTTGTATAATGTTTTTTAAACCTTCCAGTGAGAATATTCTTAGGATCATGCTATATTTCTTAAGCATGTTCTTTAGAAGAAATATAGCATGATCCTAAGAATATTCCCACTGGAAGGTTTAAAAAACATTCTTAGAATAAAGTGTGCTATCACCCTGTATAACGTTGTAGATTTCTTAAGAATTAGAAATTTTTATGCTGCTTTGTTTTAGTGTTGGCCTTCGTATTTTGAAACTAAAGGTTAGAAAATAAAACTGTCTGCATATAAAGTATGATATAATAAGCGAAGTATACTATACATAAATATACAAACATGTTATGTTATGTTATGTATACATGACCTAGGTAATGTACCTGCAAAGAATGTCTAGGTTATGACACATGCGATAAAAAATTTCAATTGAATTAAATTTTATCTATTATACCTAGATACATAGATAGATAGGTAGATAGTTACGTAACTGTGCTTTTAATTTGAGCTTGTCATATATTTTAATTTCCATAACTTAAACACTTTAATACAGTTTAAAAATAACTTAAAAACCAGTTTTTTGCGATTTTTTAAATTTATTATTATTAATTTGGCACACCTGGCACAAGTGGGCAGTGTCGAAATATATTTAAGTACCTATACAAAAATACTTGTATTATTATTAGGTTTTTAAAATGTTGTGGAATTTTTTGAAAAATTAAAAATATATACAGGGTGTTATGTAATTAATGTAATATATTAAAATACTAAATACTTTTTGATAAAAGGTGTAAAGAAAAAATATTCATTAGAAATTTGTTATATGGGTGATTCATTTTGTTTATATAGTTTTCGGAGAAAATTAAACAGTATTTTGTTATGAGAACATAGATAATAGACTGGGCCAAAAAAATTGACTATTTTTTTTTTTTGAAAAATATATCGAGAATGTCATTCAGAATGACAAAAAAAAAATTTCGTGAAAATTTGAGCCCTCAATATTAATTTTAAGAGGTCTATCATCGCTATTTTTGATTTTTAGTCATAATATGATGTTTTACGTTGGAACTGTCAAAACAATAAAGTGAAAAAAATTCCTTGTCACTTATTTTTATAAAAAATTAAATTCTCTACAAAAAAGGTCTGATTGAAAATTTTCGCCAGACGAGCCGTTTCCGTGTAATTGAGCTTAATAAATCGATGTGTTTTTTCGATTTGCCCTTTTTACTTTGAAATTTTGTAACTAATGAATCAATGAATATTTAAAAAAGCTCACGTCGGATTCTTAAAGGAAATTTAATGTTCTACAAAAAAGGTCTCGGAACATTTTTGCCTAAATTTAATTCTTCAAAAGTTATTCACGAAGAAAAAATTGAAATTTTAAGTTTTTCTTCGATTTTAATCGTGAATAACTTTTGAAAAATTAAATTTAGGCAAAAATGTTAAGAGACCTTTTTTGTAGAACATTAAATTTACTTTAAGAATCCGATGTGAGCTTTTTTAAATATTCATTGATTCATTAGTTACAAAATTTCAAAGTAAAAAGGGCAAATCGAAAAAACACATCGATTTATTAAGCTCAATTACTCGGAAACGGCTCGTCTGACGAAAATTTTCAATCACACCTTTTTTGTAGAGAATTTAATTTTATATAAAAATAAGTGAAAAGGAATTTTTTTCACTTTATTATTTTGACAGTTCTAACGTAAAACATCAAATTATGACTAAAAATAAAAAATAGTGATGATAGACCTCTTAAAATTAATATTAAGGGCTCAAATTTTCACGAAATATTTTTTTTGTCATTCTGAATGACATTCTCGATATATTTTTCAAAAAAAAAAATAGTCAATTTTTTTGGCCCAGTCTATTAGATAATATAATAAATATAATAAATATACTGTTCCAGACCGGGCCAGTCACTTTTTCAAACAGTTTCTGAAATATCTGTGTTTTCTAAATTTGAATGCAAGGGAAGTGACGAGTATACCAGGGTACTAATTACATACATAATTTATTGGAAAATATAAGATTTATTGCAACTTTGAGCATATTATACATTAAATATCTTAAAATCAAATAATACCACACATCAGTGGCGGCTGGTGGATTTTGGGTATACCGATATCTCAATTATTAGATATGGGACCCACACCAAATTTATATGAGTTTATAATGACATTAAATAAACAAGTTCTGCGCAAGCAGAATTTAAATTGTAGTTTGCGAAAAAAAAAGATAACCGAAACATCGAACATGGAACTGACGAAACGGATACAAATTTGAGATTATAATTCGGAATTAAGTATTTTACTGATATTTTTTATTAGTGGATGCTAATTATCAACAAATCACATGTAGCCTTATATAAATTATAATGAAATATATATACGTATGAAAATAACTACTCACCACAGTACTAAAATTTTGACTGGAACTATACGTGCATTCACCACAACTTCGCCGCTTGCATTTTTTTCAAGATAACTGTCGTGCAAAGGGCGGGCTCTGTAGGTAATTTTTTAACAACACTTGAGTTAAAACGAGGACTTGACGTTTAAACTTCTATATTTCGCAGGAATTTTGAATTTTAACATTGGACACAGTACTGAAGGGTAAAAGTGAGTACAAAGATTATCAATTTTTCAAAAATTGCTATTATTGGAATCTATGATAAAATATAAAAAATACATTATTTAATGTTTAATAGTTTGTAGTGAAATTGAAAAATTTAAGATAAATTGAATATATTTTAAAATAAAATCACTCAAATATTTGATTCAGGAGTTGTGACACGCCAAGGTACTGATGTTTTGAATATTTATTATGTTTTTCTACAAACGTGCTTTTGAAAAAATACATTAAACTTGGGTTGACAAATTAAAAAAACCTGGATATTTTGTAATATACAAAAATATTTACAAAAAATATTAAAGTACCTACTCTATTGACTGATGACATCAAGTTGTCCAACTTTTGTAGAATCACCCATATAATTCCTACAATAATAAGAAAATGTATAGACTCTAAATTAAATGAACTATTTTGTTAATCAATAACCTAATTACATCAAATATTTACTCAAACAATATACAAAATTTATAATTGCTTATCTTGGAACGGATAAATTCGAACACAGATGTGGAAAACCAACTATAATAAGAATTTTTATTTTTAGTTCACCTTTCTTCTTCATTCAAATGTTTTCTTTAATCATTTTGCTAAACAGTGTCAATGATTTTGTTTAAAAAATTGTATAAATACGAGTTTTTAAAATATACAGGGTGATCCTCGATTAGGAGGCAATATTACTTAATTTAAGTAAATATTTTGTCAAATTAACCTTAAAAACTTACTTTGAAGTAAAACTTTTTATTTACGTTATTTTTACCTATTTTAAGTTTTGAGGTATTATGAGGGACATAATTTTTACGAAAGAAAATTCCTTATAAGTGTATTTCACCTAAAGGAAAATTTAACGGTAATTTTAATGTCAGAATTTTTGCTTAATGGTAAAAGTTACTCATAAGTCAAAATTTTACGATATTAAGACCACTTTATAACCGAAAATAATTCCTATTCGCCTGGTATTTTTAGGGTTTTTAGTGGTAATAAATACTATTAATATTGACTAAACAAGAAAAAATAAGCTTAAAGTGAAAAATAATGAGTTTTTTAAGATGGCATCCATTACTTATCTAAACATTTTCATAATATTTCTCAAAAAATCTAACTGAACAAAAATGCCACACTTCCACAACGCGGTATCTCTGGAAATACACTGCGTAGGTAGATAGCTAGGTACCAACCAAACATTTTAAAACGCATTTCGGTTATTAACAGTTTTTACAGTCTATTTTGCCACTATTGGTTTAATTTAACTTTAATTGTGATACAATGTGATCTAGTAGTGTAAAGAAAAAAGAGCTCTTAGTAACATCAAAACAGACAAAGAAATTGGCATGCACTGTAGTGTACATTTTGTCACTATTTAACACATTAAGGGGTAATAAACACTCGCATTAAGTTTTTCTACCCTTTTGATTTATTTTCATAATAAATAGTGTGAATGTACCAATGAATAATGTTCATATTTTTAAATGTGTTTAATAAAGTTAATAAGCACTAAATGCTACCTAGTGTATTTTGTAGTGTAACTTTTACACTTACAAATCAACTCTAATATTTTTACCCCTACACTGAAAAAATTTACACGGGCAATTTTTTTACTGTGTATGTAGGTAAAATAACGAAATAAACCATTCCCCAAATTTGGTAATTTTTCAATGAATTTTTTCGGCGGTCACTGTATAAAAATAAACCATAATGGTTTTTCTTTTTTGAATATTTTAACAATCTACGCAACCGAAATATATTTTTGATAATGACCAACATTGACGTATTTACATTATTTTCAAAATGAATTTAAAAATAATGTTTTGTATATTTTGAATGCAAATTAATTTTGACTTTGTTTTTAAGTTACTTGAAACCTTACATGCGTTGGTGTTACGTAGATTTTTATATTTTTGATTGACAATTTCTATAGATAGATTTTAAACAATATTCAAGTTAACTTCAAAGGCGTTACCCCTGATAGCAAAATTTGATTTTAAGAATCTTCTAAGAAGATATGACCCGGAATAATGGAATATTCTTAGAACCTTCCCTTATTGCTAAGAATGTTCTTAGGGACTTTTAAAACATTCAATAGAACCCTTTTAATGATGCAATTAGATTCTTAAAAGCTTCTTAAAACCTTCCTAAAAAGCATCCTAAGAACATTTTAAGAATACGTTTTTGGAATGTTCTTAGAAGGTTTTTTTATGGAGCTTCTAGAAAGCTTTTGAGAATATTTCTAAATATGTCAGATACCCACGTTCTAATACGTTGGGTTCTACATTCGTAAAATTCTTCAGGAGACGACAAATACGCCTCACTGTCATAATATGACAGTGAAATGTATTTGTCGTCTCCTTAAAAAATGTTGCGACATATTAATATATATTTATTTAAAAATATTAAATAAACAATTTGACCTCTAAACCATAAGTTCTGTGACATTATTTCATAAAAAGTAAAATTGGAAAATTTTGTGGGATAAGTCAGATTAGATTGAAGTTGAAGATAGTTAGGATTATTATACATAAAAATGTTAATTCAGAAATAAAAAATCGGTATACAAATTAATAAATATTTATTTTTAACATAAAATAAAATAACTATAGTAAAAGTATTTTTGTTATCGAATATTGTTTTAATTTGACAAATAACTATAACAAAATATTTTGGATTGTGTTTTTTACTTAGTATTTAATACTAATTACTAATTAAGTACTTAAGTATAGGTATATACCTTTATACGTAGTTTATGGTATATTTTACTATTATATAGGTAAGTGAACTAAATATGCTTAACAGGAATATTCCTAAATGAACTTTCTATAGCAATTACTTTCTTAACATTCTAAGCATATGTTTAGAGTAGACTAATTTTTACCACTAAAACTTTGCACCTTCTAAGAACCTGCCTATAGGCCGGTAAGAATATTCTTAGGATCATGCTATATGTCTTTTAAGCATGTTCTTTAGAAGAAATATAGCATGATCCTAAAAATATTCTCACTGGAAGGTTTAAAAAACACCAAAGCCAAATTAATTGCATTTTTAACTACGAATTTTGACAACTCAACTTGACAACTTCACAATGTAACCTACAATAATTTAAACATAACCACAATTATATTACCAACCAAACCCCTAAATTTGCAATGTTGCCGCTGTTCAGATAAAAAAATATCCTTGACAATGGTTTCTGTTCGATATTTTAACCATTCAGCTATAGTAAAATTATAAACTAAAAATACTTTATCTCGGTTTGATTTAAATTAGGTTTATCAACTTATTGTGGTTTACTTTATGTATTCATAAACTTCTGGCAGATTCCGCAGCATGAATCAGGGCAAACTCGCACAGTGGCATAAATTAAAAAATGGTAGGACAAATTCGCACAGTGGGGTGAATATGATTTTTTTTTAACTTTTAAAATTTTAAAAATGTTTAAAATTTTACAAGCAAAAGAGTATGCACATACATATTTCTCGAAAAAATCAGCTCGTTCTAGAAAGTAACAGTAAAAAATACATGGAAAGCAATAAGTACCATATAATGAGTATTAATTATTATTACTTTTAACTACGTATTTAAGTATCATGAAAAATAAATACATTTATATATATAATGTATATAATTAAATACTTGATACACATTTTTTTATGTTTACATTTTCTTGGTAGGTACCTAAATGTTTAAAATTGATTCCAAATAATGTGCGACAAAGTCTAAAAGTGATTCTATGAATTAAATATTCCAATTTTCGTCAATAAAAACCTTGCACAAACAAAATTTACTTTGAAATTTTATTACATTTGATTTAAAACACTGCCAATTTTTTACTTAATTTTTTTATAATAATTGGTTTTTATGGTAACGCTTATCGTTTTTGACAGTGGCAGTGACATTTCTATATGCAGTGTTACTAAAAAATTATTAAAAAAGGTAAACTTTGTGAATGTCTTTAAAGTAGACTACAACCTTAACTGGCAACAGCGCTTTTGTATAATTTACACGACAGTGTTGCCAGATTTAAAAGATTGTTCAACAATTTCATTTCTGAACAAGTTCGGTTAATGGTATATTAAAGAACTAATGTCATAAGACGTCATTTTGTCGTACGCAGACAATTTTGTATCTATTTTGCACAAATTCTATAAAAAAAATTAATTTTATACCTTAAATTTAATTTGGTCGAATTTTACTTTAGATAGTTGGTATCACAGTCATTGGTTTGACAGTTAATGTTAAAGAAGAAAAAAAAGAATTTTCTTTGGTGTTAAACAAAATTATTGCCAGAAAAGTCTCGTGAGAAAAACCATAAAAATATTATAACCAATATGCAAAATATTATGCTGTTTAAAGTATAGCCAACCTATACAGTCAAAATTTTGGGTGGGAACCGAAAGCGGTGTTATAATGAAGTCATTATGAACGCAAAGTAGATAAAAATATAAAAAATTCAAAATGTTATAAGTATTTATTTATATTTTGTTGAGTTAAACCAAAACATTATGTTCGACTTGCCAAGAATTTTAAAATTTATGTGGGAGCTCACTTTAATTGTTGATTTAAAATCTATTAAATATACACATTATAATTCATTTTAGCGTTTATAAGACATAACATTTGTATACATCTATAAATTATAAACTCAAATATTGGATAAAATAAAAAATAAGTCTAAAGATTAGAAACAAAATTGTTAGACCTTTTATGTCCTTTCATACAGTCCCTGTAAATATAAATTGTATCTATTAGATACAATAAATACACATTTTAGTAATGATTAACGTGAAAAGTGTAAACATTTCAATTCAGTAAAAATCGTCAAACAAATAAGTCGTCTAAATTTAAACAGCATTTAGCATTATTAAAAGCGTTGATTAAGAAGTCTCCACTCAACGGTAAAATACCATTATATCATGTATTATATATAATATTATGTTGCCATGAATTCGTAGGTATATTTTGTTGTTTAAAATGCAGTTGTCGGCGTTTTTTAGAGAACTCAAATATAAAAATGGTTGATTTTAAGGTTATGTTTGTGCAAAAATTATTTTTCACTATATTAGGTAAAGTTATCATTGGTTAATTCTGCACCAACAAATGTACTTACCGAATTGGATTCTTTGGCAAAACATGAAAATGCAACGATTTAGATCTTGAATTTTATTTACAATTAAAAACACAATAATTCACCATGATCCCTTAGATAAAATACACACACTAACGTAACTATATAAGCATTTAAGCGTTGAGTTTCTTAATCAATGATATAAAGAATAATCAATCGAAATCGAGTACTAAACCAGTTTTTTAGTTTTTTCCTTGCAACGTAAAACATAAATAACGTGCGCTATTTAGCTGTGCAATTGAACAAAATTTGTCGAGTAAGACTTCTGCATTCCTCTCTTTTGTAAAAAAACTACCTATTTATTTAAAAATGATGTACAGTTCGTATGCTTTAAATGTATTGTTGACAATTCTTAAATTCACGCAATGCTAAGATTTAAATATCCCAAAAGAAAAAAATCATTAGAAGACAGATCTGGTGATATTGCTGGCTGCAGATATTAAGTAGATAATACAATTTGCATTAATTAAAATAAATTGCATGTATAAGGAAATTTTATTATAAATAGGAAATTTCTATAAATTATTAACGAGGATTATTAAGTATTTAATTTAATAATTAATCATTTAAATATGCCACTTATAATATTAATAATCAATAGGAATGTTTATTTTTTTAACAATAAAAGTGTGTTTCATTTTATTTGGTATTTATTTAAAAATAATCCGATTCAATCACACCCATTGGTTATATGTATATATAACTTGAAACTGAAATATCTCAGTAAGAATGCATTTTACGAAAAAATGTTTAAAATAAAAATTAAATGATTCGAGGGGGGAAATCAATTAGTACTAGAATTGGTCCTCATACTCTCCTCCTTATAGGGGGAACAGGGGGTAACTTTAAAATTTCCAATGGAACACCCTATTTTTTATTGCAGATTCGGATCATTCGACTAAAAATAGGTAGATTTTGTCTAAAACATTTTCTCATATTTGTAATAGATGGCGATGTAATGAAAAAAATCAATTTTGTTCGATTTTTCTTCTGTATACGATTCTGCAATAATTTTTTTATAAAAATATCACTTTTTTGGTAATAATTATCTTATTAAATTAAATCTGATTTTTGTAAGTACCCACGATTTTTTAACTAATATTTAAGTTTCCTTTGATTTAAGTTTTATACATTATTTCATTCGGTGATATTTATCAATTGCGCACCATGGTCACTTTTTACCTGCCAGCATTAAATCCTTTAATTTAAAGGATTATTTTACTATTTTTAATAAAAATACCTCATTTAAGGTAAAAAAAACATTATTTTGTCAATTAATTAATTTAATCCTAATTCAGGTATAAAAAATGGTATTTAGTTATAAATAATAATTATTATTAAGGTATAAGAAACTTTTTACAGTTTAGCATTATTTAATCAATTTAGTTCGAAGATTAATTTGCAAACAAAAAGACATCCTTTCGTTGAGCAGTTATTCATAATGGATTTAATACAGTGGAAGAAAAAATTGAAATGATTTTGATTTATGGAGAAGCAGGCAGGAATCTTGATGATGCTGTTAATATCTACGCTCAGCGTTTTCCGGATAAAATTCGATTACGTACTTCATTTCACCGTACAGTCAAGCAGTTTACTGCAAACGGGAGTGTTCAACCGAAAAAAAGTTCGTCAAGCAACAGTCACAGGTGGAAATAATGAAATTAGTGTATTAGCAGCAACGGCCGCTAATCCTCATGCAAGCACACGAGAATTATATAGTTCTAGTTATTTTACTTAGATTTTTGCAAAATTTGTGCTCGTTATTTAACCAGAATTAATTTGTAACTTGAATATGGGCAGGATTTAAAGGTTATTTCATATTGAACCAAATTAATTCTAAGAATTTTTTTATATAACACTGTCTATCGTGTTTAAATTAGTTTAAGTACGAGGTGTGTTCAGAAAATATCGGGAATTTTCGTTTTTTGAAACAGATATTTATTTATTGTCGCCTTCAAAATAGTCCCCATTGAATATTATGCACATGTGCCAGCTCTTCTTCCAATACTCTAAACACTTCTAAAACTCGAACTTTGGGATAGCCTTTAGTTCTTTCAGCGATGCGCTTTTAATGTCATCTATGCTTGCAAAACGACGGCTCTTTAAGGTTCTCTTTATTTTTGGGAATAGGAAAAAGTCAGACAGAGGCATGTCTGCCGAATATGGAGGCTGGGGCATCATTACAGTATTGTTTTTGGCCAAAAATTTTGTTCCAAATTTAACAATTTTAGAACAAATTTTGCTGCCACGCGTTTCATACCTAAAACATTCGAAAAAATTTCATGGGATAAGCCAATCGATATACCAACATCATCAGCGACTTCTCTGATGGTTTATAACCATTTCTTTCACTTTTTTCCATGTTTTAATCGGTTGTTAATGTGCTTGTGCGTTCGGGGCGTTTATCATCTTCAACGTCTTCACGGCCATCTTGGAAACTCTTGTTTTACTTATATCAGACTCACTATAGGCCTTTGTTAACATTTCACAGAATTTATTTCATTTTTTAAGCAAAATTGGATACAAATTCTTTGATCCATTTCTTTTAACGAACGAAAAATCGCCGAGCTCATAAAACACGTCTAACCTTAGCGGCTGCCACAGACAAAGTAAACAATGAAAACATCTAAAGTTTTTATCATACTGCGGGGGCATGTATACCAACATAATAAAGAAAATTTTATGACAACCGGACCCTCCGAACCCGCGAAATTTAACAATTCCCGTTATTTTCTGAACACACCTCGTATACCTAATAAAAAACAAATAAAACTTACCGATCGCTTATAAACTAAATATAGTTGTTGCTAAGGCGACAAATGTTTTAAATCTTGTTTATATGTTGATGTGAGGAAATCAAAATTGTTAATTATTACAAGTATGTAGTTATCCAATTAATTAAGTAATGAATATTACAAAACTTTTTTAAAATTATTATATGTTAATTTATTAAATAGTAAATAGTAAAATATTTGTAATTGTATTTTATAAAATACTTATATACATAAGTATATATACAGGGTGTCCAAAAATAACGTTAAAATATGTATATGCAGTATGCAGTTAATAACTGAAATTTATTTTTAACGAATAAGTTAAAAAAATTGTGGAACGACCCATATATGTAGATAAAACAATTGTTTTAAGCGTAATGAGTGCACGAGAAAACGTTTAAATAAAAAATAATTATTCATTGTTTGAAAAAAAAAATTAAATATATCAAGTTATCAACGGTTTTGTTAACTAAAGCAAAAATTGATGATAAACAATTATTTTTGTACTATACGCTTTTTGTGTTCGGTATTGCACACGTGTTTTATCTGCAAAAACTTGATATTTATTCACTTCATATTCTATATAAACATTTTTTTCTTATCTATTAATGTGGCTAGACATTTATTCAAAACTTTACAAAATTCAGTTAGGATATTAAATTCAAAGAATTACCGATTTCCTTGTGTAACATTTTTATGGTTAATTTAAATATTAATCTTATCTTTCGTTTACCCTGATAGCAAAATTTGATTTTAAGAATGGAGTAATGGAATATTCTTAGAACCTTCCCTTATTGCTAAGAATGTTCTTAGGGACTTTTAAAACATTCAATAGATACCCTTTCAATGATGCAATTAGATTCTTAAAAGCTTCTTAAAACCTTCCTAAAAAGCATCCTAAGAACATTTTTAGAATACGTTTTTGGAATGTTCTTAGAAGGTTTCTTATGGAGCTTCTAGGAAGCTTTTGAGAATATTTCCAAATATGTCAGATACCCACGTTCTAATATGTTGCATTCTACATTCGTAAATTTTTCAGGAGACGACAAATACGCCTCACTGTCATAATATGACATATGAAATTTTGCGACATAATAATATATATTTATTTAAAAATGTTAAATAAAGAATGTGACCTCTAAACCATAAGTTGTATGACATTATTTCATAAAAAGTAAAATTGGAAAATTTTGTGGCATAAGTCAGATTGGATTGAAGTTGAAGATAGTTAGGATTATTTTACATAAAAATGTTAATTCAGAAATAAAAAATCGGTATACAAATTAATAAATATTTATTTTTAACATAAAATAAAATACCTATAGTAAAAGTATTTTTGTTATCGAATATTGTTTTAATTTGACAAATAAGTATAAAAAATATTTTGGATTGTGTTTTTTACTTAGTATTTAATACGTAGTTTATGGTATATTTTACTATTATATAGGTAACTGAACCAAATATGCTTAGCAGGAATATTCCTAAATGAACTTTCCATAGCAATAACTTTCTTAACATTCTAAGCATATGTTTAGAGTAGACTAATTTTTACCACTAAAACTTTGCACCTTCTAAGAACCTGCCTATAGGCCAGTAAGAATATTCTTAGGATCACTGAAAGAATTGCGTAAATAGCAACCCTTCTCCATAATTTTTGGGTAATTATTTTTTTCTTTGTTGCAGAATACCAGTTTCTACACCCCTTTGAAAATAGCCGAAACTTTATTTTTCTTTCCAGTATCATTCATAAAGTAAACCAATAGGTGATAAACCAATTAGAAGTGGCGTCACCTCATAGTCAAGCGGGCTTGGATTTTGGAGTTCAAAATCGTCACTCATTGGTGGGAATTTTCGTTCACCAGACAACGACAACGGTTCATTCAGTCTGGTCGAGTTAGTTTGTCGCTGTCTTTCAGATAGTGAACATCGCAGCTATGACAGTTGAAAGTGACGACATTGTTTCGTAGTAATCTAGTGAGTTGTGACACAAAGTGATGTTACAATATCAAATGGTGATATGCTTGACAAACAAGTGCTTCACAGTGAATCGAATTTTTTGGATTATCATTGAAAATAAGCGCTGAATAGAGGGTGAGTTAAACGATGAAAAAACTTTTTTTTTAATTTTCTGAACAAATAGGTACCTACCTAACTGAAGAAAAGGCCTATAATAATACATTTCAAACCTGATACTTAGACCCTTCATCTATTCAAAAACCATTTGGTCTTTCAGATGTCTGTTATTAAAAGCAGGTAGTTTTTTTATATGGTATTCCTAGAAAACAATTTTTCATTTCAAGCATTTTAGATGTACCCACTATTTAGTTTTTAACACCAACCTCTATTATGGGTATTTTTATGACGATATATCTTTTAATCAAACAAAAAAATGTATAATTTTTTAAAAATATTTAGTACACCTTAATCTACACATTTTATAAAAACTATTAGGTAAAACATTATTCGCTCATTTATAAGGTAATAATATTTTACATACATATACGAGGTGTGTTCAGAAAATAACGGGAATTGTTAAATTTCGCGGGTTCGGAGGGTCCGGTTGTCATAAAATTTTCCTTATTATGTTGGTATACATGCCCCCGAAGTATGATAAAAACTTTAGCTGTTTTCATTGTTTACTGTTCGTTAAAAGAAATGGATCAAAGAATTTGTATCCAATTTTGCTTAAAAATGAAATAAATTCTGTGAAATGTTAACAAAGGCCTATAGTGAGTCTGCTATAAGTAAAACAAGAGTTTACAAGTGGTATAAGAGTTTCCAAGATGGCCGTGAAGACGTTGAAGATGACATTAACAACATTAACAACCGATAAAAACATGGAAAAAGTGGAAGAAATGGTTATAAACCATCAGAGAAGTCGCTGATGATGTTGGTATATCGATTGGCTCATCCCATGAAATTTTTTCAAATGTTTTGGGTATGAAACGCGTGGCAGAAAAATTTGTTCTAAAATTGTTAAATTTTGGCCAAAAACAATACTGTAATGATGCCCCAGCCTCCATATTCGCCAGACATGCCTCTGTCTGACTTTTTCCTATTCCCAAAAATAAAGAGAACCTTAAAGGGCCGTCGTTTTGCAAGCATAGATGACATTAAAAGCGCATCGCTGAAAGAACTAAAGGCTATCCCAAAGATCGAGTTTTAGAAGTGTTTCGAGTATTTGAAGAAGAGCTGGCAC
The DNA here is from genome assembly GCA_921294245.1 of Brassicogethes aeneus. Classification (NCBI taxonomy): domain Eukaryota; kingdom Metazoa; phylum Arthropoda; class Insecta; order Coleoptera; family Nitidulidae; genus Brassicogethes; species Brassicogethes aeneus. The sequence continues at coordinate 2,995,554 of OV121142.1, read as the reverse complement.
ATGTGCATAATATCCAATGGGGACTATTTTGAAGGCGACAACATTAACGTAGACGAATAAATAAATATTTGTTTCAAAAAACGATAATTTCCGATATTTTCTGAACACACCTCGTATATACAATAAAAAGCTATTGAATTATTTTCGCAATCGTTTCACCGCAAACATCTAAAAAAGGCATTTAAAAAATAAAGACCTTTATTTTTTTATTAAAATATAGTTAATTATGCCTATTAAGTCCTATTTAACACAGTAAAAATAAAAAATAAATATTTCTTTGCTTTGCTCTAGGACCATCTAAAACGCATTAAAAAAATAAAAATCGTTATGTTTTTCAATTAAAATAGTTATAGTTAATTATACCTAATAATTCTTATATAAAACAGTATAAAAGAAAAAAATTATATTCACTTTGATTAAAAAAGTTTGTAAATTATTTCTGAAAATAATGATAATATAAAAACGCATTTAAAAATAAAAACCTTTAAAAATTTCGATTAAAATATAATTAATTATACGTAATAACTCCTATTTAACATAAAATAACATAAATAAAAAAGTTATTGAATTTTGTCCGCAAAATGCTGCTTTTTGACCATAGTGCGCTAAAGCTACGTTTACACCTTGTAACTTAAGTAAGTTAAAAATTATCGACTTACATTTAAATGTGAAGTTATAAATTTTGTGTTAAAAATGTATCAATTTAAAATTGTTAAAAATAAAAAGTTTTGGTTTGAATTTGTAAAGAGTCATTTAAAATTTAAAACTTACATTTAAATGCAATGTACGAATTTTTGTATTAAAAATTTATCGACTATCATTTAAATGACTCTTTACAAATTTAAACCAAAAATTTTGTAGAATAAAAAATTTGAACTAAAATTTTTAAAAACCAATATTTTTAAGCAATAAGTTTTACAGTTGTATTTTATATTTAAAAAAATTGAGTTTAAAAAAAATTGACTTAATTAATTAATTTCTGTTAAAACTATTTAACTTTTAACAAGTTGAAACTAGTTTATTAATATGAACGATCATTATCATAATTTTTTAATTTAGAAATATTTGTTTTACCAAAAGTAACATTTAGCATTATTTCAACTAAAATTCAAATTATTTATGAAGTCACTTCCTTTGGCATTAAAAAAACCCACTGTATATACCACACATATAAAGGAAATTGCAAAATCTTAAGATAACCGATGTACATATGTCATCATTATTTTAATTAAAGGAAATTAAATTCTTTGAAAGTTAAATTGCATCAATCAGCCTTACTTTTTTATAAGAAGAATCGATTTTACGGTTCCAATCTTGGTCTCTTAGATGGACTGTGATATAGGCAACCAACCTCACAAAAAATTATAAAAATAAATAGATATAAATTATTGTAAATTTAAAGAAGAAAAAAGTTTATACAAACCTGTTTTTCTCAAATGATATATGGGTGATTCTACAAAAGTTGGGCAACTTTTGACCTCATTTTGTTTATATAGTTTTCGGAGAAAATTAAATAGTATTTTGTTATGTTTTGTTATGAGAACATAGATAATATAATAAATATACTGTTCCAGACCGGGCCAGTCACTTTTTAAACAGTTTCTGAAATATCTGTGTTTTCTAAATTTGAATGCAAGGGAAGTGACGAGTATACCAGGGTACTAATTAAATACATAATTTATTGGAAAATATAAGATTTATTGCAACTTTGAGCATATTAAACATTAAATATCTTAAAATCAAATAATTTCACACATCAGTGGCGGCTGGTGGATTTTGGGTATACCGATATCTCAATTATTAGATATGGGACCCACACCAAATTTATATGACATTAAATAAACAAGTTCTGCGCAAGCAGAATTTAAATTGAAGTTTGCGAAAAAAAGACTTATATCTACTGGCGACACAGATACAAATTTGAGATTATAATTCGGAATTAAGTATTTTACTGATATTTTTTATTAGTGGATGCTACTTATCAACAAATCACATATAGCCTTACATAAATTACAATGAAATATATATACGTAAGAAAATAACTAATCACCACAGTACTGAAATTTTGACTGGAAGTATACGTGCATTCACCACAACTTCGCCGCTTGCATTGTTTTCAAGATGACTGTCGTGCAAAGGGCGGGCTCTGTAGGTAATTTTTTACCAACACTTGAGTTAAAACGAGGACTTGACGTTTAAACTTCAATATTTCGCAGGAATTTTGAATTTTAACATTGGACACAGAACTGACGGATAAAGAGTACAAAGATTACCAAAAAATTGCTATTATTCGAATCTATGATAAAATATTAAAAATACATTATTTAATGTTTTATAATTTGTAGTGAAATTGAAAATTTTGAATATATATTATGTTTTTCTACAAACGTGCTTTTGAAAAAATACATTAAAATTGGGTGGACAAGTTAAAAAAACCTGGATCATTTGTAATATACTAAAATAGTATATTACCCATTTAATAACTGCGTCATATTGCCCCACTTTACCCTAACTGCGTCATTTTACCCTTCTTTACTCTATAATATTAAATGTCAAAATTGATAAATAAAAATCGATTTCTCCATTTTAAATATGTCAATGGATATGCACTAAACACGACCATTTTGTTTACATAATTAAAACACACTCAATTGCACCAATTTAAGGTTAGTGTTACATAAAAAAATTGAATTTCGAAATCCGTTTCTTTTGCACTGAATAGGCTTCGAGTTAATTTTAGATCTTCCGTAATCTAAAGCAAGAAATACCAAGCCACACTATTTGAATTTCAATCGTTTTAATTCATTAATTTATTCATTTGTTCTTGGTACACATAATAATGTGCACAATCGGTGGATAAGTGGCCACCCGGATCTCCAGACCTTACCCCATTGGATTTTTTCTTCGGGGTTACCTTGTTACACAAATAAACAATATTAAAGACCCTAAAGAGATAATTTCGTAAAATGTCATAAATTTTCCTATTTAATTTGTTAAAATAACACAACAATAAGTTCATTTTTCCAACGACCTTAGACAATAAACGTCTTTATTTTATTTATAGACAATCGCTTTCTTTTAATGCAATGTATACAAATACATATTGCTTTTTATTTTGTCCGTGATCTAAAACGATATAACCTACATTTTTATGCAAAAAAACATATCAAAATCATTGACCACTTCTAAAAGAAAACCTTTGTCATGTATCTTATGTGGGTGGAAAAGTTGAAAAGATTGTAAAAATGAGTCATTGGTAGACATTAAAATTAGAATTGGGTAATATGAAAAATACAATAAAATTAATTGTTTGAGATATTTTAACAGCAATACCTAAAATATTTATAAAAAGTGTTAATGGCATAGTATATATTTTTTAAAATACTAAATCAGTTGTTTATTAGTGTTAAATGATTTAACCTGATGATATTTTATTAATTAGGAATTATTAAAATTAATTATTTTTTATTATGTTTGTATGGGTCAACGAACTAGAAAAAATTAAATTCTTTAAACTAATAAAAAAAATTTCAAACCATGTACTGTTTTTTTAAATTCATGGCAACTTAACTAGCAAATTTTGTAAAAACAAAATTAATGGCAAAAATATTCATTTATTCTGGTTTCAAAATGGACTTATAACCTTTAAGACGGCCAATGCAAATTATTGAAGAGGTCGACATTTTATTTCGGTAATGTGAATTAGGAAAAGTCCAGAATACATCGTAATTTATATTAAATTATGTATATAGAATGGGTTTCGTTTATTATGCAAACATCAACAAAATCCAAAACGTGTATTTTATATTTAAATAAATAAATTAAACTACCTAATAAAATTGCAGACATAAACTAAAAGTACAGTACACGTCAAATGTTATGTTATCTTTACTTACTATATTAAAATTTTTAAAGGTTGTATAAATTTTGGAAATCAAACCTTGAAAATGATAAAAAAAATTGTAAATTTGAGAAGTTTTGAAAATTTTGGATATTTTGTTTATTTTATGAATTTTAAATACAAGGTTTCATTTCCATTTTTGGAATTTTTAAAATGTTATAAATTTATGCATGTTATACAATAAGTTTGATTAATAAAAATTTTGGGATTTTTATAAGGTTTGATTAAATAACACGATTTAAAATTTTGTTGTAAATTTTAATAATTTAATAAATTTTGGGTATTTAAAATTTTTGGATATTTTAATAAATTTTGGAATTTTATAAATGTTGAAAATTTTTTGTATTTCCGAAATTTTAAAGATTTTATAAAATTTAAATACTCAAAATAACATAATTTTAAAATTTTTGTATATATTAAGAGTTAAGGAAATTTTATATACGAAATTACACGAATTATACGAATTTTATATAGAAATTTTTAATAATGAATTTTTTTTTAATTATGAAAATTTTATAAATGTTAAGTAAATACAATAACATAATTTTAAAATTTCTGTAAATTTCAACAATTTTAAGAATTTTGTAAATTTTAAAAATTTTATGAACATTAGAAATTTTGGAAATTTTGTATACTTTGATAATTTTAAAAAAATTGTGGTTCTTGAAAATTGAATTTTGGAAATTATATAAATTTTGAAAACTCAAAATTTTGGTAATTCCATTATTTTGAAAATAAGTTTGATTAAATTACATGATTTTAAATTTTTATTAAATTTTAAGAATTTTGTAAATTTTAATATTTTGCAAATTTTAAAAATTTCATTAAAATTAGAAAATATGTATACAAATTTTGGAAATTTTATAAATGTTAAAAACAATAAAAGTTTGATTAAATGTTTTTAAAATTTTTGTTAATTTTGGTAATTTTAAAAATTGTTGGTAAATATTTAAGAATTTTAGAAATACATATATATGTAATATATATTAAAAAATTTGGGAATATTGGAAATTTTGAGAATTTTTTTAATTTCGGAAATTTATAAATTTTATAAATTTTAAATATCTACAATAACAAAATTTTAGTAAATTTTAAGAATAATAAGAATAGAGGAAATTTTATAAATTTTAAAAATTTAATGTTGGTAATTTTATTAATTTAGAAAATTGTATAAATGTTAAAAACTTTAAAAGTTATGTGATTTTACATGATATTAGAATTTTTATAAATTTTGATGATTTTAAGAATTTTGGGAATTAAAAATTTTCGCAAATTTTGAATTTTTTTGAAATTTAGGGAATTTTAAAAATTTGATAATCTTAAAAAATTTTAAATTTTGGAAATTATAAAGATTTTATAAATTATAAATAGAATAACATAATTTTAAAATTTTTGTATATTTCAACAATATTAAGGATTTTGGAAATTTTATAAATTATGAAAATTTTAGAAACTAAAAATTTCGGTAATTTTATAAATTTTGGAATTTGTATAAAATAATAAAAGTGTGATTTTAAAATTTTTGTAAATTTTGATAATTTTAAGAATTTTGTGGATTTAACGTTTTTGAAAATTTTAAATTTTGGGAATTTCAAAACAAAATTTCTTACAATGAAAAATTTTGAAATATTTTATAAATTTTTAAATTCATGCCAATGTGCGAATTTTTTCCACCATTTGTCCTAAAATTTATACCACTGTCAAAATTTTTCACACAATTTTTTAAATTTTGAAAATTTAATAATTTTGAGAATATTTTGAATTTTAAAGATTTTATAAAAATACAATAACAAAATCAAAAGTTTCAGTAAATTTCAAAAATATTAAGAATTTTAGAAATTTTGAAAATTTTAGAAACTCAAAATTTTGGTACTTAATTTTATAAATTTTGGAAATTGTAAAAAACAATAAAAGTTTTATTAAATAACATGTTTTTATTTTTTTTGTTAAGTCGGATAATTTAAAAAAATTTGGTATTTAAATTTTTTATAAATATATCTATTAAAAAAATTGGGAATATTGTAAATTTTTAGATTTTTTCAATTTTGGAAATTTTATAAATTTGAAATATCTACAATATCAAAATCTTGGTAAATTTTAAGGATTTTGGGAATTCAAAATTTTCGCAAATTTTGAATTTTTTTGAAAATTTTAAGAATTTTTTGAATTTTAAAGATTTTATAAAAATACAATAACAGAATTTTAAAGTTTTAGTAAATTTTAAGAATATTAAAACTTTTGAAAATTTTATAAATTTTGGAAATTTTAGAAACTCAAAACTTTGGTACCTAATTTTATAAATTTTGAAAATTGTAAAAAACAATAAAAGTTTGATTAAATAACATGATTTTAAAATTTTTATTAATTTTATAAATTTTGATAATATTAAGAATTTTTGCGAATGTAAAAATTTTGCAAATTTTAATTATCTTGAAAATTTGTGTAAATTTTAACAATATTAAGAATTTTTAAAATTTTAGAATCATAAATTTTGTTAATTTCCTGTAGTTTGGTAATTGTAAAAGCAACAGTTTGATAGGTATGTAATCTTAAGAATTATTGGATTTTGTTTTTAAATTTTGGGAATTTGAATTATCCAATCAGTTTAAATCACTTGTAATCACATCTCAAAATAAATGACAACCTCTGCCACTTAAAACCGTCCAAAAGCGATTTTCGATATTTATCCAGGTTATTATTTTTTCGTCTGCACAGTGTCACTCAAATTGAGTGACTCAATAATGACTAAGCATTTTATAAAGTGCTATATCACAAGAGTCTGCAAAGAATAACAACAAATGTTTTTCCATTTAAAGATTGCAGGCACCATGAGGCTTGAAAACAGATGTTTTCTAACCGTCTATAAAAAATTAAGTTATGTTAAACATTTTCTTTCTATAAGGATTTGACCATACTTAAGCATTATTATAATCCTTTCTAAGAAACCATCATTTTGCTTTTGGAAAAGAACAATGAAAAATTAGGATTAAGACCACATTTAAATTAGATTTTTATGGGTATGATTAAGAGAGAAAAAAATACTTCTGATTAAAAATATGTTGCTTGACATATGTCATCATATTAGTAGGTGTGTTTTAAACAATAGGTTATACAGGCCACTTGACTATCCCATACAAATCTTCTTTTATTATTTTTCACGCTTTCTTGATTTTGTCGATTAAATTGATGTCAATGATAACTTTTGCGACATTTTTACGTAACTAGTTGATAATACACTTTTTTCAAACTATGTTTGCTCATCTTAAAGGATTGCATAATTAACACGAATAAAATTAACAAAATGACCATGATAAAGACCTTAAAAAATGATAGGAAACATTCAAAATCGATTAATTAAATTTAAAAATAATAACAACTATTAATCAAAGTCTGGTCTAATTTAATTATATGGGTCAATTTTTTTGACAAACAAGTCACTTATGACGATGAAAAAATTCCATTTGAAAGATCAAAGGGTCAATTTTACATCAATTAGTTTAGATTTTTAAAAAGTTACCATGCATGGTTTATAAAAAATAAAGATGATGACGATAAACAAACTTGTACATTCTAAGCATATCTTATCGAGCAGTACTACTAAGAAAGTGATAAATATTTTGCCTTGAAAATGGGTATTGGAAAACCCAAAATTAATTTATTTAAATTCGTCAAAATAAATTATTATTTAATAAAAACAATGTTTTAAAAGAATTCATAAAATAGTAACAGTGTAATACTTTTATTTTAGAGGCAATATGTATGATATAAAAATTTAGTTTGCAAATAAGTGTTTCAATATTATTTCCGGAGATATTCATTTTTGTTCTATTAACATTGACCTAAAAATTCCAAACTATAGTACAAATACAATTTCTTAAAAATATAAGGAAGTATTTTTAAACTTGCTATTTGGGTGAATACTCAAACTAACAAATTGTATACGAGCCCTAACCACATAATGTTCGGACACTTCATAATTTATACAGAAATTTTTTTCGTGAATACTATCTCAAAATTATTAGAAGTTATGAAAAATTCAGCTTATTTTGGCATATACCCCTCGAAGCGATTTTTATTTTTAAAAAGTTTACCTTTTATTTTTAGCTTTTAAAAAAAGGCTAACTTTTTAACTTTTTTTTGTATGAGTAAAAAAAGTTATAAATGGACCCATTAAAAAGAGCATAAAATATTATACAAACCCTGAAAATTTGGTAAAAAATAAATAAGTTATAAAAAAGTATAAGTAATTTAAAAATGCTATTTTTAAAGAGTTTTTGCAATTTTCTTAGGAAACGGGAGATTTTGCAGATATATATATATCGCTATAACTTTCTTATTATTTATACAATTTTTACCAAATTTTCAGGGTTTGTATAATATTTTATGTTCTTTTTAATGGGCCCATTTATAACTTTTTTTACTCATGCAAAAAAAAGTTAAAAAGTTAGCCTTTTTTTAAAAGCTAAAAATAAAAGGTAAACTTTTTAAAAATAAAAATCGCTTCGAGGGGTATATGCCAAAATAAGCTGAATTTTTCATAACTTCTAATAGTTTTGAGATAGTATTCACGAAAAAAATTTCTGTATAAATTATGAAGTGTCCGAACATTATGTGGTTAGGGATCGTACCTATGCATATTCTAAATTATTTAAATTTTTTAATATTTCAGAAATTTTGTTTATTTTTCCAATTTTTAAATTTTGTACATTTTTAACGTATTGAAATTTTTGAAAATCTTATTAAATTTTGCAAAATATTAATTAATTAATATTATTAAATTTTGGAAATTTTTACAATTTTGTAAATTTTTCAAATCGAAAATTTTGGATTTTTGTAGCAGTACACTGTGCGAATTTGTCCCATCATTTTTTAAATTTATCCCACTGGGCAAACTTTATATTGTTAAGTTATGGATATTAAAAAAAAATTGAACAAAAAAAAATTTCAAAAATTATAAAAAAACCTTGTTAATTATTACAATTTTAATAATTTTAGAAATTTGTCCTACCATATTTTAAATTTATCCAACTGTGCGAATTTTGTAAGTTTATACAATTTTCAAAATTGAAAACTTATGCCAATGCAAAACATTTAAAATTAAAAAAAAATATATAAAAAAATCAAATTTAAATAAAAATTGGAATTTAAAAATCAAAATTTACAGTTTTATAAATTTTCAAAAATTCTGAAATTTAAAAAAAAATCCAAGGTTTGATATAATTTTTGAAAATTCAATTTTTTTTTAAATTTGAATTTTTTTTAATTTAAAAAACTAATTTTTTTACAATTTTGAAAAAATGTATTAAAAATTAAATTTATCCCACTGCAAATTTGTCATAGCATTTTTTTAATTTATCCCACTGTGCGAATTTTGTAAATTTTTACAATTTTGATAGTTTGCAAATTTTTTAAATTTTGTAAATTTTTTTTATTTTAGAATTTTGCACTGTGCAAATTTGTCCTATCATTTTTTAAAATTTATCCCACTGTGCGAGCTTTGTATTTTACATTTTGGATACATCAAATTTTAAATACATTTAAAATAAAAAAAAAACAAAAACAAAAAAAATGAAATTTAAATAAAAATTGAAATTTAAAAATCAAATTTTTCAATTTTGGAAAATTTTTAAAATTGAAAATTTTTTAAATATAAAATTTTTTAAATATAAAATTTTTTAAATATAAAATTTTTTAATAAATGTATTGTAGGTATTGGAAAATTTATGCCATTTAAAATTAAAAAAAATAAAATATAAAAAAAAATAAAATTTAAATATAAATTAAAATTTAAAAATCAAAATTTTCAATTTTTTGCAAAATTGTCAAAATTTTCAGTTTTATAAATTTTCAAAAATTCTGAAATTAAAAAAAAGATTCGAGTTTCCAAGGTTTGATATAATTTTTTTAATTTAAATTTATTTTAAATTTAAAATACTATTTTTTTTACAATTTTGAAAAAATTAAATTTATCTCACTGCAAATTTGTCATAGCATTTTTTTAATTTATCCCACTTCGAGAAGTTTGTAAATTTTTACAATTTTGATAGCAAGCAAATTTTTTAAATTTTGGAAATTTTTGTTATTTTAGAATTTTGCACTGTGCAAATTTGTCCTATCATTTTTTAAATTTATCCCACTGTGCTAACTTTGTATTTTACATTTTGGATACATCAAATTTTAAATACATTTAAAATTAAAAAAAAATAAAATACAAAAAAAAAATTAAATTTAAATAAAAATTGAAATTTAAAAATCAAAATTTTCAATTTTAATAAATGTATAGGTATTGGAAAAAAATTTAAATAAAAATTGAAATTTAAAAATCAAAATGTTCAATTTTATGCAAAATATTCAAAATTGTAAAAATTTTCAAAAATTCTAAAAAAAATTTTTTTTAAATTAAAAAAACTGATTTTTTTACAATCTTGAAAAAATTTAAAAAAATTAAATTTATCCCACTGTGAATTTGTCACACCATTTTTTAAATTTACCCCACTGTGCGAATTTTGTAAATTTTTACAATATTGATAGTTAGCGTTTGTATTTTTTTAATTTATGCTACTGTGCGAATTTGTCCTACCATTTCTTAAATTTTTGCCACTGTGCAAATTTGTCTTTTTTAATTTATGCATAAGGGCAGTTTCCAATTATCCATTTTAATAAATTGTATTTACAAGTATAAAAGTATAATGATTCATTATTAATGAATGGGTGATTAAACTTTGTTTACCAATAAATACAAGAAAATCAGGTTAATTAATTGATGTTTAATTTAAAAACAAACATAAAAATAAATTTAAAATCTTTCTTTTCACTATACAGGTACGTTTAGTTTATATGGTTTTTCCCATTCGGCTTAAAGGATTTGGAAAATATTTTTAATATTTCCAAAAACAAATTAATTAATAATTTGGATATATAGATATGCACATAATTTTTAAACCAGTCCATGTCAATCTTTATTAAGTATTGTGTTTAAAACATTTCTTCATTGTTACAGGACTAAATGGAGTCAGATTATCATTGGTTGATAACAGCCACCTTGGTAGCTTCTTCAGTGGTTGCTATAACAGCGAATTTTTTTCTACTGTTGGTTTTTTGCAGACGTAGAGGTCTCAGAACTGTACCTAATAGGTAAATATATTTTTTTTGTGCGTGAACTTTTTCTACTAATACGTTTTGTTGCAGATTTGTGATCAATCTGTTAGTGACAAATCTGTTGAGTAGTATACTGCTGATCCCATTGCTACTAACAGACCAGGGATTTTCTTTTGGTGGTACCAGTCTAAACTCTACTGTGAACACTACGGAGTTAATAGAGAAAATTGAAATTAAAGAAGTATTGAGTGATAGTGATAGTTCCACCATATTAAATAGAGATATTGAGATTATACAAAATGGTTTTGGTGAAGAAGATACAACAAATAGAGTGTTACTGTGCTATTTCGCACAAAGTTCGACTAGTTTTGTGTGTACTGCATCAATATTCAGTATTCTTTTGATTGGTATCAACCAGTATTTTGGAGTGATACATTCTCTAAGATATCACTTCTACATCAACAAATGCAGAAGCTCAATATTTATCATCAGCAGTTGGGTGGTGTCACTACTGTGTTCCATATTGGGTACCCTAACTTATAGTGACAACTCACTGTGGAACTTCTGCAGTACTTCTAGTGAACCAAGTGATATCCTAAGAATACTAAACACAGTCTACGCCATATCCTACTTCATTATGGTGATTCTGGCCCCTTTTGCCGCCATTTGCCTCATATATTACTGCATATACAATGCCGCACATAAAAACAGTGAACGCATGCGCAAATCCACAAGCAGTAATGCCAACCTTGAATACACACAGGTGGCAGTTCCAAGGAACATACCTAAAGTACAGAGTGCGCCAAATTTCGGCAACCTAGTGAAAAACAACTATAAAGAAAGTGAGGTTAAGGACGACAGTGCGAAGACGGCGAACAACGGCAACTTTATAAACAATTTGAAACATAAAATTAGCAACGCGTCGGTTTTTAAGTACAGGGAAGAAACAAGGGCTGCCAAAATCAGCATTATAGTGATTTTGACGGTTCTAGTTTGCTACATACCCTACGGTATAACTTTGGTGCTGAGTTGCGAATTCATCAAGGTCAAACCGGGGCAAATCTTCAACTACCTCTCCTTGATTTTGCTGGTATTTTCCAACATAATATCGCCCTTTTTGTTTGGTTATCGAAACAAGCGGATCAAAAGGGAAATAGGGAAAATGCTGGGCATCGCCAAACCGACCAATCACAACCGAATATCGACCCTGCCGCGCGACAAGATAACCCGCAACCACAGCCTGGAAAACGAACTTTTTCTGAACGTCCCGGAAGTGATCATAACCTACAAGCCGGAAAACGAAAGGAAAAGTATACTGAAAAAATACACCTCCAGCTGGACCAGCTACAAAAAATGCAATTTTATCACTGTACCGGACGGGTGTTGTTCCGGGGAAGCCCGCGGTAGTTTTTCCAGCGCAAGTACGCAAATATCGAACGAGGAATAACACCCTGTACATTCAAAACTTAATAACTTTAAAACAAAAAGAGATAACAAAAAAGTTCAAAGAGAAAATTTTGTTGATACTCAAAAACCCACACGATAACATTGTTTTTGTATATACAGGGTGTTCCATAAATGCCCGACAACAAACACATTGTTTAAATTTGTAATATCTCAAAATATTATTCCACATTCTTCTAGAGCTCGTTTTCACAATTACAAAAATATATAACACACCCACAATCAGAAGAGCCGTTATCGAGATATTACAACTGAACACCCTGTATATACCTTCAACAAAAATATGTGATAACTTTAAAACAAAAAGAGATATCGAAAAACTTTGAAGACAAAATTTTGTCGATGCGCAAAAATATACACGATAACATTTTTATTGTATATACAGGGTATTCCATAAAAGCCCGACAAAAAACACATTGTTTTTAGTTGTTATATCACAAAATATTATTTCACATTCTTCTAGAGCTCGTTTTCACAATTACAAAAATATATAACACACCCACAATCAGAACAGCCGTTATCGAGATATTACAACTGAACACCCTGTATATACCTTCAACAAAAATATGTGATAACTTTAAAACAAAAAGAGATATCGGAAAAGTTTAAAGACAAAACTTTGTCGATACGCAAAAATATACACGATAACATTGTTATGGTATATACAGGGTGTTCCATAGAAGCCCGACAAAAAAACATTGTTTTTAGTTGTTATATCTCAAAATATTATTTCACATTCTTCTAAAGCTCGTTTTCACAATTACAAAAATATATAACACACCCACAATCAAAACAGCCGTTATCGAGATATTACCACTGAACACCCTGTATATACCTCCAACAAAAATATGTGATAACTTTAAAACAAAAAGAGATATCGAAAAAGTTTATAGACAAAATTTTGTCGATACGCAAAAATAATCACGATAACATTGTTATTGTATATACAGGGTGTTCCATAGAAGCCCGACAAAAAACACATTGTTTTTAGTTGTAATATCACAAAATATTATTTCACATTCTTCTAGAGCTCGTTTTCACAATTACAAAAATATATAACACACCCACAATCAAAACAGCTGTTATCGAGATATTACAACTAAACACCCTGTATATACCTAAAACGTATATGCGTGATAACTTTTAAATGTGAGGAGTTATCGGAAAACTTCAAAGACAAAAAATGTTTAATTTTCAGTTGTCTAAAATTTGATGTACACAGATAATATACAGGGTGTTGCGTTTCGAAGTTTTACGTTGATTTTTAAAATATGTTTTTACCTCAAAATAGTGTTCATAAGGGTATTACTATGTATTTTTTTTGTAAATATGTATATTTTATAGTTTTAGATCATAGTTATTATAAAAAGTCTGATTAATGTTAGTTTTTTGAATTGTTAACAAAAAAATTCTAAAATACTACCAAAATGACAATTATTGTATTATGTTAGTAATATTTTTTTGGACAAACCAAATATCTTTTAGTATTTTATATTAAAATTCGTAGTGAATCATTTTTTTGGTTGTTTCTACAATTTTTTGACTGTTTTTTTATTTTATATAATTTTCTTGCTATTAAATTAATTTATTGTATGTAATTTTGCTGTATACAGCCATGTAAATAAAATAAATAATTGAAATTAATATTTTTTGTGTTTTACTCACTTTAAACAAAGTGATATTAAAGGTGGCAAGTAAATAAAACTATTTGGTATTTAAATTGTGTGTATATTAGCTAAAAAAATGGACGAATAATACAGACTTTTAGATTACATAATAACATTATAAAAATGCAAAATTGTTGCTACAATATTTTAGGTTTTAATCACAAAATTCCTACAGTCTCATTTATTTATAAAATACTTTAAAAAAAAAAACTTTAAAAATGTGCATTTTATTTTAGACCTCCATTTCGAATTTTAAAATAAGAATGTAAAAAAATATAAAAGTAGAGATATTATTTGAGAAATTATACACTTTATGTATACTTACTAAGTATTACATAGTACACAAGAAATAAATTAAATTAAACACCACAAATACTAGCTAAAATCATTTAAAAATATATTACAAAGTTTTAAAAAACTAAAAGTACACATACAGGGGTTTTAATAAATAGCAGAATACTAAACACCCTGTGTAAAAGTAAAAAAAAATGTGCTGTAGCACTTGTCAACGCTTTGAGTATTTTTATATTTTAATTATATGTTGATTGTTGATTTTATAAATTTAAATTATAAAAATATACTCAAAAATATGTACAAATTATACCAAAAAATTCACAAAAACTTGTTAAATTTTTTGTATATTTTACATTATTCTAAAAGCTAGTGGTCCTTTAATAGCTACGTCATTATTTTTTAAGTATTATTACATGTTAAGAAATTGTATACAAGTAAAAATTTCAATTTTAATTTCTATCTATCTAAAATTGCAATTTTTATAGCTGAAAACCAATTTAATTGGTTTAAAATAATAAGGGATTTTCTAAAAATAAAAAAAAATGTACAGAATGGACAAAAATAATATCTTAAGATATGAACCTCGTTTTTGACCACCATTGTATAAAAGTACTCCTGGGTAGTTAATGTTGGGTAATGAAATTTCTGAAATAACACAAAAAAAATTAAAATTTTGCATACAAAAAAATATAAACAAACCTTTTCCCATTAACATTAAGAAAAAATAAAAAAAATTATATTGGTACTTACTTGTAACACAGGATTGCCAACGTTATAAACAACGCTGCAGTGCTCGTCGACAGTGTTGCCGCTTCTCCGTATCTAACGCTTCCGCAGGCAGGAGGGCATACAGGTATAATGGATTCTACACAACATATAAATCTATGCTATTATCTATTCTAAGCATATCAAAAAATATAAATAAAAAAATAATCGGATGTTTTGTTTAAGTAAAATTGATTTCTTTACATTACAAAGTAATTTTGTCATTTAAAAATGTGGTTTTGACATTCTAGACTGTGTTTTGACATTTCTAAACTTGTTTTAACATTCTATGTAGTTTTTCGCGATTATGACATTTT
Source organism: Brassicogethes aeneus (assembly GCA_921294245.1). NCBI lineage: Eukaryota > Metazoa > Arthropoda > Insecta > Coleoptera > Nitidulidae > Brassicogethes > Brassicogethes aeneus. The sequence goes on along the minus strand of OV121142.1, from coordinate 2,980,048 downwards.
ATACTGCATTTTAACTTTTCTAAAAATCTTTTAATACCCTAAAATGTATTTGTTAACTTCTAAATTCGGTTTTTGGTTTTTAAAATGTATTTTTGACATTTCTAAACATGTTTGAACGGTTTAAAATGCATTTGTAACCTTGAAGTCGGTTTTGACATTTCTGAACATGTTTTAACTTTTCTAAACATGTTTTCACTATCTAAAATGCATTTTTAACTTATGACGATTTAAAATCTATTTTTGACTTTCTAAATTCTGCTTTTGACATTCTTAAATATGGTTTTGACATTTTAAATTGTGTTTGTGTTGACTTTGACATTTTAAAACCACGATGTGGTATTAACTTTTCTAAACATGTTTTGACACTGTAAAATGCATTTTTAACCTTCTGAATTCGTGTTTTGACATTCTAAATTGTGTTTTCGACATTCTGTATTACGGTTTTGACATTTTAAATTGAATTGATTAATAGATGTCCTAAAACCACGATTTTGACACACTAAATGTGGTTTTGACAATTCTAAACATGTGCATTTTTTAACTTTTGACGATTTAAAATCTATTTTTAAATAATTTCTAAATTCTGCTTTCGACATTTTAAAACCACTATCCCAAAATGTGTTATTAACTTTTCTAAATATGTTTTGACAATCCAAAATGCATTTTTAACTTTTGACGTTTTAAAATCTATTTTTGATTTTCTAAATTGTGCTTTTGACATTCTTAAATATGGTTTTGATGTTTTAAATTGTGTTTGTATTGACATTGACAATTTAAAACCACGATTTTGACACATTAAAATGATGTTTTGACATTTCTAAACATTTGTTAACATTCTATGTAGTTTTGTCACATTAAATTATGTTTGGCATCCTAAAATGTGGTTTTAACTTTTCTAAACACGTTTTAACAGTCTAAAATGCATTTTTAACCTTTGAAGTTCTAAAATCCATTTTTGACTTTATAAATTCTGCTTTTGACATTTTAAATTGTGTTTGTTGTGTTAATTTTGACATTTTAAAACCACGATTTTGATACAATTAAAGTTATGTTTTGACATTCTTAATTATATTTGACATGTGGTTTTAACATTTTTTAACATTCCATGTGGTTTTGATATTCTTAATTGTGGTTTTACTTTTGTAAACATGTTTTAACAGTTTAAAATGTATTTTAACCTCTGACGTTATAAAATCTGTTTTTACATTCTGAATTGTGATTTTGACAATCTTTAATGTGGTTTTGACATTTTAAAACGTGTTAATGTGTTGATTTTGACATTCTCAAATGTGGTTTTAACATTTAAAAATGTGGTTTTTACATTTTAAAATGTGATTTTGTCATTCTTAAAGTGGTTTTAACATTTTAATATGTGGTTTTAACAATCCAAACAATTGGCGTTAAAAATGTGATTTTGCATGTCAATTTGTGTTTTTGACAATATAAATCGTGTTTTGACAAATGGTTTTAACTTTTCTAAACATGTTTTGACAGTCTAATATGTATTTTAACCTGACGTTATAAAATCTGTTTTTGACATTCTGAATTGTGCTTTTGTTAATGTGTTGATTTTGACATTCTAAAATGTGATTTTGACATTTTAAAATGTAGTTTTTACATTTTAAAATGTGATTTTGTCATTCTAAAAGTGGTTTTAACATTTTAATATGTGGTTTTAACAATCCAAACAATTGGCGTTAAAAATGTGATTTTGCATGTCAATTTGTGTTTTTGACAATATAAATCGTGTTTTGACATGTGGTTTTAACTTTACCAAACATTTTTTAACATTCAATGTAGTTTTGATATTCTAAATGTGGTTTGAACTTTTCTAAACATGTTTTAACAGTCTAAAATGTATTTTAACCTCTGACGTTATAAAATCTGTTTTTGACATTCTGAATTGTGCATTTGACAATCTTAAATGTGATTTTGACATTTTAATATTTTAAAATGTAGTTTTTACATTTTAAAATGTGATTTTGTCATTCTAAAAGTGGTTTTAAATTTTTATAAGTGTTTTTAACAATTTAAACAATTGGCGTTAAAAATGTGTTTTTGACAATATAAATCGTGTTTTGACATGTGGTTTTAACTTTTCTAAGCATTTGCTTACATTCCATGTAGTTTTGATATTCTTAATTGTGGTTTTAACTTTTCTAAACATGTTTTAACAGTCTAATATGTATTTTAACCTCTGACGTTATAAAATCTATTTTGGACATTCTGAATTGTGCTTTTGACAATCTTAAATGTGGTTTTAACATTTTGAAATGTGGTTTTTACACTTTAAAATGTGGTTTTTACATTTTAAAATGTGATTTGTCATTCTAAAAGTGGTTTTAACATTTTAATATGTGGTTTTTAACTTTTCTAAACATGTTTTAACAGTCTAAAATGCATTTTAAACCTTTGACGTTATAAAATCTGTTTTTGACATTCTGAAATTGTGCTTTTAAGATTTTAAAATGTGATTTGTCATTCTAAAAGTGGTTTTAACATTTTAATATGTGGTTTTAACAACTCAAACAATGTCCAAACATTTTTTAACATTCCATGTAGTTTTGATATTCTAAATTGTGCTTGTAACTTTTCAAAACATGTTTTAAACTTTGACGTTTTAAAATCCATTTTTGACTTTTAAAATTGTGTTAATGTGTTGATTTTGACATTCTCAAATGTAGTTTTAACATTTTAAAATGTGGTTTTAACATTTTTAAACGTGGTTTTAACAATCCAAACAATTGGCGTTAAAAATGTGTCTTTGCATACCAATTTGTGTTTTACGAATTTTAAATCATGTTTTGACATATCTAACGAAATAACCACTTTTTTTAAATCCTGGTATAAAATAAAAAATAAAGTTTTGAATAAAATAGATAGAAAATATAATTAAAAGCCATGACATTCAATTAATATTCATATAACAGTTTATCTTAACATACAGATGCAGATTGTGGTAATAAAAACCAAAAATCTTAATCCAATGCAAGTCATGCTTACCAACCTACAACGCCAAACAAAAAAACAACTAAAACTTACCAAACAATTCCACCCTTCCTTCATCAGTTCCAAGTTTGTTTGCTGCCTTGCAAGTGTACTGGCCATACTGCCTTTTTTCAATGGTTATCACTCTTATGGTTGTATCAGTGAATTCATCAGCAGTAGCAAAATGGGAAATGCTGTAATGCTGGTTATTTGCGAGTTGGATGCCGTCTTTCTCCCATACAATTGCTGGTGGTGGGTAAGCTTCCACATGGCATTCCAAATCCATGTCAAACTGAAGAGCTACAATAAAAAATTATACAAAATTCAACAAATTATTTTTCTCATCATCTTACCTTGCCCTAATCTTGGTCTTGGCACAGTTACAACGGGTTTAAACTCGACTTCAACGGCAATATTTCTTTTGGTACCCCTCCCAACACCATTTTCAGCAACGCAGTAATAAGTACCGCGGTCTTCTTTCCTGATGTGTTTGATCTTCAAAATGTTGCCCCTGTATATCGAACCCCCTGTAGGTAGAATTGCGTTGTTTTCGCGCCTCCAAGATATTCTTGGAGAGGGGAATCCCCCAGCATAGCATTCCATTTGAACAGCTAAAAAATAAACACAAATTAAATTGTTTAATTGTGTTGATTTTGACATTCTAAACCCACGATTTTGAGGCACTAAAATGTGGCTTTGACATTTCTAAACATGTTTTAACATTCCATTTGACTCCCTGAAATGTGGTTTTAAGTTTTCCAAACATTTTTTTAGAGTCTAAAATGCATTTTTAACCTTTTGACATTCTTAATTGTGTAAATTCTGAAATTTGACATTTTAACTGTCTAAAAAGCATGTTTGACGTTTTAAAATCGGTTTTTGACATTCTGAATTGTGCTTGACATTCTTGAATTTGGTTAATATTTTAATTTTTGTTAATTTTGACATTCTAAAACCACGATTTTGAAACACTAAAATCTGATTTTGACATTTCTAAACATGTTTTAACATTCCATTTAGCTTTGAAATTCTAAATGTGGTTTTAACTTTTCTAAACATGTTTAAGCTGTCTAAAATGCATTTTTAACGTTTGACGTTTTAAAATCGGTTTTTGACATTTTAAATTGTGCTTTTGACATTCTTATATATGGTTTTGACCTTTTAAATTGTGTTTAACATCCTAAAATGTGGTTTTAACCTTTATAAACATGTTCTAAAATGCATTTTTAACGTTTGACGTTTTAAAATCGGTTTTTGACAGTATAAATTGTGCTTTGACATTTCTTAATACGGTTTTGACACTTTAAATTATGTTAGTGAGTTGATTTAGACGTTCTAAAATCGCGATTTTAACATTCCATGTAGTTCTGACATTAAAATTTGTGTTTGACATCCTAAAATGTGGTTTTAACTTTTCTAAACATGTTTTAACAGACTAAAATGCATTTTTTACCTTTGACGTTTTAAAATATGTTTTTGACTTTCTTAACTGAATATGGTTAACATTTTAAATTGTGTTAATTTTGACATTCTAAAACCACGATTTTGAAACACTTAAATCTGATTTTGACATTTCTAAACATGTTTTAAAATTGAAGAGGAAAACATATGTCCTGGGGAAAACAAATTAAGTGATAAAAATTTATTTACCTTCTCCTTCAGAAACCACAATTGATCTGGTGGAGTTATCGGAGATGAAAGGCGGCCTACGAACTTGCAATTCCACTTCTGCAGTGACCCTGTTGCTTGGTGAAATCAAAATTTGACATTGGTAATACCCTGAATCGGTTTCCTGAATGTCTTTTATTTGAAGCAAGAAAGTTGAACTGCTCTGGAAAATTAAAAAAAAAAGGATTTGTTTAGTCGACACTACTTACTTCACACCGAATTAAATTTAAGTATAAATAAATAGTGTTTATGGTGTTTAAGATGCAAATAGTATGTATATTATTTATCTTACAAGTAAGTTCTTTGACTCAAGTTTGTAAACTTAAACGTATTTTTACTTTAAATTAAATATAATTTTACAATATTTCACGTTTAAGTCAACCTTTAATTTATTTTCATTAAATATTTAAAAAATATGTGGGCCTGCCTGGATAGGACAGAATGAATCATAGCTTTAAAAAATCTTTATTATCTATTATTCTTTAATAAAATAAATCATTTAATACTAATTTACCTAACAAGATTATAAAAGAAACTACAACCAATATAGGTACAGGGCTGTCCAAAAGGAACCTTTAATAGTTTAGTGAGAATTAATAAAAAACGTTAAAATAATAAAATCTTAAAATATTTAAATTAATTTTGTCATTTAAAATGTGGTTTTGACATTTTAAAATGTTTTGACAGCCTAAAATGTATTATATAACTTCTAAATTTGGCTTTTGGCGTTTTTGACATTCTAGAAAATGATTTTGACATTCTAAAAGCATGTTTGAACGTAACCTTAAAATCGATTTGGACATTTTATTGTGTTTGACATTCAAAATTAAAGTTTTAACTTTTCTAAACATTTTTAAATTATGTTTTTGACATTATTAAATTTGGTTTAGTATTTTAAATGTGTTAATTTTGTTCAATCTAAAAAGTAGTTTTAACATTTCTAAACATATTAGAAAGGTTTAAACTCCATACGTTTTGACATTTCTAAGCATGTTTTAACATTTTATGTAATTTTGACGTTTAAAAATTTGTAAATTTTAAAAACTTGTTTTAAAATTTTGAAGTTTAAAATTTTTAGAAATTTCAAAAAATTTGTAAGTTTTGAAAATTTTGAAAATATTGGATATAGATTTAAAAATGTGTTTTTGGCATTCTAGACTGTGTTTTTGACATTTTTAAACATTTTAAAGTTCCCAAACATGTTGTAACATCCTAAAATTATTAAACTAAATTTGGGTTTTGGCTTTTTAAAATGTATTTTTGACTTTTTAAATTTTATTTTTGACAATCTAAAATCGCGATTTTGACATTCTAGAATGTGATTTTGACATTCTAGAATGTGATTTTGACATTTTTAAGCATGTTTGAACGTAACCTTAAAATCGATTTGAACATTCTAAATGTGGTTTTAAAATTTCCAAAATAGGGTTTTAACATGTTATTGTGTTTGACATTCAAAATTGAAGTTTGACTTTTATAAACATGTTTTAGCCCAAAATGCATTTTCTTTTTTTGTTTTAAAAGGTATTTTTAACCTTATAAATTGTGTTTTTGATAATCCAAAAAGTGGTTTTAACATTTCTAAACATATTTGAACGGTTTAAACTTCATTTGTAACCTTAAAATCTGTTTTGACATTCTTAAATGTGTTTTTGACATTTTTAAACATGTTTTTGACATTTCTAAACATGCTTTAATATTTTATGTAGTTTTGACGTTTAAAAAAATTGTAAATTTTGAAAATATTGAATATTTTGAAAACTGTAAATTTTGTAAATTTTAAGGAATTTGTGAATTTCAAAAAAATGTAAATTTCAAAAATTGTGGAATTATTGAAAACTATTGGATATTCTACATTGTGTTTTTGACATTTCTAAACTTCCAAATTTGGGGTTTGGTGTATTAAAATGTATTTTTGACATTTTAAATTGTATTTTTTACATACTAAAAAGTTATTTTGACATTCTAAAAACTGATTTTGACATTTCTACTTTATGTATTATTTTGACTGTGTGTGATCTTTGGACAAATAAAGAATTATTATTATTATTATAAAATCAGTTTGGGCATTCTAAATGTGGTTTTGAAATTTCCAAAATGAGATTTTGACATTTCTAAGCAGGTTTTAACATTCTATATACGTTTGACATTCAGAATTGAAGTTTTAACTTTTCTAAACATGTTTTAGCCTAACATGCATTTTAACCTTCTAAAATCGGTTGTTAATTTTGACAATAAAAAAGTGGTTTTGACATTTCTAAAAATATTTAAAGGGTTTGACTTAATTTGTTACCTTAAAATTGGTTTTGACATTCTTAAATGTGTTTTTGACATTTCTAAACATTTTATGTAGTTTTTAAGTTCAAAAACATTGAAAAATTTCAAGAAATCAGTAAATTTTAAAATATTGCTTATTTTGAAAATAGTAAAGTTTAAAATTTTGAGAAATTTCAAAAAATTTGTAAATTTTGAAAATTTTGGAAATATTGAATACTCAAAATATTGGATATTCTAAAGTAATTTTGTCATTTAAAAATGTGCTTTTGACATTTTAAAATGTGGTTTTGACATTCTAGACTGTGGTTTTAGTTTTTCTAAACATGTTTTAACAGCCAGTGCATTTCTGCAACTTCCAAATTTGGGTTTTAGAGTTTCAAAATGTATTCTTGACATACTAAAATGTGATTTTGACATTTCTAAGCATGTTTGAAGAGACTAAAATACATGTGTAACCATAAAATTGGTTTTAAATTATTTTGTTTGGACATTCTAAATGTGGTTTTGACATTTCCAAAATGGGATTTTGTAATTATACTGTGTTTGACATTTCAAATTAAAGTTTTAACTTTTCTAAACATCTTTAACCCAAAAATCGGTTTTGGCATTTAAAAATGTATTTTTGACATTTTAAATTGTGTTTTTGACATTCTTAAATTTGGTTTGGCATTTTAATTATGACCTTATGACCATGTTTGAAAGTTTTAACCTAAAAATCGGTTTTGACATTTTATATAATTTTGACGTTTAAAAAATTTTGTACATTTAAAAAAATTTGTATACCTATTTAAATTGGAAATTTTGAAATGAATACTTACTGGGTCGTAACGTAGCGAGAATCTGGAGTCATGCAAAATAAGGGAACTTCCCGTTGAAATTGGTAAGCTGTATCCTGATTGGTCTTTATTAACTTTCATCCAGATGACAGAATAATCGGCTGTGTACTGAACTGAGCATGACAGTTCCACTGTGCCCCCAATGTCTTTAATTTGCATCTGACTTATGTAAGAAATCGTGGGAGACCTTTGAGAATAACCTAAAAAAAAAGTTTCTAGATTAGCAAATTTTCAGATTTAAATTTATACACTTTTTCCCTCCATTTTTGTTTTAATTATTAAAAAAAGTGAGATTTCATTAAATATTACTACTACCTACATTTTATCTTCAAAGCACTTTATATAGGTCAATTTAATTTAACATCAAAGCAGCCTAACCTCACTTTTTTAGAATCTCATTTATTTATTAGCTAAAGATTACATTAAATGTACAATAATTATTACTGCTTTTAGAAGCAGTAATAGTTTGACAATACCTAGCAACATGATTTAAGTAGAAATGGATTTTTGCTATTACATTGAATTCAATTAATTGTTTAACAAATAGGTAGGTATCTAATTTCAATTTGTTTGGATTTTTATTTAAAAAATATGTAGTTTGGAATGTTTAAGCTGTGTTTAACATTTAATTTCACTGAAAACTTAAAGCAAATTAAAACTTAAAGATAATTTAAATCGTAGAAAAAGAATCGTGCGTTTTCTTGGTTGCCTAACCTCACTTTTTGTTTTATTATTCATATTTAATTTTACAATAATTTAATGAAAAATATTAAACATTAACAGTAAAACAAACAAATTAGTGCTTATTATAAATAAATTAAACCAGTTTAGTACGTTAATTTCTTAGAAAAGGATTAATTTGTCAAAACAATACCCCTAGCGAGAAAAAATCGAACTAATTACTTGCCTCATAAAAAAATTTTATCGGCCTAGGCCATAACAAGGTATTTCTTTATCGAATGTTGACAACAATAAAGTTTAAATTATAGACCGCGTGGAGATAAATAAATTTATTTTTTCAATCATGAAGTTAGGTACAGTTAACAAATTATTGATTTGCATAATAAATATTATCTTTTTCTCAATTTCAATCAAAATGCTGACCTATAAGGTCATATAACCTAAAAAAGCTACATGAAATGTGTTTTTTGTTTTAATTTATCACCCAAAAAATCTGTTTCTTTAAAGGTTTTGTAATTTAACATGGGCATTTATTGTAATGCTGATATTTTTTGTATTTTTAATATTTTGTTTTTGAAGAGTTCTTTGTTCAATTACTAGGTATTTTGTATAAAATGGTAACACCCATTTTTAATTATGTAAAATGTACGGTATTTCTAACTAATTTGTTATACCTAGATATTTTAATTATTGTTTTATTCTCACATTTATTTTATCGTAATATTTTTTTTGAATACCAAACAAAGTACCTATGATAAAAAAATCTTAATTTAGTTTATTTGAGTCATTTTAAACCGAAATTGTTTTAATTAAAGGTTAATTTATACGTATGAATCATAATATTGTTATTATATAGTCAGTATTACTGAAGCAACTACAAAAAGAATTTAAAACAGTACAAACTAACAAAATCGATATTTTTCCCCTAAAATCGAGTAACCAGGTAAACAATCGAGCATCGCACATCCACAAGCCTACTTCTACAGTACTTATCTTATCGGGGCCTTCTAAATTTGATAAGATAACATTTGAAATAAACCACATATAACTTTGATATAGTTTTAGAACTTACATTTCTCGATAAGACACAATACAAATAACACAAACAAAACTTTCAGGTCCGCCATCTTGAACTTCAACTGTTTTGTAGCGCGGCAGTTTTCTGACTGAGATACCACACCTGTTTTACGGACGTAGGCAGTGGCGCCGTTGATATATTTTTCTTACGGGGGATTTTAACAATAATTGTTTCTAATATTACCTAAAGCGTGTGGACTCATTTTAGGGAATATTAGAGGAAAAAATATTATATACCTATTATTATTAACCTCAGAAACTTTTTGACAGTTAAACCAACTGTATTGTATGTAAAAATTTTCTACATACAATTTTTATGATTTACCTTGGATTATAAATAATAGGGATTTAGAGGTAATAAATCTAGTAGATTTTGGCGTTTGCAACGATTTTGTATTAAAATGGCGCCAAGTTCGTCTGGTTGTAATTATTATTATTTCTTAACATGTTTAAAATGCATTTGTTATCTAAAAATCGGTTTTAACATTCTTTAATATGTTTTAAAATTTTTTGTGGTTTTGACGTTCAAAAAATTAGTAGTAAATTTAAAAAATATTGCATATTTTGAAAATTTTTTTAAATTCTAAAGTAATTTTGTCATTAAAAATGTGATTTTGACACTTTAAAAGTGGTTTTGACACTCTGGACTTTGTTTTTGACACTTCTAAACATGTTTTAACATGCCATGTAATTTTGACATTTTATATTGTTTTTGATATTCCAAAATGTGGTTTTAAATTTTCTAAACAGGTTTTAACAGCCAAAAATGCATTTTGAAACTTCTAAATTAGGGTTTCAGAGTTTTAAAATGCATTTTTGACATTCTAGAAAGTGATTTCGACCTTGCTTGGGTCTGAAATGCATTTGTAACCTTAAAATCGGCTTTCAACATTTTGATGTTTGGACATTCTAAAGTGGTTTTGACATTTCCAAAATGAGGGTTTGACATTTCTAAACAGGTTTTGACATTCCAGTTTATTGTGTTTGACATTCAAAATTGAAGTTTTAACTTTTCTAAACATGTTTTAGCCTAAAATGCCTTTTTTCCTTCTTGTGTTTTTGACATTCTTAAATTTGTCTTAGCATTTTAAATTGCGCTAATTGTGTTGACTTGGGGTCATAGAGTCTTTTGTCTATGCTTGGGGTATCTAAAAAGTGGTTTGACATTTCTAAACATTTAAACTAGGTAACCTTAAAATACAATGTAATTTTTAATACACATTTTATTTTTTGATGGAAATATTAACTAAAGTATTATATGTTATTTGGTTGCCATAACAAATTATCACACCAGTACAATATCCCTCAAAAGGTAACAATGTTTCTTTTGCGCATTGTGATTCATTCGTAAATTGGTTTAATATATTCTTTCCAGCATACAATTTTACTATAAAAGTGTACAAGTTTGGATCTTCATTAGAGCAAATCAACGTAACATCTATAAAAGTGTTTCTACAGAATTGATCAAAAGTAATTAATATTTTGAATAATTTTGAATCAAATATTTTCCATTTTATGGTGTCATAATCTCCTAATTGTACAAATTGAGGTAATTCCATATCCCCATGCTTGGTCTTTAAATGTTCCAAAATAAACTCAAAGTTTCCAGTCTCAGAGCAACCCATTGGGCATGGATAGATATGTAAAGGACATGTTCCTTCATGTTTCCTTAACTGACTTTCTATGCCAATTTCGTCGCATCCATGTTTGCATGGATACTTGATTTCTCTTAATAAAGTTTCCATTGAGTAATTTCTTGAATCTGTCCAGTTTTCTCTACATATTGGACATTTAGCGACTTGTTCTATACATAATATGCAAATACTGTGTCTTGCGAGGCAATTGTAAATTGGTGGTCTCATGATATTCCTACAGACAGGACATTCCAATAGTTTTAACATATTTTTATCCATTCCGTTAGGATTTAGATTAAACTCGTTTAGAATTATATTGTTTTCATCTGCAAGATGTTTCAACAGATCAATGTCTAACGCAGTCGCGTTGGGGTTTTCATCCAGGTTTTCTTCGTTATAAAAACCATTCAGTTTGGTTAAAGTACCCATGGTCTTTATTATTGGAACGTTTGGTGTTTGAATACTTTTGTGTTCCACTGAATATTCCGTATTAACTTCGGATGTTACAACTGGATTTAGAGCGTAATAAAATTTATTATCGACAACTGAAGTGTTCAGAAGGAATTTTCCGCAATCATCAGAAAATATCTTTACGTTGAAAGTGGTGGACAATGACGATTCGACTTTGAAAATTTTGTTTTCACTTTTAATCACGTGATCCCCATGGTTTTCTAAAAAATGCCCGCCAACTTCCAAATTGTTTCCGAACCAATCGCAACCTTCAAGGTTTTTCATCGGGCACGGGTTAATTATAAAATCGCAAACCTCAATGTGCTTGGAATAATTTTTGGGCTCCATCCTCCGATCGCAACCTCTGGATTGATATTTGCACGGCAGCATCAGCTTGTCTCTAATGTGGATGAGAGCGGTGTTTAGTTCCGCCTTTGGTTTCTTTTCCTCCCCACACTTTTTTTTTAAACAGTTTGAACACACATTTCCTTTCCCTTTGACCAGGAAAATATCGGACGTGCAAAGTTCATCGCAAATACGACAGTGGAATATTTTCTCCTCTACAAGGTCGTCAGTAAACTGATTCATCTTATCGGCGGCCATATCGTCTGCAAAAGAAAATGTTATTCTTGATTGTTAATTTCTAAGCAAAGTGGCAAAATATACCTTTATCCGAAATCGGCAGTAAAGTAGAACTGCCGATTTAATACTAGTATTGTATGCAACCCCTTATACATTTTAGGATCGCATCAACCACGATCCACACAACAAGGTCTTTATTCGCGCATGTTAAAAATCACGAAATTAGGCAACCTAGTATACATTCATACTTTAGTCGCCATTTTCATTGTTTACAATTTTATTGTTTGCAATTATTGTGCTGTTTTTATGCGGATTTGTAATACCTAGTTGTTTGTTTTTTTTCTTTATTATATTAATATTTGGTTGCATAGATTTTAATAATGTTAATTAAGATACAACTATTTTTACTGCTTAAAAATACATTATTGATGTCAATAATTAATTTCTGAAATTCATTGATTAAATACTCGTCAAATATCAGTTTACTTTAAAACTAAATGTAACTATTTAAATGTAATAATTAATTTCTGAAATTTATTGATTAAAAAACTCTTGTCAAATTTAATATATGGGGCAAAACACCTCAAGTGTTCCCACCTAATAATGATGTTGTCTCCGATTTTAACAAAACTTTGCCAAATAATTGTCCTATTGGACTACCTTAATTTTCCAAATGGGGGGCAGAAAGTATTAGCGGGTTGCAGAGATACAGGGGCCTGAAAATTTATTTTTTTTCTCGTGCGCTTAAAAGACGTCGAAATATTCATGTACATATATAATAATTTTTTTTTTAATTGATAATCAACATATCGTATAGCATTTTTTCCAATCGTTTTTTATAACCAAAAAAATGTTTCTCGCTTTCGAGACCATTTTTATCGTAAAGCGTGGAAAAATGCTATACGATATGTTAATTATCAATTTAAAAAAAATTATTATATACATGAATATTTCGAAGTCTTCCTTTTGTCAAATCTTATAATGTTAAAAAACATTTGCAGTTTCTTCAAAACTTAAAAAAAACTTTGTTTACTTCTTCCATGCCTGTGTTATACAGAATTACTATTTTGGGTAATTTAAATTAACGGCGGCAAATAAATCAAATATGGCGGTAGTCGTATGTGCGCACAACAGTACCGATTTTCGTTCGTATTTTAAGGAGATTGAACAGACCTTGTTGTGTGGATTGTGGCAGCAACTAAATAATATTAAAAAAAAGCACACCCTTTCATTAAATGTTGTTTAATAAAAATAATAAGTTAAGTTTATTAATTAGATTAAAAAAGTATACGTAGACACTTCCTATATTCAAATGACATTTGATTTAATCATCAATATTAATTATTAGTACTATTAAATGTGATTTCGGATAAAATTTAATATGCACCTCGGCATTAAAGTCATTTTTTATCACTCACGTGGTTATTTGCCTCGGCATTCGTGATAAAAAATACAACTTTACTGCCTTGATACATAAACAACTAACTATATTCTATCAGGGCTGTCAACAAAATGTCAAATGGCAATTTTAAGGTTAATTTACCATAACCCACATATTAGTTCTGGAACAGAACAGATATCTTTAATAATTTATTAATTAAATTCCCCAATTAACATATTTTTGTCAAATCTTTTGTTTAAAACAAACATTTGCGTTTACTTTAAACAACTTTTTATTTTTAAATTAACAGCGGCAAATCAAAGATGGTTTCACGTGGTGCGCATAACAGTACTGATTTTCGTTCGCATTTTATCGAAATAGAACAGACCTTGTTGTGTCCTATTTGATATTAACATAATAAGGACTCAAGCTAAATTTCATCGTCATTTGAAATCGGATACATTTAAAATTATTTCGGTCACTTACGATTGTGGCGGTATTTATAGTCACTTAGGACGTTCTTTATGAAAGTAACGCCGAACTAACCTTTGTCAGCTTTAATGTAATTGTTTAAAACGATTTGATGGCGCCTTACAAATTATAGACAAAAAACTCACCTTAAAAAACGCGAAAGGAACGTTTGATTTTACCTCGTAAACAAATGTAGCAGCAAGCCTCGGTAGAAACAACCTGTCAACTGGTGGCGGTGGTTAACAGTGTTGCCAAATGTAAATGAATTCACGATTATAACAGGTTTGTTCCAAGCGTGGAGTTTTTGTAATATTTTAAATTAAATTTAACATTTTGTAAATGTATATTTATATATTTATAGTATGTATTATTCTATTCTAATGATATAATGGTTCTTCTTTACTCTATGAATTTTTTCATAGTGGTAGGCAACTCAGTATACACTTTATTCTAAGAATGTTTTTTAAACCTTCCAGTCAGAATATTCTTATGATCATGCTATATTTCTTTTAAAGAACATGCTTAAAAGACATATAGCATGATCCTAAGAATATTCTTACTGGCCTATAGGCAGGTTCTTAAAAGGTGCAAAGTTTTAGTGGTAAAAATTAGTCTACTCTAAACATATGCTTAGAATGTTAAGAAAGTAATTGCTATAGAAAGTTCATTTAGGAATATTCCTGTTAAGCATATTTACTTCAGTATCAGTAAATAAATATTTATTAATTTGTATACCAATTTTTTATTTCTTAATTAACATTTTTATGTAAATAATCCTAACTATCTTTTATGAAATATAAGAACATTCCAAAAACGTATTCTTAAAATGTTCTTAGGAAGGTTTTAAGAAGCTTTTAAGAATCTAATTGCATCATTAAAAGGGTATCTATAGATACTTTTAAAACATTCAATATATTGAATGTTTTAAAAGTCCCTAAGAACATTCTTAGCAATAAGAATATTCCATTATTCCGGGTCATATCTTCTTAGAAGATTCTTAAAATTTTGCTATCAGGGTCTTTACTCTACGATTTTTTTTGACGAGGGGTAGGCAACTCTCTATACATTCTTAAGTCGAATGACGGTTACAAAAAAACAGTTAAAATTTAAATATAGGTACGTTTTATTTGTAAATTACATTACAAAAACAGCTTTAGCAATTGTGCCTTTCTTGAGGGCTTCTATTGCAACATTATATTGTTTTAAAGAGAATGTCTTTATTCCCAATTTTTCATAATTCAAATATCTGTCACCCATCGCCTCTAAGAGCCCTAAAGATTTAGGAAAACTGAAGGGATTGATATTAACGCCGTAAATGGTCAGTTCTTTCATATAAATTTCAAACGGTGAAATCCTAGAAAAGAATATTACAACTTTGATGTAGTACGAGTTTATAAATATAACTTACGTTATTTTGCCGTGAGGTGGCGCCACTCCAAAACAGCAAAGTTTCCCTCCGCAGTTAAGGAGGGAAATGGCGTGTTCCACTGCAGGTGGGTACCCACTACAATCTATGACGACATCAAATAGATACCCAGAATCAGCCTGTTGATTTTTCTTGAGTTGATCTGGGGTTATGAGGTTATAGCCGGAATCTAAAAAAATAATATTCAGGAAATTAATTTGGATGAAAAAATATGGGGTTGTATGGCACGCCGTTTTAACATTTATTAAATAATTTTTTAATTTAAAATTTTATTGCTTTAAAATTTTCCTAATTAAAAATTTTAGGTTTACATTTATAAATTTAAAATCTTTTTAACTATCATGTATTGAAAGAAAAAATTTACTAACTAACAGTTCACTTCTGTATTAAACAATATTATTTTCTATCAATATTTGCAAAAATTCCTAACTATCATTTTTTAATAAAAATAATTTCCCAAGTATAATTTATTTGGGTGGCATTTTGTAAACTTAAATAAATATTTTATAAAATTATCGAGATTAATTTGGTAAAGTTAATTTTTTAGTATTTAAAAATAGTATCAAGCCATTTAAAATAAAAACACATATAAAACATTTTCTACCAAAACAGTTTAAAAAGTTAAATTTTTGTAAACTCAAAACCTATGATAATCAAAAAATATTTTAAATATAAAATGCAACTGTAAAAGTTTAAGTTTAAAAATATTGATTTAAAAAAAAATGTAATTTTAATATTTTGGTTTGAATTTGTAAAGAGTCATTTAAATGATAGTCGATAAATTTTTAATACAAAAGTTAAATGTTAGTTTTAAATTTTAATGTGATAATTTTTGCATTAAAATTTTATCCACTATCATTTAAATGACTCTTTACAAATATAAACCAATAACTTTTATTTTTAACAATTTTAAATTGATACATTTTTAAGACAAAATTTATAACTTTACATTTAAATGTAAGTCGATAATTTTTAAATTACAAAGTATAAACGTAGCTTTAGTAGAAGGCACAAGAGGCTGGGATCGGAGCCACGATGCAGCCAGTTTGATCCGCAGTGTTGCCAAATCGTGCTTGCTCCATAAATATTTGACGCGTTTTACTAATTATGGTAATGAAATGTTTCTTTATTACATAAATTTAATAATAGAACAACAAAATTTTTAGTGCCTATTGTACTAAGTTAATTCGACAATTAAAAAACATTTTTTTCCAATTTTTAAGAGAAAAAAATTTAAAATGTGTTGCCACAATATTACGTGGATGCATCATACAAATTCCCAGTGCCGTTTATAGATTCCCGAACGGGATTGTATTGTTCATCTTCTACGGGAGGAAGGAATGAAGGCAATCTATAAATCAGGCTTAACACTTAACCTCACCACAAAAGCCGGGAAGCGGGAATTTGTATGTTGCATCCATATACCTATAACCTATAAGTTATAGGTATAGGGTTGCATCCACGTAATATTGTGGCACTACATTTTAAAAAAATTTCTCTTAAAAATTAAAAAAAATGTTTTTTAATTGTCAAATTATCTTAGTACAATAGGCACTAAAAATGTTGTTTATCTATAATTAAATTTATTTAATAAAGAAACATTTCTATACGATAATTGTAAAACGCGTCAAATATTTATGGAGCAAGCACGATTTGGCAACACTGCGGATCAAACTGGCTGCATCGTGGCTCCGATCCCAGACTTTTGTGCCTTCTTGTAATTTAAATATTATCGACTTACATTTAAATGTAAATTTATAAATTTTGTCTTAAAATATATCACTTTGAAATTGTTAAAGATAAAATATTTTGGTTTAAATTTGTAAAGAGTCATTTAAATGATTGTGGATAAGTTTTTAATCCAAAAATTACTACTTTAAAATTTAAAACTTACATTTAAATGTAATGTGAGAATTTTTGTATTAAAAATTTATCAACTATCATTTAAATGACTCTTTTAAAATTTAAACCAATAATTTTGTAGAATAAAATATTAACCTTAAATATTAACTTATAACCAAAACTTTTAAAAATCAATATTTTTAAACATAAATTGTTGCATTTATATTTTGTTGACTATCAATTGTTTTGAGTTTAAAAAAATTTCTGTTAAAACATAATTTAAGTGCTAAACTTTAATCTTTAAACTTTTATCTAATAAATGCTAAAACGGCGTGCCATAGGGTTCCATAACCAACTTACTTACCTAATTTTCTCAACATTTCCAGTCTTGCCAAATTTGGTTCCGAGACGGTGACGTTTCTGTGGCCTTGAAGGTGGAGTGCGCAAACCCAAAGATTTCCTATGATTCCTGCTCCAGTCACCAAAATTTTCGATCCAACTGAGATTGGACTAATTATGTCCCAACCGTGGGCCAAACAAGACAAAGGCTCTGCCAAAGCAGCTGAAATAAAAAATGTATCACTTTTTAACATTTTTTAGAAATCGCTTCTGTTCCCTGATAGCACATGTGCACTTTATTCTAAGAATGTTTTTTAAACCTTCCAGTGAGAATATTCTTTGGATCATGCTATATTTCTTCTAAAGAACATGCTTAAAAGACATATAGCATGATCCTAAGAATATTCTTACTGGCCTATTATAGGCAGGTTCTTAGAAGGTGCAAAGTTTTAGTGGTAAAAATTAGTCTACTCTAAACATATGCTTAGAATGTTAAGAAAGTAATTGCTATAGAAAGTTCATTTAGGAATATTCCTGTTAAGCATATTTAGTTCAGTTACCTATATAATAGCAAAATATACCATAAACTACATATATATAACGGTATATACCTATACTTAAGTACCTAATTAGTAATTAAAATTAAATACTAAGTAAAAAACACAATCCAAAATATTTAGGAATATTCCTGTTAAGCATATTTAGTTCAGTTACCTATATAATAGCAAAATATACCATAAACTACATATATATAACGGTATATACCTATACTTAAGTACCTAATTAGTAATTAAAATTAAATACTAAGTAAAAAACACAATCCAAAATATTTTTTTATAGTTATTTGTCAAATTAAAACAATATTCGATAACAAAAATACTTTTAACATAAGTAGGTATTTTATTTTATGTTAAAAATAAATATTTATTAATTAGAATACCGATTTTTTATTTCTGAATTAACATTTTTATATATATTAATCCTAACTATCTTCAACTTCAATCTAATCTGACTTATCCCACAAAATTTTCCAATTTTACTTTTTATGAAATAATGTCATACAACTTATGGTTTGGAGGTCAAATTGTTTATTTAATATTTTTAAATAAATATATATTAATAAGTCGCAAAATTTTTTAACGACAAATACATTTCACTGTCATATTATGACAGTGAGGCGTATTTGTGGTCTCCTGAAGAATTTTACGAATGTAGAATACAACATATTAGAACGTGGGTATCTGACATATTTGGAAATATTCTGAAAAGCTTCCTAGAAGCTCCATAAGAAACCTTCTAAGACCATTCCAAAAACTTATTCTTAAAATGTTCTTAGAATGCTTTTTAGGAAGGTTTTAAGAAGCTTTTAAGAATCTAATTGCATCATTAAAAGGGTATCTATTGAATGTTTTAAAAGTCCCTAAGAACATTCTTAGCAATAAGGGAAGGTTCTAAGAATATTCCATTTTCCGGGTCATATCTTCTTAGAAGATTCTTAAAATCAAATTTTGCTATCAGGGTTATACCTTGTTCCAAGGTGATTTTTTCTGGAAGCTTATGGACTTGTTCTTCAGGAGCAAGTGCATAATTGGCCCACCCACCATCTCTAAAAATTCCGATGGTATTATTTATACCACCGATTTTGCAAAAATGGGGTTGGCCAGAATGGCAGAAATGGCAACGTTGGCAACCACTAAAAAGAAAAAAAAGTTACTGTATAAAGGAAGAATTGTATTTTTTGAATTACAACAAATATAATCCAATCTATATAATTTATTTAAGAAAAAATGGTATGACCAATTCGCACAGAGGGATAAATTAAAAAAATGGTAGGACAAATTTAAAAAAAAATGTAAAAAATTTCAGAATTTTCAGTGTTCAATATTCTTAGAATTATGTAATTAAAAAAATCCAAAATTATATGTATTTACGTACTTATTAGGGTCTACAGAAACTTTATCTCCTTTTTTGAAGTTTGAAACATTACTACCAACTTCAATAACTGTTCCGGAAAATTCATGTCCCAATGTAAAAGTGTTGGTCTTGTTGCATGGAAATTCACCCTAAAATATTTTATTATGAAAAATTGACGCCATTAAATTTTGAACAATGACAGATTACGTGGTAACCATAGAAACCGTAAACTCACCCGTCACAGGTTTCTTGATACAAAATAATATATAAAATTTTAGTAATTGTTAAATATCTCTTAGGTAAATTACTAACTTTATAAAGGTATAGGAAAAGATATTTTATAGCATCTAGTAAACTATTTTTATAAAAATATTTTTTTTAAATTTTTCTCCTTTTATAGTATAGGTACATATGTATATATATACTTATAGAAGTATATGCATATAACCCATGGGTCATTCCATGACAAACGACACTAAGGGTGAAAAAATAAATATGTTCTTTTCGCATTAAATCTGATGAAGGAGGCCTGAACTTTTTAGGAAACGATAATGATAATAAAAACTTATTTCAATTTTTAGTTTTAAATTTTTTTATCATTACCATTTTTATTTGTACCAAGTTTTAATATCTGTGCAAATATTGTTTTGGAATTTTAAATATTAAAAATGTTATGAAATGTTGGCTATAAAATGTATGTATATAATAAGTAGGCAATCATATAAAAATATTATCTACTATTTACTTAATTATTACAATAATATTTCAAAATATGCATTATTTTTTTATATTTAGAATAATGATGTTTAGGGGCCTTTGCAGAAAATTCTCAATCCCGCCATGATTATTATTAATAAATTCTAATAAAAGTTTTCTTTAGTTAAATATTTCTGTTTTTTTTAATAAATTCTTTTCAGCAAAAAATTCGATGTAAAAAACAATTGAATTTGCCTCAAAAAATGATTTAATAAATTTCATGAAAACTCTTCTAATGGAGATACCCTGATAGCACACTTTATTCTAAGAATGTTTTTTAAACCTTCCAGTGAGAATATTCTTAGGATCATGCTATAGTATGATCCTAAGAATATTCTCACTGGAAGGTTTAAAAAACATTCATGCTATATGTCTTTTAAGCATGTTCTTTAGCAGACATATATATATTTCTGCTAAAGAACATGCTTAAAAGACATATAGCATGATCCTAAGAATATTCTTACTGGCCTATAGGCAGGTTCAGTGCCGGCGTGAGGCATGTGCAAACGGTGCGGTTGCACCCGGCCCCGCGTTTTATAGGCCCCGCGCGCATCAAGGCGTCTTAACGAAATTATTGTACATTATAGCAACATGGCAAGCTGTAAGCACAGCGTGACAAAATAATATCTGGTCATTGCCAGAGATAATATCTTTAGTAAGTATCGTCATCTATTATCATTCAGTTCAATGTTGCTAAATGTGTATTTGAAGTTGCCTGTATCCGATATTATTACGCCGAGAAAAGAGTTTTTCAAAATTAAAATTAATAAATAAATATTTAAGATCAAGAAGGTATGTGCCAAGAACGACTAGTGGGTTTGGCTATATTGTCAATAGAGGATGGTGGAAAAGAGCTTCCGCTAAAGCAGGAAAAAGATATGTGTGATTTTTTCTTAAACGTTAATTTCTATATTAATTGAAGGGAAAAGCTGAACCACCCAAGTGCATTTTTAAGTCAAAATTTTCTACTATCCGGTAACACGCTTAAAAAATTTTGACTTAAAAATGCGGTTTTAGCTCTAATCCCTTCAATTGGTTTTTCGTTTGATGTTTTATTGGTTTTATTGGTTTATTAATTTTTAGTTCAAGCCCCGCATTTTTCTTTTGCACCTGGCCTCTAATAAGCTAACGCCGGCCCTGTGCAGGTTCTTAGAAGTAGCAAAGTTTTAGTGGTAAAAATGTTAAGAAAGTAATTGCTATAGAAAGTTCATTTAGGAATATTCCTGTTAAGCATATTTAGTTCAGTTACCTATATAATAGTAAAATATAACATAAACTACGTATAAAGGTATATACCTATACTTAAGTACCTGTTTTAGTAATTAGTATTAAATACTAAGTAAAAAACACAATCCAAAATATTTGTTTATAGTTATTTATCAAATTAAAACAATATTCGATAACAAAAATACTTTTACTATAGGTTTTTTATTTTATGTTAAAAATAAATATTTATTAATTTGATACCGATTTTTTATTTCTGAATTAACATTTTTATGTATAATAATCCTAACTATCTAATCTGACTTATCCCACAAAATTTTCAAATTTTACTTTTTATGAAATAATGTCATACAACGTATGGTTTATAAACCTCTATAGAGGTCAAATTGTTTATTTAATATTTTTAAATAAATATGTATTAATATGTCGCAAATTTTGTTAAGGGGATGACAAATACATTTCACTGTCATATTATGACAGTGAGGCGTATTTGTCGTCTCCTGAAGAATTTTACGAATGTAGAATACAACATATTAGAACTTGGGTATCTAATATATTTGGAAATATTCTCAAAAGCTTCCTAGAAGCTCCATAAGAAACCTTCTAAGAACATTCCAAAAACGTATTCTTAAAATGTTCTTAGGACGCTTTTTAGGAAGATTTTAAGAAGCTTTTAAGAATCTAATTGCATCATTAAAAGGGTATCTATTGAATGTTTTAAAAGTACCTAAGAACATTCTTAGCAATAAGGGAAGGTTCTAAGAATATTCCATTATTCCAGGTCATATCTTAACTTTTTTCAAAATCACCATATTAATTAATTCAACACTTAAACATCCAGGTAACTAATAAAAATATTATATTTTAAATATGTTAAATATGTGTTAGCTTACTTCTATTATATGAAGGTCAGTTCCACATATTCCAGCATAGGCAACTTTGATTAAAATCTGATTGGGTAAAGACACCTTTGGAATAGGAATTTGTACCAGTTGCAATTTTTTTTCTCTAGCTGTATATTGTAATGCTTCCATGTTAATCGAAGAAGTACACGACACAAAATACGAATCTCAATTATATTTACCGAATCATTTGAGAATGAATAACATAGCAGTTTTATCAATCTTGTATGTCAAATAAGATAGGTGTGACATTGGGGTCATTTAACAAGATCAAGTTTGAAGTTGAATGATTTTGTTAATAATATTTGTTTTAGTACCAAATTAACTTTATTGTGTTTGATCTTTCATAATTATGTAGATATTACAGCTCAGGTTCCAGATTTTAAACCGCAATTAATTATTTTTTACAATGTTTTAAAAGTCTACAACCTATCCTCCGTGACTGTTACTCTTTCTAGGTTCACTAAGTAAATTAAGCACATCCAAAGCAATCGAATCAAATATAAAATATTATTAAAAATTAAAAGAAATAATTTTTATAACCATTTATGTAGGTATTACAAAAATTGATTCTATCCTCCGTGAATCTGTTTTTGCTTTAAATTTTATGCAACGGATGGCGTTTTAATCATTTTAAATAAACAAAAACCTCTGTTTACGACATTATAGATGCATGTGATTCCTGAAGGTCAGTTAGAATTTATATGCAGATGAGAGTGTTGCTGTTTTATAATTCAAAAGTTTAAGTTCATTAATCTGCTATTTAAAAACCTATCCACCGTGAAGTTTAATATCTCAGTAAGTAGATTTTTTTATAAATATTTTATGTATTTTTTAAAAATATTAAGGTGTCAAAAGATCCTAACCTCCGTGAAGATATCCTAAGCTCTAATATTCAAAATGTATGATTTCTTAAAATTCTTGCATTAGTGCAGAACCACTTATGTTATGTTATTACTAGACCTGGTGGCTTCCCAAAAACCCCATTCTAGACTAACAGTAAAACAACCAAAAATAAAAAAAAATCATTTTCACCGAAATCTGATTTCATAATACTGTAGAGCTTGTGGGTAAGTAAATTACCTTGAATTTGCACATAAAAAATTTTGACTTGGTAATTGTTTGTAAAAGTTAAAAATGCTAAACTGTATTCAAATTTACCTGTAATTGCCCACAGGAAAATTTTATAAAAATATAGCATTCTTCAAAATGTACGTACTTAATTTAATATTTTGTAATTTGAACGACAAATTATGTAATATTAATTAAACACGTTAATTTTTAAATACACGAACAATTTAATTTAAATTTGGTTCACCTAAATAAAACGTGCTACTCAGTGTTTTTGTACGCATTGGTATACATAATTTTTCTAGCTGTATCTACGAAATAATCTAAAAATAGATACATTTTTTATTTAAAACACCGACCAATTTTCAACAGTGTACATTTACAAAACAGTGTCCAAAAAATAATTACCTACCATGAAGTTTATTTGCAGTTTTTTTTTGTTTTTGTTAGTTCTTGTAAGTATTTTTGTTTATATTTTAACATTTAGTTAATAATAGAAATACAAAAATAGAATGTACCAAATATTTATTAGGCAGGTATACCTACCTACTAAGTATACTTTTATTTTTTATTCTATCAATAATATTTACGTTAATTTTAATCCACCTGTATTTTCTGCGAATCAACTATCTTGTGAAATAGTTATTTATGCATTAAGGCAGTAAAGTCATATTTTTTATCACGAATGTGGAAATTATTTGCCTAAATTAAATTCGTGTATAAAATGGCGTTTATCAAACTTGATACATAATATACTATTTTCTACTCCCACCTTTAAAACGCCCTTTATCGTACATGTTTTCAAGACACCAAGTGACCTTTTAAATACACATTGACAAGTTGTGGCTTTATAGCGCTTTAGTCACGGGCTGAAGTTAGCAACAGGTTTTTAGTCACGGGCTGAAGTTAGTTTTAAGTTAGTTGACAGTTGTCGAATGTCATACAATCGTTAAAATAAAGTGCCTTTCTTGTTAAATAATACTAAATGTGAAAATTATTTTATTATCTCAATACAAAAATACAAAAGTATTAAATAGTTTCTCAACGCCAATATTTGAAAAGTTTATAGGAACATTGTACTGACCTTTTAATTTCGCCGGCAGTAAACTATAACTTAAATTCGGGCACGGACTCCACTGTAAAGTCCTCATAAAACATTTTCTTTACTTTCACTGTGAAAAACCGTCAATTTTCAAGAACTACATTTCGATTTATAACCTTTATAATCTGTGTTTATAAAATATAAAAATTTGACATTTGACGGTGAAACACAGATTCCCCTATTGTTTCATAGATGGCGCTCTATACAAATTTTTGATTTTAATCATTTTAAGATAATAATAAGTATTTGTCGTAGAAAAAGTATAGTATGCACCTCGTTTATAAACTTTTCTATACACTATTTAGTTGCTGCTGAGGAGCAGTAGACACATCTTAAAATGTATAATGGGTTGCATACAATACTCGTATTAAATCGGCAGTAAAGTTCTACTTTACTGCCAATTTCTTTTACTTTACTGCCGATTGTTGACTACTTTACTGCCGATTTGGGATAAAACTTTTTTACAAAATTATTTCGTTTCAACATTATGTTCAGCGGTCATATTTTGTTTTAGGTCCAACTGACATATTCAAGAGAAATCAACTGCAATAATAGAGAGTTTGTTTGCTATGATCAAAACAGATTTTATCAGTGTGTCCAAAATGGTGCGAAAAGAGTCATCACAGGTGATCTTCAAAATTGTCCAAAAGGTTTTAACTGCAACAATGATGCCGACATGGAATGCGACAACGAAATAATTTTCATTGAAGAAAAGGAAAATGAAAAAGTTCCCATTAGAGAAAAACGAGAATCAATTATGTTGGATGTGATAGAAAAACAAGTGGAAAGTGACAATGAAAATCAAATTCAGGATTCTTTGTACAATGAATTTTAGATAAAATGTACTTAAATGTATTATTTCAATGTAATAAAAGAATTAAAATTATATAAATATATTAGTTTAAATAAAAAACAATAACTAAATTACCGAAAAGCAAAGATAATTCGTCAGTGTTGTGAAATGCTTTTTTTATTAAAATATTTTGTAAATAATCGTATATACAGGGTGAGTCATTTAACTTGAAACTTTGAAATATCTCAGTATGCATTTTACGAAAAAATTAAAAATTATTGATTTTTTAAGTACCCACGATTTTTTAACTAATATTTAAGTTTCCTTTGGTTACTTTAATTTTAAGGATTATTGTACTATTTTTAATAAAAATACCTCATTTAATTATTTGAAAAATTCACTGAATTTTAGAAAAAGACCTGTGAAATGTGTACTAACATTAATCAAATTAAAAATAATTCTATCAAATTTTTAATACGATTATCCAATATTTGACTGAATTATTAAAAGTCAGCTAACATCAAGCTAATATTTTGACCAAATCTGTAATATAAGCAACAAATTTAGCAATTTTTAATTTTTAACGCGTTTTAGTTTGCAGTTTCTCTTCGAGACAGGTGGTGTAGAGAATTGTGAAAGAACGATCCTGTCTATTCAACACAGCAGATTCCAAAACCGTTTATTTTGACTTCGCTCTCATAGTTTTTGCGATATATGTAGGTATAATAAATTTTATTAATTTCCACGTTTTTGGTTATTAAGAGTACCTAATATAGGTATGTTCCTACCAAGCATTTTTAATGTCAAGTAGACGTTAGGGACATGGATAATATTAAAATCGTGATCACAATCCACACAAGAAGGTCTGTTCGATTTCGTTGGCATTCGAACGAAAACTGTTGTGCGCACCACGTGGGATATCTCCAGCCACCATCTTTGATTAATTTGACGCCGTTAAATTAAATTTAAACAGTTACTTTTTAAGGTTTTAAACGCAAATATTTTAAAACTTTAAAAATTATACTTTATATTAGTCAATTAAACATAAAAAAACACTTGTTAAACTAAACCATTATTTAGATATTTTTTTGTATTTTGAACCAATAGATTATTATTTTATTGAGTTATTTTTTATGAAAGTTTGTGAGCTAAAATAAATGAATATTTATTAAACACAAAATTTAGTATATATACTTTACCCACCCCACTATCACAGCTTAGATCAATATTCCAGTCAATAATCAAATATTGAATTGATTAAAATAATACAATTTTTGATAAATTCAATATATTTTTTACTAACTATTTAGATAAATTTTGCACGAATCAATCAAATGATCTGATAGACTTTATCCTAATTATTCTTAATTTTGCCAAATTTTTTATAACTACTATTAAAAAAATAGATTAAATTGACCTAAAAAGTGCTTAATTTAATCCAAGAATTGGCCCAGATAACACAATACATGCCAGAAACATACAATTTATGTACTACGAGGGTTGCCTTTTATATTTCGGGAATAGAGAAAACAAACAACAATTAATCATCGTACATGGCTTTATTGTTTTTTAAAATATTCTCTATGAAGATCGACACACTTTTGCATGCACTTGAACCAATTTTCGAAGCATTTTTTTCACTCCAATTGAGGCACCTCCAAAACATGCATTTTGAACGCATCAACCGCTTCTAAAGACCCACACAGTCGACTGCTGTTTACTTTCAGGTTCATACGCATAGATCCATGATTCGTCACCTGTTACAATGTCATGAACATATTTTGAAGCACCGCCATCGTATTTTTTAAGCATTTCTTTTGACCACTAGACCCGAGACCTTTTTTGATCGATTCTCAAATTATGTGGGATCCAACGGTAACAATTTTTTCTGAAGGCCAAATGTTCATTTAATATTGAATGTATGCTGGTCCCACTAATGCCCAAGGATGACCCAATCTCACGATATGCCACATGATGATCTTGCATTACCCGTTCACGCACAGCATCAATATTTTTTGCAAGAACGAGTGATTTTGGACGACCTTCACGAAATTCGTCGGTGAGCGAACCACGGCCACGATTAAATTCGGAACACCACCGATATTCACTTGTTTTTTATGGCACTTTGTCGCCAAAAGTCAAATTAAGTTCATCGATGCATTATTGTTGGGATAATCCACGTTAAAGTTGTAAAAATTATAGCACGAAAATGTTCACGGGTCAATTCCATTTTTTTGGCCGACATTAATTTTTCAAGTGACTGTTAATAATACTAATTGCGCCCGCACGTCAAAACGTGTTAAGTAAGAACACCGTCTAAAAGGTTGAACTTAACGATACAGACATCTGTTGTCCGATAGCATCAGCAGGTTCGGCCATTCCCGAAATATAAAAGGCAACCCTCGTATTTATGCCCCAATGTTTCGGACTTAAATCGTATATCCCTGCGATGTTTCCTCAGTAACATTTCTGGTGTGATTTCCCCAAGATGTTGCATAAACATTTTAAATAGCTGATATTGGTACAAATATAAAATAAATTTATATCAAAACACATAACACACTATTAAAAAAATAACCAATCAATTTTTAGCAAAACACCAAATTATTATACTTTGTAATTTTTAAATTGAACGCGAACAATGACGTCATACTAGTTACTTTTTAAGTGATTGTTACCTGGGGAATTTTGTTTTGTTTTTTAAAAAAATAACCTATCAATTTAGCAAAAACGCCAAGATGTTGCATAAACCTTTTAAATAGCTGATATTGGTACAAATATAAAATAAATTTATATCAAAACACATAACACACTCTATTAAAAAAATAACCAATCAATTTTTAGCAAAACACCAAATTATTATACTTTGTAATTTTTAAATTGACCGCGAAAAATGACCTCGTACTAGTTACTTTTTAAGTGATTTTTACCTGGGGAATTTTGTTTTGTTTTGTAACCAACTTGTTACAAATATTAAATAAATTTATATCAAAACTATATACCTATAGATATATGATCAAAACACATAACACACTTTATTAAAAAAAAATAACCTATCAATTTAGCAAAACCACCAAATTCTTATAATATCAATAACTTTGTAATTTTTAAATTGACCGCGAACAATGTCGTCATACTAGATATTTTTTAATTGATTGTTACCTGGGGAATTTTGTTTTGTAACCAACGGCATCTCTGTAGGTTCGCGGCTTTTATTGCCAAGAATGACATTTCGTGAAAATCGAGAACGTTCTGTGTCGAGAATTTTCTTCTCGTTTTATAATGTGATCACAGTAATTTAAGACTTAAATTAAATTTTAAGTTGTACACTTTAAGTTATTGTTTTGTGTGGGTGGCCTGAGGCGTCTTTTTTGGTAAGTAAATTATGATGATTTGGTAAGAAAACATTATAAATATTATTATAATTAATTCTATATTAGTTTCTTTTTTAAGGTTTTATTTTTTGTGGGTATTGGTGGCAATAACCTGTATGATTTTATTTCAGACCAGGTCGCACAACAGCTTTCCTTTATTGGGAAAAAGGGCAAAAAAGATTTTAGCCAATCCAAGATTTCTAAAGCTGTTTTAGGTAATAACTCGTCGAATCCGCAAAACCTCGTATGAAAAAAACTGTAGTTTTACAGGAGACGAAAAAAACATTAAAAGCTCTCATATCTGGCTTTTTTTAAATATACCTATAGAACAAATTAATTTGTTTTTAAGGGTCTTGAGATTATCTTGGGAGATAAGAGGTTTTACAATCATGTGCATTATTATATTGACCCATGCAACGAAGACTATAATAACTCAAAAAACGTGGGTTTTGACTTACTATATGGCATCAACAGATTTTTTCAAGCTCTATTTGGTGGAAGATTACAGTAACTCAGACATGAAACGATAGGCAACCAGTGAACAACTTCCCTGTATAGTAAGTGTAATAATCCACATTCCTACAGGCGAAAACTAAGTTGAGTTACTCTAGTCTACAATCAAAACTGAGTTACAATAGTCTTCGTTGTATGGGTAGATATGAGGTAAGTACTTAATTATGCAAAAAAAATCGATTTTGTCAAAAATGTCTCAAACGAGTTTTTGCGGATTCATCGATGAAGAGTTTTGTAAATTTTTATCTATTTATTTTTATTTATGCGTATTTTCAGTTATGTTAATGGTTTTATGTTAATTAAATGATAAAAGTATTTAATGTTTTTTATTTAAGGAAAAAACCTATAAAAATTTCATAAATGTTTTGTATGAAACATTTCTGTTATGTTCTGAAAGTAAATATAAAATGTCTTAAAGACATACCTACAACATTCTAAGATGATCTCAAAACATCCCAAAAAGATGGCCGAGGGACGTTAAAAAGGGCGACATGGTCATTGCCAGAAACATTTCTGGTATATCTGTGGGAAAATAGGGTCATTCCTGGGATGTTTCTATTGTCGCATGCATATGTTTCTGGCATGTTTCTAGTATATACTTGTGTTATTAGGGGGTAAATTTAAGAAAATATTATCTGAATTCTAGAAAATCTTAGGCGAATTTAATTTAATTTTCACTATAATTTTCTAAATTTTGTAGTGATTTATAAAACTTATTTGCTGCTATTTATCACGGTTTGATACATTTAAGCCTATCAAATAATTCAATCGAATGAATTATTGATATTAGTCTAATTTTGGATTGGCGCTATATTGATCAAAAATTTGATTGTAATACTACCTTACTGGATTAATAGTATTCAAAATTTCTTTCCGTGTATTAGATTTTTGTAGAAAGAAAAGCAACTTTTAATTTTGGTTAGACATTTACTACAGACGTACTAAAACTAATTTTCCAAGCAAAGTAAATAAATTGCATTACTCCAATTTTTTATTTTCCTCTCATTTAAATTTTACAAAATAGGGGGGGCAGCTTGCACCCTTTTCCCCCTTGTATTTTATAATTACCTTAAATGTTGGGTTGGGTCCAAACTCCACTTGTTTAAAATTGAAGGCCTTGGTGCGAGAACAAGTCAAGTCAATTTTCGAGCTAAGCAAAAATAGGTTAACTGCACTAACTAATAAAGGTTGACACATTTTTGCTTCGCACGAAAATGGACTTGCCTTGTTTTTGCACCAAGGTGTTACCTACTGCTTCTGAGAATTTTGTAGTGCAAATAAAGAACATTGTAATATTTTCCACAGAAACAACCTAATTATGTAAATGCAATCATTTTTGTAAAACGTGATTTAAAATTCATAAAGCCTTAAAACCTTACATATAATACTTCAACAAACAATTTTTGCGAACAACACAATGAAAACTAAGATTTTTGTTATCATTATTTGCCAAAATAAAACTAACACCAGAATCTCTAAAATCCAAGTACAAATTAAGATAGTGTATAACAATAGAAATCCTGAAATAATATATATCAAAAAACATCAAAGTTTGAAACAGTAGCAAAAGATATGTGATTTAAGATGAACATCACCAAATGTTTGCTATTGCTTTTATTATTTTACAATGTAAGTACTAAATTTTATAGTTTTAATATTGTTAATTTTAAGTATCAATAAATTTTTTACAATTTAACCAAAAAAATAAAATAATGTTTTTAAATTTAAATAAAAATATAAAAAAAATTTAACACCTATTTTAGGTTGACTTGGGAACAAGTAGAACATTTCTAGATTGCAAAAATAAAGGCTTCTTGTGTTATGATGAAACACACTTTTATCAATGCGTGGAACACCTGAATACCACCAAAATAATCGGGCTTCCCGTAAAATGCCCCGAAGGATTAATTTGTAACGATGCATTGGATTTGGAATGTGATGAACCATGGGTCTTGTCTACTACGACTAAAAAACCAATAACTACTGAAAGTACAACTTCTGAAAGATCCACGACTACCACAGCTAAGGCATCTACTACTACCACTGAAGGATCTGCTACCACCACTGACGGCACAACCGAAGAACCGACCACTTCAACAACTGAAGGATCGTCTACCAGTAGCACAGCTGAACCATCTACTTCTACCACTGAAGGATCTGTTACCACCACTGACGGCACAACCGTGGAACCGACCACTTCAACAACTGAAGGATCTTCCACCAGTAGCACAGCTGAACCATCTACTTCTACCACTGAAGGATCTGCTACAACCACTGACGGCACAACCGTAGAACCGACCACTTCAACAACTGAAGGATCGTCTACCAGTAGCACAGCTGAACCATCTACTTCCACCACTGAAGGATCTGCTACCACCACTGACGGCACAACCGTAGAACCGACCACTTCAACAACTGAAGGATCTTCCACCAGTAGCACAGCTAAACCATCTACTTCCACCACTGAAGGATCTGCTACCACCACTGACGGCACAACCGTAGAACCGACCACTTCAACAACTGAAGGATCTTCCACCAGTAGCACAGCTGAACCATCTACTTCCACCACTGAAGGATCTGCTACCACCACTGACGGCACAACCGTAGAACCGACCACTTCAACAACTGAAGGATCGTCTACCAGTAGCACAGCTGAACCATCTACTTCCACCACTGAAGGATCTGCTACCACCACTGACGGCACAACCGTAGAACCGACCACTTCAACAACTGAAGGATCTTCCACCAGTAGCACAGCTGAACCATCTACTTCCACCACTGAAGGATCTGCTCCCACCACTGACGGCACAACCGTAGAACCGACCACTTCAACAACTGAAGGATCGTCTACCAGTAGCACAGCTGAACCATCTACTTCCACCACTGAAGGATCTGCTACCACCACTGACGGCACAACCGTAGAACCGACCACTTCAACAACTGAAGGATCGTCTACCAGTAGCACAGCTGAACCATCTACTTCCACCACTGAAGGATCTGCTACCACCACTGACGGCACAACCGTAGAACCGACCACTTCAACAACTGAAGGATCTTCCACCAGTAGCACAGCTGAACCATCTACTTCCACCACTGAAGGATCTGCTCCCACCACTGACGGCACAACCGTAGAACCGACCACTTCAACAACTGAAGGATCGTCTACCAGTAGCACAGCTGAACCATCTACTTCCACCACTGAAGGATCTGCTACCACCACTGACGGCACAACCGTAGAACCGACCACTTCAACAACTGAAGGATCTTCCACCAGTAGCACAGCTAAACCATCTACTTCCACCACTGAAGGATCTGCTACCACCACTGACGGCACAACCGTAGAACCGACCACTTCAACAACTGAAGGATCTTCCACCAGTAGCACAGCTGAACCATGTACTTCCACCACTGAAGGATCTGCTACCACCACTGACGGCACAACCGTAGAACCGACCACTTCAACAACTGAAGGATCGTCTACCAGTAGCACAGCTGAACCATCTACTTCCACCACTGAAGGATCTGCTACCACCACTGACGGCACAACCGTAGAACCGACCACTTCAACAACTGAAGGATCTTCCACCAGTAGCACAGCTGAACCATCTACTTCCACCACTGAAGGATCTGCTCCCACCACTGACGGCACAACCGTAGAACCGACCACTTCAACAACTGAAGGATCGTCTACCAGTAGCACAGCTGAACCATCTACTTCCACCACTGAAGGATCTGCTACCACCACTGACGGCACAACCGTAGAACCGACCACTTCAACAACTGAAGGATCGTCTACCAGTAGCACAGCTGAACCATCTACTTCCACCACTGAAGGATCTGCTACCACCACTGACGGCACAACCGTAGAACCGACCACTTCAACAACTGAAGGATCTTCCACCAGTAGCACAGCTGAACCATCTACTTCCACCACTGAAGGATCTGCTCCCACCACTGACGGCACAACCGTAGAACCGACCACTTCAACAACTGAAGGATCGTCTACCAGTAGCACAGCTGAACCATCTACTTCCACCACTGAAGGATCTGCTACCACCACTGACGGCACAACCGTAGAACCGACCACTTCAACAACTGAAGGATCTTCCACCAGTAGCACAGCTGAACCATCTACTTCCACCACTGAAGGATCTGCTACCACCACTGACGGCACAACCGTAGAACCGACCACTTCAACAACTGAAGGATCGTCTACCAGTAGCACAGCTGAACCATCTACTTCCACCACTGAAGGATCTGCTACCACCACTGACGGCACAACCGTAGAACCGACCACTTCAACAACTGAAGGATCTTCCACCAGTAGCACAGCTGAACCATCTACTTCCACCACTGAAGGATCTGCTCCCACCACTGACGGCACAACCGTAGAACCGACCACTTCAACAACTGAAGGATCGTCTACCAGTAGCACAGCTGAACCATCTACTTCCACCACTGAAGGATCTGCTACCACCACTGACGGCACAACCGTAGAACCGACCACTTCAACAACCGAAGGATCTTCCACCAGTACCTCAGCTGAACCATCTACTTCCACCACTGAAGGATCTGCTACCACCACTGACGGCACAACCGTAGAACCGACCACTTCAACAACTGAAGGATCTTCCACCAGTAGCACAGCTGAACCATCTACTTCCACCACTGAAGGATCTGCTACCACCACTGACGGCACAACCGTAGAACCGACCACTTCAACAACTGAAGGATCTTCCACCAGTAGCACAGCTGAACCATCTACTTCCACCACTGAAGGATCTGCTACCACCACTGACGGCACAACCGTAGAACCGACCACTTCAACAACTGAAGGATCGTCTACCAGTAGCACAGCTGAACCATCTACTTCCACCACTGAAGGATCTGCTACCACCACTGACGGCACAACCGTAGAACCGACCACTTCAACAACTGAAGGATCTTCCACCAGTAGCACAGCTGAACCATCTACTTCAACAACTGAAGGATCTTCCACCAGTAGCACAGCTGAACCATCTACTTCCACCACTGAAGGATCTGCTACCACCACTGACGGCACAACCGTGGAACCGACCACTTCAACAACTGAAGGATCGTCTACCAGTAGCACAGCTGAACCATCTACTTCCACCACTGAAGGATCTGCTACCACCACTGACAGCACAACCGTAGAACCGACCACTTCAACAACTGAAGGATCGTCTACCAGTAGCACAGCTGAACCATCTACTTCCACCACTGAAGGATCTGCTACCACCACTGACGGCACAACCGTAGAACCGACCACTTCAACAACTGAAGGATCGTCTACCAGTAGCACAGCTGAACCATCTACTTCCACCACTGAAGGATCTGCTACCACCACTGACGGCACAACCGTAGAACCGACCACTTCAACAACTGAAGGATCTTCCACCAGTAGCACAGCTGAACCATCTACTTCTACCACTGAAGGATCTGCTACCACCACTGACGGCACAACCGTAGAACCGACCACTTCAACAACTGAAGGATCGTCTACCAGTAGCACAGCTGAACCATCTACTTCTACCACTGAAGGATCTGCTACCACCACTGACGGCACAACCGTAGAACCGACCACTTCAACAACTGAAGGATCGTCTACCAGTAGCACAGCTGAACCATCTAATTCTACCACTGAAGGATCTGCTACCACCACTGACGGCACAACCGTAGAACCGACCACTTCAACAACTGAAGGATCTTCTACCAGTAGCACAGCTGAACCATCCACTTCTACAACTGAAGGATCTGCTACCACCACTGACGGCACAACCGTAGAACCGACCACTTCAACAACTGAAGGATCGTCTACCAGTAGCACAGCTGAACCATCTACTTCTACCACTGAAGGATCTGCTACCACCACTGAAGGCACAACCGTAGAACCGACCACTTCAACAACTGAAGGATCGTCTACAAGTAGCACAGCTGAACCATCTACTTTTACCACTGAAGGATCTGCTACCACCACTGACGACACAACCGTAGAACCGACCACTTCAACAACTGAAGGATCGTCCACCAGTAGCACAGCTGAACCATCTACTTCTACCACTGAAGGATTTGCTACCACCACTGACGGCACAACCGTAGAACCGACCACTTCAACAACTGAAGGATCGTCTACCAGTAGCACAGCTGAACCATCTACTTCCACCACTGAAGGATCTGCTACCACCACTGAAGGCACAACCGTAGAACCGACCACTTCAACAACTGAAGGATCTGTTCCCACCACTGACGGCACAACCGTAGAACCGACCACTTCAACAACTGAAGGATCGTCTACAAGTAGCACAGCTAAACCATCTACTTCTACCACTGAAGGATCTGCTACCACCACTGAAGGCACAACCGTAGAACCGACCACTTCAACAACTGAAGGATCGTCTACCAGTAGCACAGCTGAACCATCTACTTCCACCACTGAAGGATCTGCTACCACCACTGAAGGCACAACCGTAGAACCGACCACTTCAACAACTGAAGGATCTGTCCCCACCACTGACGGCACAACCGTAGAACCGACCACTTCAACAACTGAAGGATCGTCTACCAGTAGCACAGCTGAACCATCTACTTCAACAACTGAAGGATCGTCTACCAGTAGCACAGCTGAAACATCTACTTCTACCACTGAAGGATCTGCTACCACCACTGACGGCACAACCGTAGAACCGACCACTTCAACAACTGAAGGATCGTCCACCAGTAGCACAGCTGAACCATCTACTTCAACAACTGAAGGATCGTCTACCAGTAGCACAGATGAACCATCTACTTCCACCACTGAAGAATCTGCTACCACCACTGACGGCACAACCGTAGAACCGACCACTTCAACAACTGAAGGATCTGTTACCACCACTGACGGCACAACCGTAGAACCGACCACTTCAACAACTGAAAGATCTTCCACCAGTAGCACAGCTGAACCATCTACTTCTACCACTGAAGGATCTGCTACCACCACTGACGGCACAACCGTAGAACCGACCACTTCAACAACTGAAGGATCTTCCACCAGTAGCACAGCTGAACCATCTACTTCTACTACTGAAGGATCTGTTCCCACCACTGACGGCACAACCGTAGAACCGACCACTTCAACAACTGAAGGATCGTCTACCAGTAGCACAGCTGAACCATCTACTTCTACCACTGAAGGATCTGCTACCACCACTGACGGCACAACCGTTGAACCGACCACTTCAACAACTGAAGGATCGTCTACCAGTAGCACAGCTGAACCATCTACTTCTACCACTGAAGGATCTGCTACCACCACTGACGGCACAACCGTAGAACCGACCACTTCAACAACTGAAGGATCGTCTACCAGTAGCACAGCTGAACCATCTACTTCCACCACTGAAGGATCTGCTACCACCACTGAAGGCACAACCGTAGAACCGACCACTTCAACAACTGAAGGATCGTCTACAAGTAGCACAGCTGAACCATCTACTTCTACCACTGAAGGATCTGCTACCACCACTGACGACACAACCGTAGAACCGACCACTTCAACAACTGAAGGATCGTCCACCAGTAGCACAGCTGAACCATCTACTTCTACCACTGAAGGATCTGCTACCACCACTGACGGCACAACCGTAGAACCGACCACTTCAACAACTAAAGGATCGTCTACCAGTAGCACAGCTGAACCATCTACTTCCACCACTGAAGGATCTGCTACCACCACTGACGGCACAACCGTAGAACCGACCACTTCAACAACTGAAGGATCGTCTACCAGTAGCACAGCTGAACCATCTACTTCCACCACTGAAGGATCTGCTACCACCACTGACGGCACAACCGTAGAACCGACCACTTCAACAACTGAAGGATCTTCCACCAGTAGCACAGCTGAACCATCTACTTCCACCACTGAAGGATCTGCTCCCACCACTGACGGCACAACCGTAGAACCGACCACTTCAACAACTGAAGGATCGTCTACCAGTAGCACAGCTGAACCATCTACTTCCACCACTGAAGGATCTGCTACCACCACTGACGGCACAACCGTAGAACCGACCACTTCAACAACTGAAGGATCGTCTACAAGTAGCACAGCTGAACCATCTACTTCCACCACTGAAGGATCTGCTACCACCACTGAAGGCACAACCGTAGAACCGACCACTTCAACAACTGAAGGATCGTCTACCAGTAGCACAGCTGAACCATCTACTTCCACCACTGAAGGATCTGCTACCACCACTGAAGGCACAACCGTAGAACCGACCACTTCAACAACTGAAGGATCGTCTACCAGTAGCACAGCTGAACCATCTACTTCTACCACTGAAGGATCTGCTACCACCACTGAAGGCACAACCGTAGAACCGACCACTTCAACAACTGAAGGATCGTCTACCAGTAGCACAGCTGAACCATCTACTTCTACCACTGAAGGATCTGCTACCACCACTGACGGCACAACCGTAGAACCGACCACTTCAACAACTGAAGGATCGTCTACCAGTAGCACAGCTGAACCATCTAATTCTACCACTGAAGGATCTGCTACCACCACTGACGGCACAACCGTAGAACCGACCACTTCAACAACTGAAGGATCTTCTACCAGTAGCACAGCTGAACAATCCACTTCTACAACTGAAGGATCTGCTACCACCACTGACGGCACAACCGTAGAACCGACCACTTCAACAACTGAAGGATCGTCTACCAGTAGCACAGCTGAACCATCTACTTCTACCACTGAAGGATCTGCTACCACCACTGAAGGCACAACCGTAGAACCGACCACTTCAACAACTGAAGGATCGTCTACAAGTAGCACAGCTGAACCATCTACTTTTACCACTGAAGGATCTGCTACCACCACTGACGACACAACCGTAGAACCGACCACTTCAACAACTGAAGGATCGTCCACCAGTAGCACAGCTGAACCATCTACTTCTACCACTGAAGGATTTGCTACCACCACTGACGGCACAACCGTAGAACCGACCACTTCAACAACTGAAGGATCGTCTACCAGTAGCACAGCTGAACCATCTACTTCCACCACTGAAGGATCTGCTACCACCACTGAAGGCACAACCGTAGAACCGACCACTTCAACAACTGAAGGATCTGTTCCCACCACTGACGGCACAACCGTAGAACCGACCACTTCAACAACTGAAGGATCGTCTACAAGTAGCACAGCTAAACCATCTACTTCTACCACTGAAGGATCTGCTACCACCACTGAAGGCACAACCGTAGAACCGACCACTTCAACAACTGAAGGATCGTCTACCAGTAGCACAGCTGAACCATCTACTTCCACCACTGAAGGATCTGCTACCACCACTGAAGGCACAACCGTAGAACCGACCACTTCAACAACTGAAGGATCTGTCCCCACCACTGACGGCACAACCGTAGAACCGACCACTTCAACAACTGAAGGATCGTCTACCAGTAGCACAGCTGAACCATCTACTTCAACAACTGAAGGATCGTCTACCAGTAGCACAGCTGAAACATCTACTTCTACCACTGAAGGATCTGCTACCACCACTGACGCCACAACCGTAGAACCGACCACTTCAACAACTGAAGGATCGTCCACCAGTAGCACAGCTGAACCATCTACTTCAACAACTGAAGGATCGTCTACCAGTAGCACAGATAAACCATCTACTTCCACCACTGAAGAATCTGCTACCACCACTGACGGCACAACCGTAGAACCGACCACTTCAACAACTGAAGGATCTGTTACCACCACTGACGGCACAACCGTAGAACCGACCACTTCAACAACTGAAGGATCGTCTACCAGTAGCACAGCTGAACCATCTACTTCAACAACTGAAGGATCGTCTACCAGTAGCACAGCTGAAACATCTACTTCTACCACTGAAGGATCTGCTACCACCACTGACGACACAACCGTAGAACCGACCACTTCAACAACTGAAGGATCGTCCACCAGTAGCACAGCTGAACCATCTACTTCTACCACTAAAGGATCTGCTACCACCACTGAAGGCACAACCGTAGAACCGACCACTTCAACAACTGAAGGATCGTCTACCAGTAGCACAGCTGAACCATCTACTTCCACCACTGAAGGATCTGCTACCACCACTGAAGGCACAACTGTAGAACCGACCACTTCAACAACTGAAGGATCTGTCCCCACCACTGACGGCACAACCGTAGAACCGACCACTTCAACAACTGAAGGATCGTCTACCAGTAGCACAGCTGAACCATCTACTTCCACCACTGAAGGATCTGCTACCACCACTGAAGGCACAACCGTAGAACCGACCACTTCAACAACTGAAGGATCTGTTACCACCACTGACGGCACAACCGTAGAACCGACCACTTCAACAACTGAAAGATCTTCCACCAGTAGCACAGCTGAACCATCTACTTCAACAACTGAAGGATCTTTCACCAGTAGCACAGCTGAACCATCTACTTCTACCACTGAAGGATCTGCTACCACCACTGACGGCACAACCGTAGAACCGACCACTTCAACAACTGAAGGATCGTCTACAAGTAGCACAGCTGAACCATCTACTTCTACCACTGAAGGATCTGCTACCACCACTGAAGGCACAACCGTAGAACCGACCACTTCAACAACTGAAGGATCTGTTCCCACCACTGACGGCACAACCGTAGAACCGACCACTTCAACAACTGAAGGATCGTCTACCAGTAGCACAGCTGAACCATCTACTTCCACCACTGAAGGATCTGCTACCACCACTGAAGGCACAACCGTAGAACCGACCACTTCAACAACTGAAGGATCGTCTACCAGTAGCACAGCTGAACCATCTACTTCCACCACTGAAGAATCTGCTACCACCACTGACGGCACAACCGTAGAACCGACCACTTCAACAACTGAAGGATCGTCTACCAGTAGCACAGCTGAACCATCTACTTCCACCACTGAAGGATCTGCTACCACCACTGAAGGCACAACCGTAGAACCGACCACTTCAACAACTGAAGGATCTGTTCCCACCACTGACGGCACAACCGTAGAACCGACCACTTCAACAACTGAAGGATCGTCTACAAGTAGCACAGCTGAACCATCTACTTCCACCACTGAAGGATCTGCTACCACCACTGAAGGCACAACCGTAGAACCGACCACTTCAACAACTGAAGGATCGTCTACCAGTAGCACAGCTGAACCATCTACTTCCACCACTGAAGGATCTGCTACCACCACTGAAGGCACAACCGTAGAACCGACCACTTCAACAACTGAAGGATCGTCTACCAGTAGCACAGCTGAACCATCTACTTCCACCACTGAAGGATCTGCTACCACCACTGAAGGCACAACCGTAGAACCAACCACTTCAACAACTGAAGGATCTGTTCCGACCACTGACGGCACAACCGTAGAACCGACCACTTCAACAACTGAAGGATCGTCTACAAGTAGCACAGCTGAACCATCTACTTCCACCACTGAAGGATCTGCTACCACCACTGAAGGCACAACCGTAGAACCGACCACTTCAACAACTGAAGGATCGTCTACCAGTAGCACAGCTGAACCATCTACTTCCACCACTGAAGGATCTGCTACCACCACTGAAGGCACAACCGTAGAACCGACCACTTCAACAACTGAAGGATCGTCTACCAGTAGCACAGCTGAACCATCTACTTCCACCACTGAAGGATCTGCTACCACCACTGAAGGCACAACCGTAGAACCGACCACTTCAACAACTGAAGGATCGTCTACCAGTAGCACAGCTGAACCATCTACTTCCACCACTGAAGGATCTGCTACCACCACTGAAGGCACAACCGTAGAACCGACCACTTCAACAACTGAAGGATCGTCTACCAGTAGCACAGCTGAACCATCTACTTCCACCACTGAAGGATCTGCTACCACCACTGAAGGCACAACCGTAGAACCGACCACTTCAACAACTGAAGGATCGTCTACCAGTAGCACAGCTGAACCATCTACTTCTACCACTGAAGGATCTGCTACCACCACTGAAGGCACAACCGTAGAACCGACCA
The DNA here is from genome assembly GCA_921294245.1 of Brassicogethes aeneus. Taxonomy (NCBI): domain Eukaryota; kingdom Metazoa; phylum Arthropoda; class Insecta; order Coleoptera; family Nitidulidae; genus Brassicogethes; species Brassicogethes aeneus. The sequence continues at coordinate 2,938,663 of OV121142.1, read as the reverse complement.
CTTCAACAACTGAAGGATCGTCTACAAGTAGTACAGCTGAACCATCTACTTCCACCACTGAAGGATCTGCTACCACCACTGAAGGCACAACCGTAGAACCGACCACTTCAACAACTGAAGGATCGTCTACCAGTAGCACAGCTGAACCATCTACTTCCACCACTGAAGGATCTGCTACCACCACTGAAGGCACAACCGTAGAACCGACCACTTCAACAACTGAAGGATCTGTTCCGACCACTGACGGCACAACCGTAGAACCGACCACTTCAACAACTGAAGGATCGTCTACAAGTAGCACAGCTGAACCATCTACTTCCACCACTGAAGGATCTGCTACCACCACTGAAGGCACAACCGTAGAACCGACCACTTCAACAACTGAAGGATCGTCTACCAGTAGCACAGCTGAACCATCTACTTCCACCACTGAAGGATCTGCTACCACCACTGAAGGCACAACCGTAGAACCGACCACTTCAACAACTGAAGGATCGTCTACCAGTAGCACAGCTGAACCATCTACTTCTACCACTGAAGGATCTGCTACCACCACTGAAGGCACAACCGTAGAACCGACCACTTCAACAACTGAAGGATCGTCTACCAGTAGCACAGCTGAACCATCTACTTCTACCACTGAAGGATCTGCTACCACCACTGACGGCACAACCGTAGAACCGACCACTTCAACAACTGAAGGATCGTCTACCAGTAGCACAGCTGAACCATCTAATTCTACCACTGAAGGATCTGCTACCACCACTGACGGCACAACCGTAGAACCGACCACTTCAACAACTGAAGGATCTTCTACCAGTAGCACAGCTGAACCATCCACTTCTACAACTGAAGGATCTGCTACCACCACTGACGGCACAACCGTAGAACCGACCACTTCAACAACTGAAGGATCGTCTACCAGTAGCACAGCTGAACCATCTACTTCTACCACTGAAGGATCTGCTACCACCACTGAAGGCACAACCGTAGAACCGACCACTTCAACAACTGAAGGATCGTCTACAAGTAGCACAGCTGAACCATCTACTTTTACCACTGAAGGATCTGCTACCACCACTGACGACACAACCGTAGAACCGACCACTTCAACAACTGAAGGATCGTCCACCAGTAGCACAGCTGAACCATCTACTTCTACCACTGAAGGATTTGCTACCACCACTGACGGCACAACCGTAGAACCGACCACTTCAACAACTGAAGGATCGTCTACCAGTAGCACAGCTGAACCATCTACTTCCACCACTGAAGGATCTGCTACCACCACTGAAGGCACAACCGTAGAACCGACCACTTCAACAACTGAAGGATCTGTTCCCACCACTGACGGCACAACCGTAGAACCGACCACTTCAACAACTGAAGGATCGTCTACAAGTAGCACAGCTAAACCATCTACTTCTACCACTGAAGGATCTGCTACCACCACTGAAGGCACAACCGTAGAACCGACCACTTCAACAACTGAAGGATCGTCTACCAGTAGCACAGCTGAACCATCTACTTCCACCACTGAAGGATCTGCTACCAGTAGCACAGCTGAAACATCTACTTCTACCACTGAAGGATCTGCTACCACCACTGACGGCACAACCGTAGAACCGACCACTTCAACAACTGAAGGATCGTCTACCAGTAGCACAGCTGAACCATCTACTTCAACAACTGAAGGATCGTCTACCAGTAGCACAGCTGAAACATCTACTTCTACCACTGAAGGATCTGCTACCACCACTGACGCCACAACCGTAGAACCGACCACTTCAACAACTGAAGGATCGTCTACCAGTAGCACAGCTGAACCATCTACTTCAACAACTGAAGGATCGTCTACCAGTAGCACAGCTGAAACATCTACTTCTACCACTGAAGGATCTGCTACCACCACTGACGCCACAACCGTAGAACCGACCACTTCAACAACTGAAGGATCGTCTACCAGTAGCACAGCTGAACCATCTACTTCAACAACTGAAGGATCGTCTACCAGTAGCACAGCTGAAACATCTACTTCTACCACTGAAGGATCTGCTACCACCACTGACGCCACAACCGTAGAACCGACCACTTCAACAACTGAAGGATCGTCTACCAGTAGCACAGCTGAACCATCTACTTCAACAACTGAAGGATCTTCCACCAGTAGCACAGCTGAACCATCTACTTCTACTACTGAAGGATCTGTTCCCACCACTGACGGCACAACCGTAGAACCGACCACTTCAACAACTGAAGGATCGTCTACCAGTAGCACAGCTGAACCATCTACTTCAACAACTGAAGGATCGTCTACCAGTAGCACAGCTGAAACATCTACTTCTACCACTGAAGGATCTGCTACCACCACTGACGCCACAACCGTAGAACCGACCACTTCAACAACTGAAGGATCGTCTACCAGTAGCACAGCTGAACCATCTACTTCAACAACTGAAGGATCGTCTACCAGTAGCACAGCTGAAACATCTACTTCTACCACTGAAGGATCTGCTACCACCACTGACGGCACAACCGTAGAACCGACCACTTCAACAACTGAAGGATCTTCCACCAGTAGCACAGCTGAACCATCTACTTCTACTACTGAAGGATCTGTTCCCACCACTGACGGCACAACCGTAGAACCGACCACTTCAACAACTGAAGGATCGTCTACCAGTAGCACAGCTGAACCATCTACTTCTACCACTGAAGGATCTGCTACCACCACTGACGGCACAACCGTTGAACCGACCACTTCAACAACTGAAGGATCGTCTACCAGTAGCACAGCTGAACCATCTACTTCTACCACTGAAGGATCTGCTACCACCACTGACGGCACAACCGTAGAACCGACCACTTCAACAACTGAAGGATCGTCTACCAGTAGCACAGCTGAACCATCTACTTCTACCACTGAAGGATCTGCTACCACCACTGAAGGCACAACCGTAGAACCGACCACTTCAACAACTGAAGGATCGTCTACAAGTAGCACAGCTGAACCATCTACTTCTACCACTGAAGGATCTGCTACCACCACTGACGACACAACCGTAGAACCGACCACTTCAACAACTGAAGGATCGTCCACCAGTAGCACAGCTGAACCATCTACTTCTACCACTGAAGGATCTGCTACCACCACTGAAGGCACAACCGTAGAACCGACCACTTCAACAACTGAAGGATCGTCTACCAGTAGCACAGCTGAACCATCTACTTCCACCACTGAAGGATCTGCTACCACCACTGAAGGCACAACCGTAGAACCGACCACTTCAACAACTGAAGGATCTGTCCCCACCACTGACGGCACAACCGTAGAACCGACCACTTCAACAACTGAAGGATCGTCTACCAGTAGCACAGCTGAACCATCTACTTCCACCACTGAAGGATCTGCTACCACCACTGAAGGCACAACCGTAGAACCGACCACTTCAACAACTGAAGGATCTGTTACCACCACTGACGGCACAACCGTAGAACCGACCACTTCAACAACTGAAAGATCTTCCACCAGTAGCACAGCTGAACCATCTACTTCAACAACTGAAGGATCTTTCACCAGTAGCACAGCTGAACCATCTACTTCTACCACTGAAGGATCTGCTACCACCACTGACGGCACAACCGTAGAACCGACCACTTCAACAACTGAAGGATCGTCTACAAGTAGCACAGCTGAACCATCTACTTCTACCACTGAAGGATCTGCTACCACCACTGAAGGCACAACCGTAGAACCGACCACTTCAACAACTGAAGGATCTGTTCCCACCACTGACGGCACAACCGTAGAACCGACCACTTCAACAACTGAAGGATCGTCTACCAGTAGCACAGCTGAACCATCTACTTCCACCACTGAAGGATCTGCTACCACCACTGACGGCACAACCGTAGAACCGACCACTTCAACAACTGAAGGATCGTCTACCAGTAGCACAGCTGAACCATCTACTTCCACCACTGAAGGATCTGCTACCACCACTGAAGGCACAACCGTAGAACCGACCACTTCAACAACTGAAGGATCGTCTACCAGTAGCACAGCTGAACCATCTACTTCCACCACTGAAGGATCTGCAACCACCACTGACGGCACAACCGTAGAACCGACCACTTCAACAACTGAAGGATCGTCTACCAGTAGCACAGCTGAACCATTTACTTCCACCACTGAAGGATCTGCTACCACCACTGAAGGCACAACCGTAGAACCGACCACTTCAACAACTGAAGGATCGTCTACCAGTAGCACAGCTGAACCATCTACTTCCACCACTGAAGAATCTGCTACCACCACTGACGGCACAACCGTAGAACCGACCACTTCAACAACTGAAGGATCGTCTACCAGTAGCACAGCTGAACCATCTACTTCCACCACTGAAGGATCTGCTACCACCACTGAAGGCACAACCGTAGAACCGACCACTTCAACAACTGAAGGATCTGTTCCCACCACTGACGGCACAACCGTAGAACCGACCACTTCAACAACTGAAGGATCGTCTACCAGTAGCACAGCTGAACCATCTACTTCCACCACTGAAGGATCTGCTACCACCACTGAAGGCACAACCGTAGAACCGACCACTTCAACAACTGAAGGATCGTCTACCAGTAGCACAGCTGCACCATCTACTTCCACCACTGAAGGATCTGCTACCACCACTGAAGGCACAACCGTAGAACCGACCACTTCAACAACTGAAGGATCTGTTCCCACCACTGACGGCACAACCGTAGAACCGACCACTTCAACAACTGAAGGATCGTCTACCAGTAGCACAGCTGAACCATCTACTTCCACCACTGAAGGATCTGCTACCACCACTGAAGGCACAACCGTAGAACCGACCACTTCAACAACTGAAGGATCGTCTACCAGTAGCACAGCTGAACCATCTACTTCCACCACTGAAGGATCTGCTACCACCACTGAAGGCACAACTGTAGAACCGACCACTTCAACAACTGAAGGATCGTCTACCAGTAGCACAGCTGAACCATCTACTTCCACCACTGAAGGATCTGCTACCACCACTGAAGGCACAACCGTAGAACCGACCACTTCAACAACTGAAGGATCGTCTACCAGTAGCACAGCTGAACCATCTAATTCTACCACTGAAGGATCTGCTACCACCACTGACGGCACAACCGTAGAACCGACCACTTCAACAACTGAAGGATCGTCTACCAGTAGCACAGCTGAACCATCTACTTCCACCACTGAAGGATCTGCTACCACCACTGACGGCACAACCGTAGAACCGACCACTTCAACAACTGAAGGATCTTCTACCAGTAGCACAGCTGAACCATCCACTTCTACAACTGAAGGATCTGCTACCACCACTGACGGCACAACCGTTGAACCGACCACTTCAACAACTGAAGGATCTTCCACCAGTAGCACAGCTGAACCATCTACTTCCACCACTGAAGGATCTGCTACCACCACTGACGGCACAACCGTAGAACCGACCACTTCAACAACTGAAGGATCTTCTACCAGTAGCACAGCTGAACCATCCACTTCTACAACTGAAGGATCTGCTACCACCACTGACGGCACAACCGTAGAACCGACCACTTCAACAACTGAAGGATCGTCTACCAGTAGCACAGCTGAACCATCTACTTCCACCACTGAAGGATCTGCTACCACCACTGACGGCACAACCGTAGAACCGACCACTTCAACAACTGAAGGATCTTCTACCAGTAGCACAGCTGAACCATCCACTTCTACAACTGAAGGATCTGCTACCACCACTGACGGCACAACCGTAGAACCGACCACTTCAACAACTGAAGGATCTTCCACCAGTAGCACAGCTGAACCATCTACTTCCACCACTGAAGGATCTGCTACCACCACTGACGGCACAACCGTAGAACCGACCACTTCAACAACTGAAGGATCGTCTACCAGTAGCACAGCTGAACCATCTACTTCCACCACTGAAGGATCTGCTACCACCACTGACGGCACAACCGTAGAACCGACCACTTCAACAACTGAAGGATCTTCTACCAGTAGCACAGCTGAACCATCCACTTCTACAACTGAAGGATCTGCTACCACCACTGACGGCACAACCGTAGAACCGACCACTTCAACAACTGAAGGATCTTCCACCAGTAGCACAGCTGAACCATCTACTTCCACCACTGAAGGATCTGCTACCACCACTGACGGCACAACCGTAGAACCGACCACTTCAACAACTGAAGGATCTTCCACCAGTAGCACAGCTGAACCATCTACTTCCACCACTGAAGGATCTGCTACCACCACTGACGGCACAACCGTAGAACCGACCACTTCAACAACTGAAGGATCTTCTACCAGTAGCACAGCTGAACCATCCACTTCTACAACTGAAGGATCTGCTACCACCACTGACGGCACAACCGTAGAACCGACCACTTCAACAACTGAAGGATCTTCCACCAGTAGCACAGCTGAACCATCTACTTCCACCACTGAAGGATCTGCTACCACCACTGACGGCACAACCGTAGAACCGACCACTTCAACAACTGAAGGATCGTCTACCAGTAGCACAGCTGAACCATCTACTTCCACCACTGAAGGATCTGCTACCACCACTGACGGCACAACCGTAGAACCGACCACTTCAACAACTGAAGGATCTTCTACCAGTAGCACAGCTGAACCATCCACTTCTACAACTGAAGGATCTGCTACCACCACTGACGGCACAACCGTAGAACCGACCACTTCAACAACTGAAGGATCTTCTACCAGTAGCACAGCTGAACCATCCACTTCTACAACTGAAGGATCTGCTACCACCACTGACGGCACAACCGTAGAACCGACCACTTCAACAACTGAAGGATCTTCTACCAGTAGCACAGCTGAACCATCCACTTCTACAACTGAAGGATCTGCTACCACCACTGACGGCACAACCGTTGAACCGACCACTTCAACAACTGAAGGATCTTCCACCAGTAGCACAGCTGAACCATCTACTTCCACCACTGAAGGATCTGCTACCACCACTGACGGCACAACCGTAGAACCGACCACTTCAACAACTGAAGGATCTTCCACCAGTAGCACAGCTGAACCATCTACTTCCACCACTGAAGGATCTGCTACCACCACTGACGGCACAACCGTAGAACCGACCACTTTAACAACTGAAGGATCTTCCACCAGTAGCACAGCTGAACCATCTACTTCTATCACTGAAGGATCTGCTACCACCACTGACGGCACAACCGTAGAACCGACCACTTCAACAACTGAAGGATCGTCTACCAGTAGCACAGCTGAACCATCTACTTCTACCACTGAAGGATCTGCTACCACCACTGACGGCACAACCGTAGAACCGACCACTTCAACAACTGAAGGATCGTCTACCAGTAGCACAGCTGAACCATCTACTTCCACCACTGAAGGATCTGCTACCACCACTGAAGGCACAACCGTAGAACCGACCACTTCAACAACTGAAGGATCGTCTACCAGTAGCACAGCTGAACCATCTACTTCCACCACTAAAGGATCTGCTACCACCACTGACGGCACAACCGTAGAACCGACCACTTCAACAACTGAAGGATCGTCTACCAGTAGCACAGCTGAACCATCTACTTCCACCACTGAAGGATCTTCTACCACCACTGAAGGCACAACCGTAGAACCGACCACTTCAACAACTGAAGGATCGTCTACCAGTAGCACAGCTGAACCATCTACTTCCACCACTGAAGGATCTGCTACCACCACTGAAGGCACAACCGTAGAACCGACCACTTCAACATCTGAAGGATCGTCTACCAGTAGCACAGCTGAACCATCTACTTCCACCACTGAAGGATCTGCTACCACCACTGAAGGCACAACCGTAGAACCGACCACTTCAACAACTGAAGGATCGTCTACAAGTAGCACAGCTGAACCATCTACTTCTACCACTGAAGGATCTGCTACCACCACTGACGGCACAACCGTAGAACCGACCACTTCAACAACTGAAGGATCGTCTACCAGTAGCACAGCTGAACCATCTACTTCCACCACTGAAGGATCTGCTACCACCACTGAAGGCACAACCGTAGAACCGACCACTTCAACAACTGAAGGATCGTCTACCAGTAGCACAGCTGAACCATCTACTTCCACCACTGAAGGATCTGCTACCACCACTGAAGGCACAACCGTAGAACCGACCACTTCAACAACTGAAGGATCGTCTACCAGTAGCACAGCTGAACCATCTACTTCCACCACTGAAGGATCTGCTACCACCACTGAAGGCACAACCGTAGAACCAACCACTTCAACAACTGAAGGATCGTCTACCAGTAGCACAGCTGAACCATCTACTTCCACCACTGAAGGATCTGCTACCACCACTGAAGGCACAACTGTAGAACCGACCACTTCAACAACTGAAGGATCTGTTCCCACCACTGACGGCACAACCGTAGAACCGACCACTTCAACAACTGAAGGATCGTCTACCAGTAGCACAGCTGAACCATCTACTTCCACCACTGAAGGATCTGCTACCACCACTGACGGCACAACCGTAGAACCGACCACTTCAACAACTGAAGGATCGTCTACCAGTAGCACAGCTGAACCATCTACTTCCACCACTGAAGGATCTGCTACCACCACTGAAGGCACAACCGTAGAACCGACCACTTTAACAACTGAAGGATCATCTACCAGTAGCACAGCTGAACCATCTACTTCCACCACTGAAGGATCTGCAACCACCACTGACGGCACAACCGTAGAACCGACCACTTCAACAACTGAAGGATCGTCTACCAGTAGCACAGCTGAACCATTTACTTCCACCACTGAAGGATCTGCTACCACCACTGAAGGCACAACCGTAGAACCGACCACTTCAACAACTGAAGGATCGTCTACCAGTAGCACAGCTGAACCATCTACTTCCACCACTGAAGAATCTGCTACCACCACTGACGGCACAACCGTAGAACCGACCACTTCAACAACTGAAGGATCGTCTACCAGTAGCACAGCTGAACCATCTACTTCCACCACTGAAGGATCTGCTACCACCACTGAAGGCACAACCGTAGAACCGACCACTTCAACAACTGAAGGATCTGTTCCCACCACTGACGGCACAACCGTAGAACCGACCACTTCAACAACTGAAGGATCGTCTACCAGTAGCACAGCTGAACCATCTACTTCCACCACTGAAGGATCTGCTACCACCACTGAAGGCACAACCGTAGAACCGACCACTTCAACAACTGAAGGATCGTCTACCAGTAGCACAGCTGAACCATCTACTTCCACCACTGAAGGATCTGCTACCACCACTGAAGGCACAACCGTAGAACCGACCACTTCAACAACTGAAGGATCTGTTCCCACCACTGACGGCACAACCGTAGAACCGACCACTTCAACAACTGAAGGATCGTCTACCAGTAGCACAGCTGAACCATCTACTTCCACCACTGAAGGATCTGCTACCACCACTGAAGGCACAACCGTAGAACCGACCACTTCAACAACTGAAGGATCGTCTACCAGTAGCACAGCTGAACCATCTACTTCCACCACTGAAGGATCTGCTACCACCACTGAAGGCACAACCGTAGAACCGACCACTTCAACAACTGAAGGATCGTCTACCAGTAGCACAGCTGAACCATCTACTTCCACCACTGAAGGATCTGCTACCACCACTGAAGGCACAACCGTAGAATCGACCACTTCAACAACTGAAGGATCGTCTACCAGTAGCACAGCTGAACCATCTAATTCTACCACTGAAGGATCTGCTACCACCACTGACGGCACAACCGTAGAACCGACCACTTCAACAACTGAAGGATCTTCTACCAGTAGCACAGCTGAACCATCCACTTCTACAACTGAAGGATCTGCTACCACCACTGACGGCACAACCGTTGAACCGACCACTTCAACAACTGAAGGATCTTCCACCAGTAGCACAGCTGAACCATCTACTTCCACCACTGAAGGATCTGCTACCACCACTGACGGCACAACCGTAGAACCGACCACTTCAACAACTGAAGGATCTTCTACCAGTAGCACAGCTGAACCATCCACTTCTACAACTGAAGGATCTGCTACCACCACTGACGGCACAACCGTAGAACCGACCACTTCAACAACTGAAGGATCGTCTACCAGTAGCACAGCTGAACCATCTACTTCCACCACTGAAGGATCTGCTACCACCACTGACGGCACAACCGTAGAACCGACCACTTCAACAACTGAAGGATCTTCTACCAGTAGCACAGCTGAACCATCCACTTCTACAACTGAAGGATCTGCTACCACCACTGACGGCACAACCGTAGAACCGACCACTTCAACAACTGAAGGATCTTCCACCAGTAGCACAGCTGAACCATCTACTTCCACCACTGAAGGATCTGCTACCACCACTGACGGCACAACCGTAGAACCGACCACTTCAACAACTGAAGGATCTTCTACCAGTAGGACAGCTGAACCATCCACTTTTACAACTGAAGGATCTGCTACCACCACTGACGGCACAACCGTAGAACCGACCACTTCAACAACTGAAGGATCGTCTACCAGTAGCACAGCTGAACCATCTACTTCCACCACTGAAGGATCTGCTACCACCACTGACGGCACAACCGTAGAACCGACCACTTCAACAACTGAAGGATCTTCTACCAGTAGCACAGCTGAACCATCCACTTCTACAACTGAAGGATCTGCTACCACCACTGACGGCACAACCGTAGAACCGACCACTTCAACAACTGAAGGATCTTCTACCAGTAGCACAGCTGAACCATCCACTTCTACAACTGAAGGATCTGCTACCACCACTGACGGCACAACCGTAGAACCGACCACTTCAACAACTGAAGGATCTTCTACCAGTGGCACAGCTGAACCATCCACTTCTACAACTGAAGGATCTGCTACCACCACTGACGGCACAACCGTTGAACCGACCACTTCAACAACTGAAGGATCTTCCACCAGTAGCACAGCTGAACCATCTACTTCCACCACTGAAGGATCTGCTACCACCACTGACGGCACAACCGTAGAACCGACCACTTCAACAACTGAAGGATCTTCCACCAGTAGCACAGCTGAACCATCTACTTCCACCACTGAAGGATCTGCTACCACCACTGACGGCACAACCGTAGAACCGACCACTTTAACAACTGAAGGATCTTCCACCAGTAGCACAGCTGAACCATCTACTTCTATCACTGAAGGATCTGCTACCACCACTGACGGCACAACCGTAGAACCGACCACTTCAACAACTGAAGGATCGTCTACCAGTAGCACAGCTGAACCATCTACTTCTACCACTGAAGGATCTGCTACCACCACTGACGGCACAACCGTAGAACCGACCACTTCAACAACTGAAGGATCGTTTACCAGTAGCACAGCTGAACCATCTACTTCCACCACTGAAGGATCTGCTACCACCACTGAAGGCACAACCGTAGAACCGACCACTTCAACAACTGAAGGATCGTCTACCAGTAGCACAGCTGAACCATCTACTTCCACCACTGAAGGATCTGCTACCACCACTGACGGCACAACCGTAGAACCGACCACTTCAACAACTGAAGGATCGTCTACCAGTAGCACAGCTGAACCATCTACTTCCACCACTGAAGGATCTGCTACCACCACTGAAGGCACAACCGTAGAACCGACCACTTCAACAACTGAAGGATCGTCTACCAGTAGCACAGCTGAACCATCTACTTCCACCACTGAAGGATCTGCTACCACCACTGAAGGCACAACCGTAGAACCGACCACTTCAACATCTGAAGGATCGTCTACCAGTAGCACAGCTGAACCATCTACTTCCACCACTGAAGGATCTGCTACCACCACTGAAGGCACAACCGTAGAACCGACCACTTCAACAACTGAAGGATCGTCTACAAGTAGCACAGCTGAACCATCTACTTCTACCACTGAAGGATCTGCTACCACCACTGACGGCACAACCGTAGAACCGACCACTTCAACAACTGAAGGATCGTCTACCAGTAGCACAGCTGAACCATCTACTTCCACCACTGAAGGATCTGCTACCACCACTGAAGGCACAACCGTAGAACCGACCACTTCAACAACTGAAGGATCGTCTACCAGTAGCACAGCTGAACCATCTATTTCCACCACTGAAGGATCTGCTACCACCACTGAAGGCACAACCGTAGAACCGACCACTTCAACAACTGAAGGATCGTCTACCAGTAGCACAGCTGAACCATCTACTTCCACCACTGAAGGATCTGCTACCACCACTGAAGGCACAACCGAAGAACCGACCACTTCAACAACTGAAGGATCGTCTACAAGTAGCACAGCTGAACCATCTACTTCTACCACTGAAGGATCTGCTACCACCACTGACGGCACAACCGTAGAACCGACCACTTCAACAACTGAAGGATCGTCTACCAGTAGCACAGCTGAACCATCTACTTCTACCACTGAAGGATCTGCTACCACCACTGAAGGCACAACCGTAGAACCGACCACTTCAACAACTGAAGGATGGTCTACAAGTAGCACAGCTGAACCATCTACTTCTACCACTGAAGGATCTGCTACCACCACTGAAGGCACAACCGTAGAACCGACCACTTCAACAACTGAAGGATCGTCTACAAGTAGCACAGCTGAACCATCTACTTCTACCACTGAAGGATCTGCTACCACCACTGACGGCACAACCGTAGAACCGACCACTTCAACAACTGAAGGATCGTCTACCAGTAGCACAGCTGAACCATCTACTTCCACCACTGAAGGATCTGCTACCACCACTGAAGGCACAACCGTAGAACCGACCACTTCAACAACTGAAGAATCGTCTACCAGTAGCACAGCTGAACCATCTACTTCCACCACTGAAGGATCTGCTACCACCACTGAAGGCACAACCGTAGAACCGACCACTTCAACAACTGAAGGATCGTCTACCAGTAGCACAGCTGAACCATCTACTTCTACCACTGAAGGATCTGCTACCACCACTGACGGCACAACCGTAGAACCGACCACTCCAACAACTGAAGGATCGTCTACCAGTAGCACAGCTGAACCATCTATTTCCACCACTGAAGGATCTGCTACCACCACTGAAGGCACAACCGTAGAACCGACCACTTCAACAACTGAAGGATCGTCTACCAGTAGCACAGCTGAACCATCTACTTCCACCACTGAAGGATCTGCTACCACCACTGAAGGCACAACCGTAGAACCGACCACTTCAACAACTGAAGGATCGTCTACCAGTAGCACAGCTGAACCATCTACTTCTACCACTGAAGGATCTGCTACCACCACTGACGGCACAACCGTAGAACCAACCACTTCAACAACTGAAGGATCGTCTACCAGTAGCACAGCTGAACCATCTACTTCCACCACTGAAGGATCTGCTACCACCACTGAAGGCACAACCGTAGAACCGAATACTTCAACAACTGAAGGATCGTCTACCAGTAGCACAGCTGAACCATCTACTTCCACCACTGAAGGATCTGCTACCACCACTGAAGGCACAATTGTAGAACCGACCACTTCAACAACTGAAGGATCGTCTACAAGTAGCACAGCTGAACCATCTACTTCTACCACTGAAGGATCTGCTACCACCACTGACGGCACAACCGTAGAACCGACCACTTCAACAACTGAAGGATGGTCTACAAGTAGCACAGCTGAACCATCTACTTCTACCACTGAAGGATCTGCTACCACCACTGAAGGCACAACCGTAGAACCGACCACTTCAACAACTGAAGGATCGTCTACCAGTAGCACAGCTGAACCATCTACTTCCACCACTGAAGGATCTGCTACCACCACTGAAGGCACAACCGTAGAACCGACCACTTCAACAACTGAAGGATCGTCTACCAGTAGCACAGCTGAACCATCTACTTCCACCACTGAAGGATCTGCTACCACCACTGAAGGCACAACCGTAGAACCGACCACTTCAACAACTGAAGGATCGTCTACCAGTAGCACAGCTGAACCATCTACTTCCACCACTGAAGAATCTGCTACCACCACTGACGGCACAACCGTAGAACCGACCATTTCAACAACTGAAGGATCGTCTACCAGTAGCACAGCTGAACCATCTACTTCCACCACTGAAGGATCTGCTACCACCACTGAAGGCACAACCGTAGAACCGACCACTTCAACAACTGAAGGATCTGTTCCCACCACTGACGGCACAACCGTAGAACCGACCACTTCAACAACTGAAGGATCGTCTACCAGTAGCACAGCTGAACCATCTACTTCCACCACTGAAGGATCTGCTACCACCACTGAAGGCACAACCGTAGAACCGACCACTTCAACAACTGAAGGATCGTCTACCAGTAGCACAGCTGAACCATCTACTTCCACCACTGAAGGATCTGCTACCACCACTGAAGGCACAACCGTAGAACCGACCACTTCAACAACTGAAGGATCGTCTACCAGTAGCACAGCTGAACCATCTAATTCTACCACTGAAGGATCTGCTACCACCACTGACGGCACAACCGTAGAACCGACCACTTCAACAACTGAAGGATCGTCTACCAGTAGCACAGCTGAACCATCTACTTCCACCACTGAAGGATCTGCTACCACCACTGACGGCACAACCGTAGAACCGACCACTTCAACAACTGAAGGATCTTCTACCAGTAGCACAGCTGAACCATCCACTTCTACAACTGAAGGATCTGCTACCACCACTGACGGCACAACCGTTGAACCGACCACTTCAACAACTGAAGGATCTTCCACCAGTAGCACAGCTGAACCATCTACTTCCACCACTGAAGGATCTGCTACCACCACTGACAGCACAACCGTAGAACCGACCACTTCAACAACTGAAGGATCTTCTACCAGTAGCACAGCTGAACCATCCACTTCTACAACTGAAGGATCTGCTACCACCACTGACGGCACAACCGTAGAACCGACCACTTCAACAACTGAAGGATCGTCTACAAGTAGCACAGCTGAACCATCTACTTCTACCACTGAAGGATCTGCTACCACCACTGACGGCACAACCGTAGAACCGACCACTTCAACAACTGAAGGATCGTCTACCAGTAGCACAGCTGAACCATCTACTTCCACCACTGAAGGATCTGCTACCACCACTGAAGGCACAACCGTAGAACCGACCACTTCAACAACTGAAGGATCGTCTACCAGTAGCACAGCTGAACCATCTACTTCTACCACTGAAGGATCTGCTACCACCACTGACGGCACAACCGTAGAACCAACCACTTCAACAACTGAAGGATCGTCTACCACTAGCACAGCTGAACCATCTACTTCCACCACTGAAGGATCTGCTACCACCACTGAAGGCACAACCGTAGAACCGAATACTTCAACAACTGAAGGATCGTCTACCAGTAGCACAGCTGAACCATCTACTTCCACCACTGAAGGATCTGCTACCACCACTGAAGGCACAATTGTAGAACCGACCACTTCAACAACTGAAGGATCGTCTACAAGTAGCACAGCTGAACCATCTACTTCTACCACTGAAGGATCTGCTACCACCACTGACGACACAACCGTAGAACCGACCACTTCAACAACTGAAGGATGGTCTACAAGTAGCACAGCTGAACCATCTACTTCTACCACTGAAGGATCTGCTACCACCACTGAAGGCACAACCGTAGAACCGACCACTTCAACAACTGAAGGATCGTCTACCAGTAGCACAGCTGAACCATCTACTTCCACCACTGAAGGATCTGCTACCACCACTGAAGGCACAACCGTAGAACCGACCACTTCAACAACTGAAGGATCGTCTACCAGTAGCACAGCTGAACCATCTACTTCCACCACTAAAGGATCTGCTACCACCACTGAAGGCACAACCGTAGAACCGACCACTTCAACAACTGAAGGATCGTCTACCAGTAGCACAGCTGAACCATCTACTTCCACCACTGAAGAATCTGCTACCACCACTGACGGCACAACCGTAGAACCGACCACTTCAACAACTGAAGGATCTTCTACCAGTAGCACAGCTGAACCATCCACTTCTACAACTGAAGGATCTGCTACCACCACTGACGGCACAACCGTAGAACCGACCACTTCAACAACTGAAGGATCTTCCACCAGTAGCACAGCTGAACCATCTACTTCCACCACTGAAGGATCTGCTACCACCACTGACGGCACAACCGTAGAACCGACCACTTCAACAACTGAAGGATCTTCTACCAGTAGCACAGCTGAACCATCCACTTCTACAACTGAAGGATCTGCTACCACCACTGACGGCACAACCGTAGAACCGACCACTTCAACAACTGAAGGATCGTCTACCAGTAGCACAGCTGAACCATCTACTTCCACCACTGAAGGATCTGCTACCACCACTGACGGCACAACCGTAGAACCGACCACTTCAACAACTGAAGGATCTTCTACCAGTAGCACAGCTGAACCATCCACTTCTACAACTGAAGGATCTGCTACCACCACTGACGGCACAACCGTAGAACCGACCACTTTAACAACTGAAGGATCTTCTACCAGTAGCACAGCTGAACCATCCACTTCTACAACTGAAGGATCTGCTACCAATACTGACGGCACAACCGTTGAACCGACCACTTTAACAACTGAAGGATCTTCCACCAGTAGCACAGCTGAACCATCTACTTCCACCACTGAAGGATCTGCTACCACCACTGACGGCACAACCGTAGAACCGACCACTTCAACAACTGAAGGATCTTCCACCAGTAGCACAGCTGAACCATCTACTTCCACCACTGAAGGATCTGCTACCACCACTGACGGCACAACCGTAGAACCGACCACTTTAACAACTGAAGGATCTTCCACCAGTAGCACAGCTGAACCATCTACTTCTATCACTGAAGGATCTGCTACCACCACTGACGGCACAACCGTAGAACCGACCACTTCAACAACTGAAGGATCGTCTACCAGTAGCACAGCTGAACCATCTACTTCTACCACTGAAGGATCTGCTACCACCACTGACGGCACAACCGTAGAACCGACCACTTCAACAACTGAAGGATCGTCTACCAGTAGCACAGCTGAACCATCTACTTCCACCACTGAAGGATCTGCTACCACCACTGAAGGCACAACCGTAGAACCGACCACTTCAACAACTGAAGGATCGTCTACCAGTAGCACAGCTGAACCATCTACTTCCACCACTGAAGGATCTGCTACCACCACTGACGGCACAACCGTAGAACCGACCACTTCAACAACTGAAGGATCGTCTACCAGTAGCACAGCTGAACCATCTACTTCCACCACTGAAGGATCTGCTACCACCACTGAAGGCACAACCGTAGAACCGACCACTTCAACAACTGAAGGATCGTCTACCAGTAGCACAGCTGAACCATCTACTTCCACCACTGAAGGATCTGCTACCACCACTGAAGGCACAACCGTAGAACCGACCACTTCAACATCTGAAGGATCGTCTACCAGTAGCACAGCTGAACCATCTACTTCCACCACTGAAGGATCTGCTACCACCACTGAAGGCACAACCGTAGAACCGACCACTTCAACAACTGAAGGATCGTCTATAAGTAGCACAGCTGAACCATCTACTTCTACCACTGAAGGATCTGCTACCACCACTGACGGCACAACCGTAGAACCGACCACTTCAACAACTGAAGGATCGTCTACCAGTAGCACAGCTGAACCATCTACTTCCACCACTAAAGGATCTGCTACCACCACTGAAGGCACAACCGTAGAACCGACCACTTCAACAACTGAAGGATCGTCTACCAGTAGCACAGCTGAACCATCTATTTCCACCACTGAAGGATCTGCTACCACCACTGAAGGCACAACCGTAGAACCGACCACTTCAACAACTGAAGGATCGTCTACCAGTAGCACAGCTGAACCATCTACTTCCACCACTGAAGGATCTGCTACCACCACTGAAGGCACAACCGTAGAACCGACCACTTCAACAACTGAAGGATCGTCTACAAGTAGCACAGCTGAACCATCTACTTCTACCACTGAAGGATCTGCTACCACCACTGACGGCACAACCGTAGAACCGACCACTTCAACAACTGAAGGATCGTCTACCAGTAGCACAGCTGAACCATCTACTTCTACCACTGAAGGATCTGCTACCACCACTGAAGGCACAACCGTAGAACCGACCACTTCAACAACTGAGGGATGGTCTACAAGTAGCACAGCTGAACCATCTACTTCTACCACTGAAGGATCTGCTACCACCACTGACGGCACAACCGTAGAACCGACCACTTCAACAACTGAAGGATCGTCTACCAGTAGCACAGCTGAACCATCTACTTCCACCACTGAAGGATCTGCTACCACCACTGAAGGCACAACCGTAGAACCGACCACTTCAACAACTGAAGGATCGTCTACAAGTAGCACAGCTGAACCATCTACTTCTACCACTGAAGGATCTGCTACCACCACTGACGGCACAACCGTAGAACCGACCACTTCAACAACTGAAGGATCGTCTACCAGTAGCACAGCTGAACCATCTACTTCCACCACTGAAGGATCTGCTACCACCACTGAAGGCACAACCGTAGAACCGACCACTTCAACAACTGAAGGATCGTCTACCAGTAGCACAGCTGAACCATCTACTTCCACCACTGAAGGATCTGCTACCACCACTGAAGGCACAACCGTAGAACCGACCACTTCAACAACTGAAGGCTCTTCCACCAGTAGCACAGCTGAACCATCTACTTCCACCACTGAAGGATCTGCTACCACCACTGAAGGCACAACCGTAGAACCGACCACTTCAACAACTGAAGGATCGTCTACCAGTAGCACAGCTGAACCATCTACTTCCACCACTGAAGGATCTGCTACCACCACTGAAGGCACAACCGTAGAACCGACCACTTCAACAACTGAAGGATCGTCTACCAGTAGCACAGCTGAACCATCTACTTCCACCACTGAAGGATCTGCTACCACCACTGAAGGCACAACCGTAGAACCGACCACTTCAACAACTGAAGGCTCTTCCACCAGTAGCACAGCTGAACCATCTACTTCCACCACTGAAGGATCTGCTACCACCACTGAAGGCACAACCGTAGAACCGACCACTTCAACAACTGAAGGATCGTCTACCAGTAGCACAGCTGAACCATCTACTTCCACCACTGAAGGATCTGCTACCACCACTGAAGGCACAACCGTAGAACCGACCACTTCAACAACTGAAGGATCGTCTACCAGTAGCACAGCTGAACCATCTACTTCCACCACTGAAGGATCTGCTACCACCACTGAAGGCACAACCGTAGAACCGACCACTTCAACAACTGAAGGATCGTCTACCAGTAGCACAGCTGAACCATCTACTTCCACCACTGAAGGATCTGCTACCACCACTGAAGGCACAACCGTAGAACCGACCACTTCAACAACTGAAGGATCGTCTACCAGTAGCACAGCTGAACCATCTACTTCCACCACTGAAGGATCTGCTACCACCACTGAAGGCACAACCGTAGAACCGACCACTTCAACAACTGAAGGATCGTCTACCAGTAGCACAGCTGAACCATCTACTTCCACCACTGAAGGATCTGCTACCACCACTGAAGGCACAACCGTAGAACCGACCACTTCAACAACTGAAGGATCGTCTACAAGTAGCACAGCTGAACCATCTACTTCTACCACTGAAGGATCTGCTACCACCACTGACGGCACAACCGTAGAACCGACCACTTCAACAACTGAAGGATGGTCTACAAGTAGCACAGCTGAACCATCTACTTCTACCACTGAAGGATCTGCTACCACCACTGAAGGCACAACCGTAGAACCGACCACTTCAACAACTGAAGGATCGTCTACAAGTAGCACAGCTGAACCATCTACTTCT
Source organism: Brassicogethes aeneus (assembly GCA_921294245.1). NCBI lineage: Eukaryota > Metazoa > Arthropoda > Insecta > Coleoptera > Nitidulidae > Brassicogethes > Brassicogethes aeneus. The sequence continues at coordinate 2,918,594 of OV121142.1, read as the reverse complement.
ACCACTGAAGGATCTGCTACCACCACTGAAGGCACAATTGTAGAACCGACCACTTCAACAACTGAAGGATCGTCTACCAGTAGCACAGCTGAACCATCTACTTCCACCACTGAAGGATCTGCTACCACCACTGAAGGCACAATTGTAGAACCGACCACTTCTACCACTGAAGGATCTGCTACCACCACTGAAGGCACAATTGTAGAACCGACCACTTCAACAACTGAAGGATCGTCTACCAGTAGCACAGCTGAACCATCTACTTCCACCACTGAAGGATCTGCTACCACCACTGAAGGCACAACCGTAGAACCGACCACTTCAACAACTGAAGGATCGTCTACAAGTAGCACAGCTGAACCATCTACTTCTACCACTGAAGGATCTGCTACCACCACTGACGGCACAACCGTAGAACCGACCACTTCAACAACTGAAGGATGGTCTACAAGTAGCACAGCTGAACCATCTACTTCTACCACTGAAGGATCTGCTACCACCACTGAAGGCACAACCGTAGAACCGACCACTTCAACAACTGAAGGATCGTCTACCAGTAGCACAGCTGAACCATCTACTTCCACCACTGAAGGATCTGCTACCACCACTGACGGCACAACCGTAGAACCGACCACTTCAACAACTGAAGGATGGTCTACAAGTAGCACAGCTGAACCATCTACTTCTACCACTGAAGGATCTGCTACCACCACTGACGGCACAACCGTAGAACCGACCACTTCAACAACTGAAGGATCGTCTACCAGTAGCACAGCTGAACCATCTACTTCCACCACTGAAGGATCTGCTACCACCACTGAAGGCACAACCGTAGAACCGACCACTTCAACAACTGAAGGATCGTCTACAAGTAGCACAGCTGAACCATCTACTTCTACCACTGAAGGATCTGCTACCACCACTGACGGCACAACCGTAGAACCGAATACTTCAACAACTGAAGGATCGTCTACCAGTAGCACAGCTGAACCATCTACTTCTACCACTGAAGGATCTGCTACCACCACTGACGGCACAACCGTAGAACCGACCACTTCAACAACTGAAGGATCGTCTACCAGTAGCACAGCTGAACCATCTACTTCTACCACTGAAGGATCTGCTACCACCACTGACGGCACAACCGTAGAACCGAATACTTCAACAACTGAAGGATCGTCTACCAGTAGCACAGCTGAACCATCTACTTCCACCACTGAAGGATCTGCTACCACCACTGAAGGCACAACCGTAGAACCGACCACTTCAACAACTGAAGGATCGTCTACAAGTAGCACAGCTGAACCATCTACTTCTATTACTGAAGGATCTGCTACCACCACTGACGGCACAACCGTAGAACCGACCACTTCAACAACTGAAGGATCGTCTACCAGTAGCACAGCTGAACCATCTACTTCCACCACTGAAGGATCTGCTACCACCACTGAAGGCACAACCGTAGAACCGACCACTTCAACAACTGAAGGATCGTCTACCAGTAGCACAGCTGAACCATCTACTTCCACCACTGAAGGATCTGCTACCACCACTGACGGCACAACCGTAGAACCGACCACTTCAACAACTGAAGGATCGTCTACCAGTAGCACAGCTGAACCATCTACTTCTACCACTGAAGGATCTGCTACCACCACTGACGGCACAACCGTAGAACCGACCACTTCAACAACTGAAGGATCGTCTACCAGTAGCACAGCTGAACCATCTACTTCCACCACTGAAGGATCTGCTACCACCACTGACGGCACAACCGTAGAACCGACCACTTCAACAACTGAAGGATCGTCTACCAGTAGCACAGCTGAACCATCTACTTCTACCACTGAAGGATCTGCTACCACCACTGACGGCACAACCGTAGAACCGAATACTTCAACAACTGAAGGATCGTCTACCAGTAGCACAGCTGAACCATCTACTTCCACCACTGAAGGATCTGCTACCACCACTGAAGGCACAACCGTAGAACCGACCACTTCAACAACTGAAGGATCGTCTACAAGTAGCACAGCTGAACCATCTACTTCTATTACTGAAGGATCTGCTACCACCACTGACGGCACAACCGTAGAACCGACCACTTCAACAACTGAAGGATCGTCTACCAGTAGCACAGCTGAACCATCTACTTCCACCACTGAAGGATCTGCTACCACCACTGACGGCACAACCGTAGAACCGACCACTTCAACAACTGAAGGATCGTCTACCAGTAGCACAGCTGAACCATCTACTTCTACCACTGAAGGATCTGCTACCACCACTGACGGCACAACCGTAGAACCGAATACTTCAACAACTGAAGGATCGTCTACCAGTAGCACAGCTGAACCATCTACTTCCACCACTGAAGGATCTGCTACCACCACTGAAGGCACAACCGTAGAACCGACCACTTCAACAACTGAAGGATCGTCTACAAGTAGCACAGCTGAACCATCTACTTCTATTACTGAAGGATCTGCTACCACCACTGACGGCACAACCGTAGAACCGACCACTTCAACAACTGAAGGATCGTCTACCAGTAGCACAGCTGAACCATCTACTTCCACCACTGAAGGATCTGCTACCACCACTGAAGGCACAACCGTAGAACCGACCACTTCAACAACTGAAGGATCGTCTACCAGTAGCACAGCTGAACCATCTACTTCCACCACTGAAGGATCTGCTACCACCACTGACGGCACAACCGTAGAACCGACCACTTCAACAACTGAAGGATCGTCTACCAGTAGCACAGCTGAACCATCTACTTCTACCACTGAAGGATCTGCTACCACCACTGACGGCACAACCGTAGAACCGACCACTTCAACAACTGAAGGATCGTCTACCAGTAGCACAGCTGAACCATCTACTTCCACCACTGAAGGATCTGCTACCACCACTGAAGGCACAACCGTAGAACCGACCACTTCAACAACTGAAGGATCGTCTACCAGTAGCACAGCTGAACCATCTACTTCTACCACTGAAGGATCTGCTACCACCACTGAAGGCACAACCGTAGAACCGACCACTTCAACAACTGAAGGATCGTCTACCAGTAGCACAGCTGAACCATCTACTTCCACCACTGAAGGATCTGCTACCACCACTGAAGGCACAACCGTAGAACCGACCACTTCAACAACTGAAGGATCGTCTACCAGTAGCACAGCTGAACCATCTACTTCCACCACTGAAGGATCTGCTACCACCACTGACGGCACAACCGTAGAACCGACCACTTCAACAACTGAAGGATCGTCTACCAGTAGCACAGCTGAACCATCTACTTCTACCACTGAAGGATCTGCTACCACCACTGACGGCACAACCGTAGAACCGACCACTTCAACAACTGAAGGATCGTCTACCAGTAGCACAGCTGAACCATCTACTTCCACCACTGAAGGATCTGCTACCACCACTGAAGGCACAACCGTAGAACCGACCACTTCAACAACTGAAGGATCGTCTACCAGTAGCACAGCTGAACCATCTACTTCCACCACTGAAGGATCTGCTACCACCACTGAAGGCACAACCGTAGAACCGACCACTTCAACAACTGAAGGATCGTCTACCAGTAGCACAGCTGAACCATCTACTTCCACCACTGAAGGATCTGCTACCACCACTGAAGGCACAACCGTAGAACCGACCACTTCAACAACTGAAGGATCGTCTACAAGTAGCACAGCTGAACCATCTACTTCTACCACTGAAGGATCTGCTACCACCACTGACGGCACAACCGTAGAACCGACCACTTCAACAACTGAAGGATCGTCTACCAGTATCACAGCTGAACCATCTACTTCTACCACTGAAGGATCTGCTACCACCACTGACGGCACAACCGTAGAACCCACCACTTCAACAACTGAAGGATCGTCTACCAGTAGCACAGCTGAACCATCTACTTCCACCACTGAAGGATCTGCTACCACCACTGAAGGCACAACCGTAGAACCGACCACTTCAACAACTGAAGGATGGTCTACAAGTAGCACAGCTGAACCATCTACTTCTACCACTGAAGGATCTGCTACCACCACTGACGGCACAACCGTAGAACCGACCACTTCAACAACTGAAGGCTCTTCCACCAGTAGCACAGCTGAACCATCTACTTCAACAACTGAAGGATCTTCCACCAGTAGCACAGCTGAACCATCTACTACTACCACTGAAGGATCTGCCACTACCACTGACGGCACAACACAGTCCATTACCACAACTACCAAAAATCCCTGTGAGGTACCTCAAGTACCAATAGACTTTAAATGTAACGCCAAAGGGCGTTTCCAAGATCCAAATGATCCATTCTGCACATCCTACTTTATTTGTAGTCAACTTAAAAATGGAACATACCTTAAAACGCCATACAGCTGCCCATCAGGAGCATTCTTTGACCCCAGTAGTCTTGTTTGTAATGTCAATTACAAATGTGCTTGTTCATTAACAACTACACAAGCACCCACCAGTACTACACCTGCTGTAAGTACTACGGAAGAAGGCTCTACAACTACAACTCCCTCCAGTACAACAGAGGAAGTGACTTCAACTACACAAATAGATACAACTACGGAACCACTTAGTACCACAACAACTGAGTCATCTGCTACTACCACTGACGGCACAACACAGTCCAGTACAACAACCACTACAAATCCCTGTGAAGTACCTCAAGTACCAATAGACTTTAAATGTAATGCTAAAGGGCGTTTCCAAGATCCAAATGATCCATTCTGCACATCCTACTTTATTTGTAGTCAACTTAAAAATGGAACATACCTTAAAACGCCATACAGCTGCCCATCAGGAGCATTCTTCGACCCCACTAGTCTTGTTTGTAATGTCAATTACAAATGTGCTTGTTCATTAACAACCACACAAGCACCCACCAGTACTACACCAGCTGTAAGTACTACGGAAGAAGACACCACAACTACAACTCTTTCCACTACAACAGAGGAAGTGACTTCAACTACACAAATAGATACAACTACAGAACCACTTAGTACCACAACAACTGAGTCATCTGCTACTACCACTGACGGCACAACACAGTCCACTACAACAACTACTACAAATCCCTGTGAAGTACCTCAAGTACCGATAGACTTTAAATGCAATGCCAAAGGGCGTTTCCAAAATCCAAACGATCCATTCTGCACATCCTACTTTATTTGTAGTCAACTTAAAAATGGAACATACCTTAAAACGCCATACAGCTGCCCATCGGGAGCATTCTTCGACCCCTCTAGTCTTGTTTGTAATGTCAATTACAAATGTGCTTGTTCGTTAACAACTACACAAGCACCCACCAGTACTACACCAGCTGTAAGTACTACGGAAGAAGACACCATAACTACAACTCTTTCCACTACAACCGAGGAAGTGACTTCCACTACACAAATAGATACAACTACAGAACCACCTAGTACCACTGAAGGATCGTCCACAACAACTGAGCCATCTACTACTACCACTGACGGCACAACACAGTCCACTACAACTACTAAAAATCCCTGCGAAGTACCTCAAGTACCAATAGACTTTAAATGTAATGCCAAAGGGCGTTTCCAAAATCCAAACGATCCATTCTGCACATCCTACTTTATTTGCAGTCAACTTAAAAATGGAACATACCTTAAAACGCCATACAGCTGCCCATCAGGAGCATTCTTTGACCCCAGTAGTCTTGTTTGTAATGTCAATTACAAATGTGCTTGTTCATTAACAACTACACAAGCACCCACCAGTACTACACCAGCTGTAAGTACTACGGAAGAAGACACCATAACTACAACTCTTTCCACTACAACCGAGGAAGTGACTTCCACTACACAAATAGATACAACTACAGAACCACCTAGTACCACTGAAGGATCGTCCACAACAACTGAGCCATCTACTACTACCACTGACGGCACAACACAGTCCACTACAACTACTAAAAATCCCTGCGAAGTACCTCAAGTACCAATAGACTTTAAATGTAATGCCAAAGGGCGTTTCCAAAATCCAAACGATCCATTCTGCACATCCTACTTTATTTGCAGTCAACTTAAAAATGGAACATACCTTAAAACGCCATACAGCTGCCCATCAGGAGCATTCTTCGACCCCAGTAGTCTTGTTTGTAATGTTAATTACAAATGTGCTTGTTCATTAACAACCACAGAAGCACCCAGCAGTACTACACCAGCTGTAAGTACTACGGAAGAAGGTACGACAACTACAACTCTTTCCACTACAACAGAGGAAGTGACTTCAACCACACAAATAGATACAACTACAGAACCACCTAGTACCACTGAAGGATCGTCCACAACAACTGAGCCATCTGCTACTACCACTGACGGCACAACACAGTCCACTACAACAACTACTAAAAATCCCTGTGAAGTACCTCAAGTACCAATAGACTTTAAATGTAATGCCAAAGGGCGTTTCCAAAATCCAAACGATCCATTCTGCACATCCTACTATATTTGTAGTCTACTTAAAAATGGAACATACCTTAAAACGCCATACAGCTGCCCATCAGGAGCATTCTTTGACCCCAGTAGTCTTGTTTGTAATGTCAATTACAAATGTGCTTGTTCATTAACAACTACACAAGAACCCACCAGTACTACACCTGCTGTAAGTACTACGGAAGAAGGCTCTACAACTACAACTCCCTCCACTACAACAGAGGAAGTGACTTCAACTACACAAATAGATACAACTACAGAACCACTTAGTACCACAACAACTGAGTCATCTGCTACTACCACTGACGGCACAACACAGTCCACTACAACAACTACTACAAATCCCTGTGAAGTACCTCAAGTACCGATAGACTTTAAATGCAATGCCAAAGGGCGTTTCCAAAATCCAAACGATCCATTCTGCACATCCTACGTTATTTGTAGTCAACTTAAAAATGGAACATACCTTAAAACACCATACAGCTGCCCATCAGGAGCATTCTTCGACCCCAGTAGTCTTGTTTGTAATGTCAATTACAAATGTGCTTGTTCATTAACAACTACACAAGCACCCACCAGTACTACACCAGCTGTAAGTACTACGGAAGAAGCTACGACAACTACAGAAGAAAACATCAGTACCACTGAAGGATCAACCACAACAGTGGAACCGACGTCTTCGACAACTGAAGTAACAACACCATCCACAAAATTCGTCTGTCCTGCTCCTGGTAAATTTGCCGATCCCTTCGACTGCACCAAGTTCCACTTGTGCTTCAACGCAGCTTTTGAAATAATCGATATGCCGATGAATTGTACTGATGGCACGCAATACGATGCCAATAGAGAAGAGTGTACAGAGGATCCTGTGCAATGTCCGAACGAGGTTCAATTGCAATGTAACTCTGAAGGAACGTTCAAACACCCAGAGGATTGCAATAGGTACTTCAAATGCTCTTGGAACGAAATTTATGGTAAATATTTCATCCATCAAAGTAGATGCGGAGCAAACCAGGAATACTCCGAATCGCAGGGAAAATGCGTTAAATCGGCAACTTGCATTACACCGGTAAAACCGTTTGTGTGTCCCAAGGCAGGTTTGTTCCCGGTTGAAGGAAATTGCCAAAATTACTGGAAATGTGCGGAAACTTCCGGAGAAATGACGCAGACCGAGGTCATATGTAAAAAGGGAACAGTGTACGATAGAGATCTGAAGAAATGCAGAAGGGAAAGACTTGTTAAAAACTGTCCGGATGCTTAAATTAAGCTATAATATATTAAAAAAACGAATGTAAATATGTATAAATAAACGCTATAATAAAAATAAAATCAAATTATATAACTTGTGTTTTGTTTGCGTATTAAATTGTTTCATAGTTATAAAAAAAGATTATAAATTTTATCGTTATACATTTTTTACCTTGAAAACAATTTTTTGAAACTCCAAAAACACGTAAACTTTAATTTGTGTTTCTTACAGAGGGACTTGCAAGCCTCAAATGAGGCCTTAAAGTGTCAAGCACGACCATTTTACTCCTCTTTTGTAAAAAATAAACCTTATTCTATGGGCTGCCATCAAACTCTGTAAGAAACACAACGTTTAAAACCATTATTAATCTGTATAAACATGAAAATGAAACGATTTAGTTATTGACTTTTATTTACAATTAAAATCACTTAGATAAAATACATACCTGGGTCGTTTGAATTCCAATAACTTTGTTAAAAATTATCGGATCTTATTGATTTAAAAACCAAGTGAAAGCCCAACAAGCCCTTAGTAAACTCTTTCAGAAAATTTTTGTTTAGTTATTTCAGAATATTTTTTTTTTAATTTTGAAACTTGTGAAACACACATTTTCGCATGTTCCATTAGCGTTTTATAAAACTTACATACATGTTTTTTTTTTTAATATTGAATAACCAGAACTTTGTGTTGCTTTATAGCAATCCATAACATCCTTAGTTAATACAGTAAACAATTTATATATAAAATAATTAATTTTAATCTACTTTTTTTAAATTTGACTCATGTCCCAGACATTTTTTCCGTTGCGTTACCGATAGAATATTAAAAAAAAACATATATATGGCAACTTTTTTGGTACTCACGTGATCAACAAATGATGTTCGAACTTGCACATTACCCAGCTGAATTTATTTATTCAATCAGGAAGAAGATATCGGTTGAAACAGGTGCGGGTAACGCGAATGTAATAATTGTTTGTCCGCTAATTTACTCAAAAAAATAATAAAAATAAGGTAAGAAAAAATACTATTTTTCATGATTATGTTTATTTTAGGGCACTAAAGCTCATTGAGAGTAATTAATTACTATAATGTCTTATTTTTTAAATATGGTTTTACAAAACTTTGTCCACTGCGTTACCGAGTCCACTATGTTACCTTATGGTAACGCAAAGGAATTTAGGGTAACGCAATAGAATTTTTCGACAACAAAGTGGATATTTACCGTCGCTTTTATTAAAAGTAGTTTATGATTAACCAATTTAAAATTATTTGTAATTACAACTCATGGTATAGATTACATCCAAGGAAAAATGCCACGCAATATAAAAGTACTAAAAGGGACCTTCACCAGCTTATAGTCAAAGAAAAAGGGTGTCTACAATTTAGAAATCTAAGTTGTTATTCTGCAAGTGGGCACCACTACAAGGGATTTTGTTTATGCATTACTCTAAAATCGTACCACCCTTTATAGTTTCTTTTTTACGTTATCTGATTAAGTCCTTTGTGTACCCCTGTCCGTTGTGATACCAATGTCTATATCGTTACTTTTTTTAGTTTTTGTTAAAAACAATACTTAAAATGATTTTTATACACTATCTCTTGGTAATACGTGTTTATAAATTAGAGTTTAATTCACTAATACAGTGACTAAAAGAAAATATTTATGGAATTGTTTTTTTAACAAAGAATCGGAATGGTTTCTTTTAAAAAGTAACTTAACGAACATACATATTTAAAAAAAAGCATACAATTTTTAATAAAAAATAAAATAAAAAATTGGAGTCAAAAGTTTGTGAACTAAGTACATTTTATTTCAAATTATTTTTATAACAACTTTTTTTTATTGAATTAAATTTTGGATTTCAAATTGGCAACACAGTGCAGATATAAATATAAAGCTAGCTAAACACATTTTTCTGAAAAAAACGTGAAAAAAATTAAAAAGTGCACTGCCTGTCTTAAATGCAAGTAAACAAAACTCTAAACATTTATAAAAATCCAACCAAAAGTCAATTTAAGCAAAAAAAATATTTTGATCTTCATTTTCCTGAAAGCGGGGGTTTCTTGAAAATGACCCAGACCTACACTAACGTAACTATATAAGCATATAAGTAGGGAATCCAATCCAGCAGCTGGATTTATAAAATTTTTAAGGAAGATTTTTTATAAATTTTTTAAAGAAAATTTGAAAAAATTTTAAATAATTTTTTTTATTACTTAAAATACTTTTATTATTTATTTTTTAAATAAAATTTTAATTTAATTGATTTAATTTATTGGTATTCATAACTAAAATTTTTCATTAATATATTTTTAATTTAAAACATATTAATTTTACTAATTTTCATGTTTTGTTAATTTTTAAACTATCTGTATAATATATTTTTTTGATAAATTAGTTAAAAAACTGATTATCTGTAAACCTAAATAAAAAAATAAATAATATTTTTTTACAGGACTTAAAAATTAGTATGAAGAAAAATTATTGCACTATTTTGTATATTTCGATTTTTAATACCTTTTATTTCTTTTAATCCCTGTAATATGAATGATACCTACTGGACAATTCAATATTTTTAGAACATTAAACTGATTTCCACTTTAAAAGCTTGAACAAAATTAATGTAAAGATAATAAGATAATTATCTTAATTATTTTTTATAATGATTATTTTTACAAGTTTTGTCTTTTTTTTTGTTTCCAATGTAACTAATGTAATGTTATGTTTATAAATAAATTAAAATTAAAATTCAGTCAAATTACTTACAATTCTTACAACTACAACAAAATTTGATATTTTTAAAAAACAATGGTCTGTTACAAGGCATACTATGTCAGTTTTTAAGAATAAATTTTTAAGAATTCATATTAGCGATTTTTTTAAACAAAATCTAATCACGGCACTGGATTCACCACCCCTCAAAACGACCCTATACTAAATTTTATTGAAAAATTTTAGGTAGAAAAATGCACAATAATAACTACAAAAATTTATTCTGTCAAGTTATCCATGAAAAAACATTGAAATAAAATTAAACTTATAGTACCATAAAAACTGACATGGTAGGCCTTGTATTTTGTAAAAATATGGCGTTTTTTGCTTATAAAATGGATTAATTATTTTTGCTAGTCATACATTGCAATAATAAAAATAAAAACCTGCCAATAAAGATGATGAAAAATTCCACATTAAAATTTACACAGGCTATATACGTGTAGGTACTTTGTAGGCGAATCGTAAACGCAAATTTTAAATTAGTATTAATTTCATTAAACAAATATAAATAATCCTAGTGTTCGGATTAAAATTTATAAGTTCACTTCAAATCTCTTTGTTTTCCTTAAATTTATTGCAGCTTATATAGATAAACCTAATCCGATTTACGATTATAGTCATTTAAAAAAAATAACTTGGCAATATTTTTGCATAAAATCGAGCATTACCAAAAAATTATTAGCGTTTAGTAGATCGAAGATTAAAAGGTGTCAATGGTTAGAAAATAATGTTTCATCAATTTTGTTTGTTATTTTTGTTGGTGAGTACATTTTCAACATTCAAATAAGATTCATTAAAAAATTTGCTTCCCCAAAAAAATTCTTCAACACATCGTTTTTGCTATGCGAAAATTCTCTGAAAACGTTTTGGATGACTTCCGCACTAATAAAACAAATTTGTTTTTTCAAGTCTTCTAAACTTGTTGAAACCAAATGGTAGATCGGGACCTCTATTTTCATTGGAAAACATTTCTGCTAATGTGGGAAGAAGGGCAAAAAATTACAAATACGTTTCACAGATAGCACACAACGTCTGGAAGATGTCTTTTGTATGTCTATATTATGCCTGAACGTCTGAAGATCTAAAGAAGACGTCTGAAAGACGTTTTAAAGATATCTTCATTTAATGTTCGAAAGATATCTTTATTTTTATTTTTTAATTTTTTGATAAAATACTGAAATTTGACAAGTCAAAATCGAAATTATATCCCATAATCAGCCACTTCATAGTAAGATATAATTGGGTACCATATTATTTTGGTGTAATAGAAACAACATTAATGTAGGATTTTGAGTTTTTACAACGATGATGGGTAGGGTAACTGAATAAATATATATCTGACATTTTTGTAGATTGGTTATTTTTCCTAAAATTAATAATATCCATTTGTAATAAAAACATTACAAACAAATATATATTTTAAAAATTAAGTATTAAGACAAAATAACATTAAAATAACCCAGCGAAAGTTTTTAAATCAAATTACCCGCACATTTCCCATAATGCAATAAAATCATCAAATATGATATGTCTGCCTCCTTTTAATTCTTAAATAACTCTTAACTAAATACAGATTACAGACATCCGACGCCATTTTTGCTTCTTTTACGTTGAATTTGGTTGAATGCTTTTACTAATCGTGGCGATTTATCTTTTTTATGTTCCCGTTCGACGTTCAACAACTCAAGTGACAAGTCAAAGCAGTGTGCAGTGTTGGTTTTCGATTTTTTTGTGAGTTTGGTTTCGTTTGTGGTGTTTTCCGAAAAAATATTTGATAGCCCGAGAGATACCCTGGTCTCTGACCCTGATACCCACCTATAATACACTCAAGAAGGGCTTTAAACAGAAGGGTTCTACTTGACAAGAAGTAGGCAGAAATAAATATGTAACAATTCAATTTTTTTAATTTTAAATAGAAGTATACGTTATTTTTAGAAGTTTAAAAGCATTATTAGCTACATTTTAATTACTTAATACCTTAAAAACGTTTTGGAGATGTAGAAATGCATAACCAAGACATTTTCAATAGGTAGTCTTTAACATCTTAAAGACGTCTTAACGACGTTTAGCAACGACTTAATAATACCCTTAAAAGGACATCTTAAGGACGGTGTGTTTTGTAACATTAGATATCTTAAAGACGTCTTAAAGATGACTTACGTCGTAAACGACATCTTTAAGATATCTTTAAGATGTCTCTGTACTATCTAGCACTGTGAGGATCTTCTTCCACATGTAACAAAATGTCAATTTTAGTGTCTTCACTAATACTCGGACGGCCAATACTTACTTTCTTTGTAATCTACACAACCAAATCGACCGTCCAACCATTGAAAACTCATTTTTGTTTCAGGCCACAATACACCTGACCTTCGTAGGCTCAACCTGTGAAATCCCGGAAGTCCCAGTAAACTTTAAATGCGCAAAATCTGGAAGATTTTCAAATCCAAATGATATTACATGCGCATCGTACTACATTTGCAGCCTAAGGTCTGGAAAATACATAACAACGCCTTACAGCTGCCCCAAAGGATCTCTTTTTGACCCTAAACTCCTAGCCTGTAGTAAAAACTACGCCTGCACGTGTCAAAAGGCATCTACAAGTACTAGTACTACAACTACAACTACAACGCCTCGTATAAGTACTACCAAATCGGCCCCAGCATGTGAAGTACCCAAAAACCCAGTAAAACAAGAATGTAACACCAAGGGACGTTTTCAAGACCTTAACGACCCTTATTGTACATCATATTATCTTTGTTCAGCGTTAAAAAATGGTTCCTACATTAGAACACCTTACAATTGCCCTACTTCGTCTTTCTACGATCCAAAACTACAAGCCTGTAGCAAAAATTACCACTGCAGTTGTAGTAAAACACCAACTAAAACTACACCGGTGACTACAACATCTACTAGAACTACAACACTACCTAGTACTACAACAACCACAACAAATCCCTGTGAAGTACCTCAAGTACCAATAGACTTCAAATGTGAAGCCAAGGGGCGATTCCAAAATCCAAATGATCCATTCTGCACATCCTACTTTAGCTGCAGTCAACTTAAAAACGGAACGTACCTTAAAACACCATACAGTTGCCCATCAGGAGCATTCTTCGACCCTAGTAGTTTTATTTGCAATGTTAATTACAAATGTGCTTGTTTATTGGCAACTACAGAAATACCCAGCAGTACTACATCTGTTGAAGACAGTACAACTACAACTGAAAAAGTAACTTCAGCTACACAAAAAGATATAACTACAGAAGAAGACATCAGTACCACCACAAACCCATGCGAAGTACAAAAAGTACCGGTAAACTTTGAATGTACAATCAAAGGTCGTTTCCCAAATTTAAATGACCCCTACTGCCACTCGTACTTCCTCTGTAATCGTCTTAGAAACGGAACTTACATAAAAACACCATACAAATGTCCATCAGGGTCATTCTTTGACCCCAGCATACATATTTGCAATGTTAAATACGAATGCAGTTGTTCTTTACCAACCACAGAAGTTCCTACTAGTACTACACCTATTATAAGTACAACCGAAGAAGAAACTACCACTGAATTAAGTTCCACTACAAGTACAACTGTTTCCAGTACTACAGAAGAAGATTCCACGACTGAATTAAGTTCTACTACAACTACAACTGCGTCCAGTACAACAGAAGAATTAACTTCCACCACACAAGAAGATACAACCACAGAAGATATTAGTACAACCACAAATCCATGCGAAGTACCAAAAGTACCGATAAACTTTAAATGTACAACTAAAGGGCGTTTCCCAAACTTAAACGATCCATACTGCCATTCGTACTTCCTCTGTAATCGTCTTAGAAACGGAACTTACATACAAACCCCATACAAATGTCCATCTGGGTCATTCTTTGACCCCAGCATACATATTTGCAATGTTAAATACGAATGTGGTTGTTCTGAACCAACCACAGAAGTTCCTACTAGTACTACCCCTGTTATAAGTACAACCGAAGAAGAAACTACCACTGAATTAAGTTCCACTACAAGTACAACTGTTTCCAGTACTACAGAAGAAGATTCCACGACCGAATTAAGTTCTACTACAACTACAACTGCGTCCAGTACTACAGAAGAATTAACTTCCACCACACAAGAAGATACAACCACAGAAGATGTTAGTACAACCACAAATCCATGCGAAGTACCAAAAGTACCGATAAACTTTAAATGTACAACTAAAGGGCGTTTCCCAAACTTAAACGATCCATACTGCCATTCGTACTTCCTCTGTAACCGTCTTAGAAACGGAACTTACATACAAACACCATACAAATGTCCATCAGGGTCATTCTTTGACCCCAGCATACATATTTGTAATGTTAAATACGAATGTGGTTGTTCTGAACCAACCACAGAAGTTCCTACTAGCACTACACCTGTTATAAGTACAACCGAAGAAGAAACTACCACTGAATTAAGGTCTACTACAAGTACAACTGTTTCCAGTACTACAGAAGAAGATTCCACGACTGAATTAAGTTCTACTACAACTACAACTGCGTCCAGTACCACAGAAGAATTAACTTCCACTACACAAGAAGATACAACCGCAGAAGATATTAGTACAACCACAAATCCATGCGAAGTACCAAAAGTACCGATAAACTTTAAATGTACAACTAAAGGGCGTTTCCCAAACTTAAACGATCCATACTGCCATTCGTACTTCCTCTGTAATCGTCTTAGAAACGGAACTTACATACAAACCCCATACAAATGTCCATCTGGGTCATTCTTTGACCCCAGCATACATATTTGTAATGTTAAATACGAATGTGGTTGTTCTGAACCAACCACAAAAGTTACTACTAGTACTACACCTGTTATAAGTACTACCCAAGAAGAAACTACCACTGAATTAAGTTCCACTACAAGTACAACTGTTTCCAGTACTACAGAAGAATTAACTTCCACTACACAAGAAGATACAACCACAGAAGATATTAGTACAACCACAAATCCATGCGAAGTACCAAAAGTACCGATTAACTTTAATTGTACAGCTGAAGGTCATTTCCTAAATTTAAACGACCCATACTGCCATTCGTACTTCCTCTGTAACCGTCTTAGAAACGGAACTTACATACAAACACCATACAAATGTCCATCAGGGTCATTCTTTGACCCCAGCATACATATTTGTAATGTTAAATACGAATGTGGTTGTTCTGTACCAACCACAGAAGTTCCTACTAGTACGACACCTGTTTTAAGTACTACCGAAGAAGAAACTACCACTGAATTAAGGTCCACTACAAGTACAACTGTTTCCAGTACTACAGAAGAAGATTCCACGACTGAATTAAGTTCTACTACAACTACAACTGCGTCCAGTACTACAGAAGAATTAACTTCTACTACACAAGAAGATACAACCACAGAAGATATTAGTACAACCACAAATCCATGCGAAGTACCAAAAGTACCGATAAACTTTAAGTGTACAACTAAAGGGCGTTTCCCAAACTTAAACGATCCATACTGCCATTCGTACTTCCTCTGTAATCGTCTTAGAAACGGAACTTACATACAAACACCATACAAATGTCCATCTGGGTCATTCTTTGACCCCAGCATACATATTTGTAATGTTAAATATGAATGTGGTTGTTCTGAACCAACCACAGAAGTTCCTACTAGTACCACCCCTGTTATAAGTACAACCGAAGAAGAAACTACCACTGAATTAAGTTCCACTACAACAACAACTGTTTCCAGTACTACAGAAAAAGATTCCACGACTCAATTAAGTTCGACTATAACTACACCTGTGTCCAGTACTACAGAAGAATTAACTTCCACTACACAAGAAGATACAACCACAGAAGATGTTAGTACAACCACAAATCCATGCGAAGTACCAAAAGTACCGATAAACTTTAAATGTACAACTAAAGGGCGTTTCCCAAACTTAAACGATCCATACTGCCATTCGTACTTCCTCTGTAATCGTCTTAGAAACGGAACTTACATACAAACCCCATACAAATGTCCATCAGGGTCATTCTTTGACCCCAGCATACATATTTGCAATGTTAAATACGAATGTGGTTGTTCTGAACCAACCACAAAAGTTCCTACTAGTACTACACCTGTTATGAGTACTACAGAAGAAGAAACTACCACTGAATTAAGTTCCACTACAAGTACAACTGTTTCCAGTACTACAGAAGAAGATTCCACGACTGAATTAAGTTCTACTACAACTACACCTGCGTCCAGTACAACAGAAGAATTAACGTCCACTACACAAGAAGATACTACTACAGAAAAAGATATTAGTACCACCACAAATCCATGCGAAGTACCAAAAGTACCGATAAACTTTAAATGTACAACTAAAGGGCGTTTCCCAAACTTAAACGATCCATACTGCCATTCGTACTTCCTCTGTAATCGTCTTAGAAACGGAACTTACATACAAACCCCATACAAATGTCCATCAGGGTCATTCTTTGACCCCAGCATACATATTTGTAATGTTAAATACGAATGTGGTTGTTCTGTACCAACCACAGAAGTTCCTACTAGTACGACACCTGTTTTAAGTACTACCGAAGAAGAAACTACCACTGAATTAAGGTCCACTACAAGTACAACTGTTTCCAGTACTACAGAAGAAGATTCCACGACTGAATTAAGTTTTACTACAACTACACCTGCGTCCAGTACAACAGAAGAATTAACGTCCACTACACAAGAAGATACTACTACAGAAAAAGATATTAGTACCACCACAAATCCATGCGAAGTACCAAAAGTACCGATAAACTTTAAATGTACAACTAAAGGGCGTTTCCCAAACTTAAACGATCCATACTGCCATTCGTACTTCCTCTGTAATCGTCTTAGAAACGGAACTTACATACAAACCCCATACAAATGTCCATCTGGGTCATTCTTTGACCCCAGCATACATATTTGCAATGTTAAATACGAATGTGGTTGTTCGTTAACAACCACAGAAGTTCCTACTAGTACTACCCCTGTTATAAGTACAACCGAAGAAGAAAGTACCACTGAATTAAGTTCCACTACAAGTACAACTATTTCCAGTACTACAGAAGAAGATTTCACGACTGAATTAAGTTCTACTACAACTACACCTGTGTCTAGTACTACAGAAGAATTAACTTCCACTACAGAAGAAGATACAACCACAGAAGATATTAGTACCACCACAAATCCATGCGAAGTACCAAAAGTACCGATAAACTTTAAATGTACAACAAAAGGTCGTTTCCAAAATTTAAACGATCCATACTGCACTTCGTACTTCCTATGTAGTCAATTAAGAAATGGTACATACGAGAAAACGCCATCAAAATGTCCTAGTGGTTCATATTTCGATCCTAAAATGTTACTTTGTAGCAACAAATATGAATGTGACTGTAAAGAAGGTAGTACCATTAATACTACGAAGAACAGTGAAATAACGCCCAATGGAAAATCTGTTATTACTACAAGTACTACAAAGAAACCAAGTACTACAACCAAAAAACCATCCACTACAACTACAAAGAAACCCACCACTACTACACAGAAATCCACTCCAAGTACTACAACTAAAAAACCATCCACCACAACTACAAAGAAGCCAACCACTACTACCCGGAAACCCACTACTAAAAAACCAAGTACAACTACAAAAAAACCAACAACCACAACGAAAAAAACAACTACAACAACCAAAAAACCCTGTGTGGCACCAAAAAACCCAACTGCATTTGTGTGCACGAAATCTGGACGTTTTATAGACCCGAATAATCCATTCTGCAGTTCATATTATCTTTGTAGTTTACTGAGAGGAAGTATGGTTACTACAAAATACGATTGTCCCACTGGGTCTGTATTCGATCCCAAAAAGAAAATATGTAGTAAAAATTATGCATGCGCGTGCAAAAAATAAGTGATTTTAAAATTATTAAGGAAAAGTGATAAACTACCAATAGATTGATTTAAATTTAAATGGTGTTTTACTTACCCTATGTTATAATAAATTAGTTTACTTACCTAAGGTAAACGTCCCAATTATCGACACTGTCCCAATCATCGACATTTGTGCACTAAACATTCAAAAATAAGAATTTGATGCTTTGGACATCTATTGTCATATTAAAATAAGAAACAAGTAGGTTTTCCCTACCTTTCCTAGAAAGTTTCGGTCGGTTATGCAGAAAATATTAATTGAAAAAATATTTTAATCCCGCCATTCCGCAGTCATCTGTGAACTTGTGCAAATCCTTAAGAAAAGTGTTCCCTGTTGAAAAACCCGCATAAAAACTTATAAAAGTTCTATAATATTTAATAAGGATGTATGCGGTTTCTTAGTTTCTATAAGGTTTTGTCTAATTGCTCATAAGGGTTTTATCAGAATTCTATCAGTTTTTATAAGAAATAGTTTTATGAGCCGTGACTTATAAAACTTTTATTAGTTTTTATAAGACTTTACGAGGTACAAATTTCTATAAGAAATTCCAACTAAAATGTTGAAGTGAATTTATAAGATTTTATGTGCACAAGACTTTTATCAGTTTTAATGTGGTTCCTATTTGATAATTTTTTATGAGATTTTATGTGACTCTATGAGGGATGTAAGTTTATTGGTTTGTATAAGGCCTTAACTATTAAATGTCTATAAGAAGCTATAAGCATATATGAGAAATGAATTTTATCGGATTTTATTGTTTTTTTATATCTAACTTTTATAAGTTTTTATAAGACTTTATATGGTAGGTGCAAATGTCTATAAGGAATTCCAGCTAAAATGTTAAAGAGTACTTATAAGACTTTATGTGCACATGGCTTTTATCAATTTCAGTATGGTCCCTATTTGATCATTGTTTATGAGTGTTTATGAGACTCTATGAGGGATGTAAGTTTATTGGTTTGTATAAGGCCTTACCTATTATATGTCTATAAAAAGGTATAAGTAATTATAAGAAAATAATTTTATCGGATTTTATTGTTTTTTTACATCTAGGTATATAAGTTTTTATAAGACTTTATGTGGTACAGTACTTATAAGATTTTATGTGCACATGGCTTTTATCAGTTTCAGTATGGTCCCGATTTGATCATTGTTTATGAGTGTTTATGAGACTCTATAAGGGATGTAAGTTTATTGGTTTGTATAAGGCCTTACCTATTATATGTCTATAAGAAGCCACAAGTATTTATAAGAAATTAGTTTTATCGGTTTTTATTGGTTTTTTACATCTAACTTTTATAAAACATAATATATACCTACCCTTCATTCACTTATCCAATAAATAATAATACCCAGCTGTTACGTGTAACACCTATAAAATATTGATAACATGATGCGTATACGCGTATAATGCGTATTTACGCATTATGTTATCAATATTCTATTGGAGTTACAGTGTAACACTCTTACACGTAACAGCTGTGTACGAGTATTTATCGGATAAGTGATTATAAAGTTTTATGATTATATAGTGTCTTATTAAAACTTTTTTAATTCTCATAAAATATTATATAACATGATCGGTAAATACCTACTGATAAAGTTTAATAAGTTTTCACTAAAGCTTAAAAGTAAGACACCATATATAGTGTCTCTTAAAAACGTATACATACTCATAAAATATGTATATTATATTTAATATTATAACTACTATTCTACTGACTAGAGTTAAAAAGTAATGTCTCTTAAAAACTCATAAATACTCATAAAATATTATATAACTTGATGCGTAAATACTGATAGTTTAATAAGTTTCGACCAGAGTTGAAAAGTAATTTCTCTTAAAAACTCATAAATACTCATAAAATATTATATACCTTGATGCGTAAATACTCATAAAGTTTAATTAGTATTGACCAGAGTAAGGTTGCCTATGATAAGTAGGCATCTACTATAATATAGTAGAAATCTACTTATCATGGGCAACCATTATTGCATAATACATCTCGCTTATGTGGCACTATTCGTTAAGTATATAAGTTGACACTGGCTGCATTGCAATTTAAGATTTAGGAATACGAACCTCGGCAAATAAACGAGTCACGAATTGTGGCCTACGACAATTTAGCTTTTTCACTGAAATTCTTTGTTGGAGCCAGGAAACAGTGCCTGCTTTGCAAGGCCAAAGCCGCGAACCCCCACAATTTAGTAAATCAAAATATTACGTGAAGTAGTAAATTGAATTTACTACTTCACGTAATATTTTGATCGATTCGACGTCATCCAACAGGTCAAAACGACGTAATGGGTGACGAAATAAATACGTTAAAAGAACGTCATACTGTCAGCTGGGTAGTGTCTCTTAAAAACGTATACATACTCATAAAATATGTATATTATATTTAATATTATAACTACTATTCTACTGACTAGAGTTAAAAAGTAATGTCTCTTAAAAACTCATAAATACTCATAAAATATTATATAACTTGATGCGTAAATACTGATAGTTTAATAAGTTTTGACCAGAGTTGAAAAGTAATTTCTCTTAAAAACTCATAAATACTCATAAAATATTATATACCTTGATGCGTAAATACTCATAAAGTTTAATTAGTATTGACCAGAGTTGAAAAGTAGTTTCTCTTAAAAACCTATAGAATTTGAAAAGTTTGTATCAGAAATTGCTGTTTCATAGGCCCTATAAAATCTCATCAACTTTTATAAGTTTTTATAAGTTTTTTTTTATAAGTTTTTATGCGGGATTTTCAGCAGGGTTAAGAAACAGGTAAGTTAATTATGGCAATTTTAGTTTAAAATATTTAAGTTTCTTTATGTAGATAGTTGTATATTTATATACAGAATCTATAATGTATGGTTTTTGCCAATAATTTGGCATAGAATCAGTATAAACGTAAAATTATGTGGTGTCGATAAAAGGTACATCCATTTTTAGGCTTTGTACGATTTATCGACATAGGTGTCGATAAATGGTACTATGTAGCTTTCTCTTTTCTTATGAATATTTAAATGTCTATCAAACTTATTCTTACTCTGTCTGAAGAGTTTAAAGGAAATTATATTAAACTACCGCTGTACCAATTATCGACACCCATTTTTTCCATTGGTAACATCGTTAGAGTGGATCAAAGTCTGTGGAGTGGATGTAATTTATATGTCGATATTTGGTACCAAAAATGTCGATAACTGGTTCAACCTATTTTTTTTCAGAAAGAATGTTTTAAAATGAACATTATTGAAAATAGTGAAAAATGGGAAAAAAACATTTACAAACATGACTTAAGAAAAGTTATTTGTAAACGATTATGTTATGTTATGTTATAGTGAATTATAACGATCAATCACTATATACCAGGTAAAATTATTGACATATCATTGTAAAGAAAATTATGAGTTTGATTACCAAGTCTTACATATGGAGAAAAATGGGCTCAATTGGATATGGGATATGGCCCATATGGGACATATGGGACAAAGGGATAATATTCTTTGGTATGATAGAGAAGAGGTCCTTAAAAAATTAAGGAACAAAAAAAAACGCGGACTTTACTGCGTACTGGAGATTTGTGATTAAAATACTTTTATCGTCAAACATTTTTGTTTGCAATAAATACTGCTTATATTTTATAATAAATAAACTTTTATGATAAACTCTTTGTTATTTATTATAACCATTTAAATCGATTGCAAGTTACTTTTCCGAGTGTCGATATTACGTACGCAAGGGTGTTGATATTTGGTTCAAGACAAATTTTCCCATGTCGATAACTGGGTCAAATGGTACTTTTCAACAAATTTATTTTTTGCATATAAATTACGCATTGCTATTTAAAAAATAAACATTGCAAAGCAATAATCAATATTATAACAATCCACAGTAAAATTGTTAAACGTGTAACTTTAATATGCAAATTTTTATAACGATATGATTTAGAAAAATCTCTTAAGGTGTCGATAATTGGGACGTTTACCTTATTTAAAACTTTAGTACACTAAAAAAATGTTATTAATATACACTATAGGTTCTATAGGGTGATAATCACCCGGTGATTCATTATGATGAATACATTTCCGAAAAGTAGTTCTTCTTCTTCTTCCTTTTTTTGGCTATCCCTTTCGGGATTTAGCCTGTGTTCAAAACCAGTTAAAATAGTATCTCCATTTGAAGAGCTTGATAAATTAAAAACACAGTAGGCCGTGACAGTGCCAATTTAGTAAAAACCATATACCTATAACTATAGTTATAGGTATATGGTAAAAACAAAACGTTGTATTTTGATTAACAAATTACCTACTACTTTAACTCAAATTAAAGTATAGCTTAAAACTAAAAACGGCATAAAAAGTAAATAAGGAACAATATAAATTGTTAATTTGTTGTTATAATGGCAAAAAATAATTTAAATTAAGGTTTAAAACTGTCTTATTTTAGTGTTTCTTATGTTGGCAGTCGCAATTTGAAATGACAATCTTAAAAAGTACTAAAATAGTACTATTAAAAAACTAATGTCTTATGACATGAGTTCTTTATGCTATTTTATCTATTTTTCAAAAATTCTATAAAAAAATTAATTTTATTCCTTAAATTTAATTTGATCGAATTTTACTTTAGATAGTTGGTATCACAGTCTTTGGTTTGACAGTTAATGTCAAAATCGATTCGCCATGCCAAAATAGTTTTTTATGATTTTCATTAAAAATAAACTGCAATTAATAATTTTTAAGCTATTAACCGCTTTAGTTTAAAAGTGTTATTTACCACAGATTTTTCAAGCCCCTTACTCCATCTACATTTTCTACGTCTATGGTATATCTCTATCTATGTTATAGATTCTATGAGGTCTATGGTCGTGAATTCTGACATCTGTCAAATGACTCATTTTTAGGTTACAAAAAATAAACAACAAACAATGGATTTAACGAAAGTTCCCAACGAGAAAAAGTTAAATTTGTGCAGGACGTATTTTAAAAGTATATTTTTATTCATGTAGGTATAGGGTTTTGTGTTATATTATTGTTATTTTTAGTTGGTTTTGCCTTACTACCATTTATATGGACTGTTAATGCCATTTGGTTTTTCAATGAGGCTTTTAGGAAGCCAGAGTACGAGGAACAAAAACAAATTAAGAAATGTATGTTATTGAAATGATAAATTTTTGTAAAATTGTTTTAAAAATATTACCTTTTAGATGTGGTTTATTCAGCTATAGGAGCAATATTATGGTTTACGATACTCTTATCATGGTTAATAACATTCCAAATTAACAGAGTTACCTGGGGAGAATTTGCTGACAATTTATCGTTCATCATACCTTTAGGTTCGCCTTAATTATTGTAACATGGACGTTAAATAAATTAAGTTTTTATTACTGATATCCCAAGTCAAGACATAGAAATACTAAATTGTCCCGACCCTGTTTTATTTAAACGCACTTAATTAAGTAGAGACATTTTTTAATTTTCTTTGGGACGTATATATCCCCGCAGTATTGAAAGGGTTAATAAACAAATGAACAAAAACAAATTTAGTTTAATTTTGACAGATGTCAATTTATTCTTTATTTATATAAAAATAATAGCTGTAGGTTAGTTTGGACATCCTTGGATAAAAAAATCACAATAATTGTAAAAATATATTTATTATATCACACATATAATATAACATTGTTCCTATAACTGTTTTTAGATCAACGGAATGTATTTCTAAGATAACCTTAAAAAAATAAAAAATAAATGCTATTCTAACAAACATTAAGAACACAAACAGATTTTAGGAACATATTTTGGTAACTAAAATAAATAATTTTTTTAGACGTACACTACATTTTAACAGCACAATTTACAGGATAACAAATTTTGCTGCGAAAATTATCAGTAGAAAATCAGTTCTTTTTTACTTCAGCACCAATGATTTTTTTAAAGAAAAATAAACATTATTTCGTAAGAAAATAAACTTTTAGTAAAAAGGTTTTAAGGGGTGTCAACAAAATAAAAACGTATGTTATGTGGTTGTATTGTCAAAAAAACCTTTTTAACTATATTATATAATAAAGGGCCAAAGCAAAAATAGAAATAAACCAAAAATATAATTCTTTAAGTAAAGGAATCTCATTTTTTTTATAATAATTATAATAATATTAATAACCCATTTTTATGAACAAAATGTATATAAATAATATACAAGAACATATATTATAAACTCACTACAAAATAAATAAAGACATTATGCCACAAAGTAATAAATTAACGAAAATTCGGGACAAAACAAATATTTATTCAACTAGTTTTTGGCAGTTTGTTTCAAAAAATAATTTGGCAAAGTTTATTGATTTTATAGTTAGTTTTGTGGTTTGTAATATACGAATTTTGTGCGTGTAAATCTGTATTTTACAAAACCGTAATTTGTCATACAAAATGTACATATATTTGGTGTACACCCTGTATAATTAGTAATACTTTTTGATTATTTTCGGATATGTGAGGGTTACTTTATTAGTTTCAAAAAAAACCTGTAATACCTAAACACCCTTTACATAGTAATACTTTTTTTTATCGGAATGTAGGTTTTTATTTTAACCCTCAAATATCCAAAAAATATCGTCGCAAATTTTTTTTTTATTATTCGCGTCTATGCCCCCCTAGGGCCAAAAGCCTCCTATTGGCGATGTAGAGTTGTATTTCGTTTTTGGACAATCTCACCAGCAAAATAAGCGAAATTATTTCGGAAACTGTTAGCACGGTAAAAACCCACTCCCAACCCAGTGGGGCCAAAAAACCCGCGAAAAGGGGGCCCAACGCGGCTCCAATGGATCCAGTTCCGTCAATGATGGCCGTGACCGTTGCCATGGCTTTGGCGTTTCCATCCAAGCACTTGTGGTTGCCTAATTCGGCCGAAACGGCCGTGGTAATTAAGGCGTACGGTCCGTTTACGAGAAGGCCTAGTACCATCAGCAATAACATGTTTGTTGCCAGGCTAACGTGACTGAAAGTTTGGTAAACGAACATCTAAAAGAATAAAAAAGGTAGGCGTTGAAAATGTCCCCGTATTGCGTGCTCTAAGGTTTATCCACATTTTGTATACTCTAAGGTAACGATAACGCTTTTAGTTTTAGAAAAATTAGGATTTTTCAATGTTACAAAAAATAAACAACATTTTAGTAAACTAGGTAAAAAGTTAAAATTCAATAAGGAAATGTAAAGTATGTGTAAGGTTTATCCATATTTTGTATACTCTAAGGTAACGGTAACCCTTTTAGATAACACATTTTTGAGACAAAAAATAGGATTTTTCAATGTTACAAAAAATATTCCACATTTTAGCAAACTATGTACAAATTTAAGTATGAAAATTTTGTAAATTTTGCAAATTTTTAAAAGTTAAAAATTTAGAAAATTTTAATAATCTTGAAAATTTGAAAACTGTTGAATAATAATTTTTTCCACATTTTTTAAATTTTAAGTCGATGTGCGAATTTGCTACAATTTTTTACATTATGGCAATTCTGGAAATGTTATGAACGAATTTTCCCCACATTTTTTAAATTTTGAATCAATGTGCGAATTTGCTACAATTTTTTACAAAAAAATTTAATAATTGGTACTACTATGCGAATTTTCTCCACATTTTTTAAATTTTGAATCAATGTGCGAGTTTGCTAGAATTTTTTAATTATGAAAATTTTGTAAATTTTAAGAATTTTGCAAATTTTGCAATTTTTGAAAAATTTGTAAATTTAGAACATTTTAATATTCTCGAAAATTTAAAAATTTATTCTATATTATGTATATTGGTACTACTGTGCGAATTTTCTCCATTTTTTTTAAATTTTGAATCAATGTGCGAATTTGCTACAATTTTTAACATTATGACAATTTTGTAAATGTTGAGAATTTTGCAAATTTTGAAGAATTTGTAAATTTAGTAAATTTTGAAGAATTTGTAAATTTAGGAAAGTTTTAGTTTTGTACATTTTAGGAATCTTGGAAATTTAACATTTATATTTACACTACTGTAAGAATTGTTCCCACAATTTTTTAATTATGAAAAGTTTGTAAATTTGAGAATTTTGCAAATTTTAAAAAGTTTAAAAAATTAGAAAATTAAAAAAACTTTAAGAATCTCAAAAATTTGAAAACTGTTGAAAATGTATCCCATAATTTTTTTCACATTTTTTAAATTTTAAGTCGATGTGCGAATTTGCTACAATTTTTTACATTATGGCAATTCTGGAAATGTTATGAACGAATTTTCCCCACATTTTTTTAATTTTGAATCAATGTGCGAATTTGCTACAATTTTTACAGAAAATTTTAATAATAATTATTGGTACTACTATGCGATTTTTCTCCACATTTTTTAATTTTGAATCAATGTGCGAATTTGCTACAATTTTTTACATTAAGCTAATCTGTAAATTTTGCAAATTTGGAAGAATTTGTAAGTTTAGAAAAGTAAGTTTTGTAAATTTTAAGAATCTTGGAAATTTAAAATTTATATGAGAATTATTCCCTCATTTTTTTAATTTTAAGCCAATGTGCGAGTTTGCTGGAATTTTTTTAATTATGAAAATTTTGTAAATTTTAAGAATTTTGCAAATTTTAAAAAAATTGTACCTAAATTAAGGAAATAATTATCACCATTTCAAATTTTACAATTTTTGAAAAATTTGTAAATTTAGAAAATTTTAATAATCTCGAAAATATCAAAATGTATTCTATAATATGTATGTATATTGGTACTACTCTGCGAATTTTCCCCAAATTTTTAAAATTTTGAATCAATGTGCGAATTTGCTACAATTTTTTACATTATGACAATTCTGTAAATGTTGAAAATTTTGCAAATTTTGAAAAATTTGTAAATTTAGGAAATTTGGAAGAATTTGTAAGTTTAGGAAAGTAAGTTTTGTAAATTTTAAGAATCTTGGAAATTTAAAATTTATATGAGAATTGTTCCCTCATTTTTTAAATTTTAAGCTAATGTGCGAATTTGCTAGAATTTTTTTAATTTTGAAAATTTTGTTAATTTTAAGAATTTTGCAAATTTTAAAAAATTTGTACCTAAATTAAAGAAATAATTATGACCATTTCAAATTTTGCAATTTTTGAAAAATTTGTAAATTTAGAAAATTTTAATAATCTCGAAAATTTAAAAATGTATTCTATAATATGTATATTGGTACTACCGTGCGAATTTTCCCCAAATTTTTAAAATTTTGAATCAATGTGCGAATTTGCTACAATTTTTTACATTATGACAATTCTGTAAATGTTGAAAATTTTGAAAAATTTGTAAATTTAGGAAATTTGGAAGAATTTGTAAGTTTAGGAAAGTAAGTTTTGTAAATTTTAAGAATCTTGGAAATTTAAAATTTATATGAGAATTGTTCCCTCATTTTTTTAATTTTATGCCAATGTGCGAATTTGCTGGAAATTTTTTAATTATGAAAATTTTGTTAATTTTAAGAATTTTGCAAATTTAAAAAAATTTGTACCAAAATTAAGGAAATAATTATGACCATTTCAAATTTTGCAATTTTTGAAAAATTTGTAAATTTAGAAAATTTTAATAATCTCGAAAATTTAAAAATGTATTCTATAATATGTATATTGGTACTACCGTGCGAATTTTCCCCAAATTTTTAAAATTTTGAATCAATGTGCGAATTTGCTACAATTTTTTACATTATGACAATTCTGTAAATGTTGAAAATTTTGAAAAATTTGTAAATTTAGGAAATTTGGAAGAATTTGTAAGTTTAGGAAAGTAAGTTTTGTAAATTTTAAGAATCTTGGAAATTTAAAATTTATATGAGAATTGTTCCCTCATTTTTTTAATTTTATGCCAATGTGCGAATTTGCTGGAAATTTTTTAATTATGAAAATTTTGTTAATTTTAAGAATTTTGCAAATTTAAAAAAATTTGTACCAAAATTAAGGAAATAATTATGACCATTTCAAATTTTGCAATTTTTGAAAAATTTGTAAATTTAAAAAAATTTAATAATCTCGAAAATTTAAAAGTATATTCTATAATATGTATATTGGTACTACTGTCCGAATTTTCCCCAAATTTTTTAAATTTTGAATCAATGTGCGAATTTGCTACAATTTTTTACAATATGACAATTCTGGAAATGTTATGAACGAATTTTCCCCACATTTTTTTAATTTTGAATCAATGTGCGAATTTGCTACAATTTTTTACATTATGCTAATCTGTAAATTTTGCAAATTTGGAAGAATTTTCAAGTTTAGGAAAGTAAGTTTTTTATTATGAAAATTTTGTAAATTTTAAGAATTTTGCAAATTTTAAAAAAAATTGTACCTAAATTAAGGAAATAATTATCACCATTTCAAAATTTACAATTTTTGAAAAATTTGTAAATTTAGAAAATTTTAATAATCTCGAAAATTCAAAAATGTATTCTATAATATGTATATATTAGTACTACTGTACGAATTTTCTCCAATTTTTTTAAATTTTGAATCAATGTGCGAAATTGCTACAATTTTTTTCATCATGACAATTCTGTTAATGTTGAGAATTTTGCAAATTTTGAAGAATTCGTAAGTAAGTTTTGTAAATTTTAAGAATCTTGGAAATTTAAAATTTAAATGAGAATTGTTCCCTCATTTTTTTAATTATGAAAATTTTGCAAATTTTAAAAAATTTGTACCCAAATTAAAGAAATAACTATGACCGTTTCAAATTTTGCAATTTTTAAAAAATTTGTAAATTTAGAAAATTTTAATAATCACGAAAATTTAAAACTGTATTCAATAATATGTATATTGGTACTACTGTGCGAATTTTCTCCAAATTCTTTAAATTTTGAACCAATGTGCGAATTTGATACGGTTTTTTAATTATGAAAATTTTGTAAATTTGAGAATTTTGCAAATTTTAGGAATCTCGGAAATTAACATTTATATTTACACTACTGTAAGAATTGTTCCCACAATTTTTTAATTTTGAACCAATGTGCGAATTTGCTACAATTTTTTTAATTACGAAAATTTTGTGAATTTGAGAATTTTGCAAATTTTTAAGTTTAAAAAATTAGAAAATTAGTACATTTAGAAAACTTTAATAATTTCGAAAATTGTTGAAAAAGTATCCTAAAATATTGTATATTGGTAGTACCGAGCGAATTTTTTTAATTTTGAACCAATGTGCGAATTCGCTACAATTTTTTTAATTATGAAAACATTTCAAAAAAAATTTAAAAGTTTTTTATGGTTTCTTTAATAAAAATTTTTATTTTTAGATTTTAGTTTTTAGAAAATTAACGTATATGTAAGGTTTATCCATATTTTGTATACTTTAAGGTAACGGTAACGATTTTGATAAGACATTTTTGTGACAAAAATTACAATTTTTCAATGTTACAAAAAATAAACAAGATTTTAGCAAACTATGTAAAAATGTAAGATGCAATAAGAAAATTGAACTTACGTGTAAGGTTTATCCATATTTTGTATACTCTAAGGTAACGTTAACGCTTTTTGATACACATTATTGTGAGAAAAATTAAGAATTTTCAATGTTACAAAAAATAACTGACATTTTAGCGAACTATGTAGGAAATTTAACTTATACATAAATGTAAATGAAATTTAAGTACCTATAAGTAAAACATTTTGGAAAATTTGTCCCACCATTTTTTGTATTTATAATGCCGTGCAAATTTTTTCCACAACGCAGGTTCCAATTTACTCCGTCCGCAAGAAAGTTACACTTAAAAAAATAAAAATCGTATTACTTACCATAGGTGCGGCAAGTAACAACATGCCGGAACATGTTACGGCAGACATTCCAGTTTTATCGCTGATTACTCCGGCTATAATTGCGCCCGCAATTCCGCCCACGTCGAACAGCGTGGAAATATCGGCGCTGACTCTGGCGCTCATTTTTGCTAAAAAAATAAATACAAGAAATACACTCACGTGCAAAATAATCGATCCAAACAAATTTTCGATGAATTTCAATCGCAAATAACTTTTTTATTTGATGTCGGATTTAAACGAATATTAAAGAATATTGAAGATACATTAATGGACAATCGCTCACATTTTAAAAAAATACTAAAAAATAGACGTACGTTTATAATATACAGGTTTAAACAAAAATATGTTTTTTACCATAAGTTTAAGACACTCTGTAGAGTGGCAAAACCGTATATTGTTCTAAATTAAGTTTTATTTATCAAGTCACATCTATTCTTGACAGTTTAGTTTTTGGTTCACCTCGATATATTTATTTTTGTGGAAAATGTGGATTTTTTAAAAAAACATTGCAATTTCCAATATTTTTCTGTATGAAGAACTAAGGTTGCTATGGTCCATCCATAGGCTATGGAGAATGACAGTGTCAGTTTTGTTGAATCATCCCATACTTGGACATGTCATACACGGCTTTCAAAAGCTATCAAATTGTTTTTTGCAAATTAATGTTTAAATTTTGAGGTGTCTTCTTACTTTAAAAAATGGATATGTCTCCGACTGATGTTGCCAGAGCTATTAATTTAATCCAGGATGGACGGTCACAGTATTACGTGGCAAGTGTTTTAAACGTCACAAGAAGTAAAGTACAAAGGGCAATATCAGTAGGAGACATTTATAAAAGTAAGAAGACACCTCAAAATTAACACATTAATTTACAAAAAACAATTTGATAGCTTTTGAAAGCTGTATTAGACCAGGGTTGATAATTTTTGAAATCAAAAAAAATAACAGTAGGATGAAACCCATTGGAAAAGGAGAAGAATATAATAAAAATGAAAGGAAAAATAAATTACGGGCGATCTGACTTCGGGAAGTGGGAGGGTTTAAGGGTAAAAAATGGTTTATCTCGATTTCCGGCAAAACTACAAGTCCTATGGAAAAAAGTTAAATGGCAAAGTTGTAGGTAATAAAAGGATCTACAACTTTTGTAATTACAATTTTTTTAATTAACCTCAAAATTTATGTGAAAAATTCAAAAAACCAAGTTTTTGGTTTTTTATTTTTATCTTTTTCAAAAAAAAAAATTTGTCCACGAAATTTGGTGAAAACTTACCTTTTTATATCCCAAATACACTGTAATTTATTTGATTTGAAATATTTATTATTTCGCCTTATTTTGACTTAATATCAAAAAGGCACCCTAATTTTCAATCGAAAATTCTCGCGTCAAAATATCAGCTTTTTTCAAAAAGTCGGTGTGCTTTTTGTTCGTTGAAATCTCTACTTTCTGATGGTGTAAAAATATACATTACTATGGTAAATGTTCTCAGAAAATGCAAAAAATATTATAATGAATAACGAAAAAAACTCGAATTCGAAAATTTATTTTAATCATTATGTACAATTTCATCAAAAAAATGTGATTGTTGCAATTTTTTTAGTTAAAAAGTTTATTTATTAAATTCTAATAACATTTATGCCAGAAAATCTCATAAAATATAAAAATAAATGTAAATCATACTATTGAATTTAGATACTTCATTCTGATTACGTTATTCATTATAATATTTTTTGTATTTTCTGAGAACATTTACCATAGTAATGTATATTTTTTTTACACCATCAGAAAGTAGAGAGTTCATCGAACAAAAAGCCGACTTTTTGAAAAAAGCTGATATTTTGACGCGAGAATTTTCGATTGAAAATTAGGGTGCTTTTTTGATATTAAGTCAAAATAAGGCGAAATAATAAATATTTCAAATCAAATAAATTACAGTGTATTTGGGACATAAAAAGGTAACTTTTCACCAAATTTCGTGACAAAAAATTTTTTTTTGAAAAAGATAAAAATAAAAAACCAATTACTTGGTTTTTTGAATTTTTCTCATAAATTTTGAGGTTATGTGAAAAAATTGTAAATACAAAAAATGTAGATCTTTTTATTACCTACAACTTTGACATTTAACTTTTTTCCATAGGACTTGTAGTTTTGCCGGAAATCGAGATAAACCATTTTTTACCCTTAAACCCCCCCTACCACTTCCCGAACTCAGATCGCCCGTATTTTATTTTTCCTTTAATTTTTATTATAGTCCCCTCCTTTTCCAATGGGTTTCATCCTACTGTTATTTTTTTTTTCTTTTTACCATTTTTAAAGGCTTCTGCACTGGTCTAATGTCCAAGTATGGGATGATTCAACAAAACTGTCACTGTCATTCTCCATTGCCTATGGATGGACCTTAGTTCTTCATACAGGAAAAATATTGGAAATTGCAATGTTTTTAAAAAAAAAATCCATATTTTCCAGAAAAATAAATATATCAAGGTGAACCAAAAACAAATCTGTTAAGAATAGATGTGACTTGATAAATAAAACTTAATTTAGAACAATATACGGTTTTGCCACTCTACAGAGTTATTTGCGATTGAAATTCATCGAAAATATCAAGTGAGTATATTTCAAAAAATCGCAATTCGATACTCGAAAAAGTTCTCGAAGATTTTAACGCCACTGTAACTGTGGAATTTTACGGAGACTTGTGCGAGTAGGCAACACAAGTTGCACGAATTCAGCGCCATCTATCGGCAAAATCGGCGAGAACTTTTTCGAGAGTTCGGTACACCGAAAGGACTTACTGGAATTTAAGTACGAAGGCAACCAGTACAGGAAAGTGTAACTGACGAGTTTCGAGAAAAATAGCGACAGAGAAAACTCGATGACGCCGGGAATTTTACATGCGCCGAAAAAGCCTATAGCGTTGTTGCCGTTTCCTTCGCCCCTCGGCAACAGGGGAGAACCTTCATTCGACTGTCGTCTTTGCACATCCTATAAAAACATGTTTTGTTTTTTTATATAAATTTAATAATGCAGTGAGTTAAACTTTTTAATGACATTTTATCGTATACACAACAAGGTCTGTTCCATGGTACAAGAAAACAAGGTATGTTCTTGCGCATCTGTTTCCACCACAAGGAATATTATTTATTTAAAATTTATTTATGCCGTTGTTTTAAAGATTTTAATTTTTTTCTTATGAATATATAAAAGGATAGTTTGTTTAAACTTTATTTACGCTTACTCAAAAATAAGAATATTTGAATTTTTAATAATAGTTTTATAAAAACATGCACATTCAATTATTACATAAACATAACAACTTTACATCAAATAATATAAATTGTTAAATATTTTTTAAAAGGTAAATTGCTGTTTTAGGTAATTTTTTTTATTTCGTTTATGTATATATTTCTTTCTCGGATTCCTCATCCCTTTTCTGGATTCTGACTTCTGAAATATTTTGTTGCAAATATCATTAAGTGTGGTATCTCTAGTTTAAGAAGCATTTATAATGTTTAGGCCGGAACAGGATGATTTATATATATCTAATATTTTTTCGGGTGGTATGTTAAAAGTATTTTTCTAATTTAGTAATTTTGTTGCCATTAGTTTTTTATGTTCTCTATCATGCACTGTTATTCTGCAAGATGTCCTGTGACGAAGAAATCACTATATTACTTACTCTCTAAAAATGAATTAGTCAAAAATGTCATAGCGAAAAAGCAGCCACTAATAATTCTCGTCGACAGCAATTTGTATACAGGACATTTAGCAGTCAATTCCTATGAAATATTATTCGAAGAATCCAAAAATGTCGTCAAGTTATAAAATTAGAACAGTTATTGAAATATAATCAATTTTACATATAATATGGATTTGACTATATCTCAAAAACTGCTTAACTTTTATAGTTTTTGACGGTGTTTTCGGATTCAGGGGACAATTTTACATAAGAATTGGCAGGTAAATGTCCGGGATATAAATAGAGTATGATATTGGACATATGTCCAATAATAGAAATTTACATTTTTTGCCAACCAGTAATTGTACACTGGCCATTTTACCGTTTGTTTTCAGAATAAAAATTAAAACGCATTAAAGTTACAATGTGTAAACCATGAGGAACACATTTATACCACACTGATCTGTACACTTTTTAGAAATATTTTTTGTTGTAACTTAAACACAGCCCTGCTCTTAACAAAAAAAAACAAAAATCTCACCACCAAAGTAACGTGCGAACTTTTTTGTCCTATATTGGACCCAAAATAAAGTAGTTCTATATTATTACCGACTGAGATATTTATAGTTGTATACAGCGTCATCTAATGATTTGACTTTAAGGTAACTATTTATATAACTCTTGTTTTTACAGTTTTAATGTTAATTGTCCAATAACTGTCTACTTTACCCTAAATAGATTTATTTTAAAAACAATTAAATAGCAGTAGTTTTTTAGAGGTACTTTCGTTTTGTATACACAGATCATCTGTGACAGATAAATAAAGAAAAAAATAATTTAACATTTTGTAGCTTGTATTTGTTTCATGTACTTCGGACAAAACAAAAATAAATCTTTCTTTTTGCTCTGTGCAGGAAATGTGCCAAGACGATCTTCAAGGACCGTACCTGACAGAAACTCAAACTGCAGCATTAGAAAACCAGCTTGTACCATACCATAATATAATATTTTTCACAAGTTTAGTTTGTTTTATTCAATGTTGGCTCCATGGTGTAGGGTTTTTATTTGACAACTTAACCTAAATTGCAATTATTTGTAAATACAATTTTGTAATGTATAAATTTGGAAAAAATATGTTGCTAACATTTTTCTTGCAATGTTAATTTTGAAACTTAACACTTTTCATTTCTTTCTTTATATTTGCTTTAAAACACGATATTTTATTTTATTGAAAACCCATTATTTAAAACATTTAACCAAAAACTAAAATTAAATTTATCTTAGCACTTTTTTCATACATTTTAGTAAATAATATTTACTTTAAAACAATATATTTTATTTGATTGAAAAACCATATAAAATAGTTTTTTCATTAGTAACATTTTCTTGAAATGTTAATATTGTTACTTAAATCGTTTTATACGTGCGATCTTCAAATTATTCGACAATTTAATCTAAAAATTGAATAATTTCATAGAAATTTGTATGAATTTCATAAGAGAATAATATTTAAATTTAAAATATCTTTTAAATTCTAAGGCGGGAACGAACTAAGATGGCCGTAACTGAGTGAACCAAAATTCGTCCTACTGAAGAACATACCTTGTTTTCTTGTGCAGTGGGTTGCATAACTTCGTACATTTAAGTATTCCCTAAATGAGATGGAACAGACAAGTGTCTGTTGATTGTGATATGTAGATAATTTTCATTATTGTACACCAGTGCACAATATTTTTTTATATACAGGGTGTTATGTAATTAATGTAATATATTAAAATACTGAATACCTTTTGACATAAGGTGTAACGAAAAAATATTTTCCCAAATATAAAGAAAAAATATGCATTAAAAGTTTTTTATAATTTTTGTGATACGCCACTGGTTACACACTTGTGTTCTGCGAGTACATAGATACCAACCGACAAAGTAGCTGCGCGTTGCCAGTCGTAAAAAATTGTTACTAAAAATTTTTCTTGCAAAAAATAAATAAAAACTCAATAAATACAAAAGTTTGATGCCCTTAAAGCTCTAATACCCTTCTGTATTTATTTACTCTTCCAGCTATTAGCTTAAGCAATGATTGGAAAATTTAGCACCTATTTTAAAAACTCCACAACCACAAAATTAATTTTTTTATCGGTTTTTTTCTTTATGTTATCAATTTGGGTAAATAAACCCTTAGTTAAAATATTTACAATTTGGGCCCATAACCTAAAATTTGAAAGAAATGCACCAGATTCTGTCACAAAAGTTGCCAGATTTTGTTTGAATTTACCTTAATTACAAAAATGACATAATAAACAATTAATAAAAACGCCAAATTAACAATTTTCATTGTTGATTTTGTCATTTTGTAATTAGGCTAAATTTAAACACAATCTGGCAACGTTTTTTTGACAGAATCTTGAAACGCTGCTTGTTACCAACCATAACATAATAAGGTTATTATAAATTATTTTTAGTTTTTAAAATTTAGAAAAAAAGTTTCAGGTGCTTTAATATTACATTAATTACATAACACCCTGTATATAAAAATTTTAAAAAAGACAGAAAGGGTGATATCTAAATTTTAATTATAATTAAATGTTAAATTAATGTTAACAAAGCAAAGTAAAGCAAACAACAAACTAAGCAAAGCTTATCTAATTAAACTATTAAATATAATAAATAAAATCCCAACTTGCGTAAATATAATTACGTAGATAAGTGTATATTAAAGAATTCCTTATTTAAATATTTACCATTTGATATACATTTTATCGGTTTTCCTATATCTTTGAATAAATTCGGTACATTAAAAAAACAGTACAAATCTCAAGGCTTTGTCAAATATTAAGTAATATATTTTTAGAAAAATAATCTAATTTTAATGTGTAGGTACTGTTTAAAAAAAATTAACTATGCGTTAAACGCGACAAACAATTTTTACAATGTGCAGTTTTGAAAAAGCAAAAACCCGTTATAATATTTTTTCCTAATATTTAATGCACTTACTATGATGTAACTATTCGAATTTTTAACCCTAGATTTGGCATCCTAAAAGTTTTGAATAAAAAGAAAAAAATGTTAATGGCCAAAAAAGTATTAGTGCACTTTTTAATTACAAAAATAATCAAAATCGCAAACATTATTTTTTATATAGGGTGTCTTGAAAACAATGAGAAATGTTTATATACTTATACAAGTTGTAGCTCAGTATTTCCAATCGCCCTGTATATATTTTATGTTGTAACAAAAATAAAAAAAAATTACTTACACATTCTCTGACATACATCTGAGAATCAGACATTCCAGATGAATATTCATCATTGAGAACATAGGGGCTCTAAAAAATTATGTGTTTTGATAAATAATATACAAGGTGTTCCTGAAATGCTAGTGCAAAATAATACCTGAGATATATAACTAAATTTGCGGGTGTCAAAGTAGAAAAACGGTTTTTCTTTGAAAATATTAAGAAAAAAACATAAACCTTGGGAAATTTCAGTAAATCCCCGAAAAAAATTAAACCAACTAAAAATATTTCTTCTTTATGGTTTCTTTACTAAAAATTTTGAAAAATTGAATTTGTAAACTTCGGAATTTTGCCAATTTTTAAAAAAATAAAAAAAATTTAATTCATAAAATTTTAGGAATCTCGAAAATTTGAAAAATGTATCATAAAATTTTGTATATTGGTACTACTGTGCGAATTTTCCCCACATTTTTTTATTTTCGAATATTGCAAATTTGAAGAATTTGTAAATTTAGGAAATTTTGAAGAATTTGTAAATTTAGAAAAGTTTTAGTATTGTAAATTTTAAGACTCTCGGAAATTTAAAATTTATATTTAAACTACAGTGAGAATTCTTCCCACATTTTTTTGATTATGAAAATTTTGGAAATTTTGATAATTTTTCAAATTTTAAATTAAGGAAATAATTATGGACATTTTGGAATTTTGCAATTTTTGAAAAGTTTAAAAAATTTTGAGAATCTCAAAAATTTGAAAATGTTTGATAATGTATCCTAAAATTTTGTTTATTGGAACTACTATGCGAATTTTCCAACATTTTTCTAATATTAAATCAATGTGCAAATTTGCTACATTTTTTTACATTATAACAATTCTGGAAATTTTGAGAATTTTGCAAATTTTCAAATTTTGAAGAATTTGTTGATTTTTAAGAATTTGTAAATTTAAGTTTGAGTTTTGTAAATTGTAAGAATCTCGGAAATTTAAAATAAATAATATACTATACTGAGAATAGTTCTCACAATTTTTTAATTTTAGACCAATGTGCGAATTTGACAAAAAATTTTTGATTATGAAAATTTTGAAGTTTTTAAAAGTTTAATTTTAGACCAATGTGTGAATTTGATAAAAAAAAATTTATCATGAAAATGTTGTAAATTTTGAGAATTTTGCAATTTTAAAAAATTTGTAATTTATTAAAATTATAGAATTTTGCAAATTAATAAAAGTTAAAAAAACTCGTAAATTTAGAAACTTTTAATAATCTCGAAAATTTGAAAATTGTTGAAAATGTATCCTATAATATTTAAAATTAAAAAATGTAGCAAAAATATACATTTTTGCCACATTTTTTAAATTTTAAATCGATGTGCGAATTTGCTACAATTTTTTGAATTATGACAATTCTGGAAATGTTGAGAACTAATTTTCTCCACATTTTTTAAATTTTGAATCAATGTGCGAATTTGCTACAATTTTTTACATTACTACAATTCTGGAAATTTTTCAAATTTTAAAGAATTTGTAAATTTAGGAAATGAAGTTTTGACAATTTTAAGAATTTTGGAAATTTAAAATTTATATGAGAATTGTCCCCACATTTTTTTAATTTTAAATCAATGTGCGAATTTGCTAGAATTTTTTTAATTATGAAAATTTTGTAAATTTTAATAATCTCAAAGTTTTGTAAATTTTAGGAATCTCGGAAATTTAACATTTAAATTTACACTACTGTAAGAATTGTTCCCACAATTTTTTAATTTTGAACCAATGTGCGAATTTGCTACAATTTTTATAATTATGAAAATTTTGTAAATTTGAGAATTTTGCAAATTTAAAAAAATTGCAAATTAAGGAAATAATTGCAAATTAAGGAAATAATTATGGAAATTTTTGAATTTTGCAAATTTTGAAAAAAATTAGAAAATTAGTAAATTTTGAAAATTTTAAAAATATCGAAAATTTGAAATTTTTTGAAAAAGTATCCCAAAATTTTGTATATTGGTAGTACTGTGCGAATTTTCCCCACATCTTTTTAAATTTGAACCAATGTGCGAATTTTCTACAATTGTTTTAATTACGAAAATTTTGTAAATTTGAGAATTTTGCAAATTTAAAAAAAAATTGTAAAATATGGAAATATTGGAATTTTGCAAAATTTTAAAAAGTTTAAATAATGAGAAAATTAGTAAATTAAGAAAATTTTAAGAATTTTACAATTGTTGAAAAAGTATCCTAAAATTTTGTATATTGGTAGTACTGTGCGAATTTTTCCCACATTTTTAAAATTTTGAATCAATGTGCGAATTTGCTAAATTTTTTAACAATTTTGGAAATTTTGAGTTTAGTAAACTTTAAGAATCTCAGAAATTAAAAATTTATATTTATACCACAATTTTTAAATTTTGAACCAATGTGCGAATTCGCTACAATTTTTTTAATTATGAAAATGTTAAAAAAATTTAAAAATTTGTAAATTTAGTAAATTTAAAGTAAAATTTCAAAAAAAATTAATAGTTTTCATAAAAATGTTTGTTAATGTTCTTAAAAGTATTTAAATCGTTAAAAAACAAGTAAAATGGTTTGAACTGCCAAAAAAATTGGTTATGTTTGTATTTTTACTTTTGCATATACTTCGTCCGTAAGTTTTGACACGACTGTTACTCCACAGTATCGTAAACGCTGCAGCGTTCTCAAAACTTGTTTGAGAAACGTAGAAAAAAAATTGTAATTTGTAGAAGAAAAGAAACGATTTGGGGCATAAAAATTACTTACCGCAAAAGTGGCTTCGGCTGCTAGCCTCTGCTGCTCGGACATCAGCCCCACGTCCGTCGGATTCACAACCAAAAACAAAAACAGTATGAACCCGACCACCCCAATAACCAAACCTGGGATTATGAACGAATAAGCCCAGTCGGTTTCGACGTAAGCTCCGGCAATCCAAGAGCCTAAAAAACGATAAAATGGTAGTAGGCACTTCTTAAATACACTCCTTAAATACACAAATTTTCGATGAATTTCAATCGCAAATAACTTTTTTATTTGTTTTCGGATTTAAACAAATATTAAAGAATATTGTAGATGCATTAATGGAGAATCGCTCACATTTTAAAAATTACTAAAAAATACACGTACGTTTAAAATATACAGGTTTAAACAAAAAGATGTTTTTAACCATAAGTTCAGAACACTCTGTAGAGTGGCAAAACAGTATATTGTTCTAAATTAAGTTTTTTATTTATCAAGTCACATCTATTCTTAACAGTTTTGTTTTTGGTTCACCTCGATATATTTATTTTTGTGGAAAATATGGATTTTTTTAAAAAACATTGCAATTTCCAATATTTTTCCTGTATGAAGAACTAAGGTTAAGAATGACAGTGACAGTTTTGTTGAATCATCCCATACTTGGACATGTCATATACAGCTTTCAAAAGCTATCAAATTGTTTTTTGTAAATTAATGTGTTGCACTTACCCAGCATATTCCCAATGCTTGTATGGGAGTTCCATAGTCCAAAGATGAGTCCCCTCTTACTTTTTCCGAACCAGTTGCTCATAACAGTGACAACTCCCGGCCACCCTGTAGTCTGGAAAATCCCTGCTAAAGCCTAAAAAATCACCAACATTTCAAACCAAAGTCTCCCTTTAGAAAATAATTGTTAAATCCACAAAAAGAGCAACTTTAGAATGGGGTGGAGCGACATCTCTAGAAAAATAGAGTAACCGCTTGAAATTGACTCAAAACTTTTACATATAAGCAGTTTTTTTATAGAAAAATTCTACTTCCGCAACTTGAAAAAATGGTTACGAGAAAAAAGCGTTAAAAGTTTTTAGTTAAGGTTCTTTAAATATGTGGCTCTACGTAGTCTCAAGAATCTCGGAAATTTAAAAAAAAATAAAAATGTATTCTACATATTTTTACTAATGTGCGACTTTTTCCCACAATTTTTTAATTTTGAACCAATGTGCGAATTTCCTAAAATTTTTAATTATGAAAACTTGGGCATTTTGAGAATTTTGCCAATTTTGAAAATTTTAAAAAGAAAATTTATCTTACAATTGTGGTGTATGCAAATTTTTAATTTTTTAAAAAATAAAAGTAAATTTAGAAAATAAGTAAATTTAGAAAATTGTAAGAATCTCGAAAATTTGAAAAATTGCTAAAATTTTGTATATTGGTACTACTGTGAGAATTGTTCCCGCAATGTTTTTATTTTAAAGCAATGTGTGAATTTGCTACAATTTTTTTTAATTACAACAATTCTAGACATGTTGAAAATTTTGAAGAATTTGTAAATTAAAGAAATTTTAAAGAGTTTGTAAATTTAAGAAATTTTGAATTTTGTGAGTTTCAAGAGTCTCGGAAATTAAAAAAAAATAAAAATGTATCCTATATATTTATACTAATGTGCAACTTTTTCCCACAATTTTTTAATTTTGAACCAATGTGCGAATTTCCTAAAATCTTTAATTATGAAAACTTGGGAATTTTCATAATTTTTGCCAATTTTGAAAATTTAAAAAAGAGTTGTAAATTTTAAAAATATTGGAAATTAAAATAAAATGGAAATTTATCCCACACATTTTCATATTAATACTACTGTGCGAATTTTCCACAAAATTTAAAAATAGCTGAAAATATATCCTAGAATTTTGTATATTGGTACTACTGTGAGAATTGTTCCCGCAATTTGTTAATTTTGAAACAATGTGCGAATTTGCTACAATTTTTTTTATTATGACATGTTGAAAATTTTGCAAATTTTGAAGAATTTGTAAATTAAAGAAATTTTGAGTTTTGTGAATTTCAAGAATTAAAATGTATCCCACATATTTATACTAATGTGCGACTTTTTCCCACATTTTTTTAATTTTGAACCAATGTGCGAATTTCCTAAAATCTTTAATTATGAAAACTTGGGAATTTTCATAATTTTTGCCAATTTTGAAAATTTAAAAAAGAGTTGTAAATTTTAAAAATATTGGAAATTAAAAAAAATGGAAATTTATCCTATAATTTTTCATATTAATACTACTGTGCGAATTTTCCACACAATTATAAAAATAAAAAAAATTAATTATGGAAAATTTTGAATTATGAAATTTTTAAAAGTTATAAAATATGTAAATTTAGAAAATTTTGGGAATCTCGAAAATTTGGAAATTGCTGAAAATATATCCAAGAATTTTGTATATTGGTACTACTGTGTACAATTTTTTTAATTATGAAAATTTTATAAATTTTGAGAATTTTGCAAATTTGAAAAAATTTGTAAATGAATTAAATATACACAATATCGAAAATTGTAATTTTTTTGAAAATTTAGAGAAATTAAAAAATATTAAAAATCTTAATTTTATTACAAATATATCCTCAATGTTTTATATTTTTACTACTGTGAGAATTATTCACAAAATTTATTAATTTTGAATCAATGTGCGAATTTGCTAAACATTTTTTAGTTATGAAAATTTTGCAGTTAAATATTTGTAAATTTAGGAAATTTTGTAAATTTTA
The DNA here is from genome assembly GCA_921294245.1 of Brassicogethes aeneus. Lineage (NCBI taxonomy): Eukaryota > Metazoa > Arthropoda > Insecta > Coleoptera > Nitidulidae > Brassicogethes > Brassicogethes aeneus. Next base: position 2,875,846 of record OV121142.1, on the reverse strand, counting down.
AGAATCTGCTAAATTAATTTTTTAAAAATTTGTAAACTAGGAAAATTTTGAGTTTGTGAATTTAAAGAATATCGAAATTTTTTTTTTTACAAATATATCCTCAATTTTTAATATTTATACAACTGTGAGAATTGTTTCCGCAATTTTTTTAATTTTGAACCAATGTGCGAATTTTCTTAATTATGAAAATTTTGTAAATTAGAAAATTTAAGAAATTTTGAGTTCTGTAAATTTAAGGAATTCTAAAATTTTGTAAATTTTAAAAATCTTCAAAATTGAAAATTTATTTGAAAAATTTGTAAATTAAGAAAATTTTGAGCTTTGTAAATTTAAAGAATAACGAAAATTTAAATTTTTTTACAAATATATCCACAATTTTTAATATTTAAACGACTGTGAGAATTGTTCCCAAATTTTTTTAATTTTGAACCAATGTGCGAATTTTCTTGATTATAAAAATTTTTTAATTTAGAAAATTTAAAAAATTTTAATTTTTGTAAATTTAAAGAATTCTAAAAATTTGGAAATTTTAAAGAACTTGTAAATTTAGAAAAATTAAAGTTTTTTATATTGAAAATTTAAAGAATCTAAAAAATTTTGAACATCAACTATTTTTTATATTTATACCTCTGTGCGAATTTTTCCCACATTATTTTAATTTAAAACTATTGTGCAAAATTGTTACTGTTTTTTTTTTAATTTTGGAAATTTTAATTTTTGTTTAGAAATTATTACAATTATAATTATAATAATCTTTGACATAGTTTAAATAATTATTGTTAAAATGTCCTTCTTTAAACTATGTCAAAGATTAAATATAAATAAAGTATTATGTTTATAAAATAAAACTATTTTCTGCATCCCAAAAATTTTTTCAACCCAGCAAAGCATTTTTATATATTTTACCTGCACTGCCACATAGTAGTAGATGTTATGTATCTCATAGGTTTTTCCTATGCCAAACAAATAGCTGAAAATCCCCGACAACAACATTCCTATGGACAAGAAGTATCGCAAATTGATCCTTTCAGCCAAAAAACCTGAAAGGAACATTGCAATGGCATAGGAAAACAAAAACGCAGAGTCCAGTTCCCCTAGCATTTGTTTGGCACTCGAATCTGAGCCATCTGAAAAAAAACAATTAATTACCATTATAACAAATTTTAAGCCAATTTCCTTACCAAAGGGGGCAAAATCACACCAATTCGGGTTACTGGGGTCATGATCGGGTTTTATTTCACTGCAGTTACGATGTAATACTGTCTTTACTACTGATATTGGTTTTCTGGTTAAATGATAGCACATATAACTTATATATGTTAAAAATAGCACGCTCCAACGGAAACTAAAATTAAAACATTAACATTATAGCAATTTTATGGTGTTTATTTTTTTTACCATTTTTCCCGATTGATTCTCAACCTTGGGCAGCAAATGTCCGTAATTTTCTGTAAAATCCTCCACCCCCAAGGCACTTCGCTTATTATTTGACTCATGTTTCTTTGTTTGAGAAATTTCCTTGAAAAATTTGCTAAAATTCCATATTTTAACAAAGAACCTAACCTCAATTTCTAACATCAATCAAATTTCGACGACAACTCACCTAAATTGACTATAAACACTAACTAAACTTAAAATACAACAAAACCTTAATGTTTTTAAATCATTATTGTTGATTTTGATTGTTTTGCTTATAATATATCAACAAAACAATTTTTTCTATGCTCTCACTTCGAGACAGGTAGCTAACAGTGTTGCCAGATGCTAACATGAAAAAGTACCTCACCACTGATTTAATTGAAAAGCACCGAATGTATGTTTCGCGCGATAACGGGCAGTTAACACAAACTTAATTTATTACGTGTACACGCGTGTGTACGTTTTTGTCTTCAATAGTGACAAAAATACACAAACATACCAAACAATTAATACCACATCTTATACAATTGTAGTAATTCTGGCAACACTGCACGCCTGCGCCATTATATTTCAAATATAAAACTGTTGCTAAATTTATTTGGACGTGTTTACGTAATTTAGAGTCAACTTTATCACTATTTTAGCGATAAAACGTGCCTACGAACTGTATTTAGATCCATTTATTTGGATTTTAAGCTCACAAAGCTAATTCTTCAAAATGGCGATAAACGGCCTTCTAGCTAAAGCAATTCAAATACGTCTGTTATCTTGGTTGCCTATACATGCAGTCTAGAAAAATCTATGCTTTTTATGACTTAATGATGAATCCATTGTCCTAGGTTGCTGTTTAATGGTAATAATTACCATTTTTTTCTATTAATAGAAGATGCGGGACTTTATTAAAGATTTCCCAAGCTACGCAGACGGCTTAATTGAATAATAAGCCGACCTAAATTAATTTCAATTAGGTATAGTCGAGAATACGTATTCTCTTTGAATGGCTTATTTATAATTTTGTATGCTTCTAAAATGATTCATTCAAGTTTTTATCTTATGATTTGGGCCATTAAATCTGTAGAGATTTAAATTTTGTTTTTCCGAAGGTACAATTTTTACCTTAAGATTTCAGAACACCTGTTGTTCAACAAAGATGGTTTTATGTCCCTTTAACCAACTAAACCAGTTTTATTTCAAAGAAGACGAGATTTCTAAAGGTACAAAAAAGGTAGTTTATACTTAAGTACTTTTATATACAAGGTGTATTAATTAAAATTATCTGTTAAAATCTAGATAGGTACCTATATATTTTAAAAAATATGCATTTATAAATCTATAGATCCTTGTAATATTAATAATGTATTGTAGAAACAATGGCAAGATTTAATTCAACTATTATAATATTATAATTATAATTGATATTACGAATAATATTATTGATCTCTATCAATGAGGACTACCGAGTGTTTTTGAGAATAAAGCCGGAAAATGTTAAAAAATATCAAAAAAAAACCGTGGCTCGATTTGTTGTGTTGTTGGGTGTATTTTGAGAGGAAATCCTGGGTTAAGTTTTTACCGGTTTTCCAATAAACAGTGTTAATCTGAATGAAGAAATAAATTGTTTACAGTCTCTGTAAATATAAATTGTACCTATTAGATACAATAAATACACATTTTAGTAGTGATTAACGTGAAAAATGTAAACATTTCAATTCAGTAAAAATCTTCAGTCGTCTAAATTTAGACAGCATTTAGCATTATAAAAAGCGTTGATTAAGAAAGTGTCCACTCAATGGTAAAATACCATTATATTATGTATTATATATAATATTATGTTGCCATGAATTCGTAGGTATATTTTGTTGTTTAAAATGCAGTTGTCGGCGTTTTTTAGAGAACTCAAATATAAAAATGGTTGATTTTAAGGTTATGTTTGTGCAAAAATTATTTTTTACTAATTTCTTAAAAATGTCCAAACCTAAATATAAATTATATTAGGTAAAGTTATCATTAGTTAATTCTGCACCAACAAATGTACTTACCGAATTGGATCCTTTGGCAAAACATGAAAATGCAACGATTTAGTTCTTGAATTTTATTTACAATTAAAAACACAATAATTCACCATGATCCCTTAGATAAAATACACACACTAACGCAACTATATAAGCATTTAAGCGTTGAGTTTCTTAATCAATGAAATAAAGAATAATCAATCAAAATCGAGTACTAAACCATTTTTTTAGTTTTTTCCTTGCAACGCAAAACACAAATAACGTGCGCGATTTAGCTGTGCAATTGAGTTTTGACGTTTCCCATAGACATAATACTAGTATTATTTCTATGACGTTTCCCCTTCGACATAACCTACAAATGTGCTTGAATTCTTTAATTTGATGCCATTTTTTGGTTCACTCACATTTTCAACTTTTCTTAGCCTCATATTTCAAAATCTAGGTATTAATCCTACTTGAATTATTTTAGTAATATTTGTATGCAGTTTTACGTTAGAAACAAATTTTAAAATAAGCAAAATTAACGTCAAACCAGTAGTTTACAAGATAATCGAGGAAAAATGTTTGTGTGACCTTTGACCTTCGATATGTAACACCGTCATGATTTTTTTTTACACTTAAGACAAGATATATACAAAAACCTATTAATAATTTAAAAAAAATAAAAACCACAAATATTTGTACTTAATTTTTTTCATTAACAAAATTAAAGGAAATTGGACAAAATTATTTTAAAATTATGAAACAAAAATAATTTAAATTTAAAAAATCTTAAACCATAAAAAACAAAACAATAGTTTTAATCGTGTTTTCAAGTTACGACCGTGGTCGAGTTAAACATTAAATCAAGAAGACTTAAAATGTATTTATGCATTGTAAATTCCCCAGCAAGCTCATTCTGTGCCTTGTGGTCAAGAGTTACTCCTCCTGTTTTTAGTCTTCTTGGATTAAATATATTATCTTCTTCCGCAGAGAGAGAAGAGAGTATATTTAATCTTTGGTCAAGGGTTATTATTATAACTGTTTAAACTGTTAGTTTTTGGAAATATACACTATAAAAATCAAGCGGCACAACAACAAATCTTAAGTGTACCGTTATTTTCTCATGTTTTAAATTGCAAAATAAACACAATTAATATGGCATTAATTTTATTACCCACAAATAATAAACGATGTAACAAATTAAACACTTTTACAGTCGACATAAATAATACACCCTGTACAACATTACTTTTACTAAAATTAAAAAATAAGACACCGCACTATTGAGACCAGGTATTCAACTTAAGTTTGCATCTGCGCATTTTATCTTACCCTGTTGTAGTGCTTTAAAAGGGTAGCGGACACATCTTGCAGTTCACATCTCTTATTTTACTTGTTCTGTCGAAATCATTGTGAAAAATGGCATACTTAAAAGTAAGCATTGTTCTATTTTTGTTTGGAGTTATTGTGGCTGTCAACTGGTAAGTAAAGTTTTTATTTTAATTATTTGACATAAAGTTTAAGACGTTTTGCGAGTAAACGTCAAAATTCCAAAGCCTTCTCCGTGTTTTTTATCTGTGGCGACTTGTGACCGTTAATTATTTAATATTATTATTTATTTTTTACATTGGTTTTAACACTTTAAACGTCTTTGTTTTGTATATACGTAGGTACATAAATACAGCACTATAGTATGTATACATATTGCTATTTGTAACAAAAAATAATGGTTTTCTTGTAAACGATTTCGATTAAATATTGTATTCAGATAATTTCGCAGATTGTAGTTTTTGAGGTTGCTGAATTTGATGTCAATTTTTCCAAAAACAAAATGGCGGGCATTTTTTCAAAAAATGCTCAAATTTGGCAACACGTGGTTTTTGAGGTGAGATTACAATTTTGATACCTACCCAGTTTTCCAATTTTTAATAAAAAATCAAAAATTGAAAATTTTTAGGATTTTTTAAAGTAAAAAAATGTTCAAAATTCGTAAATAACTATTTTTTTTATTTTAATAGTGGTTCCACCAAAAGTTTGGACGATTTTTTGGGAAAGAAGTACGAACTTCATGAGAGCAAGAACTTTGATGAATACATGAAAGCTCTAGGTAAAAAAAAATGTCCGAAAAAATTTACAGATTATAAATGATAATTTTTTTCAGGTGTTGGCTTCTTTACCAGGAAATTTGGAGCGGCTGCTTCCCCAGTCATTGACCTCTCCAAACAAGGAGATGAATACACTTTGACATCTATATCCACCTTTAAAAATGTCTACTTGAAGTTTAAGCCAGGTAAAAACATTTGATAATATTTGGAACCTACTCAAAAAGTAACAAACTGTTTTACTGACATATCAATTATCAAAAAAATACTCATTGGATATTTTTTAGGTGTTGAATTTGACCAAGAGACTCCTGATGGTAGAGACGTTAAGGCCACCATCACTGTTGATGGTACCACCATCCATGAAGTCCAAAAAGATGCCGATGGAAAAACTAACACCCTTGACAGAACATGGAGCCCCACAGAAGTCAAAATGGTATGCAAAAACAAATGAAAAACCCTATTCCAAATAAAAAAAACTATTTCTTATTTTTTTTAGGTTATGACCATTGACAACATCACCGCAACCAGAATCTACAAAGTCATTCCTTAACTTTGATTTTTTAAGTTTATTACATCACTTAAATAAATTCGTTTTAATTTTTTTTAGTTTTATTATTTTTTGTTGTTTTTCAGATTTTTAATTGTATAAAAATATTTTCACTGCATAATGTAGGCAACTGAATAACCCAGTAATCAGGCAACCAGTATTACATAACTTTTTGCTTATATCAAGAAGACTACAGAAGCTGTATTAATTACCTTTATAGTCTTCTTGGGTTTTTTTTAGGAAGAGAGATTTTTACAAAATGGGAAATAACGGTTATTTACGTCATTAGGTGTAAAAGTGAGTTTTTTGTGCAGAGCTCAAAAATAAATAAATAAATAAAATAACAACATTAATTAAAGGTGGGGTAAAAAAATTAATTGATAACTTAAAACACTTTAAACAGTGAATTTATCAAAATAAAACAGTAAAACAAACAATAAAAATGGTTCATTAGTTATGCATAAACAAGTTATGAGCGTCATTATAAGAAAAAATAATTTTTTAGTTCTAAAGTAATTAACCTATAGCCTCTATGTGATAATTACAATTAAGATTCTTATTTCAAATATACAAAGGGATGTTTAAAAAAAACATACGAAATACTAAACTCCGTGAAGGTCTAATATTCAAAATGTTATGTTATTACTAGACCTGGTGGCTTCCCAAAAACCCTATTCTAGACTAACAGTGAAACAACCAAAAATAAAAAATAATAATTTTTACTTGGAGCACATCTAAATATATTCACCCAAATAAAAAGAAACAAAAATTTACTAAAAATTAACCGTTGAATGAATATTCAAAAAATACTAAATTACAAGGACGTTCCAAGCCGTGGGCGTGGTTTAAACATTGACCAATCACAATTCCTTTAATTTGATCTTTGTGGTGAAAGAAACACGGCTATTGAAAAGAAGGAATTACCTCACTATCCTGTCGCATGTATCCTTTGTCAAGGGTATAAATATCCAACAAAAAATCTTAAATGACACCTGTCAATTTTTTCATACCTAATTTTAAATTGATAAATAAAAGGGATGATTTCAGTGAAATCACATTAATAAACGAAAAAAAAATCAAGCCATTTCACATTCTCAACACCCTGTATATATTATCAAAAAAGATCCATAATTAAATTAAAATACACGCAGGTGTCATTACGTAAAGTTTAACAACACCGCACTATTGAGAACAGGTATTCAACTTGGCAGCTGCGCATTTAATCTTACCCTTTTGGTGCTTTAAAAGGGTAGAAGACAAATCTTGCAGTTCACATCTCTTAATTTACTTGTTCTGTGGAAATCATTGTGAAAAATGGCATCTTTAAAACTTAGCAGTGTTGTATTTTTGTTTGGAGTTATTGTGGCTGCCACTTGGTAAGTCAAGTTTTAATTTTGATGAATTTACATAAAAATTGAGTATTTTTTTGAGACAAACGTCAAACGTCAAAATTCCAACGCCTTCTCGATGTTTTTTATCTGTGGCGATCTAATTTGATATTTAAAGCAGATATTTAGCATTCAAAAACATTTTTATTTATTATTTTTTATGCGGGTGTAAACTTTTTAAACGTCTCTGTTTTGTGTACAAGTTTATCCCGGACCATGGTCAATATTTTATAACAAACCTTCTAGTTTTAAATCCCTGGATATTCCAGGTATTGATTTTGTGCTAAATTAGGTAGGTATTAACAAAGAGATGCAAATGTAGGTAACTACATACTCTAATTTAATTAAAATATCATACGTTAAATATGTGTTAATTAAATTATGAACCTGCTAATTAAATGTTTTTCTGCATATAGGTACGAGGTGTGTTCAGAAAATATCGGGAATTTTCGTTTTTTGAAACAAATATTTATTTATTCGTCTACATTAATGTTGTCGCCTTCAAAATAGTCCCCATTGGATATTATGCACATAGCCTTTAGTTCTTTCAGCGATGCGCTTTTATTGTCATCTATGCTTGCAAAACGACGGTCCTTTAAGGTTCTCTTTGTTTTTGGGAATAGGAAAAAGTCTGACAGAGGCATGTCTGGCGAATATGGAGGCTGGGGCATCATTACAGTATTATTTTTGGCCAAAAATTTTGTTCAAAATTTAACAATTTTAGAACAAATTTTGCTGCCACGCGTTTCATACCCAAAACATTCGAAAAAATTTCATGGGATGAGCCAATCGATATACTAACATCATCAGCGACTTCTCTGATGGTTTATAACGATTTCTTCCACTTTTTCCATGTTTTTATCGGTTATTAATGCACGGCCATCTTGGAAACTCTTATACCACTTGTAAACTCTTGTTTTACTAATAGCAGACTCACTATAGGCCTTTGTTAACATTTCACAGAATTTATTTAATTTTTTAAGAAAAATTGGATACAAATTCTTTGATCCATTTCTTTTAACGAACGAAAAATCGCCGAGCTCATAAAACACGTCTAACCTTAGCGGCTGCCACAGACAAAGTAAACAATGAAAACAGCTAAAGTTTTTATCATACTTCGGGGGCATGTATACCAACATAATAAAGAAAATTTGATGACAACCGGACCCCCCGAACTTGCGAAATTTAACAATTCCCGTTATTTTCTGAACACACCTCGTATATTCTGCAATTTTTTGTGTTTTTATATTGTTATCGTATACCTACCTAATTGAATTCTTTTGAAATTGTTTATTGTTATATGTAGGTAATGATTAATTGAAAATGTATGTATACTTTAACAATGAGTAATAAAATATTCGATAATGAAAAATATTATTAAAATATTTGTTGTTTGAATCGTTAAAATGTTCTTGTGAAATAATACTAAATGTGAAAATTATTGTATTATCCCAATACAAAAATATTTATCACTTTCACTGTGAAAAACTGCTATATCGTATTTAAACGTTTGTTAGTCCATTTTTAAGGGATGCATTTTGATTTAGGTACACAAAAAAATTGACATTTGTCTATATTAAATTTAATGTATATTTTAAAATTAGTGTTAGAATAATCATTAATTTAATAATTAAAACATTTTTTCATTTAAAACTTAAATGACATAAAAATGAACACGACATGTTCAAAGTTTATGTAATGTTTAAAGTTTAATCAATTAGGTACTTAATTATTCTAATGGAATTTTTCTTACGTGTAAGAACATTAAATTTTATAGTCTTTATTTGTTGATGACCCAATTAAAAAAAACATTAAAAATTCCTAGGATATTTGGAACAAAAAACTGAAATAAAATGTAAATCCGACAACATTGCATGCATTCACTGGCATGAATAACAAAAAGTCGTGCAATTAGATATCTGTCATTTTCAGTAGAATTGAGGTTAGGTATCTGTCACTTTCAGCGGAATTTATTCATTAGAAGTTTGTAGAGAACGGAAAAAGAAATTTGTTTGGTTAATTATAAAACATTAAACTATTTTTTCTACCCCCACCTTTAAAACACCCTTTATCGTACATGTTTCCATGACACTAAGTGACCTTTTAAATACACATTGACAATTTGTGGCTTTACGGCGCTTTAGTCACGGGCTGAAGTTAGCAACAGGTTTTTAGTCACGGGCTGAAGTTAGTTTTAAGTTAGTTGACAGTTGTCAAATGTCATACAATCGTTTCTTGTAAAATAATACTAAATGTGAAAATTATTTTATTATCTCAATACAAAAATACAAAAGTATTAAATAGTTTCTCAACGCCAATATTTGAAAGGTTTATATGAACATTGTACCCAGATAGCACAAGATAACCCACAGACGTCCTATTTAGGTAATTCTCGGCTTAGCCAGACCTAACGGGTCTGGGACATCCATAGAACGTCAAGTCTAGACCCTGTCCGGCTTAGCCTGATTAGGCGTATTTTGGACGTCCAAAGTAAGCCAAATAAGGCTTAGCCGGACCAGGTCTATAATTGACGTTCTATGGATGTCCCAGACCCGTTCGGCCTGGCTAAGTCGAGAATTACCTAGATTGGACGTCCCTGCTCACACAGCACAGGATGTCCAAATGACGTCCATTGGACATCCTTTGGACATCTTGTACTATGTGGGTGCACCCATGGGCTATCATGCCTAAACTTTTCGTTCAAGAAATTTCGGATATGTAATAAATTGTGGGTAATATTAAATATCATGTACAAATTATATAAACCACCTATTTTTATGAGGTTTCTCTTTTGCCTTCTTTGGATGTTCGTGGGACAGCCTGAGGGTGTCACAGAGAGTCAATCAAATCGATTAGCCTTATTATAAGAAAGATTAATTTACAAAAAAATTAATTTATTATTGAATATAGGTAGTTTATAATACATATTCGTACTATTCGTCGGGATTTATACATTTATATTTAATTTAAAATTTCTTGTTATCACGTAAAGGTAGTAAAATCCATTATTGCATCATTTTTAAATTCAATTAAATTCTATTACCATTGATTAATAAGTTCACTACTTCTTTACTCAACGCTATTAAGTTTAAATGTATAAAAACACCGTTATTATAACGTATAGTTTTAAATTTTAAACATCGGTCTTCTTCGGGTAGAACCGAACGGGTTCGTGACGACGCTTCCCATAATCCGTTGCAATGGCGTTCTTTTGCTGTGTGATGGCGTTTATGGCGGTGTTTCTACATTGTGTGTTGTGATTTCTACTAGGTATTGGCTGTTTATAGACTTGTAATAGAATAAATTCAAGTAAGTAATTAGATTAGGTTTGTTTTGACTAATAGACTGTACCACACAAACAAAATTTACGGTTGCACTGATAATTGGGCGTAAACAAATCGTGAAAACAAGGATTTAAAAAAAAATATTTTATAAAAACACATTTTTATTGTTTTTACTTTCCAAGGGATTTCTTTCTATACTTTCTAAATTTTATTTTATCCTCCCAAAGCCCTACATCAAAATTTTACAACAACCAAACTACAAAGTGAGGTTATCATTTTTATTGTTATCTAGAAAAGCTTTTATTTATTTAATATCTAAGAAAGCTTTTATTCCTATTTAACCGTGAATTTTTTTTATGTGGTGCTCATGATCTCCTATACCGTTCCTTCATTTGCAAGCTATACATAGCCTATGTCATAGGGAAAATACATTGTAGGTGGACCAGACAAGTTGAAGTCAGCGCAAAGCAAGGAATGTCTGAATTTCGAATTTACCGGCAGTGGACGTCCAATGGATGTCATTTGGACACTGAGATGTCCAGGGGATATCCTTTGGACGTCCTCTGGACATTTGTGCTGTAATTATAATATAGGTGAATAAAAATGTTTGGTTATAAATTTTAGGTGTTTTAGTTTTTATTCCTATCAGCCAAATTATGGCCAAATTTGGTCCTAGGACAGTCTTTAATAGACCATTATAGGACGGCCAAAGGACAACCAAAAGTGTCTACTTTGGAAGTTCTACGGACGTCCATTCGTGGTCTTCGGATATCCGTAGGACGTCCACTATGTCCTGGGTTGACGTCCTAAGGATATCCAGTGGACGTATGTGTGCTATCTGGGTACTGACCTTTTAATTTCGCCGGCAGTAAACTATAACTTAAATTCGGGCACGGACTCCACTGTAAAGTGCTCATAAAACATTTTCTTTACTTTCACTGTGAAAAACTGTCAATTTTCAAGAAATACATTTCGATTTATAACCTTTTTAATTGTGTTTATAAAATACAAAAATGTGACATTTGACGGTGACACACAGATTCGCCTATTGTTTCATAGATGGCGCTCTATACAAATTTTTGATTTAAATCATTTTAAGATAATAATAAGTATTTGTCGTAGAAAAAGTATAGTATGCACCTCGTTTATAAACGTTTTTCAAATGAAACCATATTAATATTATTGCATTTTTAGATTCTACGTAAAAGTCTAGAAATTTGATTGTTTTTTATGAGTTTTTGAGATATTTAATTTTTTTTATTTGACAGATGTATGGTATTTGTAATATTAGTAGTGTGCGTTGGATTGTCTTTTATTTTATATTAAACAACGTTACAAGAACAAATTATTCTTGATTTTTAACAAAATTGCTTAATAGATTTATTATTTTGTTTATTAATATTGTACATACCTATTAATAAACAAAATACGTTTGGTATTATAATTAAATAAAAATACTATTCATAAAAATATTGTTTTTTTTAAGTCGACATAAATGTGCTTCTTCCAAGAGAAAAGCCCAAATCTGCAGTCCCAACTTTTTGCCGTTTACCGTGCGTAACAAATAAAAATCGTTAAATTCGCCCATGCGCTACATGGGGGCGTTCGACATAACCTCAATTAAGTCAGTGGCGTGATTATTTAGTTAAGAGTTTTTAGAGGGGTTAACCATCAAACAATAGGGAACAATACCGGCATACTCATCGCAGTTGGCGTGCGTACCTATATAAAACAAGAGAATCGCAGTGAGGCGGTCATTTGTCAATTGTTCGCGTTTAAGGTTGCTTGATGTAAGTGAATTTGAAGCCTACAGGCTTATAACGGCCATAAGCTTCTAGATTTTAGTGGGGTTTTATTGAATTTGTGCTTTTGGTGTTAGTAGTGTTTATTTTTGAATATTTATCGAGGAAAATGGTTAAATAAGTGATTAGCTACTATAGGAAATGCCGGTTTAAAATTTAATTTAGAGTTTTAGCAATAAATTTCTTTTAAATAATGTTTTATTATACTTTTATCTATATATGTACATTTTATTAGTACAAATATATAAAAAAAAAAAATTCCAGACAAATAAATTAATAGAAAAATTAGTACCTACCTACCTACTGTTTACACCACAGATAAAGGTATAAAAATAGTTAATAGTTTGTTTGTTTGTTATTCTAGTGCACTATAATAATTATATTAACTTAACAAAGTTAAATAATATAATAAGTAAAGTAAATATTACAAAAGTTTTGACTTCCTCTACAAAGTACAGTGCTGGTCAAAAATATAGGGACTTACTTAATTTGACATCGTTTAAATAATTTAGGGAACTATTTGCAAAAATAAAATATTCTGCTTGTTTATAAAATGAGATTTCGATAAAAAAAGAAATGAAATCTACAGGGTGCTCAAAAAATAAAAATGATTTTATACAAAAAAAATTTTTTTTTGGAAATATATTTTTTTTCTTTTTTTCATAGCAGTTCCGCCAAAACCAAAATGTTGGACGAATATTTGGGAAAGAAGTACGAACTTCATGACAGCCAGAACTTCGATGAATTTATGAAGGCTCTAGGTAAGAAAAAAAAAAATTTGTTAAAAATTAAATATTTTTTTAATGACAAAAGTTCATTCTGCCGGATTTAAATTAAAATAATTATTTCCTGTGTGGTAACAACCAGTTCGAAGACCCGACATTTTCAATTTTAATATATTTACATAATAAACAGTTCTGTAAAATTTAAAACTATTTTTGTTTATGCAATTATTTTTTTTATTTACTTAAAACCTGTTAACTCATTTATTTCGGTAAATATTTATCAAGTAACCAAATACTTTTCTTCAGTTGTTTATCTTTTTATCAAGGTCAAATAAACCTTTTCGATATACCTATATTATATTCATAAACTAAAAACCCTTAGAACAAAACATAAAATAACTTGAGTTGTTTGTGTAAAGCAATTATGGATGTTTATCAAGTTTGACGTTAATATCTTGAAGAATTTACGAGACAGTAAAAATACCATAAATTCAGTCTTTTGCAGTATTTGAATGTTTTATAGATTGCTTCCGGTTGTCTGGATAGATTGCCTTCCTTCCTTTCTCCCGTAGTCGTGCCCGTACGATTTGTGAGTCTTGTAAAAAGTCAATTTATAGATTTCCGTGTAAAATTCCGTAACCATGCGCGATGACACCTAAAATGGTTGACATTTGTTTTTGTTTATATTCTGCGTTTTACCCATTGTGTGTAAATATGAAAGATAAACATTTATATTTTAGTGCAGTGATCACAATTTTAATTGCCCAGGCAGCTTGTTGTATACTGCCCAACTATGGAGAAAGGCTGTAACTGCTAAACAAGAAATTTGTGGGAAATTAGCATAAACTACATTTTTATAAAAAGCAGTAGGTATTTAACTGATTTATTTAACTTAAAAGATAGTTTACTGCAATTCTTTGTGAATTAAGATACAAAATGTCCATAGCTTTATAATAGCATTTTTAGTTACTGCCTTTCTCCATAGTAGGGCAGTATAATGAAAAAAAACATCGAACAAGACGTTGGAAGACTCGCCCACTTTACCAAGACCGGGAAACTACGGGGTTTTACAAAGCAACATTTCTAAAAATGAAAGACATTGATCATAAACAATATCTAAATATCCTATTTAGAGACACAGATTATTTAATAAACTGAACACCTATCTTAAATAATACTAAACAATCATGTATTTTAAATATTTTGGGCCTACGCGCTGTCACCCTACAGCGCATGTCCATAACAAGCACTGTGATTGGTCATGTCAAAGACCTTTACGGTGAAAGATAAAACTTAAAAATTTCTACGGGAGGAAGGAATGCCGTCCTTACGGTACGGGAATCTATAACTGGCACTACGATTTAAATAAACATTTTTGACGTAATTGTCACCATTAACATTGCCGTTATTAATTTTAATTAAACTTAACAATTATTGATACTTTAAAATATTAAAATAACTTCAAAATATGATTTTGTTAAGAAAATATTTTATTCTTTGATTTTTTTTATTACTATAATTGCAAAATATTATCACAAAGTATTAAAAATTCTTACACGGGAAATGTTAATGGTGACAATTACGTAATGTTCATCTTCTACGGGAGGAAGGCAATCTATAAAGTATTTAAATACAAGTTTTCGCATCTTTTTAAATGTATTTTAAATCAATTTAGGACCATCGTCCATAAAACCCATTCACGTAGGTACACCCTGTATATCCCATCTTTCCAAAACCCTGTATAAAAACAATATGTGCAAATAAACAAAAAAATTAAACAATTGCTTGTTAACGTGCTAAAACACTTTAGAAAAACAAAATAATCTCCAGCTGGTAAGGTTCAAAGTTTCAATTATTATCGTTTAAAGACAACAAAAACAAATGCATAACTTTATCGGAGTTCGTTTTGCAGTTTGGAATCCAGTGAGCCGGTGTTAGTTGCTTAGCGACCGTTGCAGGTTCAACATAACTCGTTTTAAACCGGTGAATAAACTGTAACTTTTTAAACGCTTGTTTTTAACGGAGTTCATAGTAACAAGTAAAGATGGGTTTGGATACAATTTTCGGTATTAAATACCAGCTGAATACCAGTGAGAAGTTTGATGAATATATGAAGGCTTTAGGTAACATAATATTGTTTTAATTATTTGTCAAAAATTAACATAACCTCCCAATTTTACCATTTTTAAAATTTAATTGTTCTTCCATATTTTAACGTTATCCAAATATTTTTTTATCATCATACATTGTTCCAATTACTTTAAAAATAATAATAATAATGATTTTGTGAATTATTCCAACAATTTCACATTAAATGTTGGGTTAAAGGTCATAGTTTCCAAGTTCAAAGTCAGCCTATCAATATGCAAATATTTAATTAATTAATACATTTCCGTTAATAATATTAAATATTGATTCATTAAAATAAATCACCTTTATTAATTTTATTATTCATGTAAATTAAAAGAAACATGACCCGGCTTAACTTGGACTATGATTTCTAATTATAAACAGCGAAATTTTTTAACTTAAAATTGTTGAAAGTTAACTAAAAGTACAAAGTACAAATTATTGCTCAAGGTACATAGGTACATTTTGCTATAAATTATGTACTTTTGAACGGATGTTGACAATTTTTAAATATTTTTTATCGGATTTAGAGGTTACCTATAGTCCATTCCATTTAAGAATGGAGTAGATGTCGCTGCAAAACAAGACCAGTTTGCACCTCAGACAAAAAAAATATATGTATTATTTTCAGAAAATAAGACAAAATTAACATTAAATTGAGAAACATAACCTTATTATTCGACTGCATTCCTTATTTAAATGTCAGTGGGATTTTTTATGTGGAACATGGTAGGGTAAACCACATAGTTATTGGACACTTAAGGAATATTATTTATTTAAAAATTTTATATGCTGTTGTTTTAAAGATTTTAGTTTTTTTTCTTATAAATTTATAAAAAAAGGTAGTTTGTTTGTTTCAACTTTATTTACGTTTACTTAAAAATAAAAATATTTGAATTTTTAATATTAGTTTTATAAAAACATGCAAAAAAGTATAGTAATTGTACACATGGACCATAGTTATTGGATATACAATTTTTATATAAACATAAGAACTTTACATCAAATAACATAAATTGTTAAATATTTTTTATAGATAAATTGCTGTTTTAGGTAATTTTTTTTCGTTTTGTATATATCATATAATTCATACAGGGTGTCCGGAAAAAGGAGGTCAATCCTTTAACCATATATTCCTTGAGTTAAAACAATAAGACTTTCATAATACCATTTTTCAATTTAGAGCTTCATGTTCGATATACAGGGCGACAAAGTTTGAAATTTAAAACAGATTTTTTTAAATAATTCGAGTAATTAATAAGGTATTAAGTTCAAATTTGGTACACTTACATACGTACATTTATAATGTTTAGGCCAGAACAGGATGATTTATACATAACCAATATTTTTTCGGGTGGTATGTTAAAAGTATTTTCCGAATTTATTAATTTTGTTGCCATTAGTTTTTTATGTTCTCTATCATGCACTGTATTTAAATCACTGTTATTCTGCAAGATGTCCTGTGACAAAGAAATCGCTATATTACTTACTCTCTAAAAATAAATTAGTCAAAAATGTCATAGCGAAAAAGCAGCCACTAGTAATTCTCGTCAACAGCAATTTGTATCCAGGACATTTAGCAGTCAATTCCTATGAAATATTATTCGCTGAATCCGAAAATGTCGTCAAAAGTTATAAAAGTAGAACAGTTTTTGAAATATAATCAATTTTAAATATAATATGACTATATTTCAAAAACTGCTTAACTTTTATAGTTTTTGACGTTCTTTTCGGATTCAGGGGACAATTTTACATAAGAATTGGCTGGTAAATGTCCGGGATACAAATAGAGTATGATATTGGACATATGTCCAATAATTGAAATTTACATTTTTTACCAACCAGTAATTGTACACTGTGTTTTCAGAATTAAAATTAAAACGCATTAAAGTGACAATGTTTAAACCATGAGGAACACATTTATACCACACACTGATCTGTACACGTTTTAGAAATATTTTTTATTTCAATTTAAACACAGCCCTGCCCTTAACAAAAAAAACAAAAATCTTACCACCAAAGTAACGTGCGAACTTTTTTGTCCTATATTGGACCCAAAATAAAGTAGTTCTATATTATTACCGACTGACATATTTATAATTGTATACAGCGCCATCTAATGATTTGACTTAAATAAACTATTAATAGAACTCTTGTTTTTACAGTATTAATGTTAATTGTCCAAAGTTTTATTAAAAATGTAAGAACTATTGTAAAAATTTTGTTTGGAATTTTAAAATTCATTTGGAACAACTTAAATATGGGGTTTAAAAACTTTAAATCTAAATTTTTTCTGAGGTAAGGGCCTTACCGTAAGGCTTAAAGAAAATATAAATGCAATTCATGAAACTTTTATTAAAAAACAAAACATAATTTAAAAATATTTTCCTTTAGTTATTTTAAGGGATTTTAATGTAATCTATATTAAAAAAATGAGGTTAAACCCGTCTGACAGATGTCAGACAGAAGCGTTACCTGCAATTGATAAAAAAGCAAAAACTAATGAAAGCAGGTATTGAGTAGATTATAATTTATATATAAATGGTTATTTTTTCTAAGGTGTCGGCTTTTTGACCAGGAAATTGGGAGCTGCCGCTTCCCCGGTCGTTGACCTCACCAAAGAAGGCGACGAATACACTTTGACATCTGTCTCCACCTTCAAAAATGTCATCTTGAAATTCAAGCCAGGTAAAAACATTTGATAATGTTTGGTACTATGCTCCACACCTCAAAGTCCCACCACGTGACCACGTACGGAACGCAGTCTTTTGAAAATTTGGCATTTAAGGCTTTTCAGGTTATGTATCTGTCAAAGTATAGTCAACGAAAGAAATAATATTATGTTTAGGCGTTAAAAATGTATAAATCTTTATAACATTACAATAACAATGGATGGTTTAAGAATTTAAGAATATAAATACTGCATTTAATGAAATTCTAAAGTGTATGGTGCCAAATAAGTAATATTTTTGTGCATTTGGTCCAAATACCTGGTTTTCTCCATAAAATAATTTTAACTAAACAGCATTTATTAAAATAAAATCTAACTTCTCTATTATGAAATAAGAATATCTGTATCAAAGGTAGGTTAATATATTATAACAAAAATATCATCTAATTTTGTAATTTTCAGGTTAGAAAAAATTATTTTGACCAAAATAAATAAGTATTTTGGATTATTTAAAAGACTGTATAATATGGTATTTAAAAATGTGGTACTTATTCTTATCCAGCTTAAAGTGTACCTACATAAAGTTTTGTCAATACAAATAGTTAAAAAGCTTTGACCGAACTTGATCTACATCGAAAAATCATTATAACTTTAAAAATTTTAATAAATCACATGTCATGGGAGTATTAAATATTTTTACATTGCAAGTTTCTCTAAAAATTGTTTGTTTTCTTATAATCTAACTTAAAGTAGGTATGCCAAGGGGTATGCACAAGTTTTGTCATTAGAAGTATAAAAGCTTCAATTTAATTTGAACCATATTCAACAATTATTTAGTATACCTATATTTATTTATGACCATATTAAGACACTCTTCCAAAGAACCCACTTATTTATTTTGGTCAAAATAGATTTTTTTTAACCTTAAAATACAAAATTAGGTGATATTTTTTGTTCTAATACATTAACCTACCTTTGATACAGATATTCTTATTTCATAATAGAGAAGTTGGATTTTTTTTAATAAATGCTGTTTAGTTTAAAATATTTTATGGAGAAATGTAGACCCAATGGACAGAAATATCACTTATATTGCACCTTACACTTTGAAATTTCATTAAATGCAGTATTTATATTCCTAAATTCTTAAACCAACCATTGTTATTGTGATACTATAAAGATTTATTAACTTTTAACGCTTAAACATAAGCGGTAACACTATAAATATTATTTCTTTCATTGACTATACTTTGACAGATACATAACCTGAAAAGCCTTAAATGCCAAATTTTTAAAAGACTGCGTTCCGTACTTGGTCACGTGGTGGGACTTTGAGGTGTGGAGCATAGTACCTACATATATTATAAAATTATAAAAAATACCTATTGGATATTTTTTAGGTGTTGAATTTGACCAAGAAACCCCTGATGGCAGAAATGTAAAGGCCACCATCACTGTAGATGGCGCCACCCTCCATGAAGTCCAAAAGGACTCCGCTGGAAAGACTACCATCATTGACAGAACTTGGAGCCCAGAGGAAGTTAAAATGGTAAGTAAAAACAAAAAAAACTGTCTTTATTATACTCTTTTTTCAAAATTTTTTAGGTTATGAGCATTGACAACATCACAGCCACCAGAATCTACAAAGCCATGCCATAATTTTCCAATTTTTTAAGTCAAACTTATGTATAATTTTAACATACATATAACATACCAGTACTGATTAGTTTTCAAAATAACTCATTTTTTGTTTTGTTTTTATTATTTTATTATTAGTTTCTTATTACATCACTCAAATAAATTCGTTTTATTCATATTTTTTTGTTTTTTTTAATTTAATGATTTTTTATTTTATATTTAATAATAGGCTGTATAAAATAATGGTAAAAAATATGATATTTCCATATTACCAACTTAATTCTTTTATACAGTTTATTTATAAACAAAAAAGACAAAAATCTTGATTCCAAGGTAAATTTTACAAAACATGGCATCATGGACGTAAAAAAATCTATTAAATGTAAAATTTAAGAGAAAAAAATACCACATAAATTGAATTGCTGTCCCCTATAGGTACTGTCTTTGCAAGGATTTTACACACAATGTGTAAAATCCTTGCTGTCTTTGTACACTGAAAAATGTTAATAATGACTCAAAAACTACAAAAAAATTACAGGATATAAAAATTATTGTATTAAAGTCTTTATATCAAGTAATTTAAGAGTTATAAGGATGTTAAATACACCCCAACATTTTTCGTGTTTTGAATCGACTATAGCACACATAATAGGGACAAAGTGGCATAAAATTTATGGAAAATATGTGGGGATTCAATTCAATCCACCATAAAAGTAAAAAAATGCTGATAAGCTAAACTTTGTGGGTAAAATTTGGTTCTATGTATGCAAGCAATGATTAACCAAAAACTCACAAAAACCAAAAAAATGTATAATTTAAAACGTGTTTTCTCTATGTATGTGGCAAAATGCAGTGTAGTTTTATGTAAACACGTTTGCCCTTATTCGCAGAACGATTTCCAAAAGACAATGTACTGTTTGGGACAAAAATACGGTCTTTTATTTCCACAGACCAATTTTTTGCTCATACTAACAATTTTTGGAAAATGTTTTTCGAGAGGTTCAGCTAAACGATAAAACATGAAATTTATTTCAACATGCTTTAAATTTGCATATAAACGTTTTTAAACCTAATAAAAATAGAATAAATTCAAGTACTACTTACCAACCAATAAATTTCATGTTTCCTAAACTAAAAAAATGTGAGTGTGACCCATAATTTTGTTTAATAAATGTGGTTTTATGTGAATTTATTGTCAAAATGTAACAACTTTTTATTATATTACAGCGCTGTTAAAACCAAATATGCACAAAAAAAGTGGCGCTCCCTTTATTTTTGTATTAAACTATTCCCCCTGTTACAAAGACATTTCTGCGATTTTCATCGCAAAATGGCTCTATAAAGGTTTAGGTTATAGTTTTTTATATATTATGTACGTTAAATTATGATAATATATTAACATAATTAAGAAAAACCCACTTTATTTATCCCTGAATGCAGACAACCACCATTACACCTAGTTGTATTAGGCAACCATAGCAACAATAACTGTTTGTTTATACATGTGATTACGTTCAAACTTTTGCGGTTAAATTAATCAATTTGTCGATTTTTTTTAACCATATGAACCGGTTGTTGGAATAAGTAAACAATTAATAAAACAAATTATTTTAATTGTCGGGTATATACGCGTGTGCATTGTTTTTCGTCTGTCATTTTAGTTTGCGAGTGAAAAGTGTTTGCATTGTCGACTTTACAGTTGAGGTAGATCATTATTTCAAAGGAAAATCAATAGTTTTCGCTATTTTCCTACGCGCATGACACCCATAACCTCATTTTGCAAATTTTCGCAATTTGTGCAGTGTGCCATGGTAATTTTCATTGGTGCGGGAGCAAACAGTTGACTGTGGTAGACAATGCTTTTGACAGTTGTATAAACAATTTGTTTTGTGTGTGTTGTAATAGTTTTAAGTGTTTTTGTTTGAATAATATTCAAAATGAAGTTGATGCCAGTTAATTATCTTGGTTTTACTGCCATGGATAAGAGGTTTTCCAGCCCTATGTTGCCCTGGATTGTGTCTGAGATAAGAAAAAGGGATTACTGTGAAAAGGTATGTAAATATATTACTGGATATCAAAGATAATAAAATAATAATTATCCAACCGCGAAAACCACATGGTCTGTGATAATAACAGACAAACACATTAAGGATACTGTAAAAAATATCGTTAACTTTAAACAATTTAAACAATATATTTATGAAAATAAAAAACCCAGTTATTAAGCATTAACAATGGTTCATTAATTATAAACAATTTATAAACGTCATTCTGAGAAAAGGTAATTTTCTTGTTTTTATACAATTAACTTTTGGCCTCTGTGTAGGTAAAATTAAAATTAAGATTCTACCATTTAAAAAATAACACCGCTTAAATTTGATAGAATTATTAAACAACAAAAAATACAAATAAAAAAATATTTTATATAAATATAAAAATTAAGGGTCAATCCCCAATATTTTTTTAATTTTGGCAGGGGTTCCATACATGGGTAAAAAGTCTTCATTCCTCTCCAAAAATTTGACCAGTTTGGACTCGAGTTCTTTTACGCAAGAAGATTTTCTAAACATTTCCTCCAATTCATCGCGTTTTTCAAGATCGAGCTGAAAAAAGATTTTATCAGATTTAAAAATATTAATTAAATTGCGAAACTCATTATGTACCTATGTAGAATCTACATTGTAGATGTTAAAGGATTATAACCCCAAATTATAAATAAATTTAAATTAATTTACGATAAAAATTTTAGCAGTAAGAAAGGTCAAAAAACTAAATAGGTAAATATAAAAAACCTTGATTTTGAACCTTAAAAATGAAGTCGACATTATTTAAAAATACAGATGTAGGTAATGTATTACTTAATTTCTTTAAAATATTCAATTAAACAAACAAATAATTTTTAAATGATTTTAGAACTAATTCAGTTTCATTGACCTATTTTTTTAATGTAACATAGTTTATTTACAATTTTTAAGCCTATCAAGGTAACCTCTCGTTTCTTGTATTCATAAACCTGTTTTATGTTCTGGTTAAATATAAAAAATATACAGGGTAAGGCATTTAACTTGAAGCTTTGAAATATCTCAGTTAGTATGCATTTTACGAAAAAAAATTTAAAATAAAAATTAAATGATTCGAACAGGGGGTAACTTTAAAATTTCCAATGGGACACCCTATTTTTTATTGCAGATTCGGATCATTCGACTAAAAATAGGTAGATTTTGTCTAAAACATTTTTTCATATTTGTAATAGATGGGGCTGTAATGAAAAAAAATCAATTTTGTTCTATTTTTCTTTTTATACGATTCTGCACTAATTTTTCTTTAAAAACGACATTTTTTATAAAAAAAATTGCTTGTTAAGAAACTTAATTTGCAATATAAAAATTTGATATTAGATGTACAGGGTGTTAATAAGTTAAAGGTTTTTTACTTTTAACAAAAATATAAAGTATTTTTTACGGTTAACCAAAACGGTTTTATAACGGTATATGTACGAAACATTACCAAATTTGGGGAATGGTTTATTTCGTTATTTTACCTACATAATACCCTTTTTGATCTACTAAGAGATTAACGTAATAAAAACAATATAAATACCACAAATTTACGTAAAAATAACACTATAATTACTAACTGTTTGCTCTCTCTTTCTAAAACATTGACATTCGTAATTTCTTTGTTCTTTTAATTTATATTTTACAAAATGGAACTTACAAAGTAATAAAGGCCACCCTGGAGTAAAATTAAAAAATATAACTTAAATTGTCAAAACTAACAATATTTTGCATTAAAAGTGTTGAAACTTATTATTAATTAATTATATTTGAAAGAAGATTACTAAAAAATCTTTATCTCGTTTAGGTACATTCAAATCTATTAATTTTTTGGAGTTTCTGAAAATTGAGTAAATAAAACGCTTTTTATACCTATATTTTTTAATTATAATAAAAAAATTGTAATAAAAAACAAAAAAAAATATATTAAAAAAATATTTTGTTAAATAAAAATTGGAAAAAAATATTGTTTTACCTTCGTCCAATTTCTGTCAATGTATATTTGTTTCAGTAATTTCGTGTACTTCACATTCTCATCGTTCTGCAAAAATTAAAAAAATAATTGTTTCCATAGCAACCGTTGTTATCAGTGGACTATTTTGTTTGTTAAGGGTCATTCCAGACGATACTGAGGGTGAAAAAATAAATATGTTCTTTTCGCATTAAATCTGATGAATTTTGAAAGAAAACATCCCAAACCATTGAGTTTAACAAAATCGACTCGAAAATATTTTTTGAAGAAAATTGAATGCTCTACAAAAAAGGTTAAAACGAAATTTTCTGTCAGATGAACCGTTTCCTTAAAATCATGCCTTAGAAATTGTTATAGTTTTACATTTTGATCTTTTAACTTTGGAATTTTGTATTTCATGTAAAAATCAGTACCCAGAAAAAAACGATGAATATTCTTATGGGAAATCAAATGCTTTACAAAAAAAGCCTCCTAACATTTTTGGTTAAATTCACTCAATCAAAAGTTATTCAAGGTTAAATTTGAAGTCAAAACGAAATTTCTTCAAAAAATATTTTCGAGTCAATTTTGTTAAACTCAATGGTTTGGAAGTTCTGAGACAAAAACTTGCTGAGGAAAAAAAATTAAAATTGCGATGATAGACCTCTTAATATTAATATTATGGACTCAAACTTTCACAATAATTTTTTTTGTCACCCCAAACCATATTTACGATATACTTTTCAAAAAAAAATAGTTGATTTTTTTGGCCCAGTCTAATGACCATTGAAAAAATTGATAATTATCACGTTATAAGTGTGTTTTCTTGTTACTTTGACACTGTAACACCCGAAACGAAAACGTTATTTGTGACAGTGATTATGTGGTAGATGGTTGGTAAATATTATACTTTTGGAGGCCTGTAATTTTAAGGAATGTTTCCTTAAAAAAATTCGTAACACCCGAAACGATAGAATGACCCTTGTTTCAGCAGCATTCCTACCTTTGCATTCATCAAGTATCTGTCCATTTGATCGTAAGCGCTATCAAAACGATCATGATAAATCGCATACGCCCATGGCTGTCTAAAATAGTCAAACAGGTCTCTAATGACGACCATTTCAAACCTGGTCAGTAAGTTGTTTAAAAGTTGCTCGTGTTTGCCATAGAGTAGGGCCAGGTTCTGGACTTCAATTGGCTAAAAAAAAATATACATCTCGATCAAAATAAAAAAAAAATACCCACAGATCTGTTCAAGCATGTTATAGTTTCCACTTTTCTGAATTTATTCAAATGCAACCTGAAATACCCCTGCCTATCCAGATTTTTGCAATCTCCAGTTATAAGTACATGACCCTGAAAATAAAAAATGTAGACACACTTTTTTAATTCCCTTCACTTACGTAATCCCCTTTGGATAGCGCCGCTTCCAACGGTACCATCATACCCGGTTTTCTTATGGAGAGATAATAAAGGCCGTCTGGAAGTTTGCAGTAACGTATCAAAGGTTTAACGTAATTAGGGACAAGCAAATTGCTTCTAGATGGGCCGGATTCAGGATTTTTTAGCGACACAGGGGTGTACGTGTGATCTAAATTTATGCATTTCAACAGCATTTCCCTTATTTGAAGTCCTAGAAATATTCTCCCAATTAATTAAAGATTTTGAAAAATTTCCAGATTATTACCCAATTTTTGTCCTATTTCTTTTCTACTGAAGTATTTATGTATTAAATGATCAGCATAGTAGTGTCTTCCATATCTGGTTAAGGTACCCGCCCCATAAATGTGTTTGTCGTTTGTTCTGCATTTTGCGTCAATAATCAAACGCCCTGTGTGGTAAAAATAAAAAAATATTTTAAACCTGCACCAGGCATACGTACTATGCTCCACACCTCAAAGTCCCACCACGTGACCACGTACGGAACGCAGTCTTTTGAAAATTTGGCATTTAAGGCTTTTCAGGTTATGTATTTGTCAAAGTATAGTCAATGAAAGAAATAATATTTATAGTGTTACCGCTTATGTTTAAGCGTTAAAAGTTCATTAATCTTTATAGTATCACAATAACAATGGTTGGTTTAAGAATTTAGGAATATAAATACTGCATTTAATGAAATTCCAAAGTGTAAGGTGCAATATATAAGTGATATTTTTGTGCATTGGGTCTACATTTTTCCATAAAATAGTTCTAACTAAACAGGATTTATTAAAAAAAATCTAACTTCTCTATTATGAAATAAGAATATCTGTATCAAAGGTAGGTTAATGTATTAGAACAAAAAATATCATCCAATTTTGTATTTTAAGGTTGTAAAAATCTATTTTGACCAAAATAAATAAGTGGATTATTTGGAAGAGTGTGTTAATATGGTCATAAATAAATATAGGTAAACTAAATAA
Source organism: Brassicogethes aeneus (assembly GCA_921294245.1). NCBI lineage: Eukaryota > Metazoa > Arthropoda > Insecta > Coleoptera > Nitidulidae > Brassicogethes > Brassicogethes aeneus. Next base: position 2,849,733 of record OV121142.1, on the reverse strand, counting down.
TTGTTGAATATGGTTCAAATTAAATTAAGTTGAAGCTTTTACTTCTAACGACAAAACTTGTGCATACCTCTCGGCATACCTACTTTAAGTTAGATTATAAGAAAACAAACAATTTTTAGGGAATGTGAAAATATTTAATACTCCCATGACATGTGATTTATTAAAATATTAAAGTTATAATGATTTTTTGATATACATAGATCAAATTCATTTCAAGCTTTTTAACTATTTGTATTGACAAAACTTAATGTAGGTACACTAGCTGGATAAGAAAAACTACCACATTTTTAAATACCATATTATACTGTCTTTTAAATAATCCAAAATACTTATTTATCTTGGTCAAAATAAATTTTTCTAACCTTAAAATTACAAAATTAGATGATATTTTTGTTATAATATATTAACATACCTTTAATACAGATATTCTTATTCCATAATAGAGAAGCTAGATTTTTTTAAATAAATGCTGTTTAGTTAAAATTATTTTATGGAGAAAACCAGATATTTGGACCAAATGCACAAAAATATTACATATTTGGCACCATACACTTTAGAATTTCATTAAATGCAGTATTTATATTGTTAAATTCTTAAACCATCCATTGTTATTGTAATGTTATACAGATTTATACATTTTTAACGCCTAAACATAATATTATTTCTTTCGTTGACTATACTTTGACAGATATATATGTATATATGTATATATATATATATGTATATATATATATATATATATGTATATATATATGTATACATAACCTGAAAAGCCTTAAATGCCAAATTTTCAAAAGACTGCGTTCCGTACGTGGTCACGTGGTGGGACTTTGAGGTGTGGAGCATAGTACCATCAAACACAAGTCCGGCCTGTATAATCGACTTGAAAGTTCTAGGGCTCACGGATTTTCCTATATAAAAAAACATAGCCGAACATTTTAGATCCATGCACCTATTTTCCGACTCAAATTTGACATGACTTATGGCGTTATCCGCCTTGTGGTACACCCAGTCGTGGAAGTAATAGCCTTGGTACACTTTCACTCCTAAAACAACACAATATTGTCTGTGATTGTACCATTCACGGTATATTTTACCGCATCTTTTGATAGCTTCCATTACTGCCTCATCAACGAGCGGATCATTGAAAAAATCCACACTATGTCTAAAAACTCCATCGAAAGATGCATTTGGAGGGAACGGTTCTACATATATTAATTGATCACCCGGTACACCATAAGCTATCAAGGTGCCTATGCAGCATAGGGCTTGTAGAAAATGACCATAGACTATGATTTTGTCTGTAAAAAGCATGGTCACCCAATAGGGGTGTATATTAAAATCGAACATCCCTATTGAATGACCATTTGCATTACCTCCTTTTTTGACCTGTTTTATGGTTCTCAAGTCTATTATAGCGCTTACAGCATCCAATTCAGTATTTATTACGTACACATTCCTTGGATACTCCTTTTTTGGTTCAACGTCGGGTCTAACAGAATTCTTCTGGAACTGTTCACCACACATCAAAAACAAAAAATCGTACGGTATATAACTGACATCATCAATAGTTATGTACCTAAAATAATTCATTGTCAATAGATCTTCTTAATCTAATATTTTAATACCTTTCTCTTCTATTTATAGCTGTCATCACTCCATGGGCTATATTAACTTGTGAAGCGATCATTGTAGAAAAGGATTCATATTCAAAGTCTTTTTGTATGAGAAGATTGTCTCTAATTTTAGTTGGTACCTTGTGCTTAGTCATTGAATGTGAGTTTACCATTGTTACGTTATGAAATATCACCTAAAAACAGTAAAACCCCTAGGAAAAATATTGATTGATTGATTGATTGATTGATTTACAAATTTATCTTTAGGCTGCTTCATGTACAAAGCCTCTAAAAAACCTAGAGCGGTCTCGCTGGCCCCTACCACCACAATTCTTGTATTGAACTCGAAACTCCTTCTATTAGAAGTCCAGGGTAAGCTTAGATATAAAGAAAATGGATCTTCACGTCGCAAAACATACTCTTCAGGTGGATAATCTAAAATAAAGTCGAATTGTACTGTATTGCTTCTAAAAAATCGTACAGCATACCTTGTAGGCACTCCATGTTATACACAGGTGTGATCCGTGATTTTACCGGAATCATATAACTTATGGAATTATGCATGGGTCTTTCTTTGTGCGACGTTTTGTAGTACAACGACGAGAAATCGCTCAACCGATGCAACTCGGACAAAAAATGCCGGCCTTGCTTGTGAAAAACCGGCGTGACCACCAGATACTCGATCAAACCGTTGCAACCCGTTCGATGGTACCGGTAATCCATCCACCTCGATATGTTGTAGTGCCCCATGAGGTAATCCGAGTCCCTAAACTCGGACAAAACTAAGGAATAACATTAGCGTGTTTGCCGGTTTTTACCGGGTTGTTTGGAATTGCGAAATTCGTTCAAAAAACATTCGACCGGTAAATCGCCGGTTAGTGGCCGGTAAATTTACCGGTTTTACTGTTTTTGCGCGAATCAAGGTTTTTCAAGGAAACCGGTAAATCGCCGGTTAGTTAGTTGCCGGTAAATTTACCGGTTTTACCATTTTTGCGCGAATCAAACATTTCCAAGGAAACCGGTAAATTTACCGGTTTTACTATTTTTGCGCGAATCAAACATTTCCAAGGAAACCGGTAAATTTACCGGTTTGATCATTTTTGCGCGAATTAAGCATATCCTAGAAAACCGGTAAATGGGGGTCCTTCTTTTTTACCGGCCATTCCGATTATGTCATCTTCGCAGGTCAACAAGTAGCACAGGTAGGGTCTCCAAGGGCTTTCGATGCTGGAATGGTACAGTCTGCGTAAATTGTCCCTGCTCGGTAATTCTTTGAGAAGATCTTCGATTCCCATCTCATCTTCTTCAGTGGCGGATCTTACGGCGATTTGTCCGACCATACTGTTGCGGTGTAGCAAGTATAGGGAGTTGGGGAATGTACCTTCCGGACGTGGGGGTACGAACATGAAGAAATGGAGGACTGGGGGGGCTAAACACTACGTGTTAATAATTCCTTATATAAAAGTGTATTTGTTATATAATACTTAGTGCGAATGGTTGTGATAAAACGCAATAGTCCCTGTCAGGGAAGCATTCGAATGCTGCTTCGTATAAATGTGACAACGACGCCAAATGTGCCGGTTGGGCTAGAGCAATTTCCAGGGCAAAAGCGTTGGGAGAGCCGTAGTATTTGGATTTTCTTTTTCCTTTGAAATGGGACCAATCTGTAAAATTACCGGTAAAAATATCTTTGACCAAGTTGATCTTAGAACTTTTTTTCTTACACTGTTCCCTAGCAAGGGCGATGTCATGACTTGATCCTTTGTGATGTTCGTAATACTGAATTTCGTGCGTTAAATGTTCCTCGTATTCCCCCAATTTTTTCGCCACCATCTCGATATTGGACAAGAAAGACTCGTCTTCCGATACATCGTCCGGAGAGAACATTAAAGAGTAGTCCGAATCATCGTCTGAAGAAGAATCCTTCAACATAAACTCTGAAGAACCAGTTTCGGATTGGTTGTACTGAAAAACATTGGACTGGTCTACTATGCTTTTAGAATATTCGGAATCATCCATCTGGCTTCTAAAAAACAGTCATGTATTGAAATAACTAAACCGCTCTAATACACAGTGTCCCTGAACGAAGTTTAGGTCACATAAAAATGCCGCCAAAACTGATTGCAATTTCTTGTTCGGGACCCTTTGGTGACTTAAAAATGATATTTACCAAAATCCTAGCTGATCCTCTTTTCGAAATTTTTTGAAAATTCATGATTTTTTTTTTAATTTTTGTCTACCTTTGACAGAGTACACATTTGTACACCGACTTTAATAATATTGGAGTATATTGTTAAGGAGATTTGGAGAATACTGTTTATACTGTGCACATCATTTAATATATACAGGGTTAGCCAAAAATTGCTTCTTTTAATAAAGCAAAAGCGTAAATTCATGATTTTGGCATAACACGCAAAAAAGATATATACCCACCCATGTTTTTTTAGATATTTTTATGTTTATCAGGCTACAAAATGGGATTCTTATCCAGACTTTATAAGAAAAATTGATTTTGAATAAAATTAAATAAAATAAATTTTTTTGGAGATAAATCTGTTTTGTGCATTATGCTTTTTACTATATAAAAACGTGATTTTTGGCTAATCCTGTATAAATCTAATGATGTGCTCAGTATGAAAACAGTATTCTCCAAGTCTCGTTAACAATATACTCTAATATTATAAAAATAGGTGTACAAATGTGTACTCTGTCAAAGGTAAGATAAACAAAAATTAAAAAAAAAAATTAAGAATTTTCAAAAAAATTCGAAAAGAGGAGCAGCTAGGATTTTGTTAAATATCATTTTAAAGTTACCAAAGGGTCCCGAACAAGAAACTGCAATCAATAAAAATCGGTGTACAAATCTGTATTCTGGCAAAGGTAGACTTTGCGATAAACAAATAGTTTTAAAAAAATGATTTTTTAACAAATTTAAAGAAAAGCAGTTAGAATTTTGGTAAATACCGTTTTTAAATCTCCAAAGAGTGCCGATCAAAAAACTTTAACCAGTTTTTTGTTCAAAATTAAAAACTTCTAAAAAGCCTAAATTAAACAACATTTTAAATATTCTCTAATTTTATTAAAAATCTATTTTTTTAATAAAAGGTTAATAAGAATGCCATTTTGTAACCTAATAAACATAGAAATATCTAAAAAAAATGGGGATACATCTGTTTTGCTTGTTATGCCAAAATCATGAATTTACGCTTTTGCTTTATTAAAATTAAGCGATTTTTGGTCCACCCTGTATATATCAAATGATGTGAACATTATTAAAAAGTATTCTTTAAGTCTCCTCAATAATATACTCTAATTTTATAAAAATCGGTGTACAAATGTGTACTCTGTGAAAGGTAGACTGAAATAAACAAAAATTTAAAAAAAATCATAAATTTTGAAAAAATTTCGAAAAAAGGATCAGCTAGGATTTTGGTAAATATCATTTTTAATTCACCAAAGGGTCCCGAACAAGAAACTGCAATCAGTTTTTGGCGTCATTTTTATGTGACTTAAACTTCGTTCAGGGACACTAAATACTTACTGGCTAAACCCAGATTGGCTTTTGCTTTCTGGGTCAGGTTCTCGATATAATTCATCCATTTCGCTGGGCTTCTTAAGCCCATGATATGCTCGAAGCTCAAAATGTTCGTTTAAAGCTTCATAATTTACGTTTTCGTTCAGTCCAATCTGAAAAAAAACACCATATAAGCATTAGAGCTACAGTTTTCTAAAAGCAATGATATTATTTAAGTATAAAGGCGCCTTTATCTACTTTATCGTTCAAGCACACTAAAGTGCATCTATTAATTATTGACATTTAAAATTTAAACTTTAAATTGTATTTTTACTTGAAAGTGATTTTAAGAACCAAAAATGAAAAAAGAGCAGGAAATGGAAGTGGCAGAGAAAGAGAAAGGAGACGAACATTTATGTCGTCGTTGTAAATTTGTTTTGTTTTTGTTGCGGTACCTTTACGCCCAAGAAAAACCAATGCAATATTTAATTACAAAATTTTATGAGATACACCTACTACTTTAATTTTGCAGGAATATTAAATGGACCTGATATACGACGTTTAATGAAAGATCAAGCATTCAAAAATGCTCTCAAAGTTGACGAGCTTGTCGCATATGGCAGTGTTAAAGCTGTCATTGAAAAAATGCTTTCCGTTTTGCAAAGAATTAGCGTTAATATGTCATTTAAAATACATTTTCTTTTTTTTCATCCTGATAAATTTGCCGAACTGATGAACATGGAGAACGATTTCACCAAGTAACTGCAAATCTAGAGCATTGGTAGATATCTATGGGTATAGCGGAAAGAAGTTGGAATCATTGCTAGGAGACATTTGCTGAAATTTGCAGCAAAAGATGTACGACGATGATGAGGATTAAGCACAATAATACTATAATCCAATTTGATATTTGATACGATTTAATAAATTAAAGGAGCATTTTATTACGAAATTATTTTAAATCCTAGACGTCCTAGAAAAAAACTAATGACATTTTTGAAATCAGTTAAACTAATTTAATGTTAGGAAAAAAAGTTTTTAAAACTATCACTTTGTATATTTGAACTCACCACTGCAACCGCTACACTGTCAAATTCTGCTACTATCAATTGCCTTCCAGAATTTTCATGCCTTGTTAATATTTCTGCAATATAATATTCGCCGTAATAGTCTTTTAGTTTTTCGGAAAACATGTCTATTAGAGGAACTATATCATCATTATCTTCCTCAACGGCCCTCCTTATTTTGTATTTTTTAACGTAGTTCTGCCTTTGCCACATGAACAAAGTTTGGACTGTTCTTGGGTTTAAATAACCTAAAAAAGAAACCTTCTACTACTATTTACTAGTTTTTTCTAACTTCTAAAGCAACTTCAGGCTAATCTGGTTGCCTAATTTAATTTATTGTGTTATTTACACAAATTGAATTGTTAGTAAAATTTAAACTAAACCATTTTCAAAGGATAAAATTAGTTGAGCTAATTGGGGTGCACGCACCGTAAAAACGTTACCTTTTGGTAGTATATGGATGCACCCTTGGTCAACAAAGTTCACTCTTTCGACACCAGGCGGCACCACCATAAAAACATATTCCATATTTTTCATTCTGTAGAGCAATCTGACCATCGGACTCATAACCCCTCTACCGTATCCAGGTTCGTATACCATCAGATGTATCCAGCATGAGTTTCTAGAAGTGACGTTTTCTATACCGTAATGGAATTTAAACCAGTCGCACCTAAAACGTTTTAGTTTTAATGCTACAGGGTGATACAGAAATAATGGAGAAAAAAAAATCGCAAAATTTACCAGTCCCATGATGGTATGGATGCTATATTGGGGTGGTTACTGATGCACATTACTGCTATAACTTCATCATCACCTTCTCTTGTCAAACCCAATATTGCTGTGCTCAAATTTCTAAAAAATGTACATATATGTATACATAAAAAAATCAATAGATACATTTAGGTAGAAATGCCGAAATTTCGGTAGGTTCGACACATTATAATTTGGAAAAATATGAAGAGATGTCATATTTTGAGAATTAGATTACTCTTACACTATTTTTTCCACATTTAGATCCCGACCAAACAATTCATAGGTTTTCTCAGAAACCAATTTCTTCGCTAACTCTACACAGTCTTTATCCAAAAAAATCACATTATTTGTTGTAAAAACGATCGTTCTTACTCTTGTAGACGCCCTTCTGGCAGCCTTAAAGTTCAACATCTCGAGTTAACCTTTTGTAAAAATGTCAATAAATTTATAACAGTGACAGACTCTGACAGAACACCCTGTATACATTTATGTCATGACAAGTGAACTAAACTTTACTTTATTTTTTTTTCAGTTGAGTCTAGGCATTGAGGATGGAATTTTGCAGGCTTATAATCAAGACTTCGAACTCCAATTTTCGCACAAAATTTCCCAACTTTCCCGATTTTCCCAGGCTGATATGGACGCCTGTACCTTTCTGTACCTGCTCAAAGAAGACAGGGAAAATCTTTATTACTGCTACTTGTACCAAGCCAAGAAACCTTTAGATGTAAGTCAAACCTTACTTAAATAAATGTATTTGTTAATCAATTAAAGGATTTAGACGATAACCGGTAATCCATATATGCCGGTTTTTACCGGTTTGTTTAGAAATGCGAAATTCATCAAAAAACATGAAACCGGTAAATCGCCGGTTAGTAGCCGGTAAATTTACCGGTTTTACTTTTTTTGCGCGAAACAAACATTTTTATGAAAACCGGTAAATTTACCGGTTTTACTATTTTTGCGCGAATCAAGCATTTCTAAGAAAACCGGTAAATTTACCGGTTTTACTATTTTTGCGCGAATCTAACATATCCAAGGAATACGGTAAAATTACAGGTTTGCTTTTCCGACCTTTCTATGAAAATCGGTAAATTTACCGGTTTTACTATTTTTGCATAAATTTTAGGCAACTTTCAGATGTAGATTAGATAAATAATAAAACAGAAAAAAATTAGGTTGAAATAAAAAAACATTGGTTTATAAAACATATAAATAGACGATGACAATTATAAATATAAGGAAATAAACATACATAATTTAAACATATGTTTTACATGAAATTTGATCTAATTTTTTAATTGAAGCGACAAAAAATTTCAGTGTTAGTGAAAATGTATACCGTGAAACTTGTTTTACTTATATTATTAAATAATGCGATAAAAATTGATTGTTCGAGCAAATTAAGAACTATTTACCACAGAATAAGCTATGAAGATCAATTTAGTGAATTCAACAAGTTGATAAAAAATCAACACAACGTAATAAGTGATTTACAATACACATCTCTAACAGTTTTTGTACCGAGCAATTCGGCTATGGAAAAATATACAGGAGAGGTCGATGTAAAGTACCACATTACACACGATTATTTGAATTTTGCGGATTTAAGTAAAATGGAGAACATCACCACTATTTTGTACCATAGAGGACCGCCGTTGTGGATTACTAAAAACAACGACAATATTTACTTGAACAATGCGAAAATTTTGATCGAGAAATCGAATTATTTGTCTAAGACTTTTGGAGGTGATTTCGGAAAAGCACAGGTGAATTTATTTAGGTATACAGGGTTTGGTTTTCAAATGGAACCATATAAATATTATTGAATTTTTTAATTCTACTAAAATTTAATTATTTTGACAGATGGTTGGTCTTACTAATATGTCTGTATTACCACTTATTGTAATGTTAAAAAATTAATTGTTTTGTTGTACAAAATAACAATATTTGTATTGTAATATTGCGATAATTGGGTCATTTTCAAGAAACACCCGCTTTTTTATAAATGTTTATAACTCTATAGAGTTTTGTTTACTTACATTTAAGACAGGCAGTGCACTTTTTAATTTTTTTTACGTTTTTTTCAGAAAAATATGTTTAGCTAGCTTTATTTATCTCCACTGTGTTACCAATTTAAAATCCAAAATTTAATTTAAAAAAAAAGTTGTTATAAAAATAATTTGAAATAAAATGTACTTAGTTCACAAACTTTTGACTCCAATTTTTTATTTTATTTTTTATTAAAAATTGTATGCTTTTTTTTTAAATATGTATGTTCGTTAAGTTACTTTTTAAAAGAAACCATTCCGATTCTTTGTTAAAAAAACAATACCATTAATATTTTCTTTTAGTCACTGTATTAGTGAATTAAACTCTAATTTATAAACACGTATTACCAAGTGATAGTGTATAAAAATCATTTAAAGTATTTTTTTTAACAAAAACTAAAAAAAGTAAAGAAATAGACATTGGTATCACAACGGACAGGGGTACACAAAGGACTTAATCAGATAACGTAAAAAAGATATATAGGGTGGTACGATTTTAGAGTAATGCATAAACAAAATCCCTTGTACTGGTGCTCACTTGCAGAATAACAACTTAGATTTCTAAATTGTAGACACCCTTTTTCTTTGACTATAAGCTGGTGAAGGTCCCTTTTAGTACTTTTATATTGCGTGGAATTTTTCCTTGGATGTAATCTATATCATGAGTTGTAATTACAAATAATTTTAAATTGGTTAATCATAAACTACTTTTAATAAAAGCGACGGTAAATATCCACTTTGTTGTCGAAAAATTCTATTGCGTTACCATAAGGTAACATAGTGGACTCAGTAACGCAGTGGACAAAGTTTTGTAAAGCCATATTTAAAAAATAATAATAAGAAATTATAGTCATTAATTACTCTCAATGAGCTTTAGTGCCCTAAAATAAACATAAACATGAAAAATAGTATTTTTTCTTACCTTATTTTTATTATTTTTTTGAGTAACTTAGCGGACAAACAATTATTACATTCGCGTTACCCGCACCTGTTTCAACCGATATCTTGTTCCTGATTGAATAAATAAATTAAGCTGGGTAATGTGTATGTCCGAACATCATTTGTTGATCACGTGAGTACCAAAAAAATTGCCATATATATGTTTTTTTAAATATTCTATCGGTAACGCGACGGACGTAAAAATTAAAAAAAAATATTCTGAAATATCTAAACAAAAATTTCCTGAAAGAGTTTACTAAGGGCTTGTTAGGCTTTCACTTGGTTTATAAATCAATAAGATCCGATAATTTTTAACAAAGTTATTGGAATTCAAACTTACGGACAGCGGAAGGCGGGTGTTTTTTGAAAACGACCCAATTACAATCCATAATTTTAAAATTACCAAACAATTTAGTATTTTTTATCTGTTAGTACCTGTGTATATGTATGTATATGTTTTTTAGGCATTGCATGTGATAGATGAGGTGCTCAACCCAAAATACGAAGACATAAACAATCTAAAAACAGCGTATGATTTTTTGACGAATTCCGACAATAAGGTGACAAGTTTTCTGTACAAAATTCAAGAAAATAAGTTACAGGGTCTGTATAAATCGCCTGGAAAGTACACATTTTTCGTGCCTGTGGATACTGGGATAGATAATTATAAGTATTCCATGATTGATAAGTATGTTGTTCATGGTCATACTATAAAAAACGTTGTTTTATTTACAAAAGCGGCTGGTAAAGATTTTCCGTTTGAAACTATGGCTAATGGGGATTATATTTACATTGTTTTAAATGTAACCGAAGTGTACGGTAGATTTTTTGTGAGAAGTAAAACTATTTTGGGCGATACCACTCACCAAAAAGGTGATACGATAGCGGAAATAATAAAAGCGAATATACCTGTTGGAAATGGAGTTGTACATTTAATAGCAAAACCTTTGGCTATATTTGAGAGAAAATTGAAACCTTTCCCATACCTACCAATACTAGAAAAGCTTTCCAACGATCCAGATTTGGATTACGTATACAACAAAGCCAGGATTGCCAACCTAAACAACATCCTAAAAGACGAAACTTTAAAGTTAACAGTTTTTGCCGCAAAAGACTCAGCCTGGGTGAAAATGAAAGAAAACAACCTGGAACTTAAAAGCAACGAATTGGACACCCTTAAAAACCACTTGGTGATATCCAACACAGCCTACTCCATGGATAGACTCCTCTCGCTAAGCAGGGCTAACAACTACACCGATCTAAAACTAAAAACACTAAAAGGGGTGCTCAGCTTTACCGTGTTTAAAATGAACGATTATTATATTAAATACCACGACAAGTATATCAAGGTCCACAGGCCTGACTTTGAATGTACCAATGGTATAGTTCACATAATAGATGCCCCCTTAGCTGATATACGGAAAATTCCAGACGTAGAGGAAACTGTGTGGGGGCAAATAAAAAAATGGGTCACTGATTTATAAAATACCAAATAAAGTATTTTGTCGTCATTTATTTATTATTATTTCCATTCCATCAATTCTACGTAACTTGTTTCAAGTGTGCTTCCAGAAACAGGTCTTTCTGGCCTCATTAGAGCCGGGTAGCCACTACAATTATTGACCACGATATCTTGAAAACGGTTCAATATTTTTTTGTGAAATTTTAATGAAGTATTGGGGACACAGGTAGACATATTTAGACATATTTTTTAAACTTACCCCCCACCCCATTTTGAGGGGCGGGGGGTAACTTTGGATTTTTCAATGGGACGATGTTTTTTAGTAGTATTTTTTCAAAAGCACGTTTGTAGAAAAACATAATAAATATTCAAAACATTAGTACCTTGGCGTGTCACAACTCCTGAATCAAATATTTGAGTGATTTTATTTTAAAATATATTCAATTTATCTTAAATTTTTCAATTTTACTACAAACTATAAAACATTAATTAATGTATTTTCATATTTTATCATAGATTCGAATAATAGCAATTTTTAAAAAAATGATAATCTTTGTACTCACTTTTAACCGTCAGTTCTGTGTCCAATGTTAAAATTCAAAATTCCTGCGAAATATTGAAGTTTAAACGTCAAGTCCTCGTTTTAACTCAAATGTTGGTAAAAAATTACCTACAGAGCCCGCCCTTTGCACGACAGTCATCTTGAAAACAATGCAAGCGGCGAAGTTGTGGTGAATGCACGTATAGTTCCAGTCAAAATTTCAGTAGTTATTTTCTTACGTATATATATTTCATTGTAATTTATATAAGGCTACATGTGATTTGTTGATAAGTAGTATCCACTAATAAAAAATGTCAGTAAAATACTTAATTCCGAGTTATAATCTCAAATTTCTATCCCACTCATCAGTACCGTGTCGTCAGTTCCATGTTCGATGTTTCGGTAATATTTTTTTCGCAAACTTCAATTTAAATTCTGCTTGCGCAGAACTTGTTTATTTAATGTTATTATAAACTCATATTAATTTGGCGTGGGTCCCATATCTAATAATTGAGATATCGGTATACCCAAAATCCACCAGCCGCCACTGATGTGTGGTATTATTTGATTTTAAGATATTTAATGTATAATATGCTCAAAGTTGCAATAAATCTTATATTTTCCAATAAATTATGTATTTAACTAGTACCCTGGTATACTCGTCACTTCCCTTGCATTTAAATTTAGAAAACACAGATATTTCAGAAACTGTTTGAAAAAGTGACTGGCCCGGTCTGGAACAGTATATTTATTATGTTATCTATGTTCTCATAACAAAATACTGTTTAATTTTCTCCGAAAACTATATAAACAAAATGAGGTCAAAAGTTGCCGAACTTTAAAAAACTCACCCTGTATAATAAAAAACGAATTTTAGTTTGAATGTAGAATGCATTGTTGGTTTAGAACCAATCAGCAGCGATGCCAAAAAATGAAGATGAAAATAAATTAGTTTTGGGTTTATTTACATTTTGTTGTTTGAGTTTGTTTTAGTTTTTAATAGATTTTCACCTTGTCATTGGATAATTTAATTTTATAACTTTGCAATTAAAATGTTTATTGAAAATTAAAGTTCGTTTATAAATTGAGTAATTATCTACTTATTTTTATTATTAACGATGAACAGGTTAATAGTTAATTGGTGATTCTTATTTATTAAGTGAATTTTAACAAAGGAAATAATGTATAAACATTAATAATGGTTTCAGTACAGCTTCATACAAGTGAATATTTATTTTATATTAAGTGAACTACATTTGGAATACCAACAAAATGCCTGTGAGTAAATATTATTTCTTATGCAACATTATTAGTTGTTGTACGAGGTGTGTTCAGAAAATAAGGGGAATTGTTAAATTTCGCGGGTTCGGAGGGTCCGGTTGTCATAAAATTTTCTTTATTATGTTGGTATATATGCCCCCGAAGTATGATTAAAACTTTAGCTGTTTTCATTGCTTACTTTGTCTGTGGCAGCCGCTAAGGTTAGACGTGTTTTATGAGCTCGACGATTTTTCGTTCGTTAAAAGAAATGGATCAAAGAATTTTGCTTAAAAAATGAAATAAATTCTGTGAAATGTTAACAAAGGCCTATAGTGAGTCTGCTATAAGTAAAACAAGAGTTTACAAGTGGTATAAGAGTTTCCAAGATGGCCGTGAAGACGTTGAAGATGACGAACGCCCCGAACGCACAAGCGCATTAACAACCGATAAAAACAAAAAAAAAAAAAGAGAACCTTAAAGGGCCGTCGTTTTGCAAGCATAGATGACATTAAAAGCGCATCGCTGAAAGAACTAAAGGCTATCCCAAAGATCGAGTTTTAGAAGTGTTTCGTGTTTTGGAAGAAGAGCTGGCACATGTGCCATGGGGACTATTTTGAAGGCGACAACATTAATTTAGACGAATAATATTTTCTGAACACACCTCGTAAATCATTATTTATCTACAGTCCCCTCGTATTAACACGTTTTAAGATTTTTAATATCACTGCATATAGAAATGTCACTGCAACTTTAAAAAGTAATTTACTGCTAACTGTCTGTAAAAGGTAAAAAAAGTGACTGACAAAGTTTTGATGATTTCAGATTATTTTTTAAAATTTCATAATTTTTAACAAGGAAAACTGTTTTTTTAATTATTTTCTGTAAGCATACATTTTTTTTTAAATATTATCTCGAACTTTGAACATAAGATGAATCTCTGCCAAAAATATGTTAAAATATTTTCACATCCTTTACACATGGAAATTTTATTCATTTAAAACTCAATTCGTCTATTCATATATTTCGTTTTTGTACCAAATCAATAATTAAGATTGGTCTAAATAAAAAAAAATAAAAATCGTAAAAAGGTAAATAAATAAACACAATAATAAACAAACAAAACGTTCTAAAATTTAACTCGTGTCTGAGTAAACATGTAAACAATTCAATAAATCCTTAATAATTAACAATTATTGTTAAATACTTTGGTTATAAATTAAATTATTTTTATTGAAATTGTTTAAAAAAAGGCACGTGCGGTAAGTTTTATATTAGGTATGTTATTTAATATAGATTGAATAACCCGCATGTCAAATTTTTATGTCTAAATCGATATGCATCCCTTGAAAATGGACTAATAACCGTTTAAATTTGATATAGAAGCAGTTTTTTCACAGTGAAAGATTGCTTTGATATTTTCTTTGTATTTTTTGACACTGTCAAATTGACAGTAATATTTATTATTGATAATTTACTTGTTAATTATTATATGGGTGATTCTACAAAAGTTGGGCAACTTTTAACCTCATTTTGTTTATATAGTTTTCGGAGAAAATTAAACAGTCTTCTGTTATGAGAACATAGATAATATAATAAATATACTGTTCCAGACCGGGCCAGTCACTTTTTCAAACAGTTTCTGAAATATATGTGTTTTCTAAATTTGAATGCAAGGGAAGTGACGAGTATACCAGGGTACTAATTAAATACATAATTTATTGGAAAATATAAGAATTATTGCAACTTTGAGCATATTATACATTAAATATCTTAAAATCAAATAATACCACACATCAGTGGCGGCTGGTGGATTTTGGGTATACCGATATCTCAATTATTGGATATGGGACCCACACCAAATTTATATGAGTTTATAATGACATTAAATAAACAAGTTCTGCGCAAGCAGAATTTAAATTAAAGTTTGCGAAAAAAGATAACCGAAACATCGAACATGGAACTGACGACACGGTACTGATGAATGGGATACAAATTTGAGATTATAATTCGGAATTAAGTATTTTACTGATATTTTTTATTAGTGGATGCTACTTATCAACAAATCACACATAGCCTTGTATAAATTACAATGAAATATATATACGTAAGAAAATAACTACTCACCACAGTACTGAAATTTTGACTGGAACTATACGTGCATTCACCACAACTTCGCCGCTTGCATTGTTTTCAAGATGACTGTCGTGCAAAGGGCGGGCTCTGTAGGTAATTTTTTTACCAACACTTAAGTTAAAACGAGGACTTGACGTTTAAACTTCAATATTTCGCGGGAATTTTGAATTTTAACATTGGACACAGAACTGACGGGTAAAAGTGAGTAGGTACAAAGATTATCAATTTTTTAAAAATTGCTATTATTCGAATCTATGATAAAATATGAAAAATACATTATTTAATGTTTTATAGTTTGTAGTGAAATTAAAATTTTTAGATTAATTGAATATATTTTAAAATAAATTACTCAAATATTTGATTCAGGAGGATAATTTCTTTTATATAAATTTTTTTCAAAGCGAAGATTATTATCCGCTAGAAATACTTTGTCTTCCTGGCCCGTAGTCACCCATATTTAACTACTTTTTTTATATGATTAAGTCAATCAGCTGATACTCACGCATCAGGTAGTAACTAGCTAATCCTCATTCAATAGGTTACATCGAGTGCAACCTAAAAATACTGAAGCCACTACACCAGAGTGTGATCGAAAACAAAAATGTAATTTTAGACCTCGTACGTCATTTTTTTACATTCAGTAGCATATTCGCTTTAGTCTGAATTTTGGTTTCGTCTAGTAGTATATACTACAAAAACGGTTTTTAAAAGTTACCGTAAAAATTATACCGGTGGTTGTATTGTTTTACTTATCAGTGACATCATTGGTTGATTTATTGTGTTTTTATAGTTTTTTCAACAATGTTTACCGTGCCTGTGTATGCTAGCTCACACAGTGATGCTTCTTATATAGAGAAAAAAACTGTAAGTGTTAATTAAAATATACCACATTCAGGGACTACTTCATTAATATTTGAAAGATATATTAATTAAATAATTAATTAAATATTCTATGTTTCTCTTTAATATAACTTTTACGAATCTATTAATAAAAAGGAAACAGATTTAAAACCTTCAAATCAAAATTTTCCTTGTTTTTGACCCAGCCTTCGTTTTGTTTACAATCTTTATATTTTTAACTTTAACATGTCTGTTGTATTTGTGTGTTCTTTGAAATAACATGTGTTTATTTTACTCCGAAAATTTCTTGTAAAAGTAAAAAAATTGTTAGTGGAATGTTTGGTAAACAAATATAGCCGGGAGACATTTTATTTAAAAGAAGTAAGAAATACATTTATATATTTAAAATTATATTATTTATTTTGATAAAAAAAATTGAGGATGATCTTTTAGGTATCAAATATGAAAATCCGTTGCCGTTTAATTAGAAATCTGAAATCGTGTCAATTTCTTACTCTCTTATAGTGGGCCAGAACTTTTTTTCTGTGACAAATATTGAAATGATTTTAATTTTGTTTTACTGTTCAGTAAGTGTGTTTTCGATATAAATTATTATTGTCCAATTAGTTAATCTCATAAAAGAATGGTAAACCACTAAAGATAAAATAATTTTCCAATTTTTGTGATTTTTGTCTATCTCCTGTGCCTATTCTACTAAATCTAGAAAGTTATGTTTTTTCAGGTATCAAGTACAACAGAAAACGTAACTATTATTTTAAGTTTCTAGACTATCATTTTCTTTATTAAAAAAATTATTGAAACTTGATAATTCCTAAAATTAGTCAATTTTGCCCTCAGAAATCATTATCTTGAGGAAAAAATAAAAATCTGAAACTTTCAGGAAATGTAGTCCCCACCTTCATCTTTTCAGTGCAGTTAGTCTTGTTTTGTTATTTTTATTCCTTTAAAAGATATATTAATTTTTTTAATGCCCGTTTAGTAGCGATATTGTTAGTTTTATTTATAATTTAAAATTTAGATGGCTTTTATGTTTGGTGGAGAAGTGTCAGAACTGTCAAAAATATTTCATAAATATTATTTGTGCGTATTTCTTTGGTAAATTTTGTATATAACATAATATGTTATACAAAACTTTTTAAAATCACCAAAGGAATACACAAATAATAATTATGAAATATTTTTGACAGTTCTGATATATTTGGTAGTTATGTTATATTTTATGTATTGTATAATCATATGTATATATATGATTATATATTATATACATTATAATGAAGTATTTAATTGGTGTTTAAAGAAGAAGAATGTAAAAAATATATTCAAGATCCTTATGGTTTATATTGTAAAGTATAATAAGTGAAATTAATAAAGAGTTAATTTAAACGTATAAAAATGCGTTAAGCAGTTTTTTGTCGGTTTCTTTCACAATTTAAACCAAGTTAGTCTTGTTCTATTATTTTGATCCCTTTAGTAAGGCACTGAATAGTTAAAAGTTATATGTATGTATTTTAAATGTTAGAGTTGGAAAAAAATTTACACAATCTGTAAATACTTCTTTAAATTTTAGTTTTTAGGTAACTGGTTAAAATAAAACATGTTATAATAAAGGGGTTTATTTAGAATATTTTTTGGTTTTTGCTTATTTTTAACAATTTAAAACTTCTCAGAACTTGAATATTTTCTATGAGAAAGAGGTACAAAATAATGTGATAATATCATGTTCTTGCATTTTTAATTGCAATTAAATTCATGAATGCAAACTTGCAAACTTTTTGAAATAACAATTTAAATGCGCACAAATAATATTTATGAAATATTTTTGACAGTTCTGACATTTCTCCACCAAACATGTATTGTCTAAGTCAAAGCCATCTAAATTTTAAATTATAAATAAAACTAACAATATCGCTTCTTAACTGCATTAAAAAAATTATTATATCTTTTACATGGATAAAAATAACAAAACAAGACTAACTAGACTAAAAAGATGAAGGTGGGGACTACATTTCCTGAAAGTTTCAGATTTGTATTTTTTCCTCAACATAATGATTTCTGAGGGCGAAATTGGCTAATTTTGAAAGTTATCAAGTTTCAATAATTTTTTTAATAAAGAAAATGATAGTCTAGAAACTTAAAATAATAGTTACGTTTTCTATTGTATAACTACTTGCAACTTTCTAGATTTAGCAGAATAGGCACAGGAGCCAGACAAAAATTACAAAAATTTGCAAATTATTACAAATCTTTAGTGGTTTACCATTCTTTTATGAGATGAACTAATTAGATAATAATAATTAATATTGAAAACATACTTACTAGGCAGTAAAATAAAATTACAATCATTTCAATAATTGCCACAGAAAAAAAGTTTTAGCCTCTTATAAGAGAGTAAGAAATTGACACGATTTCAGGTTTCTAAAGGGTGCCGATTAAAAATAAAGCAACTAAAAATTAAAACGGCAACTGTTTTTCATATATGATACCTAAAAGATCATCCTCATATGTAAAATGTAAATCATATTTATGGTATTAGTGTTAGTATAAAAAACTTGCGCAAAATTTATTAGTGCTCATAGAATTTTCGGATATGCTTGCTTACAAATTTATAAATTATTGCCTGGCATTGAAATGTTTTTAATACGCACTTAACATAAAATTAATGTGTTTATAAAAAAGTGAAAATATTTTTTATGTATTAGACAACTGTTAGATAATAGTTGCCCTTGAAAATATATATAATTTTTTGCTGTTTATATTTGTAACGCTTCAATAAATAAGATCGTAAAAATGTATATAGTACATTCGGGTAATACGGCAACCCAACTGCGCCATATTACCAATTTTACCTTACACATATAAAAATTAGTTTGTTTTTGTTATTTTTGTTCTACTTTCGTTTCAGGTGACAGATTTGTATAAACAAATGAAGGATCAAAATCACACCGCGCCTTCTAGATCACTAAGCAGTGCTGCCAACTTGACTTCCCTATGTGTTGACATATCACCTAGTTCTAGTAACTTCTTTGAAGTAAGTTAACATTTTTACATTTTTATTTACACCTACATTGAAAACTACATTAAATTTTGAAAAAGTGAGGTTAAAATTGTCTTATAGATTACTATTTTAGGTTTTGTACATCGGTAAAATAAAAGTGTGGCAGAAAAAAGTGCCGGATACTTTTATAGACGATGCCCTGGAAAAATTTAAAGTCCATGAGATGGAAAAAACGCAAAACAAACTGAGACATATAGAAAAAATAAAAAATGAGAACGGACACAGACGAGCATCAACGGTGAGTTTTTTAAAATACTTCAACTCAGAGAGCCAAATCAGTTTTAAACTTGGCCAAGAATTGCCCTTTCACCTATACGAGGTGTGTTCAGAAAATATCGGGAATTTTCGTTTTTTGAAACAAATATTTATTTATTCGTCTACATTAATGTTGTCGCCTTCAAAATAGTCCCCATTGGATATTATGCACATGTGCCAGCTCTTCTTCCAATACTCGAAACACTTCTAAAACTCGATCTTTGGGATAGCCTTTAGTTCTTTCAGCGATGCGCTTTTAATGTCATCTATGCTTGCAAAACGACGGCCCTTTAAGGTTCTCTTTATTTTTGGGAATAGGAAAAAGTCAGACAGAGGCATGTCTGGCGAATATGGAGGCTGGGGCATCATTACAGTATTGTTTTTGGCCAAAAATGTTGTTCAAAATTTAACAATTTTAGAACAAATTTTGCTGCCACGCGTTTCATACCCAAAACATTCGAAAAAATTTCATGGGATGAGCCAATCGATATACCAACATCATCAGAGACTTCTCTGATGGTTTATAACCATTTCTTCCACTTTTTCCATGTTTTTATCGGTTGTTAATGTGCTTGTGCGTTCGGGGCGTTCGTCATCTTCAACGTCTTCACGGCCATCTTGGAAACTCTTATACCACTTGTAAACTCTTGTTTTACTTATAGCAGACTCACTATAGGCCTTTGTTAACATTTCACAGAATTTATTTCATTTTTTAAGCAAAATTGGATACAAATTCTTTGATCCATTTCTTTTAACTAACGAAAAATCGCCGAGCTCATAAAACACGTCTAACCTTAGCGGCTGCCACAGACAAAGTAAACAATGAAAACAGATAAACTTTTTATCAAACTTCGATTTTGTCTAAAACATATTTTCTTCCTGATTGAATAAATAAATTCAGCTGGGTAATGAGTACGTCCGAACATCATTTGTTAATCACGTGAGTGCCAAAAAAGTTGCCATATATATGTTTTTTTAAATATTCTATCGGTAACGCGACGGACGTAACGCAGCGGAAAAAGTTGGGACATGAGTCAAATTTAAAAAAAGTATATTAAAATTAATTAATTTATATATAAATTGTTTACTGTATTAACTAAGGATGTTATGGTTATTCAATATTTAAAAAAAAAACATGTACCTATGTAAGTTTTATAAAACGCTAATGGGACATGCGAAAATGTGTTTCACAAGCTTCAAAATTAAAAAAAAATTATTCTGAAATAACTAATCAAAAATTTTCTGAAAGAGTTTACTAAGGGCTTGTTAGGCTTTCACTTGGTTTTTAAATCAATAAGATCCGATAATTTTTAACAAAGTTATTGGAATTCAAACTCACGGACAGCGGAAGGCGGGTGTTTTTTGAAAACAACCCAAATAAATTTAAAAAATAAAACCGAGTATTTTTTATTACCCCCTGTCAGAGCTGCAACAAGTCAGTTTTAAAAAGACTTAAATCTTAAGTCTTAAGTCAATTCTAAAATCAAAATGATTTAAATCTTAAGTCAATTCCAAGATAAAGTTCAAATGATTTAAGTATTAAGTCTTTGAATTAAATCATTTTCTTTCAAGTCAAGTCATTTTCGCAAATTCTTAAATCAATATAAAGTGATTTAAGTCATCTTATGACTTAATTCCTTTAGTAAGTCGTTTTTATGACTTAAGTCTATATTTTTTATTTAAATCGTTATCTATCAATCAATCAATCAATAAAATGACTTGAATCAAAAATTGTGATTTAAATTAAAATAATTACAGTCAATACAACGATTTTTTAAATGTTAATAATAATTTTATGGTATTAATGATACTGATATTATTAATCTATTCTAGATACAGATGATAATAAACCACTATGTTAAGAATTTAAAACGATTTATTTTCACTTACAAACAAAATTTTGTTTTATTAATAAAAACACATTTTTTGAGATTATATTAGACAATCAAAATAAAAAAATAAACCACTTTTTTAGTAGAATAGACATACAGGGAGGCTACTTTTTTATATACATAAATGGGTAACTTCTCAACGGTAATAGATTCAAACTCTGTTAAAATAGATAAAAGTTGAAGCATTTTTCTTAAAATCGCTGTATTTCAAAAACTGATAACTTGGTGTTTTGTTAACTTTTGTTAGCTGGTTCAACATCCATCTAGAAAAAAAATATTCCTCCCTTAAGGGAGTAATGATGGGAGGTTCCAAACTCTCGATTCACGACCGCTCAAGATTTACGACTGCTGACTACCGCTCACGACTACTCCCGATTCACGATTGTTCACGATTTTCGACCACTCACGACTGTAATAATTTAAGACTACTCACGTTCACGCACAATCACGTTTGAATAATTTTATTCACGCACAATCACGTTTTTTTGTCGTAATTATTTACTTAAACAAACCGAAACACCCTGTATGATATAAACACGTCTTTATAATATTTATTCGTCCTGTTAATCGTTTGTTAGTGTTAGCAAACAAAATAACAAAATTATAAATCCCCACTTTTTTTTCATAAATTTTAGACACTTTTTAATGTAGCCGTCAAACGGTTCCGAAAAGCTAACTTTACCGCGGCGGTTTTTTTATTCACTAGCCGTAGCAATTGTAAAAATTTACAAAAAATATATGAAAAATCTGACTTAAATATTTTCTAAAAAGACTTAAATCTTTTTCAAAAAGACTTAAATCTTTTTAAATTATTTAAATAATTTGCCGACTTTTATAAAGACTTAATTCTTTTTTGACTTAAATCGTTTCTATCTGACTTAAATCGTATGTACTGATTTAAGCCTGACTTAAGTTTTTTCTATTTTGAAAAAATATTTAAGTCTCAAATCATTTTGAAAATTACTTAAATTTTAAGTCTTAAGTCAGTTTTAGAGAAATGACTTATTACCAAATGACTTCAGTCATTAAAACGATTTAAATCAAAAAAACGATTTAAGTTTTCTGAGAGCTTGCAGCTCTGCCCCCTGTTCCCCCTATAAGGAGGAAAGTATGAGGACCAATTTTAGTACTGATTGATTTCCCCCTTGAATGATTTACACACAAGCACTTTTGTACGTCTTTTGTAGAGAAGGTCTTGAAATATTAATTTACTTTTTACTCGCTATTGCGCATGGTAAACTGATTAGTTTTCCATGCTGATCAATTATTTGCCAAGTTTCGATCAAAAATCGAAAATTGTTCAGTGAAGATTAAAAAAAAAATTGTAGGATTCCACAACCAGTGAAAACAGTTCAATGGAGGGCGTGAGTTTGTGTCCCCAAAGGATAACTCCCCCCGTGTTGAGGGCAAAATCAATGGACCAAATAAAAGTATCGGAAAATAATTCGAACATAACCGAAACAATAGAAGAACAACAAGGCGAAACAATTGAAGAGCCCGGCGACAAAATGTACGTGAAAGAACTAAAAACGCCAGAATTCGAGGACCATAACAGAACGATGGTCTTACAAGTGGACAGGACCGACTTAAGGCTCATAAGCCCCGATAGAAAAGTAATTTTGTTGCACAAACAACACAGAGATGTCGCTACGTGCGCGCAGGTGAGTTACGCGCATGCGCGACGTTTAAAACTATTGAAAATGTGTTTTTTGTAGGGTCAGTTACAATCAGAACACTTTGGGTTCATTTGCCGTGAAGGAACAGCAACACAAACTTTCACGGGGTATATTTTTAAATGCGAATCTCAATCCATAGCTAATGATGCCGTTCAAGGTAAGTTAAAAAACAATAACCTAACTTTGTTGTCACGTTAAATGACAACGTTGTTACCTATAAAAACCCTTGGGATATACGTATTATAAAACATTGAAAATACGTGGAATTATTGTATTATAAAAGTTGGATTTTTGAATAATTTAGGATTTTACACTGCCAAAATTAATGGAAAAATGCAAACATATTTTACAAAACACAAATACACTTTTGAAAAGAAAAAATATTTTTAAAATACAAGATACTACAACTTTTAAATCAATAGGAGTAAAAATCTAAAAAATCTTATTTAAATAATAACTAAACAAATTTAAATATAACATAGCCTAAATAAAAAAATTACAATTCAAAAAGAAATATTGCATATTTACAATTATTACAATTTTTCTAAATAAAAAATTATACAAATTATAATTTACTTAAGAAAAAATAAATTCTAAAAGATATTTAAGTAGTTACTTAGTTAAAATATAACAAGTCTAAATAAAAAATTAACAATAAAGTTGGTTTGGGTTCTAAATTTATTTAAAAAAAATGTGAGGATTTTTGCTTTTGAATAAAAATGTTCTGCACAAGCTGTAAAATGTGGACTTCTTTATGCTATTTTATATATTTTGCCAAAATTCTATAAAACTTACAATAATTTTAAGTAGCTAAATGTGGGTTTTGGAAACGTTGTTACAACTTTTCAAGCAATACAATTCTCCAACGTAGTTTGAAAGTGGGTTTTTTTATTTCTGTCGTATTTTTGATACCTACTATGACTTTAAAAATTTATTGCAGACTTTTATTTTACATTTATAACTAATGTTATAAAAGATACAAATGTTAAAAAAATTCCACAATAAAAATTTTTAGTTGGAACTTTTAAAATAGTGTTTTTAGCATGTCAAAATAACGAGGAAAGAATAAATTGACTAAAAACTAAAATAACTACAAGCTAAAATACCGACTATGACTACAAGCCAGAAGAATGATAGGCTAAAATGACTACAAGAGTTTAAAATGACTAAAGTACAAAAAACTACAAGCCAATAAATAAAAGATAAAACGACCACTGACTAAAAGAAATACAAGCTAGCTACAAAATAATATAAACAAGTTAAAATGACTAAAAGCTACAATGACTACAAATTAAAATTTATACAAGCTAAATTAACTACAAAATAATAATTACAGGCTTAAAAAATCACAATAGAAATAGAAAACTAAAAGAACGACCTCTTAAAATGACTGATCAAAAACAAGTACTAGTTAATAAAATTTAATATTTAATATAAGATATAACGTTAAGTACGTATTTTCCACTTAAAATCATACATTCAAATAACGTTTTCATCCAACGTATTTCCCACTTAAAGAACGTTATGAGTATAACAAATTATTTATACAAATTTGCAACGTTTTTTGAATGTAGGTAAACGTTAATTTCTACCAGGGTATCTGCTAATACATATTTATATGTTTTAGCCATCACCCAGGCCTTTTTGAACGCTGAAACTAAACCACGTCTAAATCTGACGTCATGCGATCATTGTCCAATGGTGTGGTTTCATAAACTATGCACTGAAATCGAACATTTGTCTGATAGAAAAACGCAAGCTGCAATTTTCAGGAGGTAAATTTGGTGTCCGTAAGTATCGTTTTTAGTACATCTCTTCCCATTTCAGATTAGAACAATTAGATGAGGAGGAACAAACCACAATTCTGACGAAATTCAGAGGAGCCGAAACTGATTCTCTAAGGGAGCAAAATGAGTTTTTGATGATGCTACTTAGAGCTCATTGTGAGAGCAAACAAGGAAGGCATATACACGATACCATGGAAAATAGGTAAGAAAAAAAAATTCGCTGGAAAAACCTTTCATTGTTATTTCAGATCCGAATTTTTGAACCAATATTTGGGAGGCTCAACAATTTTCACAAAGGCCAAAAGATCTTTAACAAACTCCTTTGAAATGTTGAAAAGAAAGGCCTCAAAAGACGATTTCGGACCAGCCTTGAAAGAACTTAATTTGACCATCAACAAAAACTTCAATAAGGTAAGAAGTTTTAGCATTTATTGGATAAAAGATTAAAGATTAAAGTTCAGCACTTAAATTATGTTTTAACAAAAAGTTATAAAGTTATATTTTTCTAAACTCAAAACAATTGATAGTCAAAAAATATTTTAAATATAAAATGCAACAGTAAAAATGTATGTTTAAAACTATTGATTTTTTAAAGTTTTGGTTGTAATATTTTATGCCACAAAATTATTGGTTTAAATTTTTAAAGAGTCATTTAATTGATAGTTGATTAATTTTTAATGCAAAAATTCTCACATTAAATTAGATGTAATTAAACCAATATTTTTTATTTTTAACAATTTTAAAGTGATATATTTTTAAGACAAAATTTATAACGTTACATTTAAATGTAAGTCGATAATTTTTAAATTACAAAGTGTAAACGTGGCTTTAGTAGAAGGCACAAGAGTCTGGGATCGGAGCCACGATGCAGCCAGTTTGATCCGTTGATGTTTTTTAATTTTCGAATTAACTTGGTACAATAGGCACTAAAAATGTTGTTGTTCTATTATTAAATTTATGTAATAAAGAAACATTTCACTACGATAATTTGTAAAACGCGTCAAATATTTATGGAGCAAGCACGATTTGGCAACACTGTGCCTTCTACTAAAGCTACGTTTACACTTTGTAATTTAAAAATTATCGACTTACATTTAAATGTAATGTTCAAATTTTTGTATTGAAAATTTATCGACTATCATTTAAATGACTCTTTACAAATTCAAACCAATAATTTTGAAGAATAAAATATTAAAATTCCATTTTTTTTAAATTAATATGTTTAAACTTAAACTTTTACAGTTGCATTTTATATTTAAAATATTTTTTGATTATCAATAGTTTTGAGTTTCCAAAAATTTAACTTTTTAAACTATTTTGGTAGAAAATTTTTTATATGCGTTTTTATTTTAAATGGCTTGATACTATTTTTAAATACTAAAAAATTTAACTTTAGCAAATTAATCTCAATAATTTTATAAAATGTTTATTTAATTATTATTTTTATTAAAAAATGATAGTTAGAAATTTTTGCAAAAATTGATAGAAAATAATATTGTTTAATACTTCTGTGAACTGTTGGTTAGTAAATTTTGTCTTTCAATACATGATAGTTGAAAATATTATAAATTTATAAATGTAAACCTAAAATTTTTAGTTAGGAAAATTTTAAACCAATAAAGTTTTAAATTAAAAAATTATTTAATAAATGTTAAAACGGCGTGCCATATGATGATGAAAAATGCATTTTCTGGTAACATTACTTTCAGGAAACATCGCCCATGGATACATCCGACAGAGATTCAGAAGGAATGAGGTCTAGATCCTCAACAATAGGTTCTGAAAGTGACCTCAACAGTCCCCATTTAAACGTAAACAAAGACAACCAAAAGGGTTCAATATCCCCGGATAGAAATGCTTCTGCGCAAGACAAACAGTTGAAAAGTCCCATGATGGATATGTAAGTGAAATTTGCCAGAATTTAATATATTTTTTTAACCTTGTTTCTACATCTAAATTCATCCAAATGGTTACTATAAAGTAATAAACATTTAAGTAAAACTTGGTTGCCCCCAAGAAGACTTTGCAACTTTAAAAAAGGTGTTATAAGTAAAAAAAACTTTCAAGTAAATTTAATTTGTAGCAGTTACTTTCGGTTGCTACCTAAAGATTACATCATAATTATTTTTACTTTGCAGTCCCTTTGCAAGTTAAAATCTCGAAACTGGAACATGAGTTAAAAACTACAAAGTTAATAACTTAAAAGTTATTATTTTAGTATTTGGAACGTTTATGGTACTAACCAAAACTACCGTAAAGTAAATTTTTTCTGACCTAAACTTTTTATGGTTTTATTCAAGGCGTTTTGTAATATTAAACATTTCTGTGAAATCAGAATTTCAATTGAGTTTACCGTTTTCGAGATATTTACAAAAAATATAAATTTTTATGACGTCACAAACCTCGCCATGTGACCAACATTCTAAGATTTCTATTGGTTGAAAATTACCCTGTTGTCAAGTTGTCTTGTTAATGATTTCATTCGGTTATGTCAGAAAATACCCGAAGAGGTTATGTACAAATACTGTCACTGACAGTCAAATTCATTAAGTACCTATCTTCCTTATTACGAGGTATCATATTAATGTTTGATATTTTAGAGTCCAAGATATATCTAAAAGAATATAAAGAACTAGGCATTATACTAATGAAATGCATTTACGACAAAATATGATTATAATTAAAGGTACTTACTTTATTTGTTTAAAAGCTCCAATGTTCAATGTAACCAACCATTCCACAAGATTCCTCTGCTTTGGAGTCCGTTATTAATAAATCACTTATCTAATATCAATTACAAATAACATAACAATAACATTGATTTTCAATAATCTAAATAACCCGAAAAAAATAAACGTCAAAAAATCAATTCTTCTTCTTCTTCTCAACTAAAATTATAGATCAAGTGGTTTTAAAACTAAAATATTATAACGTGACGCCATCTATCGTAAGAATCTTAAACTAAACACACTGGCAACCATAGAAAAAGCTGGCAACGTTGTCAATAGCCTAGTGACGTAATTAGGAGATTTTTTTTTGTAAATATCTCGAAAACGGAAAACTCAATTGAAATTCCGATTTCACAGAAATGTTTAAAATTAAAAACGCCTTGAATAAAACCATAAAAAGTATAGGTCGGAAAAAATTTAACTACCCCATTGTTTCCAGATTCTTTAAAGTCGGAAACACTCCGAAATCTCCGAATTCCGAAGATGGAACCCCGAATAAACACGACGCAGGTTCGTGGAGACAGGCAATTTTCAAAAGAGTCGTAACCCCAAACAAAAAAGAGTTGGCCGAAGAACCGCGTAAAAAAAGAACTGCTGAGGAGTTAAGACACCTATGGAAACAATCTATAAAACAAGTGATTCTACTAGGAAGGATGGAAAAAGAAAATGCCAGATTAAGAGGTAAAACAAACCCCCCTATTATCATCATTACGGTGCTGTTCTAAGAGGTGATTTTTGGACTTTCTGTGAAACCTATTTTTTTTTTATATTCTTGTTAATTAGGTCATAACTAAAATTTTAAGAGCAAAATAAAAAAAAATTGACGGTTTGAATTGTTTTAATTGGCTGTTTATTAAAAAAAATATTATGCACTCTTTCAATTATCCAATTAAAACTAGCGATTTAATTTAAATATTTAATATTTTGTTGCAATAAACGTTCAAACTTTTAATCTAACCTTTGACGTATACATTTATGTTCCCTTAATTAATATATCCTTAAAGGTTGCCATGAAACTTAGATCTATTAAAAATTTATTTGACGTTTGAATTGTCATTTTCAGTATACGAATTCTATAATTTTTGTTTAGATTTTTAAAGTGTTTTTTATAAACAAAAATGAAAAATTGTAGTAAAAGTTACGAATAAATTCATGAAATTTAACTAAGGACCGGTTTATTCATCTTTAGTAAAGTTTATCGGGCCGATAACTTTCATGTCTAGTATCCAAAGAAATTATTTGTCAAATAAATCAAAAATGAATAAATCGGCCCTAAATAAAATGTGGCACCCTTAGAATTATTGTTTAATAAATGTATACTATACATTTAACCTTAAATTAAAACTTTAAACGTGTATTACAACAAAACAGTAAAGGATATAAAAAATGTATAGACCTTTTTTAGGAAATTAAATAATCTTTAATCTGATTTAAAAAGTTATGATAATATTTAAATAAAATCGCAAGTTTTAATTGGAGAATTGAAAGTGTGCATACATATTTTTAATAAACATCCAATTAAAACAAAATTAACCGTCAAATTTTTTTATTTTGCTCTTAAAATTTTATTTATGACCTAATTAACAAGAATATAAAAAAAAATTAGGTTTCACAGAAAGTCCAAAAATCACCTCTCAGAACAGCACCGTGATCATCATCTTAGCCAATAACATTTTTTTATTTGTAGCCCAACAGGAAGAATCTGCGGTAAAAAGAATAAAACTTGAGTACGATGAGTTGAAGCCCAATCAAAGAGAGGTTATGGAAGTGTGGGACATGATGACCAATAAGGAGTCGAGGATAAAATGCGACAGTCAGATGTTACTGCAGGCCATAAGACAAGGTGAGAAATAAAAAGCATTTCACTCCGGCAGTACTGATTTTTTTTATAGGAGTTCCAAGAGGTAAAAGAGGGGAAGTTTGGCAGTTTTTGGCTGAACAAAAGTGCGCTAAAATGCCGCCAATAGATCTAACAAAATATCCCAACTATAATGTTTCATATGAAACACTTTTGAAGCAACTTACCTCCCATCAACATGCCATTTTAATCGATCTAGGTAAGTTTAGTTTATTTACCTTTTTTTATGATGGATAATAAGCTAAAATGACTACAAGTTAAAATAACTACAAGCAAGAATATCGGATATCAAAATAACTACAATTATAAACAAGCTAATGAATATAATACGAAACCACCTCTAGCTAAAAGAACTGCAAGAAAAAAAACGACTACAAGCTAAAATTACTACAAACTAAAATTACTACAAGCTAGAACACTGATAAAAAATTATAAAAATATAATAATAAATATACCTATTTACAAACAAAAATAACTACAAGGTCAAAGAACGACATTTATTGACTACAAGCTGAAATGACCACAAGCTAAAATTAATTTAAAAAAACTTTTTTTACAAGCTTAATTAACTACAAGCCAAAAGAGCAATAAGCTAAAATGACTACAAACTAAAATGTCTACATGCTAAAATGATTACAAGGCAAAAGAGTGATATAAAATGAAAATCAACTATCTAAAAGCTAAAATTTCATAATATAAATTATTTCTTATATGACTACAATTATTACAAACTAAAAGCGACTATACGATAAAATGACTACACATTAAAATAACTAAAAGCCAAAATATAAACAATTTAGTTTTAAAAAGCTAAAGATATAACATGAAATGACCTTTAGCTAAAATAAAAGGGCTGCAAAATAAAATGATTAAAAACCTAAAATTTCATAACATAAATAAAGATTAAATGATGTCATTCTAATGTAACTACAATTATTACAAGCTAAAGGCGACTATAATATAAAATGACCACTAGTTAAAAGGGCTACACATTAAAATAACTACAAGCAAAAATAACAAATATAAAGAAGATTATAAAGTAAAAAACTACAATTTAGTTTTAACAAGCTACAGAATATAATATGAAACGACCTTTAGCTAAAATAAAAGGGCTGCAAAATAAAATGATTAAAAAGCTAAAATTTCATAACATAAATAAAGATTACAAGATTAAATGATGACATTCTAATGTAACTACAATTATTACAAGCTAAAGGCGACTATAAGATAAAATGACCACTGGTTAAAAGGGCTACACATTAAAATAACTACAAGCAAAAATAACAAATATAAAAAAGATTATAAAGTAAAAAACAACAATTTAGTTTTAACAAGCTAAAGAATATAATATGAAGCGACCTTTAGCTAAAATAAAAGGGCTACAAAATAAAATGATTAAAAAGCTAAAATTTCATAACATAAATTAAGATTGCAAGATAAAATGATGACATTTTAATTTAACTACAATAATTGTAATTGTAATAATTATTATTACAAGCTAAAGGCGACTATAGGATAAAATGACCACTAGTTAAAAGGACTACACATTAAAATAACTACAAGCAAAAATAACAAATATAAAAAAGATTATAAAGTAAAAAACTACAATTTAGTTTTAACAAGCTAAAGAATATAATATGAAACGACCTTTAGCTAAAATAAAAGGGCTGCAAAATAAAATGATTAAAAAGCTAAAATTTCATAACATAAATTAAGATTGCAAGATAAAATTATAACATTTTAATTTAACTACAATTATTACAAGCTAAAGGCGACTATAAGATAAAATGACCACTAGTTAAAAGGTCTACACATTAAAATAACTACAAGCAAAAATAACAAATATAAAAAAGATTATAAAGTAAAAAACTACAATTTAGTTTTAACAAGCTAAAGAATATAATATGAAACGACCTTTAGCTAAAATAAAAGGGCTGCAAAATAAAATGATTAAAAAGCTAAAATTTCATAACATAAATTAAGATTGCAAGATAAAATTATAACATTTTAATTTAACTACAATTATTACAAGCTAAAGGCGACTATAAGATAAAATGACCACTAGTTAAAAGGTCTACACATTAAAATAACTACAAGCAAAAATAACAAATATAAAAAAGATTATAAAGTAAAAAACTACAATTTAGTTTTAACAAGCTAAAGAATATAATATGAAACGACCTTTAGCTAAAATAAAAGGGCTGCAAAATAAAATGATTAAAAAGCTAAAATTTCATAACATAAATTAAGATTGCAAGATAAAATTATAACATTTTAATTTAACTACAATTATTACAAGCTAAAGGCGACTATAAGATAAAATGACCACTAGTTAAAAGGTCTACACATTAAAATAACTACAAGCAAAAATAACAAATATAAAAAAGATTATAAAGTAAAAAACTACAATTTAGTTTTAACAAGCTAAAGAATATAATATGAAACGACCTTTAGCTAAAATAAAAGGGCTGCAAAATAAAATGATTAAAAAGCTAAAATTTCATAACATAAATAAAGATTACAAGATAAAATGATGACATTCTAATGTAACTACAATTATTAAAAGCTAAAGGCGACTATAAGAAAATGATCACTAGTTAAAAGGACTACACATTAAAATAACTACAAGCAAAAATAACAAATATAAAAAAGATTATAAAGTAAAAGACTACAATTTAGTTTTAACAAGCTAAAGAATATAATATGAAACGACCTTTAGCTAAAATAAAAGGGCTGCAAAATAAAATGATTAAAAAGCTAAAATTTCATAACATAAATTAAGATTACAAGATAAAATGATGACATTTTAATTTAACTACAATTATTACAAGCTAAAGGCTACTTATAAGATAAAATGACCACTAGTTAAAAGGACTACACATTAAAATAACTACAAGCAAAAATAACAAATATAAAAAAGATTATAAAGTAAAAGACTACAATTTAGTTTAACAAGCTAAAGAATATAATATGAAACGACCTTTAGCTAAAATAAAAGGGCTGCAAAATAAAATGATTAAAAAGCTAAAATTTCATAACATAAATTAAGATTGCAAGATATAATGATGACATTTTAATTTAACTACAATTATTACAAGCTAAAGGTGACTATAAGATAAAATGACCACTAGTTAAAAGGACTACACATTAAAATAACTACAAGCAAAAATAACAAATATAAAAAAGATTATAAAGTAAAAAACTGCAATTTAGTATTAACAAGCTAAAGAATATAATATGAAACGACCTTTAGCTAAAATAAAAGGGTTGCAAAATAAAATGATTAAAAAGCTAAAATTTCATAACATAAATAAAGATTGCAAGATAAAATGATGACATTTTAATTTAACTACAATTATTACAAGCTAAAGGCGACTATAAGATAAAATTGCCACTGGTTAAAAATTTAAAATGTAGACTATAATATAAAATAAAAGCAAAAATGACAACAAACTAAAATGAAGACAATCTAAAACTATGTTAAAATATTGGCATTATTTTTAACGCTTTTTTTCTTAAAATTTCAGGACGCACTTTTCCTAACCATTCTTACTACAGTAGCCCATTGGGACCAGGGCAGTTGGCCCTATTCAACCTACTCAAGGCATATTCACTTCTAGACCCAGAAGTAGGGTATTGTCAGGGGTTAAGTTTCGTGGCCGGAGTCCTTTTACTCCATGCAAGTAGACGTTTTGCTACAAAACAATGCGTTTTATATTTTTTATTTCCTTTTAGATGGAAGAGTCGCAAGCGTTCTTCCTTTTGAGACACTTGATGTTTAGAAGGGGTCTTCGTAAGCAATATCTGCCGGATATGATACAACTGCAGATCAAATTGTATCAACTTTCGAGATTGCTGCACGACATTTTGCCCGATTTGTACAGCCATTTCGATTTTTACGATGTGGCGCCCACGCTGTATGCCGCTCCATGGTTGCTGACCGTTTTCGCTTCACAGTTTCCACTCGGTTTTGTCACCAGAGTTTTTGGTAAGTAAAAAAAAATTAATTATTTTTTTTGCATTTAAGAACACCATTTCAATGTATTTTAATAAGATGTAATTTTAAGAAAAAATCATGCTAAAATATGGACAAGCTACAAAAGTGACTATATTGGCAGTTTTAAAATGTAAATGTGCTAAAATGAAATTATTACATGCTGAAATAATGACCAGCTAAAAATGACTACAAGCATACAAAATTACTACATGTTAAAAAACACTAGAAGTTTAAATGACAAAACAAAATAATGACAAAAAATTACTTTATGCTAAAAAAGGACAAGCTACAAAAATATACATGCTAAAATACTAAAATCACTACAAGCTTAAATATATGATAACATGAGACAAGCAAAAAGGGCAAGTTAAGTTACAAGCTTAAATGAGGACAAGCTACAAAAATGATTACATGCTGAAATAATGATAAGCTAAAAATGACTACAAGCATACAAAATTACTACATGTTAAAAAATCACTAGAAGCTTAAATGACAAAACAAAATAATGACAAGGCTAAATGTTGACAAGCTAAAGAAATAACTACAATCTGAAAAAATACTTAAAACTGAAATAAAGACAAGCAAAAATGATAACATGCTAAAATATTGGCAAGTTTAAAAAATGACAAGCTAAAGTGACAAGCTTAAATGAGGACAAGCTACAAGTTTAAATGACAAAATAAAATAATGGTCAAGCTAAATACTACAAACTAAAATAAAGACAAGCTAAAATGGGATAAAACTACATGCTAAAATATTGGCAAGTTTAAAAATGACAAGGTTATCGTCGACAAGCTAAAAAAATACTACAAGCTAAAATGAGGCCAGAATAAAAGTGACTACATGCAAAAATAATTAATACAGGGTAAAACAAGAACAAGCTATTATAAAAATAACTACATGCCAAAATATTCACAAATATAAAAATGACTAGCTTAACAAACTTAACTAAAGACTAACTAAAATGGGAACAAATTACAAAAATGACTTTATGCTAAAATAAGAACAAGCTAAAAAATAACTACATGTTAAAAAATCACCACAGGATTAAATGACAAAACAATACTACAAACTCGAATAAAGACAATCTTAAATGGGGACAAGCTACAAAAATGACTACATGTTAAAATATTAACAATTTCAAAAATAACTGCTAAGTTAATGTCAAACCAAAAATGACTACAAGTAAAAACAGGTTTACTACAATAATCACAAGTAAATATAATGACTACAGAAAAAGCTAAAAAAATGCTACAAATTAAAATAAAGATATCCTACAAAAATGACTACAAGCTAAAATAAGTTACCTACCACAATAAGTACAATAAAAAATATTGACTTTATAAAAAGCTAAAAAAATTACTACAAATTGAAATAATGACAAGCTAAAATGGGAACAAACTACAAAAATGACTACATGCTAGCGTAAGAACAAGGTACAAAAATATTAAGGAGATCAAAAAGGACTACACTCTAAAAAAATACCAAGATAATAACTAAAAATGACTACATGCCATACAAAATACAAAAATGACTGATATTTAAAATATTGACATTTTTAAAAGTGACTACATATGTTAAAGTTAAAATACAAAATAATAATAAGCTAAAAAAGACTACAATCTAAAATAAGTTTACTACAATAAGCACAAGCATAAATAATGATTACCTAAAAGCCTAAAAAAATACTACAAATTATAATAGAGACAAGCTACAAAAATGTCAAAATAATAATGAATACACGGTAAAATAATTACTGTCAAGGATAAGATACAAAAATGAATACAACCTCAAATAAGTTTACTACAATAATCACAAGCATAAATAATGATTAACGAAAAAGGTAAAAAAAATAAAACAAGGCTAAAATAATGACAAACTACAAAATTGAGTACATGTCAATATTAACGAGATAAAAAATGACTACAAGCTAAAATGACAAGGTTAATGTCAACAAGTCAAAAATGTCATACTAAAAATTACTACAAGCTAAAAAACATTACTACAAATTAAAAGAAAGCC
Organism: Brassicogethes aeneus; assembly: GCA_921294245.1. Taxonomy (NCBI): domain Eukaryota; kingdom Metazoa; phylum Arthropoda; class Insecta; order Coleoptera; family Nitidulidae; genus Brassicogethes; species Brassicogethes aeneus. Next base: position 2,814,265 of record OV121142.1, on the reverse strand, counting down.
AAGCTAAAATGAGAACGACCTACAAAAATGACTACATGTTAAAATAAGCTACAAAAATATTGACAAGTTTAAAAATGACTACAAGCTAAAATTAGGGCAAATTTCAAAATGACTTCATTCAAAAGTAGAATACAAAATAATGACAAGCTAAAATAATTACACTACAATAAAATAAACACAAGCATAAAAAAACTACTACGTATTAAAAATCACTACAAGCTTTAAATGACAAAAAAGACAAGAAAATAACAAGGTTAAATGTTGATAAGCCAAAAATTACTACATGGTAAAATTAGAACGAGATACAAAAATGACTACAAGCTAAGAAAAATTACTAGAAATTAAAATAAAGCCAATCTAAAATAAGGACAAGGTACACAAATATTTACAAGTTTAAAAATGACAAACAAAAATAAGTACACTACAATAAAATAAACACAAGCATAAAAAATTACCACATATTAAAAATCACTACAAGCTTAAATGACAAAAAAATGACAAGGTTAAATGTTGATAAGTCAAAAATTACCACATGGTAAAATTAGAACAGATATAAAAAAGATACAAGATACAAAAATGACTACAAGCTAAGAAAAATTACTAGAAATTAAAATAAGGACAAGGTACACAAATATTGACAAGTTTAAAAATGACAAACTAAAATAAACACAAGCATAAAAAATTACTACATATTAAAAATCACTACAAGCTTAAATGACAAAAATGACAAGGTTAAATGTTGATAGACCAAAAATTAGAACGAGATACAAAAATGACTACAATGTAAGAAAAATTACTAGAAATTAAAATAAAGCCAATCTAAAATAGGGACAAGGTACACAAATATTGACAAGTTTAAAAATGACAAGACAAGGTTAATGCACACAAGCCAAAAAATGCCAATGTCAAACTAAAAATGACTACAAGCTAAAATTAGATAAAAAATGACTACAAAGTAAGAAAAATGACTACAAATTAAAATAAAGCCAAGCTTAAATGAGGACGAGCTACAAAAATGACTACATGCAAAAATATTGACAAGTTTAAAAATGACTACAAGCTAAAAAGCTGAAATAAATACTACAAGCTAAAATTATGACAACATTAAAAAGACTACTTTACAAATTATTGACAAATTTAAAAATGACTTTATTCTAAAGTAGAATACAAAATAATGACAAATACATAAAATAACACTACAATAAAATAGGCACAACTATAAAGATTAAATGACAAAAAAGACAAAAACATTCAACTACATGCTAAAAAATTACTACATTATTAAATCATAAAATACAAACTGTCACATTCTGTATTTTTAATGCAGATCTATTGTTCCTCGAAAACCCCGACGTAATCTTCAGGGTAGCGCTGGCCCTTCTAACCTACCACAAGCAAAAGCTGCTCCAGTGCGACAGCTTCGAGGGCATCATGAACTACCTCAAAACGCAGCTGCCGCTGATAGACAAACCGACCCTCGACAAAACGATGAAGCAGGTCTACACGACCGACATAAGAAAGCAACTGGAAGAGTACAAGGTGGAGTACCAAGTCTTGCAGGAGGAGAGGTGCTCCGTGCAGCCGCATGTTGAAGCGTTGCACAAGCTGGAGGGGCAGAACAGAATTCTGAGGGATCAGAACAAAGTTTTGCTGAGCAAACTAGAGATGGCGTTGGGTAACGTACAGAGGTTGGAGAAGCAGCGGGTCATACAGCAGAGCGCTATCAACAGGTTGGTAGAGATGCGACTTGAAAAAAAACGGTCCGTTTTTTTTCAGGTTTTTTTTCATTGTTTTTGTTCAAATGGTTTTTTTCACATTTTAGGTTTTTTTTCAAGATTAGTCCCATTTGCCTAATTTTTTAGGTTTCATGGTCTAAAATTAGCCACTAAATGACAACTAGTAATAGTATATTAAAGAACTAATGTCATAAGACGTCATTTTGTCGCACGCGGACAATTTATAAAACGAGCGACGAAGGAGCGAGTTTTATAATGGACAAGTGCGACAAAAGGTCTTATGACATGAGTTCTTTATGCTATTTTATCTAATTTGCAAACATTTCATAAAACAAATTAATTTTACACCTAATATTTAATTTGGTCGAATTTTACTTTACATAGTTGGTATCTCAGTTTGAAGTTTGAAAGGTCATTAACCTTTCAAACATTATCACATTCTTTCGCTATGGCGTCGTTAATTTACAATAAGTATTTACAATAAGCGGCTGTTAAAGAAGAAAAAAGGATTTTCTTTGGTGTTAAACAAAATTTATTGCACGAAAAGTCTCGTAAGTACTAGAAAACAAATCATAAAAATATTATAACCTATAGGTGTTCAAAATTGTATTTTACCAGTAGCCAACCTATAAAATCAAAATTTTGGGTGGAATAAAGTACCTCATTAAAGAACCAAAAGCGATGTTATAATGAAGTCATTATGAAACCAAAATAGATAAATGTAAATACAGTCTCGCGCTATGCACGCGCCACCACCACCGAATTGACCAATAAGGGCCGCGCTTGTTTTGATTTGGTCCTAAAAACAGTAACTACATATAATATTTTTGATTCAGCGCTTGATTTTTAAAAAAGCTACCAAAAGCACTTTTTTCATGATTTTTCAAATTCATGTAGAGTATGGATTTTTTTTTTCAAAAAAACAATAGCAAATTCTTGTAGGTCATTTATTCATTGGTGGTTAAGTCGGAGCATTCCGTGGACCAGAAAGCCAAAAAAATCGTTTTTTTTATTACGGCATTTGTTAGGATTGAGCGTTGCACATTTTTCATCCAAAAATCTCAAAACTAGAAACTTCAAGCTTCAAATTGCTTTTTTTACGGCTCCAATACGACCATTTTTAACAAAGATACAGCTATCCGAAGAATCGCAAAACAATTTTTGTATCCTTTAATTTTTTGTATTGGTGTAGAAGTTTTACATTGCTACTGGTTACTAATGTAGAAACTACCAAATAAGAAATTAGATTTTTTAGTCCCGGTCAAAATTTTCAATAATGAAAAATTTAATATATTCTACATTTCACTTTATTATTAATATACAGGGTGTTATGTAATTAATGCTATATATTAAAATACCTTTTCATATAAGGAATAAAGGAAAAATATTTTAAAAAGCATTTTTCCAAAGATAAAGAAAAAATATGCATTAGAAGTTTTTTATATTTTTTGTGATACGCCACTGGTTACACACTTGTTTATCTCTGCACATTTGTATTTTGTGAGTACATAGATACCAACCAACAAAGTAGCTATGTGTTGCCAGATGTAAAAAATTGTTACTAAAAATTTTTCTTGCAAAAAATAAATAAAAACTCAATAAATACAAAAGTTTTATGCCCTTAAAGCTCTAATACCCTTCTGTATTTATTTACTGATCCAGCTATTAGCTTAAGCAATGATTAGAAAATTTAGTACCTTTGAAATTTGAAATCCATAACCACAAAATTAATTTTTTCATCAGTTTTTTTCTCTGTTTACTCAGATGAAATTGGGACCAGTTCAGAGGTTAAACTTTAAACATTTAATTTGTGTAAATAAATCCAAAAGCACTTCCCTTAGTTAAGATATTTACAATTTGAAAACATAACCTAAACTTTGAAAGAAATGCACTAGATTCTGTCATAAAATTTGGCAGATTTTGTTTGAATTCATCTTCAGTGCAAAAATGAAATAACCAACAATTAATAAAAACGCCAAATTGACAATTTGCATCGTTAATTTTGTCATTTTTGTAATTAAGCTAAATTTAAACAATGTTTGTCAACTTTTTTGAGAGATTTTGGAAAAACTGTTGTTACCAACCATAACATAATAAATCCACCAGATTAACCTAAAGTTCCTAGTCGATCAGTGGCGTACTTTTTGGTAGGATAAAGGTTATTATAAATTATTTTTAGACTTTGGAATTTAGAAAAAAAAAGTTTCAGGTGCTTCTTTATGGACCCTAAGGAACAACCCATTTTAATATATAACATTAATTACATAACACCCTGTATATTTTACTCAAAATTTCATTTTGAAAAAAAACAAGAAAAACCGGTTTTTTTCTAGGTTTTTTTTCATGTTTTTTTTACATCTGAAAAAAAAACGTTTTTTTACATCTCTACAGGTTGGAGATGCAGAATAGGGGTTTGGATGTCACTATAGCGACTTTGGGGAATTTTATTAACGGGTTGGTGGAGGATAGGGTGTACGTGGATATACCGAGCGATGTGAGGCGGATTTTAACGCAAATTTCCTTCAGCGAGCGCCGGAAGTCGGAGAAAACCAACAACAACCTGCTAAAGATGTTCCAAGGAGACAAACAGATGGTGAAATCGCTATCGGCGGGAAAAATTACCCTCCCGAATAACCCAACGGAAGCCATGACGAGGTCCAACAGCCTCACCAACAAAGGCGTACCCATACCGGAAGACGACCTCGCCAAACAGACGAAAACGTCGCCGAAAGTGTCGCAATTTTTTTCCGACTCGCACAACAGCATCCTGCAGCAGAAACTGCACGTCAAGAGCGGGTCGAAAATCGACATCACCGTTGAGGATTTCGAGAAGGAGAACAACAAGAAGAATTTACCGCTTAAAAACGAGAGCGTGGACTCGGGGATCGGCACGCCTGTGAGCCCGCGGTCCGGGGATTCCCACCCGCTGATAAACAGCGACGTCAGTTTTACCTACGGCGGAACCAGGGAGTTAAAAAACATAAAAACTCTGAGGAACGTGGCCAGGAGTACAAGTCACGATTTGCTAGGGAAATAGTTTTTTTTTTGGTGATTTTTTGTATTCAAAATGTCGCTTCATAGTGTGATATTATTTTTAGTTCAATAAACGTCATATTTTATTTTATCGGTTTTCTAGGCATCGTTTTACTTTTTAACCAATCACATGACTGTTTTTATGGTTTTTTGTTTGTCTACGTAATTATTGTAAAAAGTATTGAATATGTAGTATTTTACTTCCATTGTGAGTATAACTTAAATTTTATATAATTTTTGTGATTTTGCGAAATTAATAAAAGTATATTCATTTTTATAAAATGCGTTTTTTATTGAAAACAATCCGCTTAAAATACCTGCGATGCGCGGCATTATCGATTTGTAATTTTGGTTGCCTACCTACAAAATTAATTTTTTAATCAATTTTTTTCTCTGTTTACTCAGATGAAATTGGGACCAGTTCACAGGTTAAACTTTAAACATTTAATTTGTGTAAATAGATCCAAAAGCACTTCCCTTAGTTAAGATATTTACAATTTGAAAACATAACCTAAAATTTAAAAGAAATGCACTAGATTCTGTCATAAAATTTGGCAGATTTTGTTTGAATTTACCTTCAGTACAAAAATGACATAACCAACAATTAATAAAAACGCCAAATTGACAATTTGCATCGTTAATTTTGTCATTTTTGTAATTAAGCTAAATTTAAACAATGTTTGTCAACTTTTTTGAGAGATTTTGAAAAACTGTTGTTACCAACCATAACATAATAAATCCACCAGATTAACCTAAAGTTCCTAGTCGATCAGTGGCGTACTTTTTGGTAGGATAAAGGTTATTATAAATTATTTTTACACTTTGGAATTTAGAAAAAAAAAGTTTCAGGTGCTTCTTTATGGACCCTAAGGAACAACCCATTTTAATATATAACATTAATTACATAACACCCTGTATATTTTACTCAAAATTTCATTTTGAAAAAAAACAAAAAAAACCGTTTTTTTTCTAGGTTTTTTTTCATGTTTTTTTTCACATCTGAAAAAAAAAACCGTTTTTTACATCTCTACAGGTTGGAGATGCAGAATAGGGGTTTGGACGTCACTATAGCGACTCTGGGGAATTTTATTAACGGGTTGGTGGAGGATAGGGTGTACGTGGATATACCAAGCGATGTGAGGCGGATTTTAACGCAGATTTCGTTCAGCGAGCGCAGGAAGGCCGAGAAAACCAACAACAACCTGCTAAAAATGTTCCAAGGAGACAAACAGATGGTGAAATCGCTATCGGCGGGAAAAATCACCCTCCCGAACATTCCGGGGGAAGCCATGACGAGGTCCAACAGCCTCACCAACAAAGGCGTACCCATACCGGAAGACGACCTCGCCAAACAGACGAAAACGTCGCCGAAAGTGTCGCAATTTTTTTCCGACTCGCACAACAGCATCCTGCAGCAGAAACTGCACGTCAAGAGCGGCTCGAAAATCGACATCACCGTTGAGGATTTCGAGAAGGAGAACAACAAGAAGAATTTACCGCTTAAAAACGAGAGCGTGGACTCGGGGATCGGCACGCCTGTGAGCCCGCGGTCCGGGGATTCCCACCCGCTGATAAACAGCGACGTCAGTTTTACCTACGGCGGAACCAGGGAGTTAAAAAACATAAAAACTCTGAGGAACGTGGCCAGGAGTACAAGTCACGATTTGCTAGGGAAATAGTTTTTTTTTTGGTGATTTTTTGTATTCAAAATGTCGCTTCATAGTGTGATATTATTTTTAGTTCAATAAACGTCATATTTTATTTTATCGGTTTTCTAGGCGTCGTTTTACTTTTTAACCAATCACATGACTGTTTTTATGGTTTTTTGTTTGTCTACGTAATTATTGTAAAAAGTATTGAATATGTAGTATTTTACTTCCATTGTGAGTATAGCTTAAATTTTATATAATTTTTGCGATTTTGCGAAATTAATAAAAGTATATTCATTTTTATAAAATGCGTTTTTTATTGAAAACAATCCGCTTAAAATACCTGCGATGCGCGGCATTATCTATTTGTAATTTGGGTTGCCTACCTACAATCGCCATATACTGCAATTAAATTACAAAATAATAATATTCTAAAAAAGACTACAAGATAAAATAAGTTTACCACAAAAAGCACAAGCATGAATAATTAAAATATGAACGAGATAAAAAATGACTACAATCTGAAATGACAAGGTTAATGTCGATAAGTCAAAAAAACGTTAAGAAAATGTAAAACTAAACATTACTACATGCTATAATATTCAACACAAGCTTAAATTAGAACGAGATACAAAAAAATACTAATATTTTTGGCATAGTTATTTTTTTATATCAATAGGTGCATATACTATCGCTAACAAAAAAAACTCATACAGCTTAAAAATCTAGTGTTCCTGATTTTCTATCATTTCGTTGGAGTAATTATGGCTTTTAACACGATACGTCACATTTGAAAGGTCTAAAATTAAATACAAAGTTAGGTTGAAGTTTGAAAAAAAATATAATATTTCGTCATCCCTCTGTTTTTGTCAATTACTGCCCGCAAACGGCAAAGCATGGAAGTCGCCGTCTTGCTTTATCTCGTTCCAAATGGCTTCAATGGCTTGCCAGAGTTCTTCTGCATTGTTTGGTTAAAAATGTTGTTAAAAAAGTCATAATGGATGTGACAAAGCTCGATGTCAGCTTGACATTGACGGAAAAGTTTTATTCACACAGCCACAATATAGCTGTATGAGTTTTTTTTGTTAGCGATAGTACACGGAACGATTTGTCGACCAATAAATTGTACCAAATAATCGTTAAATAAATTGTTGCAAAAAATCTCAAAGATAAATCGTACATGATCCACTGACGCTAAGTTTTATTTGAGCAATATTTCTGTTCAAATTAATCGGTCAAATTTATTGCTACATGTATGCTGTTTTCAACGAATAATTGGTCAAATTTGATCAAATTATCTGTCATCGGTGATTTTTCGGCATTCTGAAAAATAAGACCAATTTGACGTTTAATGGTGTTTTTGAGATTTTGAATTTGGCTTTAAAAATTAAAGATGAACGAAAATGCTGCTTTACTTGTTGGAATGATGGGATACATAATAATTAAAAAAAGAAGAAGAACAAGAAATCGCACGAAATGGGTCAAAACATGGTTACTGAGAAAAGAGCTGAATCATATGCCGCTTCTAAGACAATTGTTAGAAGATGATCCTGACGATTTTAAAAATTACTTGCGTATGGATGAAACAACTTTTAGGCAATTATTGGAGCTAGTAAAAGACAAATTAACTAAGCAAGATACTGTAATGCGCAAGGCAATTTCACCAGAGGAACGTCTTATTGCAACATTAAGATTTTTAGCAAGTGGACGATATTATAATTGTTTGCGATTCTCTGTTGGCATAGCCGAACAAACTCTTGGAAAAATTATTCCAGAAACATGCCGTGTTTTATTCGAAGTACTGGCAGAAGAATATTTGAAGGTAAATAAGAAATTATATGTACATTTATATTTATTAGGGATCGAACGATATCGGTATATCGGCCTTCTTGGTCGATATCGATATTGGCTGATATGTAAGTGCGATATCGGGCTATATCGACATCGGCCTGATAAAAATTTCTGTAGAAATTATTATTATTTGTATAGAAATTTTTATTAGGCCGATACCGGTATAGGCCGATATTGCACTTAATATCGACCAATACCGGTACCAGCCAAAAAAAAAAACGATATACCGACATCGATCGATCCCTAATATTTATATATTTTTATTGTAAACACTTTTGAATATTAAACAAAACATTAATCATACATCATAACGTAAATATAATAGTATCGTTTGAATTACTTTGTGTCGTAGTCTGCGAAAACTCGAAGTTTGGTGTAATGGAATTCCATTACACCAAACTTCGAGTTTTCGCAGACTACGACACAAAGTAATTCAAACGATACTATTATATTTACGTTAAGAAGGAACACTGCTATGCAGATCTTGAATGACTGTTGTTTTTGTTAGCTCCTGAAAATAGGCTTTTTTAAAGTCTGATTAATTAGATCTTCAGCTAAGATTTTTTGAACATCTGTTAGTTTTCGCAGTTTTGCTGCCCAGCCAATTCCAATGGCATCGAATTCATCGATTTCTCGTTTTGTATTAGATATTTTGTTTATGGCTTGTGAACATGTTTCAAGAAATTGTTCCTCTTTTTTTCTTATAATTTTTCTTTTTTCACTCGCAATTTTGTTTGGTGTTGCAGGTGACTTAAAAACCTGGAAACGAAATAAATACATTTAAATTCAAACGATACATTTTGAAATTATTTACAAGTACATAATGTTTTTAGTGTCCTTCGACTCAAGAAGAATGGCAAGAAATTGCAACACAATTTAAAAACCGCTGGCAGTTTGTAAATTGTGGAGGGGCATTGGATGGGAAACATATTAGAATTTCACGACCACCTCATTCTGGAGCAATGTTTTACAACTATAAAGGATTTTATAGTGTTGTACTTATGGCTTTAGTAAGTGCTGATTATAAATTTACGTGGTTGGATGTCGGCAAACAAGGTAGAATTTCTGATGGAGGGATACTGGATTGGACTTACTTTTATAATGATTTAAAATCTAACAAACTGAATTTTCCTGCAAAAGAAGACAATGACTTCAATTTGGATTTCGTCTTAATTGGTGATGAAGCATTTGCATTGGATAAACATTTATTAAAGCCTTATGCAAAAAGAGAGCTAACGCATGAAAAACAAATTTTTAACTACCGTCTATCTCGTGCCAGAAATGTTGTAGAAAATGCATTCGGGCTGCTTACAAGCAGATTTAGAATTTTTCACACACCAATAGCAGTCATGAACGTAGAACATATTAATTATATTGTAGCAGCTGCTTGTACTTTACAAAATTTTCTACTGTCAACTAGTTCTACCTATTCGACTAAATCAACTTTCGACAGAACCAACAAAACTTGGATAATTGACGAAGGCGAATGGAGACGCGAAAATTTTGTGGAGCTTACTCCGCTTCAACATGCAAATCCGAGGAATGCTAGTGTTGATGCAAAATTAAACAGAGATGCATATTGCGACTTCTTTAATGGTTTAGGAAAAGTGGAATGGCAAGAAAGTATGCTGAGAAAGGGTACAGCTTAAAGCGTTTAGTAATTACTATCTTAACTGTATACTTATAAGTTTGTAATTCATAACATTTAATATACATATATACAGGGTGTCCGGGAAAAAGAGGTCAATCCGTTAACCATATATTCCTTGAGTTAAAACAATAAGACTTTCATAATACCATTTTTCAATTTAGAGCTTCATGTTCGATATACAGGGCGACAAAGTTTGAAATTTAAAACTGATTTTTTTTAATAATTCGAGTAATTGATAATATACTAAGTTTAAATTCGGTACACTACTTCAACATAAATAGTAACATTTTTTGAGACCAACAAAACAAAAAACAATTGTCAAATATTCAAAATAGGGGGGTCCAGTACTCACTTACTCCCCCTATTTTTTAGTACGTGCGCCAATGACTTCCAAACGGAATTTTTTCAGGTAATCATTTATTGTTAAAAAAAATTGTCTCTTATAAAATTTTGATAAAATGATTTGTTTTAGAGATAATTTGTAAAGTATGGGTCAGTCCATATCAAATCAACCAAAGGTTCTTCCCCCACCATCTCCGATTTTGATCATTTTTGGTAAATTTGTTTACCTCACTAAAAAACTCAAAAATCCCAAATATGAATTTTTTTCGATAGGTGGTTTTTGTTTTATTGATTTTTGAAAATCAAAAAATTCCGATAAATTTGGGTCTTGCAAGTACTTACAAAAATAGCGATATCTCGTAAACTATTAAAAGTAGAAAGGTGAGTGATGGCTTATTTTAAAGGCCTATTAGAGAACTTTTTTATGATATATCACATGACCTACATTTTTTCAAAAAAAATTAAATTTTGAAAATTTGATATGGACTGACCCATACTTTACAAATTATCTCTAAAACAAATCATTTTATAAAAATTTTATAAGAGACAAAAAATTTTCAACAATAAATGATTACCTGAAAAAATTCCGTTTGGAAGTCATTGGCGCACGTACTAAAAAATAGGGGGAGTCAGTGAGTACTGGACCCCCCTATTTTGATTATTTGACAATTGTTTTTTGTTTTGTTGGTCTCAAAAAATGTAACTATTTATGTTGAAGTAGTGTACCGAATTTAAACTTAGTATCTTATCAATTACTCGAATTATTAAAAAAAATCGGTTTTTAATTTCAAACTTTGTCGCCCTGTATATCGAACATGAAGCTCTAAATTGAAAAATGGTATTATGAAAGTCTTATTGTTTTAACTGAAGGAATATATGGTTAACGGATTGACCTCCTTTTCCCGGACACCCTGTATAAATAAAAAAATTAAACTTACTTTTGTGGACTTAGATGTTTCTGCCAAAGACACTTGAGAACTTGATCTCTCACTAAAATCTGTATTTTGACTTTCATGATCATTATTTTGAGTTACATTATTTGCAAAATTGTCTTCCCTATCTTCCTCCTCAATTTCATTAACTTCGTTTTCACTTTCAACGTCCGTATCAAGAGTACTGATATTTGGAAAAGGCCTTTTTCTGCTTTCTAAGCTTGCGCGGGGTAGTACGTCATCGCAGGTGAAAAGAAGTAAATCATAGTACCACAACTTGGGTACATAAATATCGTCATATCCAGCTCCGCTTCTTTTAGACTCTTCTACTCTCCTTAACTCTTTCCGAAAAGCTGTTCTAAGGTTTTGTAATTTTTGCATTACAAATGCCTTATCTGCATCCTTGTAAAACTGTTTACTAAAATTAATTAATTCGGGTCCAGAACACTATAGCACACTCTGAATTTACAAAAAAAAAATTTACCATTTGAAAAAGGGCGTTTTAAATAGTAAATTTCATAAATAAAAATTGCGGGTTTTTCACTAGTTTTTGAGAAAATTAAGTTTGAAAATGCTCTTTTTGACAGATTTTTTGACAAGAAGTGTCAAGAAATGTCAGATTCAAAGAAATTCATCGCAATGTTGCCAGATGTAAAATTTTTATGCTGTTTGGGGAAATTTATTATGCAACCCAGATTACATGAAATTATTCCTAATTACATACATACATACATTTTATACCTTTTTTCGAGTATTTTCAGAATTCGGTAAAAACTCTATACTGTTTAAGGGAGCATCTGTTTATAACAAATTACCAAACAATATAAAAGAACTTAAAGGATTTAAATTTAAAAAGCATATGTCGTCTTGTATATGGGCTTGGTCAGTGCCTGAGCCCAATTTCGCGCGCGCAAAATTGGGCTCAGGCACTGGCCAAGCCCGCCTAGGCTCTTTGTAAACGTAATTAAATTTAATAAATCATTAATTATTTATGCTGTTTGGGGAAATTTATTATGCAACCCAGATTACATGAAATTATTCCTAATTACATACATACATACATTTTATACCTTTTTTCGAGTATTTTCAGAATTCGGTAAAAACTCTATACTGTTTAAGGGAGCATCTGTTTATAACAAATTACCAAACAATATAAAAGAACTTAAAGGATTTAAATTTAAAAAGCATATGTCGTCTTGTGTGGCGAATTTTATTGAATAAACAATGATATATCGTGATATTTTTTATTTTTTCTGTGATATTATATTTAAATGATATGTTCCTATTCAGAATTAAAATGTATTAATAAAGTAAAATTAATTTAGATTTAAGAAATGTATTAAGAATTAAAAAATATTTATTAAATTGTATGATTAGAGGTGTCCCTCTATAAACTGTATGTTTCTTGGGATGAAAATAAAGTATTTTATTATTATTATTATTATTTAGAGAACTTTAATACATGAAATATTTTTTTGTTCCATCCACGACTGTACATTATTAAAAAAATTATCTCGTTTTATAAAATATTTCTTGCATTTCTTTTATTTAATTTATAGCCTTATATAAAACATTTTTTTTGACAATTTTGATGCCAAAATAATATATAATAAATACCTTCAATTTTTTTTTTATAAAAGTTTTGTGATTTGTTCCGTCCGCGTGATTGAAATGGCCGTTTTAATTCTATATATGATATATATATTTATATACAGTGTGTCCACGGATGCACTTAACTATACTTGTAAAAATATTTATTTTCAATTTTTCGAGGAAAAGTCACTCTTCATAATTTCTTTTGCTTGTTATATAAATACCATTCAAGATGAGAAACTCCTATTTTGTCAAACATGGTGCGCAAAAAAATACAATTGTAGATTTTGCAAAATTAAAAAATGTTAATTTTTTTAAGGTCTAATATGAAGAGCTTGTAAGGATAAACCAAAAAGCCAAATAAAGGTTTTTCATGTGAGTTGTTGTTACTAAGATATTTGTTATTAAAAATAAAATAAATTCAATATCAAAAACTTATATGAAATGTGCTTAGGCACAGATCAAGCCCGCCTAGGCAACTTGTAAAGTCTATCAGTTTTTACAAAGTATTGGCACACGTAATCATATTAAATAAATGCCGAGCGAAGCGGGGCGGACTTGTTTAGTGCCTGAGCCCGATTTGGCGCGCGTTTAATTGGGCTAAGGTACTGACCAAGCCCGCCTAGGCTCTTTGTAAACGTAATTAAATTTAATAAATCATTTATTATAAATGCCGAGCGAAGCGAGGCGGGCTTGGTCAGTCCCTGAGTCCAAATTCGCGCTCGCAAAATTGTGATCAGGCACTGACCAAGCCCGCCTAGGCTATTTGTAAACGTAATTAAATTAAATAAATGCCGAGCGAAGCGAGGCGGGCTTGGTCAGTGCCTGAGCCCAATTTCGCGCGCGCAAAATTGGGCTCAGGCACTGGCCAAGCCCGCCTAGGCTCTTTGTAAACGTAATTAAATTTAATAAATCATTAATTATAAATGCCGAGCGAAGCGAGGCGGGCTTGGTCAGTGCCTGAGCCCAATTTTGCGCGCGCAAAATTGGGCTCAGGCACTGACCAAGCCTGCCTAGGCTCTTGGTAAACGTAATTAAATTAAATAAATGCCGAGCGAAGCGAGGCGGGCTTGGTCAGTGCCTGAGCCCAATTTCGCGCGCGCAAAATTGGGCTCAGGCACTGACCAAGCCCGCCTAGGCTCTTGGTAAACGTAATTAAATTTAATAAATCATTTATTATAAATGCCGAGCGAAGCGAGGCGGGCTTGGTCAGTGCCTGAGCCCAATTTTGCGCGCGCGAAATTGGGCTCAGGCACTGACCAAGCCCGCCTAGGCTCTTTATAAACGTAATCAAATTAAATAAATGCCGATCGAAGCGAGCCGGGCTTGGTCAAACAAAAACTCCCAGACGTAATCCACATTATGTGGTATTGGGCTTGCGAGGTCAGGAATGGCCCCGTCGCCCAAATTATGGGTACTCGTAGTGGGCGGATTGTTCAAACCTATCGGTATATTAGGGATATTTCGCCCACGACGCGTACCCATAATTTAGGCGACGAGGCCAGTCCTGACCTCGGAAGCCCAATACCACATAATGTGGATTACGTCGCGGACAGATACTTTCATTGTGTCGAAAAAACTACCCGTGAGGACATTATTATTATTATTATTATTATTTTTATTATTATTAAAAAGGCGTGGTCCAGGTTATATATATACTCCAGCTCTGGGTCTTAAAATGCAAATTCTAGTACAGTTCCTCACCTTGCAGCGTAACTGGGCTTTTACAAGTCCAGCCTGCTCTAATGCAGTTATTAACTCTCCATCTGGCTTAGATGTAAGCTTATAAACATTATTAATGTTTTGAATATTCATTTTGAAATAAGTAGCAAATAGCACAAATAAATTTACACTACTTAAAAGGTACCTATATCAATTAAATGAAAACTGCAATAATAACAAATTTTGTTTAAAAACAAAATTTTCAAATTATGAAATTAAATTAAGTGCAAAAATTAATCCAATACCTAATATAAATAATTTATTTTAATTACATGTATAAGGATTTAAATTAAAATTATTTAAAGTATTTAGTTAAATGATAATATAATAAATTTAAATATGTTGTTATCTTGGTTGCCTACATAGGTACCGTTAATTAAGATAATATTATATTATTATTCCTATACTTATTTTGCTCATACTTCCCTAATTTCAATATTTCCTTTAATGTTTAGCATATTTCGGAATTTATTTTGATACAATATACATTTTCAATTACAAAATAATGTAATACTTTTGCCAATTTTAAACCTGACAACATTGAAATACATGATAACCAACCTTAAAACACAAATTCTGTCATTTTAAATTGTGACAGTTTAAAATTCAGTGCTGTACATAGAAAAGGTGACAGTTTTAAGCAAGGTTTGTTGAATTTAACACTATAAACATATATTTTAGTGAAAGTTTGGTTTTTCCGCACCTAAATATGCTTAAAATGTGGTTTTATATCCATTTGTGTCGAAAATTTCCAATAAAAATTGGATTTTGAGAGTGTGCTATTGTGTACTGGAACCATTAATTCGTCGTAGCTTATTTTTTTAATATTTCTATTCGTATATTGGGGACTACTCGTTTTCCATAAACACGGATTATTACGGTATAACTCAAGAAAGCCGGTTATAAACTCTTTGCTTGCCATAATTTATACTATATTACTCAAAACTGACGTACGACTCAAAACTTCAAACTAAAATTTAGCCCGCTATGATCAAATAACTTTCGGACAAGCACACGTACAGCACGCTTTGAAAAATATCGGCAGATTTTTATTGACCGATTTATCTGCAGATAAATCGTTGTGTTTATGTCAAGAGACCAAACTATCGTTTCAAATTATTTTAGTGGATTTATCTTACAATCTTCTTAATTTGTACTTTTCCACTAACGAGCAGTTTTATCTGTATAATTTTAAAAATTTAACGATAAATTGCTCAAATCGGTTGATAAATCGTTTCGTGTATATGCACCTAATATTATATTATCAAGTAAATTATCATCAATTAAGGAATTTAGCAGAAGTACCATTTTTTAAATACTAAAAACACTAAATCAAACTGGCATAAGCTACCAACTTAATAAAAAACACGAACCAAATAAAAAAAAATAACGTTATTTTAGGACACCCTGTATTTTATAGTGCAGTGCTATTGATTAAAAGATTAAGAATAACGCACGGAACACAGAAAAAACTGAATAAATATTTACTCGAGTCCGACTATTTATAGTCAGAAAATTTGCATTAATAAGAATAAAATAATTAGTTATGAAAATCACGAAATATGCTAATTAATGTTTTTATAAAATAAAAATAAATTAAATGAAAATTACGCAATATGCTAATTAATTGTGGTAACATGCATCATGCATAAAAAATTCTTTCTACGTCGTGTTCAAACTTTTTTTCAACCGTTTAATAATTCTGTACTTGGATATTGTTGACGTTTGACATTATAGGTTATGTACAAGAATTTATTCCACAGTGACCTGTAATTTTACAGTTACCTACCTGTTTTCGAGCTAATACGATAGATGGAACCACTTTTCCTATGTAATTTCAATGCATTTTCATTATTGTACGGCGGTGTATAATTATTTTGTACTACGTAAGGTTAAAACTAATTGACAGCTGTCAGATGTCAGATAAAATAAGGTTTTCTTTTAGATAAATAAAAAATAAGGTAGGTTTATAAAAAAATTTAATATAAAAAAATACAAAATCAACTATTTTTTCAAGAAATACTTTATCTAGTTAAATACCAAATAACAATGACTTCTTTATTAAATACAAATAACACTTAATCCAATATTATAACATCTGAGACAATTTTATAATCAACTGTTTCCTCATCTTTGATTCTTGCTTTTTTTTCCCTAAAAAAAAATAATTTGTAATTCAGAAGCTTAAAAATAAATATTTATTAATTTGTATACTGATTTTTTATTTCTGAATTAACATTTTTATGTATAATAATCCTAACTATCTTCAACTTCAATCTAATCTGACTTATCCCGCAAAATTTTCCAATTTTACTTTTTATGAAATAATGTCATACAACTTATGGTTTAGAGGTCAAATTGTTCATTTAATATTTTTAAATAAATATATATTAATATGTCGCAACATTTTTTAAGGGGACGACAAATACATTTCACTGTCATATTATGACAGTGAGGCGTATTTGTCGTCTCCTGAAGAATTTTACGAATGTAGAATACAACATATTAGAACGTGGGTATCTGACATATTTGGGAATATTCTCAAAAGCTTTCTAGAAGCTCCTTAAGAAACCTATTAAGAACATTCCAAAAACGTGTTCTTAAAATGTTCTTAGGATGCTTTTTAGGAAGGTTTTAAGAAGCTTTAAGAATCTAATTGCAACATTAAAAGGGTATCTATTGAATGTTTTAAAAGTCCCTAAGAACATTCTTAGCAATCAGGGGTAGAGGGTACTTACTGGTTGGACAGTTTGAGGATATCTTCTAATCCCACATGGCCATCTGACTTAATTAGTTCCTCAATATTTATTTCCTCTCTTACAGTTTCCAGTTTGAGTATATCTTCCAACCCCACATGTCCATCTGACTTAAGGAGTTCCTCAATATTTATTTCCTCCCTTAGAGTGTCCAAGTCCAAAGATTTTCTTTTTGTTGGTTCTTTTTTAATTACTATTTTATTATTGGTATTTTCGTATGGTTCAATATCTGTATCACTGGAGTCATCATTAATTGTTATGGTTTGGTAGAAATCATCGTTGTTGTTAATATTTGAACAACTTTCTGTGACATTTATGTTTTTTTCTTCTTCTTTAATGGGAAGAACCTCCACAGCTTTTATTCCCTCAGAAGTATCTTCATTATTTTCGTGATTATTATTAACATTTGGACTATTTCCTGGAACATCCATAGTCCTATCTTCTTCACTTGAAAGTACTTCCAAAGTTCTCACAACGTTTACTACCTTAGAAGATTCAGGTACCACCAAATTGGTATAATCAATTACTTTCTTCAGCAAACTTTTTTGGCTGGAATTCTTCACTTTCCCATTCGACAAAAAATCCATGGACATTTTAGTCAATCTACTCCAACCTTTCTTAACATCGAATTTGATTCCTAGCGCTGTAAATGGTATGTGAAACGCTTTGGAAATTTTATTCCAGTCTGCGTTTAATGGTCTTCCACTGTGGTCGAATTCAAAGTAAAATAATTTCATTGTACCTAACAAACAGTTGTAGTAGTAATCGTTCCAATGCCTAAAAATATTTTAAAATGGTATAGAAATTCTTAAAGTATACAGTTATCGGACAATTAACATTTTTGTGCAGGGCTGTGTTTGAATTACAATAAAAAATATTTCTAAAAAGTGTACATATCAGTGTGCGGTATAAATGTGTTCCTCATGGTTTAAACATTGTCACTTTAATGCGTTTTAATTTTAATTCTGAAAACAAACAGTAAAATGGCCAGTGTCCAATTACTGGTTGGTAAAAAATGTAAATTTCTATTATTGGACATACGTCCAATATCATACTCTATTTGTATCCCGGACATTTACCAGCCAATTCTTGTGTAAAATTGTCCCCTGAATCCGAAAAGACCGTCAAAAACTATAAAATTTAAGCAGTTTTTGAGATATAGTCAATTTCATATTATATGTAAAATTGATTATATTTCTTTTTGACTTTTGACGACATATTCGGATTCAGCGAACAATATTTCATGGGAATTGACTGCTAAATGTCCTAGATACAAATTGCTGTTGACGAGAATAATTATATGCTTTTTCGCTATGACATTTTTGACTAATTCATTTTTAGAGAGTAAGTAATATAGTGATTTCTTCGTCACAGGACATCTTGCAGAATAACAGTGATTTAAATACAGTGCATGATAGATAACATAAAAAACTAATAAATTCGGAAAATACTTTTAACATACCACCCGAAAAAATGTTAAGATATATATAAATCATCCTGTTCCGGCCTAAACATTATAAATGCTTCACAAACTAGAGATACCACACTTAAAGATATTTGCAACAAACTATTTCAGAAGTCAGACCAAGGAATTAGTAGTTACCTTCAGAATCCAGAAAAGGGATGAGGAATCCGAGAAAGAAATATATGAAATATATGATATTTACAAAAACGAAATAAAAAAAATATTTAACAATTTATGTTATTTGATGTAAAGTTGTTATGTTTATATAAAAATAGTATGTCCAATAACTATGGTCCATGTGTCCAATTACTATATAAAATGTCCAATTACTATACTTTTTGCATTTTTTCATAAAACTAATATTAAAATTCAAAAATTCTTATTTTAAAGTAAACTTAAATAAAGTTTAAACAAACAAACTATCCTTTTTATATAATTATAAGAAAAAAACTTAAATAAGTGTCCAATAACTATGTGGTTTACTCTACATACCTTTTCTCTACTTTTGTCTTATCTTTTCCAATTTTTTTGGAATTGGTAACTTCCTTGAATTCCACAGGAATTTCGGTCAAAGTAACATTGGAATCATTTGAATTTTCCGAAACATTTTCCACGTTTTCCGGAGGTTCATCTTCAGTAAAGTCTATAACCATATTTTCTTGGGGCTTTTCCAGTTTTTCCGAGTCTTTAGGACGTTTAATTTCATATGATCCATAATTTTTTTTCAGGAGTTTCAAAATAAAGTTTTCTTGACTTTTTAATTGTTTTTTTGTAGCTTTGTTTGTACTTTCTTTTGTTACAACATTTGTTGTAGTACTTTCAACAGTACCATTTAAACCTTGACTATTATCATCATTGGTATTATTATTGTTTATAATATTAATTTCTGTCAAATTAATAATTCCAATTTGTGTGTTCTGTCTACCATTTCCGCTGATAGTACTATTATTACTCACTCCAGTACTATTGCCAATGTTGGCACTATTATCACCGAAAGTACTACCAACATTAGTACTTTCATTAAAATGCCAATTAGGTACAGAAGAATTTGTAGTACTATTGCCACTATAACCAACATTAGTACTTTCATTCGAACGCCAATTAGGTACAGAAGAATTTGCAGTACCATTGGCACCATAAGAACTCCCAACATTAGTACTGCCATTTAAATGCCAATTAGGTACAGAAGAGTTTGCAGTACTATTACCGATGTAAGTACTATTGCCACCATAACCAACATTAGTACTTTCATTTAAATGCCATTGAGGTACAGAAGAAGTAGTAAGCCTAGTACTATTGCCGATGTTAGTACTATTAGCACCAAACGTATTTTCAACATTAGTACTTTTATTTAAATGCCACACGATCCTGGAAAAATGGTGTCGAACTTCATTTAGCTTATTAAAACCTTTTTCAACATGGAATGTGTTAATAAAAATATTAATTTTTTTTGCTGTGGTGTAACATTGGTTATTGAATAGAATTGAGTCTTTTATTAATTTGCAACATTCTGTACACAAGCTTATTAATTTCATTCTCTGAAACAAGCAAAAAAATAATTCAAAACTAAGAAAGTAAAAACAAATACTTTTTAAAACGAACTATATTTTTTTAATTGTTTGTTTTAAAATTATAAGTAAAGTAGAAATTTTGACCTGTGATAACTGATGCAAAATATGCGTATAAGTACAGTTAAGGACAATAGTAATGTCCATTTGAACGCTCCATTGTAATTATTCGGAGATATTCGGGTTTTGGTAATAAAATTAACATATTTAAATAAAATATATAGACATTCAATACTAAAATAATTATAAACTTTTGCATATAATAGTATATTATGTATCAATTGATAAGCGCCATTTTGTACACGAATTTAATTTAGGCACGAGCAAGCTTGAGATCGAGTGCTTAAATTAATGAGTGTATAGAAAAGTTTATAAACGAGGTGCATACTATACTTTTTCTACAACAAATACTTATTATTATCTTAAAATGATTTAAATCAAAAATTTGTATAGAGCGCCATCTATGAAACAATTGGGGAATCTGTGTGTCACCGTCAAATGTCACATTTTTTAATTTTATAAACAGGTTATAAATCGAAATGTATTTCTTGAAAATTGACAGTTTTTCACAGTGAAAGTAAAGAAAAGGTTTTATGATGACTTTACAGTGGAGTCCGTGCCCGAATTTAAATTATAGTTTACTGCCGGAGAAATTAAAAGGTCAGTACAATGTTCATATAAACTTTTCAAATATTGGCGTTGAGAAACTATTTAATAATTTTGATTTTTGGTATTGAGATAATAAAAGTTTTTCATAGAATAAATGTATAAACTTTATAAAACTATAGAAAAATATTTCAAAAAATGAACGATTTCATAAAAATACGGATAAATATGAAATACACCCAAAATAATTAATTCAATACAAGCAGGTAGTAAATTCTAAATATAGAAATATTTTTAAATAAATCCATAAGAGGCAGATGTTGACTATTTTCGAATGCTTCTGAACAGTTACAATTGAGCATTCAAATGGACATCACTATTTTCTGCAACTGTATCTACTAACCGATTTTGAATAATTGAATAATTCGTTTATTGGCGTTAAAAATATATTGATTAAAAGTACTTACAGGGTTAAAATATTTATGCACCATGTTGAGGTAGAAGTAGTGTAAATTTGATCCTTCAAAAAAATTACGAAATAATTTGGAGTCACCACACGCTCTGCATTTCAAGGGACCTGTTTTATTGGACTCCAATTCAGATTGTATTAACTTATACTTTAAACTTAGGAATTGGTTTAATGCATTATAACATTTACAGCATATACAAGGTGTTGGATAAATCATTTGAGTCATATCCTGAAAAAAAAAATTATTTCACTTTACTACGCGTGCACTGTTGCCCTGTTGCCATGTTGCATTTAATGACGGATATTTTAATATTTATTGTTAACAATAAACAAAACTTACCATGAAATCGAAACATTTTCTTATTATATGAATAAGTTGCGTTTTGGAGCCACTCTGTAAAGAAATAAAAATTATTATTTATTTATTATTTAACTTTTATTGTGTTTTGATCTTTCATAATTAAGTGATTATTACAGCTCAGGTTCCATATTTTTAACCGTAATTAATTATTTTTTACAATGTTTTAAAAGTCTAAAACCTATCCTCCGTGAATGTTACTCTTTCTAGGTTAACCTATATGTTTTCAAATATCTGAGGTAGTAAAAGCAAAAACCTCTGTTTACGACATTATAGATGCATGTGATTCCTGAAGGTCACCTATCCACCGTGAAGTGTAATATCTCAGTAAGTAGATTTTTTTATAAATATTTTATATTTTTTAAAAATATTAAGGTGTCAAAAGATACAATAACTTATTTCAAATATACAAAACATACGTAATCCTAACCTCCATGAAGCTATCTTCCGTGAAGCTCTAATATTCAAAATGTATGATTTCTTAAAATTCTTGCATAAGTGCAGAACCACTTATGTTAGGTTATTACTAGACCTGGTGGCTTCCCAAAAACCCAATTTTTTTTTTTTTGTGAAACAACCAAAAATAAAAAATAATCATTTTCACTTACCTATCACGGTGCTGTTCTGAGAGGTGATTTTTGGACTTTCTGTGAAACCTAATTTTTTTTATATTCTTGTTAATTAGGTCATAACTAAAATTTTAAGAGCAAAATAAAAAAAATTTGACGGTTTAAATTGTTTTAATTGGCTGTTTATTAAAAATATTATGCAATCTTTCAATTATCCAATTAAAACTAGCGATTTAATTTAAATATTTAATATTTGCATAACTAAAAAAAAGGTTTTTACAATTTTTTTTATATATTTTACTGTTTTGTTGCAATAAACGTTCAAACTTTTAATCTAACCTTTGACGTATACATTTATGTTCCCTTAATTAATATATCCTTAAAGGTTGCCATAAAACTTAGATATATTAAAAATTTATTTGATGTTTACATTGTCATTTTCAGTATACGTATTCTATAATTTTTGTTTAGTTTTTTAAAGTGTTTTTTATAAACAAAAATGAAAAATTGTAGTAAAAGTTACGAAGAAATTCTTGAAATTTAACTAAGGACCGGTTTAAAGTTTATCGGGCCGATAACTTTCATGTCTTGGCAATATCTAGTATCCAAAGAAATTATTCGTCAAATAAATCAAAAATGAGGCACCCTTAGAATTATTGTTTAATAAATGTATACTATAAATTTAACCTTAAATTAAAACTTTAAACGTGTATTACAACAAAACAGTAAAAGATATAAAAAATGTATAGACATTTTTTTAGGAAATTAACTAATCTTTAATCTGATTTAAAAAGTTATGATAATATTTAAATAAAATCGCAAGTTTTAATTGGAGAATTGAAAGTGTGCATACATATTTTTAATAAACATCCAATTAAAACAAAATTAACCGTCAAATTTTTTTTTTTTCGCTTTTAAAATTTTATTTATAACCTAATTAACAAGAATATAAAAAAATTAGGTTTCACAGAAAGTCCAAAAATTACCTCTCAGAACAGCACCGTGCTATATAAGTTCTATGAGAAATGTTTTGAAAAAAATAAGATCTTTGTTTAATGTTTAATCCTGCCTTAATGAGCTTTTAATGATATAAGAAAAAATTCACTAATTAAAAGGCATACAACACTTCTGCTTATGTAGATCCGGCCCTGCCCTAAGGTTGCACGTGAAGCTTAGATAAACACCAGATGTTTGCTTTAGCTTAAAAGCTTCTTACAGTGTTGCCATAAATATCAACCGTTTTATCTTTTATAAAAAATACCTAAATGGGCAATAAATCAGTTTTAATTACCACCCCATTAAACTTTCCCTCCACAAATTGACCCATTGACGTCACACGCAGTGACAACGCAAGAAAAAGGACAAAAAAGACCTTATTTTTTTTTTATTTCTTGTATCAGACAGATAGATAACCTCAATTGTTTTTATTTGTATTCAAATGTCAAAGTGTGGCTGACAAACAAAAATAAAAAATAGTACTTACACTTGGTGTGTACCTATTTTTGAACGGAAACTCTTGAGTAAGTGGCACTGAATTCTGTTGGAATTCTTCTCCCAAGCATAATCGACAGGTTATTTTATTTTCTTCCATTTATACATATGTAAATATATCTGAAAAAAACAATTGTTTAATTTAGGGTACTAAAAACATAAAGAAATAAATAAAATAGGATTCCAATAAAAAAAAAATGTAATCAAATGTATAGGGTGCTTGTAAATTAAAGTCTAAATACAAAAAAATATTTTAACATTTATTGTACAGTTACGGAAAATAGCAATGTCCATTTGAATGCTCAATTGTAACTGTTTCGGAAATAGTCAACATCTGCCTATAATTATTTTGGCATTGAATGTCTATATATTTTATTTAAATATATTATAACTATCTAATTTATTAAATAAATTATATTTAAATTATTTCAAAATCAATTTTATTCCTTAAATATAATGGTTTAGATTATTGCATAAAATCTTAAAAGTCAAATGAAATGTGCGTAGAAAGAATAATAAATAGCAGGTAGGTAGATTTATTGAGTTTACAATTACAATTCAAATGGACATTACTATTTTCCGTAACTGTACCTACATTTCATTCAAATTTTTGGCTTTAATTTGTCTTGTTTAACTTGGGTACCTATCATCTAAATAGTTTGTTAACATTTTAAAAACAATTTTGAAAAAAATAGGTATATACCAATTTTTATACCTATATATACTTTAAATTTTAATTTTTTTACATAATAAAAACTTCATAACTCGTCTAGTACATAATATTTAGGTAGTTTTAAACTTAGGGTTACCTTATGCCACCATGAGGTCTTGGAATGGCCCTTTTCAGGCAAATATTTCTTTATGTTACCATGTATATGGCAACTTTAAGTATCAAGTTACCTAATGGGACTAAAAAAACATTGAAGTGCCAAATGTTTTTATTTTTATTTTTTCAACTGACAATATTGATAATTAAGTGACAAATAACACAACACAAAACACAATAATTATTAATTATAACCTTAAAAAATGGAGAGAAAAATTGTTGTGACATGCGCTGTTCAATGTTATTTATAATTCATAATTTAGGTGAAGTTTCGAGGTTATTCAATAAACACTATATTGTGAGTTAGTACGATTTAACTTTTATGCTTATGAACTAAATTATGAATTATGAAATAAATTAATGATATAAAGCCATTATACAGGTATTTATTACAACAAACTTTCTATTTTTTCTTGTAAATTTATGAAGGTTTTAGCATTCACTCAGCGGTTTTAGTATTACATTTTAAGATAATATATCAATTAATGTAATGGATAAGTAAAGTATTTATTATGGAGGATTAAATGGGGTTTGTTAATATTTATTGGTTCGGATTATCCGACTCGGATATTCCACTATACTCGGAAATTTTTATCCCGACCGTGAGAAATTGTATTGTGACGTAGGGATAACAACATATAAACAATTTCTGATTATTTCTGATTATCGTGGAATAACCTTATATAATAAATACATACCTACCACATTTAATCCACCATAAAAGATACTTCACTAATCCATTAAAAATTATTTAAATAACCTCTATAGAATCTTTAACACCCCATATCAGGGCGTTTTAAGTGTGAGTAGAAACAAATCTTTTGTTAACCCCGTATCATAATGCGGGGCCCGTATTTATTCTACTAATTACGGCTCTTTATGCTAAAAAGCAAGGTTAGTTAAACAACATTTCATTTCGAAATTGTTTTTAGACTGTAAACAAATAATTTACGCCATACGAACCCAAATAAAAAAGGCACCATACTTTTGATTTGTTTCAAACTTTGACTTCCGATATCATCTAAATGGATAGATTTAAATAAAAACACAAAATATATTTTTGTGGAGCGCAAAAATTCCTTGAAAAATATGTCGTAAGTATATATTGTTGCATGTTTATTCATTAACGAGTTATGAATTTGTCCTTGTCATTAAAATGTAATTTTTGAAGAGTTAACTAAACTCATTTTAATTGCTTTTAGACTGTTTAGACTGACCTAGTTAAATCAATTTTGCATAACTTACCTTTTGGTTAATTAAAATCCTTTAAATTATCAACTATTTTTAAACAATATTTGCCAAAACCACCTCACAATCAAATGATTCTTTTACACTTTAAAGTTCACTATTTACCGCGCACACAATAACATGCTTAGTATTAATTATTATTCTTGCATTAATATAACTTAATACCCAACACAAAAAATCATATCACGCTATAAAATAGTTAATGTAAAACACCACAACATCCTGTACGACCAAGATAACGTTTTTAATATTACGTAGTTACTTAAATTGCTGACAACGCGGGAAACGAATGCACAACCACGCGCTATGAGATACTCGACAACACTGCCCACAAACAGGAAGTGTTTGTTTACAGGGCGGGATTTAGCACATGGCACGATAAACAAACAACGGGATTCGCTAAAGAAGTATCGGGTTTTTGTAACGCGCGCGTGAATTTAAAAATTGTCAACAATACATTTAAAGCATACGAACTGTACATCATTTTTAAATAAATAGGGAGTTTTTTCACAAAAGAAGTCTTACTCGACAAATTTTGTTCAATTGCACATCTAAATCGCGCACTTTATTTGTGTTTTACGTTGCAAGGAAAAACTAAAAAACTGGTTTAGTACTCGATTTCGATTGATTATTCTTTATATCATTGATTAAGAAACTCAACGCTTATATGCTTATATAGTTACGTTAGTGTGTGTATTTTATCAAAGGGATTATGGTGAATTTTTGGGTTTTTAATTGCAAATAAAATCAAGAACTAAATCAATGCATTTTCATGTTTTGCCAAAGGATCCAATTCGGTAAGTACATTTGTTGGTGCAGAATTAAGTAATGATAACTTTACCTAATATAATTTATATTTAAGTTTGGACATATTTAAGAAATTAGTAAAAAATAATTTTTGCACAAACATAACCTTAAAATCAATCATTTTTATATTTGAGTTCTCTAAAAAACGCCGACAACTGAATTTTAAACAACAAAATATACCTACGAATTCATGGCAACATAATATTATATACAGGGTGTTATGTAATTAATGTTATATATTAAAATGGGTTGTTCCTTAGGGTCCATAAAGAAGCACCTGAAACTTTTTTTTTCTAAATTCCAAAGTCTAAAAATAATTTATAATAACCTTTATCCTACCAAAAAGTACGCCATTGATCGACTAGGAACTTTAGGTTAATCTGGTGGATTTATTATGTTATGGTTGGTAACAGTGTTTCCAAAATCTCTCAAAAAAGTTGACAAACATTGTTTAAATTTAGCTTAATTACAAAAATGACAAAATTAACAATGCAAATTGTCAATTTGGCGTTTTTATTAATTGTTGGTTATTTCATTTTTGTACTGAAGGTAAATTCAAACAAAATCTGCCAACTTTTATGACAGAATCTAGTGCATTTCTTTTAAATTTTAGGTTATGTTTTCAACTTGTAAATATCTTAACTAAGGGAAGTGCTTTTGGATTTATTTACACAAATTAAATGTTTAAAGTTTAACCTGTGAAATGGTCCCAATTTCATCTGAGTAAACAGAGAAAAAAACTGATGAAAAAATTAATTTTGTGGTTATGGATTTCAAATTTCAAAGGTACTAAATTTTCTAATCATTGCTTAAGCTAATAGCTGGATCAGTAAATAAATACAGAAGGGTATTAGAGCTTTAAGGGCATAAAACTTTTGTATTTATTGAGTTTTTATTTATTTTTTGCAAGAAAAATTTTTAGTAACAATTTTTTACATCTGGCAACGCATAGCTACTTTGTTGGTTGGTATCTATGTACTCACAAAATACAGGTGTGCAGAGATAAACAAGTGTGTAACCAGTGGCGTATCACAAAAAATATAAAAAACTTCTAATGCATATTTTTTCTTTATCTTTGGAAAAATGTTTTTTTTTATATTTTTCCTTTATTCCTTATGTCAAAAG
Organism: Brassicogethes aeneus; assembly: GCA_921294245.1. NCBI lineage: Eukaryota > Metazoa > Arthropoda > Insecta > Coleoptera > Nitidulidae > Brassicogethes > Brassicogethes aeneus. The sequence goes on along the minus strand of OV121142.1, from coordinate 2,786,468 downwards.
GTATTCAGTATTTTAATATATAACATTAATTACATAACACCCTGTATAATACATAATATAATGGTATTTTACCGTTGAGTGGAGACTTTCTAAATTAACGCTTTTAATAATGCTAAATGCTGTTTAAATTTAGACGACTTACTTGTTTGACGATTATTACTGAATTGAAATGTTTACACTTTTCACGTTAATCATTACTAAAATGTGTATTTATTGTATCTAATAGGTACAATTTATATTTACAGGGACTGTATGAAATTTATTTCTTTATTCGGATTAACACTGTTTATTGGAACTCAACCCAGGATTTCCTCTCGAAATACACCCAACAACACAACAAATCGTGCCACGGTTTTTTTTCGATAATTTTTAACATTTTCCGGCTTCATTCTCGTTTGTAACATAATCGTTTGACAGCTGATTATTAAAAGTTGTACTTTTGTTACGATGATAACAGCCGAGTGGTGGCGCTACTAGCGATATTTCATTTAATAAAATTGCATTTAAATTTAAGTGAGGTTATAAATTATAAATCACATCTAGCAAATTTTTTAGATCCGGACCTGTACAGATATACGCCTCGGGGAAATTTAGAGAGAGAGAGATTATACAAAGTGAGAGGCAAAGGTCATTAAAAGTTATTTATTGCTCATTACTTCAGAAAACAAGGTAATAAATTAATATTTATCGCAATACTGACACAAAACTTTTACTGACGTTCAAGGAATGTTAGTTATGCAATCCTCCATTTCTATGTAACGGCCAACTCTTTATTGGCAAGATACATACAACATACAACATGCTTTATTGGTATCGTGCTAGGTTTATTGCGTTCATTAACAGCCGCTCGAGCCTTATAGTGGTACGAACGAACGACCTTGAGAATTATCTGCTTGCTAGCCAAACCAAGCTACACAAAACATAAGAGAACGTAAAGAACAGTGGCAACAAGTAACAATTGCAAGATACTTTTGATTTATTAAGGGTTAAAAGTGATTTAATAGGTTCAATAAAACGATATTGGTTTTAAAATTACCTTGAGATAAACTAAAAGTTGTTTTAAATGCCACCTATTCTCATGCAAATAATTCAATGTACTCTTTGAATTAAAACAAAAAAACTATTAGCTCTTATAAGCCCAATTGTTCTTATACTGGTTTTATAATACTCTGGACATTGGCTATTTTAAAGGATTAAATAGCAAGTTGGTGTATACCTACTTTATACATGAATGAAAATTAGACCACATATTTAAAATAACAAAATATTAGCGACAATTATTTTAAATTAAAACGAAGTGGTAATTAAAAAACCGGCACAATTTATTCGCGCGTCAGACCAATTTAAATCAATAATGCCACGAGTTCAAACTTATTAAATCCAATCAATTTTTAAATGAAGAGTAAATAGACGTTTGCGGCAGTATCAATTGTATCAAAAGTGGTAAATAAAACGCTGTTTTAAGACTTGTAACTAAAGAACGGTGTGTCAAACATACAATTTAACAAAGAAAAGCTTTTAGATGTTGGCATCGGTTTATTTTAACATCCAGAAGGCCTGGAAAACCGAGGTGTTTGTAAACAAACCCCAGTATTGGTGGATTTAACCACGTGATTTCTTTGTTGTGATTGGTTGTTCAACAGCGCGTTCGCGGCGCGAAATTTGAATTTTAATTGAAAATATGGAAATATAACCGAAAATTGTTAAAATTTAATTATTTTTTTTAGTTTTGCAGTATAAAATAGAGGAACATTATTAAATTATTTATATTTTAACACAAAAATATAAAACCGATTAACATAAATATTCTTTATCTATTTTGCGTTCATAATAATTTTATAGGTTGGCTATACTTTAAACAGCATACTAGTTAAATAATATTTTGCATATTGGTTATAATATTTTTATGATTTTTCTAGTACTTACGAGACTTTTCTGGCAATAAATTTTGTTTGACACCAAAGAAAATCCTTTATTTCTTCTTTAACATTAACAGCCGCTTATTGTTAATAAGTAAATTAAGGACGGCATGGCGAATCGATTTTGACATTAACTGTCAAACCAATGACTGTGATACCAACTATCTAAAGTAAAATTCGACCAAATTAAATATAGGTTATAAAATTAATTTTTGTATAGAATGTTTGCAAAATAGATAAAGTAGCATAAAGAATGACATTAGCTCTTTAATATACTATTATGTTAATAATTCATAATTGAGTTGATTGATTTATGACATATTAAAATGATAAATTAATGTTATGCAGATGGTTGTCTAGACGAACCCATGCATTCTAAAAGTCTTATCACATATGGCTTTAAAAGTCTGTGCTACTAAAGTAGATAAGCTAAAAGCAAGTAATTAATAACAGCAATAAAAATGCATGTGTACATATTCCCACGTTAAACAAAATTATAAAATGCCATATGTGGAAAATAAATTATAATTAATATATTCATTATCTTTCTAAACATGTCCAAACGGGTAATAAATAACTGCTATAAAATGCACCAAATATACCTAAAAGCTTTTTGCAATAAATATTATTAAATGGTCAATAAATTACATTTTAATTAGTTCTGTCTGACAGGTGGGGTGATAAATTATCTCTTTTCGACATTTCGATTGTATATTATTCAATTATTCGACCTTGTGAATGTTACGGGATATATTATATACATATCATGTATTTGAATATTATATTTTTAATTTCCATGTCCATAAGTAGGAGAAGTAGAATAGCTATACCGATTCTGGCCCACTAGTACTATCGGCTGCCGTTGTTGGCGCCACCAGCTAAGCTTGCTAGGTTCAGGGTTAAACTTCGTTTTAAATTGTCGCAGGGTCACACACACGTCGTGAAACCAGTAAGATCTTTCATAAAGCCTCCTGGGCCCATAACCTTACTATTTGGATGTGCATTTGAGAGTTCAGACTTAAGTCGTCGACTTGAAGATACACACGTGACATCAGGGCCGCCATTTTGGTTTCAGATGGTATTCCTTACTTAGTGTGAGTGTAATTTTTATTTATAATGTAAAAGTAACATTTAAAAATTCAAATTTACTGTTTTTACTACGAAATTAGCATTTGGCATAATTATCATTAAATAAATATTTCGTGTTCAACATTATTTTTTTTTAATACCTATTACCTACTGGACCGAACCTATATGTTCCAAATTTCAGCTCGATTGGTAATACCTACGCAAAGTTAGTAGAGAGTACTCTACTAACCTTGACCTCCCAAGCAGCATTTTTGGTTCCAAAAACCATTACCAAAGTGGTGATAACTTTAAATTAGTTAGGTATACTAAACAGCTACTTTAATTTTTACTTAAAAGTAATTCTAACTTTTAAATAGCAAATTTTAAAACAGAAACTTCATTCTTTCCTCAAATGGTTTCTATAAAGTAATAAACATTTAAGTAAAACTTGGTTGCCCCAAGAAGACTTTACAACTTTAAAAAAAGGTGTTATAAGTAAAAAAAACTTTCAAGTAAATTTAATTTGTAGCAGTTACTTTCGGTTGCTACCTAAAGATTACATTATAATTATTTTTACTTTGTAGTCCCTTTGCAAGTTAAAATCTCGAAACTGGAACATGAATTAAAATCTACAAAGTTAATAACTTAAAAGTTATTATTTTAGTATTTGGAACGTTTATGGTACTAACCACAACTACCGTAAAGTAAATTAAGGTGGAAAAAAACTTTAAAGTAGGGAAAACTACTTCAAAGGAAAATGCTTCTTATCGGCCATTTTTTACTGTACCACGTGATAATGTAAATAATAAATTATTTTAATTGTTTGTTAATGGTTGTTTACTTTTTAATAAATAGTAATTTTGTTGGTAATAATTAAATAAAAAATTAATAATAAATATTAAGATTTTTTTATTTATAAACATTATTAAATAAATAATTTGTTTATACTTAAATATTGATGAAGCGCATTTATTTTACAAAAAAAAAATTCATACGTTCAACAGTAAAATTTAAAGGGTTTATTAATTTACCCGCATAATTAGACATTACATTGTTATTCTGGAAGTTATAAACTACCAGTACATATTTAATAAACGACGACATTGAAAAGCCAAGTCCGTAGGGGTTCCATTTAAAAAAGGAGGGATAGTATAATCTGATATAAGTTTGATAAAGACAGTTAATATAGAAGTAAAAACAAATAAATAAAAGTAATTATAACGCCCTAGCAACGATATTGGAACGTTCTAGTAACGTAGCAGCTACGTTCCAAATAGTAGCAGGGTTTATAGCTAGTGACATATTTGTTAACTTTTTGGAACTCGATAATTGTTCCCCACTTTAGTCGTAACTTAGTAATAAAAGAGTATTATAAAGAGACCGGCGACTGTCGCAAAACACTTTAAAGTTTCTTCAATAGTCCCATATACGTAACAAATACTTAAATTGTTGCTTAGGGAGTGTACTCTACTAACTTTGACCTTACATAAAGCGTTTTACAAAATCCATAATAAACAAATATTTTAAAGAAAACGTGCCTATATATATACTTTAGATACTAAAGAAGAATAATACAATAGAGTGTTTAAAATGGTTCGATGTGATTTAAAACCACAGGTGTTGGGTTTCGCAGGTAAAATAAAATAAATCTAAAGATAACTTACCTACATGTTTGAATTTATAACACATTTTTATTTACGCAGGTCAACTTTTATAGAAAGTAAAAAAAAATAAGGCCTTCAGAAGGGCTACCTGTTAGCTAATTTTACGAGTGGGTAGTACTACCTAGGTAGTTCTAATTTTAAACCTATATTCAAAGAATAAATATAATTAAAAACAGGTATATTTAATCTTGCTGCTACACTGAGAAAAAAATGGGACAAATAAACTGTTTACCTAATACTTTTATTTGTAGTGAATATATTGTTTATTACCTCTAAATAGTCGAAATAATAACGATAAATATACTTTAGTAAAACTTTATATGTCGGGAATACAAATATATTTAGGATAAATAAACTGTACCCTTGTCCCATATTTAAATATTTTTTTTATTTGGGAGCAATAAACTTTTTTCTCCGTGTAATACATTAATTTAAATATTTCCACCTGTGACTGTTGCTCGACGAACTCTTTTTTCGGTTGAACACTCCCGTTTGTAGTAAACTGCTTGACTGTACGGTGAAATGAAGTACGTGATCGAATTTTATCCGGAAAACGCTGAGCGTAGATCTTAACAGCATCATCAAGATTCCTGCCTGCTTCTCCATAAATCAAAATCATTTCTATTTTTTCTTCCACTGTTAAAAATTCCATTATGAGTAACTGCTTAACGAAAGAAGGTCTTTTTGTTTGCAAATTAATCTTCGAACTAAATTGACTAAATAATGCTTAACTATGTATACCTCAATAATAATTATTATTTATAACTAAATACTATTTTTTATACCTCAATTAGGATTAAATTAATTATTTGAGAAAATAATGTTTTTTTACCTTAAATGAGGTATTTTTATTAAAAATAGTACAATAATCCTTTAAATTAAAGGAATAAATGCTGGCAGGTAAAAAGTGACCATGGTGCGCAATTGATAATTATCACCGGATGAAATAATGTATAAAACTTAAACCAAAGGAAACTTAAATATTAGTTAAAAAATCGTGGGTACTACGTGGATAATTATTACCAAAAAAGTGATATTTTTATAGAAAAATTATTGCAGAATCGTATATAGAAGAAAAATCTAACAAAATTGATTTTTTTTCATTACAAATATGAAACAATTTTCAAGTTAAATGACACCCGGTATATATTACAAATATATCAAAGATTAAATATATGTCAGAGATTAACGAGGGCGACTGAGGGTTAGGCTGCCTAGACATTTTAAAAGAATGCACGACACTGGTTTTTAATACAAAGTTATTTAATGTAACACGTAGTCATATAAATCCGCACAGAACACAAAATTAATATTAATCGTCGCAAACTAATTATTAGCTATAAAAAGGAAACCAACGATCCGCGACCCGCTAGACCAACAATAGTCAATCAAAAATCAATTCAGAGATTCGACTTGTCTCAATCGAACAAAATGACTCTGGGCTCGTTTCGTTCGCTAAGCTTATCGACAAGCGGTTTCCCTTAAAAAAAAACATTTTACCCCTCCTAACATATTTTCTACGTCTTAAAGAACTATAACTAATTTGTCTAGACAAATTCACATAAATTATATGAACTAAAATAAACGTATCGTATTAGTGTTAGACTTAATCATAAACACCTAATACGAGAAAAATGACATTCTCCACATGCTTGGGACTTTTTGTTTAGCCTAAACATCGTCACACAAATCTTATCAACAAAAATAAACAAAAGGGTGAGAAAGAATCATGAGCGTACACCAATAATTAATAAAGGCGCCGACATATATATTATATTTAAAATGTTTTTTGACATCTTTTAACTGTCATTTTTGACATCTATCGTAGCCCATTTTGGACATATGTCACCTGTCATTTTTGACACCTGTCAAAAAGTTTCACTTTACATTTTTTTATTTTGGCACTTAAATATCTCGAGTGGAGAAAATTTGGCTGTAATTCATTTTTTTATTTTAACATCCACTTTCTTTATTTTAATTTACCTTTGCATTGATTTATTATTTGACATCTTCTAACTGTCCTTTTTGACATCTGTCGTAGCCCATTTTGGACATCTGTCACCTGTCATTTTTGACACCTGTCAAAAAGTTTCACTTTACATTTTTTTATTTTGGCACTTTGCATTGATTTATTATTTGACATCTTTTAACTGTCATTTTTGACTTCCGCCATAGCTCATTTTCGGCATCTGCCAGTCCATGTTGGACAGCTGTCACCTGTCATTTTTGACACCTGTCAAAAAGTGATAGCACAGTGTTTTTTGTATTATATCATTGGCTCAATATTACTTAGGTACATATTTAATAAATATGTATTATTTATATTTAATTTGTAACATTGGTTACTTGCTTCCCCAAGTTGGCAACACTGCTAAGAAGAGCGAAATTGGTCCATGAAATTTAGCAATAAAACATACCTACTTAATTTAGGTACCGTTAAAAATTTCTCTCATGGTGAAAGTGCACACTATGTTCTATAATAATTTATAATAAAGCATACTTTAAAAAAATAATTTAGGAGACAAACTATAACAATAAATGTCTATGTCTATCATACAAAGTCTGTCTATGGTTTCAATAATTGTCTTAACCATAGACATAGATATGGACATATTAATACGTCTATGGTCGTAACATGTCGGAGATAACCAGCCAATAGTGAAATAAATAAAATGACAAACAAGTTACTACCTGTCTAGACAATGTCTAGTAGATATGTCTGTCTGCATGAAAGAGTATTTTAAAATCTGTGCAGGTGTAGGAGAGACTCTCTTTTGTAGTGTTCTCTGTCTTTGTCTCTGGGCAGCCTGGGCAGTGTTGTCTGGAATTTCATAGATTGAGGTTGTGAAGGCTGCAGTAATAAATACGATACCACGTTATCAACCACCGGACAGCATTTTGTGGTGTTTTGAGATTAATTATTTGATAATTTGCTTAACTCTATTCCTTATGTAAAAACTGTACGTATTTACAAGTTTATAAACAACACAAAACAAGTTAGTGCAGTGAATAATGTAGTTTATAGTTATAAAAAACTGCATATGATTGTAAGGTGTTTTTGTCGAACATTGTTTAAAAATAAGTGCAATAAAAAAGGATATACCTACCTAAACCACCTAATTAAAAGGTAAGCTATGCAAACTGTTCAAAATATACTATATTTGCGAAAATTTTTCTGTCATTATTTTCGTTTTGTTTACTTTTACTCTACTGTCTCTCTCCCACTACAGAGACAATTTCCGCAAGTGTAAAAAACGCGGGATTATTTTATCAACTATCATTTACTTCATATTTAAATTATTTTTAATTAACCTACACAGTGTATCTTTTTATGTATCTACCTATTGGTGTATTTTATATTTGAATAGCTACATACAAGGTCGTTTAAATTTGGTAAAAGTTGGTAAAAGTTCCCTAATTACAAGTATATTAAGTAATATAATTTAATTAAAATGACATTTCAAAAATTAAAATAAATCAGCGGTTCTTACATAATTTTAAAAAACTATAACCCTGTCAAAACCAAAAATCGTTAAACTTTGTTATTCCTGAGAATTAAAAAAAATAAATAAACATACATTATTTGCTTTTCTTTGAAATTGGTTAAGTGCATAAATTAAACACACAAAATGATAATATTTTAGATTTTATAACAGGGATAATTTGGCAACGTCGTATTTTTACCACGTTAATCAAAAGGTATTTATCATAGACATACTAATATTTAGATGTCTTTTTATAATTAACCATTTTGTTTGTTTTTTGATTTGGCCTTGTTTTTTTCATTGTGTTTACGAGATTTTAAGTGGCTTTTACTTAATTTGCATATTATGTCGCTTTTTGCTGTTTGTAAACCACAAACCTGTATGCAAATAATTTAGATATGGTATATGTGCGGAAGTATGTGGTAATATGTGTGGAAGTATGTGGTAATATGTGGTACAGCTTGTTTAAATTATTAAATTAAAAAATTATAGTTATTCCTAAGAATATTTGGTTGATACAATTGTATAAAGGATTCAATCGCCTCAATTTTTGTATCAAATTGGATACAGACTAATTATAAACAATTATTTTTTATCGGGTGATGTAAAGTTTTGTTGCATTGTCTTATTTTATAATTATGTATCAATAATAATAATCAATTTATTTTACCTACTATATTTAATTTGACCTGACATTTTTATTACACATTATATTGCATTACTATTGTCCACTACTATACCACTTGTTATATACAGGGTGTTACTTAAGTAAGTACAATACATTTAACATGCGATTCTTTGAGTGATTCTAAGAGAAAAAGTTTACATAATCATGGGTCGGAAAATGCTTCGTTTTCAAGATACAGGGTGTTAAACTTTTTTTAAATTATTTTTTCTTAAATATCTTAAATATCCTTTACCCAATTTTGTTGTTATTTGACAGTATTAATTGTAGTGTTAAGGGGCTATAGCTATATATATGGCTATATATTATTTTTTTTCTACAACTTTTTTTCAAAAATATTGTTTAAGGTTATCATGCTTTTGTCTTAAATTTATAGTGCGTACTTGAGTAACACCCTGTATATATTTTATTTAATACTAATATTTATTGAGTTGGCTGTGACCTGAGTTTATGATACACATAGTTTTTGTTTGTTGCTGTACATAAAAAGTTTTTTAAATTAAATTTTTTATTTGTTTTTATACATTGTTTTTTGGTAGAATCCATTTGTTACAGAACCTATATTATATTAACAACTTAAAAATTAGTTAGGTATTAAATATTTTCAAATTAAATTACAATAATTTTATATTTATTTTTTCAGAAGTACATACTCATTGTAACCAACATTAATGGAGGAAAATAAAATAGTATGTCGATTATGTTTAAAACAAGAATTTCAACAGCTGTCAATTTTATTGACTCAAGTTTTGGCTGTCAAAAATCTAGTTAATGTAAGTATATATATACATACAACTTTTTTACAATGTTTCAAATACCTATCTATCTATGTATATATAATATATACTGCAATGATTTTTTTAAACCTTTAGACACGTTGATTTTGTTTGCGAGACGGACATTTTTTGGCTATATTGGCCTGTTTAACCAAAATTTTTATTCGTACCTATAATCTAGAGGTAAAATATACATAATTGTTTTTATGTGATTCTTCGTCCAACCTAATATCACTCCAACATCTAAAATTCAATACATAATACTACACACATAAATATAATTATGTAATAATTATTACCTACACATGCATTTGGTGGTTAATTCTATCAAATTCCACTAATTTAGCAGCTCTTTCATAATTCCAAACCAAATTAACTAACACATATATAATAATAATATATAATATACTAATTGTTTTTATGTGATTCTTCGTCCAACCTAATATCACTCCAACATCTAAAATTCAATACATAATACTACACACATAAATATAATTATGTAATAATTATTACCTACACATGCATTTGGTGGTTAATTCTATCAAATTCCACTAATTTAGCAGCTCTTTCATAATTCCAAACCAAATTAACTAACACAAGAAACAATATTCCAAAATTTCGGACACTTTCGTGAGTGGGGGATATTTTTAAGAATAGGCTAGTCGTACCAATATTTACTAATCTTAGAATAAATATAATTATATCTATATATATATACTTATATCCAGTGTAGTTTTATATCTTTAAGAACAAAATAGAGGGAATTCTCCAAAATTTGGTCAAATCGATTGTTAATCTTAAATTAAGAATAAGATTATTTCATTTAAAGTCTTTTTTAACATTTAACAGGCAAGAATAAGATCTGCTTGTTTAAAGAAAGATTAATATTTAGTTTAATGTTAGTTTTAGCCTTGACAATATTAGGTCAATCATCTTGTTTCAACTGTACCTACTTGATTTTAAGCTAAGAAATAAAATCTTTTTATTTTTAGGATAGGTTAATATTTAAAAGAAATTTAATTTATTCGTAAAAATTATACTCAAATCAAGTGAATTTTTTTAAGAATAAAGGTATTCTCACATTTAAATAACATTTTTTTCCGTGTAGTATTACGAAAACATGTCTTTTTATATTTCCCAGGTCACTTGATGTGCACATGGGAGTGGCTAAATTTTATTGTTTTAGTGGGAGGTCAAGTATAACATTTTGTTATTTATTTTCAGGGTTGCTCAAGAGTTCTACTAAAGCAAATAATAAAAGAATGTTTTCCTTTTATGGTACGTATTGCACAAACTCGAATGGGTCTACGAGGTGTGTTCAGAACATAACGGGAATTGTTAAATTTCGCGGGTTCGAAGGGTCCGGTTGTCATAAAATTTTCTTTATTATGTTGGTATACATGCCCCCGAAGTATGATAAAAACTTTAGCTGTTTTCATTGTTTACTTTGTCTGTGGCAGCCGCTAAGGTTAGACGTGTTTTATGAGCTCGGCGATTTTTCGTTCGTTAAAAGAAATGGATCAAAGAATTTGTATCCAATTTTGCTTAAAAAATGAAATAAATTCTGTAAAATGTTAACAAAGGCCTATAGTGAGTCGAGTTTACAAGTGGTATAAGAGTTTCCAAGATGGCCGTGAAGACGTTGAAGATGAGGAACGCCCCGAACGCACAAGCACATTAACAACCGATAAAAACATGGAAAAAGTGAAAGAAATGGTTATAAACCATCATAGAAGTCGCTGATGATGTTGGTATATCGATTGGCTCATCCCATGAATTTCGAATGTTTTGGGTATGAAACGCGTGGCAGCAAAATTTGTTCTAAAATTGTTAAATTTTGAACACAATTTTTGGCCAAAAACAATACTGTAATGATTCCCCAGCCTCCATATTCGCCAGACATGCCTCTGTCTGACTTTTTCCTATTCCCAAAAATAAAGAGAACCTTAAAGGGCCGTCGTTTTGCAAGCATAGATGACATTAAAAGCGCATCGCTGAAAGAACTAAAGGCTATCCCAAAGATCGAGTTTTAGAAATGTTTCGAGTATTGGAAGAAGAGCTGGCACATGTGCATAATACCCAATGGGGACTATTTTGAAGGCGACACCATTAATGTAGACGAATAAATAAATATTTGTTTCAAAAAACGAAAATTCCCGATATTTTCTGAACACACCTCGTACATAGTTTATGCGCATGATTTTATTAATTGTTAGTCTGTAAAAGTATTAGGAGCATATACAATTTGATTGGCTTTAATTAATACAATTTATCATCTTGTTTATGTTTATAATTCGTAAAGAATTCATTACAATATACAGGGTGTTATGTAATTAATGTAATATATTAAAATGATCGACTAGGAACTTTAGGCTAATCTGGTTGCCTAATTTAATTTATTATGTTATGGTTGGTAACAACCAGCCTTTCCAGATTCTGTCGAAAAAAGTTGCCAGATTTTGTTTAAAGTTTAACTTGTGAATATAATATTTTTTTTATTAAAAAACAGTAGAACTACTAACGCAAAAATGATAAAGGAAAAGTTTTCTTGTTTTGGCGTCTACTATCATCCCCCAAAGTATGACAATTAATTAAGTGAATCCCTGTATTCATAACTTTTTCGTTTTTTCAGGATATGCGTAAAATGATCAATGCTACAACTTACATATGCCTTCCATGTTATAAATCTCTAAGCCAATTTAGGGGTTTAAAGTTTAAATTCATGCGAGCTGAATTGGAGTTAAAAGAAAGAGGTTCTTTGAAATGCAGAGGATGTGGGAATCCCAGACCAACGCACAAATTTTACGAATTTTCGAGTTTTCACTACTTTTACACAAACCTAGTGCACAAATTTTTTAATCATGTGAGTATTTTTAAACAATATTTTTACCACTAACGAACTAAGGAAATCCTGGGTTGAGTTTTTATCGGTTTTCCAATAAACAGTGTTAATCTGAATGAAGATATAATTTCTTACAGTCCCTGTAAATCTAAATTGTATCTATTAGAAACAATAAATACACATTTTAGTAATGATTAACGTGAAAAGTGTAAAAATTTCAATTCAGTAATAATCGTCAAACAAATAAGTCGTCTAAATTTAAAAACCATTTAGAATTGACTTCTTCACTCAACGCTAAAAGCTTATTAATAATATGGTTCTATTAATGTAAGAAAATATAATAACCTTATTTAACTAATTGGGTCATTTTCAAGAAACACCAGCTTTCAGGAAAATGAAGATCAAAATTTTGTTAGCTAGCTTTATATGTCTCCACTGTGTTACCAATTTGAAATCCAAAATTTAATTCAATAAAAAGAGTTGTTATAAAAATAATTTGAAATAAAATGTACTTAGTTCACAAACTTTTGACTCCAATTTTATTTTTTATTAAAAATTGTATGCCTTTTTTAAATATTTATGTTAGTTAAGTTACTTTTTAAAAGACACCATTCCGATTCTTTGTTAAAAAACAATACCATTAATATTTTCTTTTAGTCACTGTATTAGTGAGTTAAACTCTAATTTATAAACAGGTATTACCAAGTGATAGTAAAATCATTTTAAGGATTTTTTTTAACAAAAACTAAAAAAAGTAACGAAATAGACATTGGTATCACAACGGACTGGGGTACACAAAGGACTTAATCAGATAACGTAAAAAAGAAACTATATAGGGTGGTACGATTTTAGAGTAATGCATAAACAAAATCCCTTGTAGTGGTGCTCACTTGCAGAATAACAACTTAGATTTCTAAATTATAGACACCCTTTTTCTTTGACTATAAGCTGGTGTCTTTTAGTACTTGTATATTGCGTGGAATTTTCCCTTGGATGTAATCTATATCATGAGTTGTAATCACAAATAATTTTAAATTGATTTATCATAAACTACTTTTAATAAAAAGCGAAGGTAAATATCCACTTTGTTGTCGAAAAATTCTATTGCGTTACCCTAAATTTCATTGCGTTACCATAAGGTAACGTAATGGACTCGGTAACGCAGTGGAAAACGTTTTGTGAAACCATATTTAAAAAATAATAATAAGACATTACAGTCATTAATTACTCTCAATGAGCTTTAGTGCCCTAAAATAAACATAAACATGAAAAATAGTATTTTTTCTTACCTTATTTTTATTATTTTTTTTTGAGTAACTTAGCAGACAAACAATTATTACATTCACGTTACCCGCACCTGTTTCAACCGATATCTTCTTCCTGATTGAATAAATAAATTCAGCTGGGTAATGTGTACGTCCGAACATCATTTGTTATTCACGTGAGTGCCAAAAAAGTTGCCATATATATGTTTTTTAAATATTCTATCGGTAACGCGACGGACGTAACGAAACGGAAAAAATGTCTGGGACATGAGTCAAATTTAAAAAAAGTAGATAAAAATTAATTATTTTATATATAAATTGTTTACTTTATTAACTAAGGATGTTATGGATTGCTATAAAGCAACACAAAGTTCTGGTTGTTCAATATTAAAAAAAAAACATGTATGTAAGTTTTATAAAACGCTAATGGGACATGCGAAAATGTGTGTTTCACAAGTTTCAAAGTTACAAAATTAAAAAAATCAATAAGATCCGATAATTTTTAACAAAGTTATTGGAATTCAAACTTACGGACAGCGGAAGGCGGGTGTTTTTTGAAAACGACCCAATTATAATAATTTGACTTTTTTATAATTATTAAGACGCCCTTTTGGTTTAGTTTTAGAACATTTCACAGTAAATTTAAATTTAAGAACCATAGACTTAACAATTTTTAGATAGATAACTAATTATTAATATACAATTTTTTTAATTTCTAAAAATCATTTGTGATGGGAGGTAAATATTTTTTTTGTTTCAGAGCGTCAAATTGGTTAATTTATGCACAGTATGTTACAATTTAATAAACGATGCCATTCCATTTGGCCGACAATGTTATAACACGTCACGAAAAATCGACATTTTCATTAAAACATTCAAGATTAAAAATAAACACTTAAATATGCTATACGAAGTTCAGCAGCATTTTTCTCATAAACTGCCTTACTGGGATGAAAGTATGGATTTTGGAAATACATTTGGTGCTAACAGTACTAACATCGGTAACTGTACTAGGGTTAGTAGTAACAGTACTACTACTTCTACTGTACCTTATTGGAATTTTAATGAAAGTACTGTTGGTGATAATAGTACTACAAATTCTTCTGTGCCTAATTGTCATTTTATTGAAAGTACCAATGTTGGTTATGGTGCCAATAGTACTACAAATTCTTCTGTACCTAATTGGCATTTTAATGACAGTACTAATATTGGTAGTACTTTTGGAGATAATAGTGCCAACATTGGCAATAGTACTGGAGTGAGTAATAATAGTACTATCAGCGGAAATGGTAGACAGAATACACAAATTGAAATTATAAATTTGACAGAAATCAATATAATAAACAATAATAATAACAACGATGATAATAGTCAAGGTTTAAATGGTACTGTTGAAAGTACTACATCAAATGTTGTGACAAAAGAAAGTACAAACAAAATTACGGACAAACAATTGGGAATGCCAGGAAACCTTTTATTAAAAATTTTGAAAAAAAATTCTGGAACCTACGAAATTGAAAAACCTAAAGACTTGACTGATGAACCCCAAGAAAATATAGTAATAGATTTGACTGAAGATGAGCCCCAGGAAAAAGCGGAGAATGTTTCTGAAAATTCAAATAATTACAATATTACTTTGAATGACATTTCTAAGGAATACGAGGAAGATATCAATTCCAAAAAATCCGAAAAAGATAAGACAAAATCAAGAAAAAGGTACGTAAATTCTATATTAAAGATTAATCATCTTATTCCAAGTATACGAGGTGTGTTCAGAAAATATCGTTTTTTGAAACAATTATTATTTATTCGTCTACATTAATGTTGTCGCCTTCAAAATAGTCCCCATTGGATATTATGCACATGTGCCAGCTCTTCTTCCAATACTCGAAACACTTTTAAAACTCGATATTTGGGATAGCCTTTAGTTCTTTCAGCGATGCGCTTGTAATGTCATATATGCTTGCAAAACGACGGCCCTTTAAGGTTCTCTTTATTTTCGGGAATAGGAAAAAGTCAGACAGAGGCATGTCTGGCGAATATGGGGGCTGGGGCATCATTACAGTATTGTTTTTGGCCAAAAATTTTGTTCAAAATTTAACAATTTTAGAACAAATTTTTCTGCCACGCGTTTCATACCCAAAACATTTCATGGGATGAGCCAATCGATATACCAACATCATCAGCGACTTCTCTGATGGTTTATAACCATTTCTTCCACTTTTTCCATGTTTTTATCGGTTGTTAATGCACTTGTGCGTTCGGGGCGTTCGTCATCTTCAACGTCTTCACGGCCATCTTGGAAACTCTTATACCACTTGTAAACTCTTGTTTTACTTATAGCAGACTCACTATAGGCCTTTGTTAACATTTCACAGAATTTGTTTAATTTTTTAAGCAAAATTGGATACAAATTCTTTGATCCATTTCTTTTAACGAACGGTAAATCGGCGAGCTCATAAAACACGTCCAACCTTAGCGGCTGCCACAGACAAAGTAAACAATGAAAACAGCTAAAGTCGTACCAATATTTACTAATCTTAGAATTAATATAATTATATTTATATCCTGTATAGTTTTATATCTTTAAGAACAGAATTAAGAATAGGATTATTTCATTTAAAGTCTTTCTTAACATTTAACAGGCAGGAATAAGATCTGCTTGTATGAAGAAAGATTAATATTTAGTTTAATGTTAGTTTTAGCCTTGACAAAAAGTTAAATAAACATTTTTTAGGCATTGGACTGGTTACTACTACAACTGTTTGTTTGGTACAATGCAATTATTTGACTTTTCATTTGACCACAAAGGAAGACCATTAAATGCAGACTGGGATAAAATTTCCCAAGCGTTTCACGTTCCCTTTGAAGCCCTGGGAATCAAGTTTGATGTTAAGAAAGGTTGGAGTAGATTGACTAGAATGTCCATGGAGTATTTGGCAAGTGGAAGAGTGAAGAATTCCATTCAGAAAAGTATACTGAAGAAAGTTATTGATTATACCAGTTTGGTGTTACCTGAATCTTCCAAGGGAGTTAACGTTGTAGGAAGTGTGGAGGTACTATCAAGTGAAGAAGAAGAAAAGACCATGGATGTTCCAGACAATATAAACAATAACGATGAAACTAGTGAGGATTACTACAAAATCATATCAATCTCTGATGACTCAAGTAGTACAGATATTGAAACAAACAAAGAAAATACTAATCTACAAGAAACAACAAAAAGAAAATCTTTGGACTTGGACACTATAAGGGAAGAAATAAATATTGAGGAACTCCTCAAGTTAAGCGGCCATGTGGGTTTAGAAGATATCCTCAAACTTTCTACCCAGTAAGTACCCTCTAAGATAATAAATAACTAATTTATTTTTACATATACTACACTCACAACTTTTTTATTTGATTTCGGATTTAAACAAATATTAAAGAATATTGTATGCATTAATGGAGAATCGCTCACATTTTAAAAATTACTAAAAAATACACGTACGTTTATAATATACAGGTTTAAACAAAAAGATGTTTTTTACTATAAGTTTAAGACACTCTATAGAGTGGCAAAACCGTATATTGTTTTAAATTAAGTTTTATTTATCAAGTCACATCTATTTTAACAGTTTTATTTTTGGTTCACCTTGATATATTTATTTTTGTGGAAAATATGGATTTTTTTAAAAAAACATTGCAATTTCCAATATTTTCCTGTATGAAGGACCAAGTTTGCTATGGTCCATCTCCTATGGAGGATGACAGTGGCAGTTTTGTTGAATCATCCCATACTTGGACATGTCATATACATCTTTCAAAAGCTATCAAATTGTTTTTTGTAAATTAATGTGTTAGTTTTGAGGTGTCTTCTTACTTTTAAAAATGTCTCCGACTGATGTTGCCCTTTGTACTTTACTTCTTGCGACGTTTAAAACACTTGCCACGTAATACTGTGACCGTCCATCCTGGATTAAATTAATGGCTCTGGCAACATCAGTCGGAGACATATCCATTTTTTAAAGTAAGAAGACACCTCAAAATTTAAACATTAATTTGCAAAAAACAATTTGATAGCTTTTGAAAGCCGTGTATGACATGTCCAAGTATGGGATGATTCAACAAAACTGTCACTGTCATTCTCCATAGCCTATGGATGGACCATATATGGTGCTATAGCAACCTTAGTTCTTCATACAGAAAAATATTGGAAATTGCAATGTTTTTTTTAAAAAATCAATATTTTTCACAAAAATAAATATATCGAAGTGAACTAAAAACAAAACTGTTAAGAATATATTCTATAGATGTGACTTGATAAATAAAACTTAATTTAGAACAATATACGGTTTTGCCACTCTATAGAGTGTCTTAAACTTATGGTAAAAAACATCTTTTTGTTTAAACCTGTATATTATAAACGTACGTCTATTTTTTAGTAATTTTTTAAAATGTGAGCGATTGTCCATTAATTTATCTACAATATTCTTTAATATTCGTTTAAATCCGACATCAAATAAACAAGTTATTTGCGATTGAAATTCATCGAAAATTTGTGTGGATCGATTATTTTGCCTGTGAGTGTATATATAATTTATATTTTTTTTAGAGCGAAAAAAGCAAAAATGAAAGATGATGAAACAGTAGATAATAAAACTGATTTTGATGTGATAATATTGGATTAAGTCCCATATTTAATTTAATTTAGAAGTTCTTGTTATTTTGTTCCTAACTAGGTTACCTAAGTATTTTTTGAAAGACTTGTTGATTTATATATTTTTATATTACATTTTTTATAAACCTTCCTTGTTTTTTTATTTATCTTAGCCCACTTAAAGTCAAACTCAAACTAGTGCAGAAGACATAAATTATATACATATATTGTAGAAGGTAATAAATCAGGCAGTACGATAAACACTTAAAAAATGTTAAATTAATGTGTCTGGACCAAAAGAAAAAGCAGACAAAGCGCGAAGGTAATAATGAACGCATAGCAAATCTAAAAAATACAGGGTATATCAAAAATATTATTATACAGGGTAAATCAAAAATATTATTAAATATTAATCAAATATTTTTTTAAAATATTTTTTCTACTCCCACCTTTAAAACGCCCTTTATCGTACATGATTCCATGACACTAAGTGACCTTTTAACTACACATTGACAAGTTGTGGCTTTATGGCGCTTTAGTCACGGGCTGAAGTTAGCAACAGGTTTTTAGTCAAGGGCTGAAGTTAGTTTTAAGTCAGTTGACAGTTGTAAAATGTCATACAATCGTTAAAGTAAAGTGCCTTTCTTGTACAATAATACTAAATGGGAAAATTATTTTATTATCTCAAAACAAAAATACAAAAGTATTAAATAGTTTCTCAACGCCAATATTTGATAAGAACATTGTACTGACCTTTTAATTTCGCCGGCAATAAAATTAATTAATTAAATTCGGACACGGACTCCACTGTAAAGTGCTCATAAAACATTTTCTTTACTTTCACTGTGAAAAACTGTCAATTTTCAAGAAATACATTTCGATTTATAACCTTTATTATCTGTGTTTATAAAATATAAAAATTTGACATTTGACGGTGACACACAGATTCCCCTATTGTTTCATAGATGGCGTTCTATACAAATTTTTGATTTAAATCATTTTAAGATAATAATAAGTATTTGTCGTAGAAAAAGTATAGTATGCACCTCGTTTATAAACTTTTATATACACTCATTAATTTAAGAACTAAATTAAATTCGTGTATAAAATGGCATTTATCAAACTTGATACATAATATACTATTAACTATCAAAATATATAATGCAATGAATGAATGAATTAATACAACTAATTGGTTAGAAAACAAGTTTAAAAAACGTTATTTTACATAGATTTTGGTTAATTTACTTAAAATGCTAGTTATAATATAACCAGTTTTGCTATTTGGGTAGAATCTTAAAGATACGATTTGGAACTACTTCATGGAATATAACAATTTATGATGATGTCAAGAAAACCATTTGACGTCCCTGTGATTTATACCCCGTTCTTATACCTGCTTTAACATTAAACAGATGTAACATTGTAAATAAACTTTTATTAAGTTTAATCAGTGGCGTTACATAGAGCAAAACAAAATTATTTATTATACCACGGAAACTTTAACAATTTTAGAATCAATAAAAACGTTAAAATAATATTATTTTTCTTAACAAACTTATATCGAAAATTCAACAATTTTAAAAATACAAGATGTTGAAGTTGCATACATTCTTGGAAAAAAATCAATTTCTCCTAAACTAATTCGTTTTCATACTACAAGCAGTGGCGTCACTACAAAGAAAAAATGGTATGCCAATGATCTAAAAGATTTTTTTCTACATTTTTATAAGAAGCAATGGATTTTTTCATAAAATGTATCTACACAGTACAATTGTAATTCGTTTCTTTATAATAATAAAAGGTACGCCAATGATATAATATATTTTTTTTAAAGTTGGACAACTTGAAAATATTTTAGTATATTACAAAAGATCCAGGTTTTTTTAACTTGTCCACCCAATTTTAATGTATTTTTTCAAAAGCACGTTTGTAAAAAACATAATAAATATTCAAAACATCAGTACCTTGGCGTGTCACAACTCCTGAATCAAATATTTGAGTGATTTTATTTTAAAATATATTCAATTTATCTTAAATTTTTCAATTTCACTACAAACTATAAAACATTAAATAATGTATTCTTCATATTTTATTTTAGATTCGAAAAATAGCAATTTTTAAAAAATTATAATCTTTGTACTTACTTTTACCCGTCAGTTCTGTGTCCAATGTAAAAATTCAAAATTCCTTCGAAATATTGAAGTTTAAACGCCAAGTCCTCGTTTTAACTCAAGTGTTGGTAAAAAATTACCTACCGAGCCCGCCCTTTGCACGACAGTCATCTTGAAAACAATGCAAGCGGCGAAGTTGTGGTGAATGCACGTATAGTTTCAGTACTGTGGTGAGTAGTTATTTTCTTACGTATATATATTTCATTGTAATTTATATAAGGCTATATGTGATTTGTTGATAAGTAGCATCCACTAATAAAAAATATCAGTAAAATACTTAATTCCGAATTATAATCTCAAATTTGTATCCCATTCATCAGTACCGTGTCGTCAGTTCCATGTTCGATGTTTCGGTTATCTTTTTTTCGAGAGTACCAAATAATAACAAAGTAATAATAATAATACACCTTTATTTGATAAACTTATAATTTGATCAAATAAAAAAATATGTACAATATACAGGGTGTTTCATAATATATGCGCAGGACTTCGGGATGTGATAGCTCATCCAAAAAGATGAAAAAAGTCGCTATTAACTTACCCTCTAAAATGCACAATTTTCGAGATACAGGGTGTTGAAATTTTAGAAAAAAAATCGATTTTTTCGAATATCTCCGGAACCGTTTATCGTACAAAAAACAGCTTTTGTAAGCATTTTCTACTCAAAATAAGCTATGTTTTGTGCCAGAAAAAAAATTTTTTTTACTCATAATTGGTGGAGATTTTGAAGGGGTAGCGGGTGTTTTTCTCCTCAACTTCTACGCCCCTGAAAAATGTACGGTTTTGAAAGGCCTATTCGAACCGCCAATGTTTTCTACACAAAAAAGGTACTCTTGGTCATAAGCTGTAAAATTGACCGTTTTCGAGAAAAATCAACTTTTATGTTTAAAAACATGGTCAATTTAAAAAAAAAATTTTTTTTTTACTAATTTTTTATTTTTTTTTTAATTTTGCAATTATCGTTTGGTTTTGTTACTTTTTCTAACGTTAAAATAAATTTTGTTTAATTAGTAATAAAATTTTTTTTTCAAAAAATTGAACATGTTTTTAAATATAAAAGTTGATTTTTCTCGAAAACGGTCAACTTTAGAGCTTATGTTCAAGAGTACCTTTTTTGTGTAGAAAACATTGGCGGTTTGAAGGGGCCTCTCAAAACCGTACTTTTTTCAGGGGCGTTAAAGTTGAGGAGAAAAACACCCGCTACCCCTTCAAAATCTCCACCAATTATGAGTAAAAAAATTTTTTTTCTGGCACAAAACATAGCTTATTATGAGTAGAAAATGCTTACAAAAGCTGTTTTTTGTACGACAAACGGTTTCAGAGATAATCGAAAAAAACGATTTTTTTTCTAAAATTTCAACACCCTGTATCTCGAAAATTGTGCATTTTAGAGGGTAAGTTAATAGCGACTTTTTTCATCTTTTTGGATGAGCTATCACATCCTGAAGTCCTGCGCATATATTATGAAACACCCTGTATATAGACAGAGAAAATAATTATCCACCTCAGCCTTCATCATTGGTCTTTCCAAGGTTATTCGGTGGAAGGATTTTGTCGTTTACTATCCTTATGTGCCTTAACAGGTTACTCTGTAAACGTTTTTTAAACGCGCTTTCGTCCTGCGTCACCTAAAAATAAGATTTAGGAAATTTCGGTAAAAGACGACTGCGTAAAATGCATTTAAAACATACTGGACCATCAGGCATAATATCTCCTATAGTAGCATCCCCTCTCTGTCTTTTGGCCGGCAATGTGTATGGATGTGTTTGCACGTGCCGCACCCAGTCCCCCGGTAACGTGAACGTTTGGTTGCATAATTCACAGGTGAGCGGTGTGTAGAGTTGCTCATTATCTTCTGTATTCGCCGAATCTTCGCTGTGCTCCTCTTGTTTCACTTGCAAGTCGCTTAAAGCGCTCTTGTCGTCTATCAGATCCATTTCTTGGCTTGGCAAAGAAGACAATGTGCTAGTGAGGGCTACACAGCAAACGGAATATATAGAAGTGTATATCGCGCTTTGTTTTTATATTTTTCGCCTCTATACCTATGCACGACTATAGTTAAAGTCAAACTCAATGGTGTCTTAAAAGATACCTTATTTTGATTTTCTATATTCAACAGAGAGGTAGAAACTCGACCCTGTCGAATGGTGCAGTCATTCATGTCTCTAGAATTTTTCAAAAAATTGACGGAATAAATTGAAAATCACCATACAGGATTTTTGGGGTCGCTGAAAATGAATCTGGAATCAGAATTCCAAAATTCAAAATGGTAGACCTCAAGTGGCGGACATTTTTATCAAATTTTGTCGAAATTAATTATAAGATCAAACGAACTTACCTTAAGTGAAGTTCGATCTTAATTATATGAAGCGTCCCGTCCGAGGTGATCACATTGTAGTACTCCCTTTTCTGTCTAGATGGCACCACGATTTTACAGATAATAAAGAAATTTCTAATACCTACCTATCGATGTTGGTGGACCTGCATGCTTATGTCATTATTTTTAAAGGGCCACGCCGGTAGGCTGGCTAAAATCTTGTTACAACATGGGTGATCACTAGGGTGGGTTAGATATAGAGGGTAGGGTGTGATCACCTCGGACGGGACGCTTCATATAATTAAGATCGAACTTCACTTAAGGTAAGTTCGTTTGATCTTATAATTATATTTGCGTCCCGTCCTCAAGATCACATTGTAGATGTTTAAAGATGTTGTAACAATAAAATACATATATAAAAGATATATTAACTGCAAATATACAAATTATTTTGTGACTTAAGATTAGTTTTTTTTTTTTTTTTTTTTTTTACATAGGTAATATAATAATAACTCTTATCGGTATCAGGTATTGGCTAGGTTTAGAATAGTGTTGCTGAAAATATTGTTGTCGACAATAGGTCTGTTATAGAATCTGGCAAAGGTGTCAGATGAATCTGACCAACCAGCGGTCTTCCGAATAATATCTAAGTTAATACCTTTTCTTTGAGCTGCGGAAGTCGCTGCGTGGCGAGTACTGTGAGCAGAAAAAATAGAGGTATCCAAGCCAGCTTTACCTAAGGTTAACTTTATCCAGCGACTTATAGTTTGAGGGTTGGCGTTCTTATAAGGTTTCTTACATGTGATAATAAGAAATTTATTATCGTCATTCCTTAGCTGCCTGGTCTTATCAAGATAGCATTTTAATGTATTTGCTACACAAATCTGAGGAGTTTTGTCAAATTTTGGAAAATTTAAAACCGGTTGACATCGTTTATAATTTGAGGTTTTGATTCTATTTGGAATTAGGATGTGGAATCCATCTATGCTTTCTCTGATGTTATCTAAAAGTATCAGGGATAAGGTTTGAACCCTGTGCGCAGAAATAAGAGCCATTAGGGTAACGAGTTTTAAAGTGAGGTCCTTTAATGATAAGGTGTTATTAGGATAAAGTGTTTTAAGATAATCTAGGACTATAGATGGATTCCAGGTAAAATTATATCGAGGTCTTGGTGGACGTGAATTTTGAACTCCTTTCATGAATCTCTTAATTCTATAATCTGAACCAATATCAGGGGATAACAGAAGCGATAAGGCAGACCGTGTTGAGTTCAGAGTACCGAAGGAAGCGCCTTCCTGGAAAATGAGAGTTAAAAAGTCGAGGACAATAGGTACTGAGCTTCTAAACATATTCTTATTGTTAGATATACAGTATTTCCACCACCGTTTGAAACTATGGTTATATTGTTTCAAAGTTGACGTTGTGATCGAGGCGATCATGATGTCTATTGTTGTGTTTTGAAATCCTTTGATCTCGAAGGCTTGCCGGAGACAATCCCTGCCACCAGGGAAAGATGGCGGTGTAGTGGATGTGGTTGTCTGTCAATAGATAATAGTAAATTAGGACTTGAAGATAAAATGATTGGGTTAGATATAAGAAGACTTTGAAATATGGGGTACCAAGGTTGGGTAGTCCAGAGTGGAACCACCACAATACCACAAGCGCCTTCTCTGATAACCTTTTGAAGGAGAGGAAGAATTAAGGAAAATGGTGGAAACGCATAGAAAAAGAATGGAGTCCAATCAATTGTGAAGGCATCCACTACAAAAGCGTCTGGATCTTTTTTCCAAGAGGCAAATGTCTTACACTTTGTGTTAAGTCTTGAGGCGAAAAGATCAATATCAGGAGAGCCAAACTTTTCAACGATATCCAGGAAAACTTCTTGATTAAGTTCATATTCTGTTTCTGCAGGTAATTCCCTAGATGCAGCATCAGCTTCTACATTATGTTTTGATTTTATATATGAAGCAAATATCCAGATATTCCTGACTTCACACCACTGCCAAATATCGCGAGATAGATTACTTAGTAAAGGAAAGCGAACTCCCCCCATTCTGTTTACATAGGAAAGTGCAGTGGTATTGTCAATGCGAAGGAGAATGTTTAAGTTAGATTTGTGGCTGGCAAAACATTTAAGAGCAAAAAAGGCTGCTAAGAGCTCCAGATAATTTATGTGGTGGGAGCGTTCGTTCTCTGACCATTGACCCAGAACCCTTTCTGCACAACATACTGCCCCCCATCCACTTAAGGAAGAATCAGAGAAAATTTCTAATTGAAAGTTGTTTGACTCGATAGACTTTCCTGAATTGTGAATGTTTTCAGCCCACCAATCAAACTCTGAAGAAATACTCTGAGGAAGATTTATGATCTTATTATAATCCCCCTTTGCTCCTTTTAATGCCAAGTATTTAGCTCTTTCAAATTTTTTGGTATATAACCAGCCATATTTAAAAGCTGGGCATGTTGAAACTAGAACACCTATGACTTTAGACAGTTCTCTAATAGAGCACTTCTTCTTGGCACGAAAATTGTTAATCAAATTAAGAACGTTAGAAGCTTTTTCTGCTGGAAGGCTAATAATCATATCAATAGAGCTAAAAAGAAAGCCCAAATGGTTACAAATTTGTGAAGGTTCTAATTGGCTTTTCTTTAGATTTATTTTAAAACCAAGACTACAAAGCAAGTTAGAAGTAACTTTAACATTGTTTATACATGTTTGATAAGAATCTCCCAATAATAGGAAATCATCTAAATACACAGATGAGATAAGGCCTTGATTCCGTAAATTGGAAACTACAGGTTTCATCATCTTAGTAAAAACGTAAGGAGCTGTTGATAAACCAAAGGGAAGAAAATTATATTGGTAGAGAATATTATCAAAATGAAATCGTAAATATTTTGTATCATTCTCGTTTATACGAACAGCGAAGTAAGCATCTTGTAAATCAATAGATGCCATATAAACATTTTGAGAAATTAGTCTGGAAGCAGTGCGCCAATCTTCTAACTTAAAATGTTCAGTTATAACAAATTTATTAAAGGACTTTAGATTTAGAACAAGTCTTATTTTTCCATTTGCTTTGGAAATAAGAAAAACCTTTGAAATGTATTGTACTTGACAAGGAACGACTCTACTTATGATACCAAGTTTTATAAGCCTATAAATTTCACCCATTATAAGTCTTTTCTCACAAAAAGACCAATTTTGTTCCACAGGAGCTTGATATTGGACAACTGGAGAGTTAATAGGAATAGTATAACCTTTTACCCAAGATAAGATTTGTTTATCTGAAGTTATTGTTTGCCATTTGGCAAAAAATGCATTGAGACCAAGACTTACGTTGGTTATCGTCTGCGCCTCTCTGGTGGGTACTGTGGTTTGTGAGTCTGCGTCTTGTAGTGAGCAGGCCGGTAAGACTGTTTCCGGTCGTATCTTTCGTTGTTCTTGTAATGTTGTCTTGGGGAATAGAACTTTGACCCGCCCGGGCGATTGTTTGTTCTTTGCCTGAGCGGGGTCCTTGAGTTTAAATGCTGCTGATGATGTATCTTTGGGGTGCTTTGACCCTTAAGTTCTTGTCCTGATTTTTCAATAGCCTTGGCTGTCTTGACCCTCTCCGCTAAATCTTCTCCAAATAACCAACCATCATATGCTGCATTGATCAAGGTGTCCTTAAGATCCTTTTGAAGCGTAAGACTTACTAAAGCTCTACGAGACTCTGATTCTTGAAAATGTACGTCAGCCAGAAGTCTAGCTGCATCACTTATTGCCTCAATTAAGGGTAGATTTGTGTCCTCATCCATATTGAGAAGAACAGAAAGAGCCTTGCCTAAGGCCGCCAAACTTGCTCCTACCTGAGTCTGGGTTGCTCCCAGTCTTTCATCTCTCTTTAGAGTAGATTGGTTTACTGCCGCTTTAACTTCAAAATTTAGTTTAGGAGCAGCCATTAATACACAATTTTTGGGCCTTGGGTATTTTAATATTAATTCAGACTTGCTCTCATTATCTATTCCCTTTTTTAAGATAGAATCCCATGTTCTTGCCAGTAAATCATGTATTTCGTCTCCAATAGTGTCTGTTATTCCTGTTTCTGTCCCAATTACCTTTCGCAACTCTTCACTTAGGGGAGCAACTGTCTCCAATGCTAGTGGATCGTTTGGAAGGATAACATTTTCCAAATGTGGTGACTCACCTGAAATATCCCATAAAACTTTAGAACTTTTGATTGGAATAAAAGTAAGCACAACACTGTACTTTTGATTGTAATAAACGTACAACACTGTACTTAAATTGGACTAATACTAGTCTATAAATGACAGTCATACGACGTCTAATATATCTCACCTTCACTACGGAAGGATTCGGAGGTACCTCCTTGTGAAATAGCCGGCGAACGATCCCGTTCTTGAACCGCCGCCATTTTGGCGGCTTTGAGTTTACGTTTTGCTTTTCTTAATTTACGTCTTAAGTTTTCTTTCTCCTCTTCCGAACTGCTTGAACTGCTTGAGGAGGTAGAAATGGGCGAGTGCCTACGCTTTCTTCCCATTCTCTTGTTAAATCGAGCACAATTATCTCTAATCTTAAGTTTTATTTATATACGTGGTTTCCATTAAGCACGAAAAAGAATAATGACATAAGCATGCAGGTCCACCAACATCGATAGGTAGGTATTAGAAATTTCTTTATTATCTGTAAAATCGTGGTGCCATCTAGACAGAAAAGGGAGTACTACAATGTGATCTTGAGGACGGGACGCAAATATAATTAAAAATCCGTAAGAGGTTCTTTTTAAAATGTAATAAAATATCTTTTTATAAAATAGCTTAATTTAGTTTATTATAATTACATTTATATGATATTATTTAATACCTACATATATATTAAACAATCTCCGTCACTGGATTCGCTCGTTGTATCATTAGCAGAGCATGGGAAACCATCAGAAGATAGCAACAGTTTTATTGCTTCGCGGGACAAAGATTTGCTCTTTTTCGGAGCAATTTTTCTGGAGCTAGAAATATACGGATCGGAAGATGCCATAAGCCAATGGAAAACATCTTCCATCGTTTTCTCCCGAGAAACACTTATTCAATAATTCAAAATTTATTCATAAAATTTAAATATAACAGATTTTATACTAAGTATTTTAAATTTGTTGTATTTCTTTTACTTAATATTTTAGCAACGATTTCTTAATTCGCTAAAAAAATTGTCAACACGAATAACCACAATTCAAATTTGACATTAACACACTACAATGCGCATGCGGAGTTGTTTTAACGCACCTACAAGAGGTGGGTTAAATATGTAAAATCGGTGTTAAATATCTTAGTAGTCAAGTGAAAGTCCAGACACCGCTGTTGTAATAAACGTTTTGAGTTAAATCCGAGTGAATCGAGTAAACGTCATGAACCCAAAAATAAAAAAAAATCAGATACGCGATCGACATAGGCTTAAAATCGCGAGGTTTTTTACCACAACCGTGCCTGAGCGCCCAAGAACATGTAGTTTTAAAGAGCCGGGGGCAAGTTGAGGCAGCTAATTTATTGATGGCTTGATAGACAAAACTCTAAGCTATTCAATGGATCTTGAACTGATGCCTTACAATTCATTACAATTTTTGTTCTAAAAGCTCGATTCAAAGTTTGCGATTTTAACAGACCGATCTTGTCGGTTACAATAACCCGATGTACAAGCAAAATCAACGAAAAACAAATACATATCTGAATTTTAGATACCTTGAAGATCACCCTTCATCAAACCGCCTAACAATCGGACACACCAAACACAAGTTATTCACTTTTAAACAATAAACAATTTTCCGCAGCGATCGCGTGTAAAGTACCTTCAACTGAAAGCGTCAAGCTCAAACTGATGTACAAGAGAAAATATACGTATTTTATATATATTTTTTTCAATACAGGATGGAGACGGGTATTAACTACCCATCTAACTCAAAATTTACCTGAAAAAAATGTCAATTTTTGAGGTTTTGCCGATATTTTCCAGAATTGAAACACTGTGGGTCATCCAATACATTTCTATATTTTTTCGTTTGCTGTGATGTATTGTAAGCCCGAAGAACACTAACTTACCATTCAATAGCTTCATTCTTGATCTCCAAAAGCTGCAAGGTTTCCTTATTATCTTCATCATCATTTTGCTTCTCAGCTTCCATTGTTCTACCAATCTGATTGGGTGTTTCTTTAAGTGGTGGCTGTTTAACATTTAGGACTTTAGTGGTTAGTTCACTTTGGACATTTCTTGGTATCGTTATCGTTGGTTTAAGGTTATGTTGAACTCTTTTTACTTTGTTTATTGCTACAGGGCTTGGCGATGAAGAAAGGCCTGAAAATAAGGTTTAGAGTACAAGACCAAATAGGGAAATAATTACCTGAAGTTGTCCCACTTTCAGAACCTTCTTTGTTCTCCTTGTGTCTATATAACCCCTTAACTTTCAATATCTCTCCACCTTTTAAAACACTATCCAATACATCTTTGGTGACAGTTGCCTCACCACTGTACATATACTCAACAAGTATCTTCAAAGTATTGAAACTTATCTCCGGAGGTAACACAATCATCAGTGGTGAGTATGTGTTGACTTTCGGTTGAAACTTCAACACATCTTTCAAAAACTGGCTGCTGTAAGCCAGAACCAATCTGTGGGCCATAATTTGGCGCCCATCTGTGGTCACTAGAGCCACATCGGTGTACGACTCATTGTGTAATGAAGAAGATACGCAAGAGTGGAGGTATGTTTTGAAGGAATGCCACCTCAGTTTGGTCATATCTAAAAAATATAGAAGTGTATTGAATGACTCCCCGTTTGAATACTAAATCAGAACTGCATTGAATCGTGATTTGTTTTTATATTTTGCGCCTCTATACCTATGCACGACTATAGTTAAAGTCTCAACTCAATGGTGTCTTACAAGATACGTTATTTTGATTTTCTATATTCCACAGAGAGGTGGAAACTCGACCCTATCGAATGGCGCAGTCGTTTATGTCTCTGGAAATTATCGAAAAAGGGGGCAGTCCAATGGTGCAGCAACTTTGGATTCTTATTCTCTTCAGAGGCATAGAAACTCAAGCTTTTCGAATTTTACTGGCAATGATTTTCGTTAAGGTCTCCGAGAATTATGAAAAAACATCGCAATGCAATATAGCAACGGTTTCGACTTCTCTTTACTCTACCAAGTTATAGCAACTGGAGTCTCTCTAATACTGTTCTGGTCAATATTTCTGAGAGCATAAAAAGAGGGTGTAATTCAATATTGCAAGAAATTTTGATCTTTTGATGGATGCAAGTATTTTGAATATTATTTCTGCATATAATTTTGTTGAAAACAGTTCCTTTCTTTGGTTCCTTTGTCTGATTTTTATTTACCGTAACAACTCAGGTATATAAAGCACAGAGGATATGATGTAAAGTATATTTATGTATTATATAAAGTACCTATATTTGTATTAAAAATTTCATAGGTTATGTTAAAAAAACGATCGATATGCTATTAAACTTTAGTAATTTAGTAAATATGATTTGTAGCTTACCTAGACTTTTGTTACAGAGCAAAACAAAAGTGTTTTATTTGCTAGCTCTGTATCGTACACTGGATATCTACAGAATATCATGTATTACGAATATGCCTCTATCCACAGACATTTCTGTAGGTAGGCAACCGAATTACAACAGTAAACAATCGATAATTTTATCCACCGATTCGGCGCATGCGCATTTAAACTATACAGCAGTTATTGGGTCGTTTTCAAAAAACACCCGCCTTCCGCTGTCCGTAAGTTTGAATTCCAAAAACTTTGTTAAAAATTATCGGATCTTATTGATTTAACAACCAAGTGAAATTCTAACAAGCCCTTAGTAAACTCTTTCAGAAAATGTTTGTTTAGTTATTTCAGAATAATTTTTTTTAATTTTTAAACTTGTGAAACACACATTTTCGAATGTCCCATTAGAGTTTTATAAAACTTACATACATGTTTTTTTTTTTAATATTGAATAACAAAAACTTTGTATTGCTTTATAGCAATCCATAACATCCTTAGTTAAAACAGTAAACAATTTATATATAAAATAATTAATTTTAATATACTTTTCTAAAATTTGACTCATGTCCCAGACATTTTTTCCGTTGCGTTACGTCCGTCGCGTTACCGATAGAATATTAAAAACATATATATATGGCAAATTTTTTGGCACTCACGTGATTAACAAATGATGTTCGGATGTACACATTACCCAGCTGAATTTATTTATTCAATCAGGAAGAAGATATCGGTTGAAACAGGTGCGGGTAACGCGAATGTAATAATTGTTTGTCCGCTAAGTTACTCAAAAAAATAATAAAAATAAGGTAAGAAAAAATACTATTTTTCATGTTTATGCTTATTTTAGGGCACCAAAGCTCATTGAGAGTAATTAATGACTGTAATGTCTTATTATTATTTTTTAAATATGGTTTCACAAAACTTTGTCCACTGCGTTACCGAGTCCATTATGTTACCTTATGGTAACGCAATGGAATTTAGGGTAACGCAATAGAATTTTTCGACAACAAAGTGAATATAACAACTTTTTTTATTGAATTAAATTTTGGATTTCAAATTGGTAACGCAGTGGAGATATATTATAAAGCTTGCTAAACACATTTTTCTGAAAAAAACGTAAAAAAATTAAAAAGTGCACTGCCTGTCTTAAATGTAAGTAAACAAAACTCTAAACATTTATAAAAATCCAACCAAAAGTCGATTTAAGCAAAAAAAATATTTTGATCTTCATTTTCCTGAAAGCGGGTGTTTCTTGAAAATGACCCAAATATTGATAAAATAAAAAAACAATTGCATTAAAGTAATTTTAATTCTCTAATACAGTACATCACTATTCTCGAAAATCCAAGTCTTATACTCCGAAACTCTAGTGAAGACAGAAGGTTTACCCCCATCACAGTATTTATAGTTGAACGAATACACTCCAACTTGTTCTCCATTGACCACAAGGGGCCCCCCCTGTATCCCCATTGCAAGCCCCTTTCCCCCCCACTCCAGATAAACACAAATGAGTATCACGTATTATATCATTGTACGGTTCAATACTCCTACACTGATCATTACTCAAAATTTCGTTCGTAATGTACTGTAACGCAGGACAAATATCCGAAGAACTGTCTTCCGTTACCCCCCACCCTGTTACAGTCCCCTGCTCCCCCTGATAATCCTTCCCCTCATCGGCCAACTTAACAATTTTGATGCAATCGTTTTCTTCCACAGCCTTCGGTAATTTTACCAAACCAATATCATTTGATAGTTCAGTGGGGTCGTAATCATCGTGAAATACAAAATCTGACGATGACAGTCTTAGTTGTGTATTTTCTGAGTCGCTAAGTTTGTGAGCACCCAGTATAACATCAGCTGTGATGGCACTGCAATTAGATAATCACTTTTGAAGACTAATTATAAATTTAATTACAATAATTAATAATATAATTAATAGCAAGATTTGGGAGTCTTCTGGAAGAGTTAATAAGACTTTTTAAGACTTAATAAGACTTTTAGTAGAGAAATGGTGATAAAAATAAATATCCGAAATAATTCACAGAGGTTTTATTTGGTTATCGTAAAATAAAACACATAGAAAAGTATTTATTAACATTTTTGCTGTTGTTATAAGCCAAGTTTATTGCATAATTACGTATGTAATAACATAGTTAAGATGTAATAATTATAACAATTATAATTTTATACATACGATGCGCTTGACATGCTTTCATTGTTTCCACCATATAAAAAGGAGTTGCCACTGTACGTTTTATTTTAATAGTTTCTTTTGATACACGCAAATATTTACCTATCTAAACAAATCTTCTAGACGTAATATCGAGAGACCAGCTCAGCTAGCTGACCAATTAGAGCACAGCTGACCTGTCAGTGGGACGCAGTGTTGCCGTTTGCAAGTATTTTACTCGAAAATCGGGTATTTTCGTAATATTTGCGGGTGAAATCGGGTGATTTGCGAATTTCTATCAAAATAATTACAAAAGAAATTTTCAGTAAATAATATTGTATATTGTTACTAAATATGCACAATTATTTTGTTCTATCGTGTTACATTTTTATTATTATTTTAGTATTTTGTAATTTATGGTCAGGAACTTTTATGGCAACACTGTACGTAAACACGAAGATCAACCACACAGAAAAAAAAAGTACATAATATTAATGTATTTTAATATTGTGACAATGTATGCGCACATTAAAATAGAGCCGATGCACAAATACATTATTATAATGTAAATGTTTCATTAATGCATTACAAATTACATTGAACAATGAAGTGTACATTGATATAATGTAACAGTATACATTGATCAATGTATGTCATACATTTATAGTATGTACCTTATTCATTAATATAATGTACCATGTACATTTATATAATGCATCTTGTACATTGATATAATGTACCCTGTACATTGATATAATGTAACCTGTACATTGATATAATGTACCCTGTACATTGATATAATGCACCCTGTACATTGATATAATGTACCATGTACATTGATATAACTATATATTGTTATAATTGACTGTGCGTTCCACGAAACATTGGCGGTCTTGGGAATGTGATGCAATCGTTTATTTCTATATAACGGCCAACTTTTAATTATAATAATAATGCTAGGGTTTTCCATATATTTGCAGCCGTTGCAGGCAAACGTATGCAATAAACCCTATCCCGATATCAATAAAGAGTTGGCCGTTATACAGAAATGAAGAATTGCATCACATTCCTAAGACCGCCAATCTTTTGTGAAACGCACTGTATAGGGTGTTTTTGGATGAGGAAAAAAACACATTTTTATACATATTAGATTTTTTATTTAAATACTCTTTTAATAAATGAACTTTACCAAAATTGTTTGCCGTTTTAAATAAAAAAAAGGTTTCTAAGAAATTATAAATCATTACTGATTCGGGCGGAAAATCTAAATTAAACAAATAAATACATTTAAAGCAAATATGTACTGCCCTTAATACACTTAAAAATTTATATCGGACACCATCAAAATAAAGATAAATTTCTTTAATGTTTACCTCATCCTTTCCTATCCAAAAAATAAATAAAACTGCTGTGCATTGACTTGCTTTTTTTTAAATGATCAAGATGCTTCTCGAACTCCTTCAAAGTGGGTGAGAGGTACAGAAATGCGTCTTGTGAATCCTTTATCGTAAATTTAGTTGTCACGTTTTTTTCTGTGTTATCTTTTTTGACTATTTTGCCAGTTGGATTGCCATGGATTACCAGAAAAATTGTAGCATCTCGTGCATCTGAAATAATAGCAACATAATATTATTTCACAAGCATCTAAGGTAATTTCGACAAAAAGTGGCCTCATTTAACGTAAAGTGTTATTTTCATATATTATATTACTTTTTACATTAATAAGTGATATTCCTTACCTTTTTTTTCTATTTATCTGCTTTTTACTTTTACAATAACCACCTGATTCGACTCACAAACACAAAAGAATAATAATTTCAATTTTTTCTTAGGTTGTGGGCTCTGGAACAGAAACAAATGCGTCCTTGCACTGTTGGCTAGTAAAGCGGGAAGCTATATAATTAATACTCTGTAGGCGTTTATAACTTTGCACATCAATACAATGTATTAATTTATTGAATAATGAACAATCTACCTTGATTAATGAATTTTTACATTGATATAATGTATTAAAAACATCAATTAATAAACCTGAAACATTGGTTAATATATTTATACATTAATATAATGTACGTTTTTTTTTTAATGATTTGGCTAAAGTTAATGTATATATACTTTAGTTAAATGTATTTTTACATGAATTTAATGTATTAATACATTGATATTATGTAAAATTGTACATTATATTAATGTATGCTATACATAATATCAATGTACGTGGTCATGAGCTTATAAAATTTAAACATTCTATTAATGTATTTATACATTTTATTTATGTATAACTACATTAATTTAATAAAATATTGGTCAATGTTTGGCATACATTGATAATATGTAATTATTTTTTTCTGTGCATATTTGTCTTATGAGTCTATCGAAAATGTCATGTCTATGGACATGATATTAACTCCTTTCTCTATGGTGGAAACAAAGAAAGCATGTCAAGCGCATCATATGTATAAAATTTTAATTGTTATAATTATTACATCTTACCTATGTTATTATATAGGTAATTATGCAATAAACTTGGCTTATAACAACAGCAAAAATGTTAATAAATACCTTTCTATGTGTTTTATTTTACGATAACCAAATATAAATTATTTCGGATATTTATTTTTATCGCCATAGGTACCTACCATTTATCTACTAAAAGTCTTATTAAGTATTAAAAAGTCTTATTAACTCTTCCAGAAGACTCCCAAATCATGCTATTAGTCTGACTTAATAAGACTTATTCAGACCTTTTCCGACTTAATAAGTCTTATTCTGACTTTTTCCGACTTAATAAGTATTATTCAGACTTTTTAAAAGAAAGTAAGACTTTCTCAGAGAAAAATTTCCACAAGGTACACAAGTGTACACTTTATTCTAAAAATGTTTTTTAAACCTTCCAGTGAGGATATTCTTAGGATCATGCTATATTTCTTCTAAAGAACATGCTTAAAAGACATATAGTATGATCCTAAGAATATTCTTACTGGCCTATAGGCAGGTTCATAGAAGGTGCAAAGTTTTAGTGGTAAAAATTAGTCTACTCTAAAGAATGTTAAGAAAGTAATTGCTATAGAAAGTTCATTTAGGAACATTCCTGTTAAGCATATTTAGTTCAGTTACCTATATAATAGTAAAATATACCATAAACTACGTATAAAGGTATATACCTATACTTAAGCACCTAATAAGTAATTAGTATTAAATACTAAGTAAAAAACACAATCCAAAATATTTTTTTAAAGTTATTTGTCAAATTCGATATTCGATAACAAAAATACTTTTACTATAGGTATTTTATTTTATGTTAAAAATAAATATTTATTAATTTGTATACCGATTTTTTATTTCTGAATTAACATTTTTATGTATAATAATCCTAATTATCTTCAACTTCAATCTAATCTGACTTATCCCACAAAATTTTCTAATTTTACTTTTTATGAAATAATGTCATACAACGTATGGTTTAGAGGTCAAATTGTTTATTTAATATTTTTAAATAAATATAGTATATTAATATGTCGCAAAATTTATTAAGGGGACGACAAATACATTTCACTGTCATATTATGACAGTGAGGCGTATTTGTCGTCTCCTGAAGAATTTTACGAATGTAGAATCCAACATATTAGAACGTGGATATCTGACATATTCGGAAATATTCTCAAAAGCTTCCTAGAAGCTCCACAAGAAACCTTCTAAGAACATTCCAAAAACGTATTCTTAAAATGTTCTTAGGATGCTTTTTAGGAAGGTTTTAAGAAGCTTTAAGAATCTAATTGCATCATTAAAAGGGTATCTATTGAATGTTTTAAAAGTCCCTAAGAACATTCTTAGCAATAAGGGAAGGTTCTAAGAATATTCCGGTTTAACCGGTTTAACGGTTTTAGAATTCTACTTACGTTTGTAAACAGGAAGCCGACGTCAAAACATAGTTGGCTGATATTAAGGAGCCTCCACAGAAGGCATAGGAGTACTTATCCCTTATTTCCAAGGCCACTTGATAAGGGAATGAGTGAGGTTGTGCTTCTTGGCCACCTATTATTTTTAGATGTTTTTTTTTAAGGTCTGATGTGATGTTTGTAGGGTGTGCCTGAGGTAAATAAATGTTTTTATTGTAAACTATAATTTTATAAAAAAAAATACTTACATAACTATTACAGAAAGCAACAATGCAAAATACGATAAAAAACTTCATAATTGCATGAAGCTTTTCGCGAAACTAAATATTAATGAAACTTTACAACTATTTAAATACTTATCTTTTATCTAAATAAATTTTAATTTTTTTTCTTAAAACAAGTACATTATAATTCAGATAATAGTAGTTCATATGTACCTTAAAATTTGGATATAATTCGGAGACAAAAAAATGTGGCAAAGCCAGAAATAAAAAACATGTTTTTATGCATTTATTTATTCTTTACTATAAAACTTACCTACTTTAAGTTTCGACATATTTCCTTATTTCCCACAAAAAATGGAAAAAACAATTACATAATTTTTGAATGCTTTAAAATATTTTTCTTAAAATTTGACCACTGTCATTCAGAGTCCTCGTTATGTAACTTAGCCAATAGAAGAGCGCGTTGTTTTTCCAGTTCGGACTCGCTCATTTCGCCACCTTTACTGCCTGGATCCGGCTCTGACGTCCTGTGCTGATGCAGGGGTGTATTCTAGTGAATTTACAAAAAGATGTAAACTTTGTATTATTGCTAATAATTTTATTTATTTGATGTTATTTTTATAAGTAAGTTACATCAGTTAAATCAGAAATTGCGACATTATGTCCTTAATCAAGCTTTTCAGCTTTGGATCTTTTGGACAAAATTTTGAGAATTTTGGAAATTACCCAAAATTTTCAAAATTTTGTAAATATTAAAATTTTTGGAAATTAGAAAATTGTTTTGAGATGTGAAGCGTTTTAAAATTCAGGCTTTTTTGAAAATTTTGAAATTCTTGAAAATTTTTACATTTTGTAAATTTTTTGAAAATTACATAAAAGCTTATCCAAGCTTTGAAGCTTTTAGTCTGTTTTGAAGCATTTCAGCTCTGAAGCTGATATTAAGCTTTTATTTTTAATTTTTTTGAAAATATTGTAGAATTTAAATTTTTGAAAATTAGAAAAAGCAGAAGCTAAGCTTTGAACTCAAGCTTTTTAATTTTTTTTTAAATTTCACTTATATTTTTGGATATTTTGTAATTTGTAAAACAAGCTTTAAGCTCTTTTTAAAGCTTTTAGTCTGTTTTGAAGCTAGTTTTAAGCTTTTATTTAAACAAAAATAATGTTTTAAAAATTTTGAAATTTAGAAAATTAGAATTCTTGAAAGTTAATTATATTTTGGAAATTTTTTGAGCTCTTATGCTTTTTTAAGTTTTTAGGCTGTTTTGAAGCATTTTAGCTTTAAAGCAGTAGTTCTGATTCTTTTGTTTTTAAAAATTTTGAAATTATTGGAGAATTTAAAAATTTTGAAGATATTAAAATTTTTGAAAATTAGAAAAAAGCAGAAGAAAAAGCTTTTTTGAAAATTTTGCAATTCTCGAAAATTACGTACTTTTATGCTTAATTAAGCTTGAAGCTTCTATTTTTAAAAGTTTTTAAAAAATTGAAAAATTTAAAAATTTTGGATATTAAAAATTGTGAAAATTAGAAAAAAGTAAAAGCTAAGCTTTGAGTACACAATCTTTTTTAATATAATTTTTTGAAAATTTTGGAAT
Source organism: Brassicogethes aeneus (assembly GCA_921294245.1). Taxonomy (NCBI): domain Eukaryota; kingdom Metazoa; phylum Arthropoda; class Insecta; order Coleoptera; family Nitidulidae; genus Brassicogethes; species Brassicogethes aeneus. Next base: position 2,748,179 of record OV121142.1, on the reverse strand, counting down.
TCTTGAAAATTACCACTATTACTTATATTTTGGAAAATTTTTGTAAAATACAAAAAAGCTTTGAGCTTTTATGCTTTTTTAAGTTTTTAGGCTTTAAAGCTGTTTTAAATCTTTGAAGCTCTTTTTATGCTTATATTTTAAAGTTTTTAAAATATTGGAGAATTTAAAAGTTTTAGATATTCAAAATTTTGAAAAAATAGAAGCTTTGAGTTCTCAAGCTTTTTAAATTTTACTTCTTTAAAAAAATTTGAATTCTTGAAAGTTCTGTATTTATATATTGGAAATTTTGAATTTTTTTTGAAAATTACAAAAAAGCTTATTTTTATGTTTTTTTAAGCTTTTGGTCTGTTTTGACGTTTTTCAGCTTTGAAGCTGTTTTTGAGCTTTTATTTTGAAGATATTAAATAATTTGAATAAAGATATTAAAAAATTTGAAAATTACAAAAACAAGCTTAATTTTGATATTAAAAAAAGTTAAAATTAAAAATGGTTCTTTAAGCTTTAAGGCTTTTTTAAAGCTTTTAGTCCTTTTTGAATCTATTTTGAAGCTTTTAATTGAAAATGTTTTTTTTTATATTTATGTCACCGTTTGAATTCATTTCGAATATTCTAATATATATTTTTCCTGTTTTTTTAATTTTGACTCGTAACGCCAAGTTTTTGTTTACCCCAATGTCCCCAAAGAAGTTTCACTTCTATAATATAATTCGCCCCAAAAAATTACCATAAAAATAAGTAGGTACTTTAAGTTTGTTTATTTGCGAACAAAAACTTTAAAATACTTATTAAATTGATACTTATGTATAGCAGGATAATTTAAGATAATAAACCATCTTCTTAAAAACAATACTATGATGTCATTTAACTTTTAGATAACCACAGATAAATTGATAATGTATCTAATAATAAAATTTTATCATTTGTATTTTTTATTGTTGATAAAAATGATGCTCTTCAAATATGTTTGTTTTCATTTAATTTAACACCTTATATAAATTTAAAAATAAAAAATATATTAATATAAATCACTTAATGGGAAGTAAAAAAAATCTGTAAAAAAACTCGAATCGCCCAAAATATTAATAAAAACTTAAACTAAAGATAAAAAAGGTTAGTAGGGATTGGAAATATATTGAAACAAGTTACATTTAAAATTCAAAACATGCAGAGAAATCGGCTATAAAAAACTCACAGACGGGCTCTTCTTTTTGTGCTTTTTTTTTGACTTCCGCTTCCGGTAGTCGTCTTCCTCTTCCTCCGACTGAACCGATTCGCTTCTCGAACGTCTTCGCGAAGATTTTTTCGTCTTCTCCTTTTCCTTCTCTTCTTCCGAATCGCTGGACGAAGATCTGTACTTTTTGCTCTTCTTCTTCTTCGATTTTTTTGACCGCGAATGGTGGTGACTGCAACTTTCCTCCATTTCGTGCTGGTAATCCTAGGAGATGATGAAATGTTTTACGGAGGAAATATGCTTTCTCTACGACTACTTAAGAATAGTAACATTCTAGTGTAATTTTTGATCATAGAAAGGATGTTTTTCTGCAATACTGTGCGAGAATATTCCTACTCTTGTTTAAGAATGGTCACAAGTAACGACATCTCCTGGCTGTTTACTAAACTTAAAAAATTTAAAAATATTTAAATATTACTGTATTATTTATTAATTAAAAAATAATAGCAGTATATAATTAAGGTTTAGGCACAAAAAATTAGTTATATTTATTGTTTTTCAAATATACAAATCAAAATTATAATAAATTTGATATTAAAATGATAAACCAGTTACCTACTATACCGGCTTTGAAGTTTTGACAGATTCAAAAAGTTTAAAAAAAGACCTTTAAAATGTAGAAAAAGAATAAATGTTGACATAGATTACTTGTAAAATTAGTTTTGTATGTGTTACAATCTTATTTTTTTTATTAGTTAGTGTAAATAACTATTTTTAATTATAATAAAGATTTAGGCATACCATTTGTTTAAATTTATTATAATTTACATTATAAAATTTTGACGGCACAAAATGGTTTGACAATACAAAAAACTTAAATGTCAAAAACTGCTTGGTTTCTTTTCTCAGTTTAAAATTATATAAGCGTTACTATTCTTACGTAGTCGTAGAGAAAATAATGTCTGAAACACGTTTGGAATAGCATATTCCAAACTTGTTACAGAATGTACTATTCCCTGGAATTACCTTGTAAGTTCTTATTCTGTCGGTATCTGAAGTGAATGCCATGAATTCTTCTTCTTTTTCGAGTTTCGATCGGACTTCTTCGAACGACAACTCAAAATCGATGTTCATTTCTCTCAGAAGGGTTTTAAAATTCGCCTCCAACTTTTTCATTTTTTTCGATTCTTCCTTCAAGCGCTCCTTTTCTTTGGCTTCGGCCTACGCAAAACGAACCCCCTTAGACCCGTAAAGACAGACACAGCAAGCGGAAAAATGTAGAAGTGTATTGGATGACGTCACGTTTGAATACAGTTTTCTAAATCTCGCCACGGTAGGAGTTGTATTAGTCATATCTCTGTGCTTTACTTAACTGCGCTGTTTTTTATAATTCTCGGGGACATTAACGAAAATCTTTGCCAGTAAAATTCGAAAAGCTCGAGTTTCTATGTCTCTGAAGAGAATAAGAAATGACTGCGCCATTCGACAGGGTCGAGTTTCTACCTCTCTGTTGAATATACAGACTGTATAGAATCAAGTAAGTAAGGCTGGAGACAAGGATGACAAATTATATTCTGATCAGAGAAAAAGAAACAAACTTTAATTGGGCGTGGTTTAAACCAAACCATTCGTAATTACGAACCATAGTTGCCAGGTTGTTTTAAATCAGAAGAGAACGATTATAATTATTTAATAAATAGTTCAATTTTATTTGTTTGAAACTTTAAAAACAACAAAAAAATTAATAATATGTCAAAAATAATTTGATTTAGTAAATTGTCTTACTTTTAATATTAAAAAATAAGAAAAACAACCCTTTTAGGAAACAATAATAGCATATGGCAACAGCGCGGCATGCAGCCAGATACAAGGGCATGCAGTTTGATCTACTGTGTTTGTTCAGTAGCTCCGACGCTGTCGTAGGAAAATGTGTATAGTTTTTAAGAAATACATTTTCGCCATTAACTGGATTTTAAAAACTTAGTTTTTATTTGCAGAAATGCATTAAAACAAAACAAACGAATTCGATAAAAATAAAACCTATAAATTCTCAAACAAAAATAATTCTAAAATAACGAAAATAACTTTTTTTCTAAATTAAATGTTCAAATAGACCACCAGCAGCAGTTAAACAAATTCAATCCCTACCACAGTGGGCGGGGTTTGGCACTTGTTTTATTTAAGTGTATCTATTCGTTTTAATACACACTGTTGAAAATCAAAATAATGTATCTTGTAAGACACCATTGAGTTTGACTTTAACTATAGTCGTGCATAGGTATAGAAGCGAAAAATATAAAAACACACAGCGCGATTCAATACAGTTCTGATAAAATGATAAGATTTAGTATTCAAACGGGAAGTCATCATATACACTTTTATATTTTTCCGTTTAGTGTTGAGGAATATTTCCAATATTTGTATGGCAAAGTATTGGTTTTCGATATACCTTCTCCAAGAAAGAATTGAACGTCAATTTGACATTTCCAGCGTCGAGTTCCGCACTACGTTTGTCCTCGCAAATGACAGTCGCGAATTGATCGAAAGTGGTGTGCGCTTTAACCTCAAAGTTTTTCTCTTTGAGAATCTCCTTTATGATTTTTTTCTCGTCGTGAAAGCGAGACTTTAGGTCCTCCACGTAAAATTTGAACAGGTCCAGAGGAGTAGACCCCGACTGACCCAACATAGCGGAGAATCTTAAAAAATACATTCTTGAAGAAGTACGCTAAAGAAGTATCGGGCATTTAAAGCATACAAACTGTACATCATTTTTAATTTGTGTTTTTCGTTGCAAGGAAAAACTAAAAAACTGGTTTAGTACTCGATTTCGATTGATTATTCCTTATATCATTGATTAAGAAACTCAACGCTTAAATGCTTATATAGTTACGTTAGTGTATATTTTATCTAAGGGATCATGGTGAATTATTGCGTTTTTAATTGCAAATAAAATTCAAGAATTAAATCGTTGCATTTTCATGTTTTGCCAAAGGATCCAATTCGGTAAGTACATTTGTTGGTGCAGAATTAACTAAGGATAACTTTACCTAATATAATTTGTATTTAAGTTTGAACATTTTTAAGACATTAGTAAAAATTAATTTTTGCAGAAACATAACCTTAAAATCATTTATTTATATATTTGAGTTCTCTAAAAAACGCCGACAACTGCATTTTAAACAACAAAATGTACCTACGAATTCATGGCAACATATAATACATAATATTAAAGAATTCTTAATTAACGCTTTTAATAATGCTAAATGCTGTTTAAATTTAGACGACTTATTTGTTTGACGATTTTTACTGAATTGAAATGTTTACACTTTTCACGATAATCACTACTACTAAAATGTGTATTTATTGTATCTAATAGGTACAATGTATATTTACAGGGACTGTATGCAATTTATTTCTTCATTCGGATTAACAGTGTTTATTGGACAACCGGTAAAAACTCAACCCAGGATTTCCTCTCGAAATACACCCAACAACACAACAAATCGTGCCACGTTTTTTTTTCGATATTTTTTAACATATTCCGGCTTTATTCTCAAAAACACTCGTTTGTAACACACGCGTTTGTCAGCTGATTATCAAAAGTTGTACTTTTGTTACGATGATAACAGCCGAGTGGTGGCGCTACTAGCGATACTTCTTTAGCGTATGAGTGAAAAAGCTTGAGGGTTAACCAAGGGAAGAAAACGAGGAAGTAAAGCAAACTGGAGCCAATAGAGGGACCTACCTGATATCAGCCGATATAATAGGGTACAACTCAACCCACAGAGACATCGACGTCAGTTTTCCTTCTTCGTGAAGATGGTCCAAGAGGGCTATGAACTGGTCGCGATTTTTGCGACTTTGTCGCTTCAAGCGGCGCTTTTCCCGCTCTTTTTCTTCGACTTGCTCCTTTTCTAGCACGCGTATGTGCTCTTCGAAAACGATGAGGGCGTCCTCTTTGTCCATAGCGAGCAAGTTCACGTCGTTTTTGAAGGATGTGTTTTCCAAGAGTTGGTACTGGAAGAAATTATGATTATGTTGTGCTACAGGGTGTTATTTAATTAATGTGATATAATCAACAATGTTGTAATGAAGGTAAATTCAAACAAAATCTGTCAACTTTTATGACAGAATCTAGTGCATTTCTTTCAAATTTTAGGTTATGGGCCCAAATTGTAAATATCTTCACTAAGGATTTATTTACACAAATTGAATGTTTAAAGTTTAACCTGTGAACTTGTCCTAATTTCATCTGAGTAAACAAAAAGAAAAAACCGATGAAAAAATTAATTTTGTGGTTATGGAGTTTTTAAAATAGTTAATAAATTTTCTAATCATTGCTTAAGCTAATAGCTGGATGAGTAAATAAATACAGAAGGGTATTAGAGCTCTGAGGGCATAAAACTTATTTATTGAGTTTTTATTTATTTCTTGTCATTTAGACAACAGTCGTTTTGCACCTGTATTGACGGCTGCAATTTTACAAACTTCTTTTTTGACAGCTGTCATTGTGACTTGTTGTAACAGCTGTCATTTTGGTACATGTTATCTTGACAGCTGTCATTTGAACAGCTGTAACTTCAAATTTAAACTGCTGTAAATTTGACAGCTGTCATTTTGACAGCCGTAATTTTTGCACCCGTCATCTTAACTGCTGTTATTTAGATGGCCGTCATTTTGGCACCTGTAATATTGACGGTTGCAATTTTAGCAACTTTCTTTTTGACAGCTGCCATTTTGACCCATTGTGACAGCTGTCATTTTGGTAAATTTTATCTTGACAGCTGTCATTTGAACTGCTGTCAATTTGACAGATGTCATTTGAACTGCCGTCAATTTTACAGGTGCCATTTGAACTGCTGTCAATTTGACAACTGTCTTTTAGGCACCTGTCATTTTAACAGCTGTTATTTAGACACCTGTCATTTCAACAGCTTTTATTTAGACATATGGCATTTTGACGGCTGTCATTTTTGGAGCTGCTATATTGGCGGATGCAATTTTAACAACTGTCATATTGACAGCTGACATTTTTTTAAAATGTCACTTTGACAGCTGTCATCATGAACATGTCATTTTGACAGATGTCATTTATGAACATGTCATTTTGACAGATGTCATTTATGAACATGTCATTTTGACAGCTGTCATTTAGGCACTTGTCATTATGGCGGCTGTCATTTTAAAACCTTTCATTTTAATAGCTGTTATTTAGACACCTGTCATTTTGAAGACTGTCATTTTTGCACCTGCCATTGGCGGTTGAAATTTTAACGACATTTTGACAGCTGTCATTTATAAAAATGTTATTTCGACAGCTGTAATTTATTAACATGTCATTTTGACAGCTGTCTTTTATGAAAATGTCATTTCGACAGCTGTAATTTATTAACATGTCATTTTGACAGCTGTCTTTTAATAACATGTCATTTTAACAGCTGTCATTTATTAACATTGAACATGTCATTTTTACATCTGTCATTTTTGAACATTCTATTTTGACAGCTGTCATTTTTGAACATGTCATTTTTACATATGTAATTTAGGAACATGTCATTTTGACAGCTGTCATTTAGGCACCTGTCATTTTGAGACCTTTCATTTTAACAGCTGTTATTTAGACACCTCGGCCATTTCAAGCGGATGGACGGGACAAATCACAAAACTGTTTTTATAAAAAAAATTGTAGCTAATTTATTATATATTATTTTTGCATCAAAATTGTCAAAAAAATTCTTCTATTATAGGGGTATACATTAAATAAAAAAATCGCAAGAAATATTTTATAAAAGTAGAGATAATTTCAATAATTGACAGGGATGGACGGGACAAGATAAATCTTTTTTTTGTCCCGTCCACACCTTTCAATTATTAAAATTATATCTACTTTCATAAAATATTTCTTGAGTTTTTTTTATTTAATGTATAACCTAATAAAAGAAGAATATTTTTGCCAATTTTGATGCCAAAATATTATATAATAACTAATCTACAATTTTTTTTATAAAAACAGTTTTGTAATTCGTGCGTTTCGCGCGCTTGAAATGGCCGACCTGTCATTTTGACAACTGTCATTGTTGTACCTGTCATTGGCGGCTTTAATTGTCATTTATGAAAATGTCATTTTGACAGCTGTCATTTATTAACTTGTCATTTTGACAGCTGTTATTTAGGCACTTGTCATTTTAGAACCTGTAATTTTGACAGCTTTCATTTTAGCACCTGTCAATTCAAAAAAAAATTAATTAATTGTTTATTGTAGCACAAACAAGTAATAATTAAATAGTTGTTAATTGTGGTAGTCGTAATAGGGTTTGGCAAATACAGACGAGCCACAAAAAGTCACTGTACTAAAAAAACAATTTTTAAATCTGGAACACAGATAAAAAAAATAAGTAAAAACATAAATAAAACTTTAAAATTTGGAGATGACATTTTGTTTGCTGGTGAATTTTTCATTTAAATAATAATAAAAAAAATACCTGGGCTTCACTCCAAGTGGTATCGTAATTTATTTTCGGCATGCTGTCCAAAACTTCGGCCAACTTCTTCATATTTCTCTTCTTCAAAACCTTAGATTCCTCCTTCTCCCGTTTCGCCAAAGCGAAGACAACATCTTCGTAAATATCCCGTCGATCCGAATCACTCACGCTCGACCATATCTTAAAAGAAAAAAAGTAACGTCCAAAAAACAAACACGTATCGAACAAAATTACCTCCAAATGCATGAAAATTTCGTCGCACTTATAGTACTTCGTGTTCGACGTGATCTTGTCGGTTTTCATCAAAAATACCTCCAGTTCTTCCTTAGCCTTTTTGGCTTTGAGTCTGTTCTCCTCCTTTTCATCCTTTTGCTTTTGGGTCTTGTAGGAATTAAAAATTTGCTTTTTCTCGTTCAGTTTTTTAAAGGATTCGTACCTGGAATGTATAATAATACGGACCCCTTCCACACTGCCGCACAGTGTTTCAATTCTGGAAAATATCGGCAAAACCTCAAAAATTGACATTTTTTTTCAGGTAAATTTTGAGTTAGATGGGTAGTTAATACCTGTCTCCATTCTGTAGGTACTGTATTATTGTTTATTGTTTAAAAGTGAATAACTTGTGTTTGGTGTGTCCGATTGTTATGCGGTTTGATGAAGGTATCTAAAATTCAAATATGTATTTGTTTTTCGTAGATTTTGCTTGTACAACGGGTTATTGTAACCGACAAGATCGGTCTGTTAAAATCTCAAACTTTGAATCGAGCTTTTAGAACAATGGAGCTACAAAAATTGTAATGAATTGTAAGGCATCAGTTCAAGATCCGTTGAATAGCTTAAAGTTTTTTCTATCAAGCCATCAATAAATTAGCTGCCCCAACTTGCCCCCGGCTCATTAAAACTACATATTCTTGAGCGCTCAGGCACGGTTGTGGTAAAAAACGTCGCGATTTTAAGCATGTCGAGCGCGTGTGTTTTTGCTTTATAAAATATAAGATTTTTTTTATTTCTGGGTTGCGTTCATGACGTTTACTCGATTCACTCGGTTTTAACTAAAAAAAATAAAAAATGATTTTTTACACAAATGCTGAAATGTTCGAAATGCGTTACCTTTACGGTTTGGAGAATTTAGCAAAGACAACTTTTGAATCATTTTTTATTTTGCAATTATGGTTTGGTTTTGTTACTTGTTCTAACGTTAAAATAAATTTTGTTTAATTAGTAATACAAAATTTTTTTTTTTTAAATTGACCATGTTTTTAAACATAAAAGTTGATTTTTCTCGAAAACGGTCAACTTTAGAGCTTATGACCAAGAGTACCTTTTTTGTGTAGAAAACATTGGCGGTTCGAATAGGCCTCTCAAAATCGTACATTTTTCAGGGGCGTAGAAGTTGAGGAGAAAAACACCCGCTACCCCTTCAAAATCTCCACCAATTATGAGTAAAAAAAAATTTTTTTTCTGGCACAAAACATAGCTTATTTTGAGTAGAAAAGCTGTTTTTTGTACGATAAACGGTTCCGGAGATATTCGAAAAAATCGATTTTTTTTCTAAAATTTCAACACCCTGTATCTCGAAAATTGTGCATTTTAGAGGGTAAGTTAATAGCGACTTTTTTCATCTTTTTGGATGAGCTATAGTCACGGCCAAATCTATATGGGTGCACGTCATCAATGAGATATAATGACGTCAGCATTACCAACTTTGAATTGTAAAGTTACTGCCGTTAAATTTGCTTTTTTAAGGCGTAATTCTGATGTGTTATTAAAAAGAAATCATTCATTTGCGTATTGTTTACCAAGAACTGTAACAATTTCCTTGTTTTAAAACGTTTTTTCACGAAATTATCAAAATAAAACCATTCACTTAGTAATTTTTGTGTGTGCCAGTTGGTAATAGCTTAAGGCTGGCGCGCACCGTTCAATATTATTGATGGGTCGCTGTCATTTTATATTTGACGTATTTTTGTAATTGTGACATTTCGTCCTGAAGCATCGTTTGTTGCAAATTATTATAAATAATATTATACATTATGTTTATAAGATTCTATCCCTGGATTGTGCAAACAATGATATAAGGCTTGTTGGCAACTAGCCGTTATTAGATTTCGAAGACATTGCGCCCTTAATAATAAATTTGGGGAAATAATCAGACTTCAATTCTGACCTGGTTTGCTCTGATGACAAGGACGACTGGTAATTTATATATTTTGTGTTTCTGATAATTTAGAATTTTTTTGTTATGTGCATATGTAATAAAAATGTAATAAACTCCGTTTGTTTTCTCTTTAAACACATTTAATAAAAATTTGCCTGTAACAAACTCCTAATTAGTTAGTGCAGAAGATTATAACAAGGACGTTATAATTCCATCTTAATAACAGACCCCACCGCTATAAACAGTCAACAATACACGAGTGTTAGATTGTGTCTGGGCACGTATGAATAGACCTTAACGCTGACGTCATATGCCGTTGATGACGTGCACCCATACAGATTTGGCCGTGACTATATCACATCCTGAAGTCCTGCGCATATATTATGAAACACCCTGTATATGGATTTTCAGGAGAATCCGACTACTCCTTGATATTTTGCCGAAAATTTCGAGAATTGAAACACTTAACAAAAACTTACCTGGGATCGTTCGAGATGATTTTCACGCACTGCTCCCAGGAGGCGTTGCTGGGCACGTTCTTCTCCTTCAGGAGGTCCTTGAAGGCCTCCATGGCCTCCTTTTTGTTGGCGAAAGTGCGCGGTTCGGGGGTCGAGTTTCGAGATTCCTTCGCTTTCGATTCGCCGTGACCCGATTGGTTGGAATCCTCGTCGATTTTCGGCGGCGGGGTGGGGAGAGCTATGGAGGCCAAGGTGGCCGCCATTGCCGCCTCCAACGCGCTTTTGCCTCCCGGACTTGAAGCTAAAGGGGTTGAGAGAAATTTGGTTTCAAATTAATTATTATTTACTAGACAGTACATAATATATGTTATAAACAAATTCCAAAATCACCCAGGAATGTAAAAATTAATTTTAGAATGTTAAAAACTTATTTAAAAAACATAAAAATGTCTAATTAGTTGAGAATATCAATTTTTTTATTTAATATAGTAAAAAAAACATACTTTAGAATGTGAAAACTTTAAATTTGTCAAAATTACTTCAGCATTCTAAAAACACATTTAAGAATGTTAAAACACGTATATAAACAAATTCCAAAATCACTTAGCAATGTAAAAACACATTTTATAACTCTACAAATATATTTAAGAATCTTAAAAACACATTTTAACATTCTAAAAACACATTTTAGAATGTTACAAATCTTAAAACACTTTTAAGAATGTTAAAACACATTTTAGAATGTTACAAATCTTAAAAGCACTTTTAAGAATATCAAAACACATTTTAGAATGTTAAAAATATGTTTAAGAATCTTAAAAATCATAAAAAATGTCAAATTACTTGAGAATGTCAGAAAAACAATTTAAGAATGTCAAAACCAAATTTTATAAAGTAAAAGAATGTGAATATATCAAATTACTTAAGAATGTCAGAAACACATTTTAAGAATGTGAAAACGATATTTTATAAAATAAAAAAAATATTTTAGAATGTTGTAAAACATTTAAGAATGTCAAAACACATTTTAGAATGTTAAATATATATTTAAGAATCTTCAAAACCAAACAATGTCAAATTACTTGAGAATGTCAAAACCAAATTTTATAGAGTAAAAGAATGTGAAAATGCCATATTACTTAAGAATGTCAGAATAGTACATTCTGTAACAAGTTTGGAATACAGTATATTCCGCTCGAGGAAAAATTTGACACACGAGCCGAAGGCGAGTGTGACGGTTTTACGAGAGTGGAATATGCTATTCCAAACGTGTTTCAGACATTATTTTCTCTACGACTACGTAAGAATAGTAACGCTTATATAATTTTAAACAGAGAAAAGAAACCAAGCAGTTTTTGACATTTAAGTTTTTGTACTGTCAAACCATTTTGTGCCGTCACAATTTTATAATGTAAATTATAATAAATTTAAACAAATGGTATGCCTAAATCTTTATTATAATTAAAAATAGTTATTTACTCTAACTAATAAAAAAAATAACATTGTAACAAATACAAAACTAATTTTACAAGTAATTGTATGATTAGAGGTGTCCCTCTATAAACTGTATGTTTCTTGGGATGAAAATAAAGTATTTTATTTTATTTATTTATTTATCTATGTTCAACATCTATTCTTTTTCTACATTTAAAGGTCTTTTTTTAAACTTTTTGAATCTGTCAAAACTTCAAAGCCGGTATAGTAGGTAACTGGTTTATCATTTTAATATCAAATTTATTATAATTTTGATTTGTATATTTGAAAAACAATAAATATAACCAATTTTTTGTGCCTAAACCTTAATTATACAACTGCTATTATTTTTAATTAATAAATAATACAGTAATATTTAAATATTTTTAAATTTTTTACGTTTAGTAAACAGTCAAAAGATGTCGTTACTTGTGACCATTCTTAACCAAGAGTAGGAATATTCTCGCACAGTATTGCAGAAAAACATCCTTTCTATGATCAAAAATTACACTAGAATGTTACTATTCTTAACAGGGGGGTATAAGGGGAATTTGACAACAGGCAACAGTAAAATAAATCTAGCATGCGTTGAAACCCAAGTTGTTTTTGACAAACCCCAGTTATTAACCACGTGATTCTTACTTTGTTGTGATTGGTCTTTTCCAACGTGTTCGTTGATGTTCGGTTTGAGAAATTACAAATGGCCGACAGCGTTGTTGAAGTGGTGTGTACAAAGTTTTATAATCCAAATTTTCTTTGTTTTAGGTAAGTAAACTTGTTAATTTCGGCTTTAACATTTTATTAGGTGTTTTTAGTCAAGTTTGAGTTAGTTGTAGCATCATTACCGCGTTTAAAATAAGAAAATACGTGTGATAAACCGTATTGGTTTTTTTCTCTATGTTTACCGAAAACACATGTACCTAGTTAATAAAATTCTTTTTATGTAATGAAACCTATCGCAAAGAGTAAAGACTCTTACTCTTTGCTTATGGGTTGTTTAACTAATGCAAGTTTTGATAGAATTTAAATATTTTTAAAGCGTTTTGATTCAAAACTTTCAATCAAAACAGTTTTTAACGTTTTTTTTCTCGACACTAGTTGCTGTTATACAAAATGTTAAATATACCTATAATCTTTGTCAAAATGTATGTTTTTGTTAAAATTATTTGATGTAGCTACGCAAAAACTGGACCTGGGTCCAGGGCCCCACTACATTGGCATTTAGTGGAGCGGAGGTTATTGAACGAACAGCCCCCTCATCGGTGGATCGGACGTAAAGGGCCCAACAATTTGGCACTTCATGTATGGTCAACACGTTCAACCGATATCACAGTGTGCGACTTCTTTCTCTGGGGCTTTATAAAAGATAACGTTTATGAGCCCCAAGATTTGTAAAAGCTAAATACACGAATTGGAACTGCCGAGTATCTACAAGATGTTTGCAGCTGGAAGAGGTCATATTAAACACTTGTAAGCATACAGTTCAAAACTTGATTATATTACAAATGTTTTGTGCTTTCCATGTTTTTTTTTACATAAATATAGCATTTTGAACTACAGGGTGATTTTTTACAGTGTTTTTATAGTTATTTTATTTGAAGGGGTCAATGCAAGAAGTGTACAAGTCACATTTTCAATTAAATTGTTATTGTGGCTTCATCCATAAGTTGAAAACCAGGCAAACTCCCATTGAAGTAAATGCAAACTAAGGCACTTGGGCACATATTTCTGCCACTTTGAAAATACCACCTGAAACCTTATGTGAAACACTCTTAGATGATGCCACAATGTAAATTTAATTGAAAATGTGACTTAGGCACTTAAGTGCAAGAATTCTTGCATTGACCCCTTCATTTGTTCTATCTGAAAGTCTGACATTTTTAATGTACATAAATAACTAGACAATTCATAAGCAAACCTTTTAAAGAATTATATTTAAAGTTTTTAATTCAATTATTTATTGCTACAATATAAATTGATTTTAATTTAATATAATTAATTTTAGCTTCTGCAATAATGGAAAAATTAGACAAGATTTCTCCTGCATGAAGAAAAAGAATGAAAGCTTTACTCGTCAATCCCAAACAGAAATATTTGACCAAATTTTTTTAATAATAGGTAGATATATTTTTTTTTAATTTAGAATACATTTTTAGTTACAATTGGTGGTGTGTGAATATTTTTACGAAATAAATTAAGTAGTAATATTTAATTCAAACTTAAAATTAAATATTTAAACTACATAAATAGTTTGAATTATTTGAATAGTTCAATAATTACAATCATAATCTATTCAAATAAGTTAATTAAGGGTTAATGACAAGTAAATAAAATTCTTTTTATTTCAAAATAAATTTTAAATTACAATTCCAATGTTCAATTTCTTCAATTACTATTGGAAAATTTTAATTTTCTAATTGAACCATTTAAAAATTTGAAACATTCAAACTATTTAAATAATTCTTGAATTCAATATTCACACATCCATAGTTACAATCCAAATATAAAAAAAGTAAAAGAAAGTACACTTTTAGTATTTACTCCAAATATAATTAAATTGTTTATTGTTAAAACAAGCAATCTGACATTTTTATATTACATACACTTCTGCTTTAAATTATTATTTTGAGGCAGAAATATTTTATTTAGGATTTTTATTAGGATATTAAAAAAGGATATTTTCATGTTAAAACAGCACAACTTAACCATTATTAGTTTTTATAAGATTTTTAAATTAAAAAATAAACAAAATCATACTTAGTTAGTTACTTAGCTTATTTTTACAATAAACCATTCAATTATTTTTATGCTGGTAAAACAATTACCTTTAGCATAAATAAGTAGCATAAATATTGATACATTATTTTTATTTTATTTTAAAAATTATTAGGTAATATCAATTGTTTTACAATTTAAATTGATTTTAAAATTGGTATTGATTTCAGGTTTGGGTTTGTGTTAATGGAAGAAGCAGACAGGACTTGAATTTATCAAACTTCTTTGCAAAAGAACATAGAAAATATTAATTGCAGTTGAATATTCTTCATTGAATCAAGAAAAAGACGCAGGTTCAATCCATGAATCATGAACAAGAAAAAAGACAATTAATACTTAATATTGACCAGAAAGTTAAATCATACATAAAGATTTTAATTTTGCCAAATACATAATAACAATATTTTTAACAAGATTTAAGTGGTTCTATTGATTATTAATTTTAATTAAACCAATTTTACTAAAAATTAAATATTCCAAAGAATGTAATTTAATTTTTGGATAAGTAGGAATTCCTTTTTGCCAAAAATTCTATATTTTACAAAACTACAGTATTGTGCTTATTTTAAAAACAAATTATAATCATAATTCCTAAAAATTATAAGAGTATGGTTTGTTATTACTTATTAGTCTAATTATGGCATTAAACATTTTAGGCATAAGCCTTTTGGTTTATTCCAATAAAGAAATTTGGAAATACCTATAGGTATACAATAAGTCAGTATGTATTACAAAATTATTTATTTTTATGAATTACATATTCAAAGTTAAAATAATTTTAATTATATTATATTAATACTCAAACTGTTTTAAAAGGTTGTTTTCTAATAAGGACCAATAAGTATTGAACTATTGTTTATCAAGAATTTATCAAATATTTTGATGGTTTGTAATATGTTTTAGAGTTAATTTGTTTATAAACCTTTGCATTTTTATTAAGAAATCTTAAAAAACCTATAAAAATTGTTATTATGTGACACAAAATTAAAATTTCTGAACATTATCGCTGTAATCAAGCGATAATTGTCTTGTAGGCATATATAAGAGGGTAATTATCAATTTAATGTCATACTTTTTGATAAATTATACCTAAATAATTATAAATTATTATACATGTTTGATAAACCTTTTTTTAAATATCACTAAAAGTTATAGAATAACAAACTTTGAATTTCTCCTCATTTAAATATTATTTGTTAGTTATACTTTAATTTAAAATTAAATTAAGTGTATATTTTGTTAAATATATTTATTAAAAAAAACAAAAATGTGTGTTTTTCCACTTAATTAGTGGAAAATAACCGAAAATTGTCGAAATTTTATATTTTTTGATTTTTAATGGACAATATTACGTATATAATCCTTTTAAAATCAAAAAATATATAAAATTTAAACAATTTTCGGTTATATTTCCTTGTTTTAAATAAAAATTCAAATATCCAATCATTCAAATTTCCCGCCGAAAAAAACAACTCGGTTTTCCAAGGCTGCTAGATTTAAAAATCAACCAATGCTTGTTGCCACTTTTGACTACAGCGCTTTTAATTCTCTTATGTTCTGTGATTCTTAAGTAGTCGTAGAGAAACACATTTTTGAATGTCAAAACTATATTTTATAAAGTAAAAAACATATTTTAGAATGTCAAAACTTTAAAAATGACAAAATTACTTAAGAATCTTAACAACAAATTTTAGAATGTTAAAAAACATTTAAGAATCTTCAAGAATTTGAAAAACACATTTTAACATTCTAAAAACACATTTTAAAATGTTAAAAATATGTTTAAGAATTTTAAAAACCATAAAAAATATCAAATTACTTGAGAATGTCAGAAACACAATTTAAGAATGTCAGAAACACATTTTTATAAAATAACATATTTTAGAATGTCAAAACTATAAAAATGACAAAATTACCCAAGAATCTTAACAACAAATTTTAGAATGTTAAAAAACATTTAAGAATGTCAAAACACATTTTAGAATGTTAAAAATATATTTAAGAATCTTCAAAACCAAACAATGTCAAATTACTTGAGAATGTCAGAAACACATTTTAAGAATGTCAAAACTATATTTTATAAAGTAAAACATTTTAGAATGTCAAAACTATAAAAATGACAAAATTACCTAAGAATCTTAACAACAAATTTTAGAATGCTAAAAAACATTTAAGAATGTCAAAACACATTTTAGAATGTTAAAAATATGTTTAAGAATTTTAAAAAGCATAAAAAATGTCAAATTACTTGAGAATGTCAAAACCAAATTTTATAGAGTAAAAGAATGTGAAAATGCCATATTACTTAAGAATGTCAGAAACACATTTTTGAATGTCAAAACTAAATTTTATAAAGAAAAAAACATATTTTAGAATGCCAAAACTTAAAAAATGCCAAAATTACTTAAGAATCTTAACAACAAATTTTAGAATGTTAAAAAACATTTAAGAATGTCAAAACACATTTTAGAATGTTAAAAATATATTTAAGAATCTTAAAAACCATAAAAGTGTCAAATTACTTGAGAATGTCAAAAACACATTTTAAGAATGTCAAAAATATAATTTATAAAGTAAAAAAACATATTTTAGAATGTCAATACTTTAAAAATGCCAAAATTACCCAAGAATCTTAACAACAAATTTTAGAATGTTAAAAACATTTAAGAATGTCAAAAAACATTTTAGAATGTTAAAAATATGTTTAAGAATCTTAAAAACCATAAAAATGTCAAATTACTTGAGAATGTCAAAACGATATTTTATAAAATATAAATAAAAAATATCTTAAAAACCATAAAAATGTCAAATTATTTGAGAATGTCAGAAACCAATGTCAAAACTACATTTAATAAAGTAAAAAAAAACATATTTTAGAATGTAAAACCTTAAAAATGACAAAATTACTTTAGAACTTGAGAAACACATTTAATAATTTT
This sequence comes from Brassicogethes aeneus, assembly GCA_921294245.1. Classification (NCBI taxonomy): domain Eukaryota; kingdom Metazoa; phylum Arthropoda; class Insecta; order Coleoptera; family Nitidulidae; genus Brassicogethes; species Brassicogethes aeneus. The sequence continues at coordinate 2,730,723 of OV121142.1, read as the reverse complement.
ATTTTATACCTAATGTATTTCTTATAACAATATTTTTTTAATGTTTACAAGTATTTTTAGATAAAAATATAACTAAATAATACCAACAGAAAACTTACCAGCTGGCGAGTTAGTTGCGGAATCGATTGGCAACACTGGAGCAGGGCTAGTAACCTCTTTTGGAGTTATGGGGGCTGAAGCCGGTTTAGCCCTAAAAATATTTTTTCGTTCAAATTTTGTCCCCATTATTGTATTAATTTTGTTGTATCAACTTTAATTTTTAACAATCCTAATTTAACCAAATAAATAAAAAATATATACTCACTCCTCAGCAGCAATCTTCTTCTTAATCTCCTCCAACTCTGGTGGCACAACCCACCTGCTCTCCTTCGTATTAATATTATGATAATAAATCTTCCCATTGTCCGCAGTGTATTCCTTCCACGGGCACTGCGACAACAACATCTCTGCCGGACTTTTCAACTGGTCCGGCTTCTGCCAAGAACTTTGCTTCGTGGCCCCATTATAATAATAAGTCCTCCCATCTGGCGATTTGTGCTCCGTCCAGGCATCAGCAGTGCCCGTTGTTGGGGGGAAAGCCCCAAAACCTGGGGGAGGTACGCTAAAAGGAGTCATAATGGGCGGAAAACCGCCCATTGGGTGCCCCGGGGGCATCAACGGTGGCGTACCCATGCCTGGCGGCGGCACGAAACCAGGCGGCAAATTGGGGTCCTAAAATAATGAACATAAGTGAAAAAACCGGGTCATAACCTCAAAAACTCACCATTGTTTGTTTATATCGCTAAATACTGTTCAACTACTTAAATTATTGTATTATTAATGCATTTTCACTTTACAACACTTTATTTCACTTAAAACACATTAAATATAGCGAAATTAAAAAGTTCTGTGTGCTGTCAAAAACACATTGGATGCAACGTTGACAAATTTCTTCGCATTATTATTACAATTTTCTCCATAAAAACTGAAATATTCCAATTATTATTAAACCTAAAACTAATATAAGCCTAATTATTACCTAAAATCTCTTAAAATAGTGTTTCAGTGGTTAATAAGACGAAAAATCGATATTTTGATCTGTCAAAAACTGAACGTTAGACAACCGTTGTTACACTATAGACAGGTTGTTGTTTAATGTAATATAAAGGTTATTAAAGGTTTTTAAGATATTTATTATTATACATAGAGTTAAATTGTTTAAATTAATTGATAGACCTTCATATAAAAAAGTGCCACAAGAAAAAATTATTACATACATAGGTTGTGATATAATAAAATCAATGTGAGTACTCTTAATATTTATTTATTGTTTTTTATTGTTTAATCGCCTGTTTAGGGTTGAGTTGATGTTGTTTGAACCGGTTTTAATATTTCACTTATTTTTCATGCTTAACTTAGTTTGAGGTGGATTTTTGGGTAAGTTTTAAGTTATAAATTATTTTTTAAAAATTGTTATGTTATCTTGACTAATATACAGGGTTTCCCAGGTTAAAGTAGCAGTAAAAGATAAGATTTTTAAGTAAATTAGAATACGTAGAATATGATTAAATAATTAAATAAAATGTCATCCATTTTTTGTGTGAAATTTTACTTAATTTAATTTAATTTGATAAATTAACAACAGTAGGCTGTGACAGCAATTTCGGCGGTGCCAATGTAGTAAAAATAAAACATTGTATTTTAATTAACAAATTAATACTTAATTACAAATTAAAGTATTATTGCAAACTAAAAACAACATATAAACTAAATAAGTAGCAATATAAATTGTTAATTTATTGTTATAATGGCAAAATTGTTATATTTTTGTTTTCGTAAGTTGGTAGCACAAAATTTGAAATGACATTTTAAACAAATCAAAAAATTGTTTTTAAGGTTTCTTTAAAAATATACTGTAATATTTAATTTTTTTGGTTGCTGTGATATACAAAATACACTGTGGCGTAATAAAACAAATTTAGGTACGTAAAAAATACGTTAAAATGTATTCTCTTGAAACTTGTGCTGTAAAATACTCTTTTAATATTGACACCTGCGTTTTTAATTTATTTTTAAACAAAAACACACAAAACAAACTTGTAAGCTGACAATGCGGTTTAATATGTCCATGATTATAACAGTGCAAACCCTTAATAACAATAAAACCAACGAAATAATTAAAAATATATATTTTTACAACAATTTTAAGTTATTTAATTCTATACATACAATCATGCAATACCTTAAAAATTTTCGTAAAACAACAATCACATCTTTATCGAGTAAAAAAGTTCACACACACGAATCTCGCGCTGCCCTGGGTGTGGGAAGCCTTACATAAAAATCACCGTAAAATATAAAATCGAGGACATTTTATAAAAAAAAGTTTTATTTTATTTTGATTCTATTTTGCTTTGTCGAAGCGGTGTTGCCGTCACTACCGAAGACTTCTTGCGATGCATAGGTTATGTATAGGAAGCCATCAGTCCCAGCATGTTCGCTATATACTTCTGACATAGAGGTGGATAAACTCATCATTGTTCGGTTATTGACGAGTAGATATAGGCTTTGGTTTTGGTTCATTCTCATTTTATTTCTAAAAAAAATGTAGTTGTATGCAGTGTTGCCAGAAGCAACTATAATATTGTACCAAAGTGAACACGAAAAATGTACCAATTTTAAATAAAAAGTACCATATAAATTTCAAATGAACTTAAATTAGATTGTTTTAAACACGTACACAGAATAAATTAATATTTTAATATTTAAAATATTAATGTTCAATTGAGCTGTTTTAAAAAAGATGGGAATAATTAAACTAGATTTTCAACAACAAATATATTTGATAAACTTCTTAATATTTGTTATATGTTCTTAATTCAATAAAACCTTTGTAAAAAATAGAGTAGGCAGAAAATGTACCAAAATTGTTCTCGATGTACTTTTGTACCACGAGGTTAAAAATGTACCAAAATGGTACAAATGTACCACCTCTGGCAACACTGAGTTGTATGAAAGTCGGTTTTTCTGGGTGCTATACGCTAAAGAAGTATCGCTAGTAGCGCCACCACTCGGTTGTTATCATCACTTTTAATAATCAGCTGTCAAACGAGTATGTTTAAGAATAAAACCGAAAAATGTTAAAAAATATCGAAAAAAACCGTGGCTCGATTTGTTGTGTTGTTGGGTGTATTTCGAGAGGAAATCCCGGGTTGAGTTTTTACCGGTTTTCCAATAAACAGTGTTAATCTAAATGAATAAATAAATTGCATACAGTCTCTGTAAATATAAATTGTACCTATCAGATACAATAAATACACATTTTAGTAGTGATTAACGTGAAAAGTGTGAACATTTCAATTCAGAGAAAATCGTCAAACAAATATGTAAGTCGTCTAAATTTAAACAGCATTTAGCATTATGAAAAGCGTTGATTAAGAAAGTCTCCCCTCAACGGTAAAATACCATTATATTATGTATTATATATAATATTATGTTGCCATGAATTCGTAGGTATATTTTGTTGTTTAAAATGCAGTTGTCGCGTTTTTTAGAGAACTCAAACATAAAAATGGTTGATTTTAAGGTTATGTTTGTGCAAAAATTATTTTTTACTAATTTCTTAAAAACGTACAAACTTAAATATGAGTTATATTAGGTAAAGTTATCATTAGTTAATTCTGCACCAACAAATGTACTTACCGAATTGGATCCTTTGGCAAAACATGAAAATGCAACGATTTAGTTCTTGAATTTTATTTACAATTAAAAACGCAATAATTCACCATGATCCCTTTGATAAAATACACACACTAACGTAACTATATAAGCATTTAAGCTTAATTTTCATGTATCCGTTTGTCCGTCAGTCCGTTCATCCGGGATAGCTCTTATTGGTCCAGCTATAATTCGAAAATTATGACATTTTATCGGTCCGTCAAGTTTCAACTTCGTACGTCTGACAGAGAAAGGTTAAATAATATTAACTCATCCGTCACTAAACATCTGTTTTTGACGCCTAACGTTATTTTAAGATAATTTATTTTCAAATATTTTTATATTTTTCAATAAGATTGTAAAACGAAAATATTACGTTCGTTATGTGAATAATGTTTTACTGTTAAGTTAAGTTAGTATATTCTTTTTATAAGGTATATTTACCTACCTTTAAATTTATTAGACAGCTAACTGTTAAAGTTACAATTGTTGACATAATTGTAACTATGACAATTAAGCATTAGGTAAATTTAGTAAGTGAATATACTGACACTTAATTTCTATCTGTCGCAAAATCAATCCGTCAAACGTCATTAAAAAACGTATGCATGAAAATTAGAACATTTCTTATCGGACGATTTTATTGAATAACTGACATGAGTAATTCTTTTATAAACCGAACACCTTTTGACCGACACATCTCAGATTTGGCTGAAACTTTTTTTACGGATTCTATGTCGAAAAATAAGAGATACGTGTCCGAGGAATTTTTTTTCTCTCGCATATTTTCGATAATACAAGCTATCGAAAATTTGAGAATAACGAGTTTTTTGGCTTATAGACTCATTTTCAAAAATTTATAACTCTGGTTCTATTTGAGCTACAAACTTCTTTTTTTTTAATTTTAAAGCTAAAGGACTGAATTTTCATAAAAAAATATTTGTAATAAATATTAATAACAAATTCATATTGTTATTAACAATTTCATTGTTTAAATCAATTTTTAACAATGGCCCCCACCTCGTATTAAGTTTTTAGTATTTTTATCGTATTCTTCGTCAAATTTTACATAAAAAACATGTTTTCAAAATATGGTACCTTTATTATTACTATTGTTAAAACATTAATTTGTATTGCGCGACACATAAAAAAACGGTTTTTTGTTAATAAAAAGAAAACTATAGCTCGGATCAAAAAAAGTCAAATATAAAAGTTGTAGATAATAAAAAGATATACAATTTTTATTTTAACTATTTTTTGACATAACCTCACTTTTCAAATAAATTGAAAAATTTCATTTTATTTGAAAAGTGAGGTTATGTCAAAAAATAGTTAAAATAAAAATTGTATATCTTTTTATTATCTACAACTTTTATATTTGACTTTTTTTGATCCGAGCTATAGTTTTCTTTTTATTAACAAAAAACCGTTTTTTTATGTGTCGCGCAATACAAATTAATGTTTTAACAATAGTAATAATAAAGGTACCATATTTTGAAAACATGTTTTTTATGTAAAATTTGACGGAGAATACGATAAAAATACTAAAAACTTAATACGAGGTGGGGGCCATTGTTAAAAATTGATTTAAACAATGAAATTGTTAATAACAATATGAATTTGTTAATAATATTTATTACAAATATTTTTTTATTAAAATTCAGTCCTTTAGCTTTAAAATGAAAAAAAAAAGAAGTTTGTAGCTCAAATAGAACCAGAGTTATAAATTTTTGAAAATGAGTCTCCAAGCCAAAAAACTCGTTATTCTCAAATTTTCGATAGCTTGTATTATCGAAAATATGCGAGAGAAAAAAAATTCCTCGGATACGTATCTCTTATTTTTCGACATAGAATCCGTAAAAAAAGTTTCAAGCAAATCTGAGATGTGTCGGTCAAAAGGTGTTCGGTTTATAAAAGAATTACTCACATACGGATGACGGACAAACGGATACATGAAAATTAAGCTTTAAGCGTTGAGTTTCTTAATCAATGATATAAGGAATGATCAATCGAAATCGAGTTCTAAAAGTTTTTTAATTTTTTCCTTGCAACGTAAAACAAAAACCCGATACTTCTTTATCGTATACAAAAAATGTGTACGGTAAAACAGAATCAAACTTGTAACTTCGTTACCTTATTATAGTCTGGAACTGGGACATTGTGATTTCTTGAGGGACTAAAAACTTTGATTTGTCTAGCTGAGGAAGATGGGTTTCTTTATAAAATCTTTGAACTATAACCTAAAAAACATATACTTATAGTAAAGTCAATCAGTTAAAAAAAATTAGGAATACTTACAGGTATTTTTGTGGGAAATCTATTTCTTATAGCTAATACTTCTTCTTTTCTTACTTCTGCAACAAAAAAATAATATTTAAAATAGTATTTAAAAAAATGCTAGAGCAGAGTTGGTCTGGAACATACCGATTTTTTCACTGAAAAAGTTATTAAAATTACCAAGCATCGTAATTTAGGTTAAAACGTTTAAAGAAAATTATTTGTGTGTAAATTTTTTGAAATCTTCTTGTGTATATCTTAAAAAGTCATAACAATTTTATCGTATCTAATGAATAGCTTACTTAATATTTATTAATAAACCAATAGGTTAATTTTTTATGTTATGATAAAGTATTAAAATATGAACTATTGTGACATTATCTTAATGGTCGGTTTTATACAGTACATTATTTATAAATTTTCAACATTCGACTAAAAATAGGTAGATTTTGTCTAAAACATTTTTTCATATTTGTAATAGATGGCGCTGTAATGATATATATGATAATATTCTGCTAACACTGCTCTGGGATATTCCCAAATCTCTAGATAATTCTCGTGTGCTTGCATGAGGATTAGCGGCCGTTACTGCTAATACATTAATTTCATTATTTCCACCTGTTACTGTTGCTCGACGAACTCTTTTTTTCGGTTGAACACTCACGTTTGTAGTAAACTGCTTGACTGTACGGTGAAATGAAGTACGCGATCAAATTTTATCCGGAAAACGCTGAGCGTAGATATTAACGGCATCATCAAGATTCCTGCCTGCTTCTCCATAAACCAAAATCATTTCTATTTTTTCTTCCACTGTTAAAAAATCCATTATGAATAACTGCTTAACGAAATGAGGTCTTTTTGTTTGCAAATTAATCTTCGAACTAAATTGATTAAATAATGATAATAATAATTATTATTTATAACTAAATACCATTTTTTATATGTTTTTTTACCTTAAATGAGGTATTTTTATTAAAAATAGTACAATAATCCTTTTAATTAAAGGATTTAATGCTGGCAGGTAAAAAGTGACCATGGTGCGCAATTGATAATTATCACCAAATGAAATAATGTATAAAACTTAAACCAAAGGAAACTTAAATATTAGTTAAAAATCGTGGGTACTTAAAAAAATCAGATTTAATTTAATAAGATAATTATTACCAAAAAAGTGATATTTTTATGGAAAAATTATTGCAGAATCGTATACAGAAGAAAAATCGAACAAAATTGATTTTTTTTCATTACAGCGCCATCTATTACAAATATGAAAAAATGTTTTAGACAAAATCTACATTTTTTCGTAAAATGCATACTAACAAAGTTTCAGGTTAAATGACTCCCCCTGTATACTAATTAATTGTAAGGTGGTGCAAACTTGGTTTTGAGCTTTTCAAAAATCGATTAGCACCCAGACACGCAAGGTTATAAGACTGTTCGACATGACTCACATTTAATTTTATATATAAATAAGGTAATTACAGATTTTTAAAATTTTCGATATCTTAATTGATGCAATAAAATTTTAATTAACTATATTATTATGATTATCAAATTGTTTGAATCAAAATATTCAAGCTCCAGACAGATAAACAAAAAAGTTTATTACGTATTGCGAAAACCACGGTTTTCTTCTTTGATGTATATTTATCAGGTTTATTTTTCAATCAATCAATTATAATATTGTCTAATTTTAATTGGATGTACAGGGTGTTATGTAATTAATGTAATATATTAAAATACTGAATACCTTTTGACATCAGGTGTAACGGAAAAATATTTAAAAAAATTAAGATGATTGGGTTCTGTTTGTATTTTCGGTTTCTACAATCAAAATCATGAATTATAGCGTTTACAGAATGTTTAGATTAATTCTGTTTTTTTTTAAATATCAATTTAAAGTTTTAGTAATTCTGTATCCCGAAATATCGTAAAATAATAAATAATTAGTACCTACATAAATTATGGGAATTATTATTATTATTACACTCACAGGCAAAATAATCGATCCACACAAAAATTCTATAAATTTCAATCGCAAATAACTTTTTTATTTGATGTCGGATTTAAAGGAATATTAAAGAATATTCTAGATACATTAATGGAGAATCGCTCACATTTTAAAAAATTACTAAAAAATAGACGTACTTTTGTAATATACAGGTTTAAACAAAAATATGTTTTTTACCATAAGTTTAAGACACTCTGTAGAGTGGCAAAAACGTATATTGTTCTAAATTAAGTTTTATTTAACCAAAAACAAAACTGAAAAATAGATGTGACTTGATAATTTAAACTTAATTTAGAACAATATAGGTACGGTTTTGCCACTCTACAGAGTGTCTTAAACTTATGGTAAAAAACATTTTTGTTTAAACCTGTATATTATAATATACAGTTTATATATAAACGTACGTGTATTTTTAGTAATTTTTAAAATGTATCTACAATATTCTTTAATATTTGTTTAAATCCGAAATCAAATAAAAAAGTTATTTGCGATTGAAATTCATCGAAAATTTGTGTGGATGGATTATTTTGCCTGTAAGTGTACAAAAAGGAGAAATGAAAACCACTTTCAGAACCCCATAATTTTTGTTGCTTGTACTGTGTAATAAATTACATTAATTACATACCACCCTGTATAAAATCCTGCATTTTTAACCAAAAAATATTACATACTCTTATTTACTGTTGTAAAGCCTCGTTCCACAACAAACATATTCACATAATAAACTACTTTTTTAAATAAGTTTGTATAGGTTATACTATTACCGAAATTAACTAAAAAAAATACCAAAATCTACTACTGTTCAAAAACATACTAAAATTACTAAAAAAGATTTTAACAAACTACTAACATTTAATTATTTATTTGTTAATGTTTAAAAACAGTAGAAGATCCGTTGCAGGTATTTTAATATATCACAGCCGACTTATCTCGTCAAAAACGTCTTGCAAACTGACCTGTTGTTTTGTTTTTCTTCGCATCGCCTCTCTGATTGTGATTATTGTTGCTGTTTATGTCTTTCTTAATTTTTTTAATCTCCATCTTGTTGCTGCATTCGCTGCTTCTGCTGTCGATTTTCATGTTGTTTTTGTTCATTTGAAGAGTACAATTATTGTTGTTGTTGCAATTACACGACAAGCTGTTGGAGTTCGATTTAAGATACATGGGGAGACATTTATTTCCAATCACCGCACTTGTATTACACTCAACCACACTGAACACTTCACTCGGTTTTTCGGGTACTTTTTTCGTCGAATTTTTTCACCGCAGAGTGCTGTCCGGCTGCCGATGCTGTTTTGTTTTCAAAGAGATTGTGATTTACTTATTTATATTAATTATAATAATATCAACTCTTATCTGTAATATATGTTGTGCCGTTATTTGTTGGGTGGATATTTGAATACTGTATTAATGTTTTTCACTTTGGGTTCTTCTGGAATTATTCTGGAGGTTTTGTTCTCCCCACTACTAATTTGTTTACCGGTACTATACAGGGTGATTTACCAAACTTATTCATTAGAAGTTATGGAGATTAATATATTCATTTGAAATTTGAATAGCAATTTGATTTTTTTTTATATTTAAGAGTTTTTGAAATATTTAATTTTTTTTAAGTTTTGACAAATACATGGTCTACTAATATGTCTGTATTACCACTAATTGTAATGTTAAAAAGTTTATTTATGGACCATAAATATGGTGTACCTGTTAACTCTATCGAAAGCCATGGGTGATAATAATTACACTAGTAACCCAGACCGCAAAATCACATTCACTGCACATGTCAGGAATATTCCCAGGAATATTTCAAGCGTCCCAGAATATTCCCAGGAATATTCCTGGCATAATCAAATGACCGCTTTTTTGTTAACCCAGGCATCATAAAAAGAATATTCCATATAGGTATCTGCCTGCAGAAGACTCAAGGATTGTTAGGGGAATATTCCTTGATATGATTTGGGGATTATTCCCAGCCCTTATTGCCTCTTATACCCAGGAACTTAACTTAAGTATAGCCATTATTGAGTTACTGAGTAGATCAGTCCCACTCTAATCATTGTTTAGCTTTGCCATCACAGACGCACATCTCCAACTGATATTATTAACCTATCGGTATATATAGTTATCAAGTGTGCGTAAGCAACGGTGAGAGGTATTGCAACTAAACTAATGAATATTCACTGGGAATGTTCTTAGATGATGCTTGGAAGTTTTAGAGGATCATTCTAGGAATATTCCTAGAATGAAGCGGATTATTCTCTACGTTTTTAGTTGTTCTATCTAAATTGTAAAATTAGTGCAGTTTAGCATATAGGATAACGATTTTATAAGTCAAAAAGTGAGCGTTTCTGGTGTTTCACGATTCTCTATATCCTGAGCATTGTTAGATTTATTTGAAATTCTTAGGGAAACATTCCAAAATTACGGGCCTCCAAAAGTATAATATTTACTAACCCATCTACCACATAATCACAAATCACAACGTGGCAAAACGGAAAGACAGATTGACAGGATTTTTTTAATATTTCCAATAGTTAAAGGCACAATGGAAAAGATCATATACCTACTGATGTTACAAATAAAAAAATTAGCGTTTTTTAGGAAAGTTTTGCCCATAAACAAAACCAATGGGAAACGAGATAAGTGCCTGTGTAAGGAAAACTTCTTTGCATGCACTGTAAGGAAAATATTGACTCCCTATTTTCAGTCATGGAAACTTTTTCGTGTTTGTCTTTCTACAATCACCACCTGATATGCGTTTGTGGTTACAAAAGAGTTTTTATTTTCGAGAAACAACAAGAGATTTAAATAAAACATTATTAAGATAAGAATTAATAGTTATTTATTTGCAATATATTATTTTCTTTGACAATGATTATTGTACAAAACAAGATAAGAACAAATGCAATGCTGGAGGAAACCATACGATTTTTAAACGATGTTTTATATTTATTGATCACCCAGGAAATTTCCTATAATAAATAGTTTTCATGCATCTAATTAAGTTAAATTTCTTTAATTGGTATTAGCTTTAGTGGCGCCGGTATACGTTAAAGTTTTGCACTTTTTATTGTATTTTCAAAATCATAATTTTTGATTTAATAATTAATTAATGTTACACTCTGTATATTCAAGATAAATTTGACATGGTAATTTGTTATGATTCAGCAAATGGTCCAAACTAGATCAAGATATTTTCATTAAAAAATATATATAAAAATGTAAATGGGTCAATACTATGTATGAAGACAGCTGATATTATTTAAACAAATACTATTTAATTCAATATTTATTAAAGATAATAAAGTGTTTTTATTTTGGTGAGTAATGTTAAGTTTTGCACACGTTTACTCATTATTTAGATAGCCATGACTATTAAGGTAGTTGTCGTGCTATAAGCATACCATCAGAAAATTTTGAATTTTTGTATACTTATTAAGGACATGACAATACATATATCCTTAAAATTTGAAGTCGATTGACCGTCTATAACCCGAGATAAATTCAATTAAAAATTGGATAATTAACATGGATTGTATAGGCTTTCTGTAGTTCTGTACCAGTTTCTTAGTTATACAGAAAAAACTAACTGTCAGAAGCTTTCAAAAAACTAACATTGTTTTAATGTATTTTTGCTGAGTTTAAAAAAAAATAATTAAAAATTTTTGACCGTCCAATTGTTTATAAATAACCGTTTAAAGTTCAACAATTTGTAAAAAGTATACATCACTAGTGTCAGATAAAAACAACTTGGCAAGGCTGTACGCGAGTATAGATATAATTTCCGCAGTAAATTCAAACGTCTGATTCAGTCTCCAATATATCTATTGGTTGAGCATAAGCGACGTTGCCGGATTAAAACTTATGAAAATATTTGAAAGTATTACGTAAAAATAACGTCTCCAGGGTACAGTCTTGCGAACAAATTATGAATCACTTAGCTACCAGCTCGTATACTTTTACGTTGCGTATAATCTAAAAATTTTTGACAATATTGTACCACGACAACTACCTTAACTACTGTATTTTGTTTTAATTATTATTTGAACCGCTAGATTTAAAAATTGTTGGACAAAACATTAAAAATACGTCTTTTTGACGTATTTTTTTTAATTTTCAAAATGGGTCGTGTGGCATATCATTTAAAAGGTCTTTTGATGCTGATTATACGTGACTACTTATTTTTCCGATTGTACAGGGTGGAACAAAAAAAATTACGCTTTTCAAAATTTTTCAAAATGTTTTTAAATTGGGCAGTGTCAAAAATAACACGTTTTAAATTTAAGCTTAATCCATTTCTGGGGGGTAATGGGGTTAAGATAACATTTATGTGCGGAGGCCGATAATTATAATTATAATAAAAATATCACTTGGCAACAGGCTGTTACTAACAAGCCTCTAAGTACTTAAGATATTAAATTTAGAATTCTTGATTTTAAAATAAATTAACTGTGAAACATACAAATTAATAGTATTATGTTATTTTAGAGATAATTAATTGAATAACAAATATTTATGTTTGTAAAACAGTTATTTAACGTAATAATTAACTCGAATTTTCTATACACGACATATGCAGGGAGGTACTAATAGTACCGTACTATGCTCCACACCTCAAAGTCCCACCACGTGACCACGTACGGAACGCAGTCTTTTGAAAATTTGGCATTTAAGGCTTTTCAGGTTATGTATCTGTCAAAGTATAGTCAATGAAAGAAGTAATATTTATAGTGTTACCGCTTATGTTTAAGCGTTAAAAGTTAATAAATCTTTATAGTATCACAATAACAATGGTTGGTTTAAGAATTTAGGAATATAAATACTGCATTTAATAAAATTCCAAAGTGTAAGGTGCAATATAAGTGATATTTTTGTGCATTGGGTCTACATTTATCCATAAAATAGTTTTAACTAAACAGCATTTATTAAAAAAAATCTAACTTCTCTAATATAAAATAAGAATATCTGTATCAAAGGTAGGTTAATGTATTAGAACAAAAAATATCATCTAATTTTGTATTTTAAGGTTAGAAAAATCTATTTTGACCAAAATAAATAAGTGAATTATTTGAAAGAGTCTGTTAATATGGTCATAAATAAATATAGGTATACTAAATAATTGTTGAATATAGTTCAAATTAAATTGAAGCTTTTATACTTCTAACGACAAAACTTGTGCATACCTCTCGGCATACCTACTTTAAGTTAGATTATAAGAAAACAAACAATTTTTAGAGAAACTTGCAATGTGAAAATATTTAATACTCCCATGACATGTGATTTATTAAAATTTTTAAAGTTATAATGATTTTTCGATGTAGATCAAGTTCAGTTAAACTATTTGTATTGGCAAAACTTTATGTAGGTACACTTTAAGCTGGATAAGAAAAATTACCACATTTTTAAATACCATATTATACAGTCTTTTAAATAATTCAAAATACTTATTTCTTTTGGTCAAAATAAATTTTTCTAACCTTAAAATTACAAAATTAGATGATATTTTTGTTATAATATATTAACCTGCCATAAAAACAGATATTCTTATTCCATAATAGAGAAGGTAGATTTTTTTAGTTATCATTATTTCATGGAGAAAACCAGTTATTTGGACCAAATGCACAAAAATATTACTTATTTGGCACCATACACTTTAGAATTTCATTAAATGGAGTATTTATATTCTTAAATTCTTAAACCATCCATTGTTATTGTGATACTATAAGGATTTATTAACTTTTAACGCTTAAACATAAGCGGTAACACTATAAATATTATTTCTTTCATTGACTATACTTTGACAGATACATAACCTGAAAAGCCTTAAATGCCAAATTTTCAAAAGACTGCTTTCCGTACGTGGTCACGTGGTGGGACTTTGAGGTGTGGAGCATAGTACTTTGAATAATATTAATAATAATAAAAATAACTGCTTATGTTGCTATTTTTTTAAGTGTATATTATGATATGTCGCTCTTGCTATCATACCCGGGTGATTTATGAAGTGCAAACTTTTGACGTCTAATATGTATAATTTTTGTTTCAGATGACTTTAAAATAAACAAACCGTCTCGAAATGCTCCTGTCCCTATTTTACATGTACGCCACTGTGCTTCAATGGCTAAGGCTGGGCGCCTTAAAAACAAAACTAAATGGCACGTTAAATTCCCAAAACGCGCTTTTGGTCTGCAAAGAAATCGTACTGTGCGAATCCAAAAAACCCATTTGTTTGGAAAATCTGCTTTTCAAAAATGGCGATAGAGTTGCTTGTACAGTGGTGCCAAAGGTAAGACTGCTATGCATTTATATAGTTGAGATCATAAAGTTAATTTTTTTTTATCTGGACTGCGGCAACGTTGCAAATTTAGGGGGTTGGTTGGTATCTACGGAACCAAATTTGGTTGCATTGATTAAAACAAACTAAACTAGTTATGGGTGACTTTTGACCTCATTTTGTTTATATAGGTTTCGGAGAAAATTAAACAGTATTTTGTTATGAGAACATATATATAATATAATAAATATACTGTTCCAGACCGGGCCAGTCACTTTTTCAAACAGTTTCCGAAATATCTGTGTTTTCTAAATTTGAATGCAAGGGATGTGACAATATTATACATTAAATATCTTAAAATCAAATAATACCACACATCAGTGGCGGCTGGTGAATTTTGGGTATACCGATATCTCAATTATTAGATATGGGACCCACACCAAATTTATATGAGTTTATAATGACATTAAAAAAACAAGTTCTGCGCAAGCAGAATTTAAATTGAAGTTTGCGAAAAAAAGATACCCGAAACATCGAACATGGAACTGACGACACGGTACTGATGAATGGGATACAAATTTGAGATTATAATTCGGAATTAAGTATTTTACTGACATTTTTTATTAGTGGATGCTACTTATCAACAAATCACATATAGCCTTATATAAATTGCAATGAAATATATATACGTAAGAAAATAACTACTCACCACAGTACTGAAATTTTGACTGGAACTATACGTGCATTCTCCACAACTTCGCCGCTTGCATTGTTTTCAAGATGACTGTCGTGCAAAGGGCGGGCTCTGTGGTGAATTTTTTACCAACACTTAAGTTAAAACGAGGACTTGACGTTTAAACTTCAATATTTCGCAGGAATTTTGAATTTTAACATTGGACACAGAACTGACGGGTCAAAGTGAGATTATCAATTTTTTTAAAATTGCTATTATTCGAATCTATGATAAAATATGAAAAATACATTATATAATGTTTTATAGTTTGTAGTGAAATTGAAAAATTTAAGATAAATTGAATATATTTTAAAATAAAATCACTCAAATATTTGATTCAGGAGTTGTGACACGCCAAGGTAGGTACTGATGTTTTGAATATTTATTATGTTTTTCTACAAACGTGCTTTTGAAAAAATACATTAAAATTGGGTGGACAAGTTAAAAAACCTGGATCTTTTGTAATATACTAAAATATTTACAAAAAATATTAAAATACCTGCTCCATTGACTGATGACATCAAGTTGTCTAACTTTTGTAGAATCACCCATATATGTATATAAGAATATAAGAATTGTGGTTATTGTTAAATTCAGTAAATATGTTATTTTTCACTTTACCTAATAAAAAATAATATAAAAAAAGATTGTTTAATCCTATTAAGAGTGTAAATGATGGTATTAATTAAGTAAATAATAAATAACTTTAATCTACAGGGGGTTAAGATTACTGACCCTGTCGCACATTGAACGAGATTGTAATTCTAGTTGGACAAATACTATACTTATAGTATTTACATTAATAAAAAAATTGCATTTCTGCAGCATTCCTAGAAGAAATAAAATTCAAGTAACATAACAACTTTTACCAAGCAGTATCAAGTATTTTTAAATAGTTAAAATGACTCTTGTCCACCTTAATTTCCAGACTTGAACCGTTGTGTTTTGTGACCTTATTAATTAGATAAAAATGTCGTATTTATTTCATTTTTAACTTTATGCGAAACTTTGGGTTCAATTATAAATAAGTTAATGTAGTTAAGGATTTATTTTTGGACTAATGGATAAATATTGACTCAAATAATATCAAATGTACGTCAAACCACCAAGCAGAAATAATAACAGGGTTATAGGGTCAGTTTTGCACTTGTACACTATGCAAAAGTGAAAGTGTCGAAAAGCAGGTAGCAATTGCTTCTCACCCTGATAGCAAAATTTGATTTTAAGAATCTTCCAAGAAGATATGACCCGGAATAATGGAATATTCTTAGAACCTTCCCTTATTGCTAAGAATGTTCTTAGGGACTTTTAAAACATTCAATAGATACCCTTTTAATGATGCAATTAGATTCTTAAAAGCTTCTTAAAACCTTCCTAAAAAGCATCCTAAGAACATTTTAAGAATACGTTTTTGGAATGTTCTTAGAAGGTTTCTTGTGGAGCTTCTAGGAAGCTTTTGAGAATATTTCCAAATATGTCAGATACCCACGTTCTAATATGTTGCATTCTATATTCGTAAAATTCTTCAGGAGACGACAAATACGCCTCACTGTCATAATATGACAGTGAAATGTATTTGTCGTCCCCTTAAAAAATTTTGCGACATATTAATTTATATTTATTTAAAAAAATTAAATAAACAATTTGACCTCCAAACCATAAGTTGTATGACATTATTTCATAAAAAGTAAAATTGGAAAGTTTTGTGGGATAAGTCAGATTAGATTGAAATTGAAGATAGTTGGGATTAACAAAGCTGAAATATGCAACACATTGTTAGTATTTTGGTATTGTTGGTATTTTGGTATTTGGTTATTCGTAAAATACGTAATCACTCACTTGTTATGCTATAATGATAAAAAAATAAAAATAAATCTAATTAGTTTAAAAAATAATCAGTTATATTACAACAAATATTATTATAATAAATAATTTATTACTAATGAATTTAAAAATACAGGGTGTTGGGTAATTAATGAATAGAAGTTTTTTATATTTTTTTGTGATACGCCACTTTTTCTTGCAAAAAATAAATAAAAACACAACAAATACAAAAGTTTTGTCCTTAAAGCTCTAATACCCTTCTGTATTTATTTACCCATCCAGCTATTAGGTTAAGCAATGATTAGAAAATTTAGTACTTATCTTAAAAACTCCATAACCACAAAATTAATTTTTTCATCGGTTTTTCTTTATGTTTACTCAGATGAAATTAGAACAAGTTCACAGGTTAAACTTTAAATATACAATTTGTGTAAATAAATCCTTAGTGAAGATATTTACAATTTGGGCCCATAACCTAAAATTTGAAAGAAATGCATGGATTCTGTCATAAGTTGCCAGATTTTGTTTGAATTTACCTTCATTACAAAAATGACATAATTAACAATTAATAAATAAGCCACATTAACAATTTTCATTGTTGATTTTGTCATTTTTGTAATTAATCTAAATTTTAACAAAATTTGGCAACTTTTTCGACAGAATCTGAAAACGCCGGTTGTTACCAACCATAACATAATAAATTAAATTAGGCAACCAGATTAGCCTAAAGTTTCTAGTCGATCAGTGGCGTACTTTTTGGTAGGATAAAGGTTATTATAAATTATTTTTAGTTTTTAGAATTTAAAAAAAAGCAATCTTTTTTACCGGCAAATAAATTGTCATTATCAGTTTGTCGAATTTTCCTGTTAAATTGAAATTTATTTCTTTCCCTTTAGTTCCCTACAATCTGGGGATTTTGTTTGACAACGTTGCCAAGTGTACGACCTTTTGTTTCAGCAAAAAATTAATTTGGGACAATGGGCACTTTTTCCGAAAAACCTGGACAACTTTCCCATACCTATCAAAATCGTTTACACTGTTATAGACGAACCTTATATACACATAATGCTACAAGCTGAACTTGACAACTATGTAAAGCATAACTGTGGCAACATTGCGGTAAGTGTATAAAGATTTTAATTGTTTTCTTATAAATACATAAAAAGGATAGTTTGTTTGTTTCAACTCTATTTACGTTTACTTAAAAATAAGAATATTTGAATTTTTAATAATAGTTTTATAAAAACATGCAAAAAAGTGTAGTAATTGGACATTTTATATAGTAATTGGACACATGGATCATAGTTATTGGACATACAATTTTTATATAAACATAACAACTTTACATCAAATAACATAAATTGTTAAATATTTTTTAAAGATAAATTGCTGTTTTAGGTAATTTTTTTTATTTCGTTTTTGTAAATATCATAATATTCATATATTTCTTTCTCGGATTCCTCATCCCTTTTCTAGATTCTGAAGGTAACTACTAATTCCTTGGTCTGACTTCTGAAATAGTGTGTTGCAAATATCATTAAGTAATCTCTAGTTTGTGAAGCATTTATAATGTTTAGGCCGGAACAGGATGATTCATATATATCGAATATTTTTTCGGGTGGTATGTTAAAAGTATTTTCCGAATTTATTAATTTTGTTGCCATTAGTTTTTTATGTTCTCTATTTAAATCACTGTTATTCTGCAAGATGTCCTGTGACGAAGAAATCACTATATTACTTACTCTCTAAAAATGAATTAGTCAAAAATGCCATAGCGAAAAAGCAGCTACTAATAATTCTCGTCAACGGCAATTTGTATCCAGGACATTTAGCAGTCAATTTCTATGAAATTATTCGCTGAATCTGAAAATGTCGTCAAAAGTTATATTATGAAGTATAATCAATTTTACATATAATATGGAATTGACTATATCTCAAAAACTGCTTAACTTTTATAGTTTTTGACGGTCTTTTCGGATTCAGGGGACAATTTTACATAAGAATTGGCTGGTAAATGCCCGGAATACAAATAGAGTATGATATTGGACATATGTCCAATAATAGAAATTTATATTTTTTACCAACCAGTAATTGGACACTGGCCATTTTACTGTTTGTTTTCAGAATTAAAATTAAAACGCATTAAAGTGACAATGTTTAAACCATGAGGAACACATTTATACCACACACTGATCTGTACACTTTTTAGAAATATGTTTTATTGTAATTTAAACACAGCCCTGCTCTTAACAAAAAAACAAAAATCTTACCACCAAAGTAACTTGCGAACTTTTTTGTCCTATATTAGACTAATATTTTAGATCGAAAATTTTGGCGACCTAATAGCCTGGAGGACCGCCGAAAAATTTGAGGCGATTCTCAAAACAGACATGAAAAATCTAACAAAATTAGTAAATTGTTTTTCAAGGAACGAAGAAATAGATATTAACCATGAACTACAACTCTTGAAAATTGAAAGTGAGTACTAAACCCTTAGTGGACAAAAATTTGATACTACGGATTTATTTAATTTTAGCTGTGGAAATAATGGGACAAGCTGGTAAAATTAAGCACACGAAAAAATACCCGCTGGAAAATAATTTCAAAACGTTTGGGTCTCCTGTTAGGTGGCAAAAATTCACCGAAGAAATCCGAGATTTGTACTCCAAAATGAGGGAAGATAATAAGTAAGTTTTTCAGATTTTTCGTCGAGAATAAAAAACATGTTATTTTCGGACTTTTTAGCCCAAAAATAATGATTGAAAGTGGATCCGTCAGTTCAACAAAATCGGATGAAGAAACCAAAAAAGTGCCTGTGTCTGAGGTGATTGTGAACACCCTGTATATCATATTATTACGTTGCATTTTTTAGGTGAAACCTATCAAAAAAGAAAGCAAAAGGCAAGAGGTCAAAAATACTTTGGACGTCACATCTAGGTCCAGACACAAGTCCAAAGATAAGTCCACTGATAGACCAAAGGTAAGCAAAGAAGAAACCAAAAAGGAAACCAAACAAGAACATAGAACGGCTGTGAAGGTAAAAGAAGAACCCAAAGTTAAAGAAAATGGAGTCAAAGACAGTAAGTCTGGAAAGTTGATTTCAGAAAAGGAAGATACATCAAAGGTGGTGCCAAAAATAGTGACTGAAGATCTGAACAGTGCTACCAGTAGTGCAAAACATAAAGAAACCAAAAATAAAACCAAAAGCCCAGAAGAAGAAGCAACTCCTAATAAAAAAGACACCAAAGGAAAACCGAAAAAGCAAGAATCGAAAAGAGATGTTGAAGAAAAAGAAAACGAAAAATCATTGGGGAAGAAAATATCCAAAATGCTGGACAAAGACAAACATAAGAAAGAGAAAGAACCAAAAACCAAAGACAAGGATAAGAAAGAACGTAAAAAGCTTAAAGACGCTTTCAAATCTGAATCGTTATCTAAAAAAATCGATGAACCAGGAACGTCAAATGGAAATTTAACTCTCACCTCAACCACCAATGATACAGCTAAAAGTTTAAGTGATAATATTGGAAATGGAGAAGCAACTTTAAATGGAAATGTTGCTTCAGTCAAACCACCAAATATTTTGGTTTATGCTGACAGTTTAGTCGCCAAAGAAAACGTCAAAGATGTTTTGAACAATATGTTAAATAAAGACAAGTAAGTATAATAATATATATATATGTATATGGGGCATTCCACGCCAAATTTTTTTAATATTTTTTAGTATTCCTTGAAAGAGCTTTCTCAGTAAATTTTGAGATTTTTTCACGGGTTTTCACGGGTTCAAAAGATATCAAATTTTCACTAAAACTTTTTTTTTGTTTTTCGCTCATAACTTCTTAAAAATGGTCCAAATCAAAATGTTCATTCTATATAAAATTTTCGTTTTTAAATGTACTTTTCGAAAAAAATTATATTGCAAATATTTGAAGCGTTTTAAGTCAAGATTTTTGAGTTTTAAATTTTTATTTTCAACTTCTATCTATTCAAAAACTATTTAGCCTTGTCTGGTAGTGGGCCTTCCATAATTAAAAAAAAAATGATTCCATGCTTCAATATTTATTATTAAGTTCAAAATAGAAACACAAGAAACACTGAATCGAGCTTCCAATAGTGAATAATATAACGGAGTTTATGATACGAATAAACAAACTACGTAACTGTCAGAATAATAACGTGGGCAAGTCTTTTCAAATTTAAATAAAAAATTCATGAAGATACTAATAATTAATTAAAAAAATTACATTGCTACAGAAAAAGCATTATAAAATAAAAATTTACATAAATTTTTAAAAGAACACGAAAAAAATAAAAAAGATTTTTATAATTGCTCATAAATAGAATTAACTTAAACTAATTTATTTTAAATCCCTATCTAAAAAAGTCGAAAATCGAAACTTATAATATTTTTTAGAGAATTTTTTTTTTAATTTTGAAAAATCGATAAAAATAGTAATTATGGAAGGCCCACTACCGGACCAGGCTGAATAGTTGTTGAATAGATAAAAGTTGAAAATAAAAAATTTTTCGCAAAAATCGAAGAAGACACCCATTTTTAAAAACACGATTTAAACTTTAAAACTCAGAAATCTTGACTTAAAACGCTTCAAATATTTTCAATATATTTTTTTCGAAAAGTACATTTAAAAACGAAAATTTTATATAGAATGAACATTTTGATTTGGACGATTTTTTAAGAAGTTATGAGCGAAAAACAAAAAAATCTCAAAATTTACTGAGAAAGCTCTTTCAAGGAGTACTAAAAAATATAAAAAAATTGGAGCAAAAAATTTTTTTTAACCATGCTATTTGGCGTGGAATGCCCCATATATATCTAAAAATGTTATACGCTAAAGAAGTATCGGGTTTTCGCAACGCGCGCGCCATCTGGTGGACTTAAGAAATAAATAAATAGTTGGTTTTTTTACAAAAGAGAGGAAGGCAGAAGTCTTACTCGGCAAATTTTGTTCAATTGCACAGCTAAATCGCTCACGTTATTTGTGTTTTACGTTGCAAGGAAAAAACTAAAAAACTGGTTTAGTACTCGATTTCTATTGATTATTCCTTATATCATTGATTAAGAAACTCGACGCTTAAATGCTTATATAGTTACGTTAGTGTGTGTATTTTATCTGAGGGATCATGATAAAATTCAAGAACTGAATCGTTGCATTTTCATGTTTTGTCAAAGGATCCAATTCGGTGAGTACATTTATTGGTGCAGAATTAACTAATGATAACTTTACCTAATATAATTTATATTTAAGTTTGGACATTTTTAAGAAATTAGTAAAAAATAATTTTTGCACAAACATAACCTTAAAATCAACCATTTTTATGTTTGAGTTCTCTAAAAAACGCCGACAACTGCATTTTAAACAACAAAATATACCTACGAATTCATGGCAACATAATATTATATATAATACATAATATAATGGTATTTTACCGTTGAGTGGAAACTATCTTAATCAACGCTTTTAATAATGCTAAATGTTGTTTAAATTTAGACGACTTATTTGTTTGACGATTTTTACTGAATTGAAATGTTACAGTTTTCACGTTAATCACTACTAAAATGTGTATTTATTGCATCTAATAGGTACAATTTATATTTACAGAGACTGTATGCAATTTATTTCTTCATTCAGATTAACACTGTTTATTGGAAAACCGGTTAAAAACTCAACCCAGGATTTCCTCTCGAAATACACCCAACAACACAACAAATCGAGCCACGGTTTTTTTTCCCGAAATTTTTTAACATTTTCCGGCTTTATTCTCAAAAACACTCGTTTGTAACGTAAGCGTTTGACAGCTGATTATTAAAAGTTGTACTTTTGTTACGAGTGGTGGCGCTACTAGCGATACTTCTTTAGCGTATTATTAACATCTTATGTCAATAATAACTATTTTTAGATACACTGTCTATGACATGCCAACCAATACATCCCCAGTGTGGAATTCCTCGACTGTTTTGGTTGTTGTTTGCGGACAAGTTCCGCAAAATTTGACCAACAATTTACTTCAGTATCTTTTAAATGGAGGTCAATTGTTGTGCCTGTGCAGCGACTTATTGTACAGCGTGTTGCATACTTTTACCACAGCAGAGGTAACAGTACACTTCTTTCATTTAACATACGGACCTAAAAGAACATATTGTATTTATTATATTTGCCTGTATCTTCTAAAGTTTTCTACTCATCAGTGCGGCCCGTGACATTTCATTTTGGTGAGGCAGAGGCAGGGTTTCGCCTCCATTTGAAGGCGAAGAAATTTTTTTAAACCCAACTTAAAAAAACTGACGTCGCAGTTCACAACCTATACTTAAAACCAAGTAAAAAACTTAGACTGTGGTGGGGAAGGAATCCTCTACTTTGTCAATGAAATATATTTTATTGTAAAAATGACGTTTATTTTAAATAAACCTCATTTTTGTCCAATTAATATTTCATTGTTCAGCAAGAACCACGTGAAGGTCAACATTATCGTTACAATTTCTCACCGTAATATCCATAATGACTAAATTCACATAAATCACCAAGTTCAATTAACTAAACCCGCAGAATAAACCACTTACAAAAGAATCATAAAATAGACAAACTCATAGAAAAAGAATAAACAAAATATTGCGTAAATAACCGCAGATTTGTTCTTTAAACAGTTCAGAATTTTATAACCAAAACAAACCTAAAAAAGGAATCTGTATTTATTTTATTGCTTACTGTGGGCTACAAGATGATGATAGTGTTAAAATATGTTTATTTTAGAATAGAAATATAATTTCGATTAAATCGATTTATTATACCATTTATTATTGAATTTTGAAAAACGTGTGAAGTATAATTTATCTAAAATTCCGCAACAGTGTTGCCCCAACACCTGCTTATCTCCTTGGATGTAGGCGTGCCTGCCTCGCTTATGCTAATACGAGAGAAGGAGACAACTATGATATCGCATTGTAATAGAACGAGACAACAAGGCTAACGCCAATCGTGAGTCTAAATTAGTTCAGGCATGCTTCTGAGCCAATCATCTAGCTATAAATATTAGTTTTAATTGCGGTCGTTTCAAATTCAAATAATTTAAATGTTGCTGGGTATTCCACGTATAAAATCAATCAATTTTATTGACTATTTCACAATTCATGTAATCCAAATATTAAAAATTTATAGTATATTATAGAAAGTAAAATTTTTTTAATTCTCTATGATGAGGCATCTGCCTCCCCTGACGGGCCGCCACTGCTACTCATCCACTTGAAATTTGGTACTCATTTAAGACCATTGTTAAAGTGCATTGTGTTAAAATTTTAAAACTGTAAATTGACAAACTTTAAAGATATATGTCGATTTAAAAAAATCCAACACTTATTAGCTATAACTATAGTGGTGAGTTTACATAATAGTCTTCGTTAGGTTCGCGAACACGAGTTGGTCCGTTTTTCCTACGGCCAATGGAGACAGGTGCAAATGATGCACCACATTTTTTGCTATCAGGCGTCACCCACCAAAAAACAGTTCTCTAGAGAGTCGGAGAACTCAAATCCTGGGTAAGAATGTTATTATAATGAACGTTAAGGTGAATAAAACGATTTTTTGTAGCAGCGGTAACGGTTCGAGTCCAATTTTTCCCAGAACGCCATCTTCCGTGGAGATCCAACATAACGGAAAAGATTATTTAATACAGGTTAAATTTTATTTCTACACTGACGTGAATTTCAATCGCAAATAACTTTTTTATTTGATGTCGGATTTAAACGAATATTAAAGAATATTGTAGATAAATTAATGGACAATCGCTCACATTTTAAAAAATACTAAATAATAGACGTACGTTTATAATATACAGGTTTAAACAAAAAGATGTTTTTTACCATAAGTTTAAGACACTGCAGAGTGGCAAAACCGTATATTGTTCTAAATTAAGTTTTATTTATCAAGTCACATCTATTCTTAACAGTTTTGTTTTTGGTTCACCTCGATATGAGTACCTTAGATGCAAAACTCGGTTTTTGCAAATTTAAAAAAAAAAAAAATTGGCTTTAAATTCTGTTTGGTGTTCGTCCTAGATAAATGGCGTTTATAAAACTTGATACATAATAATATATATAATATAATATTATTATGTATCAAGTTTTATGAACGCCATTTATCTAGGACGAACACTAAACAGAATTTAAAGCCAATTTTATTTTATTTTTTAATTTGCAAAAACCGAGTTTTGCATCTAAGGTACTCATATATTTATTTTTGTGGAAAATATGGATTTTTTTAAAAAACATTGCAATTTCCATTTTTTTTCTGTATGAAGAACTAAGGTTGCTATGGTCCATGCATAGGCTATGGAGAATGACAGTGACAGTTTTGTTGAATCATACCATACTTGGACATGTCATACACGGCTTTCAAAAGCTATCAAATTGTTTTTTGCAAATTAATGTTTAAATTTTGAGGTGTCTTCTTACTTTATAAAATGGATATGTCTTCGACTGATGTTGCCAGAGCTATTAATTTAATCCAGGATGGTCGGTCACAGTATTACGTGGCAAGTGTTTTAAACGTCATAAGAAGTAAAGTACAAAGGGCAACATCAGTCGGAGACATTTTTAAAAGTAGGAAGACACCTCAAAATTAACAATTAATTTACAAAAAACAATTTGATAGCTTTTGAAAGCTGTATATGACATGTCCAAGTATGGGATGATTCAACAAAACCGTCACTGTCATTCTCCATAGGCTATAGATGGACCATAGCAACCTTAGTTCTTCTTACAGGAAAAATATTGAAAATTGCAATGTTTTTTAAAAAAATCCATATTTTCCACAACAATAAATATATCGAGGTGAACCAAAAACAAAACTGTTAAGAATAGATGTGACTTGATAAATAAAACTTAATTTGAAACAATATACGGTTTTGCCACTCTACAGAGTGTCTTAAACTTATGGTAAAAAACATCTTTTTGTTTAAACCTGTATATTATAAACGTACGTCTATTTTTTTAGTAATTTTTAAATTGTGAGCGATTGTCCATTAATTTATCTACAATATTCTTTAATATTCGTTTAAATCCGACATCAAATAAAAAAGTTATTTGCCATTGAAATTCATCGAAATTTTGTGTGGATCGATTATTTTGCACGTGAGTGTAGATTAAATTTTTTTATTAACTTTCTTATAGGTTCAGGTATTGGGGGCTGAAGAAACATGGCAGACTCCGAGCTTGATGCTGGCAACAGTGAAAGGGTCAAAAGGAAGGGCGATTTTCTCCCAGGTAGATTCTAATCGGAAAATTTCGTTACCATATGTTTTTATATTTCTTGTAGGTTCATCTTGAAATAAATCCTTCTCAATACGAAGAAGACGAAAACAAATTTGCAGCCCTGAAGGATTCTGATCAAGCAAGGCTGGAAATTTTCAAGGACATCCTCACAAAACACTTCGAAATCGACTGTAGCGTGTATGCGGCGTTGCCGTATACTCCAGCGTATTTCCTAGGAAGACACGATGTAAGAGCAACTTTTTTAATATTCGTTCGATAGAAACATTATTTTTTGCAGCTGAAACTTAAAATGCTCTCAGAATGCGACAGCATTGTGAATAACAAAATAACAACGAATAATTTGGAAATTAATTTTTGCGGAAAAAATGTCGAACCCGAAATACCAACCAATAAAAATTTACCTGTCATGGTGCATGCATGTCCAACGAATTTTTCTACCGTCAACTATTTTGAAGTGAGTACATTGGTAATTTTCCCTTAATTTTTACTTTTGCTGGAGACTAGGGATTATTCATTTCCGCAAAGTTTTTGTTTTCTTCGGTGCTCAAGCAAAATATTAATCTGCATATAGAAAAAAAAATTCTCAACAAGTTTGAGCTCTTAATATAAATTTTAAGTACTTACTATTTAAATTTAAAGTTTTACCGTTTAAAATGCATGTAAAAAATATATTTTTTTTTTCAAATTTCTAATGCTTACCCATCTTTGACAATATTGCAAATCGGTTTAATTCACCTTATGGGGAATTTCACGCTCTTTAAAATTGCTTTTGAGTTTTTTTTTGTAACTCGCATTGGTTCACCAGTAGGAGTCGTCAAAGGACAGTTTTTGAAAAAAATCGTTTTTTTTTTAATTTTTTCTAACAAACCGCAAAAAGTAGGGAGAAAAAGGGCTGAATCATAAAAAAAAGTTATCCAACCAATATTTAATGAATTTACTGCCATTTTTATTACTGAAAACGTAAGAAATTGATAATTACCAACTCATAATGTTATTTAGATTGATTTTTTCTATTTATTATCATTATATTTCCCTACACTAAGAAGTTTTTTAAAATTATTGATTTCTCACTTATAATGAATATGAAAACAACAGATAAATTCATAAAAAAACAATAAGAAAATTGTAACGTGGATTTTGTAATTTTTCAACATTTCTGTCATATAGCAAAAAAATAAAAATGAAGATTATTTAATTTTTTGAAGCGAAATTTGAAATATGTTACATAACCTTCTGTATATTCCGATTAAAGTTTTGTTGTTTTTTTATGAATTTATGTGTTGTTTTCATATTCATTATGAGTGAGAAATCATAATAATTTTAAAAAGTTCTTAGTGTAGGGAAATATAATGATAATAAATAGAAAAAATCAATCTAAATAACATTATGGGTTGGTATTTATCAATTTCTTACGTTTTCAGTTATAAAAATGGCAGTAAATTCATTAAATATTGGTTGGATAACTTTTTTTATGAATCAGCCCTTTTTCCTCACTACTTTTGGCGATTTGCTCGAAAAAATAAAAAAAAAACGTTTTTTTTCAAAAACTGTCCTTTGACGACTCCTACTGGTGAACCAATGCGAGTTACAAAAAAAAACTCAAAAGCAATTTTAAAGAGCGTGAAATTCCCCATAAGGTGTATTAAACCGATTTGCAATATTGTCAAAGGTGGGTAAGCATTAGAAATTTGAAAAAAAAATATATATTTTTTACATGCATTTTAAACGGTAAAACTTTAAATTTAAATATTAAATGCTTAAAATTAATATTAAGAGCTCAAACTTGGTGAGAATGTTTTTTCCTATATGCAGATTAATATTTTGCTTGAGCACCGAAAAAAAAACAAAAACTTTGCGGAAATGAATCACCCTACTGGAGACCTTATTTAAATACTCCGACATTGTCAAATTGACAGTAATATTTATTATTGATAATTATTATAAAAAAATTTTGTTTTAAAGCGTTCTTGAAGACCATAATAAAACTTAAAATGTTACTTGGGCTTGTCCCAAACCTGTTTTTTAACTTATATGAAAAAACTGTAATAATGAAAATGTTTTAAAATGATTTCTATAAGAAAAATGTTACACTTTTAAGAAAAATACTTGTCGATTTTTTATTAACATTATGTTTTTTAAAATTTATACATAACCTCAATATTTTACCTACCATTGGTATCAAAAATAAATACAGCTTAATAAATACAAATATTAAAATATTAATTAATTATTTAAATTTTTTTATACAGACTGTTATGTAATTAATATAAAATATTAAAATACTGAATACCTTTTGACATAAGGTGTAACGGAAAAATATTTAAAAAAAATATTTCCCCAGAGATAAAGAAAAAATACGCATTAGAAGTTTTTTATATTTTTTGTGATACGCCACTGGTTACACACTTGTGTTCTGTGAGTACATAGATACCAACCGACAATTTTTCTTGCTGTGGGTTTGACTTTCTGAAAAGTTAGAATAACATTAATTTTACATTACAAACTTTTTAAGGCATCACAAATACAGTTATAAATTATAAGTAAAAAGCAAATGTCTGGAAGGAAAAGTACTACCCACTTGACAAGGATCTGTTGCTTAAACGTTTTATTACTGTTAACGAGTTACTGTAACGTGTCCAATAAGGTAACTTAAACGTAACGGCATCGTCACAGTTACAGTTAATGTCCGCCTTCTGCAACGTAACATTGTGACGGTATTTTTAAAACGCTTATGTAACGTTCCGCTTGTGATGTTACATATGGTGGTACAGCGCAGCATCTATTTAACGTTATTATCAAAACGTTTATGTAACGTTCCGGTTGTGGTGTTACATATGTTACTGTGGCATAACAATGGCGGCTGCTGGATTTTGCGTATACCAATATCTTAGTTATTAGACATGGTACCCACACCAAACTTATATGAGTTTATAATGACACTAATTTAACAAGTTCTGCACAAGCAGAATTCAAATATAAGTTTGCGAAAAAAAAAAATAGTTTTTGCTCCGCCTACCCTGCAGCCTGGCCCTAATAAAGATAATACAAATTTAAGTATATAAACTTAAATTTGGATTATCTTTAATAGGGCCAGTGCAATTTATAATTTACCATAGTTTATCAACAAATTTTAAATCAAAATCCAAATATTACAGATTGTATACCATAAATATGTAATACTTGGATTTTTTAAATAAATTTTGAAATTTGTTAATAAACTGGTGAATTATAAATTGCACTATTTAAATTTTTATTATCTTTATTAGGGGGGCCAGGCTGCAGGGTAGGCAGAGTTTAAACTATATTTTTTTCGACAAATTCTATTTAAATTGTTAATTTAGTGTCATTATAAATTCATATAAATTTGGTGTCTAATAACTGAGATATGGCATATGCAAAATCCACCAGCCGACACTGTGGTAATAATGTAATTTATGAAATAAAAATGTTTCACTTAAAATTATAAAAAAATTTATTAAATATTTTAACAAAACTAAACAAATATTCTTTGTGATTAAAACAAGAGTTAGTTGTACTTTCTGAATATATTAAAATTATTTTCTCGACTAGTTTCGCCTATTCGGCATCATCAGGAGATGTCGTCAAATTATACATAATAGGTCATCAAAATAATAATTAATCTTAACATATTAAATTTTTTTTAAAACTTAAACATACATAAAAGAAGCGTGCAGATATATTATATTATTAATCAACAACCAAATATTCTTTGGTTTCTTTATTCTCTACTCATTCATGGTCATTTAAAATTATTCAACGGCATTTTTTTCAATTGCAACTTTTTCCCGTTTTAATCGCTGGTTTCCTTGACGGAAAAAAATCCATGGCGCTTTTCTCGAATATTTTCAATATTAGTGCCGGGTAGTACCGTTTTTACCGCGCCTAGGCATAAAAGAAAATAAGTTAAAAGACATATTCATTCAATGTACCATCAAGTTTTAAAAGTTACTCATGTATATGTGTATGTATTAATAATACATTTATTTTATTTCTTTTTTTATATAAGAAAACTATAGAAGAGTTACCAATTTATTGTAAACATCTTCCGCAGTTAACACATTCTTCAGTTGTTTAAGTTGTTCCAATGTGTTGCATGGCAATTGAGGTCCTACATTTTCGACTCCCTCCTGCGGATACTGCACGTTTACAGAAAGCTCCAGTTTGTTAATCTTGTCTAGCAACAGTTTCTGTATAGTTTGAATATTTATCAAGTAATTAATGACGCGTGACTCAACTAAAAAATAAATAGTTACTATTGGAACTGGACTTACTCACACTTCTTACAAGTTTCAATATCAGATGCAATAATAATGGGGAATTCATCTTATGCATCAACTGGATTTGCCTCAGCTAGATTCGCTTCTATTGGATTTTCCTCTGAAATTATGAAAACTTCAGTAATATTCATAAAATTTCTCTAAAGTATTACCTTCTTGCACTTGGTGGTTTATCTCTGGAGATGAGCTCAGGTCAGACAGTCCATCATTTGACCTTGGAAACTCTTAACAGTGTGGTTTTCATTTACATATTTCTAATAATAATTGTTTCAAAAAAAATATTACACCAACAAAATATTTTAGGAAAGAAAATCGAAGAATTTTTGTTTTAGCAAAATAGGATCGACAAAGCATTAAAACTTGTGCACCTTTTTGTAAGTATGATTAACATTAATGTTTTGCAATGGAATATACCTAAGCAATTACACAAGAGTAAATGGTACTCACCTCAATGTTTTTTCTATTTTGTTTCATTGTCCAAGCAAAAGCGTGCTGTTTAAATAATAATAACCATGAATAATAAGAACAAACAAACACCCAACACGCGTGACGCCAAACAGACATATTGGCTTGGTTTTTTGGCGGCTGCGCATTGCTTCTAAATTTTCAATATCAATATGTAACGTTTAATAAATGTACATTTATAAACCTTCTAGAAACGTTCTTAATGAACGGCAGGATAACGTTATATTTTCGTTTTGGAATCAACATTAATTATGTACCGTTTAGTTAATGTAAATTTATTAACAATTCAATAACGCTGATGAATTAGCGTTGCATATACGTTTAAGGATTAACAGTTAGCATATATACCGTTTCATTAACGTAGATATATTAACAATACACTAACGTTATAAAATTAGAGTCATCACAACGTAAATGTGTTAGGGTAAAGGTAAAACGATACAGTAACGTTTATGTATTGTATAGCTTGTTGGCATGATTATGCTTACGTTCAGAATACAAAACAGGAACGTTTAAATTTGAGTGTTTAAAATATAACAGTACGAAAACGTTTTTAGGGTTTCTGTTACATTTCTTGCCAAGTGGGTAGGCTTTGATGACTTGATAAACTTGTAACTTAAAAAAATAAAATTGTGCTTTGCCATTTAGCTTTTCATTCTAAGGCAAGTAAAACTGACAAATTTTATGTTTAAAAAATTTTGGATCTAAATATTAATATATTGGGGGAATTACCCACATACAAGTGGCGCCACCAGACGTCAAAATTTCGCACTTTTCTCGAACGAAATATATTTTAGACACTGGAGACTCAAAGTATTGGTAGACTGGTGATATACTCGGACATATTGACTAGTTCCCAGGACGTTTTGCAAAAAACCCTAAGCCATGGTTTGGCGGTGATTCCCCGACAACAAACTCAGGGAAAGGGTGAGTAAAAATACAACTACCCAACATCGCAACCAAAAACATTATGTGGGATGAAAAAATCGCGAAAAACGACCGAAGAAAAACTGTTTTTTGTCACTTTGTCGTACATGCAGCGACCTGCAAAACTATGGGACATGTTCATTGAAAAATTCGGATATTTTTCTTCAAAAATCGTTGAGTGTATCAATGACGATATTATTATCCCACATGACATAATAAGCTAGGCAGCTAGTTTTAAAACCATCAAAAATATACAGGGACATATGGGATAAAATTTAAATTTTCTTTTATGCGTTCATGGACAGTTTTTGGAGATGATGGTTTGTTTATTAATTTATGAAAAATTCCTATACTCCTTATTTATCTATTTTTAGTTTTAATAAAGTTTCTTTGCTTTACTTCTTTTAAATCGCCTTTTTAGTATCTATATTTAAAGGCTTTTATTATTTTTATTTTATTATTTTTTTTTCAAAGTAATTTACTGACAACAATCGGGATTTCCTGGTGAACTCATTATGATATCACGTGTGATATCATAGTGATATCCGTGAAAATCACGAATGTTGTCCAGGAGAAGCAAAAATCTTCAAACTTGTTCTCCTATAGGGCGTTCCAATAACAAATGGATAAGTCCTATGGGTGCCGCCATGTTTTCTTTGCAGCTACACATTCCCCTTGCCACCCCCTTGGGGAAGTTCCTCCCCATAACGCAGCACTTAGTGATGGTGGCTGTCATAACAGCTGTACAAAAATTCAGAGGGTGTGAAGTAAGTTTAGTGTATCAATATTGTTAAGTTTTAAAAATGTCAGAAACTGTTTTGCCTTTTTAAGATGGCAACATGGTAAAATTATGAATTTTTACACAAAAAAAAATTAATATAAATTTATTGTTCTTTAGAGACTTAATTTAGGATTAAAGTGGCCTAATGATCTCTATGCCAATGGCAACATTAAAATAGGAGGATTGGTAATCAAATCTGCACTTATGGGTGAAATGGCAGTTGTTAATATAGGTAAGTTAATAAAATAACTTTTTTGTTTAATATAAATTTTATATATGGGTGATTCTACAAAAATTGGGCAACTTTTGACCTAATTTTGTTTATATATTTAGTTTTCGGAGAAAATTAAACAGTATTTTGTTATGAGAACATAGATAATATAATAAATATACTGTTCCAGACCGGGCCAGTCACTTTTTCAAACAGTTTCTGAAATATCCGTGTTTTCTAAATTTGATTGCAAGGGAAGTGACAAGTATACCAGGGTACTATTAAATACATAATTTATTGGAAAATATAAGATTTATTGCAACTTTGAGCATATTATACATTAAATACCTTAAAATCAAATAATACCACACATCAGTGGCGGCTGGTGGATTTTGGGTATACCGATAATCTCAATTATTAGATATGGGACCCACACCAAATTTATATGAGTTTATAATGACATTAAATAAACAAGTTCTGCGCAAGCAGAATTTAAATTGAAGTTTGCGAAAAAAAGATAACCGAAACATCGAACATGGAACTGACGACACGGTACTGATGAATGGGATACAAATTTGAGATTATAATTCGGAATTAAGTATTTTATTGATATTTTTTATTAGTGGATGCTACTTATCAACAAATCACATATAGCCTATACAAATTACAAGAAAATAACTACTCACCCCAGTACTGATATTTTGACTGGAACTATACGTGCATTAACCACAACTTCACCGCTTGCATTGTTTTCAAGATGACTGTCGTGCAAAGGGCGGGCTCTGTCGGTAATGTTTTACCAACATTTGAGTTAAAACGAGGACTTGACGTTTAAACTTCAATATTTCGCAGGAATTTTAAATTTTAACATTGGACACAGAACTGACGGGTAAAAGTGAGTACAACGATTATCAATTTTTTAAAAATTGCTATTATTCGAATCTATGATAAAATATGAAAAATACATTACTTAATGTTTTATAGTTTGTAGTGAAATTGAAAAATTTTAGATAAATTATTTATATATTTTAAAATCAAATCACTCAAATGTTTGATTCAGGAGTTGTGACACGCCAAGGTACTGATGTTTTGAATATTTATTATGTTTTTCTACAAACGTGCTTTTGAAAAAATACATTAAAATTGGGTGGACAAGTTAAAAAAACCTGGATACTAAAATATTTACAAAAAATATTAAAATACCTACTCTATTGACCAATGACATCAAGTTGTCCAACTTTTGTAGAATCACCCATATATAAAATTTATATTATAAATACCAAAGAACTAAACAAGAGGACGCTGGTGATTTGTCAAAACAAAATGAAAATCAGCGCCTCTAGAGGTAAAAAAAGCAAACCTAATTTACCAGATTTAATGCGAGAAGAACATATTTATTTTTTTACCCTTAGTTTCGTTTGTCATGGAATGACTCCATCTCCCCACCTCTTAAATCTAAGCATAGTCGCTTCAGAAACGTGTTTTTACTAAATTTTAGGTGTTGGTGTTAACCTTAGCAACTCCAACCCAACCACCTGTATAAATGACATGATAAAAACTGAAAATTTAACGTTTGGCAGCGATTTGGCGTACATATCATACGAAAACTATTTTGCCGAAGTTTTCAATGAAATTGAAAGACTTTACGAGGTTTTTCAAAATGGAGATGTCGACTATTTTTACAATCTTTACTACAAATATTGGTTGCATAAGTAAGTAAGAAGTTCTTGTCAATTTGACAAAAACTTCTAATTAGAATATATTGAGATGTCCCCCCAAGTGCAAATGATTATTTTTTTTTTTTACTGTTAGTCTAGAATGGGATTTTTGGGTCTAGTATAACATAACCTAAGTGGTTCTGCACTAATACAAGAATTTTAAGAAATCATACATTTTGAATATTAGAGCTTCACGGAGGATAGGATTTCGTGTGTTTTTTTTAAACATCCGATATTTTTAAAAAATACAATTGTACATACATAAAATAATATAAATCTACTTACTGAGATATTACACTTCACGGTGGATAGGTTTTTAAATAGCAAATTAATGAACTTATACTTTTGAATTTTAAAACAGAGGTTTTTGCTTATTTAACATGATTAAAGCGCCATCCGTTGCATAAAATTTAAAGAAAAAACAGATTCACGGAGGATAGAATCAATATTCATTAATTTACTTAGTGAACTGATATTTTTAGTATGCTTTTACTACCTCAGATATTTGAAAACGTATAGGTTAACCTAGAAAGAGTAACCGTCACGGAGGATAGGTTTTATGCTTTTAAAACATTGTAAAAATTATTAATTGCGGTTAAAAATCTGGAAGATGAGCTGTAATATCTACTTAATTATGAAAAATCACAACGCAATAAAAGTTTAGTTTTATTAAATATTACGGGGTAACAACATAGGGGGACATTTCGTGAGATTCATATTTCACATTTTTATCTGGGTAATTGTTTTTTAGTAATGTCGATATAACCATAAAAACCAAAGATGGCGCTAGTAGAAACGTAAAGGTCATAGGTATAGATGACTATGGTTATCTTAAAGTTAGAACGGCAGAGGGCGCCATAGATATTGTACAACCTGACGGTAACAGTTTTGACATGATGAAGGGGTTGATAGCGCCAAAAATATTTTAGGGTGAAATTTTGAATTGTATTGTTGTTAATATTAATTTTTTAAATTGGTTTGTAATTGTATAAAATTATGTGATTTAAGTTAAGATCAATCAAATTAACGTTCACCCTGTATATTTTGTGATTTGCCTGTTGTGACAAAAAGTTTAATACTCCATTTTTTATATTAGCTTTAACATTCCTCATAAAATGAAATAAGAATCTCCTTTTATAAGATTTTTTTTTTGTAAAATTTGTTAAATTTTTTTTCTTCCATGTTGATGTCCGCCTAAAAGTTACCGTGTGTTCAATGTTTTTAAATATATTGATAGTTTATAATAAAAGTTGTTTCAAAAATATTAATAAAGTACAGTCTATTTCTTCTAAAAATGTTTTATTACTTACCTCTAAAAACAATCATATTATTCATCCAAGCAAAAAAAAACAGGTATGTATTATGTAATATCAAGAACTCCAGCGGCAGATGAAATCCGCTTATGTTACAAACGAGTGTTTTTGAGAATAAAGCCGGAAAATGTTAAGAAATATCGAAAAAAAACCGTGGCTCGATTTGTTGTGTTGTTGGGTGTATTTCGAGAGGAAATCCTGGGTTGAGTTTTTACCGGTTTTCCAATAAACAGTGTTAATCAGAATGAAGAAATAAATTGCATACAGTCTCTGTAAATATACATTGTACCTATTAGATACAATAAATAAACATTTTAGTAGTGATTAACGTGAAAGGGGTAAACATTTCAATTCAGTAAAAATCGTCAAACAAATAAGTCGTCTAAATTTAAACAGCATTTAGCATTATTAAAAGCGTTGATTAAGAAAGTCTCCAATCAAAGGTAAAATAGCATTATATTATGTATTATATATAATATTATGTTGCCATGATTTTTGTAGGTATATTTTGTTTAAAATGCAGTTGTCGGCGTTTTTTAGAGAACTCAAACATAAAAATGGTTGATTTTAAGGTTATGTTTGTGCAAAAATTATTTTTTACTAATTTCTTAAAAATGTCCAAACTTAAATATAAATTATATTAGGTAAAGTTATCATTAGTTAATTCTGCACCAACAAATGTACTTACCGAATTGGATCCTTTGGCAAAACATGAAAATGCAACGATTTAGTTCTTGAATTTTATTTACAATTAAAAACACAATCGGTTGTCATAGTGTAACTTTAAATAATAAGAAAAAATATAAAACAATTATTTTTATTATTAACAATGCACGTTACAATAAAATTCTTAACAATTACAATGCAATACAATCAATTCCAAAATGATGTTAAAGTTAAAACTTAAAATTACTTTACTACATATATTATATATGACAATAACTTTTGTAAAATTCAATTAAATAAAAAGGTTAATATTATGGAATGGGGAAACATTTTTGTATATAAAAAAGTTGATTAAAATAAGTTAAATTAAATTAAAAAAATGAGAATTGTCAGGCAATAGCGTCTGGGCCTGGTGGTTCATTTATTTGAGATTGATATTGTAAAGCGTTTTCGTAAGCCTTTTTAACCGCCTTTCTATCGGTGGGTTTTCTTGGTTCGTTTACCTATAAATAATACAAGTTAAATGGTGGTGTTTTGACCCTATTAAACACATTATTATACCTTTGATAGATCCTTTTCTGTATCTAACCCAAGCAATTCAAGCTTGTCTGCTGGAAGCCATTGCCATGTTCTTTTAACGTCAAAAAATAACACTAAATACACGTGTTCGGAAAATTTGGAGGACAAAGCCATGACTTCCGCTGGAGGGGATGGCATAGGGACCCCTTGGTGGACATAACCTAACAAAAAATTGAAATGATACCATCCATCAAGGTAATGTGAGTTTTACTAAAAACATCAAGGAGGAATCATGAAGGAAAGAAGAGATTTATTTCATAAGAAGGAATCATGAAAGAAAGAAGAGTCATCTTTCATAAGGAGGAATCTTGAAAGAAAGAAGAGATTTCTTTTATAAGAAGTAACTATAAAATAAAGAAGATTTTTTATGAGGTGAAATCATGAAAGAGAGAAGAGATTTCTTTCATGAGAAGAAATCATAAAGGAAAGAAGTGAAAATCTAAAGAACACCTACCTTTTGGTATGATTAGGAATTATGAAAGACAATAGAGATTTCCATTATAAGAAGGTATCACACAAGAAAGAAAGAAAGAAAAAGAGAAAGAAAGAGTTATCCTTCATGGGGAGGAATCATGAAAGAAAGAAGAGCTTTCTTTTATAAGAAGGAACCATAAAATAAAGAATCAAGAGATTTCTTTCATTAGTAGGAACTACAAAATGAGGGTAAATCATGAAAGAAAAAAGAGATTTCTTTCATGAGGAGGAATCATTTATCATTCATGGGGAGGAATCATGAAAGAACGAAGAGTTATTTTCATAAGCAGGAATCTTGAAAGAAAGAAGAGATTTCTTTTATAAGAAGTAGGTAACTTTAAAATAAAGAAGATTTTTTATGAGGTGAAATCATGAAAGAAAGAATAGATTTCTTTTATGAGAAGGAATCATAAAGGAAAGAAGAGAAAATCCAAAGAACACTTACCTTTTGGTATAAGGAGGAATTATGAAAGACAAAAGAGATTTCCATCTTAAGAAGGGATCATACAAGAAAGAAAGAAAGAAAAAAAGAGATATGCTGAATGGGGAGGAATCATGAAAGAAAGAAGAGTTATTTTC
Source organism: Brassicogethes aeneus (assembly GCA_921294245.1). Classification (NCBI taxonomy): domain Eukaryota; kingdom Metazoa; phylum Arthropoda; class Insecta; order Coleoptera; family Nitidulidae; genus Brassicogethes; species Brassicogethes aeneus. The sequence goes on along the minus strand of OV121142.1, from coordinate 2,692,611 downwards.
ATAGGCAGGAATCTTGAAAGAAAGAAGAGCTTTCTTTTATAAGAAGGAACCATAAAATAAAGAAACAAGAGATTTCTTTCATTAGAAGGAACTTTAAAATAAAGGAGATTTTTTTTATGAGGGTAAATCATGAAAGAAAGAAGAGATTTCTTTCATGAGGAGGAATCATAAAGAAAAGAAGAGAAAATCTAAAGAACACACTTACCTATTAATATGAGGAGGAACTTTGAAAAAAAGAGATTTATTTCATAAGAAGGAATCATACAAGAAAAAAAAGAGTTATCTTTCATGGGGAGGAATCATGAAAGAAAGAAGATTTATTTTCATAAGCAGGAATCTTGAAAGAAAGGAGAGATTTCTTTTATGAGAAGAAACTATAAAATCAATAAGATTTTTTATGAGGTAAAATCATGAAAGAAAGAAGAGATTTCTTTCATGAGGAGGAATCATAAAGGAAAGAAGTGAAAATCTAAAGAACACTTACCTTTTGGTATGAGGAGGAATTATGAAAGACAAAAGAGATTTCCATCATAAGAAGGGATCATACAAGAAAGAAAGAAGAGTTATTTTAACAAGCAAGAATCTTGAAAGAAAGAAGAGCTTTCTTTTATAAGATGGAACCATAAAATAAAGAAACAAGAGATATCTTTCATTAGTAGGAACTACAAAATAAAGGAGATTTTTTTATGAGGGTAAATCATGAAAGAACGAAGAGATTTATTTCATGAGGAGGAATCATAAAGAAAAGAAGAGAAAATCTAAAGAACACACTTACCTATTAATATGAGAAGGAATTATGAAAAAAAGAGATTTATTTCATAAGAAGGAATCATACAAGAAAAAAAAGAGATATCTTTCATGAGGAGGAATCTTGAAAGAAAAAAGAGATTTCTTTCATGAGAAGGAATCATAAAGGAAAGAAGTGAAAATCTAAAGAACACTTACCTTTTGGTATGGGGAGGAATTATGAAAGACAAAAGAGATTTCCATCATAAGAAGGGATCATACAAGAAAGAAAGAAAGAAAAAAAGAAAGAAAGAGTTATTCTTCATGGGGAGGTATCATGAAAGAAAGAAGAGTTATTTTCATAAGCAGGAATCTTAAAAGAAAGAAGAGCTTTCTTTTATAAGAAGGAATCATAAAATAAAGAAAATAGGAAGGAACTATAAAATAAAGGAGATTTTTTATGAGGGTAAATCATGAAAGAAAGAAGAGATTTCTTTCATGAGAAGGAATCATAAAGAAAAGAAGAGAAAATCTAAAGAACACACTTACCTATTAATATGAGAAGGAACTTTGAAAAAAAGAGATTTATTTCATAAGAAGGAATCATACAAGAAAAAAAAGAGTTATCTTTCATGGGGAGGAATCATGAAAGAAAGAAGATTTATTTTCATAAGCAGGAATCTTGAAAGAAAGGAGAGATTTCCTTTATGAGAAGAAACTATAAAATCAATAAGATTTTTTATGAGGTAAAATCATGAAAGAAAGAAGAGATTTCTTTCATGAGGAGGAATCATAAAGGAAAGAAGTGAAAATCTAAAGAACACTTACCTTTTGGTATGAGGAGGAATTATGAAAGACAAAAGAGATTTCCATCATAAGAAGGGATCATACAAGAAAGAAAGAAGAGTTATTTTAACAAGCAAGAATCTTGAAAGAAAGAAGAGCTTTCTTTTATAAGATGGAACCATAAAATAAAGAAACAAGAGATATCTTTCATTAGTAGGAACTACAAAATAAAGGAGATTTTTTTATGAGGGTAAATCATGAAAGAACGAAGAGATTTATTTCATGAGGAGGAATCATAAAGAAAAGAAGAGAAAATCTAAAGAACACACTTACCTATTAATATGAGAAGGAATTATGAAAAAAAGAGATTTATTTCATAAGAAGGAATCATACAAGAAAAAAAAGAGATATCTTTCATGAGGAGGAATCTTGAAAGAAAAAAGAGATTTCTTTCATGAGAAGGAATCATAAAGGAAAGAAGTGAAAATCTAAAGAACACTTACCTTTTGGTATGGGGAGGAATTATGAAAGACAAAAGAGATTTCCATCATAAGAAGGGATCATACAAGAAAGAAAGAAAGAAAAAAAGAAAGAAAGAGTTATTCTTCATGGGGAGGTATCATGAAAGAAAGAAGAGTTATTTTCATAAGCAGGAATCTTAAAAGAAAGAAGAGCTTTCTTTTATAAGAAGGAATCATAAAATAAAGAAAATAGGAAGGAACTATAAAATAAAGGAGATTTTTTATGAGGGTAAATCATGAAAGAAAGAAGAGATTTCTTTCATGAGAAGGAATCATAAAGAAAAGAAGAGAAAATCTAAAGAACACACTTACCTATTAATATGAGAAGGAACTTTGAAAAAAAGAGATTTATTTCATAAGAAGGAATCATACAAGAAAAAAAAGAGTTATCTTTCATGGGGAGGAATCATGAAAGAAAGAAGATTTATTTTCATAAGCAGGAATCTTGAAAGAAAGGAGAGATTTCCTTTATGAGAAGAAACTATAAAATCAATAAGATTTTTTATGAGGTAAAATCATGAAAGAAAGAAGAGATTTCTTTCATGAGGAGGAATCATAAAGGAAAGAAGTGAAAATCTAAAGAACACTTACCTTTTGGTATGAGGAGGAATTATGAAAGACAAAAGAGATTTCCATCATAAGAAGGGATCATACAAGAAAGAAAGAAGAGTTATTTTAACAAGCAAGAATCTTGAAAGAAAGAAGAGCTTTCTTTTATAAGATGGAACCATAAAATAAAGAAACAAGAGATATCTTTCATTAGTAGGAACTACAAAATAAAGGAGATTTTTTTATGAGGGTAAATCATGAAAGAACGAAGAGATTTATTTCATGAGAAGGAATCATAAAGAAAAGAAGATAAAATCTAAAGAACACTTACCTTTTGGTATGAGGAGGAATTATGAAAGACAAAAGAGATTTACATCATAAGAAGGGATCATACAAGAAAGAAAGAAAGAAAAAAGAAAGAAAGAGTTATCCTTCATGGGCAGGAATCTTGAAAGGAAGAAGAGATTTCTTTTATAAGAAGGAACTTTTTGAGGTGAAATCATGAAAGAAAGAAGATATTTATTTCATGAGAAGGAATCATAAAGGAAAGAAGTAAAATCTAAAGAACACTTACCTTTCGGTATGAGAAGGAATTATGAAAGACAAAAGAGATTTCCATCATAAGAAGGGAAAATACAAGAAAGAAAGTTATCCTTCATGAGGAGGAATCATGAAAGAAAGAAGAGTTATTTTCATTGAAAGAAAGAAGAGATTTCTTTTATAAGAAGGAACTATAAAATAAAGATTTTCAATGAGGTGAACTCATGAAAGAAAGAAGAGATTTATTAAAAAAAAAAAGAAGAGAAAATCTAAAGACACACTTACCTTTTGGCATCTCCGGGTCAATAATCAAAGCCGGGTACCAAGGGTACCCGCGGCACTTGGCCCAAACCAAGGTCAAAGGTTTCAGGTCGACCTTTTCCCCCCCTCCATCCCCACCTCTGGTTGCCTCCTCGTCGCTTTCCGATGCATTACTCCCCTCGCCACCTAAAAAACACCAAGATCCCGATAACAATTCAGTTATGCGTGTAAAGTATGTAAAGTTAATTTTTTTATCTGGACTGCGGCAACGTTGTAAAATCATATAAAATAGTTATTTATGTCATTAGGTTAAGAAGTAAGACTTTTTGTGCGTTGCGGAGGCCTACAATTGAGCGAAGCACAAAAAGGCACTTCTTGGCCGAATGGCATACAACATTTTATCTTCAAAGCACTTTATATAGGTCAATTTAATTCAACATCAAAGCGGCCTAACCTCACTTTTTTAAAATCTCATTTATTTATTGGCTAAAGATTACATTAAATGTAGAATAATTATTATTGCTTTTAGAAGCAGTAACAGTTTGACAATACCTAGCTACATGATTTAAGTAGAAATGGATTTTTGCTTTTGCATTGAATTCAATTGATTGTTTAATAAATGAGTAGGTATCTAATTTCAATTTGTTTGGATTTTTATTTGAAAAATAGGTTGTTTGGAATGTTTAAGCTGTGTTTAACGTTTAATTTCACTGAAAACTTAAAGCAAATTAAAACTTAAAGATAATTTAAATCGTAGAAAAAGAATCGTGCGTTTTCTTGGTTGCCTAACCTCACTTTTTGTTTTATTATTCATATTTAATTTTACAATAATTTAATGAAAAATATTAAACATTAACAATAAAACAAACAAATTAGTGCTCATTATAAATAAATTAAACCAGTTTAGTACGTTAATTTCTTAGAAAAGTATTAATTTGTCAAAACAATACCCCTAGCGAGAAAAAATCGAACTAATTACTTGCCTCATAAATTTTTTTATCGGCCTAGGCCATAACAATGTATTTCTTTATCGAATGTTGACAACAATAAAGTTTAAATTATAGACCGCGTGGAGATAAAAGTAGTTAAATGTAAACAATGTTGGTGATTCATTTCCGCAAAGTTTTTGTTTTCTTCGGTGCTCAAGCAAAATATTAATCTGCATATAGAAAAAAAAATTCTCAACACGTTTGAGCTCTTAATATAAATTTTAAGTACTTACTATTTAAATTTAAAGTTTTACCGTTTAAAATGCATGTAAAAAATATATATTTTTTTTTAAATTTCTAACGCTTACCCACCTTTGACAATATTGCAAATCGGTTTAATACACCTTATTAGTCCAGTCATCTTAGTAGTTTCACCTCGGAATATGAGATACCAAGCTGTATATTTGTATAAACTTTTATTTTGACATCCTAAAACTTGCCTCAAAACCTACATACTGTAAGGTGTCCGCATCTGTCAAAAATTAAGGTCAAAGGTCACAAAAATCGATTTTTTTAACATTTTCTGCAAATATCTCGTTTCCTATGGGGTTTACGCGATTTGTATTTATTATCAATATTATAGAAGATAAAATTCTCTACAACTTTTGTTCAAAAAGTTTTTTTATACTTGGAATCGTTTTTGAGATAGAGGGCAGTGAGCGCGCAGTGTTTAACTATATAGAGTACCATTTAAGGTCAACCGGAAGGCCCGATCAAAAACATGCCTTAAACAGTTTATAAAATGTTGAGAAATATATAATTATAAATAATTTTAATTTTTTTAAATATTACATTATAGTTAATAACTTTTTTCATGATGTATCTATTGTTAATTAAGTATACTTAGTATACTAAGTATACTGATATATCAGTGTATTTAATCGCACTTACCTGGTTGTGTACTTAAAAATTACTAAGAGAAATACCTAAATTTTTTGTAATGTTAATCAATGCTATACTAATTACTTAAATAAGTAAAAATGAAGAAATGAAATAAATTTCTAATTAACTTTTTTATTAAAAAATTTTCAATCCTTACATTTATCAGTAAAAACTAAAAAAAAAAAAAGAATAATTATTCAAACAACGACAAACTCTGATTTTAATTCTCTTCTTCCTCATTATCATTTTCTTTCAGTTGAATGGTAAGTGCGATTAAATACACTGATACTTAATTAACAATAGATACATCATGAAAAAAATTATTAAGTATAATGTAATATTTAAAAAAATTAAAATTATTTATAATTATATATTTCTCAACATTTTATAAACTGTTTAAGGCATGTTTTTGATCGGGCCTTCCGGTTGACCTTAAATGGTACTCTATATAGTTAAACACTGCGCGCTCACTGCCCTCTATCTCAAAAACGATTCGAGGTATAAAAAAACTTTTTAAACAAAAGTTGTAGAGAATTTTATCTTCTATAATATTGATAATAAATACAAATCGCGTAAACCCCATAGGAAACGAGATATTTGCAGAAAATATTAAAAAAATCGATTTTTGTGACCTTTGACCTTAATTTTTGACAGATGCGGACACCTTACAGTATGTAGGTTTTGAGGCAAGTTTTAGGATGTCAAAATAAAAGTTTATACAAATATACAGCTTGGTATCTCAAATTCCGAGATTCTTACCTTATTTTGACTAAGATGACTGGACTATATGGGGAATTTCACGCTCTTTAAAATTGCTTTTGAGTTTTTTTTTGTAACTCGCATTGGTTCACCAGTAGGAGTCGTCAAAGGACAGTTTTTGAAAAAAATCGTTTTTTTTAATTTTTTCAAACAAACCGCAAAAAGTAGGGAGAAAAAAGGGCTGAATCATAAAAAAAGTTATCCAACCAATATTTAATGAATTTACAGCCATTTTTATAACTAAAAACGTAAGAAATTGATAATTACCAACTCATAATGTTATTTAGATTGATTTTTTCTATTTATTATCATTATATTTCCCTACACTAAGAAGTTTTTTTTAAATTATTGATTTCTCACTTATAATGAATATGAAAACAACAGATAAATTCATAAAAAAACAATAAGAAAATTGTAACGTGGATTTTGCAACTTTTCAACATTTCTGTCATATAGCAAAAAAATATAAATGAAGATTATTTAATTTTTTGAAGCGAAATTTGAAATATGTTACATAACCTTCTGTAAATTCCGATTAAAGTTTTGTTGATTTTTTTATGAATTTATGTGTTGTTTTCATATTCATTATGAGTGAGAAATCATAATAATTTTAAAAAAGTTTTTAGTGTAGGGAAATATAATGTTAATAAATAGAAAATATCAATCTAAATAACATTATGGGTTGGTATTTATCAATATCTTACGTTTTCAGTTATAAAAATGGCAGTAAATTCATTAAATATTGGTTGGATAACTTTTTTTTTATGAATCAGCCCTTTTTTCTCACTACTTTTGGCGATTTGCTCGAAAAAATAAAAAAAAAACGATTTTTTTCAAAAACTGTCCTTTGACGACTCCTACTGGTGAACCAATGCGAGTTACAAAAAAAAACTCAAAAGCAATTTTAAAGATCGTGAAATTCCCCATAAGGTGTATTTAACCGATTTGCAATATTGTCAAAGGTGGGTAACCATTAGAAATTTGAAAAAAAAAATATATTTTTTACATGCATTTTAAACGGTAAAACTTTAAATTTAAATAGTAAGTGCTTAAAATTAATATTAAGAGCTCAAACTTGGTGAGAATGTTTTTTCCTATATGCAGATTAATATTTTGCTTGAGCACCGAAAAAAAACAAAAACTTTGCGGAAATGAATCACCCTAGTGAACATACCTTCCTCTTCTTCTTCTTCCTCGTCCGATTCAACTTCGGACGTTTCGTGCGAGTAACAAGTGGACAGAGAGGTGCCGCTGTCGCTATCCTCGTCAGCCGATGCGACGTTGCCGGCTCTGTACACTCGGAAGCTGTCGGGAACGTTCGGATCTTTCGCGGTCGCTTCCTCGGTTTTCGAAGGCGATTGAGACGAGCCGCGATTTTTTTTACCTTTTTTCTTGCTGAAGAATCAATAAACGAAACAATGAAAATGTTGAGTTTAGTCGTTATATTTACGTTTCACATCAAGTCGACAAATAAATAATGAGAGTATCGTTGTTTTTTTGTTGTTGCTGTAAGGTGGTCCAAGGATGGAAAAAATTGAGGTGGTGGATTCCTTAGTTTTGTTTTTTTGGGTTACGTTGTGGAAATTTTTCTCTGAGAAAGTCTTACTTTCTCTGAAAAAGTCTGAATAATACTTATTAAGTCGGAAAAAGTCTGAATAAGTCTTATTAAGTCAGACTTATAGCAAGATTTGGGAGTCTTCTGGAAGAGTTAATTTTTTATTTAGCATTTTTGCTGTTGTTATAAGCCAAGTTCGGCATAATTACCTATATAATAACATAGGTAAGATGTAATAATTATAACAAATATAATTTTATACATACGATGCGCTTGACATGCATGCTTTCATTGTTTCCACCATAGAAAAAGGAGTTGCCACTGTACGTTTTATTTTAATAGTTTCTTTTGATACACGCAAATATTTACCTATCTAAACATTGTTCCAAACAAATCTTCTAGACGTAATAACGAGAGACCAGCTCAGCTAGCTGACCAATTAGAGCACAGCTGACCTGTCAGTGGGACACAGTGTTGCCGTTTGCAAGTATTTTACTCGAAAATAGGGTATTTTCGTAATATTTGCGGGTGATTTGCAAATTTCTATCAAAATAATAACAAAAGAAATTTTCAGTAAATAATATTGTATATTTACTTAAATATGCACAATTATTTTATTCTATCCTGTTACATTTTTATCCTTTTTCTATGGTGGAAACAATGAAAGCATGCATGTCAAGCGCATCGTATGTATAAAATTATAATTGTTATAATTATTGCATCTTACCTATGTTATTATATACCTAGGTAATTCTGCAATAAACTTGGCTTGTAACAACAGCAAAAATGTTAATAAATACTTTTCTATGTGTTTTATTTTACGATAACCAAATACAACCTCTATGAATTATTTCGGATATTTATATTTATCTCCGTAGGTACCTACCATTTCCCTACTAAAAGTCTTATTAAGTCTTAAAAAGTCTTATTAACTCTTCCAGAAGACTCCCAAATCTTGCTATTAGTCTGACTTAATCAGACTTTTTCCGACTTAATAAGTCTTATTCTGACTTTTTCCGACTTAATAAGTATTATTCAGACTTTTTAAGAGAAAGTAAGACTTTCTCAGAGAAAAAATTCCACAAGGGTTAGAACGACGCATATCTGATCACGATACACAAAAACTGTTACGCTGGTTATGAAACGAAAACTCGTCTACTGTTAAGAACAGTTTTGCATAAACGTTTTTCGTAAAGTTTTTACTGCATTTATTGAACAGCGATAACTGCACTATGATATTTCGATTTACTAACATTGAGTACGCCCACCTATATTACCTAATTTGGGCTGCTGATTTCAAAAATGCCACTCGTTTTGCTCCAGGACGTCTAAGATTCGAAATAATTGCGTAATAAAATGCTCCGCCCAATTATCTCAAAATGTAAGTTTTTCGTTTATATTTTGATTATTTATTAAATTATTTTGCCTTAAATCTATTTTGGATGTTCAGTATATTTTTGACGTTTTTGGCAAAAATATACAGGGACTCCATACAAATTCATCGGTAGATAAATGTCACAAATATAAATTTTGTTTGTTCCATTGTAGCACACGTTGGTACATTTGGCGTTTTCAACTTAAAAAATATATAATCTTCCAAACATTTTTTTTTTAATAGTGATATTATTAGCTTTACTTTGCAAGAAAAATTAAAATTGCGTATGCAGCCGTTGTGAAGATATACACTTAAATGTATTTTTTTATAAATTAATTTGCAACATTAAGCTTAGTCTCTGTGTATCGCCTCTTTTATTGAGGTTTTTCGGACATTTCCCTATTTCAATGGCTTCACGAATGGTACGTTTGGTTCAGTATTCGATGCCCTTGTTTTTTCAAAGTCAATTTTCCAATATCGCCAGCAATAGCCAACTTATTCATGGAAGACATAGAAGTACGAGCAATCGAAACGGCAACACTAAAATCAAAGTTATGGCTACGGTACGTAAAAGAAACATTTGTCATCTGGACCCACGGAGAAGAGAAACTGAAGAAATTCCTGGACCAGAATTCCCAAACAGATTAAGTTCACAATGGAAACCAAGAAAGAACACCAATTACCTTTTCTGGATGTCTTCATAACCAAGATAAATAATGGCACACGCCCAGTTTCACCACCACCCGTTACAACTGCAGTCAATCATTAAGACACTTGTCACGCGAAAGGCTGGCGGATGATGACCACGAGAAACAAGAAGACCTGAAATTCCAAACGACGCTACAGCATAACGGATTCTCCAAAACCATCATCAAAAAGGCTCTTAGACCACGACGCCGGTTAAATACCACAGAGGACGAGAACAACAAACCAACTTCGAAGGCCTTCCTTCCCTACGTGAAAGGGACAACCAAGAGAATAGGCACAGTTCTCAAAAAACATAACATTTACCGCCACAAGAAAGATCTGTCAAATACTTCCAAACGCCAAACCAAAATTAGTTAGAGTTAGAGGCACAAGGGGTGTACGAAACTCCTTGTAATAATTGTGACGGAAGCTACGTTGGACAGACCAATAGACGTATCAACGTTAGACGTGAAGAACATCGAAACGCAGTCTTAAAACAAGGGTCTTGGCTAGCATCGAACACAGGACCAAGAAACCTCAGCACAAGAGACGATACACACTACCTTACCTTACCTTATGGTAACGCAATGGAATTTAGGGTAACGCAATAAAATTTTTCGACAACAAATTGGATATTTGCCGTCGCTTTTATTAAAAGTAGTTTATGATTAACCAATTGAAAATGATTTGTAATTACAACTCATGATATAGATTACATCCAAGGAAAAATTCCACGCAATATAAAAGTACTAAAAGGGACCTTCACCAGCTTATAGTCAAAGAAAAAGGGTGTCTACAATTTAGAAATCTAAGTTGTTATTCTGCAAGTGAGCACCACTACAAGGGATTTTGTTTATGCAATACTCTAAAATCGTACCATCCTATATAGTTTCTTTTTTACGTTATCTGATTAAGTCCTTGTCCGTTGTGATACCAATGTCTACTTAGTTACTTTTTTTTAGTTTTTGTTAAAAAAAATACTTAAAATGATTTTTATACACTATCACTTGGTAATACGTGTTTATAAATTAGAGTTTAACTCACTAATACAGTGACTAAAAGAAAATATGAATGGTATTGTTTTTTTAACAAAGAATCGGAATGGTTTCTTTTAATAAGTAACTTAATTAACATAAATATTTAGAAAAAGCATACAATTTTTAATAAAAAATAAAATAAAAAATTGGAGTCAAAAGTTTGTGAACTAAGTACATTTTATTTCAAATTATTTTTATAATAACTTTTTTTATTGAATTAAATTGGATTTCAAATTGGTAATGGAGATATAAACACATTTTTCTGAAAAAAACGTAAAAAAAATTAAAAAGTGAACTGCCTGTCTTAAATGTAAGTAAACAAAACTCTAAACATTTATAGCGGGTGTTTCTTGAAAATGACCCATAAAACCTTAAAAGGAATAACGAGCAAAAAAAAAATTTTTTCAAAATAATTAAGCATTTTTTAAGTTTTTTTAGTATGTATTTGTGACCCAGGCGACCTTTTTTTTCCTTTTTAAGAGCTTATTTTAAAACATTTTTTAGGTGTTAAATAACACCCCTAAATAAACAAAATTTGGAAAAAAACAGGTTTTTACTTTTTCTTCTTTAAATGTACAAGAATTTTGAAAACGACCCATCCGACGTGCGCAATCTTGGACCACCTTACCCAAAAAAATATTTTTTCTCGTTCGACTTACCTTTTAATCGGAGAAAAAGAAAAAGTAGTTTTTTCTTGTTTCTCTTCCCCACCACCGACTTCCGGTTTTTTCAAAGCCGCCTGAGCTTTTCTCGTAAAAAGAACCGCGTTTCTTCTATTAACACCGGAAGGTGACGCGTCTTTAGACAAAGATTTAACAAAAAAAAACAGTTAAAAATACGCACAAAAAAACGAACAAAAGAAAAGTTACAAAAATTAAACCTCGCCGTCTACACTCACAGGCAAAATAATCGATCCACACAAATTTTCGATGAATTTCAATCGCAAATAACTTTTTTATTTCATGTCGGATTTAAACGAATATTAAAGAATATTGTAGATAAATTAATGGACATTCGCTCACATTTTAAAAAATTACTAAAAAATATACGTACGTTTATAATATACAGGTTTAAACAAAAAGATGTTTTTTACCATAAGTTTAAGACACTCTGTAGAGTGGAAAAACCGTATATTGTTCTAAATTAAGTTTTATTTATCAAGTCACATCTATTCTTAACAGTTTTGTTTTTGGTTCACCTCGATATATTTAGTTTTGTGGAAAATATGGATTTTTTTAAAAAACATTGCAATTTCCAATATTTTTCTGTATGAAGAACTAAGGTTGCTATGGTCCATCCATAGGCAATGTAGAATGACAGTGACAGTTTTGTTGAATCATCACATACTTGGACATGTCATACACGGCTTTCAAAAGCTATCGAATTGTTTTTTGCAAATTAATGTTTAAATTTTGAGGTGTCTTCTTACTTTATAAAATGGATATATCTCCTACTGATGTTGCCAGAGCTATTAATTTAATCCAGGATGGACGGTCACAGTATTACGTGGCAAGTGTTTTAAACGTCACAAGAAGTAAAGTACAAAGGGCAACATCAGTCGGAGACATTTTTAAAAGTAAGAAGACACCTCAAAATTAACACATTAATTTACAAAAAACAATTTGATAGCTTTTGAAAGCCGTATATGGAATGTCCAAGTATGGGATGATTCAACAAAACTCACTGTCATCCTCCATAGGCTATGGATGGACCATGGCAACCTTAGTTCTTCATACAAAAAAATAGTGGAAATTGCAATGTTTTTTTCAAAAATCCATATTTTCCACAAAAATAAATATATTGAGGTGAACCAAAAACAAAACTGTTAAGAGTAGATGTGACTTGATAAATAAAACTTAATTTAGAACAATATACGGTTTTGCCACTCTACAGAGTGTCTTAAACTTACGGTAAAAAACATCTTTTTGTTTAAACCTGTATATTATAAACGTACGTGTATTTTTTAGTAATTTTTAAAATGTGAGCGATTCTCCATTAATGTATCTACAATATTCTTTAATATTCCTTTAAATCCGACATCAAATAAAAAAGTTATTTGCGATTGAAATTCATCGAAAATTTGTGTGGATCGATTATTTTGCCTGTGAGTGTATTTTTTTTTTTGGTAACATTTCGGCACTTACTTGGGTTCGGGGAGTCTATTTTGTGGTCGACTTCCACCTCCCGGTCTGATTGGGACTCTTCTGTGGTTGCCAAAGCCTTCTTAGCTTTGTTTAACTCGCTCCGTATTAATTTCACCCTTTTCATTCTGGCTTGGCTGTGTTTTAAGGCGTGGCTTTTGGAAAGCAGGTCTTCTAATTGAGTGATAATATCTGGACCGGTTTTGCCCTAATTGAGAAATATTAGTTATTGCTCAATAGCTGATAGCAAAATTTGATGACCCGGAATAATGGAATATTCTTAGAACCTTCCCTTATTGCTAAGAATGTTCTTAGGGACTTTTAAAACATTCAATAGATACCCTTTTAATGATGCAATTAGACTATTAAAAGCTTCTTAAAACCTCCCTAAAAAGCATCCTAAGAACATTTTAAGAATACGTTTTTGGAATGTTCTTAGAAGGTTTCTTATGGAGCTTCTAGGAAGCTTTTGAGAATATTTCCAAATATGTCAGATACCCACGTTCTAGTATGTTGTATTCTACATTCGTAAAATTCTTCAGGAGACGACAAATACGCCTCACTGTCATAATATGACAGTGAAATGTATTTGTCGTCCCCTTAAAAAAATTTTGTGGGATAAGTCAGATAAGATTGAAGTTGAAGTTGGGATTATTATACATAAAAATGTTAATTCAGAAATAGAAAATCGGTATACAAATTAATAAATATTTATTTTTAACATAAAATAAAATACCTATAGTAAAAGTATTTTTGTTATCGAATATTGTTTAAATTTGACAAATAACTATAAAAAAATATTTTGGATTATGTTTTTTACTTATTATTTAATACTAATTAATAATTATGTAAGTATACGTAGTTTATGGTATATTTTACTATTATATAGGTAACTGAACTAAATATGCCTAACAGGAATATTCCTAAATGAACTTTCTATAGCAATTATTTTCTCAACATTCTAAGCATATGTTTAGAGTAGACTAATTTTTACCACTAAAACTTTGCACCTTCTAAGAACCTGCCAAAGGCCAGTAAGAATATTCTTAGGATCATGCTATATGTCTTTTAAGCATGTTCTTTAGAAGAAATACAGCATGATCCTGAGAATATTCTCGCTGGAAGGTTTAAAAAACATTCTTAGAATAAAGTGTGCTATCAGGGTTCGACTTTTTAACCCTTAAAAATGGTAAAATTTTAAATTAAATTGTATGTTAAAATCTAATAAGGTCTACTATTTATCTTAATTTCAAATCGTTACGTTTTTAAATAAAGTCAAAATTTTAACCTCAAATTTTTTTCCCATTTTTTAGAAAAAACAATTAAAAAAAATTAGCCGATTTCAGTAGAGAAGCTGTAAAAAAATTTCCTCAAAAAATAACGACTCACCCCTTATTGCCTGATTTCTTCGGTACTTCCCCCGAAACCTCACCTGTAAAAGCTCCAATTTCTTATCGATATCCCCGGCGATGCAATCTTCGGCGGGGGCAACCTTCCCCTTACCCCCCTCTGCCACCTCCACCTCCATCAACCCCGCAGACTGCAGATCCCTTTTAGCCTGTCTGAAAACCACGGCACATTGATCTCTCATCTTCACTCCCGCCCTGTAGAAAACAGTATCTTTGTTGTTGTAGGCCAGACAGTTGGCGATCATGAGGTTGAAATCTTTCTCGATGGAAAGGAGATCGGGGTAAAGGCCCTGGTCGAGTTTTTTGTACATGGTGCTAAGGTCCATGGGGTCTGTCACCACAGTGGTGTAGTCCGGAACCTTTTTTAATAGAAAAACATTTTTAGTACTCGATTTCGATTGATTATTCCTTATATCATTAAATGCTCATATAGTTACGTTAGTGTGTGTATTTTATCTAAGGGATCATGGTGAATTATTGCGTTTTTAATTGTAAATAAATTCAAGAACTAAATCGTTGCATTTTCATGTTTTGCCAAAGGATCCAATTCGGAAAGTACATTTGTTGGTGCAGAATTAACTAATGTTAACTTTACCTAATATAATTTATATTTAAGTTTGGACATTTTTAAGAAATTAGTAAAAAATAATTTTTGCACAAACATAACCTTAAAATCAACCATTTTTATATTTGAGTTCTCTAAAAAACGCCGACAACTGCATTTTAAACAACAAAATATACCTACGAATTCATGGCAACATAATATTATATATAATACATAATATAATGGTATTTTACCGTTGAGTGGAGACTTTCTTAATCAACGCTTTTAATAATGCTAAATGCTGTTTAAACTTAGACGACTTATTTGTTTGACGATTTTTACTGAATTAAAATGTTTACACTTTTCACGTTAATCACTACTAAAATGTCTATTTATTGTATCTAATAGGTTAATAATTTATACATGGTGTTATGTAATTAATGTTATATATTAAAATACTGAATACCTTTTGACATAAGGAATACAGGAAAAATATTTAAAAAAAACATTTTTCCAAAGATAAAGAAAAAATATGCATTAGAAGTTTTTTATATTTTTTGTGATACGCCACTGGTTACACACTTGTTTATCTCTGCACACCTGTATTTTGTGAGTACATAGATACCAACCAACAAAGTAGCTATGCGTTGCCAGATGTAAAAAATTGTTACTAAAAATTTTTCTTGCAAAAAATAAATAAAAACTCAATAAATACAAAAGTTTTATGCCCTTAAAGCTCCAATACCCTTCTGTATTTATTTACTGATCCAGCTATTAGCTTAAGCAATGATTAGAAAATTTAGTACCTTTGAAATTTGAAATCCATAACCACAAAATTAATTTTTTCATCAGTTTTTTTCTCTGTTTACTCAGATGAAATTGGGACCAGTTCACAGGTTAAACTTTAAACATTTAATTTGTGTAAATAAATCCAAAAGCACTTCCCTTAGTTAAGATATTTACAATTTGAAAACATAACCTAAAATTTAAATAAATGCACTAGATTCTGTCATAAAAGTTGGCAGATTTTGTTTGAATTTACCTTCAGTACAAAAATGAAATAACCAACAATTAATAAAAACGCCAAATTGACAATTTGCATTGTTAATTTTGTCATTTTTGTAATTAAGCTAAATTTAAACAATGTCAACTTTTTTGAGAGATTTTGGAAACACTGTTGTTACCAACCATAACATAATAAATCCACCAGATTAACCTAAAGTTCCTAGTCGATCAGTGGCGTACTTTTTGGTAGGATAAAGGTTATTATAAATTATTTTTAGACTTTGGAATTTAGAAAAAAAAACTTTCAGGTGCTTCTTTAAGGAACAACCCATTTTAATATATAACATTAATTACATAACACCCTGTATTTACAGAGACTGTATGCAATTTAGTTCTTCATTCATATTAACACTGTTTATTGGAAAACTGGTATAAACTCAACCCAGGATTTTCTCTCGAAATACACCCAACAACACAACAAATCGATTTTTTTGATATTTTTTAACATTTTCCGGCTTTATTCTCAAAAACACTCGTTTGTAACATAAGCGTTTGACAGCTGATTATTAAAAGTTCTACTTTTGTTACGATGATAACAGCCGAGTGGTGGCGCTACTAGCGATACTTCTTTAGCATATATACTTTTTTATTATTAATTTTACGAAGAAATTTTTTATAAAAAGTTCTGCATGTTTACTATACGCCATTTTAGTTACGATTTTAATTAAGCACGAGCGAAGCTTGCGAGCGAGTGTTTAATAAAAACGAGTGTATAGAGAAGTTTATAAACGAGTTGCATACTATTATAGTATAGTATAATACTTTATCTAAGACGAACACAAAACAGAATTTAAAGCCAATTTTATTTGTTAAAATTTTGACATCTGTCAACTGTCACCCGAATTTAACCTCACTTTTTCCCAATTTATAATAAAGCTAACTTCAGCCCGTGACTTAAAATGTCGAAAAGCCACAGTTGTTAACTTCAGCCCGTCAATAAAACGCCATAAAAGTACAGCTCGTCAATGTAGGAATCATCAGATATCAAATTTTTTTGAGCAAGATCATATTTTTTGACAAACCGCGTAATCGACTGAAATTTTTTTATATCTGATGATTGTATTTTAGATTTTATAACATGCAGATCTTTTTATGTAGAATAACTTTTTTTCTTAAAATGAATAATAAAGAAGTTTCCCATATGTTGCCAACTTAAGTAGACACATTGTAGAAAGTCCATTTAACCTAACCTTTTAATTAACTATTGAAAGTGGAAAATTTATAGTTTTTTATGATGTTTTATATATTTTATTAAAAGACTTTTCTATGAGGTTTTGATAAAATTAAAAAGTGTTTATAGAAGAAATGTTTACAAACTTTCTCAGTATATTTAATTTCAAGGTCATACTTTTTCAGTTTATTATCTTTTTTTGTTATTCTACAAATAGCAAGTGTAGATGTAAGTTTTTTATTTTATATTGCTTTGTTAGCATATAATTTAAAACAAATATTCACTACTATAGATGTAAAAACTTTTAGTTGAGCGTTTAGTGAAGTATCTGTCTCTTAAGCGTTCTCCAAATATTTCAAATATTTAAATATGGGGCCCATATTATGGGCCATTTAAGAGAAACACAGAGAATTGAAGATTGCATTCCTTCCTTCCTCCCGTAAAAGATGAACAGTACGAAAATCGTAGTGCCATTTATAGATTTCCGTACGGGAAACTATAAACAGCAGAACGGAAAGGAAATCTATAAATAAGGCTGTACGTCTCATGAAGAAAGAAAAGTACCATCCATACAAAATTAGACTGGTGCAGGAACTAAAGAAAATGATCCGGACTGTAGACCACAATTTTGTGAAACTATGATGAATTTACGAGGTGTGTTCAGAAAATAACGGGAATTGTTAAATTTCGCGGGTTCGGAGGGTCCGGTTGTCATAAAATTTTCTTTATTATGTTGGTATACATGACCCCGAAGTATGATAAAAACTTTAGCTGTTTTCATTATTTACTTTGTCTGTGGCAGCCGCTAAGGTTAGACGCGTTTTATGAGCTCGGCGATTTTCGTTCGTTCGAAAGAAATAGATCAAAGAATTTGTATCCAATTTTGCTTAAAAAATGAAAGAAACTCTGTGAAATGTAAACAAAGGCCTATAGTGAGTCTGCTATAAGTAAAACAAGAGTTTCCAAGATGGCCGTGAAGACGTTGAAGATGATGCACACAAGCGCATTAACAACCGCCCAGCTAACATTGCTTGAGTTCAAACAAAACTCAAACCTTGATTTATCAAGTTTTGATGTTGTCTTGAGCTCACATTGATTTAAATTTTTGAGGTTAAATCAATGCTTGAGCTTACATTGATTTTAATTTTTGAGGTTAAATCAATTCTTGAGCTTACATTGATTTTACCTCAAGAGTTGAAATCAATGTGAGCTCAAGTTTTGAGTTAACCTCAAAAAGTCGGTCCAAGGTTTGTATACTATAGTCATAATTTATAAATTTATATACATATATGTATAGGATGGATAAAAAAAACCTTATGGGTATACTGTCCGTTCAGGCTAAGTTGAGCGGTCTAAGGAATGTCACCCAGTTCATCATCTCTATGTTAAGGCACAATTAAATACATGTATTTCGGTAGCCGCTCTGTACGAACAAACGACAAGCCGCGGCACTGATAAATCATCTTCTTATTACCAAAATCTCGCGACGATTCGATATTTAATTTAATCAACGGCCACATGATCCCCACCAAAGCGCTCAACTTAGCCTGAACGGACTGTACTTCTGTTAGTATTGTAAATCCATATCAAATAATGGCAGGCTTTTGCAATGGTTTAAAATATACGTACGTATTAGGTACCTAATTTTAATAATAATAATTATTAAAAATATAATAATTGAACCAACAAGGATTTAATTTTTAAATAATATAATATTTATTAAAAATATAATTTTAATAATAATAAATATTATTATTAATATGTATTATATTTTTAAACAATTACAAAGCCCGCCATTAATTGTTAATGTTGTTAATTGCAAGCTTTCGCGAATCGCGGGCTACTTTACCGGCTTTATTCAGAGATTTTTTCGTGCATCAATACGCAAATTATTCTTGTGTCGTGAAAGTTAATATTAAAAATAAATTAGGTAAGTAAACTTAAAACCCGTTAGTTACTGTTTTCTTAACGAAAACATTGTAAATAAATACAACAAAATCAGGAGAAAGTGAGGTTATAATAAAGTTTGTTATTAATGAAATTTACATAATTGGAGTAGATAAAGCATAGTATTACACTCGAGATAATGCGCATTATTAACTCGTGGGTAATAGGCTGCATTATCTCTTGTATAATAATATACTATTATTTTTAATTTCCTTTATTTGTTTTTAGGTCATCTGCTGAAAGCAGAATACTTCAAGAGCTTGCTAAAGTTCTGCCAAATCAAAGGTAAATATATACTATAAATACTGTTGAAAATGCAGGTATTCTAAAACTTAACCTGAATTATTTCTCTTAGGGAAATTCTTCAAAGCTTTGTCAAACAGAATTGATGCTTTGTATGAGGGGACCAGTTTTGACGCAAAAATTTCCAGCATCCAACAGTTGAAGGGATTTCCATTGAAAAATTGGGCAGAATTTAACCAGTTCAAGTCCAGTGAAATGAAAGAAAAAGTCTGGTGGGTTGAAATATCGTCAACCTAATATAACAAGGTTGTATGTTAAAAAAAACGAAAAATTTAAGTCTATGTGTCTACAGGATTATACGTGGCCTACGCTTCACATACCACTTAAAAATAATTCTATAGAATGTATTATGTATGCCCAGATAGCATCTGTGATTTTGTTTTCCCTCTGTGATTTCACACTGAAGTCAGTATAAGGTCAGATGTGATTTTCAGTCATTCAAAATCATGTATGATTTAATACTGAAGTCGGTATGAGATCACGCATGATTTTCAATATAAATTCTAAGTTCCAAATCATGCCTGATTTCATACTGGGGTGAGTATGAGATCAGGCATGATTTTCAGTTAAGGGTACCTATTCCATAAGTTCCAAGCTTACAAGCTAATTTTATTTAAGCTTATAAGCTATAGCTTATATATAGTTCTCGTTTAGATGTAATGTAATGTAATCTATAGGGTATAGTTGTTTATTTGTGCTTGTCCCATTGTGTATCATCGAGGGGACTTTAGGCCAGCGGTCCGTTAATACCCCTTACCCGCACAAGCTATAGCTTGTGCGGGTAAGGGGTAGGAACGGACTTCCGGCTTAAAGTCCCCTACGAAGGACTATACACAATGGGACAAATACAAATAAACAACCATGGTTATGGGTATGCATACCCACGTGAGTTTCGATCGGGCGCGAATATTAGTTCAAAATCATGTTTGTTCTCATACTGGGGTCTGTATGAGATCACGTATGATTTTCAATATGATTCTAAGTTCCAAAGCACGCCCGATTTCATACTGAGGTCTGTATGATATCACATATGATTTTCAGTATAATTCAGTAGTGCTTTAATTAATTAATAACTAATTATAATTAAAAAATAAGGATAAAATATTTCAAGGGGCCAAAAAGGCCAAAAAGAGGACAAAAGTTCCAAAAAACGCCAAAGGAACTTTTGTCCTCTTTTTGGCCTTTTTGGCCCCTTGAAATATTTTATCCTTATTTTTTAACACCCTGTATATATATATATACATATATATATATATATATATATATATATATATATATATATATATATTATATAAAAATCCCGCTTTAAGAGTTATTAGTAATAACTATAGTTAGAAAATCATAAAATTTAACCGTTGATTGACTCCTCAATCAACGATTTAGCAAACAAAATTGATTCTCTTCATAGAACACCCCGAAGGGGTTAAACGATGTTGTCATATGGCAAAGGTATAAAGCCTTGGTTTATTTTATATATTTATTAAAAGAATTAAACTATTAAAAATACGCTATTTATTTAAAGATGAAAACTTAAGTAATGCATAAAAGCCACACAGTAAAAAATATTTCGGTGTAAAGTTACCAAATGGAGTGGTAAAATCATTTGGTGTTAATTTATACACTAAAATTGGTCAAAAATATTAAGTGTTTATTTTAAATTGTGGTAAAATTCATTCGTGTTAATTTAAATTTATTTTACACAGCACCGTGTCAATCTAGTGTTAATTTAAAGATAAACTCGACGCAGTGTACATTTGACACTATTATTTGTTGACAGCTACACACATTGTGGTAAAAAAAAGTCACGTAGTCATCACCATTCGTTAACGGCAAGGAAGAGATCAGTATTCCGAGTGGAGTTGATGGTAGTGTACCTATTTTAAGACCATGGTTTTTAAATTAAAATTCAGTGGTCGGGTAAAGTGGTGCAATGTGACAGTGGATGCAACTTATGTTTGTGATATAACATGTTTTTTTACCTGTGATAAGTGAAATATGAAATTTAGTAAAATTTTAAGTTTTTTGAGCTAGTGAAAAATCATATTTAACTTATATACCTATATAAGCTAAATATGGTTTTGCACAAACTGGAAAAAACTTAAAATATTAAGTATACTTTATACCTATAGGTACTACTTTTCATTCAAATAAAAAAAATTATTAACACTTCTTAGGTATAAGAATTCACCTAAGTAGTGTTAATCATTTTTTTTTAATTTTATGCCAAAGCCTATTTGTATTCATATCTAATAGTTGTAAGTAATATAAAATATACTTTATTTTACATTACATGCTGTGTTTAATATTAAAACACCCACCATTTTTAACACCTACAAGTAACACCAAAATGTGTAGTAAATTACACCAAATTGAGCAGTTTCTACTCTTGAATGGAGTTCTTTTACCAATATTGCGTGTTGCTTTTACCCCTAAGAGTGTATTATATTTGATGATTTTTACACTGTTACGAGTTTTTTGTACGAATAGTACGTATAGATTTTTAACCAATTAAAAAGGGTAAAATTTACCAAATTGTATGTGGTTAGATATACCATTTCTAGTGTGGACCTATACACTGAGAAAAATGTATGTAAATTTACACAACTTTCACACTAACTAAGTTGTAAAAAATTACAAATTTTTGGTAAAAGTACATATTTTTGTGTTTTTAAGAAGATATATGTGTGAAATTAGATAAAAAATGTAAATTTACATATTCTTATAAAAGTACATAACATATAATGTGAATTTTATAAAATTTTAAAAGTACTATGTAAAATATACATTAAAAAGTAAAGTCTACATAAAAATATTAAATATTACATTATTATAGGTAACCTTTACACATTTCATGTAAATATTAACCAATAGGATTTGAGCATTAAGTCACGCGATGCGGCACACGCGTAATTAAACGAAACGAACATTTTTTTGGCTGAGTTAGGACGCGTCGTGTACTGTTTATAGTTGTTTTTTCGTATTATTTGGTAAGTATATTAATTATAAATAAGGAGCATAAAAGAAGAAACTAGGATGCCATCAATAAAATGAGATTTTCCCAATATTAATTGATATATTTTACTTAATTTTATTTAAATAAGTTTAATTCCAATACTAGTATATTAAACATCTATCCAGTAAAAACAAAATATTTGGTGCTTTGATGTCAAGTGGTAAAAATGCACGTGTTTACAAATTAATATCTAGTTTAAGCAATAATTTTAGTTTAAAGAAATATTTTATTATAGGCTAATTTTACTTTTTTTTTCAGATCCAAATATTTTTTATTGAATAAATATTAGTTATTAGAAAAAATAATAATAGGTTAGATTTTAGATTAAATAGGTAGGTATGTCTTCGCAACGTACCCAAAATCTAATATTTCCACGCCACCGTTTGAGTCAGTATGAGAAAGGTTGTTACTATGAATGTATAAAATGTTTTAATCATTTGCCAAAATGCCTTCAGATTGAAACAAAATTGTTAATATTTAAAAAAAAGCTTAAAGATTTGTAAATAAATATTATTTATTTATTTATTAAATATAGAACCAAATAGTTTAGAAGAATTTCAAAATAGATCAATGAATAATTGATACAATTGTTAGTTTATCAATGCATTTATCCTTTGCTTTTGACATTTTTTCCATAATTGTATATGTGTGTAAACTGTAAACAATTATTTGAAAATAAATTATTATTATTATTATTAATATTATTAAAATAAATCCTAATTTCTATTAATTTTTATATATATTTATATAAATTTGTTATATATTGTTATATGTACTATATATTTGTATTTAAAAAATGTTTATTTATTATTGTTTTAAATATACAACTATTGTAAACTTACAATTTTATTTTATTTGGAAATAGAAAAATTCTAACAATTTAAAAGATAATTATCTTTTAAACTGTAGTATTTAAACTTAAAAAATTGCCTAAACCGTATAATAATCATACTATTTTTAACTTATTTATATTATTTAAAAATTAACAAAAAAATTAAAATGCGTAATTCTCAAATAAAAAAAATAAAAATGTACTACGCTTAAAAAGTTTGCTTCTAAATTAAAATTGTCTATTTTTTGTGTATACAGGTTTTTTTTAAATACCTGTATTTAGGTATTTTCAAAAAATTAAAACTGCAATATTACAAAATTTTGGGTTTATTTAACTTCTGCAATTAAATAAATTCAATATTTTGTACTAAAACTCTAATACTGAAACTGCATGCAGTTTTAGTATTAGAGTTTTAGCACAAAATATTGAATTTATTTAATTGCAAAAGTTAAATAAACCCAATATTTTGTAGTATGATTCTATAGAATACAATTACACAATTTTGAAAAAATTACATATTATATGCATGTAAGTAAAATACGTTATATATGTATAAAATTTACACAAACGTGTAAATATAAATTACATCTGTCATGTACATTTTAAACAATTATGAATTATTTACAAATTTTGTGTAAACATAAATCACATATTTTATGTAAAAAAACATAGATATGTTTAAGTTACACAATCTATGTAATTTCACATCAGTTTACGAAGCTAACAAATAACCAACGACCAGTTATGTGAAAATTTTTCTCTGTGTATAGACCACTTTTGGTGTTGTTTTTTACCAGAAATTTTTTACTGTGCAAATTATCAAAAGATAAATAAAATCATTCATTAAGGAATCCTCAACGATAAAATTAATGTTGGAAAACATCGGTAGAGTTGCTATAAAATTGACAGGTTAGCAACGCTGTGAGATACCGTGCACGGATTGCCGCCGAACCGGTTTATTATGCGCATGCCCACAAAATGACCTTCTGTTTTGTGAAAAGTTGTCTCTAAAATAAGTAAGTTATCTGCTGAAAGTTCAACAGTTGCTAGAAGCTTTTTCTATTGAACAGGTTATTTAATTATCTACTGTGTTTATAAACACTAATCTAATGGTATTTAAGGTGCGAGTCATAAAGCAATAAGTTATTGCCAGTAAGCAACATCCAGAAACTCTGATCTAGAGTGCAGTCTTTTCTTTGTGTGGATTAATTTTGTAAGTATTTTTTATAATTGCATTATTATTTTATAATTGTATTATGGTATTATCAACGGTAAAGTGACTATAGTCATAGTCAATAGCGAAACTTGTAAGAAATAAAATAATTAAAATGTCTATGACATGTTAGGAGCAGGGTCGACGATAAAAAAATATATATATCTTACAAGTTTCGCTATTATTGATACATAACAGCTTTCAAATTAGACATGTTAACGTATCTATAACAACTGGGGCGTTATAGCGTTATAATATTTTCTTTAAAAGTTTAATAAATAATATTTTTTTTTAAATTGTTTTTTTTTTACCTGTTCATTTTACAAAATCACATATGATTTTATTCTGACAACAGTATGATTTCATTCTGACAACATTATGATTTCAAAGCCAACGTCAGCGGGACCAAAAATCTCGACTGATTTTACTTATTCTTTAAAGTTTTCTTTCTACCGGTTTCTACCGGTCTCTTTACAAAATCACATCTGATTTCAGTCTGACTTCATATTGCTGACATTCGCGTATGCGCTACTGACGTCAGATTCTCGACAGACGTGACGAACGATTTTCACGTCTGATTTTATTCTGACGTCAATATGAAATCATAAATGCTAGCTGGGTGTATACATATATAAAGAGTTATTTTCAAGTTGTATGTCAAGGGTGGATTACATAAAACCTTGTAGAAGCATAAACTCAAATTTTTCGGTTTTTTAACATACAACCTTGTTATATTAGGGTGACGATATGTTGAATGTGTGCCAGTGTTTATATTAAAGATAAAATTTTATTGCAGTTCATTTACCTAAAAATCTTGGTGCAAATATGGCTCTTAAAGAAACGATAACTGATATTTTGACAATGGAGTTCACCTTTCTGGGAAATAATAATAAAAGGGCCTTCATTGATACAAATTACAGCTCTTAAAGAAGCGATAACTGATATTTTGACAATGGAGTTCACCTTTCTGGGAAATAATAATAAAAGGATACAAAATTATTTCACGTAATCTATTGTAAGTCAATGTTTTCATCCTTTTTTCATTAAGTTTTAGTTTTCATTGGCAATTTCTTCTGTCTACAGTTGCTGTACAGGGTCTTGTTTTGAAGGCCCCACATCAAATAAATAGTTCTTGCCACACATTCAAGAAGCATTAAGAATCAACAGACAACGTGAGGCAAACAAATTAAAAAAACAGCAGAAAACACCAGAAAGTGAAGCAACAAATGATAATTCTCAAAACTATAGTTTTGTATACAGAGACAATAAGGATACTGTTGAAAAGGAGCAAATTTAAAAATTGTTTTTTTATATATTTTAATATTTTGTTTATAAATTTTGGTTGTTTTAATTGCCTATTTTATTTTATGCAAGAAAACCTAAATAACTATATGGGTATTATGGGTTTTGAAAGGCAAAAGGAGTGTTTATTTGATGCAAACATATCCAAATTTAAAAAAATTATCAATTTAAATGCTAGCATTTAAGTTGGTAATTATTTAGATATGTTTGCATCAAATAAACAGTATTTTTTCCTTTCAAAACCCATAACTTGATTTTTTCAAATATTTGAATTAATCCGCCAAAAGTAGGCAGCGCATGCGCGCATCCGATTCGAATTTAATCGAAAATCAAGGTTTGATATCACATTGAGCCCAAATGAGGAACCAACTTGATATGTTTTTGACCTCAAAGCTTGATGTATAAAATCAAGTCTTGAGCTCGCATTGATATCAACTTGAACAGCACTTTGTTAGCTGGGCGATAAAAACATGGAAAAAGTGGAAGAAAAGGTTATAAACCATCAGAGAAGTCGCTGATGATGTTGGTATATCGATTGGCTCATCCCATGAAATTTTTTCGAATGTTTTGGGTATGAAACGCGTGGCAGCAAAATTTGTTCAAAAATTGTTAAATTTTGAACGAAATTTTTGGCCAAAAACAATACTGTAATGATGGCCAAGCCTCCGTATTCGCCAGACATGCCTCTGTCTGACTTTTTCCTATTCCCAAAAATAAAGAGAACCTTAAAGGGCCGTCGTTTTGCAAGCATAGATGACATTAAAAGCGCATCGCTAAAAGAACTAAAGGCTATCCCAAAGATCGAGTTTTAGAAGTGTTTCGAGTATTGGAAGAAGAGCTGGCACATGTGCATAATATCCAATGGGGACTATTTTGAAGGCGACAACATTAATGTAGACGAATAAATAAATATTTGTTTCAAAAAACGAAAAGAAAGAAGAAATCATAGAAGAAAGAAGACTTTGGCAATATTTTTGAGGACAGCTGAAAGAAATGATATTGGTTAGGGTTGAACAATAAAAAACATGTATAAGAAATAATACATTTTTTATAAAATCTTGACAAACCAGACATTCCCTTGCAAGGACTTACCTCTTCCAAATCCACGGGTTCGCTGAATATCTCGTTGGAGTCTTTGGAAGCGACCAGATCCAAAACGTTTTTGAGGCTGGCCTCCAAAGGTTTCAGCTTGATTTTCATGCACTTTTCGGACACTTTAGTGTATTCCAGCTTCATTTTTTCCCGTTTGCGCACCAGTTCGCACAAAAGTCTTGCTCTTTCGAGGTCTTGCCTTAGACACTGCCAGTACTTCAGCTGTCTACACAGCTCCAAAGTATCCACGTTGCTAGTGTTCGAATCCCTAAAAAAACACCCTAATAGACAGAGCTGGGAGAATCTTGAAAAAGCAACAATTTAAGTATTTGTTACGTATATGGGACTATTGAAGAAATTTTAAAGTGTTTTGCGACAGTCGCCGGTCTCTTTATATTACTCTTTCATTACCAAGTTACGACTAAAGTGGGGAACAATTATTGAGTTCCAAAAAGGTAACCAATATGTCACTAGCTATAAACCCTGCCACTATTTGAAACGTAGCTGCTACGTTACTAGAACGTTCCAATATCGTTGCTAGAGCGTTATAATTACTTTTATTTGTTTGATTTTACTTCTATATTAACTGTCTTTGTCAAACTTATATTAGATTATACTTTTCGTTTATTAAATATGTACTGGTAGTTTATAACATCCAGAATAACAATTTAATGTCTAATTAGGCAGGTAAATTTATAACCCCTTTAAATTTTACTGTTGAACTTGTGAATTTAGTTTTTGTAAAATAAATGCGCTTCATCAATATTTAAGTATAAACAAATTATTTATTTAATAATGTTTATAAATAAAAAAATCTTAATATTTATTATTAATTTTTTATTTAATTATTACCAACAAAATTACTATTTATTAAAAAGTAAACAACCATTTACAAACAATTAAAATAATTTATTATTTACATTACGACGTGGTACTGTACAGTAAAAAATGGCCGATAAGAAGCATTTTCCTTTGAAGTAGTTTTCGCTACTTTAAAGTTTTTTCCACCTTAATTTACTTTACAGTAGTTTTGGTTAGTACCATAAACGTTCCAAATACTAAAATAATAACTTTTAAGCTATTAACTTTGTAGTTTTAACTCATGTTCCAGTTTCGAGATTTTAACTTGCAAAGGGACTACAAAGTAAAAATAATTATAATGTAATCTTTAGGTAGCAACTGCTACAAATTAAATTTACTTGAAAGTTTTTTTACTTATAACACCTCTTTTTAAGTTGCAAAGTCTTCTTGGGGGCAACCAAGTTCTACTTAAATGTTTATTACTTTATAGTAACCATTTAAGGAAAGAATGAAGTTTCTGTTACAAAATATTGCTATTTAAAAGTTGGAATTACTTTTAAGTAAAAATTAAAGTAGCTGTTTAGTATACTTAACTAATTTAAAGTTATCACTACTTTGGTAATGGTTTTTGGAACCAAAAATGCTGCTTGGGAAGTTTAAACGCATTTTGCACGTACCTTGTTCCTCCCTGCGCGCTCTGCAGCCTCCTTAGCAGAGGCACCCCGTTTCTGAACTGCCTTTTCAGCGTCCAGTAGGCTATGAGTCTCTGTATGAACTGGGATTTTTTCGTTATGGTCACCAGGGAACCGATTTCCTGGATTCTTTCCGGCGGTATGGTCGGTATTAGTATCACCGGTGCGGAGGTGCGTTTTTTCGCCAACATTTTGCGGACCTTCTGCATTTTTTGTCGCGGATCCTCTTTTTTAGACTCTCCTGAAAGAGGTACAATACCTGAATCTTGCGAGTTTAAAAACGCAATTTTTAATACATTTTTTGACTGGAACTTCCACATTTACAGCGATGCCGCTAGATGTGTGTTTATTTTTTTTGAAAATTGAGTTTAATAGTATATTATTATACGAGAGATAATGCAGGGTATTATTGAATATTGCGCATAATCTCGAGTAAAATACTATACTTTATCTACTCCAATAAGTAGATAATTAAATGATCTTCAAAATTAAATAAATAAAATCTGACATCTGTCAAATGGTTAACCTTACTTTTTACCAATTTTAAATGTTCCAATTTAAAACCCGATTGGTTCAAATCGCAGTAAATATTGAAATGGGCCAATCACTGATGCCTAACAACGTGAATAATGAGTTTATTATTCCCGTTGTTGGGCAGGAAATTTATAATGTTTATCAATATTCACGGAAAAACCCCAAAATTATGCAATATGAGTAGATAAACGCAATTTGTGATACATTTTTTGACAAAAACTTTCAGATTTAAAGCGATGTTGCAAGATGTGGGTTCTTAGGTATTTTTAAATTGATCTTAAAAACGCAATCTTTAATACGTTTTTTGACAAAAACTTTCAGATTTAAAGCAATGTTGCCATATGTGGGTTTACAATTAGTTTTTTTTTAATTAAGTTTAAAAGTGCAATTTTTGATAAATTTTTTGGTAAGAACTTTAAAATTAGAGCAGTTTTGCCAGATGTAAAATGTTTGCGCTCTGTATGCAACCCATTATACTATGTAACATATATTTTGTAAATTTTTAACATTAAATGTTAAAAAAATTGTTTTACCATTTGTTATATAGTTAAACTAATCTTTTAAAAAAATTTGAAAATTTTGTAATATTTCCTGTTTTTTTAAATATTTATACCACTGAGCGAATTTGTCCTACTATTTTTTAAATTTTTGCTACTATGCAAATTGTATTGTTTCATCTTTCGTTAAAAAATTATAAAAAAATTGTAAATTTTTGAATTTTGGAAATTCTGAAAAGTTTTTAACATTTATCTCACAAAGTTTTTATATATTTATATACTGTGTGAATTTTTACAATTTTTTTTTAACTACTATGCGAATTTGTCCTACCATTTTTGAGGGTTTTTAAGTAGTTATTTTAAAAACTAAGTTTAAAAACGCAATGTTTCATACATTTTTTGACAAGAAATTTCATATATAAATTTTTAACATTAAATGTTAAAAAATTTATTCTACCATTTGTTATATAGGTAGTAAAACTGATCTTTTTAAAAAATTTGATAATTTTGTAATTTTTCCTACCGTTTTTTTAAATATTTATACCACTGAGCGAATTTGTCCTACTATTTTTAAAATTTTTGCTACTGTGCAAATTTTATTGTTTCATCTTTCGTTTTAAAAATTATAAAAAATTTGGAAATTTTTGAATTTCGGAAATTCTGAAAAGTTTTTAACATTTATATCACCAATTTTGTATATATTTATATACTGTGTGAATTTTTACAATTTTTTTTTGAACTACTGTGCGAATTTGTCCTACCATTTTTTTGGGTTTTTAAGTAGTTATTTTAAAAACTAAAGGCGGGTTTATACAACAATTGATAATTTAGTGGACAATTTATTTTATAACTCAATTTTTAATTGAATGCATAATTTAATACATAATACATAACTTTAAAATCTGGTTTATACAATTCATTAATTTAGTAAATATTTGATTTTTTTAATTGACAATATTGATTATTGAAAGTTGCAAGTGACACAAAATCCATCATTGAAACTCATGTTATGTAGAAACTTTGTAGTATTTTTAAGGCACAAACACAAAACACAATAATTATTAATCATAACCTTATAAAATGGAGAGATAAAAATTGTTGGCACATGCGCGGTGTAATTTTATTTATAATTCATAATTTATTTCATAAAAGTTAAATTTTGTGAACTTTCAAGGTTATTAAATAAACACTAAATTGTGAGTTACGCATTAAATCCTTGTATAAACTGTTTCATAGCAGATAGTGCGATTTAACTTTTATGCTTATGCACTAAATTGTGAATTATGAAATAAATTAATGATATGAAGTTGTATAAACCCGCCATAAGTTTAAAAACGCAATTTTTCATACATTTTTTGACAAGAAATTTCATATTTAAATTTTTAACATTAAATGTTAAAAAATTTGTTCTACCATTTGTTATACATATAGTTAAACTGATCTTTTTAAAAAATTTGAAAATTTTGTAATTTTTCCTACTGTTTTTTAAAATATTTATACCACTGAGCGAATTTGTCCTACTATTTTTTAAATTTTTGCTTCTGTGCAAATTTTATTGTTTCATCTTTCGTTTAAAAAATTATAAAAAAATTGTAAATTTTTGAATTTTGGAAATTCTGAAAAGTTTTTAACATTTATCTCACAAATTTTTTATATATTTATATACTGTGTGAATTTTTACATTTTTTTTTTAACTACTATGCGAATTTGTCCTACCATTTTTGAGGGTTTTTAAGTAGTTATTTTAAAAACTAAGTTTAAAAACGCAATGTTTCATACATTTTTTGACAAGAAATTTCATATATAAATTTTTAACATTAAATGTTAAAAAATTTATTCTACCATTTGTTATATAGGTAGTTAAACTGATCTTTTTAAAAAATTTGATAATTTTGTAATTTTTCCTACCGTTTTTTTAAATATTTATACTGAGCGAATTTGTCCTACTATTTTTAAAATTTTTGCTACTGTGCAAATTCTATTGTTTCATCTTTCGTTTTAAAAATTATAAAAAATTTGGAAATTTTTGAATTTTGGAAATTCTGAAAAGTTTTTAACATTTATCTCACCAATTTTTATATATTTATATACTGTGTGAATTTTTACAATTTTTTTTTTGAACTACTGTGCGAATTTGTCCTACCATTTTTGTGGGTTTTAAGTCGTTATTTTAAAAACTAAGTTTAAAAACGCAATGTGGATTTCTGATAATTTTTTATAAAATTAGAGCAGTGTTGCAAGATGTAAAGTGTTTACAATTTGTATGCATCCCATTATACTATGTAAAATATATTTTAATGAAAGTTTAGTTTTTTTAATTTTTGTCAAGAATTTGTGAACAAAATTTCGACTTTTTTTTTAGTCGCTATGAACACAAATTTGTACCGCTCCTTGATCGTTTTTAAACATCAAAACGCAACATTTTGACAGCTGAAAGAAAGTCTTAATCTACTCGATCAAAAGGTCGACTCACCTTTGCTTTCGGCGGGCGCGTGCGCGTCGCAGTAGGCGATCTTCTGCACCAGCACCGGCTGCGTGTCGCCGCCGTCCTTGACCGTGTCCATCTTCATGTACAGCCCGGC
The DNA here is from genome assembly GCA_921294245.1 of Brassicogethes aeneus. NCBI lineage: Eukaryota > Metazoa > Arthropoda > Insecta > Coleoptera > Nitidulidae > Brassicogethes > Brassicogethes aeneus. The sequence continues at coordinate 2,660,806 of OV121142.1, read as the reverse complement.
CTGCTGCGCGCAAGTCACGTGGAAAGCCGAGTAGCAGTTGGTCTTGTGGCACTGTATGCACGCCCCCACCCCTTTCTGCTTGCACACGTAGCACGTGAGCTTCCATCTGGCGGCCGGTATCGTCTCTATCGAGTCTGCGCGGGAGAAAATGCTTCAAGCCTGATTTATAGATTGCCTCCCGTAAAAGATGAACAATACGAAAGTATATTTGGTTCCAAAAACCACTACGGTTTTCGTATTGTTAATCTTTTACGGAAGGAAGGAATGAAGAAAGGAAGTCAATATATAAATCAGGCTTTAGAAGGCGTCTCGGAAGTTTGCGTTGGTTAAGTAACGGTCTTTTTGCAGTTGTAATGCAAGTTTTTTCGGGCGCTCGACTTACCTATGGGTTCTAGAAAGACTGTGTTGGCGAAACGCACTTCCGGTATCCAGAGGGCGCACACCACGTGCGCCCACTGACTTCGGTCGGTTTGCTTGAAAGCGCCGCCTTGATTGGGGCACAGAACGCAATCTACGGCCCTGCTGGGCGATTGCAAACATCTAAAATCAATTTTGAAAATGTTAAGAATTTTGAAATTATGAAAGTTTTTGATAATTTCGGAAATTCTTAAAATTTTGTAAAATTTGATAATTAAGATTAAATGTTAAAAACATTTTCCTACCATTTTTTAAATTTTGAACTGCTGTGCGAATTTGTCCTACCATTTTTTAAGTTTATGTCACGGTGCGAATTTTGTCTTTGTTTCCGTTTCATCTTTCATTTTAAAAATTTGTTAATTTTGTAATTTTTGAAAACTGGTTTTTGAATTTTTTTTCAACACTTTTCCTTACATTTTTATATATTTATACAACTGTGCAAATTTGTCCTACTATTTTTTAAATTTATGCTACTTTGCGAATTTTGTTTAGAGATATGCCATTTACATTTCACCTTGATATTTTTTTAACAAATTTAACAATTTAACAATTTTTTAACATTTCTTATATACATATTTCTACTAGTGGGCGAATTTTTCCCAACATTTTTTAACTTTATGTTACTTTGCGAATTTTCGTTTTTATAATTATAAAAATTTTGAAAACTTGATTTTGGAATTCTTGAAAAATCTTTTAAAATTCTGGAGAGTTTTAACATTTTTCCTATCATTTTTTAATTTTGAACTACTATGCGAATTTGTCCTACCATTTTTTAAATTTATTCTACTGTGCAAATTTAGTTGGAGATGGGCGCACGCCGTTTCCGTTTCATCTTTCGTTTTGAAAATTTTGTAATTTTGAAAATTTTGTTAATTTTTAAAAATTCAGGAAACTTTTGAATTTTTTAATATTCTAAAGTTTAACATTTTTAAATTTCTTATTTTTTAACATTTTTTCCACCATTTTTAATATATTTATACCATTGTGCGATTTTTTCCCCGTTTTTTTTTTAAATTTTGAACAATTGTGCGAATTTGTCTTACCTTTTTTTAAATTTTTGCTACTGCGCGAATTTTGTTGCGCATGCCGTTTCCGTTTTATCTTTTGTAGTGAAAATTATAAAAATTTTGGAAATTTGGATAATTTTTTTTGTGCGAATTAATCCCACAATTTTTTTAATTTTGAACCACTGTGCGAATTTTGTTGGAGATAGGCACGCGTCGTTTCCGCTTTATCTTTCGTTTTGACAATTATGAAAATTTTGGAAATATTGAAAATTGTGTAATATAAAAAAAAAATTTGTTATTTTTCGAAATTTTTAAAATTCTTAAAATTTTCGGCAGCATTTTTGTAAATTTTAAACTACTGTGCCAATTTCTACCACAATTTTTTGATTTTAAACCACTCTGCGAATTTGTCCTACCATTTTTTAATTTTAACTACTGTGCGATTTTTCCACACGCTTCGTTTACGTTTTATCTTTTTGATTTTGAACCACTGTGCAAATTTGTCCTACCATTTTTTAATTTTGAACTAATGTGCGAATTTTCCACACAATTTTTTTAATTTTGAACCACTGTGCGATTTTGTCCTTTCCGTTTTATCTTTCGTTTTGACAATTATGAAAATTTTGGCAATTTTAAAAATTGTGTAATTTAAAAAAAAAATTTAAATTCTTAAAATTTGTCCCAGCATTTTTTTAAAATTTTAAACTACTGTGCCCATTTTTACAACAATTTTTTGATTTTGAACCACTGTGCGAATTTGTCAAACCATTTTTTAATTTTGAACTACTGTGCGAATTTTCCACACAATTTTTTATTAATTTTGAACCACTGTGCGAGTTTTGTTGGAGAACAATTATGAAAATTATGGTAATTTTGAAAATTGTGTAATATAAAAAAAATCTTGTTAATTTTGAAATTTTTTAAATTCTTAAAATTTGTCCCAGCATTTTTTTAAATTTTAAACTACTGTTCCAATTTTTACCAGAATTTTTTGATTTTGAACCACTGTGCAAATTTGTCCAACCATTTTTTAATTTTGAACTACTGTGCGAATTTTCCACACGCGTCGTTTCCGTTTTATCTTTCGTTTAGACAATTATGAAAATTGTGAAATATAAAAAAAAATTTTGTTAATTTTGAAAATTTTTAAAATTGTGTAATTTAAAAGAAAATTGAAAATCTTGTTAATCAGGGAAATTTTTAAAATTCTTAAAGTTTGAATATTTTTAACATTTACACCACCGAGCGAATTTTTCCCACAACTTTTTTAATTTTGAACCACCGTGCAAATTTGTCCTCCCATTTTTTTATTTTGAACTACTGTGCAAATTTGTCCCACAATTTTTTTGATAATGCATAGCAATGTGCAAATTTTGTTGAAGATGTGCGCGTCGTTTCAGCTTTGGTTTTGATAATTGTGAAAATTTTGACAATTTTCAAAATTATGAAAGTTTCCACGGGCTTAAATTACAGCTTTCGGGGACAAAAACATTTTCATACATACCTCCTACATAACCACTGCCCCTCAGGTATATAAGGCACCCCGTAGCAATCCTGGTGCACGGCCAGGTTGCACATGTCGCAAAACAAGATGACGTTCGTGTTCTGGCATTCGCCGTCCATGCAGATGCAACACACGGCGTCATCGTCCACGACTGCGCCGGTGTGTCCGTTCACGCTCGCTTGAAAGTACGATTCTTTCTCCAGCCGGTCCATAAGCAACTCCAAAGAATCTACGGACACGGAGGCCAGACCGGTAGATTCCCGTTTTTCGTTCATTATCGACAACCAGGCTGTGTCTTCCTCGTCCAAGTCGTACTCGACCTAAACGTTGTTATTTTTGTTATGTCAATCATACCTATATTAGGGTGATTCATTTCCGCAAAGTTTTTGGTTTTTTTTCGGTGCTCAAGCAAAATATTAATCTGCATATAGGAAAAAACATTCTCACCAAGTTAATATTAATTTTAAGCACTTACTATTTAAATTTAAAGTTTTACCGTCTAAAATGCATGTAAAAAATATATTTTTTTTTTCAAATTTCTAATGCTTACCCACCTTTGACAACATTGCAAATCGGTTTAATACACCTTATGGGGAATTTCACGCCCTTTAAAATTGCTTTTGAGTTTTTTTTGTAACTCGCATTGGTTCACCAGTAGTAGTCGTCAAAGGACAGTTTTTGAAAAAAATCGTTTTTTTTATTTTTTCGAGCAAATCGCCAAAAGTAGTGAGAAAAAAGGGCTGATTCATAAAAAAAAGTTATCCAACCAATATTTAATGAATTTACTGCCACTTTTATAACTGAAAACGTAAGAAATTGATAAATACCAACCCATAATGTTATTTAGATTGATTTTTTCTATTTATTATCATTATATTTCCCTACACTAAGAACTTTTTTAAAATTATTATGATTTCTCACTCATAATGAATATGAAAACAACACATAAATTCATAAAAAAACAACAAAACTTTAATCAGAATATACAGAAGGTTATGTAACAACATATTTCAAATATCACTTCAAAAAATTAAATAATCTTCATTTATATTTTTTTGCTATATGACAGAAATGTTGAAAAATTGCAAAATCCACGTTACAATTTTCTTATTGTTTTTTTATGAATTTATCTGTTGTTTTCATATTCATTATAAGTGAGAAATCAATAATTTTAAAAAAACTTCTTAGTGTAGGGAAATATAATGATAATAAATAGAAAAAATTAATCTAAATAACATTATGAGTTGGTAATTATCAATTCTTACGTTTTCAGTTATAAAAATGGCTGTAAATTCATTAAATATTGGTTGGATAACTTTTTTTTATGATTCCGCCCTTTTTTCTCCCTACTTTTTGCGGTTTGTTAGAAAAAATTAAAAAAAAACAATTTTTTTCAAAAACTGTTCTTTGACGACTCCTACTGGTGAACCAATGCGAGTTACAAAAAAAAACTCAAAAGCAATTTTAAAGAGCGTGAAATTCCCCATAAGGTGTATTAAACCGATTTGCAATATTGTCAAAGGTGGGTAAGCATTAGAAATTTGAAAAAAAAATTATTTTTTACATGCATTTTAAACGGTAAAACTTTAAATTTAAATAGTAAGTACTTAAAATTTATATTAAGAGCTCAAACTTGTTGAGAATTTTTTTTTTCTATATGCAGATTAATATTTTGCTTGAGCACCGAAGAAAACAAAAACTTTGCGGAAATGAATCACCCTAACCTATCCCACTCCCACTAGATAATACACTCACAGGCAAAATAATCGATCCACACAAATTTTCGATGAATTTCAATCGCAAATAACTTTTTTATTTGATGTCGGATTTAAACGAATATTAAAGAATATTGTAGATAAATTAATGGACAATCGCTCACATTTTAAAAAATTACTAAAAAATACACGTACGTTTATAATATACAGGTTTAAACAAAAAGATGTTTTTTACCATAAGTTTAAGACACTCTGTAGAGTGGCAAAACTGTATATTGTTCTAAATTAAGTTTTATTTATCAAGTCACATCTATTCTAACAGTTTTGTTTTTGGTTCACCTCGATATATTTATTTTTGTGGAAAATATGAATTTTTTAAAAAAACATTGCAATTTCCAATATTTTTCTGTATGAAGAACTAAGGTTGCTATGGTCCATTCATAGGCTATGGAGAATTACAGTGAAAGTTTTGTTGAATCATCCCATACTTGGACATGTCATACACGGCTTTCAAAAGCTATCAAATTGTTTTTTGCAAATTAATGTTTAAATTTTGAGGTGTCTTCTTACTTTAAAAAATGGATATGTCTCCGACTGATGTTGCCAGAGCCATTAATTTAATCCAGGATGGACGGTCACAGTATTACGTGCCAAGTGTTTTAAACGTCACAAGAAGTAAAGTACAAAGGGCAACATCAGTCGGAGACATTTTTAAAAGTAAGAAGACGCCACATTAATTTACAAAAAACAATTTGATACCTTTTGAAAGCTGTATATGACATGTCCAAGTATGGGATGATTCAACAAAACTGTCACTGTCGTCCTCCATAGGCTATGGATGGACCATAGCAACCTTAGTTCTTCATACAGGAAAAATATTGGAAATTGCAATGTTTTTTATAAAAATTCATATTTTCCACAAAAATAACTATATCGAGGTGAACCAAAAACAAAACTGTTAAGAATAGATGTGACTTGATAAATAAAACTTAATTTAGAACAATATACGGTTTTGCCACTCTACAGAGTGTCTTAAACTTATGGTAAAAAAACATATTTTTGTTTAAATCTGTATATTATAAACGTACGTGTATTATTTAGTAATTTTTAAAATGTGAGCGATTCTCCATTAATGTATCTACAATATTCTTTAATATTTGTTTAAATCCGAAATCAAATAAAAAAGTTATTTGCTATTGAAATTCATCGAAAATTTGTGTGGATCGATTGTTTTGCCTGTGAGTGTATAATAATAATACGCTAAAGAAGTATCGGGTTTTCGCAACACGCGCCATCTGATGACATTTTTAAGAAATTAGTAAAAAATAATTTTTGCACAAACATAACCTTAAAATCAACAATTTTTATGTTTGAGTTGTCTAAAAAACGCCGACAACTGCATTTAAACAACAAAATATACCTACGAATTCATGGCAACATAATATTATATATAATACATAATATAATGGTATTTTACCGTTGAGTGGAGACTTTCTTAATCAACGCTTTTAATAATGCTAAATGCTGTTTAAATTTAGACGACTTATTTGTTTGACGATTTTTACTGAATTGAAATTACACTTTTCACGTTAATCACTACTAAAATGTGTATTTATTGTATCTAATAGATACGATTTATATTTACAGGGACTGTATGCAATTTACCGGTAAAACCTCAACCCAGGATTTCCTCTCAAAATGTACCCAACAACACAACTAATCGTGCCACGGTTTTTTTATCGACATTTTTTAACATTTTCCGGCTTTATTCTCAAAAACGCTAGTTTGTAACACACGCGTTTGACAGCTAATTATCAAAAGTTGTACTACCGATACTTCTTTAGCGTATAACGCAAAAATAGCCTCCACCAAACCTTAACATGGCGAGAAATAATTGATTTATTGCTTTTAAATATATTTTTAGTGACTGTGGAACACCCTGTATATTAATGTACATTACCTCCCCATCTAATTCTTCAGTACTTTTTTCTATAAACCTTATATAAGCATTTGGTCTGGCTGGCGCGTCGCATATATTGTAATCCTCCATTATTTTGTAGCTAGCGGTTGGTAAACATGGTATGGGTTCTAAAATGTACATTTTCATTCTATAATACCTACACTGTATACAGAGATTATCAGTGACAGATTTATAAATAAAAAAATAATTTAAATTAAAATTTTTGTTTGTTTTATAGCTTGTATTTGTTCCATTTACTTTGAAGATAGTTGCTATAAGAAGGAAAATTGGTTTGAAAAACAAAAAAACTACATTCCTATAAAAAAGTCTTTAAAAGTGGATACAGCTCCAACTTTACACTTAACAGCTGATATATCAAAAGAGAAATCAAGTACTTTGTAAGAAATGGGGTAGTTAAATTTTTTCTGACCTATACTTTTTATGGTTTTATTTAAGGCGTTTTGTAATTTTAAACATTTCTGTGAAATTGGAATTTCAATTGAGTTTACCGTTTTCGAGATATTTACAAAAAAAAATCTCCTAATTACGTCACTAGGCTATTGACAACGTTGCCAGCTTTTTCTATGGTTGCCAGTGTGTTTAGTTTAAGATTCTTACGATAGATGGCGCCACGTTATAATATTTTAGTTTTAAAACCACTTGATCCATAATTTTTGTTGAGAAGAAGAAGAATTGTTTTTTTGACGTTTCTTTTTTTCGGGTTATGTTTTTTTTAAATTTAGATTATTGAAAATCAATGTTATTGTTATGTTATTTGTAATTGATATTAGATAAGTGATTTATTAATAACGGACTCCAAAGCAGAGGAATCTTGTGGAATGGTTGGTTACATTGAACATTGGAGCTTTTAAACAAATAAAGTACATACCTATAATTATAATCATATTTTGTCGTAAATGCATTTCATTAGTATAATGCCTAGTTCTTTATATTCTTTTAGATATATCTTGGACTCTAAAATATCAAACAGTAATATGATACCTCGTAATAAGGAAGATACTTAATGAATTTGGTGACCATCTTTCACTCAACTGACAGTGACAGTATTTGTACATAACCTCTTCGGGTATTTTCTGAAATAACCGAATGAAATCATTAACAAGACAACTTGACAACAGGGTAATTTTCAACCAATAGAAATCTTAGAATGTTGGTCACATGGCGAGGTTTGTGACGTCATAAAAATTTATATTTTTTGTAAATATCTCGAAAACGGTAAACTCAATTGAAATTCCAATTTTACAGAAATGTTTAAAATTACAAAACGCCTTAAATAAAACCATAAAAAGTATAGGTCAGAAAAAATTTAACTACCCCATTAAAATAAAATTGGAAAAAACAATATAAATCATAGTTCTTTTTACAGTGTACAAGAAATAGGACAAAACCAGGAAGCATATTATGATCTTTGAAGACAGTCCATAACAGAAACTCAAACTCTAAGAAATCAAGTTCTGCAGTGTAAGAAATTAAAATAAAATTTGAAAAACAAAATTAGATCTTTCTTTTTGCCCTGTGCAGGAAATGTGCCAAGATGATCTTCAATTTAGGGTTTTTCACTCTTTATATTTGCTTTAAAACATAATATTTTATTATATTGAAAACATTTCACTTAAATAAGATATTTATTTATTTATTGTCTATGGTTAATTATCAATTCTGATTTTTCAGATATAAAAAATCATGGACTGTTTTCGTTAATTTTATCGGTTTAAAATCCTTTTTAACTTTAAAAAAATAAAAACTTTTTATTATTTAATAATGTTATATTTATATAAACACCAAGTTTTATTGTTTAACCTTTTTAAGAATTGCCTTGTTTTCCATTACAACAAAAAATTAAGAAACTTACCACTTGGTGCTTCAACTTTGACCTCATGATTATCTTCATCAGAAAAATCTTCTCTAGGTACAATTTCAATGCAGTCATTAATATTCCATCTTAGTGGAATATTATTTACCTCAAACTGTACCATTTTCTGTGCCTCATCAAAAGTTAGAGGTTCAGGAACATTTGGTGTAGCCGGTATTTTGGCCGTTGATATTCTTGACCTCCCTATACATTATGTACATTAAAAATGTGTTAAAAGAACACAATTTGTTTTCATTAAAATTATAGTTACTTAACAATTATTCAGTTTCAAAGATAGATTTACATTTGGTTTTAACCTTACTACACAAACTTGGTACGAACCTTTTTTATTTTTTGGTGTGTTAGGTGTTGATGGTGGTAGAGGTGTCGGGTTGTCATGATCGTAACTTTTTAAGTGATATTGCAAACCGCATACTGATTTATAGTTCCTACCACATTTTTCCACAGGGCAGGTGTAGGGCGGCCCGTGATCCGCCCTTGCTTTCCTGCAATGCTCCAAAATATCAAAATCTATCCCCATTTTAATATCCTATAAGAATTTTGAGGTTATGTTTTTTTGTTTTACTTAATTCTTCTGTTTGGGGGTTTATTTTGACTTAAAACCATGTTAAAACGTTGTTCTACAAGTTACTTGGGCTTATCTCACTAGAATTATTCGGTATTTTCGATTATATTGCGGTTTTTTATGGTAAATATCAACAAAACGCGAGAAATTTGACGTTTGTCAACAAACAACAGTGTCGCCAACACAACAAACCTTTAAGGCAGTGTTGTCAACATCCTCTTCGAACGGTACAATTTTCAAAACACCAGCTATATGGCCTGTTTCCAGATGCCTACACGTTAACTATTATATTTTCCAAACAATTTGCACTACAAGGAAACGATCAAATCAAGGGGTTTTCAGTTTTTGCTGAAAAAATTACCAGAAATCGATTATGTCCACTGTATTGGCAACACTGGATAAACGTCAAAATCCCCAGTTTTTAAACTTGATAGCGACAGTTGTGCGGCAAAAAAATGCCTAAATCTCGTTTTTTATACAGAACTGTAAACTCTTTAATGTCGTAAAATGTGCTGTTAGTCTGTGTTGTGTTTGTGTGGAAAAGAAAGAGGTAAGTTTATTATATTATCGATGTTTTCGTTGATGTTTTCAGAACGTGTTTTGTAACGTACTTTTTGACAGTTGAAAGAAATGAAATTTAAATGTCTCTTTGAGGGTTTTTAAACGCGGTTTTTAAGTAAATAATGCTGTTTAATTGGTAAATTAATGCTTTTTAATTTATAAATAAGCACAAATATCAGCGTACAATCACAATATCTGGTTACAACAGTAACTGTTACATCTCACTGCTGTTTAGTAGGCATCACCTCTATAAAAGCCCTCTTCAGCAGGAGGAAGAACTGGAGATGGGGAGGAGAAAAAATAGGCGCCGTAGGATCCCGATCAAGAAGCCCGATGTCGCGGAAATTTCCTCCCAAACCGACGAAATGATGGGGGATGTGATGCGCACTTGTTTTGACGACTCCCTCAAAAGGAGTAGGGGGGAGTTGACGCCGTTCGGGAGGACTTTGACGCCCTTGACCACTCCTCCGCCGCGACTATCGGAGGGTGGGGGTGCGCCGTTGGAGGGGGAGGAGATACAGGGGACGCCGGTTAATCACTACAGGTGAGTTTTGGGGGATTTTTTAAATTTAGACGTTTTTTGTTTTTTTTAGTATTCTCCAAAAACAAACTTTTTTAGCATTTTTAAGACATTTTTCAATAGCTATAACTGTCTTAAGAATTATTTAGCCTACTATTATTATAATTAACTATAATAGTTAAGCTACTTTATTTGTAAAGCTGTAGTCTTACTAGACATTCTTATTAATCCAGTTAACATTCTTAAGACAGTTATACTTAAGTAGCTTAACTTTTTTTTAGGACCTTTATAGCTAGCTTAAGTTGACATTCTTAAGATAGTGGTATATAGCTAAAGTTGATATTTTTAAGACAGTTATATTTATAGCTATAACTGTCATAAAAATGCTTTAGCCTACTATTAAAGTTAAGCTACTATAATTGAATCTGTGAGATTAAGTCAAAAAGTTAAAATGTTGACAAATTATTTCATAAATTTAAATCTAAAAAAAATTAATTTTAAACTTAAATTGATTTTAGAAAATGATTTGTCAAAATGTTGCATATGTACTGTACTGTACTAATTATTATAGTAGGCCAAAGGTGAAGACAGTTATATCTATAGCTATAACTGTCTTAAAAATTATTTAGCCTACTATTATTATAATTAACTATAATAGTTAAGCTACTTTATTTGTAAAGCTGTAGTCTTACTAGACATTCTTATTAATCCAGTTAACATTCTTAAGACAGTTATACTTAAGTAGCTTAACTTTTTTTTAGGACCTTTATAGCTAGCTTAAGTTGACATTCTTAAGATAGTGGTATATAGCTAAAGTTGATATTTTTAAGACAGTTATATTTATAGCTATAACTGTCATAAAAATGCTTTAGCCTACTATTATAGTTAAGCTACTATTATTGAATCTGTGAGATTAAGAACAGTACAAGTCAAAAAGTTAAAATGTTGACAAATTATTTCATAAAATTTAGTTTTATAGTTCAAAATGCATTTTTGTGAGAATATTTCAACTATTTTATAAAATATAATAATTAAATTTTGTAAAAAAAATTAAATCTCAAATAAATGCATTTTAAACTTAAATTGATTTAAAACAATGATTTTTCAAAATAAAAATTTTGCACATGTACTGTCCTGTAGACAGTTAAATCAATCCAGTTTACATTCTTCAGACAGTCAGATCTAGCTTAAATGAACATACTTAAGACAGTTATATCTAGCTTAAGTTGGCATTTTTAAGACAGTTATATCTATAGCTATAACTGTCTTAAAAATGCTTTAGCCTATTATAATTCTATGGCTGTAGTTTTACTAGGCATTCTTAAGACAGTCATATCTAGCTTAAGTTGACATTCGTAAGACAGTTATACCTAGCTTAAGTTGACAGTTATAACTGTATTAAGAATGCTATTATGGTAAGACTATAGCTATACTAAAATAGTAAAGCTATATTTTTACTAGACATTCTTAAGACAGTCATATCTAGCCCAAGTTGAAATTCTTAAGGCGTCATGTAAGGCTATAGTTTTACTAGACATTCTTAAGACAGTTATATCTATCTAAAGTTTACATTCTTAAGACAGTCATATCCAGCTTAAGTTGACATTCGTAAGACAGTTATACCCAGCTTAAGTTGACAGTTATATCTATAGTTATTACTGTATTAAGAATGATATTATGGTAAGGCTGTAGCTATGCTATAATAGTAAAGCTATATTTTTACTAGACATTCTTAGGACAGTCATGTCTAGACCAAGTTGAAATTTTTAAGGCAGTCATATAAGGCCATAGTTTTACTAGATATTCTTAAGACAGTCATATCTAGCTTAAGTTGACATTCTTAAGACAGTCATATCTAGCTTAAGTTTACATTCTTAAGATAGTTATATCTAGCTTAAGTTGACAGTTATATCTATAGTTATAACTGTATAGCTATACTATACTAGTAAAGCTATAATTTTATTAGACATTCTTAGGACAGTCATATCTAGCCCAAGTTGAAATTCTCTTATAAGGCTTAAGTTGACATTCTTAAGACAGTTATATCTAGGTTAGACATTCTTAAGACAGATATCTAGCTAGAAGTTGACACAACCTTTTTGTCGTTGTCAGAAGTCTACAGAGAAGCCAAAAAAAGAACAACAGTTTCAACGTGACCAACCTAAACATACTTTTCGACTCCAACTTTGTCTACAACGACACAAGCCAGTGCGACGGCAAGATCAGCATGAAATCGGGTTCCCGGGGAACCCCGTGTCAACCCTCGAAAAACGAGGCGGCGGTGCAAGCCAACAACGAGCTGGCCGAGACCCCCAAAATGAGCAGGGTCTACTTGATCGACAAGACGTTTGTGAGCCCCGTCGAAAAGTTGATGAAAAAAATCAACAACAAAAACGTCAGCCAGGAGGTGAATTTGAACCCCTACCTGAAGGACAAGTTGTTCAAGGAGACCATCGAGGGTGACTTGTCGTTTTTCAACCCTCAACTTTTCAACTTAAAGTGTTCTTCCACCCCTATAGATAAATTAGGTGCGGTGCGCGAAAAAAAGGAGGACGAGGAGGCTGAGTGCAGCTACAAAGTTCAAGCAAGGTAAGTCTTCGTGCGGAAAAAATAGTGGGAGTATAACGTTTTTTTCACTAAAGGGTGGAACACCTGTCTCCAAAAATACTTCACAAAACGCCACCAAACCATCCAGACTCTACGAAATCCTACAGACTGCATTCGGTGCAGATGAGTCATAGGAAATCGTACAGGAGTCCGAAAGTTGCGCGTGCCATTCACAGGGGGCGCTTGTACGATAGGAGTCACAACTTCGCCTACTCCAGACTTTGCATAAGCAACCGAAGTTGCGCTAGTAGTATAGACGACAACGGGGTTTACAACAAATTAATGGGGAGGTTGAAAAAGTACAGCAAAATGTCCGCCAAGTGGTCTTTGAAGGTGGTAGATGTGTGCTCCCAGCTGGGAGTTACTTTGAAGAATGTAAGTACAGTTGAAGGTGGTGTTATTACCACCCATGGTACAAGAAAACAAGATGTGTTCTTCGGTCTTTTCAACTTTTAACTTCTTTTTTTGTGGTCTTCGAATGCTCATTCCAAGTACTGACTTCAAAGAAGATTCAGCCGTATTTGGCCAGTCGTTGCTTACTAAGCTGAGAAGTTAAAAGGCAGATATGCGCAATTTAATTGGATTAAGTACCGAAAATATTTTGTATTTTTTGTTTTGTTGTTGACAAATTTCCAAATGTCCCAGAAGCTAACTTTCTAGAATTACCAGAATCTTGGATTTTTTATATATTTTTTATTGCGATTTTGCAAAATTTCTTTATTTTAGGAATTTTGGAAAAATAAAGTTTTGAAAAAATTGTCAAATTTTCGAAAATCTTTAAAATTTACAAATTATTGAAAATATTTAAAAATATAAATCTGTATTTGGATATTTTTTTAAATATTCAAAAAATTTCCAAAATTTTTCAACTTTAAACTTCTTTTTTTTGTTGTCTTGGAATGCTCACTCCAAGTACTGACTTCAAAGAAGATTCAGCCGTATTTGGCCAGTCGTTGTTTACTAAGCTGAGTTAAAAGGCAGATATGCGCAAATTATTTTGCTTAAGTACAGAAGTATCGTCGAAATTATTTTGTAATTTTTGTTCTTTTTTGTTGACAAATTTCCAAATGTCCCAGAAGCTAACTTTCTAGAATTACCAGAATCTTGGATTTTTTATATATTTTTTATTGCGATATTGCAAAATTTCTTTATTATAGGAATGTTGGAAAAATAAAGTTTTGAAAAAATTGTCAAATTTTCCAAAATCTTTAAAATTTACAAATTATTGAAAATATTTAAAAATATAAATCTGTATTTGAATATTTTTTTAAATATTCAAAAAATTTCCAAAATTTTTAAACTTTAAACTTCTTTTTTGTGGTCTTTGAATGCTCACTCCAAGTACTGACTTCAAAGAAGATTCAGCCGTATTTGGCCAGTCGTTGCTTACTAAGCTGATCATCTTGGCACATTTCCTGCACAGTGCAAAAACAAAGATTTAATTTTGATTAATTATACTACATACTAAGGAAATGTCACTTACAAAACTTTAAAATAGTGGTGGAAACAGATGCGCAAGAACACACCTTGTTTTCTTGTACCATTTTACCACCCTTAGCTAAAACAACCACTGTTGGGAAAACAAAATGTTCAATATTGTTTTTTTAGAGTTTGTCATCGATATGTAACATTTACAACGAAACCTCGCTCGAAAACAAAAGCATGTGCCGTTGTGAAGAGTACAAATTGGAAATTGCAAGACTGAACGGTAAAATAGCCGAGCTAAAAGACGAATTAAACGCCTATAAGGGCAAAATGAACGACCAAAATCGAAATAGAGACGATTTAGGCGAACTGACGGAATCTTTGCGCAAAGTAAAGGTGGAATTGTGTCAAATAACCGAATTAAGGTCGGAACTGGAGGCGCTGAAGAGTCAGTTTGCTTGTTTCAAGGCCTTACCGCAGGTACCTCACTCAATCTAGCCGCTGCGCAATGGTTGAAAATCCCAAAAACCCGGACATCGATAAAATTTTAGTAAAAAATGTGGATATGAGGGTTTCTCTTGGTTTTTGCGGTCGCTGGTTACCAGGCTGTACTTTTCTGCGCTAACGCTCACTTGTTTAAAAAATTTTTTTTTTTTGGTCGTCTTCAAAATTATCTGTTCTGGAACACTTTTGTGAAAAATCTGTCCGATATCGCTTTGTTCCTTTCAGAAAATCCAAACTTCAAATCAATCACTTTTGTTATCATTTTAAAAGTAAAGGGAATGAGAATTGTTTAAGTATCTTCGAATATTAATAAATGACAGTGTAATCAATGTATTTCACGTGCCACATTAATTTTTCTGATGGTCTGGGACGAAACATTTTTCCCTTTTGGTGGACCACAATTTCACAAAAGGTCTTAATATATCAAAGTTATATATGCACTAGGGTGATTCATTTCCGCAAAGTTTTTGTTTTTTTTCGGTGCTCAAGCAAAATATTAATCTGCATATAGGAAAAAACATTCTCACCAAGTTTGAGCTCTTAATATTAATTTTAAGCACTTACTATTTAAATTTAAAGTTTTACCGTTTAAAATGCATGTATAAAAATATATTTTTTTTCAAATTTCTAATGCTTACCCACCTTTGACAATATTGCAAATCGGTTTAATACACCTTATGGGGAATTTCACGCTCTTTAAAATTGCTTTTGAGTTTTTTTTGTAACTCGCATTGGTTCACCAGTAGGAGTCGTCAAAGGACAGTTTTTGAAAAAAATCGTTTTTTTTTTATTTTTTTCGAGCAAATCGCCAAAAGTAGTGAGAAAAAAGGGCTGATTCATAAAAAAAAAGTTATCCAACCAATATTTAATGAATTTATTGCCATTTTTATTACTGAAAACGTAAGAAATTGATAAATACCAACCCATAATGTTATTTAGATTGATTTTTTCTATTTATTATCATTATATTTCCCTACAATAAGAACTTTTTTAAAATTATTATGATTTCTCACTCATAATGAATATGAAAACAACACATAAATTCATAAAAAAAACAACAAAACTTTAATCGGAATATACATATTTCAAATTTCGCTTCAAAAAATTAAATAATCTTCATTTATATTTTTTTACTATATGACATAAATGTTGAAAAATTGCAAAATCCACGTTACAATTTTCTTATTGTTTTTTTATGAATTTATCTGTTGTTTTCATATTCATTATAAGGGAGAAATCAATAATTTTAAAAAACTTCTTAGTGTAGGGAAATATAATGATAATAAATGGAAAAAATCAATCTAAATAACATTATGAGTTGGTAATTATCAATTTCTTACGTTTTCAGTTATAAAAATGGCTGTAAATTCATTAAATATTGGTTGGATAACTTTTTTTTATGATTCAGCCCCTTTTTTCTCACTACTTTTTGCGGTTTGTTAGAAAAAATTAAAAAAAACGATTTTTTCAAAAACTGTCCTTTGACGACTCCTACTGGTGAACCAATGCGAGTTACAAAAAAAAACTCAAAAGCGTGAAATTCCCCATAAGGTGTATTAAACCGATTTGCAATATTGTCAAGGGTGGCTAAGCATTAGAAATTTGAAAAAAAAAATATATTTTTTACATGCATTTTAAACGGTAAAACTTTAAATTTAAATAGTAAGTACTTAAAATTTATATAAGAGTTTAAACTTGTTGAGAATTTTTTTTTCTATATGCAGATTAATATTTTGCTTGAGCACCGAAGAAAACAAAAACTTTGCGGAAATTAATCACCCGATTGATGCACGTGATCGACTCCATTCTAAACTTGAAATTCTGACTTTCGATTTTTACATATCTGAAGAGTTTTTGGGATTTTTAACCACTGTGTGTGCTACTCCTCCAAAGAAAGCATATATATGAAAGTTACCATTGCAGGTTGTGGTCACCGCTCCTTCTCAGTGCGGTTCCGCGCAAATAGGGGAACCTTCTTCCCTACCACCACCACCTCCTCCCATGATGAAGCTACCTCCTCCCCCTCCTCCTCCTCCACCCCCTCCTCCGCCGCCTCCCATGATGTCCTTGGGCAACGCGTCGCTGAAAATTACGAGGAAATCGAAGAGCGAGGAGTCTAGGAAAAGTGACGAGGGGAGACCGGTTATCTCGTTGGACGATATTTTGAAGGTTAAATTGAAAAAAGCAGGGGTAAGTAAAATATTTTATCCTTTGATTTGTTTTATTACTAAAATTGCATAATATAATTAAAAATTCTTACACATGTGTACATCAAAATTTATCCTTGAAAATAAACTAACAATCGATATAGATGCAGTTTTTCACAGTAAAAGAGGTCAATTTTAAGAAATAAAAATTTCAATTCGAACCATTATTAAAGAAATTAGCAGCAAAAAACAAAAAACGCGATTGTTTTGAAAATTTGGTATCTTTGAACGAGTAATCAAAAAAATATCAAACTTTACCAGAAAGGGAGTACCTACTTAAAAATATCGAAAAATAAAAGAAATCAAAAATCAACATTTTTCAAACTGTCCGACCCGATCAACCCTGCCCCTGCCCTGATAGCAAAATTTGATTTTAAGAATTTTCTAAGAAGATATGACCCGGCATAATGGAATATTCTTAAAACCTTCCCGTATTGCTAAGAATGTTCTTAGGGACTTTTAAAACATTCAATAGATACCATTTTAATGATGCAATTAGATTCTTAAAAGCTTCTTAAAACCTTCCTAAAAAGCATCCTAAGAACATTTTAAGAATACGTTTTTGGAATGTTCTTAGAAGGTTTCTTATGGAGCTTCTGGGAATCTTTTGAGAATATTTACAAATATGTCAGATAGCCACGTTCTAATATGTTGTATTCTACATTCGTAAAATTCTTCAGGAGACGACAAATACGCCTCACTGTCATAATATGACAGTGAAATGTATTTGTCGTCCCCTTAAATTTTGCGACATATTCCGGCCAATTCATTATCATCAGTCGTTAACGTTAGCCACTAGAATTAGTGGTTATCGTTATATTTAATCGCCCTGATTGGTCGGATTGACCGATAACCACTGATTCTAGTGGCTAACGATAACGACTAATGTTAGTGAATTGGCCTGATTAATGTATATTTATTTTAGTTTTATGACATTATTTCATAAAAAGTAAAATTGGAAAATTTTGTGGGATAAGTCAGATTAGATTGAAGTTGAAGATAGTTGGGATTATTATACATAAAAATGTTAATTCAGAAATAAAAAATCGGTATACAAATTAATAAATATTTATTTTTAACATAAAATAAAATACCTATAAGTAGTAAAAGTATTTTTGTTATCGAATATTGTTTTAATTTGACAAATAACTATAAAAAATATTTTGGATTGTGTTTTTTACTTAGTATTTAATACTTATTACTAATTAGGTACTTAAGTATAGGTAAGTATACGTAGTTTATGGTATATTTTACTATTATATAGGTAACTGAACTAAATATGCTTAACAGGAATATTCCTAAATGAACTTTCTATAGCAATTACTTTCTTAACATTCCAAGCATATGTTTAGAGTAGACTTATTTTTACCACTAAAACTTTGCTCCTTCTAAGAACCTGCCTATAGGCCAGTAGGAATATTCTTAGGATCATGCAATATGTCTTTTAAGCATGTTCTTTAGAAAAAATATAGCATGATCCTAAGAATATTCTCACTGGAAGGTTTAAAAAACGTTCTTAGAATAAAGTGTGCTATCATGTATTAGGTGACACCCTGTATGTACAGTAGAAACCACAAATATATGAATGTGACTCATCAGGCACAATCGTACGAAGCAATCTATCGAAGGTCACGGGAAATTGTATTCCAGTGCAGTGCTGTTCTAACGGGGGCATAAGTATTTGTACAAACACTTGAGTGTAATGTTGGTTGCTATACTTCTGATATATTTGATTTTAAAGTTAAATTTTAATAATTAATTAATCTTTGTATTTACCGTTTTAATCCAAAAAACGTGCAATAACAATTGCAATAAAAACCACTGCCACTACAACGTTTAAAACGATTATTAGTCCGTAAACACACACCGTTTATTTAAAGTCCAAAAAACGTACAATAACAATTGCAATAAAGTCCAATAAACGTGCAATAAAAATTGCAATAAAAACCACTAGCACTACAACGTTTAAAACGATTATGAATCTGTAAACACACAGCAGAAACACGATATGCAAAAAACAAAGATCATATGACATATAAAAACAAATGGCCGACGGTAGAGTTGGTTGCCTTACTATGTAATAAAATAAAATAAATTGCCTAAAACACGAACTGTACTGAATTCCAACAAAAATAAGTAACAAGCTAGGACACAAGCGTCATATGTCCATCTTTGTCCAACACTTAGGCAGTTTTACATCACAGATGGCGCATTTTAGACCGGATGCTTAAAAACCTACGTGCGAGTACATTTACCGCTGCATCGAATGTACAAGACAAGTAAAACAATACTGCTAGCATGTCTGAGATATGTACGGCACCCGATGAGTCGCGTTCATATATTGGTGGTCTCTACTGTAATTGGAAAAACACATTTTTCAATATTAAAATCGCGACTGTAAAGTGACGCTTCGCTCTAGGACCGTCCGACGTCGACTCCCCTGCGTCGGAGCAGCCAACCGGTGGTGAGCATGGAGCAGCTGCGGCAGGTGCGCCTGCGCCCCGCGTCGCGCCAATCGGCGCGCCAGACGTCGCTCACCCCCTCCACCACTTCCGGTCACTCGGACGCCGCCGACGGATCGGCGCAGGCGCCCAGCACCTCCCCCCACTCCTCGCTCAGCCGCCTGCTGAACGACAGCTCGCCCGTATGGAAGGTGAAAAGGTTGAAAAGCAACCGTTCGCGCTTCAGCTTGGATTCTGTTCGCAGGCACAGAACGCAGCAGCAGCAGCAGCAGCAACGTCACGTCACCAACCCGACGCCGAGTGCTGCCAGTTTTGACGCATCTTCTATTGGGGAGCTGAAAGAAGAAGACAGCAGCCCTCAACGCGGTTAGAGAACCCATAAAAGGTAGGAAAGTATTTTTTTTCAGTCATCAAAATGTCCCCTTAAATGAAAAATATTGATTTGGTGAGTTAAAAAGCTTAAAAATGCGCCCTACAAGTACAAAATCCCGATTCGTCACGACAAGCTTAAACATTTCACATTTGTTAAAATATTCTTAAAAATGTGAAAAATATTAACTTGGTGAGTTAAAAAGCTTAAAACTGTCCCCTATGTTACGACAAGCTTAAAAGTGTCCCATTTGTCAACACAACCTTAAAATTGTATATTAACCAAAAATGCTTAACTTTCAAGATTTTCTTAAACATTTCAAAAATTTTCATCTGCTGCGACAAGCTTTAAAATGTCCCCTTTATCAAGCTTAAAAATGCGCCCTACGTACAAAATCCCGATTCGTGACAAGCTTAAACACTTCACATTTGTTAAAATATTCCTAAAAATGTGAAAAAATATTAACTTGGTAAGTTAAAAAGCTTAAAATTGTCCCCTTTGTCACGACAAGCTCAAAAGTGTCCCATTTGTCAAGACAACCTTAAAATTGTATATTGGCCAAAAATGCATAATTTTAACATTTCAAAAATTTTCATTTGCTGCGACAAGCTTTAAAATGTCCCCTTTAACAAGCTTAAAAATGCGCCCTAAGCACAAAATCCCGATTCGTCACGACAAGCTTCAACATTTCACGTTTGTTACAATATTCCTAAAAATGTGAAAATATTAACTTGGTAAGTTAAAAAGCATAAAATTGTCCCCTTTGTTACGACAAGCTTAAAAGTGTCCCATTTGTCAAGACAACCTTAAAATTGTATATTGGCCAAAAATGCTTAATTTTTCAAGATTTTCTTAAACATTTATAAAATCTTCATTTGTTGCGACAAGCTTTAAAATGTCCCCTTTAACAAGCTTAAAAATGCGCCCTAAGTACAAAATCCCGATTCGTCACGACAAGCTTAAACATTTCACGTTTGTTAAAATATTCTTAAAAATGTGAAAAATATTAACTTGGTAAGTTAAAAAGCCTAAAATTGTTCCCTTTGTTACGACAAGCTTAAAAGTGCCCCATTTGTCAAGACAACCTTAAAATTGTATATTAACCAAAAGTGCTTAATTTTCAAGATTTTCTTAAACATTCCAAAAATTATCATTTGCTGCGACAAGCTTTAAATGTCCCCTTTAACAAGCTTAAAAATGTGCCCTATGTACAAAATACCGATTCGTCACGACAAGCTTCAACATTTCACGTTTGTTAAAATATTCTTAAAAATGTGAAAAATATTAACCTGGTAAGTTAAGAAGCTTAAAATTGTCCCCTTTGTTGCGACAAGCTTAAAAGTGTCCCATTTGTCAAGACAACCTTAAAATTGTATATTCGTCAAAAATGCTTAATTTTTCAAGATTTTCTTAAACATTTCAAAAATTTTCATTTGCTGCGACAAGCTTTAAAATGTGCCCTATGTACAAAATCCCGATTCGTCACGACAAGCTTAAACATTTCACGTTTGTTAAAATATTCTTAAAAATGTGAAAAATATTAACTTGGTAAATTTAAAAGCTTAAAATTGTCCCCTATGTTACGACAAGCTTAAAAGTGTCCCATTTAACAAGACAAGCTTAAAATTGTATATTGGCCAAAAATGCTTAATTTTTCAAGATTTTCTTTAACATTTCAAAAATTTTCATTTGCTGCGACAAGCTTTAAAATGTCCCTTTAACAAGCTTAAAAATGTGCCCTAAGTACAAAATCCCGATTCATCACGACAAGCTTAAACATTTGACGTTGGTTGAAATATTCTTAAAAATGTGAAAAATATTGATTTGGTAAGTTTAAAAGCTTAAAATTGTCCTTTAACTTTGTTGCGACAAGCTTAAAAGTGTCCCATTTGTCAAGACAAGCTTAAAATTGTTTATTGGCCAAAAATGCTTAATTTTTTAAGATTTTCTTAAACATTTAATAAATTTTCATTTGTTGCGACAAGCTTTAAAATGTCCCCTTTAACAAGCTTAAAAATACGCCCTATGTACAAAATACCGATTTGTCACGACAAGCTTAAACATTTCACGTTTGTTAAAATATTCTTAAAAATGTGAAAAATATTAACTTGGTAAGTTAAAAAGCTTAAAATTGTCCCCTTTGTTACGACAAGCTTAAAAGTGTCCCATTTGTCAAGACAAGCTTAAAATTGTATATTGGTCAAAAATGCTTAATTTTTCCAGATTTTCTTAGACATTTCAAAACTTTTCATTTGTTGCGACAAGCTTTAAAATGTCCCATTTAACAAGCTTAAAAATGCGCCCTAAGCACAAAATCCCGATTCGTCACGACAAGCTTAAACATTTCACGTTTGTTAAAATATTCTTAAAAATGTGAATAATATTAACTTGGTAAGTTAAAAAGCTTAAAATTGTCCGTTTGTTACGACAAGCTTAAAAGTGTCCCATTTGTCAAGACAAGCTTAAAATTGTATATTGGAAAAAATGCTTAATTTTTCAAGATTTTCTTAAACATTTCAAAAAATTTCGTTTGTTGCGATAAGCTTGCAAATGTCCCATTTAACAAGTCTAAAAATGTGCCCTACATACAATCCCGATTCGTCTCGACAAGCTTCAACATTTCACGCTTGTTAAAATATTCTTAAAAATTTGAAAAATATTAACTTGGTAAGTTAAAAAGCTTAAAATTGTCCCCTTTGTTACGACAAGCTTAAAAGTGTCCCATTTGTCAAGACAAGCTTAAAATTGTATATTAACCAAAAATGCTTAATTTTTCAAGATTTTCTTAAACATTTCAAAAATTTTCATTTGCTGTGACAAGCTTTAAAATGTCCCCATTAACAAGCTTAAAAATGCGCCCTAAGTACAAAATCCCGATTCGTCACGACAAGCTTAAACATTTCGCGTTTGTTAAAATATTCTTAAAAATGTGAAAAATATTAACTTGGTTTAGTTTAGTTTACAAGCTTAAAATTGTCCACTTTTTTACAAGCTTAAAAGTGTCCCATTTAACAAGACAAGCTTAAAATTGTATATTGGCAAAAAATGCTTAATTTTTCAAGATTTTCTTAAACATTTCAGAAATTTTCATCTGCTGCGACAAGCTTTAAAATGTCCTCTTTAACAAGCTTAAAAATGTGCCTTAAGTACAAAATCCCGATTTGTCACGACAAGCTTAAACATTTCACGTTTGTTAAAATATTCTTAAAAATGTAAAAAATATTAACTTGGTAAGTTAAAAATGCTTAATTTTTCAAGATTTTCTTAAACATTTCAAAAATTTTCATTTGCTGCGGCAAGCTTTAAAATGTTCCCTTTAACAAGCTTAAAAATGTGCCCTATGTACAAAATCCCCATTCGTCACGACAAACTTCAACATTTCACGTTTGTTAAAATATACTTAAAAATGTAAAAAATATTGATTTGGTAAGTTGGAAAGCTTAAAATTGCCCCCTTTGTTGCGACAAGCTTAAAAGTGTCCCATTTGTCAAGACAAGCTTAAGCTTGTATATTCTTCAAAAATGATTAATTTTTCAAGATTTTCTTAAACATTTCAAAAAATTTCCTTTGCTGCGACAAGCTTTAAAATGTCCCATTTAGCAAGCTTAAAATCGTGCCCTAAGCACAAAATCCCGATTCATCACGACAAGCTTCAACATTTCACGTTTGTTACAATATTCCTAAAAATGTGAAAATATTAACTTGGTAAGTTAAAAAGCATAAAATTGTCCCCTTTGTTACGACAAGCTTAAAAGTGTCCCATTTGTCAAGACAACCTTAAAATTGTATATTAACCAAAAGTGCTTAATTTTCAAGATTTTTTTAAACATTTTAAAAATTTTCATTTGCTGCGACAAGCTTTAAAATGTCCCATTTAACAAGCTTAAAAATGCGCCCTAAGTACAAAATCCCGATTCGTCACGACAAGCTTCAACATTTCACGTTTGTTAAAATATTCTTAAAAATGTGAAAAATAATAACAAAATCCCCATTCGTCACGACAAACTTCAACATTTCACGTTTGTTAAAATATACTTAAAAATGTAAAAAATATTGATTTGGTAAGTTGGAAAGCTTAAAATTGCCCCCTTTGTTGCGACAAGCTTAAAAGTGTCCCATTTGTCAAGACAAGCTTAAGCTTGTATATTCTTCAAAAATGATTAATTTTTCAAGATTTTCTTAAACATTTCAAAAAATTTCCTTTGCTGCGACAAGCTTTAAAATGTCCCATTTAGCAAGCTTAAAATCGTGCCCTAAGCACAAAATCCCGATTCATCACGACAAGCTTCAACATTTCACGTTTGTTACAATATTCCTAAAAATGTGAAAATATTAACTTGGTAAGTTAAAAAGCATAAAATTGTCCCCTTTGTTACGACAAGCTTAAAAGTGTCCCATTTGTCAAGACAACCTTAAAATTGTATATTAACCAAAAGTGCTTAATTTTCAAGATTTTTTTAAACATTTTAAAAATTTTCATTTGCTGCGACAAGCTTTAAAATGTCCCATTTAACAAGCTTAAAAATGCGCCCTAAGTACAAAATCCCGATTCGTCACGACAAGCTTCAACATTTCACGTTTGTTAAAATATTCTTAAAAATGTGAAAAATAATAACTTGGTAAGTTAAAAAGCTTAAAATTGTCCCCTTTATTACAAGCTTAAAAGTGTCCCATTTGTCAAGACAACCTTAAAATTGTATATTAACCAAAAGTGCTTAATTTTTCAAGATTTTCTTAAACATTTCAAAAATTTTCATCTGTTGCGACAAGCTTTAAAATGTCCTCTTTAACAAACTTAAAAATGCGCCCTAAGAACAAAATTCCGATTCGTCACGACAAGCTTCAACATTTCACGTTTGTTAAAATATTCCTAAAAATGTGAAAAATATTAACTTGGTAAGTTAAAAAGCTTAAAATTGTCCCCTTTGTTTCGACAAGTTTAAAATTTAAGTGTCCCATTTGTCAAGACAAGCTTAAAATTGTATATTGCCCAAAAATGCTTAATTTTTTCAAGAATTTTTTAAACATTTCAAAGCTCTATGTCCTATTTGTAAATAACAGCTTTAAAGTTTATTTTATCAAGGCATTTTTTAATTAATAACGTATTTTTCAGAATTTTAAATAGTTTTAAACCTCAGTGAAGTGCAGGGCAACTTCTTGAATAAGAAAAAAATTGACATGAACTTTATTACAACACTTTTTTTACCTGTAAAATATTTGATTGTAACAAAAAAACTACAGCCTCTTTTTAACCGTAAATTTTCATCGAGAAATGGTAAATTTTGCAGTCTGACAAAAAAATAATTTACAAAATAAAAGAGGTCGAGTTTTTCTTGACTTATTGCTATTTATATAGCGAAATTTATATTTATATACAAAATATATATGATTTTATAAGATTTAATTATTAATTTGTTTATATTTATTACTCTGTACACAATAATTGTTATGATTTGTTTTATTAAATTTATAATATGTAGAACCAAGGTTTTATTTTAGGGACAAATAATTTTTGTATTGTTTTTTGTTTGGTTTTTGTGACGTAATGACGGAATGTACCATATAAAATTAAATGATTGTGATAATAAAGTTTTATATTTTAAGTTTTTTTTTTTTAGTCATGACTATTTGCAAATAAAACACAATTTTTAATAATAACATTTAATATTTATTTATACACATATTTTTAAGACCTAAAAAATAACAAAATACCCAGAGCTATAGTAAGATATTTCCAAAAGCTACTGTTATCAGATTGCCGCGGAACTTCTGCAATTTTTGGTTCTGCAGAAGCCGGCAGAACAAATTTTTGATTTGCCAATAATTTCAATTGTTCCTCTTGCCTTCTAAATGCTTGCGCCATATCTAGATCTTTAGTTTGTATATGGCCCCTAAGATCTAATAGTATGTTTTCCACGTATTTTTTTAGCTCCTCTTTTCTTAGCGTGCCGTATATAAATGTTAACAGGGAGGCAACTGTAAAGAAATAAATAAAAATAGACCAATATTTGGCAATAGGACAACACTGTCCATAAACAGTTGATTCAAATTTGCAATGAATATTTAGTCAATAAAATATATTAATATTTTGTACAAAAAAGTTAATATTTTTGAAAAACCTTTTTTTTGATATGTAAAACTAATTTTTACGAATCTGGAATGTTTATATATTTATTTTGTCATAAAATTTTAATAGAAAAAATTATGGTACAAAAGGTGGGAAAATGCAATGGAAATTTTATTTTTTTTAATTTTATGAGTTTTAACATATTTATTAAAAAATTGTACGTATCAACCTGGAAGCTTAGAAATAAAGTGAATACCAGATATCTGCAATATCATAGCTAATGAATATGGCCAAATAAATAAAAAATATGCCAATATTTTACAATCTGGCAACACTGTGCAAGAACAGCAACACTTTCAGCTGATTCAAATTTGCAATGTTTAAAATAAAACTCTTCAATGAATATTTGATCAATAAAAAATAATTATATTTTGTAAAAGTTAATATTTTTGAAAAAAATGATTTTTATCTGTAAAATTAATTTTTACGAATCTGGAATTTTAATAGAAAAATTATTATACAAAAGGTGGGAAAATTTAATGGAAATTTTAATTTTTTAATGAATATTTTTTTAAATTTTATGAGTTTTAACATATTCATTAAAAAATTGTACATATTAACCTTGAAGCTTAGAAATAAAGTGAATACCAGATATCTGCAATATGCTAAGAATATGGCCAAATAAATAAAAAATATGCCAATGTTTTACAATCTGGCAATCTCTGCAATCTGGCAACACTGTGCAAGAACAGCTGATTCAAATTTGCAATGTTTAAAATAAAACTCTTCAATGAATATTTGATTAATAAAAATATAATTATATTTTGTATAAAAGTTAATATTTTTGTCAAAAATGATTTTTATCTGTAAAATTATTTTTTACGAATCTGGAATTTTAATAGAAAAATTATGATACAAAAGGTGGGAAAATTCAATGGAAATTTTAATTTTTTAAATTTAATAAGTTTTTAACATACCTATACATTAAAAAGTTTTTTAAAAAATTGAAATAAAAATCTTTAATAAATATTTAGTCAATAAAAAATAATTATATTTTGTAAAAATGTTAATATTTTTGACAGAAACGATTTTTTGATATGTTAAACCAATTTTTCCTATTTTGGAATGTTTAAATTTTTAGTTTTTGGTAAAATTTTAATGGAAAAAATTATGGAACAAAAGGTTGTAAAATTCAATGGAAATTTTAATTTTCTAATGAATATTGAAAATAGTTTTTTAAAAATTTCACATATTGACCTTGTAGCTTAGAAATAAAGTAACTACCAGATATCTACAATATCATAGCTAATGAATATGGCCAAATAAATAAAAAATAGACCTCTTCAATGAATATTTAGTCAATAAAAAATAATTATATTTTGTAAAAAAGTTTATATTTTTGATAAAAACGAATTTTTACGAATCTTGAATGTTTATATAGTTTTGATAAAATTATAATAGAACAAAAGTGGTGGGAATCCCCAGGAATTTTCCTGTAATCAAATTTCCCTAGGAATTTTTATACTATAGTACAAAAATTCCTATATTCTATATATAGAAAAAAACAATATTTTTAAACTTTAATACACTTACTGATACTCATAACAGGCCCAATATATTTAGTATACTCCATCTGCAATCTTTGCTGCTCATTTGAATCCCTAATAGCACTTGTTAGGGCTGTAAACATCTCTTTTTCTTTTCTATCATAATCTGTGTAGGTCTGAGTTAAAGATTGCATTATTTTAAGGATCTAAAATGTAAATAATCTACAATATTTTCTGAAACATAATAAAGCACTTTAATCAATAAAAAAATTGTTTACCTCTGTTTCCTGGTTTCTAAGATTGATATATTGCTCAAAATTAACGTTTTTGTCGACTTTAACCATTTCATCGTGTATTTTATCACGATTTACCCTGATATCATCCAATTTTTTCTGAAGCTCTCTCCTATTAGTCTGTATTACTATTAAGTCATCCTTAAAACAGCATTTACTTTAAAACACCCTGTAAATTTCACTCACAGTAGTACATACTTGTATCGAATTAACTTTCAATTGAGCCTCTTGCACTTTTTCAATCCCTATCGTTCTTATATACCACTTGTTCACTTGCACTAATTTCAATAGAAACGACTTCTTTTTCTCTTTCTTATATTTGCTTAAAATCTGCGGACCCTCTTTCAAAATCGGATTCCTACCGTTTAATTCATCCAATTTCACCAGCAAAGTTTTTTTACCATCCTCCTTGAACTTATTTAATACTTGGGGAGCGACTGAGAGAACCGACTGTGCTGATTTGATGATTTCCTCGTATTTGGTTAATTTTGTGTGCAGAATACGTGTGAGTTTCATTTTTAAATGCTTGTAATACCTTTAAGTTTGCGCATAATACTATTAGTTAAGTAGTAAGTAAGTGAAACATTGAAATTGAAAGATAACCTTAGATGACCTGTCAAATTAAACCGGGGTACATTGGAACTACCACAAGATTATGTTTTAAAAACATTACGTTTTTTGTTGTAATGTATATTAATTTCTATTAAATTACGTTAAAACCATGGAAAATTAATATTTATTGAGAATATTTGTATGGTTTGGTAAATAAAGCACTTTATAACCATGAAAATTTAGGTTGGTACACGAGGGTTGGTATTGGTAGTTTATTTGCAGTAGTTTAAATGTCTTATTTATAGCGTCGTCTGTCAAAAATCTATCCTGTAATTGAACGTTTTAGAGCGTTCTTAATAGTTTTTAGGACTTTTAAAGGTAAATATCAATAAGTAATACTATAATTTTATCATATATAACATTGATGTTGTTTTAGTGGGCCCTTAAAATGCCTAAATACTATTGCGACTATTGTGACACATATTTAACCCACGATTCCCCTAGCGTGAGGAAAACGCACTGTACAGGGCGCAAACATAAAGACAACGTGAAGTTTTTCTACCAAAAATGGATGGAGGAGCAGGCCCAGCATTTGATCGATGCCACAACGGCTGCTTTTAAAGCTGGTCGTATAGCGAATAACCCCTTTGCTCAGCCCGGCAAAGGGGTGGCGATACCACCGCCGGCGCAGCTGGCCGCCATGGGTCAGAGACCGGGAGGGCCCGGCATGATGCCGCCCAACATGGGTCCTGGTCCCATGCCCCCCATGATGATGGGGCCGCACGGGCCCATGCCGCCCATGATGGGCATGCGGCCCCCAATGATGGGGATGATGCCTATGGGGCATATGGGACCCATGGGGCCTGTGAGACCACCCATGGTGAATCCGCAGCAAATGAAGAATTAGGTGACTCCATAGAATTTTATTTAAGGATTTATTGTGTAATTGTTTAAATGAATAAATTTGTGACAATTTTTTATATATTTTTTTAATTATATTCTCATCTTTTTTATAGCTACAAAAGATATTAATTTATGGTAAATGGGCTTAACATCAAATCTAAATTTGTCAGAACTTGATTTGTTTAAAAAAATAAATTTTGACATGCTTTTTTAACGTTTTTTTAAATTTTAGTAGTCTATAGAACTGGCGAAAATAAGAAGAAAAGTTAATATGAACTTAATTTCAACAATTTGGGTACTCTATTGCTTTTTTATAAGTTAAATATTATTTTTGG
The DNA here is from genome assembly GCA_921294245.1 of Brassicogethes aeneus. Lineage (NCBI taxonomy): Eukaryota > Metazoa > Arthropoda > Insecta > Coleoptera > Nitidulidae > Brassicogethes > Brassicogethes aeneus. The sequence continues at coordinate 2,631,391 of OV121142.1, read as the reverse complement.
AATTAAAAATACAACTTTTTTGACTTCTGTATTTTTTCTTTATCTTGCTTAATTTTGATGATTTTGACTTTGACATTCTACAATGTGTTTTTACCTTACCAATTGAGTTTGAGATCATTTAAAAAGCTTTTGACACTTAAAAATTGTATTATGACCATCTTTGACTTCAATAAATTTAATTTTGTGTACTTAACTTTTTTAAGTATGTTTTTGCATTCTTAAATAGAGTTTAGTAAATTTAACTTTGAAATATTTGCCATCATTAAATATGGTTTTTGCACTCTAAGCAAATCTGACACTCTTCTTAAAAAGCTTGATGATTTTGACTTGTGTTTTTACCTTATTAAGTAAGTTTAAGATCCTTAAAAATGCTTTTGACACTTTACACAAGTTTTTAATTTTTTTAAGTAAGTTTTTTGACATTCAAAACTTGTAAGAACGTATTGGCAATTTTAAATAAGTTAAATATGGTTTGACAGAATTGTTTTGACTTTTACATTCTAAAATGTGTTTTTACATTACTAAGTAAGTTAAAGATCTTTAAATATGCTTTTGACACTTAAAAATTGTATTTTGAAATTTTTTGACTTACTTAAATTTGATTTTGACACTCAAACTTGTACAACACGTGTTGTTAACTTTTTTTGGTATGTTTTGCCATTCATAAGAAAGTTTGACATTCTTAAATGGGGTTTCGAAAATTTTAAGTTTAACATGTTAAGTTTGTTAACATGTTAAGTTAGTGCACTTGTTAAGAAGTTTGATGATTTTGACTTTTACATTCTTAAATGTGTTTTTATCTTATAAAGTAATTTTAAGAACTTTAAATATGCGTTTGACACTTAAAAATGAACTTTTTTGACTTAATTAAATTTGATTTTGACACTCAAAATTGTGTTTTTAAATTTGTAAGTATGTTTTGCCATTCTTAAGTAAGTTTGACAGTCTCACATATGGTTAAGTAAATTTAATGTTGACATTTTTGACATCCTTTATGATTTTGACTTTCAAATTCTAAAACGTGTTTTTACCTTACCAAGAAAGTTTAAGATCCTTAAATATACTTTTGACATGTATTATGACCCTTTTTGACTTCAGTAAATTTGATTTTGACACTCAAACTTGCGTTTTTAACATTTTTAAGTATATATTGGCATTTTAAAGTAAATTTGCCATTCTTAAATGGGGTTTAGAAAATTTGATTTTGACATTTTTGCCATCCTTAACATTCCAAGCAAGTTTGACACTCTTCTTAAGAAATTTGATGATTTTGATTTTTACATTCTAAAATGTGTTTTTACCTTATTAAGTAGGTTTAAGATCTTTAAATATGCTTTTGACACTTAAAAATTGTATTATGACCCTCTTTGACTTCATTAAATTTGATTTTGACACTCAAACTTGTGTTATTAACTTTTTTAAATTTGTATTGACATTCTTAAAAATGGTTTAGTAAATTTAACTATAAAATTTTTGCCATTCTTAATTATGGTTTTAACACTCCAAGCAAGTTTGACTTTTTTTAAAAAGTTTGATGATTTTGACTTTTACATTCATAAATCTGTTTTACCTTATTAAGTAGGTTAAAAATACTTAAAAATGATTTTAATTCTTAAAAATTCCATTATGACCCTGTTTGACTTCATTAAATTTGATTTTGACACTCAAACTTGTGTTTTTAACTTTGTAAGTAGTTTTACCATTCTTAAGTAAGTTTACAGTCTTAAATATGGTTTTAACACTCCAAATAAGTTTAAGACGTTTAATGATTTTGACTTTTATAGTCTAAAATGTGTTTTTACCTTATTAAGTAAGTTTAAGATCCTTAAAAATGATTTTGACTCTTACAAATTGTACCATAACCCTCTTTGACTTCATTAAATTTGATTTTGACACTCAAACTATTTATGTGTTGTCATAATCAAGAAAGTTTGACATTCTTAAATATGGTTTGGTTGGAGATTAGAAATAAAACAATTAAATAATAAATTATAATATGTATTAAAAAATATCAAGTATATACAATTTAAAAATAAAATGAGAACAAACTGCAAGCAATAGTATTAATTTAATAAAGGCAAGTAAACAAAAACAAAATCTAGCAATGGTATTTGTATTCTTAGATCCTAGGACGAGTTACAATTACATTTCCGTCCGACAAAAAGTGACTTTCTTGACTTTATCGGCCTCATCGTCGCTGACATTCCCATCCAGACTCTGCACCATAGAACTCGTGAAACTGAATCGGTCGCTTCCGCTGTTCTCTGCGGATTCGCTTGCAAGCAGACTGTCGTCGTCCGCTTGCAGTAACATTTTTATATCGACGTATTTTATGGCGTTGTTCTGCACGACGTACACGCCCTTTTTATTGCCGCCCAGGTAGCTCATTTTTCCCACATCCAAGCGCGTTATGATTTTGACGGTTTCGTCAGAATGTTCGGGAATGTTAAGGAGTTCCACGCCGTTGAATTGAGAGATGAACAAGTACGGTTTAACGTGGTGGAACGCCAGTGGTAGGAGGGTGGATTTCAAGTCGTAGCTTCGCGAGGACCTACCGTATTCGTCCACAAAGATCGAGAATTCGTTGAAACACAACAAATACTCTCTGGGGTTTTTGTTCGTCTCCACCACTGACAAGGGGAATGAACCCATCTTGTGGCACTTCGCGGCGTGTTTCAGCTTCGCATCGGACACGTCGAGAAACTCCTCAGCTTCATACGTACTGAGGTCGATTTCAAAGAATTTATCCGCCCCCACTATGATGGTATTGTCAGTGAACAGAGCGCAACTTATCGGTTCCGCCGTATCCAAAACCCTCTCAGCTACAAACTCGCCCACCTCAAAATCGTACGTCAAAATCACCAGCTGCTTCACCGTGGCCACCGCGATTTTGTGCTGCTTAGCGTTGCTAGACCCGTTTAAGAACTGAAACCCCGTCAAACCATTAACCTTGACGTTCTGGTGCTTCAACGCAGGTTTGGTGCAGCTAGCGCATTGCGTTAAGTTGATCAAGTGATTTAAATCGCAAGATATGACCACGCTTTTTTGATTTACAATCATCGCCACGCAGTTTGTTCCAGCAGCGGTCGCGATTTGTTGAACGCTTGTCGGTCCGTCTATGTGCAAAAGGGTTTCGTTGTGGTACGAGTAGAGGCCTTTGTCGGTGCCGAGGATTTTTATGTTTTCCGTCAGGTCGGTTATGCAGTTTACCGTTATGCCGTCGGGTAGGGTGAGAATCGTGGTGGGTTTTTGTGCGGCCTGATCGTCTTGGTATGCGTTTTGTAGAGCTGAAAGCGTTTTTGACGTTCAAAACTTTTGTAAGAATGTATTTATTGGCCATTTTGACACTTTTCTTAAGAAGTTTGATGATTTTGACTTTTACATTCTAAAATATGTTTTTACCTTATTAAGTAAGTTTAAGATCCTTAAATATGCTTTTGACACTTAAAAATTGTATTATAACCCTCTTTTGACTGTATTAAATTTGATTATGACACTCAATCTTGTGTTTTTAACTTTTTTAAGTATGCTTTGGCATTCTTAAAAGAGTTTGACATTCTTAAATAGGTTTTAGTAAATTTAACTTCAAAATTTTTGCCATCATTAAGTATGGTTTTAAAACTCCAAGCAAGTTTGAAACTTTTCTCAAAAAGTTTTATGATTTTGACTTTAACATTGGGTCAGAATTTCTCAAACGGGCCACCTGAATTAGGTCAAAATTAGTTTTTGATTGTAGATACATTTTTTCGATAGTATTTTACATCACTAACACAAATCCTAAAGGATTTTGTAAAAAAAAAAATTTTCAATTGACATATTCATGATATTAAAAGTAAAAGTTTTTAGTAATTAAAAAATAAAAAAAAAACATTATGGCTAAACTAATTATCCGATTCCAACGATTTAACTAGCGTTGGAATCTTGTTTTGACATAGATTCTTTGTTATTTTTTTCAATTGTACAATTTTCATTTAGGTCGATTTTTTTTGTTTTTTTTATAACAAATTCGGAAATAATTGGCTTCTGCGCCAGCTATCGACTCGAAAAAAAAAAACACATATACTCCAATCATTTTTCGAAATTATGCTGCTGAGAAAAAAAATGGCCCGCAGGTTCCAGACCACCGTAAGACGTCGCGTCACAAGCGCGTACAGCGTACACGGTTCGGAGCGTGAGCTGACACCGCGCGCGGCCACAAAAGGACGAATAACTTTTTGTCAACCTGCGGGCCATTTTTTTTCTCAGCAGCATAATTTCGAGAAATGATTGGAGTATATGTGTTTTTTTTCTCGAGTCGATAGCTGGCGCAGAAGGCAATTATTTCCGAATTTGGTATAAAAAAATAAAAAAAAATCGACCTAAATGAAAATAGGACAATTGAAAAAAATAACAAAGAATCTATGTCAAAACAAGATTCCAACGCTAGTTATATCGTTGGAATCGGATAATTAGTTCAGACCTAATGAATTTTTTTATTTTTTAATTATTAAAAACTTTGACTTTTAATATCATGAATATGTCAATTGAAAATTTTTTTTTTACAAAATCCTTTAGGATTTGTGTTAGTGATGTAAAATACTATCGAAAAAATGTATCTACAAACAAAAACTAATTTTGACCTAATTCAGGTGGCCCGTTTGAGAAATTCTGACCCCATTCTAAAATATGTTTTTTACCTTATTAAGTAAGTTAAAGATTCTTAAATATGTTTTTGACACATATTTTGGCATTCTTAAGAGAGTTTGACATTCTTAAATATGGTTTAGTAAATTTGAATTCGAAATTTTTGCCATCATTAAGTATGGTTTTAAAACTCCAAGCAAGTTTAATGTTTGATGATTTTGACTTTTAAATTCTAAAATGTGTTTTTACCTTATTAAGTAAGTTTATTATGAACTTTTTTTGACTTAATTCAATTTGATTTTGACACTCAAACTTGTGCTTTAAACTTTTGTATTGACATTCTTAATTAAGTTTGACATTCTTAAAAATAGTTTAGTAAATTTAACTTTAAAATTTTTGCCATCATTAAATATGGTTTTAACCCTCCAAGCAAGTTTGACACTCTTCTTAAGAAGTTTGATGATTTTGACTTTTACATTCTAAAATGTGTTTTTACCTTATTAAGTAAGTTTGAGATTACTTAAAAAGCTTTTGAAGCTTAAAAATTGTATTATGACCCTCTTTGACTTCATTAAATTTGATTTTGACCGTCAAACTTGTGTTTTTAACTTTTTTAAGTATGCTTTGGCATTCTTAAGAGAGTTTGACACTCTTCTTAAGAGGTTTGATGATTTTGACTTTTACGTTCTAAAACGTGTTTTTACCTTACCAAGTAAGTTTAAGATCTTTAAATATGCTTTTAACACTTAAAAATTATATTATGACCCTCTTTGACTTTATTAAATTTGATTTTGACATTCAAACTTGTGTTTTTAACTTTTTTTTAAGTATGTTTTGGTATTCTTAAGAGAGTTTGGCATTCTTAAATATGGTTTAATAAATTTGACTTTAAAATTTTTGTCCTTAAATATGCTAAACAAGTTTGACACTTTTCTTAAGAAGTTTAATGATTTTGACTTTTACATTTTTAAATGTATTTTTACCCTACCAAGTAAGTTTAAAAATCTTAAACATGCTTTTGACACTTAAAAATTGTATTATGACCCTCTTTGACTTAATTAAATTTGATTTTGACACTCAAACTTGTGTTTTTAACTTTTTAAGTATGTTTTTGCATTATAAGTTTGACATTCTTAAGTAGGGTTTAGAAATTTGGATTTTGACATTTTTTCCATCCTTACCATAAATACGGGTTTAACTAAAAGAAAGTTTGACACTCTTTAAATTTGCTTTTGAAACTTAAAAATTGTATAATGACCCAATTTGACTTCATTTAATTTGATTTTGACACTCAAACTTATGTGTTTAACTTTTTTAAGTATGTATTAGCATTTTTAAGTAATATTGACAGCCTTAAATATGATTTGGTAAATTTCAGTTTGACATTTTTACCATCCTTAAATATGATTTTAACACTCCAGCAAGTTTAAAATTTTTCTTAAAAAGTTTGATGATTTTGACTTTTACATTCAAAAATGTGTTTTTATCTTGTAAAGTAAGTTTAAGATTCTTAAAAATGCTTTTAACACTTTACACAAGTTTTTAATTTTTTTAAGTATGTTTTTTGACATTCAAAACTGTTTTAAGAACGTATTGGCAATTAAATAAGTTAAATATGGTTTTACAGAATTTTTATGATTTTGACTTTTAGATTCTAAAATGTGTTTTTACATTACTAAGTAAGTTCAAGATCTTTAAATATGCTTTTGATACTTAAAAATTGACCCTATTTGACTTGATTGAATTTGATTTTGACACTCAAACTTGTGTTTTTAACTTATTTAAGCATGTATTGGCATTCTTAAGTAAGTTTGGCAGTCTTAAATATGCTTTAGTAAATATAATGTTGAAAATTTTGACATCCTTAAATACGGTTTTAACACTCCAAGCAAGTTTGACACTCTTTTTAAGAAGTTTGATGATTTTGACTTTTACATTCTAAATGTGTTTTTACCCTACCAAGTAAGTTTAAGATTCTTAAATATGCTTTTGACACTTTAAAAATTGTATCATAATCCTCTTTGACTTCATTAAATTTGATTTTGACACACAAACTTATGTTTTAAACTTATTTATTGGCATTCTTAAGAAGTTTGATGATTTTGACTTTTACATTTAAGATAGTTAAATATGCTTTTGACACTTAAAAAATTGTATTATAACCCTCTTTGACTTCAGGGTTTTCACCTTACCAAGTAACTTTAAGATCCTTAAATATGCTTTTGAAACTTAAAAATTGTATTATGACTTCAATAAATTTGATTTTAATACTCAAACTTGTGTTTTTAACTTTTTTAAGAATGTTTTGGCATTCTTAAGAAAGTTTGACATTCTTAAATACGGTTTTGTAAATTTGACTCTTCTTAAGAAATTTTATGATTTTGACTTTACATTCTAAAATGTGTTTTTACCTTACCAAGTCGGTTTAAGATGCGGAAATATGCTTTTAACAAATTAAATTTGTAAAAAATGAAAAAAAAATACATAAAATATAACATAAAAATTAAAACTCACCATTATACCACTTATCAGTCTCCTGAGCCGACAAAGTCATCAGCACGAAGTTTTTCGGAGGCCAACAGGTGGTTTTAGGCCCAACTTCCACCTTAATTATGAAAGGCAAGTCGCTGCTAGCGACAGGAACGTCAATTTCGGAGGCGAGAGGTTCCAAAATCACCCTCCCAAAAGTGTCTTCCGGTTTCAGCTCGAACTGTTCCAGCGGCGTGGATGGGCAGGATGGCGAAGGGGGTTCGGAATACACTGTAATGTAGTTTTCCGAAAGGGAGGCGTACCGTTTTTCCCACGTGTTTGATTTGCTATTAATAAAATAAATAAAATGCAATGTTGTTGTTGTTGTTTAGTGACAGATTTCATCGCAACCAATTTGACTTTAACAAAGTTAATTCAAGTCATCCTTAAATATAATTTTCACATAAGTAAGTTTGACATTCTTAAATATGGTTTTAACTGCTCAAATTTGATTTTGACTTTCAACTATTGTGTTTTGACATTTTTAAGGAAGTTTGACCCTTTGATAAAATGTTGACACTTTAGTAAGTTTGACTTTCATAAATATGGTTTTGACTTCTTAAAATTGTGTTTTTACATTTTTTAGAAAGTTTGACCCTTAAATATAATTTTGTCACTCTTTAGTAAGTTTGGCTATCTTAAATATGGTTTTGACTTCATAACTTAAATACGGTTGACTTCATTAATTTAATTTTGACATTAAAAAAATGTTTCCAACATTTTTAAGGTAGTTTTAAATCCTTAAATATAACTTTAAAACTATTAAGTAAGTTTGACATTCTTAAATATGGTTTTGACTTCATTAATTTGATTTTGACATTAAAAAATTGTTTTCCACATTTTTAAGGTAGTTTGAAATCCTTAAATATATTTTTGACACTTTTTAGTAAGTTTGACTTTCTTAAATAGGGTTTTGACTTCACAAAATTTAATTTTGACTCTCAACAATTTTTTTGCATTTTTAAGGAAGTTTGGCCCTTAAATAACATTTTGACACTCTTTAGTAAGTTTGAATTTCTTAAATATGGTCTTGACTTCTTAAAATTTGATTTTGACTATAAAAAATTTTGTTTTTACATTTTAAGGAAATTTGACCCTTTAATATAACTTTGACAATTTTAAGTCTGTTTGACATCTTAAATATGGTTTTGACTTCATAAATTTGATTTTGACATTAAAAAAATGTTTCCAACATTTTTAAGGTAGTTTTAAATCCTTAAATATAACTTTGAAACTTTTAAGTAAGTTTGACATTCTTAAATATGGTTTTGACTTCATTAATTTGATTTTGACATTCAAAAATTGTTTTTCACATTTTAAAGGTAGTTTGACATCCTTAAATATAACTGTGACACTTTTAAGTTTGGCATTCTTAAATTTGATTTTGACATTCAAAAATTGTTTTCCACATTTCAAAGGTAGTTTGACATCCTTAAATATAACTTCGACACTTTTTAGTAAGTTTGACATTCTTAAATATGGCTTTTACATAATTAATTTGACTTTGACATTAAAAAATTGTTTTCCACATTTTTAAGGAAGTTTGAAATCCTTAAATATAATTTTGACACTCTTTAGTAACTTTGACTTTCTTAAATATGGTTTTGACTTCACAAAATTTAATTTTAACTCTCAACAATTGTTTTTGCATTTTTAAGGAAGTTTTGCCCTTAAATAACATTTTGACACTCTCTAGTAAGTTTGACTTTCCTAAATATGGTTTTGACTTCTTAAAATTTGATTTTGACTATAAAAAATTGTGTTTTTACATTTTTAAGGAAATTTGACCCTTTAATATAATTTTGACAGTCTTTAGTAAGTTTGACTTTCTTAAATATGATTTTGACTTTTTAAAATTTGATTTTGACTTTCAAAAATTGTTTTTACTTTTTTAAGAAAATTTGACCCTTTAATATAATTTTGACTCTTTAGTAAGTTTAACTTTCTTAAATATGGTTTTGACTTCTTAAAATTTGTTTTTGACTTTGAAAAGTTGTGTTTTAACATTTTTAAGAAAGTTTGAGATCCTTAAATATAATCTCTACAGTCTTAAATAAGTTTGACAATTTTTTTGACTTCATTAAATTTGATTTTGGCATTACAAGTTTACTTTTAATACTTGACGTTGTCATGTATGTTTTGGTAAAATAAAATATGATTTTGACAGTATTGACGTTCTTACCTTGGTATTTTGATCCACCCCTCGTGTTGTACGGGCCCGCAACCCGCTCTGCTCTCCTCATTTCTACCATTCGCACTCTCCTTCTCCACGCTCAACTTTGTCAAACTCTCCCGAAAGTGTTCGGCAAAAGCGTGCGGCAAACCGCACGTCCTGGGCAGCGCCTGCGCGCACCCTGCGTGCACGTGCACGTGGCACTCGGTGCACGTGCTCACGTGCCTGCCGAGCATCACCTGGTTGCCGCACTGCGCGCACTGCGTCGGTTTCGAGCACATCTTCGATTCGAATCTGCGCAGATGAAGAGGCGATGTGAAATTTGAGAAAAAAGTATCTTTAGTTACAAGATACTTTAAAAAGTTTCCAAGATACTATATGAAAGTATCTAAGATAGTTTTGAGTAACTAAGTAACTTTTAAGTTTGAAGAAAACTATAAAATTATAAAAATTCAACAAGTTGTAGGTTAGGTAATTACTTTGAATCATTCTGGAATTCCCCCAATTTTCTCTAACAAAGTATCTAAGTTACTTTAAAGTACCTAAGTTAATTGTGTTTTTCCATTTTTTAGAAAGTTTGACCTTTAAATATAATTTTGACACTCTTCAGTAAGTTTGACTTTCTTAAATATGGTTTTGACTTCTTAAAATTTTTGTTTGACTCTCAAAAATTGTGTTTTTAAATTTTTTAGAAAGTTTGACTCTTTAATATAATTTTAACACTTTAGTAAGTTTGACTTTCCTAAATATGGTTTTGACTTCTTAAAATTTGATTTTGAATCTCAAAAATCGTGTTTTCACATTTTTAAGAAAGTTTAAACCTTAGATAAGTTTGACATTCTTTAATATGGTTTTGACTTCTTAAAATTTGATTTTGACTCTTAACAATTGTGTTTTTACATTTTTAAGGAATTTTGACACTCTTTAGTAAGTTTGACTTTCTTAAATATGGTTTTGACTTCTTAAAATTTGATTTTGACTATAAAAAAATGTGTTTTTACAATTTTAAGGAAATTTGACCCTTTAATATAATTTTGACAATCTTTAGTAAGTTTGACTTTCTTAAATATGGTTTTGACTTCTTAAAATTTTAGTTAGACTCTCAAAAATTGTGTTTTTACATTTTTTAGAAAGTTTGACCCTTTAATTTAATACTCTTTAGTAAGTTTGACTTTCTTAAATATGGTTTTGACTTCTTAAATTTGATTTTGACTTTCAACAATTGTGTTTTTACATTTTTAAGAAAGTTTAAACCTTAGATACAATTTTGACACACTTTAGTAAGTTTGACTTTCTTAAATATGGTTTTGACTGCTTAAAATTTGATTTTGACTCTTAACAATTGTGTTTTTACATTTTTAAGGAAGTTTGACTTTTTAATATATAATTTTGACACTTTAGTAAGTTTGACTTTCCTAAATTTGGTTTTGACTTCTTAAAATTTGATTTTGACTCAAAATTTTTGTTTTTACATTTTTTAGAAACTTTTAAACTATAAAATTATAAAAATTCAACAAGTTGTATCATTCTGGAATTCCCCCAATTTTCTCTAACAAAGTATCTAAGTTACTTTAAAAAGTATCTTAGTTACTTTAAAGTATCTAAGTTAATTGTGTTTTTCCATTTTTTAGAAAGTTTGACCTTTAAATTAATTTTAACACTCTTTAGTAAGTTTGACATTCTTAAATATGGTTTTGACTTCTTAAAATTTGATTTTGACTCCCAAACATTTTGTTTTTGCATTTTTAAGAAAGTTTAAACCTTAGATACAATTTTGACACACTTTAGTAAGTTTGACTTTCTTAAATATGGTTTTGACTGCTTAAAATTTGATTTTGACTTTCAACAATTGTGTTTTTACAATTTTAAGGAAGTTTGACTTTCTTAAATATGGTTTTGACTTCTTAAAATTTGATTTTAACATTAAAAAATTGTTTTCCACATTTTTAAGGTAGTCCGGCATCCTTAAATATAACTTTGACACTTTTCATAAGTTTGACATTCTTAAATGTGGTTTTGATTTTGAAATTCAAAAATTGTTTTCCACATTTTTAAGGTGGTTTGACATCCTTAAATATAACTTTGACACTTTAAGTAACTTTGACATTCTTAAATTTGATTTTGACGTTCAAAAATTGTTTTTCGCATTTTTAAGATACTTTTGAGTAACTAACTACTTATTTTCAAGATTCTACCTGTGCGGGATGTTGTGATGCATCCTTTTGGAGGAGTTCTGCCTGAGCATCTCCTTCTGATGCCCCGGGGAGTTCACGATCTCCCTCATGGCCTCCCTGATCTTGGAATTGGCCACCTCGGATCTGTGCCTTTCCACTTTCGGGGTGCATCTGTCGGTCGCGTTGCTGGTGGCTTCCGCTTTCAGGCGGAATATTTCCTCCTGGAGCTTGCGGCTGTTGCTGCGCTCTTTGGAGAGCTGTTGCTCGAGATCCTTGTAGTTCATCGCCATTATAGGCGGGTGGTTTTCTTTTTTGGACGAGCCGAACAGGCGGTCGGAGATGGTGCGTTTTTTTTGCGAGTTTTCGTCGATCTACCCGGAGAAAAATATGGTACAACTTCTTAAATATACCTCGACGTTTTTAAGTATGTTTGACATATAAACTTACTACTTAAAAATGGTAAATAAGATTTTGACATTTTAAATTATACTTTGACTCTCCTAAATTATATATCGAATTTAAATTTTTAAAATTTTATATATTTGACTAAAATATGTTTTAATATTCTTCAATGTGTTTTATTTTTATGATTATGACGATTCTAAAATGTTTTTAACATTCTAAAATTTGTTATTAAAATTCCCAAGTAAAATTATGACATCCTAAGATTCTTAAATAAGTACCTACCTAGTTTCTAAAACATGTTTTCAACATTATATAATGGATTTTTAACATTTTTTAATAATTTCAGTTTGACATTGAAAAATTGTTTTCCACATTTTTAAGGTAGTCTGACATTCTTAAATATAACTTCGACACTTTTAAGTAAGTTTGACATTCTTAAATATGGTTTTGACTTCATTAATTTGAAGTTGTATAAGTTGCATTTCGAATTTAATTTCTTAAATTTTTAAAGAAATTTTGTCATTTTTATAGATTTGTCTAAAATGTGTTTTAATATTCTTAAAGGTCTTTTTGGCAATGACGATTTTAAAATGTTTTAAACATACTAAAATTTGTTTTTAAAATTCTTAAGTAAAATTTTCATTTTTAAATATGTTTTTGACATTTTAAGATGTGTTTTAACATTTTTTAAAAAAGTACCTAGTTTTAATATTTTTAAGTTTCTAAAATTATAAAATGTATTTTTAACAATCTTAAGTCAGTCAAAAAATTACTTTTATTTTTTTTTATTAGTTTAAAATATGTTTTTAACATTCTATAATGTGTTTTTGACATTCTTAAGTAATTTTGACATTTCTATGGTTTTGAAGATTCCAAAATGTTTTTAACAAACTGAAATAAGTTTTTAAGATTCCAAAGTAAAATTTTTATTCTCAAATATGTTTTTGACATCCCAAAATGTGTTTTGACATTATATAATGGATTTTTAACAATCTTAAATCAGACATTTCTATGGTTTTGAAGGTTCCAAAATGTTTTTAACAAACTGAAATGAGTTTTTAAGATTCCAAAGTAATTTTTTTTTCTTAAATATGTTTTTGACATCCCAAAATGTGTTATGACATTATATAATGTGTTTTTAACATTCTTAAATCATCCCCACATTATAGAATGGATTTCATCAATCAAAAAAATATTTTTAGTATTTTTTTAATATTTTAAAATATGTTTTTAACATTATAAAATGTGTTTCTGACATTCTCAAGTAATTTTGACATTTCTATGGTTTTGAAGATTACAAAATGTTTTTAACAAACTGAAATGAGTTTTTAAGATTCCAAAGTAAATTTTTTTTTTAAATATGCTTTTGATATCCCAAAATGTGTTTTGACAGTTTAGAATGAATTGATAACAATCTTAAATCCGTCCAAAAATTATTTTTATTATTTTTTTTTATTATATTAAAATATGTTTTTAACATTCTAAAATGTGTTTCTGACAATCTCAAGTAATTTTGACATTTAAATGGTTTTGAAGATGTCAAAATGTTTTTAACAAACTAAAATGAGTTTTTAAGATTCCAAAGTAAAATTTTTATTCTCAAATATGTTTTTGACGTTCTAAAATGTGTTTTGACATTATATAATGTTTTTTAACATTTTTAAATCATCCCCAACATTATAGAATGGATTTTTAACAATCTTAAATCAACATTCTCAAGTTATTTTGACATTTATATGGTATTGAAGATTCCAAAATGTTTCTAACAAACTGAAATGAGTTTTTAAGATGATTTTATTCTCAAATATGTTTTTGACATCCTAAAATGTGTTTTGACTTTATATAATGTGTTTTAAACATTTTTAAATCATTTTAAACATTATAGAGTAATTTTAACATTCTTAAATTTGTTGTTTGAAAGTTTCTGCAGAAAAATGAAAAAATGACAAGAATATCAAGATTAAAAAATAAAAAACTTACCTTGGTCTGCAGATAGTCAATCAGCTTGATCTGCTGACCAATGGTAGCTTCAGCCTTTAATTCCCTCTCCTTGTAGTAATTAATTTTCTCCGCGAAAATTCTCTCCAACTCCTGAAGTTGCTGAGCTAAAACAGACCTGCTCTCCTGCACATCTCTCAACTGATGATTTAACTTGTAGTTGTGCTCTTTGGAGGAGTTAATTTTCGTCAGATGATCCGTCAACTCCTCTTTCAATATGTTGTTCTCGCGATGACAGTCTTTGTTCTGCCTCTCCAGCGTTTTCGCCGTCATCTCCAGATCAGCGATTTTCTCCTCCGCCATCGTAAGCTCTTCAGACAGCTGCGTCGAGTATTTTTTATACTCGACGCACTGTTCCTTGTAGCTCTTGCATTCCCCTTGCAAGCACTGAACGTCTTCGTTGCATCTTTTGACTTTGGTCTCCGCCAGTAATTTTAGAGATTTTTGCTCGTTGGCCAGTTTTTTGGCCTCTTGTATTTCAGTCTTTGCGTTGCACAAGTCTTTGATTAACTTTTCCGTGTTCGAGTTTAGAGACGATTCTTTTTCTTCGAACGATTTTATTATGCGTTCGTATTCTATTACTTGGTTTTCTAAAAGCGTTGAGGCTTCGCGTAGAGCTTCGAGATTCTATAAAAATGTTTTTAATGTTTATTTTTTCAAATAGCTAACATCAAAAATGAGATGTATGAAAAATATCTTGTTATCATAACATCAATTATTTTGAGAATCTATGTATATATACATGTTTTTAACATTCTAAAATGTGGTTTTCTACTTTATAAAATATCGTTTAGACGTTAACATTCTAAAAGGTGTTTTGACATTCTTCAATGTTTTTTAACATTTGTTTTTTTTTTACTTTATAAAATATCGTTTTGACATTCTTAAAATGTGTTCCAGACATTCTCAAGTAATTTGACATTTTTATGGTTTTGAAGATTCTTAAATATATTTTTAACATTCTAAAATGTGTTTTGACATTCTTAAATATTTTTAACATTCTAAAATTTTGGCATTTTTATAGTTTTGGCATTCTATAATATGTTTTTTTACTTTATAAAATATTGTTTTGACATTCTTAAAATGTGTTTTTGACATTCTCAAGTAATTTGACATTTTTTGTTTTGAAGATTCTTAAATCTATTTTTAACATTCTAAAATGGGTTCTGACATTCTTAAATGTTTTTTAACATTCTAAAATTTGCTTTTAGGGTACTTAAGTAATTTTGACATTTTTATAGTTTTGACATTCTAAAATACGTTTTTTACTTGATAAAATATCGTTTTAACATTCTTAAATTGTGTTTCCGACATTCTCAAGTAATTTGACATTTTTTGGTTTTAAAGATTCTTATATATATTTTTAACATTCTAAAATGTGTTCTGACATTCTTAAATGTTTTTTACCATTCTAAAATTTGTTTATAGGGTACTTGGGTAATTTTGACATTTTTATAGTGTTGACATTCTAAAATATGTTTTTTACTTGATAAAATATCGTTTTACGATTCTTAAATCGTGTTTCGGACATTCTCAAGTAATTTAACATTTTTTGGTTTTGAAGATTCTTAAATATTTTTCATTCTAAAATGTGTTGACATTCTTAAATGTTTTTTAACATTCTAAAATTTGTTTTTAAGATTCTTAGGTAATTTTGTCATTTTTAATAGTTTTGACATTCTAAAATATGTTTTTTACTTGATAAAATTCGTTTTGACATTTTTAAAATGTATTTTCCACATTCTCAAGTAATTTGACATTGTTTGATTTTGAAGATTCTTAAATAAATTTTTAACATTCTAAAATGTGTTTTGACATTCTTAAATGATTATTAACATTCTAAAATTTGTTTTTAAGATTTCGTTTTGACATTCTTAAAAAGTGTTTCTAACATTCTCAAGTAATTTAAAATTTTTATGATTTTGAAGATTCTTAAATAATTTTGTAGAATTCTAAAATGTGTTTTTACATTCTTAAGTAATTTTGAAGTTTCAATAGTTTTCACATTCTAAAATATGTATTTTTACTTTATAAAATATTGTTTTGATATTCTTAAAATGTGTTTCTGACATTCTCAAATAATTTGACATTTTTATGGTTTTGAAGATTCTTGAATATATTTTTAACATTCTAAAATGTGTTTTTAACATTCCCAAGTGATTTGGATTTTTTTTTTAAATACGTGTTTTAACAATCTAAAATGTTTTCAACATTCTAAAATGTGTTTTTAAGATTCTAAAGTTATTTTGGCATTTTTATAGTTTTGACATTCTAAAATATGTTTTTTTAATTTATTAAATATAATTTTGACATTCTTAAAATGTGTTTTATATTCCTAAGTAATTTTGGAATTTGTTTATATACGTTTTGAACATTCTTTAATGTTTTTTAACATTCTAAAATGTGTTTTTTAGATTCTTAAGTAATTTAAAATATGTATTTTTATTTTATAAAATATTATTATGACGTTCTTAAAATGCGTTTCTGACATTCTCAAGTAATTTGACATTTTTATGGTTTTGAAGATTCTTGAATATATTTTTAACATTCTAAAATGTGTTTTACATTCCTAAGTAATTTTGGAATTTGTTTATATACGTTTTGAACATTCTTAAATGTTGTATAACATTCTAAAATGTGTTTTTAAGATTCTGGTATTTTTATAGTTTTGCACATCCTAAAATATGTTTTTTGACTTTATAAAATATCATTTTAAAGTCCTTTTGACATTCTCAAGTAATTTGAAATTTTTATGATTTTGAAGATTCTTAAATATATTTTTAACATTCTAAAATGTGTTTTAAACATTTGTGATTTTGGAACTTGTTTATATACGAGTTTAAACATTCTTAAATGTTTTTTAACATTCTAAAATGTGTTTTTAAGATTCTTAGGTAATTTTGACATTTTTATAGTTTTGAAGATTCTTAAATGTGTTTTTAACATTCTAAAATGTGTTTTTACAATGAATCATGAAAAAAATCTCATAAATAAATAAAATGTGAGAATTTAAAAATAAAAAGCACTTACCAACTGAATATTCTTAATTTCCCTATTGGATTTCTCCAAATTGTTGAACAACTCGGATTTCTCCTTCTGCAGATTATCAACCAAATCCAAAAGTCGAGCTTTTTCGCTCTCATTCTTCCTCACGTGGTTTTCCATATTTTTCTTCTCCATCTCCAACGTGGCAATCTCTCTATTCATCGAGGCGATTTTTTCGTTACCATTCTGGCAGATTTTCTTCAACTCCTTAATAATCGTTTCTTCGTCGTCGGATTTTTTACGCTCGTTTTCCAACTTTTCCTGCAAATTCCTGTAGCTATCTTTCATTTTCATCAACTCCAACGAGATGTCCTCGTTTATCCTGCTCATCTCCAAAAGAGCGGTTTCGCTCGATTTTTTCGTTTCCGACACTTTTTCGTCGAACTTCGATATTTTTTCCGTTAGAGTTTTAATTTCCTCCTGCGCTTCCTTCAATTCCCTCTCCACTATTCTTTTATCGATTTTACAGTTGCTGAACTCTTTCTCCATCCTCCACAACTTTGTTCTGAACTCTCTGAGTTCTTGACTCTCAGTTACAGAATTTTCTGATTCCTAAATGTAAAAAATAAACTTCTTCTATTACTCAATACTTTATTATTTAATTTCTTTAAACTAAACGATAACGTGTTTTGGCTTAAGGTACTTTTTTGTTGTTTTAATACTTTTTCTTAGTATTTACATTATCGTTAAAAAATAATGTCGTGACCAGAATTTGTTATTTAATTTTGTTTTGTTTTTGCCGCTTTTGTTATTAATTTAACGTTTCTTTTTTCAACTTTCATAATTATTATTACACTAAACAACAGTTAATAAACATTTTTTTGAAAGCAATAATAAGTAATTTTGTCATTTTTATTTTATGATTTTGATTATGTCTAAAATAGGTTTATATCGTTTTAATTTACAGTTTTCAATTACCCGAAATACCTGTCATTTTGACAAGCCATATCAACATCCTGACAGATATCAACATCTGTCATTTTGAAGCCTGTAATCTTTAAAATCTGTCAAAAATGAGCTATTTTGTTTGTATTAAGCAGTTTTCAATAACCATTATTATATATAATTTTGACATCTGTCATTTTTAACATTTTGACAGACGTCAAAAAATGACAAGAGAAGTCAAAAATGAATTTTGACAGGTGTAAATTATGCCATTGTGTTCAAATTTGTCATTTTTGACTTATGTCAAAAATAGGCTATTTTGTTTGAATTAAAGCAGTTTTCAATAAGCCGAATTATTTGTAATTTTGACATCTGTCATTTTCAACATATTTTTGACAGACGTCAAAAAATGACAGGTGAGGTTTTCAATTTCCAGACACATCTGTCATTTTGACAATTGTCATTTTTACAAATGTAAAAAATGAGCCATTTTATTTGAATTTAAGCAGTTTTTAATAACCCGAATAATATGTTATAATTTTAACATCTGTCATTTTAAAAATCTTTTGAAAGACGTCAAAATATGACAGGTAAAGGCTAAAATGGGCTGACAGATGTAAAAAATATGCCATTTTGACAGACGTCAAAAATGACAAGTGACGTTAAAATGAACAGATGTAAAATATACCATTGTGTTCGAGATTGGGCAGTTTTCAATTACCCAAAATCTGTCATTTTTGACATGTCAAAAATAAGTTATTTTGTTTGAATTTGAGCAGTTTTCAATAACCCGAATTATTTGTAATTTTGACATCTGTCATTTTCAACATATTTTTGACAGACGCCAAAAAATGACAAGTGAAGTCAAAAATGAACTTTGACAGATGTAAAATATGTCGTTGTGTTCAAATTAGGGCAGTTTTTAATTACCCGATAATCTGTCATTTTAACACCTGTCATTTTTTACAAATGTCAAAAATGAGCTATTTTATTTGAAATTGAGTTTTCTTTAAACTGAATAATATGTAATTTTGTTATCTGTCATTTTTAACATCTTTTGACAGACGTAAAAAAATGACAGGTAAGGTCTAAAATGAGCTGACAGATGTAAAAAATGTGCCATTATGTTCGAATTTCAGCAGTTTTCAATTATCCGAAACATCTGCCATTTTGACACCTGTCATTTTTGACATCTTTTTGAGAGATGCTAAAAATAACAGATATCAAAAATAATAGGTAACGTCTAACGTAAACTGAGAAGTGTCAAAAAGATGTCAAAAACAATAAGTAAAGTCCAAAGTAAATTGATATGTCAACAATGAGTTTAAATTTGGGCAGTTTTCAATTACCCAAAACATGTCATTTTGCATTACCTATTTTAGACAAAAGTTAAAAATGACAAATTTAAAAAATGACAGATGTCAAAAATTTGATTAAAGTCTAAAATGGACTTTGACAGATGTCAAAAATGAGCTATGGCAGTAATAGTGTTAATAATAGTTTAATTAAGCAAAATAAAAATAAATCAATTTTTTAAACTTTCAAAAATTTGTCCTTCCATTTTTTATACTTATTATACTATTGTGCGATTTTTTCCCCTTAATTTTTTAAATTTAAAGTACTGTGCAAATTTTGTTAGAAAATTTTATATGGTTGTTTCATCTTTCGTAACGCGTTTTGGTTTACACCGTCCGTAAAAAATGTCTTAAAAATAATAATAATAAATGTAAAGAAAATAATCAGTTATTATTATTTTTAATTGCGCCCTCTATACCCCCCACATGTACTAAAATCTTAATGTGTTCACATACCTTAATTTTTGTTTTCAGTGAAGCATTTTTATCCTGCTCTTCAACCAATTGACTCTCAATTTCCCTGATCTTTTTGTTGAGCTCATTCCTCTGGCTATCACACAATTTGTTCTGCTCCTCCAAATTTTTGTTGTCCATTTTAAGGAGAGTCAACTTGTTTTCGAAGTCCTTGACTATCTTTTGGCCGTTGTCGATGGTATTTTGAAGATCGGTTACACGGTTTTTGTAGGTTTTGATTTGGGTGGTGAGTTTTTCCATTTCTTTAAGTTTCTCCGCGATTTTCGCGACTTGGTTCTCGTTTTCTTTGAGTTTCTCGCCGAGGTTTTTGTTTTCGTCCAGGGAAGTCTCTAGTTTCTTCGTCAAATCCGCATAAGAGTCTTTTAATTTTCTCAGTTCCTTCTCCAAACTCAATTTGGCGAATATTTCCCTGCTCAGTTTACTCTGCAAATCGTGTATGGCGTTCTGAGAGTCGGAAGTGATTCTCTCCAACCTCGACTCCAAACCCACCACACTCCTCCTACTCAAATTATGAACAGTCTCCAAAGACTCTCTATGAGCCCCCTCAGACTGTAGTGCTCTTTTTAATTGATCATTCAGCATCTTATTCGTGGCCGTCAACTCGGCAATTTTAACCTTTTGCTGCTCAATCTCCAACGCCATACCGTCGATTTTAACCTTTTCCGCCCCCTCCCACTTGGTCTTGGCCGACTTGATCAACTCCAAAGCTTTCCTCTCCAACTCCACCCTATCCTTGCGCTCCAGCTCCAAGGTGCGTTTTAGAGCCTAAATACACAAAAATACGCTGTTTTGACGCAACTTCCGGTTAAACCGGAAGCAATGTTAAACCGGAAGTAGTGGTTAAAATGACCACGGCGATGTTATAAAACGTTTGGGGACAACTTCCGGTTAAACCGGAAGTACTGCGAAACCGGAAGTAGTGGTTAAAATGACCACAGCGATGTTATAAAACGTTTGGGGACAACTTCCGGTTAAACCGGAAGGAATGTTAAACCGGAAGTAGTGGTCTAAATGATCACAGCGATGTTATAAGACGTTTGGAGGCAACTTCCGGTTAAACCGGAAGTGCGCGCCAAAAGAACCGGAAGACTTTATCATACTTACGGTGCATTCGGCGATGTTGTTGGCGATGTCCCTCTCCAACTGGTCGCGTAGCGATTCCAACGTCTCCAACTTCCGGCATTTTTCCTGGAACTTGGTCTCCATGGATTTCTTTTGCTGCGCGTTTTCTTCGTTGCGGATCAATTTTTTTTGCAGGCTCGTCACCTCGCTTTTGAGGTTCTTGACGGCCTCGTCTTTTATCATCAGATTGCCGTACGGGTTTTCGAACTCGTCCGGGTCGTGAGTGAACGTGAAACCCACGAAGGGAAGATTTTTTCCGGTGAATTGCGTGCGTTTTTTGAAATTTTCCACGCTGGGCGTTTTTTTCTTGCTCTGAACGTCCGAGAAGTTACTGGTATCGTCGGCAGAGAGAATTTTCGGCACGTAAGGCGGAACTTCGTTCAACAAATTCTCGAAACGCGTGTTTTTGAACAAAACGTGCGACTTTATTTGTTTGGCGTTCAGTCGTTTTTGCTGATCGGTAACTAAACCTTTGATGAAACTAACGTAAGCCTGGCTTAAAGTTACATCCGGCGGGAATTTTAAGTGATTGGAGTGGTTCATTATTTTCCCGTATATGGATGTTGTATTTTGCCCGGCAAAAGGCGTGTTGCCTATTGTTAACTCATAAGCTAGGACCCCTAGTGACCAAAAATCGCAACACACCTAAATTAAAAACAATTTATTTACTTTATAATTTATTTTGTTTAAAAAACTTACCCCATAACCGGCGCCGGCATTTTTCTTGTTGTTCTCCAACGATTGCAGAACTTCAGGGGCTATATAGTCAGGGGTGCCAACTGGAGGGCTTTCAGTGACAAAACCCTGCTCGTTTATTTTTGCAGCCGAACCAAAATCCGCCAGTTTTAAATGACCGCATCGGTCTAAAAGTAAGTTATCCGGTTTTACGTCTCTGTGAACGTATCCCATCGAATGTAAATCTGCCAGAGCTAAAACCTACAGAGAAAACTCCATTGGAAACCAAGCACGTTATTTGTGTTTTACGTTGCAAGGAAAAAATTAAAAAACTTTTTTAGTACTCGATTTTGATTGATTATTCCTTAAATCATTGATTAAGAAACTCAACGCTTAAATGCTTATATAGTTACGTTAGTGTGTGTATTTTATCTAAGGAATCATGGTGAATTATTGTGTTTTTAATTGTAAATAAAATTCAAGAACTAAATCGTTGCATTTTCATGTTTTGCCAAAGGATACAATTTTGTTGGTGCAGAATTAACTAATGATAACTTTACCTAATATAATTTATATTTAAGTTTGGACATTTTTAAGAAATTAGTAAAAAATAATTTTTGCACAAACATAACCTTAAAATCAATAATTTTTATATTTGAGTTCTCTAAAAAACGCCGACAACTGCATTTTAAACAACAAAATATACCTACGAATTCATGGCAACATAATATTATATATAATACATAATGTAATGGTATTTTACCGTTGAGTGGAGACTTTCTTAATCAACGCTTTTAATAATGCTAAATGCTGTTTAAATTTAGACGACTTATTTGTTTGACGATTTTTACTGAATTGAAATGTTTACACTTTTCACGTTAATCATTACTAAAATGTGTATTTATTGTATCTAATAGGTACAATTTATATTTACAGAGACTATGCAATTTATTTCTTCATTCAGATTAACACTGTTTATTGGAAAACTGGTAAAAACTCAACCCAGGATTTTCTCTCGAAATACACCCTATTCTCTTACTGTAAATGTTTTTCATAAATATACAGTCTAATATTAAAAATAAAAATTTTAATTTGAAAAAAAATAATAATAAAATTTTTTTACTTACCAATTCAGCTATGTAAAAAGTAGCTGCACTTTCCGGCAATGTACCCCCTTGTCTGTACAACAGCCCCAGCAAATCCCCCCCGGGGTGATATTCCATAACAAAAAACAAATAAGTTTGATCTTGAAAAGCATATTGCAGCAACGTAAGCCATGGTGAATGCCCAAAAGCCATAATATTCCTTTCTTCCTCGTAAGAACCCTTTACGTCGCTTTTACGTATTGTTTTCATGGCATAAACATCCCCAGTTTGCTTCTCTTTCACCATATGAACTTCCCCAAAATGCCCTCGACCAATAACATTCTTTATTTCAAAATCTGTTATATTCACACGCAACTGTTTTATCTCCTTTAAAGCCTGTTTGTATTTTTCGGCAAATTTTGCGATATTAGCATCGTATTTTTGCAGTTGTTCTATTGTACATTCATCATACAAAACTTGTAATGTATCTAATAACGCCTCACGAGTCAATATACCACTTCTCTCTTTGTTTTTAGCTTTCCCAACTATATTACTGTTAATTCTCGCCACACGAACACTAATCGCATCTTTAGACGCCTCCATTTTCGCTTTATCACAATTATTTGTACCAATAAAACATTTGTTAACACAGGAAAGTAAACACGTTCAAAAAATGACCGTTAATTTCACAACTGACAGATGGTTTTGAATGCTGAGCTCTGATTGGTGGGTTTTAAGTGCTGCGTTCAGAGACAAAGCTACAAAAGTACGTTCAGATACGACAGAGGTAGGCAACTCGGATTACATTTTTTTTGTTGCAATATTTGTTTAAAAAATTAGTTGATTAATTGCAAGGTCAATATTGAATTTCCTCTTAGTTTTTTTTACGTTTGAGTGTTCACGTGAGCAGATACTTAAAATTTGTTGTTAGTTATAAAATAAATTGTCCTGCATTTTATCAGTTTGTTGTAAAATTTTAAACTGTAAATATGAGTGTTTTTACAAATTTTTATTATTTAGGGTATTGTACGGCCCTTTTTATCACACCGGTCGTTTTATACATAGTGTTTCGTAGAAGAAATGAATACAGGAGAAGAGGTAAGATTTTTTATTTTTTTTTAATTATACATGTTGCCTCCATACTCCATCAACATTGTAGAATCTACAGGGAATAATATAAAAAAATCTTTAGTTTTGCGTTATGAATATAATATATAATATAATACCAAAGTTCAAAATTTAATAATATTTAATAATAAATGTATTATATTATCTAACAATCTAATCTTATTTATTTAAATTATACAATAAAGTTTACTACATAATATACAGGGTGTATAGATTTTGACCAAAATAAAAAACTGAGTTTCATTTATAAGTTTTTAATATATTTTAGATTGGTTTTATTACATCAAGTTTCAACATGCCAAAAATACTGTTAGAAAAATGCAGCAAAAAAATAAAAAAGAAATCCAATCCATAGGAGACGATCTTGATTATAAAATATTTATTCCTTCAGATCAGGTAGAACATTCTTTATTTAATATACAGTATGTCTCCGAAAAAGGAACAATTTTTTCTTGTAAAGCTCATAAAAGTTTTTTCTTTTTCGAGCTGCATCAGTGAACGCATTTTCATTAAATAGATTGTTTAATTATTTTTAGCATACTTCCAGTCATTTTATATACGGGGTGGATCAAAAGGGAAATAGCATATCTGTTAGATTTACTTTACATCTACAGAGGATTGCGGAAGTCTTCTTATATCTTCGCCTGAGCAATGGAAAAAGATATATTTTACCGGGTGAGTAAATAAACATTTTCTTATTAACGATTTTCAAAAAAATAATTAATTTTTGGCGCGTTGAGCGCGTTTGTAATTGGACAATTCAAATTTTTTTTATGTTAAAAACTGCTCTTTTACATTTAATTTATTTAAAACCAGGTAATTGAAAACTGCCTAAACTCGAACAAAATTGTTTAATTGAAAACTGTGCTTACATGCATAGATTGAAAAAATTGTAGGACACATCCGCACAGTAGCGTAAATTAAAAAAAATTGCACGGTGGGATAAATTTTAAAATGGTAGGACAAATACGCAGAGAGGCTAAATTTAAAAAATAATATGTACAATTGTACATTTAAAAAAATGGTAGACAAAATTGGCACGGTAGTTCAAAATTTAAAAATTGTGGCAAAATGCACAATGACATCAACTTAAATTCCAATATTTTCAAATTTTTAAATTTTACAAAATTGCAAAGTTTGCACTTAAAAATTTGTGTAAAAAATCGCACTGTAGTTTAAACTTAAAAAATATTGGGAAAAATGCACAGTGGCATCAATTTTAATTTTAATATTTTCAAAATTTAAAAATTTCCAAGATTTTTGAAATTTTTAGTTTCCAAAATATTAATTAATTAAAAATTTAAATATTCTAAATGTCCAATACATATTTTCAAAATTTCTTAAATTTTTAAATCTTCTAAAAAAATTAAATCCAAAATTTTCAAAAATATAATTTTTTTTTAAATATTTTAAATTTTACAAATTTTCACAGTGGGATAAACTTAGAAATTGGTAGGAAAAATTTGCAAGGTAGTTAAAACTAAAAAATATAGTGAAAATGTCAATATTTTCAAAATTTCTTAAATTATTAAGACCTCTAAAACTTAAATTTTTCAATATTTTCAAGTTTTCCAAAATTTTACAAAATTTTCTGAATTTTTGCACAAGTTTAAAATATGTTGGGACAAAAATTTGTACAGTAGGACAAATTCGCACGCTGGTTCAAACTTAAAAAAAAATAGTGGGGAAATGCACATTGGCATTAATTTAAATTTCAATATTTTCAAAATTTCTGAAATTTTCGAAACTTAAAAAATTTACAAATTTTTGAAATTTTTAGAAATATTGAAATCTTCAATAATTTTAAATTTAAAAGATTTTTTAAATGATTTCTATTTTTTTTAAATTTCTTAAATTTTTATTACTTATACAAATTTTAAAATTTACAAAATTTTATAAAATTCAAAAATTTTGGAAATTTTCATAATAATTATTTTGAAACTTTTAATACTTTCAAATTTAAAAAAAAATCTGGATTTTTGAACAAGTTTAAAATGATTTTGTACAGTGGAATAAACTTAAAAATTGGTAGGAAAAATTCGCACGGTAGTTCAATCTTAAAAAATAGTGGGAAACATGCACAGTGGCACTAATTTAATTTTAATATTTTTCAAATTCGCACGCTAGTTCAAACTTTCAAAAAAATGGTGGGAAAATGTACAGTTGCATCATTTTAAATTACAATATTTTCAAAATTTCTTAAATTTTCGAAATTTATGTAATTTACAAAATTTTGAAAATTTTCAGTTTTTCTAAATTTTTAAAAATATTGAAATTATCAATTATTTTAAATTAAAAAAAAAATTACAGATTGTTCTAAATTATTTCTTATATTTTCAAAATTTCTTAAATTTTCATTAGATACTAGAATTTTTTTTTAAATTTACAAAATTTTCAAAATTAATTGTACATTTTTGAAATTTTAAAAATTTTGCAATTTTCAATATTTTCAAATTGTTCTGAATTTTTTCACAAGTTTAAAAAATGTTGAAACATTTGCACAGTAGGATAAATTTAAAAATTGGTAGGAAAAATTTTACAAGGTGGTTCAAACTTAAAACATGGTGGTGCACCAATAATAATATTTTTTTAAATTTCTTAAATTTTCATACTTCTTTAAAATTTTCAGTTTCTAAAATTCTTGAAATTTACAAAAATATTAAAATTTTTAATATTTTTATGTTTAAAAAAAATAATTTATCAACATTTTCTAAATGATTTCTAATAATCGTTTTTAATATCTTCCTGCAAACATTTTATCGTTTTTCGTACGTAATTTTTTAAGTTACCTACGCCAAAGAAGTAAAATTTTTTTTATTAATGTAGTCCCAAATTGTTTAAAAAGTCATCTTTACACTTCCTAATAAACTTCACAATTAATGTTTTAGGAAATGACAAAATCCATTTTTTCACCATACCCAAACTACAATGGAAAGCAAATGGGTTAAACATGGAAATTTTAGAACCTTTCAGAAGACTCCGACTAACTTTCAATGGACTCCTCAAAGAAGTATCCACTGGAATAGGCACGGTAGAGCATGTGCAATTTAATTTTATGTAGGAACAAATCATCGCTAATCATCTCAGGTCTACATTACAAAAAAATATTTTTACAGATGGAATACTGCCTCATCGCCGTTATATTTCCCTGAAGACGTTAGTGAAGGTCTGATAGCTGAAGCTCTAGCCACTGAACATTGGAAGGATGCCGACTGGATGAGCTTTCTGTATGGAAAAATATACTCACAGGCAAAATAATCGATATACACAAATTTTCGATGAATTTCAATCGCAAATAACTTTTTTATTTGATTTCGGATTTAAACAAATATTAAAGAATATTGTGGATACATTAATGGAGAATCGCTCACATTTTAAAAATTACTAAAAAATACACGTATGTTTATAATATACAGGTTTAAACAAAAATATGTTTTTACCATAAGTTTAAGACACTCTGTAGAGTGGCAAAACCGTATATTGTTCTAAATTAAGTTTTATTTATCAAGTCACATCTATTTTTAACAGTTTTGTTTTTGGTTCACCTCGATATATTTATTTTTGTGGAAAATATGGATTTTTTAAAAAAACATTGCAATTTCCAATATTTTTCCTGTATGAAGAACTAAGGTTGCTATGGTCCATCCATAGCCTACAGAGGATGACAGTGACAGTTTTGTTGAATCATCCCATACTTGGACATGTCATATACAGCTTTCAAAAGCTATCAAATTGTTTTTTGTAAATTAAAGTGTTAATTTTGAGGTGTCTTCTTACTTTTAAAAATGTCTCCGACTGATGCTGTCCTTTGTACTTTACTTCTTGTGACGTTTGAAACACTTGCCACGTAATACTGTGACCGTCCATCCTGGATTAAATTAATGACTCTGGCAACATCAGTCGGGGACATATCCATTTTTTAAAGTAAGAAGATCCCTCAAATTTTAAACATTAATTTGCAAAAAACAATTTGATAGCTTTTGAAAGCCGTGTATGACATGTCCAAGTAATAGATGATTCAACAAAACTGTCACTGTCATTCTCCATAGCATATGGATGGACCATAGCAACCTTAGTTCTTCATACAGAAAAATATTGGAAATTGCAATGTTTTTTTAAAAAATCCATATTTTCCACAAAAATAAATATATCGAGGTGAACCAAAAACAAAACTGTTAAAAATAGATGTGACTTGATAAATAAAACTTAATTTAGAACAATATACGGTTTTGCCACTCTACAGAGTGTCTTAAACTTATGGTAAAAAACATGTTTTTGTTCAAACCTGCATATTATAAACGTACGTCTATTTATTAGTATTTTTTTAAAATGTGAGCGATTGTCAATTAATTTATCTACAATATTCTTTAATATTCGTTTAAATCCGAGATCAAATAAAAAAGTTATTTGCGATTGAAATTCATCGAAAATTTGTGTGGATCGATTATTTTGCCTGTGAGTGTATTAACGGAGATTTTATTAATTAATTTGTTGCTTTTTAGACCAGACACAAGTGGTTACGAACAGTTTGGGGCGCTACAAGGATTCGTTAAAACCGAATATTCATCGGAAGAAATAGTGTTGGTATTGCCAAGTTATCGAACTAAAATTGAAGGGGTTAGAAGTACAGAGTTGATGAGTAGAGAAGTAAGAATTTGTCTGGCATCTGAAGATGGAACTTGCATCAATTTGACGTTGGAATGTTTGAATAATGGTTGCTCACAGTAAATTTAACAAAATCTATTAGGAATTAGTATTTATTTGTTTGTTTACAGATTTGCATATGGTTTTGTCATAAAAAGTTGTGGGAAAACTCTGCCAATATCAAAAACAGACATTCTTTTAAAAAGATTAGGTGATAGAGAAAGCTTGCCTGATAGTTTTACAGCTCACATATCAGGTACATACTATAACAGATGTTATGTACTATGCTCCACACCTCAAAGTCCCACCACGTGACCACGTACGGAACGCAGTCTTTTGAAAATTTGGCATTTAAGGCTTTTCAGGTTATGTATCTGTCAAAGTATAGTCAACGAAAGAAATAATATTATGTTTAGGCGTTAAAAATGTACAAATCTTTGTAACATTACAATAAAAATGGATGGTTTAACAATTTAAGAATATAAATACTGCATTTAATGAAATTCTAAAGTTTATGGTGCCAAATAAGTAATATTTTTGTGCATTTGGTCCAAATATCTGGTTTTCTCCATAAAATAATTTTAACTAAACAGCATTTATTTAAAAAAATCTAGCTTCTCTATTATGGAATAAGAATATCGTATTAAAGGTAGGTTAATATATTATAACAAAAATATCATCTAATTTTGTAATTTTAAGGTTAGAAAAATTTATTTTGACCAAAATAAATAAGTATTTTGGATTATTTAAAAGACTGTATAATATGGTATTTAAAATGTGGTAGTTTTTCTTATCCAGCTTAAACTATACCTACATAAAGTTTTGTGAATACAAATAGTTAAAAAGCTTGGACTGAATTTGATCTACCTACATCAAAAAATCATTATAACTTTTAAAAATTTTAATAAATCACATGTCATGGGAGTATTAAATATTTCCACATTGCAAGTTTCTCTAAAAATTGTTTGTTTTCTTATAATCTAACTTAAAGTAAGTATGCCGAGAGGTATGCACAAGTTTTGTCGTTAGAAGTATAAAAGCTTCAATTTAATTTGAACTATATTCAACAATTATTTAGTATACCTATATTTATTTATAACCATATTAACACACTCTTTCAAATAATCCACTTATTTATTTTGGTCAAAATAGATTTTTCTAACCTTAAAATACAAAATTAGATGAAATTTTTTGTTCTTATACATTAACCTACCTTTGATACAGATATTCTTATTTCATAATAGAGAAGTTAGATTTTTTTTTAATAAATGCTGTTTGGTTAAAACTATTTTATGGAGAAATGTAGACCCAATGCAGAAAACTATCACTTATATTGCACCTTACACTTTTGAATTTCATTAAATGCAGTATTTATATGTCTAAATTCTTAAACCAACCATTGTTATTGTGATACTATAAAGATTTATTAACTTTTAATGCTTAAACATAAGCGGTAACACTATAAATATTATTTCTTTTATTGACTATACTTTGACAGATACATAACCTGAAAAGCCTTAAATGCCAAATTTTCAAAAGACTGAGTTCCGTACGTGGTCACGTGGTGGGACTTTGAGGTGTGGACATAGCACGTTCTAATATTAAAAATATGTATCATTTACAGCTGGTAAAAAGGTGTACAGAGCTGCCTTTCATCTAAACCTACCAGAATCCATTAAAGTCACCAACAACGATGAAAATGGTTACGATTTGTACCATGTCCCATGCGAAGTGGATTTGGACTCTAACCAAGCTAAAGGAATGGTGGAATTTTGGTACTCAAAGGAAGGTAAATTAATTTTACAAGCACCCAAAATCACATTTTGTGGCGTAATACAAAAAGACGATACATCTCACCCGTGTTGATGTTGTTAATGTGTATATATAAGTAAGTATAGACGACTTATTTTTAGGGAATGAAAAAATAATTCCCAAGGATATTTTGACGGAAAAAATTGTTCCAAAATTGCCCAATGATTTGGTTTTGAGTATAAGAGACCCAAAATCCCAAATTTTGGACTTGACTGGTGGAAAAGGATGTTCATTGGCTTTGATGTCATCTTTGAAGCAAAATTACGTACGTAAAATGTTACATAGAAAATATTAAATTTTGTAATTAATTTTTTTTCTCAGTTTAACATACCTGGTGGTTTCATAGTAACTACCAATGCTTTCAAGGAACACCTGGATGAAAATTGGAGTATAAAAAATAGCGTTTTAAGTCTTGATGATATATGTTGTGGAAGAAAAAGTGGAAAACTTGAAGATGCTTGTAAAAAGTAAGTCAATTACCAAAACTTTTCTCTGAATTAATTTATGTGTTTTCAGGACTGTGGATAGTTTTATATCTGAAGAAATAACTGAAAAAATAGGCCAATCAATAAGGGACGAACTGAAAAAGCACAGTTTTGATGAAAATGGGCTTCAAAATGGCAGATGGGCTGTACGATCTTCTGGTAATATAAAATTAAAAAAAAAATAAACATTCAATTTTCTTAGTTTCTTTAAGAAACTTTCTTGACCCATCACTGGTACTATTCATAAGAAATAAGAAAAAATTGAACCTACACCTCGCCAAAGATTTTTGTTTTGAATGCGTTCCACCAACTTCAAATACCGACAGACAGCTGTTTCGACCTTTATTGGGTCTCATCAGTGTCGGGCAACTTGGTGTAGTGGAACACAATCAAAACAAATTACTCCCTCAGCTTATATGCTCGGTTGTTAAGTCAACAGAGGCGAGATGTAAGAACATCAGGTGATCCTCACCGTCAAACGACGTGGCCTTTGCTGCAATCGGTACATACTATGCAACCGGGACTGCACACAGCAATTGTATCACAGATACTAATATGGCCTAAAGGAATCTAGAATTAACCCAAACGGGCTAAACATTAAGGTAAACATTCAATTTTCTTAGTTTCTTTAAGAAACTTTCTTGACCCATCACTGGTACTATTCATAAGAAATAAGAAAAAATTGAACCTACACCTCGCCAAAGATTTTTGTTTTGAATGCGTTCCACCAACTTCAAATACCGACAGACAGCTGTTTCGACCTTTATTGGGTCTCATCAGTGTCGGGCAACTTGGTGTAGTGGAACACAATCAAAACAAATTACTCCCTCAGCTTATATGCTCGGTTGTTAAGTCAACAGAGGCGAGATGTAAGAACATCAGGTGATCCTCACCGTCAAACGACGTGGCCTTTGCTGCAATCGGTACATACTATGCAACCGGGACTGCACACAGCAATTGTATCACAGATACTAATATGGCCTAAAGGAATCTAGAATTAACCCAAACGGGCTAAACATTAAGGTAAACATTCAATTTTCTTAGTTTCTTTAAGAAACTTTCTTGACCCATCACTGGTACTATTCATAAGAAATAAGAAAAAATTGAACCTACACCTCGCCAAAGATTTTTGTTTTGAATGCGTTCCACCAACTTCAAATACCGACAGACAGCTGTTTCGACCTTTATTGGGTCTCATCAGTGTCGGGCAACTTGGTGTAGTGGAACACAATCAAAACAAATTACTCCCTCAGCTTATATGCTCGGTTGTTAAGTCAACAGAGGCGAGATGTAAGAACATCAGGTGATCCTCACCGTCAAACGACGTGGCCTTTGCTGCAATCGGTACATACTATGCAACCGGGACTGCACACAGCAATTGTATCACAGATACTAATATGGCCTAAAGGAATCTAGAATTAACCCAAACGGGCTAAACATTAAGGTAAACATTCAATTTTCTTAGTTTCTTTAAGAAACTTTCTTGACCCATCACTGGTACTATTCATAAGAAATAAGAAAAAATTGAACCTACACCTCGCCAAAGATTTTTGTTTTGAATGCGTTCCACCAACTTCAAATACCGACAGACAGCTGTTTCGACCTTTATTGGGTCTCATCAGTGTCGGGCAACTTGGTGTAGTGGAACACAATCAAAACAAATTACTCCCTCAGCTTATATGCTCGGTTGTTAAGTCAACAGAGGCGAGATGTAAGAACATCAGGTGATCCTCACCGTCAAACGACGTGGCCTTTGCTGCAATCGGTACATACTATGCAACCGGGACTGCACACAGCAATTGTATCACAGATACTAATATGGCCTAAAGGAATCTAGAATTAACCCAAACGGGCTAAACATTAAGGTAAACATTCAATTTTCTTAGTTTCTTTAAGAAACTTTCTTGACCCATCACTGGTACTATTCATAAGAAATAAGAAAAAATTGAACCTACACCTCGCCAAAGATTTTTGTTTTGAATGCGTTCCACCAACTTCAAATACCGACAGACAGCTGTTTCGACCTTTATTGGGTCTCATCAGTGTCGGTGAGGATCACCTGATGTTCTTACATCTCGCCTCTGTTGACTTAACAACCGAGCATATAAGCTGAGGGAGTAATTTGTTTTGATTGTGTTCCACTACACCAAGTTGCCCGACACTGATGAGACCCAATAAAGGTCGAAACAGCTGTCTGTCGGTATTTGAAGTTGGTGGAACGCATTCAAAACAAAAATCTTTGGCGAGGTGTAGGTTCAATTTTTTCTTATTTCTTATGAATAGTACCAGTGATGGGTCAAGAAAGTTTCTTAAAGAAACTAAGAAAATTGAATGTTTACCTTAATGTTTAGCCCGTTTGGGTTAATTCTAGATTCCTTTAGGCCATATTAGTATCTGTGATACAATTGCTGTGTGCAGTCCCGGTTGCATAGTATGTACCGATTGCAGCAAAGGCCACGTCGTTTGACGGTGAGGATCACCTGATGTTCTTACATCTCGCCTCTGTTGACTTAACAACCGAGCATATAAGCTGAGGGAGTAATTTGTTTTGATTGTGTTCCACTACACCAAGTTGCCCGACACTGATGAGACCCAATAAAGGTCGAAACAGCTGTCTGTCGGTATTTGAAGTTGGTGGAACGCATTCAAAACAAAAATCTTTCGAGGTGTAGGTTCAATTTTTTCTTATTTCTTATGAATAGTACCAGTGATGGGTCAAGAAAGTTTCTTAAAGAAACTAAGAAAATTGAATGTTTACCTTAATGTTTAGCCCGTTTGGGTTAATTCTAGATTCCTTTAGGCCATATTAGTATCTGTGATACAATTGCTGTGTGCAGTCCCGGTTGCATAGTATGTACCGATTGCAGCAAAGGCCACGTCGTTTGACGGTGAGGATCACCTGATGTTCTTACATCTCGCCTCTGTTGACTTAACAACCGAGCATATAAGCTGAGGGAGTAATTTGTTTTGATTGTGTTCCACTACACCAAGTTGCCCGACACTGATGAGACCCAATAAAGGTCGAAACAGCTGTCTGTCGGTATTTGAAGTTGGTGGAACGCATTCAAAACAAAAATCTTTGGCGAGGTGTAGGTTCAATTTTTTCTTATTTCTTATGAATAGTACCAGTGATGGGTCAAGAAAGTTTCTTAAAGAAACTAAGAAAATTGAATGTTTACCTTAATGTTTAGCCCGTTTGGGTTAATTCTAGATTCCTTTAGGCCATATTAGTATCTGTGATACAATTGCTGTGTGCAGTCCCGGTTGCATAGTATGTACCGATTGCAGCAAAGGCCACGTCGTTTGACGGTGAGGATCACCTGATGTTCTTACATCTCGCCTCTGTTGACTTAACAACCGAGCATATAAGCTGAGGGAGTAATTTGTTTTGATTGTGTTCCACTACACCAAGTTGCCCGACACTGATGAGACCCAATAAAGGTCGAAACAGCTGTCTGTCGGTATTTGAAGTTGGTGGAACGCATTCAAAACAAAAATCTTTGGCGAGGTGTAGGTTCAATTTTTTCTTATTTCTTATGAATAGTACCAGTGATGGGTCAAGAAAGTTTCTTAAAGAAACTAAGAAAATTGAATGTTTACCTTAATGTTTAGCCCGTTTGGGTTAATTCTAGATTCCTTTAGGCCATATTAGTATCTGTGATACAATTGCTGTGTGCAGTCCCGGTTGCATAGTATGTACCGATTGCAGCAAAGGCCACGTCGTTTGACGGTGAGGATCACCTGATGTTCTTACATCTCGCCTCTGTTGACTTAACAACCGAGCATATAAGCTGAGGGAGTAATTTGTTTTGATTGTGTTCCACTACACCAAGTTGCCCGACACTGATGAGACCCAATAAAGGTCGAAACAGCTGTCTGTCGGTATTTGAAGTTGGTGGAACGCATTCAAAACAAAAATCTTTGGCGAGGTGTAGGTTCAATTTTTTCTTATTTCTTATAAAAAAAAAATTTCAAAAATAATGTTTTTTTTCAAGCAATTGGTGAAGATTCCGAAGATCTCTCAGCTGCCGGCCAGAACGAAACTTTTTTGGGCTGCAAAGCTGAAAATGATGTTTTGGATGCCATAAAAAAATGTTGGGCTTCGCTGTTCACCTATCAAAGTGTGCAGTATAGATGGTAAATAGATTTATAAAAAAATCGCAATTCTACACTGTTCAAAATTTCATGACCATTTAACACCAAATTAACACCATACATGGTGTTAAATATGGTTCGTTGGTCCAGTGTAAATATTATGTGTTTTTGGGCAAATTAAATCATACTACACAGACAAAAAAGGAAACAGGAAGTTCCTTGACGCATTACTAGTATATTACCAGGGGTATTATTCCAGAAAATTGAACCTTCAACTCGCTAGAGATAATGTTTTTAGTGCGTTCCACCAATACTTCAAGTATTGACAGCTGTTTCCACCTATTTAAGGTATCTTTAGCATCGAACAACTTGTAGTGTCACACCAAAGCAAAGGACTACCTGAGCTTATATACTCTTCATGTAAGTCGACAGAGGCGAGATTTAAGAACATCACGTGATCCACACCGCCTTTGCCGCGATCGGTACACACTATGCAACCAGGAATGCACGGCAAATTGTTTTAATCGTTTTAACAGAGTGCTTTAGGTTGAAGTAACTCTTATTTTACAAACGACATATTTAGTAAACTGAACCATACAGCGGGTTGGTTTCACTAAAGTTTTCTGGGTTAATTTAACCAATTAAAAAAAATAAAATAACTATCTGGTTTAGTACCGTCAAACTAATCTTTGTTTATATTAACCTTCCCACAGTTGATTTAAATAAATACTTGTGGGTCAACTAAATTAATATAGTTAAATGAACTATTCCTTTTTTTCTGTGTAGGTGCACTTTTCAAATATTTTTAGATTAACACCGTTTTGGTGTTTGCTGTATATAACATCTTCAACCATAATTCATGGTGTTTATATTAACACCACTTGGTGTTGGATTTTGACACCATTTTAAGATGTATGCTTGCCATTTTTAGGCAGCATGGTTTACCCGTACAAACCCAAATGGCCGTGGTGGTACAAAAAATGGTTCCGGCTGAAAGCGCTGGTGTCATGTTTACCTGCCATCCGACCACTTGTAACCCATCCCAGATGGTAATAACGTCCAATTTTGGACTTGGGGAGGTAAATATACTAATATTAAAAATCACATTTTTCATTACTCTTTTTGTTCGTTTTTAGAGTGTGGTGTCAGCCAAAAGTGACCCAGATACCATCATACTGAAAAAAGACCATGACGGTATTGTGAGTGTTCTAGAAAAAAATATTGGTAGAAAAGAAACCTGCATCCACATGAACGAAAAAAATGGGGTTGAAGAAGTTGGTATAAATGGTGATTCAGATACAATGAGCTTGAAGGAAGAACAATCCATAAAACTTGGAAAAGTCGGTGTGTATCTCGAAAAAAAATTTGCAGGTCCACGTGATATAGAATGGGCATTTTACAAGGTAAGGAATTTTACAGTACTTTTAATAAACAATCAATAAATTTTTATTTTAGGATCATCTGTATCTACTACAATCCAGACCGGTAACAACTTTAAACTCTTGGACCGATTTTGAGTTACTACACGAACTCGATGCTCCTATAATGACAGAACAAAACATCTATACGTTAGCCAATGTTGGAGAAGTATATCCAGGTAAAAAAAACTATCAAAACAACATGATTGCATATAGGTACTTATTTATTACTACTTTATTCGTAAGTCTTGACACGCATGCTCTACCGTGCCTATCCCAGTGGATTCTTCTTTAAGGGGTCCATTGAAAGTTAGTCAGAGTCTTCTGAAAGGTTCTGAAATTTCCATGTTTAACCCATTTGCTTTCCATTGTATGGTGAACAATTGATGAATATTTTTTTGTAGGTGCCACAACTGTTTTGTCCCAAACCACTTCCCAGTATTTTACAAGCAAGTCTGTACAAATAGCAATAGATGGGACCTATAACCCCTACACCAAACAATCCGTAACGTCTTTGCAGCACCGTGTTATGCTGAACGTTATAGATGTAAGTACAAAAAAATCCATCAGCTCTAAATCATCGTAGCTTGGTGGCCACCCTTGTGGAAATTTTTCTCCGAGAAAGTCTTACTTTCTCTGAAAAAGTCTGAATAATACTTATTAAGTCGGAAAAAGTCAGAATAAGTCTTATTAAGTCAGACTAATATCAAGATTTGGGAGTCTTCTGGAAGAGTTAATAAGACTTTTTAAGACTTAATAAGACTTTTAGTAGAGAAATGGTAGGTACCTACGGAGATAAAAATAAATATCCGAAATAATTCATAGAGGTTGTATTTGGTTATCGTAAAATAAAACACATAGAAAAGTATTTAATAACATTTGTGCTGTTGTTATAAGCCAAGTTTATTGCATAATTACCTATATAATAACATAGGTAAGATGTAATAATTATAACAAATATAATTTTATACATACGATGCGCTTGACATGCATGCTTTCATTGTTTCCACCATAGAAAAAGGAGTTGCCACTGTTCGTTTTATTTTAATAGTTTCTTTTGATACACGCAAATATTTACCTATCTAAACATTGTTACAAACAAATCTTCTAGACGTAATATCGAGAGACCAGCTCAGCTAGCTGACCAATTAGAGCACAGCTGACCTGTCAGTGGGACACAGTGTTGCCGTTTGCAAGTATTTTACTCGAAAATCGGGTATTTTCGTAATATTTGCGGGTGATTTGCAAATTTCCATCAAAATAATAACAAAAGAAATGTTCAGTAAATAATATTGTATATTTACTAAATATGCACAATTATTTTATTCTATCCTGTTACATTTTTATTATTATTTTAGTATTTTGTAATTTATGGTCAGGAACTTTTATGGCAACACTGTACGTAAACACGAAGATCAACCATGATACAAAGATGAATGAAACACGAAGATCAACCATATTTGTCTTATGAGTCTATCGAAAATATCATGTCTATAGACATCTCCTTTTTCTATGGTGGAAACAATGAAAGCATCTCAAGCGCATCGTATGTATAAAATTATAATTGTTATAATTATTACATCTTACCTATGTTATTATATAGGTAATTATGCAATAAACTTGGCTTATAACAACAGCAAAACTGTTAATAAATACTTTTCTATGTGTTATTTTACGATAACCAAACACAACCTCTATGAATTATTTCGGATATTTATTTTTATCGCCATAGGTACCTACCATTTCTCTACTAAAAGTCTTATTAAGTCTTAAAAAGTCTTATTAACTCTTCCAGAAGACTTCCAAATCTTGCTATTAGTCTGACTTAATAAGACTTATTCAGACTTTTTCCGACTTAATAAGTATTATTCAGACTTTTTCAGAGAAAGTAAGACTCTCCCAGAGAAAAATTTCCACAAGGGTAACAATATTTCTAATTTTAGACGTTTTACAAAATCCCGAAGGAAAAGGACGACGTCTCAATTAAAGTGATGGATTTGGCCATTTTCGGCCATCCTGTAGTCAACGAAAAAATAAAAAAAATCGCGATAGCCAGGTACGGAGCTGCAAGTCGCTTAACGTTGCTCAAGGAGTTGTTCAACTTCATCAAGCAGGCCTGGAACAGCAAGAAATCGCTGGCAAAGATGTTGAGAGAAATGGGGGGGTTGAAAATAGAGTTCCGCAAGGATCAAACCTTGAAGGAGATGCACGACGTCATTGATGACGCGATAGAACGACTTGGTTTTATTTGTACAAGTCATTGTGGAACTACCAACGCCTCCATTTTCTATCAGATCATTGCGATTAATTTACTTCTAGAAAACAATACAGGTGAGGTACATGTGGTTTAAAAATTTGCTCATCTAATGTAAAAACATTTTTGTAGATATATCTTTGGATCATTGCAGCGATTGCGCGTTAATTTTGTCGTCTTGTCACGATGTAGTGTCAGCTGAGGTGCCAGCAGTTTTGGAAGAAATCGCGTTCACAATTCAAGAAGAAAAAATGGATGAAGAGTTTCAGGAGGTGGATCCAGAAGATGGGGTCAAATTTCTGGAAGAAAAATGTCCGAAAGCCCACAAAATACTGACAGACTTTTTGGAAAAACACGGCCATAGAGCTTTAAAAGAAGTAAGAGCAAGAATTTTTTATTCTACATGGTACACAGTAAAAAAAATCTACTCTAAGCAACACTAATTAGAGCTCACACAGGTCCACACTAAATAGTGTTGTTTTATAACACTACAATTAGAGTATTAAAAAGTGTTAATTTACCTAAAATCCTGTACGTCTACACTTCCTGGGTAAAATCCCACTTTTGACAGTGTAAATTAACACTACTTTGGAAAAGTTCTAATTTTAGTGCAAACTTCTAGTGTAAATTAACACCATTATTTGAGTAAAACCTATTGGTGGTAGTGAATAAAACGAAAAGGTAAATAAAGAGAAACATTTATTTGGAACAAAAATCTATGACAATTATCAAAATCGGTGCCTTTTAAAATATAATTTTATATTTGAGTCGTATGGCTGGCTTAAGCAAAATGGTTCCTTAAAACGTAAAAGTTTTAGATCAATGCAATGTTTTACTGGCTGTCAACTTAAGCAATGAATTATCTAGAAAATTCATCAGTAATCCATTTTTCTGTTATAAAAAATGGGTGATCCCATTGGTAGAGAGGCGTCAGGCGGCTGTATATCGGGGATTTACCACACGTGTACAAATTTTCCATAATATTAATAAAAATGTAGGTATAGGTTAATATAACAACCATTACGCTTGAAAATAAAAAGTAAATCAAGTGTGTATTTATTTATATTATTAATTTTACAAGTACCCGACCTACTGCCGTAAATTATTGATATATAATATAGGTCGGGTATGGACATCCTTTTAACATATTGGTATTTATTGAGTATTAACTATGGTTTCGCGTAAAAATCGAACAAATTTTGGACATTTGTTTGCAAGTGATGCCAGAATTGAATATATTTTTGTTACCTTGTTTGTACATCTAAATGGTACTTTTTTTTCAAAAAAAAAATTTCATCCATTGACCCCTGTGGTTTTCAGGCCTTAAGTCACTCTACTGTGTTAAAAATAGATAAATTTCGATATTTTGTAATAACATTTTTATTTAAAAACGTATCGATTTGAAATTAAGATAAAATGTAGACCTTATTAGTGGCAATAAATCCACGTATTATTTTTTTTAGATTTTAATATACAGGGGGCACGGTGGACAATTTAATTTAAAATTTTACCATTTTTTAAGGGTTAAAAAGTCGAAGAAGCAACGTTGTTTTATAATTTTGAATATATCACGTTAAAGTACTGATAATTAACTATTTTTTGATATATAAACTTCTAAATGCAAATTATGTTTCTACGAGAGACACCATTTTTAAGTTAAGCCTTCAAAGAGCGTAATACTAACGTGTTTTACAAATTATAAATTCTAAACTAGTTTTATAAGATAATGTATTATATATTACATACAATATTTTATATATAACATACAATTCTTACATATTTATTTAAAAAAATCGCCATAGATGGAGCTAAAATTAGTTTTATTTATAAATTTTAAATTTTTTTAAGTTTACTAATTTTGATCATAGTAGGCATCACAGACTTATCTCTATGGTAACCTACCATTGGAAGCATGAAAGATAATTTAACAGTTCAGTTTATAAGTTGCAAATGACTGATTGCGTTTCAATTTATAAGTGTACTATAAACTTAAAATATTAATTTATTAAAATGAATACACTAAATAATAATTATAGACAGTATCAGCAAGTTAGAAATTATAACCTACTTTAATTTTATTTTTTGCTCCACAACCAAGCTTCAATTTATGTTTTACTCGATAAACAAGCTTCAATTTTAATTCCTAACTGAGGAAAGTAATATTTACCCAATAAATAAATTAGAATAAAGACTTTTTATGTTGCAATCGGCTATTTAGATATACCTATATTTTTATTCATTTGTTTTTCGATTTTTTGTAATTAGTTATTTTGCATTTTTTTATATTTAATATAATGCTATACAGGGTGTTTCTGGAGAAACGCAAACGGTATGGATTTGAAATTTTAATAGAATATACAATTTGATTTAGACTATACAAAAGGTCAATAGTTTTCAAGATATTAATTTTTTTCGTTAAAATGCACGTTAATCAAAATAGCCTCTAATTTGTTTGTGTTTATGTTTGTTGACATGGGGTTGGAATTTTTGGAATATTAAAAAATTGTTTAGTTTTTTAAAGGTTTTTCAACAAATACCTTGAGAAAAACCACTTGAAATTAGGCAAACTTCAAACAATAACAACGTTTTTATTATAAATGTAAAACCCTGTATGTTTTAACATAATCAAATAGAACATTAAAGAATCTTTCGATTGGTATTATAGTAACTCTTTCCTAAAGTTAAAATTTCAGAGACATTTAACAATTTCTAATATTTTCAATACTATTTTGTATCAACAAACCTCTGAAATTCTACATGTGGTTTAATGTAACAGTATACATGGTTACCACCAAATCTGTCATTGTTTAAAATTATTTAAATATTTGATTGAAAAAATAATAACTCAAAAAATATTGACTTTAGGTATAGGATATGGTATAGCCATTTTACTCAGAATTTTATGTAGAATTAAATAATGTAAAAATATATGAGGTATTCCGGTAAAACAGGAAGTATTATTTTGTTTAAAATAATTTAGGAAAAGAGTCTAAAGTGAATACTTTACGCTTTTAAAATTTTAAATCGATGTCTTTCGTAATTCCCTAGAAACTTCCAACGGACTAAGTACGTGAAACACCCTGTATATTAAACGTCATTTATGTGTTATGCTTTACTTAATTATTAATAAAAGATAAAACAATATTTGTATAAAAATGACAAAATGTACTAGACTAAGCATTTATGAATACGGCTACTGCTAATTCAAAACTGATCCTGGCCACAGAAACATCATTTGCATAAAAAAGTTAATATATCAAATAATAGTCAAATATCAATACTTTCACGTGCTATACTCAAATTTGTAAAACAAAGTTGCTTCTTCGATTATTTACTCTTGAAAAATTGTTAAATTTTAAACTAAATTATCACCAGCGCCCCCTGTACGTTATAATCTAAACAATTTTTTTTCATGGATTAATTGTCATTAGTAAGATCTACATTTTGTCCAAATTTCAAATCGATACGTTTTGAAATAAAAAAGTTATTTAAAAAAAATGAAATTTCTTCATTTTTAACACAGCGAAGAAAAAAATTAAAATAAAAACAAAGTTGTCAATGGACGAGATTTTTTTTTTGAAAAAAGTACTGCATTAAGATGTAGAAATAAGGTAAAAAAGTTTCAATCGATTTCTTGAACCCTTGCAAATCGACCGTTCGATCCTTTCGCGAAACCGTAGTTAAGGCTTAAAGAAAAAGAAAGTATAATACTTACCAAAAAAATGAATGTCCCCTTATGGATTCACCATAATTAAAATCTAAGTGAACAAAAATGCCACATTTCCACAACGCGGTATCTCCGGATATGCCCTGCGTAGGTAGATAGGTACCAACCAAACATTTTAAAACGCATTTCGGTTATTACCAGTTTTTTCAGTCTATTTTGCCACTATTGGTGTAATTTAACTTTAATTGTGATACAATGTGCACTAGTAGTGTAAAGAAAAAAGATCTCTTAGTGACATTAAAACAGACAAAGAAATTGGCATGCACTGTAGTGTACATTTTGTCACTATTTAACACATTAAGGGGTAATAAACACTCGCATTATGTTTTTCTACCCTTTTGATTTATTTTAATAATAAATAGTGTGAATGTACCAATGAATAATGTTCATAATCTTTAAATGTGTTTAATAAAGTTAATAAGCACTAAATGCTACCTAGTGTATTTTGTAGTGTAACTTTTACACTTACAAATCAACTCTAATATTTTTACTCCTACACTAAAAAAATTACACGGGCAAAATTTTTTACTGTGTTGGGGAATATAACTAATATTAGTTTTCCACATGGTATATTTCATGTTCTATTTTTTTTTCCAGTTCGAGCTTCAAACAGTACCATGGGGTACAAAACCATCCACCCTCATAAAAATTTTGCAAATCAGCTGCAAAACGATGATAGTCAAAAAAGACAAAATGGTTAGCACTTCAGTGGGAGACATTGTCTCACAACTTGTGACGCCAAAAAAACCATGGACAAAGTAAAAAATAAATAAAAATAGTTTTGCAATTAAAATACCAATATGTTTTTAAGGATCTTGCTAAAATTTTTTATTTCCAAAATGAGGGTGTCAGTTGGTCTAAGGGAAAAAACGAAATCTGAAGTTATCAGAGGGTGTGACAAAATTAGAGTGGTCTATAGAAAATTGGCTGAAAAAATGGTTATGGAGGGGATAATACCCAACAAAGACCTTATTTTCCATTTAACTCATCATGAAGTAAGACAACTTATAGCAAACAGAAATCCTTCTCTACTAAGCAAGTAAGTATTATTCAAAAATTCCAAATACGGCAATGATTTTCGTTAATGTCCCCGAGAATTATAAAAAACACCGCAATGCAATATCGCAACGGTTTCGATTTCTCTTTACTCCACCAAGTTATAGAAACTGGAGTCTCTCTAATACTGTTCCAGTCAATATTTCTGAGAGCATAAAAAGAGGGTATAATTCAATATTGCAAGAAGTTTTGATCTTTTGATGGATACAAGTATTTTGAATATTCTCATTTCTGCATATGATTTTTTTGAAAACAGTTCCTTTCTTTGGTTCCTTTGTCTGGTTTTATTTACCGTAACAACTCAGGTATGTAAAGCACAGAGGATATGATGTAAAGTATATTTATGTATTACATAAAGTACCCATATTTGTGTTAAAAATTTCAGAGGTTATGTTGAAAAAACGATCGATATGCTATTAAACTTTAATAATTTAGTAATTAGGTCTGTTGGTAGACCCCGCACTATCTCCACTGGTATATGTTAGCACAGCAATATTTAAATTTGGTTGATCAAAAAGTACACACCAGTGCAGGTTATTGTAGCATCTGGGTCGTTTTTAAATAACACCCGCCTTCCGCTGTCCGTAACTTTGAATTCCAATAACTTTGTTAAAAATTATCGGATCTTATTGAATTAAAAACCAAGTGAAAGCCTAACAAGCCCTTAGTAAGAAGAAGAGAGAGAGGGTAAACTCTTTCAGAAAATTTTTGTTTAGTTATTTCAGAATATATTTTTTTTAATTTTGAAACTTGTAAAACACTCATTTTCGCATGTCCCATTATATTAGCGTTTTATAAAACTTACATACATGTT
Source organism: Brassicogethes aeneus (assembly GCA_921294245.1). Lineage (NCBI taxonomy): Eukaryota > Metazoa > Arthropoda > Insecta > Coleoptera > Nitidulidae > Brassicogethes > Brassicogethes aeneus. The sequence continues at coordinate 2,587,415 of OV121142.1, read as the reverse complement.
TTTTTTTAAATATTGAGTAACCAGAACTTTGTGTTGCTTTAGTTAATACAGTAAACAATTTATATATAAAATAATTAATTTTAATCTACTTTTTTTAAATTTGACTCATGTCCCAGACATTTTTTCCGTTGCGTTACGTCCGTCGCGTTACCGATAGAATATTAAAAAAAAACATATATATGGCAACTTTTTTGGTACTCACGTGATCAACAAATGATGTTTGGACGTACACATTACCCAGCTGAATTTATTTATTCAATCAGGAAGAAGATATTGGTTGAAACAGGTGCGGGTAACGCGAATGTAATAATTGTTTGTCCGCTAAGTTACTCAAAAAAATAATAAAAATAAGAATAAGAAAAAATACTATTTTTCATGTTTATGTTTATTTTAGGGCACTAAAGCTCATTGAGAGTAATTAATGACTATAATGTCTTATAATTATTTAAAAAAAATGGTTTTACAAAACTTTGTCCACTGCGTTACCGAGTCCACTATGTTACCTTAAGGTAACGAAATGGAATTTAGGGTAACGCAATAGAATTTTTCGACAACAAAGTGAATATTTACCGTCGCTTTTATTAAAAGTAGTTTATGATTAACCAATTCAAAATTATTTGTAATTACAACTCATGATATAGATTACATCCAAGGAAAAATTCCACGCAATATAAAAGTACTAAAAGGGACCTTCACCAGCTTATAGTCAAAGAAAAAGGGTGTCTACAATTTAGAAATCTAAGTTGTTATTCTGCAAGTGAGCACCACTACAAGGGATTTTGTTTATGCATTACTCTAAAATCGTACCACCCTATATAGTTTCTTTTTTACGTTATCTGATTAAGTCCTTTGTGTACCCCAGTCCGTTGTGATACCAATGTCTATTTCGTTACTTTTTTTAGTTTTTGTTAAAAAAAATACTTAAAATGATTTTTATACACTATCACTTGGTAATAGGTACGTGTTTATAAATTAGAGTTTAATTCACTAATACAGTTACTAAAAGAAAATTTTAATGGTATTGTTTTTTAACAAAGAATCGGAATGGTTTCTTTTAAAAAGTAACTTAACGAACATACATATTTAATTTATTTCAAATTAATTTTATAACAACTTTTTTTATTGAATTAAATTTTGGATTTCAAATTGGTAACACAGTGGAGATATACAGGGTGTCCTGAAATTAGTGCACCATACTTTAACAGCAGATTCTACGTGCAAAAATAAGAAAAAAAGTCCCTATAAACATAGGTCAAGAAATGCCTCTTAAGGGAGCTACAGCCCCCAAAAGGAAAGCCCCTGAAGATGGTTTTTATCTAATATCTCCAAAACCGTTAAAGATAGAAAAGTAAAATTTAGGGAATTAAATAAACTTTTTATGACCAATAAGACGTAACAATAACAATTTAAAAAATTTCATGAGGTTTGGGTCAGATTGATAGGAAGTGGGGTTAAAACCACCTTAACTTTTTTGTACGTATCTTGTACCAGAATTTGATATCAGATTATGAAATTTTGGAGTTTTACACATAAAAAAGGTCATATTGTTGAACTTCGTTAACATACATCGTTTTCGCTTAAAATCGATTTGAAAATTATTTTACATGGCATAAAAATTCACAATTAAATCACAACCAAAGAAATGGACTCGCGTGGTCCTTGGAATAAGACTGCCATGTTTAGGAAAAAATAGAATAATTCAAGACAGGTGACAGTTTCATGTAGTAAGTGACAGGGTGTTTCTACTTTTTTATAAATATTAGATAAAAACCATATTCAGGGGCTCCCTTTTCGGGGGCTGTAGCTCCCTTAGGAGGCATTTCTCGATCTATATTTATAGGGACTTTTTTTCTTATTTGTGCACGTGGAATCTGCTGTTAAAGTATGGTGCACTAATTTCTGAACACCCTGTATAAAGCTAGCTAAACACATTTTTCTGAAAAAAACGTAAAAAAAATTAAAAAGTGCACTGCCTGTCTTAAATGTAAGTAAACAAAACTCCAAACATTTATAAAAATCCAACCAAGTCAATTTAAGCAAAAAAATATTTTGATCTTCATTTTTCTGAAAGCGGGTGTTTCTTGAAAATGACCCATCTACGAACAAATGAATTAATGGCCCATTGGCAATTATTCCTTTAGGAAAAATATTCAACACAGCTTAATTAATTAATAAAATGAAAAAAATGACAATCATTACATTTTTAGGGCCATGAGAAGGCAGAGGTTGTACCCCAAGTGGGACTCAATGCGTTTCGAGGAAATTATTTACGGTATTCCGGAAGCGGAAGTCGAATCAGAGTTTGTATACGGAGACGGAGACGTTTGCGTTTCGGGAACGCCAGTATGCGCTGGAGACGTTAAAGCAAGGGCGTGTGTTATAACCAGTTTGAACGATATTGGACAATTGGAAACTGGTAAGTAATAGTAAAATGTTACAAAAAGCGGTATCTTTTTTACGACGTAACAGTATTTTTTGCATTTAACGGCGAAACGGTTTAAGTTACAGGTAAAAAGAAAAAATACTTTAATAGAAAATTCAATTTAATGCAATAAAATGCATATTTTAGAAGATACAGAACATTTTATAAATCAGTACTTTATAAATAGTTGGGAGTAAAATTTATTAAATGCTCTATATCTTTAAAACTATGCATTTTATGGCATTGAAGCATATAACTCTTTTGTAGTAAATTGATTTTTGTATAAAAAATTATTTTACTTTTTACCTTTGACTTTAACCGTTTTGCCGTAAAACAACATAGAAGTAATTAGTTTATCAATATTTGACAGTCCAATTTATTAAATGCTCTATATCTTTTAAACCATGCATTTTATTGCATTAATGCATATGACCTTTTTTGTAGTAAATTGAATTTTGTATAAAAAGTTATTTTGCTTTTTACCTGTAACTTTAACAGTTTTGCTGTAAAACAACATAGGAGTAATTAGTTTATCAATATTTAACAGTCAAATTTATTAAATGCTCTATATCTTTTAAACCATGCATTTTATTGCGTTAATGCATATGACCTTTTTTGTAAGAAATTGAATTTTTTATAAAAAATTATTTAGATTTTTTCCTGTAACTTTAACCGTTTTGACCTAAAACATTAAAGGATTAATGAGTTTATCAATACTTGACAGTACAATTTATTAAATCCTCTATATCTTTTAAACCATGCATTTTATTGCATTAATGCATATGACCTTTTTTGTAGAAAATTGATTTTTCTATGAAAAAATATTTTACTTTTTACCCGTAACTGTAACCGTTTTGTCATAAACAACATAAGACTAATTAGTTTATCAATATTTGAGTCAAATTCATTCATATCTTTTAAACTATGAATTTTATTGCATTAATGCATATGACCTTTTTTGTAGAAAATTGATTTTTTTATAAAAAAAATAATTTTTTTTACTAATTATCCAAAAATTGCACCTATGCATAGGAAATGTATGTATAAGAAAGTTATTTCAATGAAAAATTTAAAATCAAAATAAAAGTCCTTATATTTTTTAATATGATTAAATTCTTTTGTAGGCGACATTCTCATAACTTTTGCTACAGATATCGGATGGTCCCCTTATTTCCCCATGTTATCAGGTGTCGTAACTGAATTGGGGGGGCTGGTGTCCCATGGTATGTAAAAAAAATAAAAAAAAGTCAATTTTTTCCCTAAAATTTTTACAAACAAAAAAATTATTTTTAGGGGCTGTAGTGGCAAGAGAATATGGACTACCCTGTATAGTTGGTGTTAAACATGCAACAAAAATATTTAAAACTGGCGACATAGTACAATTGTCTGGAAAATACGGAAAAATTGAAGCAATAAAAAGCTAAAAACCAAACATTTTAAATATTTTTTAAAACATTTTAATTATATTTATAATTTTATTGACACCCTGTACAATAAAAAAAGTCAATTTCGAGGTTATAATCCGGAAACTGACAAGGTTATTGAGAAAAGTTACAGGAAAATGTTGCAATTAAACGAAAAAGTGTCGTAATTAAACATTTTTATTTTATTGTGCTCTGAAATGTATTTTAAACAAAATAAATAATTAAAATTATCAATATTTACCTTTTTATTTCAAAATAAACTCATCAAGTGCACCTTGTAAAACGCTTATTTGACGTTTACGCGCCATTTGCACTACGGTAGCTCGTTTGTACCGCCTACGAGGGTCGATCAAGTAGTTTGTCATAAGTAAAACGTCATATACGAGGGGAGCTCGTAAAGTAAAACGACGAAATAACAAAATATTGCTAATTTTTTATTTGCTATTACAAATTTGATTTAATATTACTCTGCAACCATGTAAAGTTGTTTGGATCTATGGGTTGTTCCAGAGCTTGTTCTATAAAGTCTATTTCCCAGTTATAGTCCACTAGGATAATGGAGTGTGCCCTTGAACCGTATTGATCCCCTATTTTAACGAAAATTGAACTAAGTTGTTTGTATGCTTCAGGGGCTCGAGTTTGTAGCTCTTCATCAGGTAAGAAGCTGAAAATATACAAGATTTTATAGCAATAAAATTTTCCCTGAAAATGCTTACTTTTCTTCATTCTTTAAGAGTTCTACAAGCCCTTTGACTAGATCTTCTTTTGTTTTGCTATTTTCTATAATGGACTTAAATATACTTTTTCCTTTATTAACTTTACTTAAAGGAACGTTTACTGGGCTATTACCAAAGCCTAAAATATGTTTTCCTATGTACTCAGTTTTTATTTTTGGCGTGTTTGTGATGGAGTGGATATTTGCTTCATCTTTACTGAAATAATAGGTTTTATAGAACGGTTTCATCATTATTGATTTACATTAGTTCACAATCCACACAACAAGGTCTGTTCCATAGAGTTTTTCTATGGTCTGTTCTATCTCATGCTAAAAATACTAAAAATCACTGCAACACTGCACAGAGTTTAACGGGGGCCATTTTTGTTGTTTACAATTCTTGTGCTTTGGGTTTGTGCTATTTAATAATTGTTTTAAACGTTGGGTTTCTTACAGAGGCACTTGTTAGCCTCAAATAAGGCCTTTAAGTGCTAAGGACAACCATTTTACTCCACTTCTATAATAAATATACCTTATTCTATCAGGGCTGTCAAATGACAATTTGTGGGTTATAATTTAACCTTAAAATTGACATTTGACAGTTTTATGACAGCCCTGATAGAATAAAGTTTATTTTTTACAATAGAGGAGTAAAATGGTTGTTCTTAGCACTTTAAGGCCTCTATTAAGGCTTACTATGAAAAACACAACGTTTAAAACGATTATTAATCTGTATAAACAGAGCACAAACCCAAAGCACAAAAATTGTAAACAACAAAAATGGCCGCCGTTAAACTGTGCAGTGTTGCAGTGATTTTTTGTATTTTCAGTACGAGATAGAACAGACCTTGTTGTGTGGATTGTGCATTAGTTTACCTTAATTCTAGAGCTACCAAATTATACCCATTAAATGCCTTTGTTTCATGTTGCAACATGTCTACATACTCGTTACTAGAAAAGTCTTTTTCCAAAAATTCCTTCACCAAAACACCCCTACCACAAGCATTTTCCAACTTTTCCCCTGTTATGTTTAAGAGAGCGGAAAATTTAAATTTACCGCCTTTTTTCGAATTTATTCCTAACCACATACCCCCCTCTCTACCGGGTTCCATATCTCTACCTAAAAAAAAAATTTTTTAATAAAATTAATAAAAATGATTTTTTAACTACCCCCCGTATAATGACGTCCACATAAATTTTTGGACACCCCTGCACAATTGTGGCCTTTTGCAGTCTTGTTGACATTTTTCTAGCTTACCTCCAATGATGCCAGTTTTTTCGCACAAAAAGGCATTTTTAGCTGGTCTTCTGTAATATTCATCCCTATTGGAGGCTATAATAAGCCTGTAACCACCCTCATCGGGGTTAGGGTCGACGTAAATAAACAGAATACACATTTTTCGCCCTAAATTTCCACACAAATTGCACAAAAATAAACGTCCACCATTATTTATAACCTGTATGTTAAATACAAGTTCAACAAGGCATTTTAATAGATTAGTTTTTAATTATGTTGCGATATGAGGTTTATAAATACCTAATTTAAATAAACACAACAAAGACGCTTAAAAGAGAGATAAAAAAATAACTTTAATTTGTTGTTAATATTTGTTTTTGTGTCAGGGCTAACCGCACTGTTGCCAAACCGCAACGAAAAAACATTTATTTACATTTATTATGTACAATACATCAGCAAAATAAAAATTAATAACAACATACATCATAAAAATCGAGTATGCTATGACTTTTGACAGTTAAAACCCATTTAAACACGGTAAAACGTCAAAATACCCTCACTTGTTTCGTAACAAACGATAAAGCTGGCATCGTAGCCTCTACATAACCCTACTATTACAATAATAATGCAAGGTTGTGCGTTTTCTTGGTCAAGTTTAATGAATTGGTTAATTTCGCCTTCAGGAATTCGTAACATGTAGTTTATTAACACGTTTAGTATTCCATATGTGTCCCCAGCATTTCCACGAGATGTCTACTGCAAATATATCCGATTTTCCTTATCATGGTGAGTTTAATGTCTTTGTTTATGTTACACTTTAATGTAAATATAGGGATAACGATTAGATTTTGTTTGTTTTGTTGCGATAAACGTCAAAAATCAGCTTGTTTTTTCCTAGGATAGCTTGATTTTACGTAACGTCATTTTGTTGTTGTTTGGTTGTCAAGGGCAACTGTATATTGTTTATTTTGTTAAAATATGTGTTTCTTTGCTTTTTAAGTTTTAACTGTTGAAACAAATGTTAGATTGAGAAAAAGTGAGGTTAAACCAGTCTGACAGATGTCAGATTGGAAAAAGTGAGGTTTTAACCGTTTGCAATTAGTTTTATAAACTTATCAAGATCTGCACGTTTAAAATAATTATAAAATATTAAATGACGTTTATTAAACCAGTTGCATAATATAGCAATATCTACTCCCACATTTAATACAAATTATAAAAAAGTGACGTTAAAATCTTTGAACAGATGTCACATTGAGAAAAGTGAGTCTGACAGATGTCAAATCAAAATCAAAGGCGTCTATGGATTTTTGTACAAGCAACCAATAAAATTGAGTTTTTCTTCACTTTTTGCATTTCTAAATATACAGTGTTGCCAGATGTACAGAGTTTATTGGCCTAACATTGTTTGAATGAAAAAAAATGCTACATAAAAATAGGAGATAATAAATGAATTAAATATTTATCTGGGTGATAAGATTCATAATTTTGTGATAACATACTTTTTATAATACTTACATAGGATAAAAACTTTATGCAGTAAACATACAGTCAATAAACTGGATTTTAAATCATGAGTATAAGAAGAAAACGAAAATTTAAATTACAGCTAAATAAAGGTGAGAAATGCAATATTTAAATATGGCAACACTGTCCACCCTGTATGTCAGGATTTATTTACCCTTATATATTACCTGAAATTATTGGTATTCATTACCTCTAACTTGAAAGCTTAAAAATAACCATTATAAAATGGCTTTGGGCCAATTTATTGATAAAATAACCAAATTTTATTTGTATTTAAAATCTCTTTTAGATCTTCCAGAATCTGTGGAAATAGATTTAAATCATTACCAACAAAAATACAACTGGGATTGCGGGCTCTCCTGTGTACTGATGGTTTTACCCAAAGAAGATAGGGAAGATTTTTTGAGTAATTTTGCTGGCATCTGTAAAGATGAAGGGTTTAACAAAAGGTACGTCTTCATTTTTTTCAGGGACATCCTGTATATTTTAACAATGTTTTTTGCATTTTTAGCACTTGGACTATAGATTTATGTTACCTATTAAAAAGGTACAAAATAAAACACGTGTACTACACAATTACATTTGGGATTCACCCAGAACATGCCACAAATAGTTTTTATGACACTATATTAACAAAGGTAAAACTAATAAAAAAAATAAATAAATAAATAAAAATAGGCACTTTATACATAAATTTATCCTATAGGATGAATCCCGGATAAATAGGAGATTTGACAACGCCGAAAAATGCGGCATAAAAATAAAAACCGCATCGGTTACCATAGAATATATTTTGGACCAGTTAAGGTTTGGTCCTGTAATCGTTTTAACAAACACACAGCTAATTATTTGTGATAGATGTAAATTCAACAAAATGAAGACTGAATTGAGGAAATTAATTCCTTGTGTACCTAAATTTCAAGGGCATTACATTGTACTTTGTGGGTACAGTGCCAACTTGAGAAAGATATTCTACAGAAACCCTACCATGTACAATCGTAAGTATTTTAAAATCTGGCAACACTGTATAAGATTTATTTGTTTTTGTTTATTTTAGACGTTTGTGTTATGTCTATGGAAGTTTTTGAGCACGCCAGAAAAAGTTCGGGAACCGATGAAGATATAATTTTTGTAAAAACCTTGGAAAATCAAATTTAATTTTACTTATTTAACGCATTTATACTTAAATTCTACGTTTTAATAGATTTTATATAAAAATTATTGTATTTTATTTCTTATACGCTAAAGCAGTTTAGTAGTTATTTTTTACTAATTTCTTAAAAATGTCCAAACTTAAATAGCTATTATATACCTAGGTATAAATTATATTAGGTAAAGTTATCATTAGTTAATTCTACACCAACAAATGTACTTACCGAATTGGATCCTTTGGCAAAACATGAAAATGCAACTATTTAGTTCTTGAATTTTATTTACAATTAAAAACACAATAATTCACCATGATCCCATAGATAAAATACACGCACTAACGTAACTATATAAGCATTTAGGCGTTGAGTTTCTTAATCAATGATATAAGGAATAATCAATCGAAATCGAGTACTAAACCAGTTTTTAGTTTTTTCCTTGCAACGTAAAACACAAATAACGTGCGCGATTTAGCTGTGCAATTGGACAAAATAACATTGTTGACAATTCTTAAATTAACGCAATGCTTTTGAAGTCCACCAGATGGCGCGCGCGTATAAGACAAAGCCAACTAAAAAATAACAAAGCAGAACGTTTGATTGGTTGTTTTAATGTCATAGCCAACTCGAGTGTGGGTTTTGGCGTAAAAATTAAGTTTTAAAGTTAATATCAGGAATTTTAATGACAGTTAAACAAAATACATTACAGGGCACTTTAAATTTAAATAAAACCTTTCAACTAAGACACAGTGTTATGCTTCTTTGCTTGCTTCGATATTTTTGTTGACTTCTGATTTTTCCAGGGCCGGTTTGACGTTGTTCACTAAAAATTGAACGTTTTCTTTAAAGGAATCGGTGCTGTTGAATTTCTGCGCTATTTCCTGTAGACGGTGTATGCCCGTTTTCATTTTATTCACTTGTTCTAGTAATATCTGCAGCTGATCTTTGCCTTTGTCGATGATTTCCCGATTTTTCTTCGCTATTTTTTGGTGTAGTTTTGGGCTTTTCTCTATTAACTCGTTGAGGTTTGTCTTTGATAGTTTTTTTAGGGTTTCATTTGTTTTGGAATCGCCTACGGTGGATTGATTTTCGTTCACAAAGGATGTTTTCGCTTTTTCGTCGATTAAATCACCTTTTTCGTTCAACTGCAACATTTCCATGGAACTTTTCCTAATAAAGTCGTCATTTTTTCCTTTTAACTCCAAATCCATGTTCAAAGTATGCTCAGGACTGTTTTTCATGTATCTCACCACTGTGTTGTTGGACCGTTTCTTAGTGTCCCTAGAAAATTGGGATTCTAAGCTTGAGATTGCCAGGAAATTTTGTAGCAAGGTGATAACACCTCGTAGCATTGTATTCGGCAAAAATTCTTTTTATAAAAACATTTATTTCAGTTAATTTTTAGTGGGTATACAAAACGCATGTCGAAAATATTCAACATGTCACTTTGACAGGTTTTATCAAGGACAGCTTGCTTTTGACTAATATTTATTATACAGGGTGTCCTACCAAATAAAATATGTTTTGTATAAACGGGACAAAATAAATATATTCACATTTCACAAATAATAAAACAACCTATGAAGAATTATTTACTTCGCAAAAAACCATTTCGCAAAAATGACATTTAAAAGTTAGGTTATACCCTCAACATTAAAAACAAACCATCATTGGTCGATTTGATACAAAGCCAACTTGAAATAACAAAGCAGCATTAAATCGGCACTTTTGATTGGTTGTTTTATAGTCATAGCCAACTTTTAAACGTCAAATGTAAAAAAACGCAAAAAAGAAAACTTTGGCTTTAAACCTCTCTTAATAAGGCATTTTCTGGCCCTGTAAGGCATATTAAATAAAACAAAAAATGAAACTATAAATTTTATTAATAAATTTTCTTACAAATATAACTCTGCCTAAATGTAAGTTTTGTTTGGTAACCCAAGGCACAGATACTTTATTAAAAATAAACATTGAATCCACACAAATGAAAAAATCTACCACTATAAAGTAGATAATAGAAAAAGTAACACTAAACACAAAAGTTAAATATTATAAACCAACAACAAATTCTGTTAAAAAAAGTTTTAATAACACAACCTTTTTTTTCGAAACATAATAATAATAAAGTATCAAATTTTTGTAAACTAATACAAAGTTTAAAGGTACCATTAAATATATGAGATATGTAGAAAAATAACAGGTTACTTATATTTAACTTAAATATTAACATCTTTATACATTGGAAAGTTTCCTTTTTTTCTTACCAAATAAAATATTTTTGTATAAACGGGACAAAATAAATATATTCACATTTCACAAATAATAAAACAAGCTATGAAAATTATTTAATTCGCAAAAAACATTTCGCGAAAATGACATTTAAAAGTTAGGTTATACACTCGACATTAAAAACAAACCATCATTGGTCGATTTGATGCAAAGCCAACTTGAAATAACAAAGCAGCATCAGATCAGCACTTCTGATTGGTTGTTTTATAGTCATAGCCAACTTTTAAACGTCAAACGTTAAAAAACGCAAAAAAAGAAAACTTTCGCCTTTTAAACCTCTCTCAGTACATTTTTCAAATCACTCTTCTTTCATATAGTAATATAATCTATAAAAAACTATACAATAAAAAATATCCATCTGTTTGTTTTTTAAATAGTTTTTATAAATTTATAAACAACTTCCCTCTCTTTTCCATTATCTCTCTCTCTTTTTTTGTCTGATTTAGTTGTGTACAACTAAATCAGACGAAAAAAGAGATACTTACGTTTTTTAAGTATTTTATTTAGTTTTTTTTATTAGCTACATGACGTCTTAGAGAGACGGTTCTTTGTCTAATTCGCTTCCTTAAGGTTTTCTTTTTTTTGGTCGTAGTTGGTTTCTCACTTTCTTTTGGCTTTTGGGCGTCGACCTCGGTTACGATGGCCGATTTTTTTTTTGGCGAGGAACTTGGTTTACCACCTGAAAGATAGCCTTAAATAAACCTTAATCTATCGCTGCTGCCATTAAACTGTCAAATGTCAATTTATGGTTATGGTAAATTTGTGGGCAGGGTTGGGTCAGTAGAAAACCTTAGGTAATTTACCTTGGTAGAAAAGGGTAGAAAACTTGTTTTCGACTTGCGTCGAAAACCTATAGGGTTTTCTACCTACGTTAATTACCTTATTCGATCTTCTCCTTCCACTTCTCTATAATTGATAAAAATTTGCCCTCATGCCAAAAATTATGTTGGGGTCTCCCAACCAAACGTGGCCCTTTTTTTCCCACCATAATAATGTTAAAAAACTCCAAATAACTTCAAATTTATGGTAGGTGTCTGATTTTTCACAACATTTAACAAATCATAATAAACAACAAACTTGCATAACCTCACATTTTTTGATATTTGACAGTATTCTACTTTTTTACGTTTTCTACCGTCGAAAACGTCGAAAAAGGTTTTCTACATGTCGAAAACAAAAATGTAGGTAGATACCCAACCCTGTTTGTGGGTTATGGTAAATTAACCTTAAAATTGACATTTTACAGTTTGATCACAGCCCTTGTTTTTTTTTAATGAATTTTGGCCATTTTTTTAATCATTTAAACCCTTACAAAATCGCCGCCACTGAGCCAATTGAGTTGAAATTTGTACAGGATCAAGATTAATCCCACAAAAATGTGGTGTTAAAATTTCATAACGGTATCTTTATTGGTTTTTTTCTAAATGAATTTTGGCCACAATTTTAATCATTTAAACCCTTCTAAAATCGCCGCCACTGAGCCAATTGAGTTAAAATTTGTACAGGATCGAGATTAATGCCACACAAATGTGGTGTTAAAATTTCATAACGGTATCTTTATTGGTTTTTTTCTAAATGAATTTTGGCCACAATTTTAATCATTTAAACCCTTATAAAATCGTCGCCACTGAGCCAATTGAGTTAAAATTTGTACAGGATCGAGAATAATGCCACACAAATGTGGTGTTAAAATTTCATAACGGTATCTTTATTGGTTTTCTTGTAAATGAATTTTGGCCACTTTTTTGTTTCTGCAGTTCACTGTGATTTAAATAAAAATTACTTACATTTTGCATCACTGTGCCCGAGCACTTGCGACGTTGCCTTTTTCTTCACGGTAGAATTCCTCTGCGACCGCCTCTGGAAGTGCTGGCTCAGTTTCCCGGCCACCACGCGAGCCTTAACCGGCTCCTGCACGTGTTTTTTTATCACGACCTGCAACTCCTACGAAAATAAAATTAAAATTTAATTTGTGGAAATTAAAATTTATTCTCACCTTGAATTCTTGTTCCTTTGGTTTTTTATCGACTTTTTCCGCCGCCGCCGGCGCGGGGGCGGCCTTTTTCTGCACCTTAACTCTCACAGTGTCCAGCACCAGTTTTATTTTTTTGGCCCCCGTCATTTTTTTCTTTTTTATGACTTCCTTTTTCTTTAGGGATAATTTTTTGCTCTTCAGTATTTTTTGGGTTATGGTGAGTCTGGGAGGCGGCGTAAAAGGTTGTCGTCGCTGATTGGTCGAAATCAACGTGACGGATTTCCTCCCCATTTCCTCTTTTTTGGTGTCCAGTCGCACACTTTTCCTCGGGGAAATTACCTCCTCGATGACGGGGCATTTTCTTTTTGTTTGCGATTGGTGGCCACCTGTTGCATCCTCAAAGTTGTTGTTGTTATTTACGTTGGCATTACTGCCTTTGTTATCTTTCTTGTTATTTTGGGTGGTTAATTGGTGTTCTTTCGAGAGGGACTGTTTAGTGCTGCTGCGCAGATTGTGTTTAAATTGTTCTGCGCAGTTGCCAGCTGTTGGATCCTCGTCGTTCGAACTGGACGATATTTCGTGGATTTGGATTGTATTATCCAAGTTTTGCGAGTTGGACAACTGATTTTCCTTGTCGATGCTTATATCGGGACTGACCCTGGGATCGAAACTGGTGCTTTCGCGAGGTTTTACGGTAAAATTTCGCTCTTTTAGCGGCAAGTTTGCCGCGTTGTCGCTAGATGTCACGTTTTCGGTGAGACATGCGCAGTCGCTTAAGGGTTCCGCCGAAGTTTTGCTGCCGCCGCAAGATGGCGCTTCGATGGAGTTTTCGATCGCATCGATGTCCGTGTCGCCCTGAGGTTTTTGCGGGTTACGGTGGGGGGAATTTTCCGCGGCGTGTTCTACGGTTGCGTTCATGTTTAAGAGGTGTGTTGAAGGTGGGAGGGTTTCGGTGGCTTCTTTGAAAGAAAAATATCAAAATAACATACATTTTTGGACTTTTTCTATGTCTACAAACTTTTTCTAAAATCATCAAAAGAATGTTAATGTTTTTGGAAAAAGTAAGTTCTGAATGTTATAATTGTTTGAAAAATAAACGGTCATCTTTTTGAAAAATTATGAGGAAATGGGGTAGTTAAATTTTTTCTGACCCATACTTTTTATGGTTTTATTCAAGGCGTTTTGTAATTTTAAACATTTCTGTGAAATCGGAATTTCAATTCAGTTTACCGTTTTCGAGATATTTACAAAAAAAATCTCTTAATTACGTCACTAGGCTATTGACAACGTTGCCAGCTTTTTCTGTGGTTGCCAGTGTGTTTAGTTTAAGATTCTTACGATAGATGGCGCCACGTTATAATATTTTAGTTTTAAAACCACTTGATCTATAATTTTAGTTGAGAAGAAGAAGAAGAATTGATTTTTTGACGCTTCTTTGTTTCGGGTTATGTTTTTTTAAAATTTAGATTATTGAAAATCAATGTTATTGTTATGTTATTTGTAATTGATATTTATTAATAACGGACTCCAAAGCAGAGGAATCTTGTGGAATGGTTGGTTACATTGAACATTGGAGCTTTTAAACAAATAAAGTAAGTACCTATAATTATTATTATGATTATATTTTGTCGTAAATGCATTTCATTAGTATAATGCCTAGTTCTTTATATTCTTTTAGATATATCTTGGACTCTAAAATATCAAACAGTAATATGATACCTCGTAATAAGGAAGATAGGTACTTAATGAATTTGGTGACCATCTTTCACTCAACTGACAGTGACAGTATTTGTACATCACCTCTTCGGGTATTTTCTGACATAACCGAATGAAATCATTAACAAGACAACTTGACAACAGGGTAATTTTCAACCAATAGAAATCTTAGAATGTTGGTCACATGGCGAGGTTTGTGACGTCATACAAATTTATATTTTTTGTAAATATCTCGAAAACGGTAAACTCAATTGAAATTCTGATTTCACAGAAATGTTTAATATTACAAAATGCCTTGAATAAAACCATAAAAAGTATAGGTCAGAAAAAAATTAACTACCCCATTGTTTTCTATATTTTTCTAAAGTAAAAGTAAATTTAAAAACAAAAATTAAAAAAAGCGTATAAGTCAATTTTTGAAACAGTTATAATTGTTTGAAAAATAAACGGCCATCTTTTTGAAAAATTCAAAAATTTATTATGAGGAAATTGAAAGTGGTAATCATCAAAAAAATTTCAATGTTTATCGAAAAAGTAAAAAAAAAACCTAAAGATAGTTCTGAATAGTTTTATAATATTTTTTGAAAATTACATTTAAACTCAAAGAAATGTTTTTTTTTTTTGAAAAAGTAAGTAGTTCTGAATGTTATTTTTTTTTAATAAAAAAAGAAAAACATTACTAAAACTTTCAGAAAACTTGCAGGAAATGTCAGTTTCTCATAAAAAATAACAATCACCGAGAAATTTTTGTTTTTTTTTATAAATTTAAAAAAAAGATCGGTCTAAATAATTATTTTCTATATTTTTCTAAAGTAAAGTCAATTTTTGAAGAAGTTATAGATATTTGAAAAATAAAGAGCAATTTTCTTCTTTTTTCTTACTTTTTTAAAAAAACATTAATATTTTTTTAATGTATACCACTTTTAATTTAATTTTTTTTCAAAGAGATTCTCTTTAATAAGCCGAGATATTTTTTTTTAATTAAAAAAATAGAAATAAGAAATAGCCAATTTTTAAAAAAGTTGTGAATATTTGAAAGACATTTTTTTGGTTGGCTAAAAAGACTTGAAAAAATTCATATTTTTTTTTTGGTGGAGGTGAATAAGATAAAAAAGTTTCAGCCAAACAGAGGTCAAAAGTGGTGGTATATTTATCTTACCTTGGCCAATTTCTTCGACAGATTCGCTATTTGTAAGGCATTCCCTGCAGTCTTCTCTGGTTTCATTCTCGTATCTGGTTACAATTTTTAACCCCCTGTCTGGGTATTCGGGTCCAGCCAGGTTTTGAGCGTTTTTTTGCCTTCTGTCTTTTAGAACCTGTTGCCAAAATTATTATGTGCTTAATAGTGTCTCAAAGAACATTGAAAAATCGTCAGAGTATCTCTAGAAAACGACTTTGTTAAAATATGAGCTCTTAATAATAATATATTTTTTTCTTCTAACTTTGGAATTTTGTAACGTAATAACGAAATATTTCTTAAGTAAGACAAAATTACCCCTTATAGGAAATTTAATGCTCTACAAAAAAGGTCTGATTGACATTTTGCGTAAGTCAAGCCGTTTCAAAGATATCGAGCCTCAAACTTCAGACTGTTTAAAATTATGATTTTTTTTTCTCTCATGTTTCATGTTCTTTGAAAAAAAAATAGTCGGTTTTTTTAGACACTCTAGTCCCAAGCAGCAATTTTGCTTCCAAAAACCATAACCAAAGTGGTGATAACTTTAAATTAGTCAAGTATACTAAACAGCTACTTTAATTTTTACTTAAGAGTAATTCTAACTTTTAAATAGCAATATTTTGTAACAGAAACTTCATTCTTTCCTTAAATCGTTACTATAAAGTAATAAACATTTAAGTAAAACTTTAAAAAAGGTGTTATAAGTAAAAAAAACTTTCAAGTAAATTTAATTTGTAGCAGTTACTTTCGGTTGCTACCTAAAGATTACATTATAATTATTTTTACTTTGTAGTCCCTTTGCAAGTTAAAATCTCGAAACTGGAACATGAGTTAAAAACTACAAAGTTAATAACTTAAAAGTTGTTATTTTAGTATTTGGAACGTTTATGGTACTAACCAAAACTACCGTAAAGTAAATTAAGGTGGAAAAAACTTTAAAGTAGCGAAAACTACTTCAAAGGAAAATGCTTCTTATCGGCCATTTTTTACTGTACAGTACTACGTGGTAATGTAAATAATAAATTATTTTAATTGTTGTTTACTTTTTAACAAATAGTAATTTTGTTGGTAATAGACGGTATTAATTAAATAAAATTAAGATTTTTTAATTTATAAACATTATTAAATAAATAATTTGTTTACACTTAAATATTGATGAAGAGCATTTATTTTACAAAAACTAAGTTCATAAGTTCAACAGTAAAATTTAAAGGGTTTTTATAAATTTACCTGCCTAATTAGGCATTAAATTGTTATTCTGGAAGTTATAACTACCAGTACATATTTAATAAACGACGACATTGAAAAGCCAAGTCCGTAGTGGTTCCATTTGAAAAAGGAGGGATAGTATAATCTAATATAAGTTTGACAAAGACAGTTAATATAGAAGTAAATAAAAGTAATTATAACGCTCTAGCAACGATATTGGAACGTTCTAGTACCGTAGCAGCTACGTTCCAAATAGTAGCAGGGTTTATAGCTAGTGACATATTTGCTACCTTTTTGGAACTCAATAATTGTTCCCCACTTTAGTCGTAACTTAGTAATGAAAGAGTAATATAAAGAAACACTTTAAAGTTTCTTCAATAGTCCCATACGTAACAAATACTTAAATTGTTGCTTGGGGTGCTTACCTGGGCTCTTGGAGGTCCAGGCGGGTCCAGCATCAAAGTAATAACGGAAGTGTTATCGGCTCTCATCTTGGTGGTGTGCCATCTTTGCAGCGCCTTCTCGACTAACAATTTACTGGGGTTCAGCCAGGTCAAGTTAAAATCGGACATGGCCGCCTGCTCGTTGTGTTTCTCGGCCTTCTGGACGATGTGTACCGCCATTTGAGCGCTGAGCATGTTGTAGAGTCCGTCCGTACCGAAAATGAGACACCTGTGGCTGTTGGGGTCGATTTTAATAACGGAGCAGTCAGGATCGGGTGAAACCACGAACTGATTGAGTGCGGAATTGTACGACCACAGATCGCCTAAACTGCGCGCTACCGCTAGAAACGGGATCTCGTCTATGGGCGTGCTCCTGCGCACAGGGCCTTTGTGGCCGATGCGAGGTCGGTTCCACACTACGCGAGGTACTCCCGATTTAGCCACCACTTTGCCGCCGCAGGCGTTTATGCGCGACATTTCTTCGGCGTTTTCCGGTTTATGGTCTCGAGTGAGCTGCCTGGCTTTCCAGTCGGAACTGTCGGGGTCCTGGTAGCCCAGGATTATACCCGAATCTCCCACATGCCCTATGTATATTTTCCCTTTGCGTATGAAAGCCACGCTGGCTGTCGTACCGGCGGTACTCGGTAGTCCAGACGCAGTTTTGGGCCATTTTTCTTGAAAAAATAAAACACTCAAATAGTTATTGGACGATTAACATTAATACTGTAAAAACAAGAGTTCTATATCAAATCATTAGATGACGCTGTATACTAGACTGGGCCAAAAAAAAATGACTATTTTTTTTTTGAAAAATATATCGAGAATGTCATTCAGAATGACAAAAAAAAATTTCGTGAAAATTTGAGCCCTTAATATTAATATTAATTTTTGATTTTTAGTCATAATTTGATGTTTTACGTTAGAACTGTCAAAACATTAAAGTGAAAAAAATTCCTTTTCACTTATTTTTATATAAAATTAAATTCTCTACAAAAAAGGTCAGATTGAAAATTTTCGTCAGACGAGCCGTTTCCGAGTAATTGAGCTTAATAAATCGATGTTTTTTCGATTTGCCCTTTTTACTGAAATTTTGTAACTAATGAATCAATGAATATTTAAAAAAGCTCACGTCGGATTCTTAAAGGAAATTTAATGTTCTACAAAAAAGGTCTCTTAACATTTTTGCCTAAATTTAATTCTTTAAAAGTTATTCACGAAGAAAAAAATTAAAATTTTAAGTGAATAACTTTTGAAGAGTTAAATTAGGCAAAAATGTTAAGAGACCTTTTTTGTAAAACATTAAATTTCCTTTAAGAATCCGACGTGAGCTTTTTTAAATATTCATTGATTCATTAGTTACAAAATTTTAAAGTAAAAAGGGCAAATCGAAAAAACACATCGATTTATTGAGCTCAATTACTCGGAAACGGCTCGTCTGACGAAAATTTTTAATCAGACCTTTTTTGTAGAGAATTTAATTTTATATAAAAATAAGTGAAAATAAATTTTTTTCACTTTAATGTTTTGACAGTTCTAACGTAAAACATCAAATTATGACTAAAAATCAAAAATACCGATGATAGACCTCTTATTAAGGGCTCAAATTTTCACGAAATTTTTTTTGTCATTCTAAATGACATTCTCGATATATTTTTCAAAAAAAAAAATAGTCAATTTTTTTGGCCCAGTCTACTGTATACAATTATAACTATCTCAGTCGGTAATAATATAGAACTACTTTATTTGGGTCCAATATAGGACAAAAAAGTTCGCATGTTACTTTGGTGGTAAGATTTTTGTTTTTTTTTGTTAAGAGCAGGGCTGTGTTTAAATTACAACAAAAAATATTTCTAAAAAGCGTACAGATCAGTGTGTGGTATAAATGTGTTCTTCATGGTTTAAAATTGTCCAATGAATCCGAAAAGACCGTCAAAAGCTATAAAAGTTAGGCAGTTTTTGAGATATAGTCAATTCCATATTATGTGTAAAATTGATTATATTTCAAAAACTGTTCTACTTTTATAACTTTTGACGACATTTTCGGATTCAGCGAATGTTTCATAGGAATTGACTGCTAAATGTCCTGGATACAAATTTTAGGGGCTGCTTTTTCGCTATGACATTTTTGAATAAATCATTTTTAGAGAATAAGTAATATAGTGACTTCTTCATTATTTAAATATAGTGCATGATACAGTACATAAAAAACTAATGGCAACAAAATTAATAAATTCGGAAAATACCTTTAACATACCACACGAAAAAATATTAGATATATATATATTAGGGTGTCCCTTATTTTTATTTTTTTACGCATACCCTCTAATTATATTTATTACTTGTTTATGTACTCCCAGTAAAAATTTAAGCTCATTCTATAAACAGGAACCCGTGCCGACTTGCATCTAAACTCTCCGTTAGCCAACGTTAGGCGCGCGCGGTATTTTGTAACACGAAACACGAAACACGAAAGAAGATATACTTCATGACTGTATTTTTCTAATGATTTTATTAAATATGATTACTAATTAATATTATTTCTTTTGTTTCTATCATTTGTTTCACTAATTTAGTTAATTTTATCCCTTAAATATATTAATATACTAATTAGTATTGCTAAAATATACTGTTATATGAAATTTCAGCATTTCTTTTCTTGATGTCCTCCCAAAAATATTTCAGACAGTTCAATAAGTTTTCGGTAGTCATCTCTTACAATAGACTCTTTTAGTTATTTAGAGTAAAACCCATTAAGTTTATCAATTTCAGAGTTTACGGCCTATTCACCAGACCCTTCCGGGTAACTAGCCACTCCCTGTGAATATATACATTTTTATCAAAGTATACACATAAATAAAACTATATTTTAACAATTGTCAATAATTTATAATATAAGGGTCACGTAATAACAAACACAAAATTAGAAAAAATAGTAGTTCTGAATGTTCTTTCAATAGAAAAAAACAGACAACAAAAATTCATTGAAAATTTCAGAGAATTTGCAATCTTATTAAAAATTCATAATTTATTTCATAAAAGTTTAATTTTATGAACTTTCAAGGTTATTCAATGAACACTAAATTGTGAGTTACGGGTTTAATCGTTGTATAAACTGTTTCATTGTAAATTATGAAATAAATTAATGATATGAAGTTGTATAAACCCACTATTAGCTTTTTTCTCATACCACTTTGGAGATTTTTGAGGATGTAGAGAGAACCTCAAGTTTGAAAAAACAATAAAATTAAAAGTGATAATAATGTTTTTCATAAAAGTAATAAAAAAATAGAAAATAGTTCTGAATGTTAAATTTCAGAGAATTTGCAAAAAATGTCAGTTTCTAATGAAAAAAAATGACAATCACTGAGAAATTGACTGATCAAATTTTGTAAGTCTTTTAAGGATCATTAGTCATTTATATAAAAAAAAATGGCTACTTGCAATACAGAAAGAATAATGAACACAGAAAATTGACATTTTACCATGCAGAAATAACATACTTATCCAAAATCCATCTTGGAATTTTATTTTATCCCCCTGATTTTTCAACAGATTGACCTCAATTTATTGTTTATTTTTTGTTTGACTTGGTTACATCTGAAAGGTTTTTATCATCTTTAATTAAGGTAATAACTACATTTAAAGACTGATAAATACAAAACAGTAGGCTGTAACGGCAAATTTGGTGGTGCCAATGTAGCAAAAACAAAACGTATTATATTTAACAAAGTACTACTTTATTACAATTTAACATCATTTTTCCTTGTTATGTCTTCTTTTGGTCTTATCAAATGTTTTGTTGATAAGTATTAACTTAACCTAAGTAGGTATAACATTTTTGTTGATATTTAAGCTTTTAAATGACTTATTTAAGACTAAATTACCTTCAAAATAAGTAAAAATTACTCAGAAACGCTTGCATTTTTAGTTTAAGAAGAAACGTCAAACTTTCATTTGTTTTTATCAATTGTTTTGGTTGACAAACGTCAACATAACCTAAATTTGGAATTTTTCTGGTTATTATAACGCTATTAAACGCTTTTTTCTTCG
This sequence comes from Brassicogethes aeneus, assembly GCA_921294245.1. NCBI lineage: Eukaryota > Metazoa > Arthropoda > Insecta > Coleoptera > Nitidulidae > Brassicogethes > Brassicogethes aeneus. The sequence goes on along the minus strand of OV121142.1, from coordinate 2,566,083 downwards.
TTATTAAGTACCTTGTTCTCTCCACATAGCGTAATGTGTGGTTACATAGCCCTCTTTGATGGCTCGTAGCACCTCCTCATCATCATCGGACCAAAAGTTCTTGTTACGGATAATGGTTTCCATGAGGTGTTCTTTGGCGAAAATCGCGGCCTCCGCGCCCCCATGGCCATCGTAGATCCCGAAAAAAGCATACTCCAAGTCTTTCTCGTCATCTGTTTGTTGATACGCGACAGTGAAATAGTCCTCCATGTATTTTCGACCTCCCTGTCTGCAGTGCCCCGTGACACGCAAGTTGACGCCAATCGAAGCCGGCATTATAACTAAGCACTAATTAAAACATCCAAAATGTTATTATTTTCAACGACAAGAAGGATTGTTTGTAAAATAACTGTCATTGTCAAGTTTTTAAGTGTGTCAAAGTCTACGACGTACGGAATCTCGCGCCAACGTGCAGATTTCACGAGCTTTCTCCGAACGTGCGTCTTGGATTGATGCGACGGTGGCGCCATCGCTGTTTCATCGCGCGCAACAAGAAATGGCGGGATTTTTGAATTTAAACTCTCTAAATAAATCTAATACGTTAAATTTAACGTTTATTTATGATTTTATTAAGAAAAACAATGAAATTAGTCAAGTAAATAACATTTATTCAATAACATAAGTGACAATAGTGTTATAAATAACAATTTTTAATCAACTTCGAGTTTTTTAAATGTTCCTTCAATACCAAAAATTTCTCCCACATTCTTTGCTTTTCCTGGGCGTTTGGTTTCGTCAACTTTCTGCATTTCTTCTTTTTTGAAGAGTTCCGTGTTGTTGTGAATGGCTTTCTTGATTTTTTCTTTAAAAAACAATTTGTAGCATAAGAATTTAGCTTACACTGAGCGACAAGATTCTAGGATCAAACCACATACACTGATATGCATTAAAATTGCACCATCATTTTAAGGTTGTGTTTTTATAAAAGTAATAAAAAATGTGTTATATTTACCATGTAGAGCTGCGATTGTCTCAGTACCACCAAGTTCTTTTGGTAGACATTCTTTGAATACAACTTTTAATAGTGCGTCGTCTACTTTAGGATGTATACACAACTAAAAAATAAAGAGAGCCTTAAAAATAGTATAGTGTCAAGTTGAGTCAAGTTAAGTTGTCAAAATGATGAGTAATAGTATATTATGTATCAAGTTTGATAAATGCCATTTTATCAGTGTTGTAACGTATCTAGTTACAAGTAACTAGATACAGTATCTAGATTTTTATGTATCTGTTTGTGTAACTAGTTACTTATCCCAATCTAGTAACTATAACTGTAACTAGTTACAAATTCTAAGTAACAAGGTGTGCTAAGATACAAAGATACATTTTTAATTAAACTGCGACTATTATTTATTTAAAAAAAAATATTATAAAAAATAAGTTATTTTAAATTAAATATTATAAAAAAAATAAAAATAATAAACATATATATTTTTGTTGTCACTTTAAAATTCCCTTTTATTTCTATTTTAAATTTTTTAAAGCAAAAAATAATTTGTATGTATCTTAAAGTATCTAGATACTTTTTGAAGGTAACTGCATCTGTAACTAGTTACTGCAATAAAATATGTATCTGTATCTGTATCTAGTTACAAATTTTGGTAAGTAACTATAACTGTAGCTAGATACTGAAAATATTGTAACTGTTACAACACTGCATTTTATACAAGAATTTAATTTAGGCACGAGCAAGCTTGCGAGCGAGTGCTTAAATTAATGAGTGTATAAAAAAGTTTATAAACGAGGTGCATACTTTACTTTTTCTACGACAAATACTTATTATTACCTTAAAATGAATTAAATCAAAAATTTGTATAGAGCGCCATCTATGAAGCAATAGAGGAATCTGTGTGTCACCGTCAAATGTCAAATTTTGATATTTTATAAACACAGATTATAAAGGTTATAAATCGAAATGTATTTCTTGAAAATTGCCAGTTTTTCACAGTGAAAGTAAAGAAAATGTTTTATGAGCACTTTACAGTGGAGTCCGTGCCCGAATTTAAGTTATAGTTTACTGCCGGCGAAATTAAAAGGTCAGTACAATGTTCATATAAACTTTTCAAATATTGGCGTTGAGAAACTATTTAATACTTTTGTATTTTTGTATTGAGATAATAAAATAATTTTCACATTTGGTATTATTTTACAAGAAAGGCAATTTATTTTAACGATTATATGACATTTGACAACCGTCAACTAACTTAAAACTAACTTCAGTCCGTGACTAAAAACCTGTTGCTAACTTCAGCCCGTGACTAAAGCGCCATTAAGCTTGTCAATGTGTATTTTAAAGGTGGGAGTAGAATAAATACTTAATCAAACTGGCTTAAGCTACCAACTTAATAAAAAAACAGTCCAAATAAAAATTACAATTGTCCTTACCAATTCAAAAAGTTCTTTTTTCATGAAAGGTTTTAACATGGCCACGAGCTTATCTACCCAAGACACCACATTAATTAAATGTATGCCCTTTAGTCTAACAGGCATAGCTTCCTAAAACCAATAGAATGTTATACAGGGTGTTAGGGTTATAACTTACAAGAAAGTACCTGTAAGTAGTACATCAGTTTTTTAGCTACAATGATGTTAACTTTTGTTAGATGCCCGACCACAGCACCTTCCATGTCGTTGATGATAACTAGGCCCTTGCATGGGCCCTCCGTACATAAATGATGGGTGGCAACCATGTCCATGTATTTGATATGACTGGAGAGTACAAAATTGTCGGAATTACAGTCCACCAATCTTGTGTACACAACGCAGTAACCTTCAGGAGTTTTTTTGGGCATTGTCGTTACTAATCTATACAAAGACAAAATTAAAACATGTACAATTTTTCCGAATTCTATATTCCACTTACGTGGTGTTTAGAGCTAAGTTCAGGTCCTTGTGATTGGCATCCCTGTTTGCAAAAATGTCCGGACATAGAGTTTTGATGGTGAAACAGTTGTCCAAGGCGATTTTGGCTGCCTCGTTCCTGTAGTAGCAGCATTGCAGGAAAAGTATTATTTGCAAATCTAAAATAAAAAAAAAATTACGAAACTAAAATTATCCTTTTTTGAACACCTGTCAAAAAGATGTCAAAATAAGGGATTTAAAAAATGACAGATTTCAAAAATGACATTTCGGGTAGTTAAAAAATTGGGTAATCAAAAACTGCCCTGACCGGATGCCTAATTGAAAACTCCACATTAAAACAAATGTTTCGGGTGATTGTATCAACAAAATTGCGTTATTGAAAATTTAATTTATTTAAAACCGGGTAATTGATAACTGCACATTAAAATAAATATTTTGGATGATTGTAAATTGATCAATTCGAACTAAATTGGATAATTGAAAACTGCCCTAACATTTAATTTATTTAAACTGCTCATTAAAATTAATGTTTTGGATAATTGAAAATTGCCCTAATGAAAAAAAATGCTCCCCCAATATAACAAGGGCGTATGTTACAAAATCTAAAATGACAGATTTTTGAAATTACAGTTGTTTCGGGTAATTAAAAACTGCCCAAATTCTTAACGAAATTGTATTATTAAGAATTTAATTTATTTAAAACCGGGTAATTGAAAACTGTTACGAAACTAAAATTATCGATTTTTGAACACCTGTCAAAAAGATGTCAAAATAACGGATTTAAAAAATGACAGATTTGAAAAATAACATTTCGGGTAGTTAAAAAATTGGGTAATCAAAAACTGCCCTGACCGGATGCCTAATTGAAAACTGCACATTAAAACAAATGTTTCGGGTGATTGTAAACTGCTCAAATTATCAACAAATTGCGTTATTGAAAATTTAATTTATTTAAAACCGGGTAATTGATAACTGCACATTAAAATAAATATTTTGGATGATTGTAAATTGATCAATTCGAACAAAATTGGATAATTGAAAACTTCCCTATCATTTAACCTATTTAAACTGCTCATTAAAATTTATGTTTTGGATAATTGAAAATTGCCCTAATGAAAAAATGCTCTCCCAATATAACAAGGGCGTATGTTACAAAATCTAAAATGACAGACAATGACAGATGTCAAAAATGGCAGATTTTTAGAAATGACAGTTGTTTCGGGTAATTGAAAACTGCCCAAATTCTCAACGAAATTGTATTATTAAGAATTTAGTTTATTTAAAACCGGGTAATTGAAAACTGTTACGAAACTAAAATTATCGATTTTTGAACACCTGTCAAAAAGATGTCAAAATAACGGATTTCAAAAATGACAGTTTTCAAAAATGACATTTCGGGTAGTTAAAAAATTGGGTATGCAAAAACTGCCCTGACCGGATGCCTAATTGAAAACTGCACATTAAAACAAATGTTTCGGGTGATTGTAAACTGCTCAAATTATCAACAAAATTGCGTTATTGAAAATTTAATTTATTTAAAACCGGGTAATTGATAACTGCACATTAAAATAAATATTTTGGATGATTGTAAATTGATCAATTCGAACAAAATTGGATAATTGAAAACTGCCCTAACATTTAATTTATTTAAACTGCTCATTAAAATTAATGTTTTCGATAATTGAAAATTTCCCTAATGAAAAAAATGCTCCCCCAATATAACAAGGGCGTATGTTACAAAATCTAAAATGACAGATGTCAAAAATGACAGATTTTTAGAAATGACAGTTGTTTCGGGTAATTAAAAACTGCCCAAATTCTTAACGAAATTGTATTATTAAGAATTTAATTTATTTAAAACCGGGTAATTGAAAACTGTTACGAAACTAAAATTATCGATTTTTGAACACCTGTCAAAAAGATGTCAAAATAACGGATTTAAAAATGACAGATTTGAAAAATAAAATTTCGGGTAGTTAAAAAATTGGGTAATTAAAAACTGCCCTGACCGGATGCCTAATTGAAAACTGCACATAAAACAAATGTTTCGGGTGATTGTAAACTGCTCAATTTATCAACAAAATTGTTATTGAAAATTTAATTTATTTAAAACCGGGTAATTGATAACTGCACATTAAAATAAATATTTTGGATGATTGTAAATTGATCAATTCGAACTAAATTGGATAATTGAAAACTGCCCTAACATTTAATTTATTTAAACTGCTCATTAAAATTAATGTTTTGGATAATTAAAAATTGCCCTAATGAAAAAAAATGCTCCCCCAATATGACAAGAGCGTATGTTACAAAGTCTAAAATGACAGATGTCAAAAATTACAGATTTTTAGAAATGACAGTTGTTTCGGGTAATTGAAAACTGCCCAAATTCTCAACGAAATTGTATTATTAAGAATTTAATTTATTTAAAACCGGGTAATTAAAAACTGTTACGAAACTAAAATTATCCATTTTTGAACACCTGTCAAAAAGATGTCAAAATAACGGATTTAAAAAATGACAGATTTGAAAAATAACATTTCGGGTAGTTAAAAAATTGGGTAATCAAAAACTTCCCCCACCGGATGCCTAATTGAAAACTGCACATTAAAACAAATGTTTCGGGTGATTGTAAACTGCTCAATTATCAACAAAATTGCGTTATTGAAAATTTAATTTATTTAAAACCGGGTAATTGATAACTGCACATTAAAATAAATATTTTGGATGATTTTAATTGATCAATTCCAACAAAATGGGATAATTGAAAACTGCCCTACCATATAATTTATTTAAAGCCGGGTAATTGAAAACTGCTCATTAAAATTAATGTTTTTGGATAATTGAAAATTGCCCAAATTCGAAAAAATTAGATAATTGAAAACTAACCCACCATTTAATTTATTTAAAGCGGGGTAATTGAAAACTGCTCATTAGAATTAAGGTTTCGGATAATTGAAAATTACCCTAACTCAAAAAAAATCGCTCCCCCAATATAACAAGGGTAACAAAATCAAAAATGACAGATTTTGTTTTGAGCAATTGAAAACTGAACAAATTCTAAACGAAATTGCGTTATTGAGAATTTAATTTATTTAAATAAGGGTAATTGAAAACTGCACATCAAAATAATAAATGTTTCGGGTGATTGTAAATTGCTCAAATTCGAACAAAATTGGATAATTGCAAACTGCCCTACCATTTAATTTATTTAAAGCCGGGTAATTGAAAACTGCTCATTAAAATGTTACAAAATCGAAGATGACAGATCTTAGACATATTTTAGAATTGACAGATGGTAAAATGGTTTCGAGTTACTGAAAACTGCCTAAATTCTCAACAAAATTGGGTTATTGAGAATTTTATTTATTTAAAACCAGGTAATTGAAAACTGCACATTAAAATAAATACTTCGGGTGATTGTTAACTGCTCCAATACGAACAAAATTGGATAATTGAAAACTGCCCCACCATTTAATTTATTTAAAGCTAGGTAATTGAAAACTGCTCATTAGAATAAATGAAAACTGCTCATTAGAATAAATGTTTCGGGTAATCGAACATTATTCAAATAAAAAAATGATGATGGAGAATCAGAAATCAAAACACGATTATTAATTTCCAACTTTGAAGGCATGTCTTAAATATCTTTTCTGGAAAAGTTCCCTTCATTTTTGATTCTCTATCAATCCCTATATTTAATGACGTTTAACCTGGTCCTTCCTGAATATTGTCTATGTTTTGCGTTTTGTTTTTTTTTTTGAATAAATTTGGTTTTCAAATAAACTATTGCATACAATTTTTGGCTAATTTAATTTAAATATTTAGTATTACGAGTTTATATATATTAGCCTGTAGTGTTTGTGTTATATTAACAGTTGATAGTTACTATTTACCAGGAGGTAAGTTTTTGTTTTCTATTTTCTTAACTTGGGTAGTATCTGCATTTTTTTAAAGCACAGTATCCAAGAAAATAATTTTTAAAGTTATAATCAATTTTTAAGCTATTTTGTTTCTCAAGTTTTGAAATTAATTACAGTACCTATATTTTTTATGGAACTTTTAAAAAAATTGTCATTTTAAAATTTGTGCGGCCAACTATATAAACACAAAAATATTACAATTTTAAACCTTTATTTTGCAATTTTAACAACAAGTTAACAATTTATTTTGTTGATTATTTACTTTTTATGTAACTCTCAGTTTTTTAATGATACTAATTAAGTCCTAATTTGTTAAAAAAAAACATGCAACAATTTATTTCGCTGATTAGGTATTTACTTTTGATGTAGTTTTTTAATCATACATTAATTTGTAATAATTTGGTAATTTGTTAATTAATAATTAAATAATTATTAAAATGCGTTTTATTTTTACTACATTGGCACCGCTTTTAATTATGTCCTAATTTGTTAAAAAAAAACATGCAACAATTTATTTCGTTGATTAGGTATTTACTTTTTATGTAGTTTTTAAATCATACATTAATTTGTAATAATTTGATAATTTAAATTAATTATTAATTATTAATTAACAATTGTTAATTAATAATTAAATAATTATTAAAATACGTTTTATTTTTACTACATTGGCACCGCTTAATTTGCTGTCACGGCCTACCGGTATTTTTTTATCAAACTCTTCAGATACTATTATAAATATATATACAAGGTGTCCCGTATCGTTATGTTCAAATTTTGAGAGCATAAAGTAGACTTATTTTCAGGAAGAAAACCCGCAAAACTTGTATATCAATTTTTATTTTTTTCAAAGTTACAGGCCTTTGAATTACACAGGTCCACAAAAAAAGTGGTCTGTGCTGGGTGTTTGACAAAGATTTTCCGACGTATTTTTTTACAGCTGAACACGAATCTGAAGTCAAAATTGGGGTCAAACTGCAAAAAACGAAGAAAAATTTAAAAAACCGAAAAAATCCATTATCTAATATCGGTTATTTTAATTTTTCTCGGTTTTTTGCATTTTGACCCCCAATTTTGACTTCAGATTCGTGTTCAGCGGTAAAAAATACGTCGGAAAATCTTTGTCGAACACCCAGCACAGACCACTTTTTTTTGTGGACCTGTGTAATTCAAAGGCCTGTAACTTTGACACAAATAAAAATTGATATACAAGTTTTGCGGGATTTCTTCCTGAAAATAAGTCTACTTTATGCTCTCAAAATTTGAACATAACGATACGGGACACCTTGTATAGAAATATTGAAAAAGCGAGATATCAAAAATGACATGTTAAAAATCACAGATGTCAACAGATGTAAAAAATAATTGGGTAATTGATATAATGCTAAATTTAATTTATTTAAAACCGGGTAATTGAAATCTGCGCATTGAAATTAATGTTTCGGGTGATTGTAAACTGCTCAATTCCAACAAAATTGGATAATTGAAAACTGCCCCAACATTTAATTTATTTAAAACCAAATGATTGAAAACTGAAAAATTGATGTTTCGGGTAGATGGAATTTGCCACTTGTCATTTTTGACACCTGTCAAAAATATTAAAAGTAACATATGATAAAAATGACAGACAGTAATTGAAAACTCCCCTAGATCTCAATAAAATTGGATGATGGCAAATTTAATTTACTTAAAACCGTGGAATTAATGTTTGGGATAATTGAAAATTTCCCTGATTCATAAAAAATCGCATGTTACAAATTTAAAAATGACAGATGTCAAAAGTGACATATTTTAGAAAATACAGATGTTTAGAGTAATTTAAAATGCCCAAATTCTCATCAAAATTGGATGAAGGTAAATGTAATTAATTTAAAACCGGGTCATTGTAAACTGCGCATTATTGATTGCAAACTTGGATTTGAACAAAATCGGATAATTGAAAACTGCCCCACCATTTAATTTATTTAAAACCGGGTGATTGAAAACTGATCATTGGAATTCATGTTTCGGATAATTGAAAATGACAGATGTCAAAAGTGACATATTTTAGAAATTACAGATGTTTCGAGTTATTTAAAATGCCCAAATTCTCAACAAAATTGGATGAAGGTAAATGTAATTAATTTAAAACCGGGTTATTGTAAACTGCCCCAATTTGAACAAAATTGGATAATTGAAAACTGCCCTGGTTTTAAAAATGGCGAATCTTAAAAAACTTAAAATTAAATTAAAATAACGTATAACGTATTACATTTAAATTAAATTTAATTGATTAAATTTATTTATTTATTGCTTTTGCATAGGTAATGGTCCTTGTATTTTTTATTTTAATAGGTATTATTTTGTTTTAATGTTTTGTAATACAATTTATATATTTATAGTTAAAACTGTCTGTAAATTTTTTTATGTTATTTCCGGTAAATGCGGTTGTTTCTCCAACCATTCTCGCATGCTCTTAATATCCTATTCCCATTTAATTTATTTAAAACTAAATGATTGAAAACTAAAAAATTAATGTTTTGGGTGGATGGAAAACTGCCCAAATTCGAAAAAATTGTAGAATTGAATTTGCCACTTGTCATTTTTGACACCTGTGTAAAATATTAAAAATAACATGTGATAAAAACGACGGCAGTAATTGAAAACTCCCCTAATTCTCAATAAAATTGTATAACGGCAAATTTAATTTACTTAAAACCGGGTCATTGTAAACTGCGCATTATTGATTGCAAACTTGGATTTGAACAAAATCGGAAAATTGAAAACTGCCCCACCATTTAGTTTATTTAAAACCGGGTGATTGAAAACTGCTCATTGGAATTAATGTTTCGGATAATTGAAAATTGAAAAATTGAAAATGACAGATGTCAAAAGTGACATATTTTAGAAAATACAGATGTTTAGAGTAATTTAAAATGCCCAAATTCTCAACAAAATTTGATGAAGGTTAATGTAATTAATTTAAAACCGGGTCATTGTAAACTGCGCATTATCGATTGCAAACTTGGATTTGAGCAAAATCGGATAATTGAAAACTGCCCACCATTTAGTTTATTTAAAACCGGGTGATTGAAAACTGCTCATTAGAATTAATGCTTCGGATAATTGAAAATTGAAAATGACAGATGTCAAAAGTGACATATTTTAGAAAATACAGATGTTTAGAGTAATTTAAAATGCCCAAATTCTCAACAAAATTGGATGAAGGTAAATGTAATTAAATTAAAACCGGGCATTGTAAACTGCCCAAATTTGAACAAAATTGGATAGTTGAAAACTGCCCTGGTTTTAAAAGTGGCGAATCTGCCATAGTAGTTAATTCGTATTAAACTTAAAAATAAATTAAAATGTATAACGTATTACATTTAAATTAAATACATTTAATTGATTAAATTTATTTATTTATTGCTTTTGCATAATGGTCCTTGTATTTTTTATTTTAATAGGTATTATTTTGTTTTAATGTTTTGTAATACAATTTATATATTTATAGTTAAAACTGTCTCTAAATTTTTTTAAGTATGTACCTGTTATTTCCGGCAAATGCGGTTGTTTTTCTAACCATTCTCGCATGCTCTTAATATCCTCCTGCTTTAAATTCGGGTCATTTTTTAAAATTGTATCAACATCAATGATCTTGTCAGCCATAGTGGAAAACAAAAACGCTCACTACCACTATATAACCAAACAACAAACTATAAATTGAATTATAACGACGATAACTAACTGAATAAAACCCAACAAATTACATAAATAGATGAAAAGAAAAAAACTACTTTTGACGATGGATGTATCCCCCACCTTAATTTTGTTTTATTTATACATAAATAACTTGGTAGTTCCTCATTTATTATACCTATATAAATGTACGTACCAATGTACAATAAAAATGTTCAAACGTTGGTAATTAAAAATAAATTTTACCTATGTACCTCATAATCATAATTAAAGTCTACGGTACATAGTACATACATAGTACTTCATTTGTTTAGGTATTTGTTGGGCAAACTATTAATAGAACAATGGTTAAACCATTAAAACAAAATGATCATTAACAACGAAATTAAGCGATTTTTTGTAATTACGAACAAATTCAAAAACATGCATTTAAACATAGTGAGAAAAATAAAGTAAAACATTAAATAATTTTTTTCGTTTTTTTTACAATTTGCTTTTAAATTTTGTAATGGATATCGGAGACACCCTGTATATCATAATGACGCGCCTAAAGTAGATTAATTTTTTGTATTTTATAATATATTACATAATTCGACATAGGTTATAATAATTATTTAAATAATAAAAACGACCTTCGGTAGGTGCAATAGTACAAAATATGGAAAAATAAATGGTCAAATATTTATAATATAGCAAGGCTACACGTAGGTAACCTTATAAAAATGATAATTTAATGACAAGAAAATATTTTAATTTAAAAATTCGTAATGTTACAATATAATTTAAACTAAATCCTAAAAAAACTATGACCCGGAATATATATATTATAATGAAATATTCTTAAAACCTTATTGCTAAGAATGTTCTTAGGGACATTCAATAGATGCCCTTTTAATGATGCAATTAGATTCTTAAAACCTTCCTAAAAAGCATCCTAAGAACATTTTAAGAATACGTTTTTGGAATGTTCTTAGAAGGTTTCTTATGGAGCTTCTAGGAAGCCTTTGAGAATATTTCCAAATATGTCAGATACCTACGTTCTAATATGTTGTATGCTAGATTCGTAATTTTTTACCAACACTTGAGTTAAAACGAGGACTTGACGTTTAAAATTCAATATTTCGCAGAAATTTTGAATTTTAACATTGGACACAGAACTGACGGGTAAAAGTGAGTACAAAGATTTTCAATTTTTTAAAAATTGCTATTATTCGGATCTATGATAAAATATGAAGAATAAATTATTTAATGTTTTATAGTTTGTATTGAAATTGAAAAATTAAAGATAAATTGAATATATTTTAAAATAAAATCACTCAAATATTTGTTGTGGCACTCCAAAGTTGGGTGGACAAGTTTAAAAAACCTGGATCTTATGTAATATACTAAAATATTTACAATAAATATTAATTATTTTTTAAATAAATAAAAATATGTTAGATATTAGGTATTTTTTATTTTCACTAAATACACTTTATAGAATATGTATTATACTTCTTCAGCGTCTGCCTCTGTAGTGGTAGGGGGGGCTTGCCCACGAGATCGAGCTAAAATATTAAAAATTCATAAACAACGACAAATTAGGTCCCTATATTAATTGAGATATATACAGGGTGAATCACCTAACCGATTCATTATTTTTCTAAAAAAATTCTGTTTTTTTAGCCAAGAAAAAAATAAAAAAATAGTGTTTTTGACTAAACGAGACGATTTTAATTTCATTTTTACGAGGTGTGTTCAGAAAATAACGGGAATTGTTAAATTTCGCGGCTTCGGAGGGTCCGGTTGTCATAAAATATTCTTTATTATGTTGGTATGCCCCCGAAGTATGATAAAAACATTAACTGTTTTCATTGTTTACTTTGTCTGTGGCAGCCGCTTAGGTTAGACGTGTTTTATGAGCTCGGCGATTTTTCGTTCGTTAAAAGAAATGGATCAAAGAATTTGTATCCAATTTTGCTTAAAAAATGAAATAAATTCTGTGAAATGTTAACAAAGGCCTATAGTGAGTCTGCTATAAGTAAAACAAGAGTTTCCAAGATGGCCGTGAAGACGTTGAAGATGACGAACGCCCCGAACGCACAAGCACATTAACAACCGATAAAAACATGGAAAAAGTGGAATAAATGGTTATAAACCATCAGAGAAGTCGCTGATGATGTTGGTATATCGATTGGCTCATCCCATGGAATTTTTTCGAATGTTTTGGATATGAAACGCGTGGCAGCAAAATTTGTTCTAAAATTGTTAAGTTTTGAACAAAATTTTTGGCCAAAAACAATATTGTAATGATGCCCCAGCCTCCATATTCGCCAGACATGCCTCTGTCTGAGTTTTTCCTATTCCCAAAAATAAAGAGAACCTTAAAGGGCCGTCGTTTTGCAAGCATAGATGACATTAAAAGCGCATCGCTGAAAGAACTAAAGGCTATCCCAAAGATCGAGTTTTAGAAGTGTTTCGAGTATTGGAAGAAGAGCTGGCACATTTGCATAATATCCAATGGGGACTATTTTGAAGGCGACAACATTAATGTAGACGAATAAATAAATATTTGTTTCAAAAAACGAAAATTCCCGATATTTTCTGAACAAACCTAGTATATATTATTAAATAAAAAGTTAACATATTTTTTTTACCTCTTCCATGACATTCTTTTTTGGACATTGCATCTATTTCTGTCAACCCAGTTGATCTTTGTTTATTCGTAATTGTAGCCGGATCCACCACAAAAGTTTGTACCTGTTAATTAGTAATTAAGTATTAAAAACATATCATTAATTAGGTGACAAATTAGTACAATTATTGAATTAATTAGAGGTTAGATACTTACAGCAAAAATAGTGATTACCAATATAAACAACATACTAAAAATATTCATTTTTGTAGACCTTGATTTTGGCTATAAAATATATTTTGATGCGTGATGAAAATTGTGTCATTTTATAGGTGCTGGAAAATTACAGGAAGAAATAAAAAAAACAATAATTGGTGAAGTTATTTTACTAATCATTATAATTATTATTTATTGACAAAACAAAAAACCACCAATTTTAAAATTACAATCAATTTTTCATATTTTTAATATTTCAAGGAAAGAAATTTTGAATACAATTAATCCAGTAAGGTAGTATTACAATCAAATTTTTGATCAATAAAGCGCCAATCCAAAATTGGACTAATATCAATAATTCATTCGATTGAATTATTTGCTAGGCTTAAATGTATCAAACCGTGATAAATAGCAGCAAATAAGTTTTATAAATCACTTCAAAATTTAGAATAATTATAGTGAAAATTAAATTAAATCGTAAGCGAATTTCTAGAATCCACATAATATTTTCTTAAATTTACCAATTCTTGGATTCAATTAAGCACTTTTTAGGTCAATTTAATCTATTTTTTTATTAGTAGTTTGGCAAAATTAAGAATAATTAGGATAAAGTTTATCAGATTATTTGATTGATTCGTGCAAAATTGATCTAAATAGTTAGTAAAAAATATATTGAATTTATCAAAAATTGTATTATTTTAATCAATTCAATATTTGATTATTGACTGGAATATTGATCTTCGTAATAAGCTGTGATAGTGGGGTAGGTAAAGTATATATACTAAATTTTGTGTTTAATAAATATTCATTTATTTTAGCTTACAAACTTTCATAAAAAATAACTCAATAAAATAATTATTTTTTTGAGTTATTTTTATGAAAGTTTGTAAGCTAAAATAAATGAATATTTATTAAACACAAAATTTAGTATATATACTTTACCTACCCCACTATTTTATATAATAATCTATAGGTTCAAAACACAAAAAAATAACTAAATAATGGTTTAGTTTAACAAGTGTTTTTTAAGTTTAATGGACCCCACTATTTTATATAATAACCTATAGGTTCAAAATACAAAAAAATAACTCAATAATGGTTTAGTTTAACAAGTGTTTTTTATGTTTAATTGACTAATATAATGTATAATATTTAAAGTTTTAAAATATTTGCGTTTAAAACCTTAAAAACAACTGTTTAAATTTAATTTAACGGCGTCAAATTAATCAAAGATGGTGGCTGGAGATATCCCACGTGGTGCGCACAACAGTTTTCGTTCGAATGCCAACGAAATCGAACATCGAATCACGATTTTAATATTATCCATGTCCCTGACGTCTATTTGACAGTAAAAATGCTTGGAAGGAACATACCTATATTACTCTTAATAACCAAAAACGTGGAAATTAATAAAATTTATTATACCTACATATATCGCAAAAACTATGAGAGCGAAGTTAAAATAAACGGTTTTGGAATCTGTTGTGTTGAATAGACACGATCGTTCTTTCACAACTCACTACACCACCTGTTTCGAAGAGAAACTGCAAACTAAAACGCGTTAAAAATAAAAAATTGGCATGTTTGCTAAATTTGTTGCTTATATTACAGATTTGGTCAAAATATTAGCTTGATTTTAGCTGACTTTTAATAATTCAGTCAAATATTGGATAATCGTATTAAAAATTTGATAGAATTAGTTTTATATTTGATTAATGTTAGTACACATTTCTTTTTCTAAAATTCAGTAAAGTTTTTAAATAATTCAATCTAGACAGGATTATTTTAATTTAAATATGCACAGTAAAAAAAGATGCTTTCAGTCAAATACTGTAGGTTTAAACCAAAGCATTCATTGTTTTAAATAGCCACAAATAAATCATCTATTAGACTCAAGATAAGTTTATATTTGTAATTTAAATATATCATGATCTTAGAAAAAGTAAATGCGCGCTTTAAATTAAATGCATGTTATGACTTGGTTTAAAACTAATATATTCTTAAATGGAAAAGTTGGGCTTCTTTATGTAAATATATAATGCCTTTGTCGTAAGTATTGGATATTTTTTATAGAAAACTACGATATATTTAATTTAAAAATATATTAAATTTGACGCAAAAATAATGTTTTTTGGTTAAAATTTAACATATGGTTGATTTAAATGTATAATATTTTTGTTGGAAGAAATTCATGCTTTCATATTGAGGCAACGATGTGTTTAATTTAAATAATTTTTATACTTACTTTAAGGTCAAATTTAGATTTAAAGCAAAAATGTAAAATTTTTTAATACATTTTTTTATATAGGCTTTATTTAAATTAAAATGTTTATTTACACACAAAATGTACATACATAATGTAGTTTAAAATAATGTAACAAGTTAATTTAAGTAAGAATGTACCTTATACACTTACATATATAAATATAGTAATATTATATTAGTTAAAATAAGCATTTTAATAAGTTAATCCTTCTTTGCAGACGTATTTTAAAAACATTAGGTACATTTTTGCCTACAGTCTAGTAGATTAAGTCTACAGTAGATAACAGCTTTAAATTCCTTTAGCTTGAATATATTACCATGATTTAAATTGTTCAAGAACTCCACTAAGTAGGTATGTTTTATTTTTTAAAATAATGAAATAATACATTAAATAATTAAAAATCCATATTTATTTAATTATAATTATTTTGGTACAAATAATATAAATTTACAAAAGCATCATGAAACTAATCCTAAAATAACAAAAAATAAACATTCGCATATAAAATGAAACAAAAATAAACCTTCGTATTTAAAATGAAACAAAAATAAACAATACGGTATCTTATAAATTATAAGATACCGTATTTTAAATATAACATATTACGATATTAATAATAATAATTTTAAAAACAAAACAATAACAAAACACATATTACTAATATTATTAATAACATATTACCTACCTTTAAAAACGGGGATTAGATCTTCCAAATTACATTGTTCTAATAGTTCTTCCATATTTTTGCACAAACTTTTGTAAACTACACCAGAGGAAACACATAAACGAAATGGCGGCTAAAAAGAATACCGGCACCGGCACCGATACCGAAGCGAAACAGTTTCTGGTAACCCATTGGTTCCATAAGTCACGTGCTACTAAAATCTCGCGATAAAATATTTTAAACATACCATATATTTACAATAAAATTATATTTTTAAATCAATTATACATATTATTTGTTTGAAGAATTATAATTTTAGTTCAAAACAAAAATATTACTTTGACTTAAAACTCTTGGTATTTTAGTATGAAATAAATCTTATACTTAAATCAAAAATAAAATTGTATTAGATTAAATACCTTTATATTCTTAAAATCTAAGAAAAATATTACTTAAATCAAATATTTCAGTATTTAGCTAAAGAAGCTTTTATTTGATAACGAAGATTTTTTATTTCTTGGAAAAAGAAAATGGCAAAGTTTAATTGAAAGATATATTTTTAAACTAAATAATTGATTATTTCACTCAAAAATATATTTCCAATTATAGCAATTTTCTTAAATTAAGAATATTAGTTTTTACTGTGTGTATAGATATTAAGCAATTATTTTATTGTTTTATTCCAAATATATTTGGAATATGTTTAAATTAAAATAATCCTGCCTAGATGAAATTATTAGAAACATTGACTGAATTTTAGAAAAATACCTATAAAATGTGTAGAGGAACTGGTCCGAATATGGGCCGAGCACTTAATATGGGCCCCCCCACTCATCTATGAAACAATTAACGCCATCTAGCAGGTAATGTATAAATTTACACCAAGAGGTTATCAAAACTTGTTTTACCAATTACCGCCATCACTCCACTTGTTGTTACTGGAATATGCCGGTTTGATTGTTTCTCTGTGGGCCATAACTTTTTGATGTAAGTTTAATTTGACTAATTTTCATATTTCCTGATATTATTTTGTAGCTGCTCAGGCTTCATGTGATAGAAAGAAAGTTTAACATTGCATTGTAGCAGTGATTTTAATTCTAAAAAACAATGTTTGTTCCTAATCTATAATTTTATTACAAGTTGCATTTGGTGCAATATGGGCCCCTTTAGTGTATTAAATATGGGCCTGCCGACGATGACCATGATATGGATCAAATAGGACAATTCTCCCCCACAAACGATGCAATATGCTTATTCTGTGACAGACACTTCCTCGATGATAATAGGGAAGAACTCTGGGTTCAGTGTCTAATATGTCAACTGTGGGCACATGAGCAGTGCTCTAGGGCAGAGGATGAGTATGTGTGCGATTTTTGCGGATAGTTTTGTAAGATATTTGTGTTTTTTTATTTTTGTGACGTTTGTTTATTTTGTGCTTGTGTGTTTATCCTAATAAAAGAGCTCTTTATATAACTTTTTAAGGGGGCCCATATTCCATACCTTCTAGCCCAAAGTCAAAAATGTGCACCATTTCATTCTTTGTTATGCCATAAATAAATGTGTAATTTTTAAGAGAAAATAATATTGTTGTTTTATTACTACGTCCCTACATAGTATGTAAACATCTTTCCACATCATTTGAAAAAAGAATAACCAAATTATTAAAAAAAAACAAAATAGGGGCCCATATTCGGACCAGTTCCTCTACTAACATTAATCAAATATAAAACTAATTCTATCCAACTTTTGATACTACTAATACTAGTAAAAATAAAGTTAAATCAATTTAATTTTTATTTAAATATTATTTGATAAAATTAATCCAAATAGGAATATAATAATAAAATCCAAGAGTTGATCTTATCAATCTTTTCTTTGAAAATTAAGCTTAACGTTACATAAAGCCAATCTTAATGTTTGATTGGTTTAAGAAAAACTTTTTCTGTGACCAATCTTAACTTTGCTGTTCCTAGAAAAAAATGTATTCGATTTAGCACTTAAACGATAAATTTTGGCTTTTCTTAAATAAATAAATGGATTTGATTTACTTTATCATAAAATTTCTTTCCGTGTTGGCTTAAATTAAAAGTGATTATTGATGTTAGTTAATATTGATGTAATTTTAGTGATATGGCACCAAATTTAAAAGACATGGTGCTCTCTAACCCAGCAGATTCAGTTGAAGCTGTAGAATACAGAGGAAGACCTGTGGACCCTCACAAACCTAAAATTATAAATAGCCAACCTAGCCAGGCTAAGTACGAATGGAAAATAGTTTGGAGAAATGTTATTTTGTGTATTTATTTGCATGTATTCGCAGTTTATGGGCTGTATTTATTGGTTACAGCGTGTAAAATCAAAACAATATATTGGTGTAAGAAAAAAACAACAAGTATTGCGTTAACTATAAAAATCATTTTAGCTCTAGCTCTATTGATTCTTGGTGGACAGGGTGTTACTTCCGGAGCACATAGATTATGGTCTCATAGAGCTTATAAAGCGCGTCTACCTTTACGAATACTTCTGTGTTTTCTGCAAACCCTTGCTTTTCAAAATCACATACACGAATGGGTGAGAGACCACAGGGTGCATCACAAGCATGTTGACACAGACGCTGACCCACATAACTCCACAAGAGGATTCTTCTTCTCCCACGTGGGATGGTTGTTGCTAAGAAAGCACCAGGATGTTTTAGCAAAAGGAAAAACAATCGACTTGAGCGATGTAGAGGCAGACCCAGTCGTCATGTTTCAAAAAAAGTATAATAGTACTTAGATCCGGCGATCTTGGCGGCCTATCCGTCATTGTTGCATTACACTGTTAAAAATATTTGTAAAATTGCTTTAAACCCATATTTTTATTTCAGGCATTACTTGATTTTGATGTACTTGGTGTGTTTTTTTATGCCAGCAGCCGTACCATGGTATTTCTGGGGTGAAACATTGTGGAATTCATGGCATGCTGCAGTAGTTTTACGTTGCGCACTGTCAGTTAATGGAACATGGTCCATTAACAGTGCCGCACACATTTTTGGAATGAGGCCTTATGATAAGTAAGTGATTTATTGCATGCTTGCTGTATCGTTTGTACCATAGCATAAAAATCCTTTTATTGTGCTTGCAATCCTGGATCACCCACACTATCAACTTCTTTGCCATTAAGATCACATGAAATCATATCAAACAAAAAGGCTCCTGCATTTTTAACGAAGTTTACATCTCCAGCCCCAGCCGTTTTAGTTAATTTCGACAACATTGTTATTATTAAACGATTTAATGTACTAGACTCAATTTTTTGCAGTGTTTCGGCAAATTTCGGTTTTCTTTAGATATAAAATATTTTTGTTGACGACATTATACCCCAAGTATTGTAAAAGCAAACGGTTTGATAGGGTTAAAGATTTGTGTTGCTGCTTGAGCAATTTAAAGCTAAACATTTTATATTTGTTTTAGGAACATAAAACCGACCGAAAACTACCTTGTAGCGTTTGTCGCTTTCGGAGAAGGTTGGCACAACTACCACCACGCTTTTCCTTGGGACTACAAAGCGGCGGAACTGGGAAACTACGGACTCAACTGGTCCACAGGCTTCATAGATCTAATGGCTAAAATAGGATGGGCTTACGACCTAAAAACGGCCTCCCTCGATATCATAAAAAGAAGAATCAAGAGGACTGGGGATGGGACCATTAAAGTTAAAGAAGATGTCGATGCTCATGGTCATGAGCATGGGGATAGTATATGGGGATGGGGGGATGAAGATATGAAGGAGGAAGATAAGGAGGATCTTAGGGTTTTCAACAAGTTAAACACTGCGTAAAAACTATTTTTAATTTCAGTAAAATTATATTTTATAAGCTTTAAAAGTTGCATGTTCCTAATTTTTTTAATTAATGTTTTTTTCCTTTGTTAAAATATATAAACATCTGTAGATATGATATTTGTATTCTATTTATTTATTTCATACTCATGAATTCCTTCTAGTAGAGGAATATGGATCAAACATATTCTCCAAAGTGGATGAAAATAATGGAGTTAACCAAATTCCATTGAATGAAGAAACTCTATCTTCAAGTGAAAAGCGCTATGCTAAAATATATCCGCCGCGTCTGGTTGTTCAAAATAGGCAGCTGACTTTAAAGCAGATTAAGCCATTTAACATATTGTTACAGTGGCGGCTCGTGGGTGTACAGGAGGGTGAGGCTACATAAGGTTAATTTTGTCTAAATACGAATAAATTTCCACGTCACCCGGGAGGTATTATTCTGCGACGCGTTGACCTTTTTTAAAATGAAGCCGATAGCACTACTAAATCAAAAAATAAACTCTAAAAAACAAAACAAACAAAATATCACATCAAAGACTAGTTTTAATCTTAAACTTAAAAATATAGCCTTAAAAAAGTTAAAAATAAATAAATTAATCAAAAAATAAAAATAAAACTAAAAAGTCGACCCCTACCTAAGTATTAAAAAATATAAAATACTATACGTCTATCTTTTAAGATTGAAAATTTATCTATTATTTGGTCGTAAAATTGTGGGTCTGCAGTGAGATTTAAAAGTAATTCTAAATTTTCAAACAGCGTCTCTAATTGAAGAATTATGCAATCTATTATTTCAAAATATAAAATTTGCTTAATAAAAACTGCTAAATCTACCTTAGTGTGTTCCCTACAATAATTAAATAAGAAATTTTACTAATCGGGACAAAAACTATAAAAGATCAGCCAAAAGTTTTAAATAATTTAATCTGAATCAAAACAATCAAAACTATAAAAGATCTGCCAAAAGTTTTAAATAATTTAATCTGAATCAAAACAATAACGTGCTCTACAAACGCTAAGAGAAGACTGGCAACCTTCTTTGTCTCCGCTGGCATCCCACCATAAACGGACCACCAATCAGAACAAACCAAGCTAACTAAATTTCGCCTCATCTACGGTGTTTATTCGCGAACTTACGGCGATATTTTTGTTGGTGAGTCATTTTCGCTTTCAAGAGGTAAATGGGAGCTTCCGAGGCTGTGAAAATTTCGCCTCTGTCCAAGCGACTCTCAACGATGCACTTTAACTTGACGCGCTTTGCGCCTGGATTTTTATTTACGCTTAATATGATTGATTGGTTTTTTACTTTTTATTGGGTAGAACTGTTTTAAAAATACACTTGTAATAGGCAAAAATATAAATACGTTAAATATAAAAAGTTCGTTCGTTCCTTCATTTTAAGGGTGAGGCGCGGCCTCAGAGGCCTACCCTGACGAGCCGCCACTGTGTTGTTATTTTGCTAACCCGGAAAGAATTAGAGAACAGATATATTCTGATTATTTTACCCCACTTTGCGATTGACTTAATTCCTGTGATTTCGAATCCTGAATGCATTTTTTTTTTAATTTATTGACCATGTAGATTTTTATATAAAAACGGGTACTTGGTGAACTCTGTATATATATTTTTTATTTGATAATGGTCTGTAAAATTAATGCAAATTTTTTGTTTTGAAAAAAAATAAATAAAAAAGCTATTGAAAATTTCTTAATTGTTTTCTAAATATTGGTTGTATTTAATGGCTTTTTAATTACTTCAACCCCTTCCACGTCTTATTTTTTTCTTTGCATGTTGTAAGTATATAAAGCGATTTAAAAAAGAACAATTCAATTCTGTAAAGATCAGGTTCATAAAGTTTTTTTAAAAGCAAAATTGGTAAGTAAATAAATAATAATATTTTTAAATTTGCCAGTCGTGTATATTTATTGTTAATTTTATTTTTTTGTATATCAAATAAAAATTACTAATGTCAATGCATGAAAATAAGGAAACAACTTGATTTAAATTTAATTATTTATTCCATTGGCGTCCCGGCTGTTATTTTTAAGAAGAAATATGGCACGCCACTGATTTTAATTTGTTTTAATCGCAGATGCTTAGATCGGGCCTTCTTACAGGCCATGAAACTGAACCATTGCGTTCAATCCATTTATCACCAAATTTATTAGTTAGCCAAAAAATCATCTCGTAAGGTAATTTAGGGGTAAGTCGTTTAGTTTCTCGTCAAAAACTAAAAGAGTTTATTGGTGCTAATATTAATATAATTTTAGTGATGGCACCAAATTTAAAAGACGTGGTGCTTTCCAACTCGGAAGATCCGGTGAAACCAGTAGAATACAGAGGAAGACCTGTGGACCCACCCAAACCTAAACTTATAAATAGCCAACCTAGCCAGCCTCAGTACCAATGGGAAATAGTATGGAGAAATGTTATTTTATTCCTATATTTGCATCCCTTTGCAATATACGGGTTGTATTTATTGGTTATAGCGTGTAAAATTAAAACAATATGTTGGGGTGAGAAAAAAAACAACAAGCAAAACAATAATTGCGTTAATTATGTAAAATTATTTTAGTTCTAGCTCTAGTATTTCTCGCTGGACAGGGTATAACTTCAGGAGCACATAGGTTATGGTCTCACAGAGCATACAAAGCGCGTCTACCTTTACGAATATTTCTTTGTATTCTGCAAACCATGTCCGTTCAAACCCCCATATACGATTGGGCGAGAGACCACAGGGTGCACCACAAGTTTACCGACACAGACGCTGACCCACATAACGCCAAAAGAGGATTCTTTTTCTCCCACATGGGCTGGTTGATGATAAAAAAGCACAAGGATGTGGCCACGAAAGGAAAAACTATCGACTTGAGCGATTTGGAGGCAGACCCAGTCATTATGTTCCAAAAAAAGTATAATAACTTGAGTAGGAGCCATATTTGAACCAAAATCGAAAAATAGAAAAATTTTGCAAATCATTACCAAAAGCATTTTATTTGACTTAACAATAGGTTTTAATTTGTGAACCATTGATATTTCGATCACAATTTAAAGCATCTTACAAACATGTTTATAATTATTTTAGGTATTACTTGATTTTGATGCCCATTGCCTTTCTGATACCAACAGCCGTTCCATGGTATTTCTGGGGTGAAACGTTGTGGAATTCATGGCACACTGCAGGGATTTTGCGTTATACTTATTCAATAAATGGAACATGGTTGGTGAATAGTGCCGCTCACATATGGGGAATGAGACCTTATGATAAGTAAGTGATTTATTGCATGCTTGCTGTATCGTTTGTACCATAGCATAAAAATCCTTTTATTGTGCTTGCAATACCTGGATTACCCACACTATCAACTTCTTTGACATTAAGATCATATGAAATCATATCAAACAAAAAGGCTCCTGCGTTTTTAACGAACTCTACATCTCCAGCTCCAGCCGTTTTAGGTAATTTCGACAACATCGTTATTAGTAAAAGATTTAATGTACTAGATTCAATTTTTTGCAGTGTTTCATCAAATTGCGGTTTTCCTTAGATATCAAACATTTTTGATCACGACATTATACCCCAAGGATTGTAAAAACAAACGATTTGATAGGGTTAAAGATTTGTGTTGCTGCTTGAGCAATTTAAAGTTAAACATTGTTTATTTATTTTAGGAGCATAAAACCGACTGAAAACTACATGGTAGCATTTATCGCTTTTGGAGAAGGTTGGCACAACTACCACCACGCTTTTCCTTGGGACTACAAAACGGCTGAGCTAGGAAACTACAGACTCAACTGGTCCACAGGCTTCATAGATCTAATGGCTAAAATAGGATGGGCTTACGACCTAAAAACGGCCTCCCTCGATATCATAAAAAGAAGAATCAAGAGGACTGGGGATGGGACCATTAAAGTTAAAGAAGATGTCAATGCTCATGGTCATGAGCATGGGGATAGTATATGGGGATGGGGGGATAAAGATATGAAGGAGGAAGATAAGGAGGATCTTAGGGTTTTTAACAAGTTAAACACTGCGTAAAAACTATTTTTAATTTCACTCAAATTATATTTTATTAGCTTTAAAAGTTGCATGTTCCTAATTTTTTTAATTATTGTTTTTTTCCTTTATTAAAATATATAAACATCTGTGGATATGATATTTGTATTCTATTTATTTATTTCATACTCATGAATTCCTTCTAATAGAGGAATATGGAGCAAACATATTCTCTAAGGTGGATGAAAATAATGAATCCATTGAATGAAGAAACTCTATCTTCAAGTGAAAAGTGCTATGCTAATATATATATTAGCATAGCACTTTTCACTTGAAGATAGAGTTTTGAACAACCAGACGCGTGCAGATATATATATCTGCACGCGTCTGGTTGTTCAAAATTACCAAATACTGACTTTAAAGAAGATTAAGCCATTTAACATGTTGATATTTTGCTAACCTGGAAAGAATTAGAGATTATTTTATCCAACTTTGCGATTGACTTAATCCTTTAGCATGTTTGCCTTCCTGTGATTTACTGCTTTTCTGGCGATTGTTTAGTGTTTGTACTGAATTTTTTTTTTTCGATTCCTGAATGCATTTTTTTTTTAATTTATCGACCTTGTAGATTTTTATATAAAATGGCTACTTGGTGCACCTTGTATATAAATTTTTTATTTGATAATGGTCTGTAAAATTAATGCAAATTTTATGTTTTGAAAAAAAAATAAATAAAAAAACTATTGAAAATTTCTTAATTGTTTTCTAAGTATTGGTTGTATTTAATGACTTTTTAATTACTTCAACCCCTTCCACGTCTAATTTTTTTCTTTGCATGTTGTGAGTATATAAAGCGATTTAAAAAAAACAATTCAATTCTGTAAAGATCAGGTTCATAAAGTTTTTTTAAAAGCAAAATAGGTAAGTAAATAAATAATAATATTTTTAAATTGACAGTCGTGTATATTTATTGTAAATTTTATTTTTTTGAATATCAAAAGAAATTACTTATGTCAATGCATGAAAATAAGAAAACAACTTGATTTAAATTTAATTATTTATTCCATTGGCGTCCTGGCTGTTATTTTTAAGAAGAAATATGGCACGCCACTGATTTTAATTTGTTTTAATCTCAGATGCTTAGATCGGGGCTTCTTACAGGCCATT
This sequence comes from Brassicogethes aeneus, assembly GCA_921294245.1. Taxonomy (NCBI): domain Eukaryota; kingdom Metazoa; phylum Arthropoda; class Insecta; order Coleoptera; family Nitidulidae; genus Brassicogethes; species Brassicogethes aeneus. Next base: position 2,540,838 of record OV121142.1, on the reverse strand, counting down.
AAACTGGACCATAGCGTTCAATCCATTTATCACCAAATTTGTTAGTTAGCCAAAAAATCATCTCGTAAGGTAATTTAGGGGTAAGTCGTGTAGTTTCTCGTCCAAAAGTAAAAGAGTTTATTGGTGCTAATATTAATATAATTTTAGTGATGGCACCAAATTTAAAAGACGTGGTGCTTTCCAACTCGGAAGATCCGGTGAAACCAGTAGAATACAGAGGAAGACCTGTGGACCCACCCAAGCCTAAAGTTATAAATAACCAACCTAGCCAGCCTCAGTACGAATGGGAAATAGTATGGAGAAATGTTATTTTATTCCTGTATTTGCATCCCTTTGCAATATACGGGTTGTATTTATTGGTTATAGCGTGTAAAATTAAAACAATATGTTGGGGTGAGAAAAAAAACAACAAGCAAAACAATAATTGCGTTAATTATGTAAAATTATTTTAGTTCTAGCTCTAGTATTTCTCGCTGGACAGGGTATAACTTCGGGAGCACATAGGTTATGGTCTCACAGAGCATACAAAGCGCGTCTACCTTTACGAATATTTCTTTGTATTCTGCAAACCATGTCCGTTCAAACTCCCATATACGATTGGGCGAGAGACCACAGGGTGCACCACAAGTTTACCGACACAGACGCTGACCCACATAACGCCAAAAGAGGATTCTTTTTCTCCCACATGGGCTGGTTGATGATAAAAAAGCACAAGGATGTTTCCACGAAAGGAAAAACTATCGACTTGAGCGATTTGGAGGCAGACCCAGTCGTTATGTTCCAAAAAAAGTATAATAACTCGAGTAGGAGCCATATTTGAACCAAAATCGAAAAATAGAACAATTTTGCAAATCATTACAAAAAGCATTTTATTTGACTTAACAATAGGTTTTAATTTGTGTACCATTGATATTTCGATCACAATTTAAAGCATCCTATAAACATGTTTATAATTATTTTAGGTATTACTTGATTTTGATGCCCATTGCCTTTCTGATACCAACAGCCGTTCCATGGTATTTCTGGGGTGAAACGTTGTGGAATTCATGGCATGCTGCAGGAATTTTTCGCTATACACTTCTAATAAATGGAACATGGTCGGTGAATAGTGTCGCTCACATTTGGGGAATGAGACCTTATGATAAGTAAGTGATTTATTGCATGCTTGCTGTATAGTTTGTACTATTGCATAAAAATCCTTTTATTGTGCTTGCAATACCTGGATTACCCACACTATCAACTTCTTTGCCATTAAGATCACATGAAATCATATCAAACAAAAATGCTCCTGCATTTTTAACGAGCTCCACATCTCCAGCTCCAGCCGTTTTAGTTAATTTCGACACATCGTTATTATTAAAAGATTTAATATACTAGATTCAATTTTTTGCCGTGTTTCGTCAAATTGCGGTTTTCTTTAGATATCAAACATTTTTGTTGACGACATTATACCCCAAGGATTGTAAAAACAAACGATTTGATAGGGTTAAAGATTTGTGTTGCCGCTTGAGCAATTTAAAGTTACACATGTTTTATTTGTTTTAGGAACATAAAACCGACCGAAAACTACTTTGTAGCTTTTATGACTTTTGGAGAAGGTTGGCACAACTACCACCACGCTTTTCCTTGGGACTACAAAGCGGCGGAACTGGGAAACTACGGACTCAACTGGTCCACAGGCTTCATAGATCTAATGGCTAAAATAGGATGGGCTTACGACCTAAAAACGGCTTCCCTCGATATCATAAAAAGAAGAATCAAGAGGAGTGGGGATGGGACCATCAAAGTTAAAGAAGATGTCGATGCTCATGGTCATGAGCATGGGGATAGTATATGGGGATGGGGGGATGAAGATATGAAGGAGGAAGATAAGGAAGATCTTAGGGTTTTCAACAAGTTAAACACTGCGTAAAAACTATATTTAATTTCAGTCAAATTATATTTAGCTTTAAAAGTTGCATGTTCCTAATTTTTTTAATTATTGCTTTTTTCCTTTGTTAAAATATATAAACATCTGTAGATATGATATTTGTATTCTATTTATTTATTTCATAGAGGAAAGTCTCCTAATATGGGGTACTTTTTAAAAAAATACTATATTAAAAAAACGTAAAGAAGTTTTAACACTTTATGTAAATTTTACGTTTCCCTGGACACTTTTTAAGAATTTAATAAGAAAAAACAGGTTTAAAAAAAAGTGCAGAAGAAAATATTCAGCATTTAAAAAAAGCTTCACTACCCCATATTAGGGGCATATGTCATCCTAATATGGGGTACACTACGTTCATAATATGGGGTACCCCATATAGGAATTTATTATGTAAAATTAAAAAAAAAATTTCTTTTTTTTTAATAAAAATTATTTATTTATGGAAATAAAACATAAAAACTGCATCCAACATTTTTTTTTCTTATGAACCAAAAACTTTACTCATCTAAGAAAAATACAAAAAAAATCTATTTACTAGCGCAAAAGTCACAAATATACTGGTTTCTTTCATATCCAGCACATTCAACGTGTGCCCATTTGAAGCAGCCTTGACACATCACACATTTTTCGCCTCTGATATCTTCGGTATAACACAAAAAAGAAAATAATTTCCTAATATGGGGTACCCCAAATTAGGAATTGATTGGTATCCCATATTAGGAGAAAATTAGATTTTTTAAAGGGGCGACTATTTGCAAAAAATTTGGTGTTCTTTAAAAAAAACAAAATCATTTTCATAAACTACACAAAATTTTATATAGAATGATATTATTAAAACTTTATAAACTCACCTTTAGGTCTTCTTAAACAATCAAAATGCAAAACGACCAAAAAACTTTCCTTACCACACAGAATTATTATAACCTCAAACGACAAAACAGAACATATGTTTGCTCCAAAAAGTTAATGGGCGCTTCCTGGCAAGTAAGTGGTTAGTATACAATATACTCAATATATGTCGGAACTAGTACTTGCTCAAAAGTAAGTTACCCCATATTAGGAGCTACCCCCATATTAGGCGACTTTCCTCTACTCATGAATTCCTTCTAGTAGAGGAATATGGAGCAAACATATTCTCTAAAGTGGATGAAAATAATGGAGTTAAGCAAATTCCATTGATTGAAGAAACTCTATCTTCAAGTGAAAAGTGCTATGCTAAAATATATGCGCCGCGTCTGGTTGTTTAAAATTAGCAGCTGACTTCAAGGAAGATTCAGCTGCTCTTACCAAATACTGACTTTAAAGCAGATTTAGCCATTTAACATGTTGTTATTTTGTTAACATGGAAAGAATTAGAGACAGATATATTCAAATTATTTTACCCAACTTTGCGATTGACTTAATCCTTTAGCATGTTTGCCTTCCTGTGATTTACTGCTTTTCTGGCTACTGTTTAGTTTAATTGACCTTGTAGATTTTTATACAAAAAAAACCCAACCCATACATATATTCAAATGGCACCAGTGATTCTTAAACCATCCACATCATCCATATCAACAATACCTTCAAGTGTTTCACAATGATTGGAATAAGTGGTTACAGGTGTACTTAGTGGAATATACATACCTATATAACTCGTCTTGAATTCATTAAAACACTCACAAAACTTGTGTGTCGTTGTTGATTTGAATTGCTACCCTAGATGCTGGAAAATTTTTCCTTATTGCTACCAAAACACCCCCTCTCTTTTTGCAGTGCTATATTATAATTCGTAAAGTTGAATTCTTCAGAGGAAAATTCATGAGTGAGCCAAGTTTCTGAGAAGACAATATATTGTCGTTATAACGTCATAACCTTAGACCTGGTCTAGGGTCATAACCCCATAAAAAGACAGTTTGCATTAGAAGATTTAGCTTGGTTTGAAGTCCACGTACCTTATGTTAATAAATTTGCTAATGGTGTGTTAACGTTAATGCAAATTTTATGTTTTTAAATAAAATAAATAAATAGGTACGCTATTGAAAATTTGTTAATTGATTTCTATGTATTGGTTGTATTTAATGACTTTAATTATTTCAACCACTTCCACTTCTAATTTTTTTGTTCATGTTGTAAGTATATAAAGCGAATTCAAAAAAGAAACAATACAATTATGTAAGGTTCATTAGTTTATTTACAAGCAAATTAGGTAAGTAAATTTACTGTACATAGTAATATATGTTAGGATAATCCCTTTTTTACCAAAGTAGGACAGTAGAGCAATAAAGGCACGTGTGCCTACTAAGCAAAACAATCTGGGCACAGCTTAGAAATCGAATGGTAACGCAGAGTCCGCAGAACATTTGTAGAAGTCGAATCATAGCAGTTTAATAAATTTAGTTAAAAAGTAATAAATAATAAGTGAAGCCAATCAAATTAGTTTTATTCAGGGTAAAATACCCTGATGTTTTACATCAGAAGTGGGATAGTGATTTCCATGTACAATAATTAGTTTAGTTAAGTTAAATTAAGTTAATTTATAATAAACAAAAGCAGACAAAGAGTGAGTGCATCAAGATGGCAGATGAGTTATCTAGAGTTGAAAATGACAATTTATGTGGTGATGATTTAGATGCAGAAGAAATTTCACAACCTCCAACTCCAAAACGCGTCAAAATGTGGCAAGAAACTTTAATAAATTTAGTTGTGACGCAACAGCAACAACTTGCTGAGTTAGCAAATCAAACCAAGATGGCAATGTCCCAAGCACCTCTGGCAAGGACCACACCTAGTTCATCTGACGAAAATGCGCATGCGTCTTCATCAAGACATGTGTACTCTTTCCATGTCACAAGCTACGATCCCGATAAAAGTGCCTATTCAATCAAAGATTGGTTGGATGATATCACCCAGCTTAAAAGGGAACTAAATGTAAGTGACATTGTAATGATCGCAAAAGCAGGAGATGCACTGAAACGTCGAGCATGCAAATACTTTTGTGATTGGAGACCCATTTCCCGAACTTGGGAAAACTTTTGTAATGACCTAACTGTAGCATTTCCTGATCGAGAAACACCAGGAGCACGAGCATATACTGCAGCAACTCTTAGCAGTCGTGATTGCGAATCATTGTGTGATTATGGTAACAAAAAAATACGTGCAATAAAAAAATTTCACGATGAACTGCCATGGGATACCATTCTGGGAATGGTAGAATATAATTTAAATAATGCAGAGGCGCAATCAGCAATTAGAATTCAGAAGCCTACTACAGAACGCGAACTAATGAAATTGTTGAGTGAATACGATGCACGCCGAATCAGCAGTTCTTCTGGAATAATGGAAAACAAGCTTGGAAGACACCGAAAAGATCAACAGGATTCAAAAAGTTTTTGTGCACAAAAAGAAACAAAGGTTTTTAAAGGAGCCTGTTTTAAGTGCGGTGAACAAGGACATCAGCAAAGCTCATGCCGTAGTGTGCGTAAAGAAAACTACCGAAAAGAAGTTGTTTCCGCCAATAAAAGCGAATTGTCAATTGTTCCTACTTGTGCGCATTGTAAAAAAATGGGTCATATGGAAATGAACTGTTGGTATAAAAGTGGAAAACCAAAAAAGCATTGATACTTAAAAAATGACATCAACTGAATTTAACACCAATAGCAACAGTGCTCGGTAAAGACGATGCAGTATCATGTAGTTATGTTATTGAAACACTGTGCGATGTGTCAATCATCAAACGCTCTCTTGTAAACACATTGAACGGTACCTTCAAGCCGAACGAAAAAGTGCACGCGTTGACAGGATTTGGGAACCAAATTGTTTATGCTCTAGGAATGTGTGAACTAATAACTGTGTTGTCGACCGTGACCTTAGAAATTTGTTTTATTGTTGTGCTGGATGAAATAATTCCAAGTGATATTGACATTATTATTGGATGGGCGCGATAATTTTGTCGACGCAGACAAGGCCGACGAAGACGCTCGAAATCGAATGAACTTTAATGCAAACAAACAATTTTTACGATTTAACGCTACTCGATGCTCTACAAAATTGTTTATTCCTGGTGACGTTGTAGCCATTGAAGATTCACAAATTGCTGGTGGAGGCAAATTAAAACCAAAATATAGAGGACCTTATACTGTTCGACAGGTGTTACCAAATGAGAGATATGTTCTGCACAAGAAGGGTCAGAGGACCACAGTTGCTGCCCTTGAACAGCTGAGGCCGTGGCCAAAGGAATAAAAAAAATGTAAGTCCTGTATTTAATTGTATTTAATAATAATAATAAAAAGACAAGATAGTAGCAATCCTACTATGCTTGGGAGGTGACTAAACATCTCGGTGAAAGTGGCAATCCCACTGTTGAGGATGGCAACCCATCCGACAAAAAAAAAAAAAAAAAAAAAACAAAAAAAAAAAAAGACAAGATAGTAGCAATCCTACTATGCTTGGGAGGTGACTAAACACCTCTGTGAAAGTGGCAATCCCACTGTTGAGGATGGCAAACCCATCCGACAAAAAAAAAAGACAAGATAGTAGCAATCCTACTATGCTTGGGAGGTGACTAAACACCTCTGTGAAAGTGGCAATCCCACTGTTGAGGATGGCAAACCCATCCGACAAAAAAAAGACAAGATAGTAGGAGTCCTATTATGCTTGGGAGGTGACTAAACACCTCGGTGAAAGTGGCAATCCCACTGTTGAGGATGGCAACCCATCCGACAAAAAAAAAAAAACAAGATAGTAGCAATCCTACTACCCACTGCTGAGGATAGCAATACCATCCGACTTTAAATTAGTTTTAATTTAGATATATTTCAACTTTAAAAACAAAAATCTGTTTCGGTTTTTCTTTTTGCAGAAATAAAAAAAAAAGAAAAGGAAACGGCGCGAGGACGCTCCGAAAACAGGATGGCCGTGTTAGGATAATCCCTTTTTTACCAAAGTAGGACAGTAGAGCAATAAAGGCACGTGTGCCTACTAAGCAAAACAATCTGGGCACAGCTTAGAAATCGAATGGTAACGCAGAGTCCGCAGAACATTTGTAGAAGTCGAATCATAGCAGTTTAATAAATTTAGTTAAAAAGTAATAAATAATAAGTGAAGCCAATCAAATTAGTTTTATTCAGGGTAAAATACCCTGATGTTTTACATATATATGGGTGATTCTACAAAAGTTGGTCAACTTTTTTTTATATAGTTTTCGGAGAAAATTAAACAGTATTTTGTTATGAAAACATAGATAATATAATAAATTTACTGTTCCAGACCGGGCCAGTCACTTTCTCAAACAGTTTCTGAAACATCTGTGTTTTCTAAATTTGAATGCAAGGGAAGTGACGAGTATACCAGGGTACTAATTAAATACATAATTTATTGAAAAATATAAGATTTATTGCAACTTTGAGCATATTATACATTAAATATCTTAAAATCAAATAATACCACACATCAGTGGCGGCTGGTGGATTTTGGGTATACCGATATCTCAAATATTAGATATGGGACCCACACCAAATTTGTATGAATGAAATACATAAACGTAAGAAAATAACTACTCACCACAGTAGTGAAATTTTGACTGGAACTATTCGTGCATTCACCACAACTTCGCCGCTTGCATTGTTTATAAGATGACTGTAGTGCAAAGGGCGGGCTCTGTAGGTAATTTTTTACCAACACTTGAGTTAAAACGAGGACTTGAGGTTTAAACTTCAATATTTTGCAGGAATTTTTAATTTTAACATTTGACACAGAACTGACGGGAAAAAGTGAGTACTAAGATTATCATTTTTTTTTAAATTGCCATCATTCGAATCTATGATAAAATATAAAAAATACATTATTTAATGTTTTATATTTTGTAGTGAAATTGAAAAATTTAAGATAAATTGAATGTATTTTAAAATAAAATCACTCAAATATTTGGTTCAGGAGTTGTGACACGCCACTGATGTTGTGAATATTTATTATGTTTTTCTACAAACGTGCTTTTGAAAAAATACATTAAAATTGGGTGGACAAGATAAAAAAAAAACTGGATCTTTTGTAATATACTAAAATATTTACAAAAAATATTAAAATACCTACTCTATTGACTGATGACATCAAGTTGTCCAACTTTTGTAGAATCACCCATATATTTATTAGAAAAACCAAAAGTCCATCAACATTAATTTTTTTAAATATTAAATCAAATTACTAATGTCATTATCATTCACGGGCTTAAAGATATTTTTTGAATGAAAAAGTATTTTAAATTAATTTCATATTTGGTAAATTTAAATTTTTGGGATGCGAATTATACAAAAAATATGGAAAATAGATTACCTAAACTTAATATAAACTGACACATGCAACATAAAATAAACATAAACTACAAACTGAAAAATGAAATTCGTATAGCTAATTCTAATAATATTGAGATATAATTTATCATGAAGTGCGTCTCCACTTATAATAGTACAAATGTCGATAGATTAAATATGTATTCAGCGACCAACACAAAAATTTTGTAAGGACAAAATTAAGTTAATATAAACTGAAAACATAAATTAAAAACTAAAGTAAATAGTAAGCTGATCAATAATGTAGCACAGTAGGAACATAGAAACACGTTTTATCCTCATTTGATCACCAGGTCATAATTATTGCTTTATCCCAGTCCCTGAACAATTTTGCAAATACCTACCTACCTATTCGGAAAAATAATATTCAATAATTACTCACCAGAAATGTGGTACCAACCTCACAATGATACACTTCCTAACACCAACTAAAACTGCAAACTGATGATGCAGATTGCAGTTGAGCGACCGGCCGGCGTCTTATTTCAAGCGGGAAATCATTTCATTGGTTATCTTAGGTGGTGCGATGCTTCACTCCCGAACAATTGTCCAATATTGTAAAATTCTAACTCAAAGTTATACTATATTTATACTAATTATTTAAAAAATTGTACAATTGTGAAATATTTTTAACAACAGGTTTCAACTCTTTTCTTGACAATATTGTGCAAATGGTTTAATATAAAATCTTACTGTTTCCAAAAAATTATAGAAAATTTACTTAAACAAACTAATTAGAAAAACCAATCCAACTATTTTGGATAACGTCCAAAGTTATAAAGGTGTTTATTGGTGTTAATATTAATATAATTTTAGTGATATGGCACCAAATTTAGCAGACTTGGTGCTATCCAACTCGGAGGATCCGATGAAACCAGTAGAGTACAAAGTAAGACCTGTGGACCCACCCAAACCTAAAATTATAAAAGGCCAACCTAGCCAGCCTCAGTACCAATGGAAAATAGTATGGAGAAATGTTATTTTATTCCTGTATTTGCATCCCTTTGCAATATACGGGTTGTATTTATTGGTTACAGCGTGTAAAATTAAAACAATATATTGGGGTGAGAAAAAAACAAGCAAAACAATAATTGCGTTAATTATGTAAGATTATTTTAGTTCTAGCTCTAGTATTTCTCGCTGGACAGGGTATTACTTCGGGAGCACATAGATTATGGTCTCACAGAGCATACAAAGCGCGTCTACCTTTACGAATATTTCTTTGTATTCTGCAAACCATGTCTGTTCAAACCCCCATATACGATTGGGCGAGAGACCACAGGGTGCACCACAAGTTTACCGACACAGACGCTGACCCACATAACGCCAAAAGGGGATTCTTTTTCTCCCACATGGGCTGGTTGATGATAAAAAAGCACAAGGATGTTTCCACGAAAGGAAAAACTATCGACTTGAGCGATTTGGAGGCAGACCCAGTCGTTATGTTCCAAAAAAAGTATAATAATTCGAGTAGGAGCCATATTTGAACCAAAATAAAAAAATAGAAAAATTTTGCAAATCATTACAAAAAGCATTTTATTTTACTTAACAATAGGTTTTAATTTGTGAACCATTGATATTTCGATCACAATTTAAAGCATCCTATAAACATGTTTATAATTATTTTAGGTATTACTTGATTTTGATGCCCTTTGCCTTTCTGATACCAGCACTAGTCCCATGGTATTTCTGGGGCGAAACGTTGTGGAATTCATGGCACACTGCAGGAATTTTGCGCTATACTTATTCATTAAATGGAACATGGTTGGTGAATAGTGCCGCTCACATTTGGGGAATGAGACCTTACGATAAGTAAGTGATTTATTGCATGCTTGCTGTATCGTTTGTACCATAGCATAAAAATCTTTTTATTGTGCTTGCAATACCTGGATCACCCACACTATCAACTTCTCTGCCATTAAGATCACATGAAATCATATCAAACAAAAATGCTCCTGCGTTTTTAACGAGCTTCACATCTCCAGCTCCAGTCGTTTTAGTTAATTTCGACAACATCGTTATTATTAAAAGATTTAATGTACTAGATTCAATTTTTTGCAGTGTTTCGTCAAATTGCGTTTTTCGTTAGATATCAAACATTTTTGTTGACGACATTATACCCCAAGTATTGTAAAAACAAACGATTTGATAGGGTTAAAGATTTGTGTTGCTGCTTGAGCAATTTAAAGTTAAACATGTTTTATTTGTTTTAGGAGCATAAAACCGACTGAAAACTATCTCGTAGCATTTATCGCTTTTGGAGAAGGTTGGCACAATTACCACCACGCTTTTCCTTGGGACTACAAAACGGCCGAGCTAGGAAACTACAGACTCAACTGGTCCACAGGCTTCATAGATCTAATGGCTAAAATAGGATGGGCTTACGACCTAAAAACGGCTTCCCTCGATATCGTAAAGAAAAGAATCAAGAGGACTGGAGATGGGATGATTCAAGTTAAAGAAGATATTGATACGCTTGGGCGTGAGCATGAGGATTGTATATGGGGATGGGGTGATGAAGATATGAAGGAAGAAGATAAGGAGGATCTTAGGGTTTTCAATAAGTTAAACACTGAATAAATTTTTTTGGAAAAACACTACTATTTTATTTTACACCAGAACACACCATACCAAATTATTTAGGTACAAAGAGAACAAGTATCTTTGTTGTGATGGTTTTTATCGACAGTTTCTGCTTTTTTTATTAATGCAAATTTATTTAATAATTTATTTCCAGAAATTTGGCCAAATAAATTATACGTTTAAATTGACATGTGCATAAAGTATTTCCTGAATTTATAGAAAATAAGATAGACTTCCTCATATCAAAATTCCTGGTGTGCAAAATCAACAAAAGATACATATAATTTAATAGTCATTTAACACACATATTAAACCCTAATTTTATTAAATTTGAACCGTATTATTTTTTTAGTATAAATACTGAAACATACAAAAATCTGTACACATTTAATTTTTCCCAAATTTGGTAAATAATCATGAAGTACTTTTTCACTTTGTTCGTGGTCTTTTGTGCTGTTTTAGTGGTAAGAATTGCAATTCTAACGTTAAAGTTACGTTTTACAAAATTGTTATTATTTCTTTTATCTATAGATGAATTCTAATGGTATGCCGCAAGGAACAAACCTTGAGGCAGAGTCACTTATCGGGCATATACAAGACCCGAATCATGTACACACCGCAGCATGTTATGGGGGAAGAGGAAGGGGTAAGTACATCCCTGATAGCAAAATTTGATTTTAAGAATCCTCTAAGAAGATATGACCCGGAATAATGGAATATTCTTAGAACCCTCCCTTATTGCTAAGAATGTTCTTAGGGACTTTTAAAACATTCAATAGATACCCTTTTAATGATGCAATTAGATTCCTAAAAGCTTCTTAAAACCTTCCTAAAAAGCATCCTAAGAACATTTCAAGAATACGTTTTTGGAATGTTCTTAGAAGGTTTCTTATGGAGCTTCTAGGAAGCTTTTGAGAATATTTCCAAATATGTCAGATACCCACGTTCTAATATGTTGTATTCTACATTCGTAAAATTCTTCAGGAGACGACAAATACGCCTCACTGTCATAATATGACAGTGAAATGTATTTGTCGTCCCCTTAAAAAAAATTGCGACATATTAATATATATTTATTTAAAAATATTAAATAAACAATTTGACCTCTAAGCCATAAGTTGTGTGACATTATTTCATAAAAAGTAAAATTGGAAAATTTTGTGGGATAAGTCAGATTAGATTGAAGTTGAAGATAGTTAGGATTATTATACATAAAAATGTTAATTCAGAAATAAAAAATCGGTACCTATACAAATTAATAAATATTTATTTTTAACATAAAATAAAATACCTATAGTAAAAGTATTTTTGTTATCGAATATTGTTTTAATTTGACAAATAACTATAAAAAAATATTTTGGATTGTGTATTTTTCTTAGTATTTAATACTAATTACTAATTAGGTACTTAAGTATAGGTATATACCTTTATACGTAGTTTATGGTATATTTTACTATTATATATATATAATATATAACTGAACTAAATATGCTTAACAGGAATATTTCTAAATGAACTTTCTATAGCAATTACTTTCTTAACATTCTAAGCACATGTTTAGAGTAGACTAATTTTTACCACTAAAACTTTGCACCTTCTAAGAACCTGCCTATAGGCCAGTAATAATATTCTTAGGATCATGCTATATGTCTTTTAAGCATGTTCTTTAGAAGAAATATAGCATGATCCTAAGAATATTCTCACTGGAAGGTTTAAAAAACATTCTTAGAATAAAGTGTGCTATCAGGGTTATAGTTAAATCAAGTAAATTTTTCTAAGAATAAAGGTATTCTTACATTTAGAAAAAAAAATTTCAACTTCTATTACATTTTTTTTTTAAATATCTCGAAATTAAGCTAATTGTCAATAACAACGCTAAAAGCTAAAAAACACAAGTTACAACTGAAAAGTGAGGTTATTCAATATTTTTTTTTATTTTAGGACCACGACCCCAACCCCCTACTACGACTACCGCTACTACCACAACAGCGGCTTCTGGTTGATAAAAATCCATAATAAAAATGTTCTGGCCTTTAAATAAAAAAATTGAGTATATTATAGTAGTTTTTTTATATTAGCATTTTTTAAATTTTAATTAAGTCCGAAAAATGTTGATTTAAAGGTTTTTAAAATTATTTGATAAGGTTAACAAGTTTTTTGCAATTAAAATATTTTTGACGAATACCTTTGTAACTTAAATAGGTTTATTGTTGGTCAATTTTTGAAGGTATATACCAACTTTTTTTTATCAAAATGAGAGGATTATTCTTCTTATTAATTGCCTTGGTGAGTAAAAACAATATACAGGGTGTCCCATGGTCAACGAAACCACGAATTCTTTGTTTTGTTTTTTTTTATAATTTTCAAAGTATATTCTGGTGACCGTGGAACACTTTGTATATTAAATATGTTGGTAGATTTATAAAAGTTTCTAAAAAATTTTATACAGGTGGTTTTGGATGCTGTAATATGTTCAAACCCTCTTCTAAATATAGATAACATGTTGACAGAAGGATTTCACAGTATTATGAGAAAGATTTTGTCCCCAGTATCTGATTTTCTTAACTCACTTCTTCAATTCGTTCAATCTTTGATTAAACAAATAAGTAAGTACCTACCAACTTAATAAAAAAAATTAACTGTAGGTATATTTTTATAATTTTCTTACAATAATTACATTTTAATTCCCTGTTTTTTTTTTTAGATGCTTTAGAAGGAATTGAACCAGGCCAAAATAGTGGGAAGAATGCTTAATGTTGGTCATATCACTGATACCTAATATATGTGTATATATATATATATATACAAAATTAACAATGTTTTATTTAGAACCTTATGTAGGGGTCCTTCCATAATACTCACAACACAATACGTTGACTTTAGTAAAATTTTGGGAAATAATAATAATAATAATTATTAACAATTATTAATTATTATAACAATTATTGTATAATAATCAGTGACGAAGCGTGCGGGTAGACAAGGTAGACAATGTCTACCCAAAATAATTTTAACGTTTTTTTACGTTTTTTATTTTTCACTTTAGTTATTCTAATAAACATGTAAAATGATTTAATTTTTGTTTAAAACATATTTTAATCTGCTTAACATTATTTTATTTAAGAAAACACTTGAAAAAGCATAGGGTAGTCAAATTCAAAATTATTATTATATTATAATTCATAATTTTTAAAGTTTTAAAATATTTGCGTTTAAACCTTAAAAAACAACTGTTTAAATTTAATTTAACGGCGTCAAATTAATCAAAGATGGTGGCTGGAGATATCCCACGTGGTGCGCACAACAGTTTTCGTTCGAATGCCAACGAAATCGAACAGACCTTCTTGTGGGGATTGTGATCACGATTTTAATATTATCCATGTCCCTGACGTGGAAATTAATAAAATTTATTATACCTACATATATCGCAAAAACTATGAGAGCGAAGTCAAAATAAACGGTTTTGGAATCTGCTGTGTTGAATAGACACGATCGTTCTTTCACAACTCACTACACCACCTGTCTCGAAGAGAAAATGCAAACTAAAACGCGTTAAAAATTAAAAATTGGCATGTTTGCTAAATTTGCTGCTTATATTACAGATTTGGTCAGAATATTAGCTTGATTTTAGGTGACCTTTAATAATTCAGTCAAATATTGGATAATTGTATTAAAAATTTGATAGAATTAGTTTTATATTTGATTAATGTTAGTACACATTTTATAGGTCTTTTTCTAAAATTCAGTAAATTTTTCAAATAATTCAATCTAGACAGGATTATTTTAATTTAAACATATTCCAAATATATTTGGAATAAAAACAATAAAATAATTGCTTAATATCTATACATGTTTAAACATTTAAACGTTTAGAAACATTTACTGAATTTTAGAAAAAGACCTATAAAATGTGTACTAACATTAATCTAATATATAACTAATTCTATCCAACTTTTGATACTACTTACTAATACTAGTAAAAATAAAGTTAAATCAATTTAGTTTTTATTTAAATATTATTTGATGAAATTAATCCAAATAGGAATATAATAATAAAATCCAAGAGTTGATCTTATCTATCTTTTCTTTGAAAATTAAGCTTAACGTTACATAAAGCCAATCTTAATGTTTGATTGGTTTAAGAAAAACTTTTTCTGTGACCAATCTTAACTTTGCTGTTCCTAGAAAAAAATGTATTCGATTTAGCACTTAAACGATATCTATCTTAGGATATTAATTTTAATTTGATGATATTAATCATTTGCGAAATGTATACATATTTATCATAAAAAACTTAAATTTGTCAGTTTTTTTCTTGATTTGTTCTATTTTAGATTAAACTAATTCATTTTGGATAAATTTTGGCTTTTCTTAAATTAATAAATGGATTTGATTTACTTTATCATAACATTTCCTTCCGTGTATTGTAACTCAAAGTTACACTATATTTATAGGAATTATTTAAAAAATTTTACAAAAGAGTAACGTTTATTTTTGAAATATTTTTTACAACTGGTTAAATATAAAATTTCACTGTTTAGGTACTGTTTACCAAAGAGAACAATTATTTTGTTCAAAAGATATATAAAAAATAAAAAAAGAGTCAAAATCTACATTTAATGTAGAAAAGCTAATAACCTTGGCAGTTTTTTGAAAATTTAACAGGAAAAATATTATTTTTTATTCCACTATCAGCCACGAGTTAAAACTTGATAAACAAATCAAAATATTTTCCAAAAAAAAAAAATTATTTCCGAAATAATATTTTAAGAATGTTCATTTGCTCGTTAAAATTTGTCAATTTAATGAGTTTTGTTAAAAATCCTCAATTTTTTTAATTCAAATATTTTAAAGGCAATCAAAATACTTGCCTTCGCATATATATACCAAAATATCGCCAATTGTTTTTAATGGTTAGGCAGATTAACCAAAATGAAGATCATTTTCCTATTAGCCATCAGTTTGGTAAGAATTTTTTAAATTATTTTAGTATTAAGATCCATTTCTGCAAGAAATCAAGGATAAATAATTAGTATACAGGGTGATTAACCTAACTTATTTATTAGATCCGGTTAAACCGGAAATATTGAATTTACAATTAGTGGTAATTCAGACATATTAGTAGCGTAGGTATTGAAATTAATTTAAAAAAATAGTTTACATTGCCTTACACTGTTCAAAATTGCATGACCATTTTAACACCAAATTAACACCATACATGGTCTATATCGATATAAACCAAAATGGTGTTAAATATGGTTCGTTGGTCCAGTGTAAATTCAATACTAAAATGGTGTAAATTTAACTTTCACACAGTATTAAAATAAATTTTACCTGGTGTAAATTGTACTCCTTTTCAGTGTTAAATATTATGTGTTTTTGGTCAAATTAAATCATACTACACATAAAAAAGGAAAAAAAAAGGAAACAGGAAGTTCCTTGACGCATTACTAGTATATTACCAGTGTTATTATTCCAGAAAATTGAACCTTCAACTCGCTAGAGATAATGTTTTTAGTGCGTTCCACCAACTTAAAATACTTCAAATAATGACAGCTGTTTCCACCTATTTAAGGTATCTTTAGTATCGAACAATTTGTAGTGTCACACCAAAGCAAAGGACTACCTGAGCTTATATACTCTTCATGTAAGTCAACAGAGGCGAGATTTAAGAACATCACGTGATCCACACCGCCTTTGCCGCGATCGGTACACAATATGCAACCAGGAATGCACGGCAAATTGTTTTAATCGTTTTAACAGATTGCTTTAGGTTGAAATAACTCTTATTTTACAAACAACATATTTAGTAAACTGAACCATACAGCGGGTTGGTTTCACTAAAGTTTTCTGGGTTAATTTAACCAATTTAAAAAAAATAAAATAACTATCTGGTTTAGTACCGTCAAACTAATCTTTGTTTATATTAACCTTCCCACAGTTGATTTAAATAAATACATGGGTCAACTAAATTAATATAGTTAAATTTTTTTCTGTGTAGGTGCACTTCTCAAATAATTTTAGATAAACACCGTTGTGGTGTTTGCTGTATAAAACATTTTCAACCATAATTCATGGTGTTTATATTAACACCACTTGGTGTTGGATTTTGACACCATTTTAAGATTACTCTTTACACCACAGATATTTTAAACAGTGTATAGTTGCTATACAAATTTCAAATGAATATCTTTTTCCGTTCATCATAAACTTCTAATGAATAAGTTGAGTGATCACCCTGTATTAATTAATATTATTTTTTCACAGGCTGTTATCAATGTTGTTTTGAGCGAATCCGCTAATCATGAGCATAGTAGAGCACATCACCATAAGGAACATCACCATAAGGAACATCACGCCAAAGCGAATCACGGACATCACGTCAAGGCCCACCACGAAAAATCTCAACATCACGAGAAAGCCCATCTCGTGCATCACGAGAAAGCTCATCACGCCCATCACGAGAAAGCCCATCTCGTTCATCACGAGAAAGCCCATCTTGCCCACCATGAAAAAGCCCATCTCGTTCATCACGAGAAAGCCCATCATGCCCACCACGAGAGAGCCCATCTCGCGCACCACGAGAAAGCCCATCTCGTTCATCGCGAGAAAGCCCATCTCGCGCACCACGAGAGAGCCCATCTCGTGCATCACACAAGAGCCCAGCAGGCGCCTCAAGCACAAGCCCAAAACGAAACTGAAAGTAGCAGCAGCAGCGGCTGGCTTCTGGGTATAGTTCAATGGATTTTTTCACCGATCACAAGTGTGGTATCTGGAGTGGAAAGCGTAGCTATGGGTTTCGTAAATGGAATATTAGGATTGTTGGGTAAGTTGTCCTAACATGGCAAAACGACGTCTTATGACTTAGTTCTTTAATATACCATTTCGGTCATTTTCAAGAAACAAAAATAATTTGAAATGAAATGTACTTAGTTCACAAACTTTTGACACCAATTTTTTATTTTATTTTTTATTAAAAATTGCATGCTTTTTTTTTAAATATGTATGTTCGTTAAGTTACTTTTTAAAATAAACCATTCCATTTTATTCCATTTTAAGTATTTTTTTTAACAAAAACTAAAAAAAGTAACTAAATAGACATTGGTATCACAACGGACAGGGGTACACAAAGGACTTAATCAGATAACGTAAAAAAGAAACTATATAGGGTGGTACGATTTTAGAGTAATGCATAAACACAATCCCTTGTAGTGGTGCTCACTTGCAGAATAACAACTTAGATTTCTAAATTGTAGACACCCTTTTTCTTTGACTATAAGCTGGTGAAGGTCCCTTTTAGTACTTTTATATTGCGTGGAATTTTTTCTTGGATGTAATCTATATCATGAGTTGTAATTACAAATAATTTTAAATTGGTTAATCATACTACTTTTAATAACACTTTGTTGTCGAAAAATTCTATTGCGTTACCCTAAATTCCATTGCGTTACCATAAGGTAACATAGTGGACTCGGTAACGCAGTGGACAAAGTTTTGTAAAACCTTATTTAAAAAATAATAATAAGACATTATAGTCATTAATTACTCTCAATGAGCTTTAGTGCCCTAAAATAAACATAAACATGAAAAATTGTATTTTTTCTTACTTTATTTTTTTGAGTAACTTAGCGGACAAACAATTATTACATTCGCGTTACCCGCACCTGTTTCAACCGATATCTTCTTCCTGATTGAATAAATAAATTCAGCTGGGTAATGTGTACGTCCGAACATCATTTGTTGATCACGTGAGTACCAAAAAAGTTGCCATATATATGTTTTTTTTAATATTCTATCGGTAACGCGACGGACGTAACGCAACGGAAAAAATGTCTGGGACATGAGTCAAATTTAAAAAAAGTAGATTAAAATTAATTATTTTATATATAAATTGTTTACTGTATTAACTAAGGATGTTATGGATTGCTATAAAGCAACACAAAGTTCTGGTTATTCAATAGTTAAATTTGAATGTTTATTAGATTTTAAAGTGTAAGAAGTCTTTGTGTTCTGTGCATTTTTCAAAAATTCCCCACGGGTGGAGAAAACAAATTCAAGCAAAAAGAAAAAAATAGGGGTCCCATCTATTTCTGTAGAGAAACAGAAAAAAAATTGCCTGGTTGATTTGAAATGAAAAGACAAATAAGGTCGTTAGAAGGTTAATTTGAAATCATTCATTTAATTCAATTTTTTTACAGGGTTCGAAGGTAGTAGCAGTGACTCATCATCCACAGATTCCTCCAGTGGCAGTGGTCAATCTTCTTCAGGTGGAGATTCATCTTCAGGTAAGAGTTGAATAATCTTATTGAGGTTGTTGAAGAAATTACTAAAAGGCGAATTTTCAACAGATTCGTCATCTGGAGGTGTGGACTCATCAAACTCAGGAGACATGGGCTCCTCGGGAGGCATGGGCTCCTCGGGAGGCATGGGCTCCTCGGGAGGAACGGGCTCTTCAGGAGGCATGGACTCCTCTGGAGGAATGGGCTCTTCAGGAGGCATGGACTCCTCTGGAGGAATGGGAACGTCGGGAGGCATGGGCTCCTCGGGAGGCATGGGCTCTTCAGGAGGCATGGACTCCTCTGGAGGAATGGGATCCTCGGGAGGCATGGGCTCCTCAGGAGGCATGGGCTCCTCGGGAGGCATGGGCTCCTCGGGAGGAATGGGCTCCTCAGGAAGCATGGACTCCTCTGGAGGAATGGGATCGTCGGGAGGAATGGACTCCTCGGGAGGAATGGGCTCTTCGGGAGGAATGGACTCCTCGGGAGGAATGGGCTCCTCAGGAAGCATGGACTCCTCTGGAGGAATGGGATCGTCGGGAGGCATGGGCTCTTCGGGAGGAATGGACTCCTCGGGAGGAATGGACTCCTCGGGAGGAATGGACTCCTCAGGAGGAATGGGCTCTTCAGGAGGCATGGACTCATCAGGAGGCATGGCACCTTCAGGAGGTGATGAAACTACTCCAAGCTCTAAATAATTAAATTATTGTGTGAAATATTTTCGAAACAATGAGTACAATCTTGTAAGAAGAATTAATTTAATAAAAAGAATAAACAAATTGAATAATTTTATTGCGGGTTATTGGAAATGATGGGGACATGAAGTTATTTTATTTTAATATTTTGATAGGTGGCGATTCTATGGATTCTCCTTCGCAAGGAGGAGATTCTACACCTCCACCTTCAGGAGGAAGCGATCCTTCAGCCAGCATGGATCCATCTGCTAGTGGAGGAACACCTTCTCCTTCAGAACCTTCGGGAGTGTTATCACCACCATCTATGGAACCATCCGCTACCACCTCTTCTCCTTCAGATTCTCCAGCAGGTAGTTCAAGTCTAGTTTTCGAAAAATCCCTTCCAGATATCGTATTATCTTATAAAGATTAAATAAAATTTGTCAAAAACTTTTTGTCATATCTTTATTAACTATTAGCTACTTTAAATCACGTCAATCGTCTTTAATAATTTTCAACACCTCCTTTAGCAACCATGGATCCATCTGCTAGTGGAGAAGGGCTTCCTCCTTCGGATTCATCAGGAGGAGAATCACCACCATCCCCATCTGCTACATCTTCAGATCCTTTAGCAGGTAGTTCAACTTCCTTTTGAATATTTTTTTTAACTATTAACAATTTTAAATAACATCAATACTTCAGGAGGAAGCGATTCTTCAGCAACCATGGATCCATCAGCCAATGGAGGAGACTCTCCTCCTTCGGACTCTTCAGGAGTTTCATCACCAGCATCCATGGATGCCTCAGGAGGGTCCCCACCTCCAAATGGTGATTTGCAACCTCCATCAGGAGATATGGATCCATCTGCCAGCAGTCTTCCTCCTTCAGATTCTTCGGGAGGTAGTTCCACTCCAAGCAGTTAGATCCGAATTGTTTTTATACTTTTAGTTATCTTCTAGAGATTAAATAAAACATCTCATATTTTGTTATATGTTTATTAACCATTTAACTACTTCTAACTCTACATTTATTTATCAAATATAATTTTTTCATCTTTTTCCTGCATTGCCACCCGCGCCGGCGCCCATTGAAGCGCCTATTGAAGCTCCTGCTCCTATTCCAGCTCCTGCAGTTTCACCTACTGAACCTACTGCTCCTGTTCCAGCTTTCGAAGCTACGTTCAATCCTTCACTGGCACCTCCTGCCACTTTTCCAACACTGTCCAACCCTGGTACGCTCTGGGCTGAGATGGTCTAAAATGGCATAGGTATAAAATGGCATACATATATAATGGCATATGTATAAAATGGCATAAATAAAATGGCATATGTATAAAATGGCATAAATAAAATGGCATATATTGGACATTTCGGTATAAAAATAAATGCAAGGTACTTACCATGGAAAAGGCCAACGCCACAATAAAAAATACAAAAAGTTTCATATTCGGTGATTTATATTCCAATTGTAACACTGGATATAAACAAACAATAACTTTTTGATGTAAAATATTCGATCTGCAATCCTTTTTATAGATTTTTTTTTGCATCACAGAGGAAGTTTAATTTTAAACAAATCAATTATAACATAAATTATGTGAAAAAAATTAATAAAAAATATTTAAAATTATGTCAAATTAGTTGTAATTATTTATACTATACCTACAGATGAAATTTTTTGTAATTAGATATATATTTCGTGTCTATTTCAATTACGTAATAATAATATTTTGTTAAAATTATATACACGTGTATGTACGTCACGTACGAGGTGTGTTCAGAAAATATCGGGAATTGTTAAATTTCGCGGGTTCGGAGGGTCCGGTTGTCATAAAATCTTCTTTATTATGTTGGTATACATGCCCCCGAAGTATGATAAAAACTTTAGCTGTTTTCATTGTTTACTTTGTCTGTGGCAGCCGCTAAGGTTAGACGTGTTTTATGAGCTCGGCGATTTTTCGTTCGGTAAAAGAAATGGATCAAAGAATTTGTATCCAATTTTGCTTAAAAAATGAAATAAATTCTGTGAAATGTTAACAAAGGCCTATAGTGAGTCTGCTATACTTAAGTAAAACAAGAGTTTACAAGTGGTATAAGAGTTTCCTAGATGGCCGTGAAGACGTTGAAGATGACGAACGCCCCGAACGCACAAGCACATTAACAACCGATAAAAACAGGGAAAAAGTGGAAGAAATGGATATAAACCATCAGAGAAGTCGCTGACGATGTTGGTATATCGATTGGCTCATCCCATGAAATTTTTTCAAATGTTTTGGGTATGAAACGCGTGGCAGCAAAATTTGTTCCAAAATTGTTAAATTTTGAACAAAATTTTTGGCCAAAAACAATACTGTAATGATGCCCCAGCCTCCATATTCGCCAGACATGCCTTTGTCTGACTTTTTCCTATTCCCAAAAATAAAGAGAACCTTAAAGGGCCGTCGTTTTGCAAGCATAGATGACATTAAAAGCGCATCGCCGAAAGAACTAAAGGCTATCCCAAAGATCGAGTTTTAGAAGTGTTTCGAGAATTGGAAGAAGAGCTGGCATTTGTGCATAATATCCAACGAATAAATAAATAATCCAACGAATAAATAAATATTTGTTTCAAAAAACGAAAATTCCCGTATAACCAATGTAAATTAACCTGCAAGTATATTTAACCATTTGCTTATTTTATTGTGTTTATTTACCTAATAATTTTTTCCGAATTTTGACATAAAAAAAATATTATAGTATGTATCTGTCAAGTGACATTGAAAATATTTTTTAGGTATATTTATATATTTAAGTTTTTTTTAATTAACATTTTAAATAACAAACGTAGTTTTTAAAATTTAGTCAATTTGTGTTGAATTTTCTTCCTCCATATCTGTTGTATTTTCTACCATTTCTACCCCCATTCCACCACCTTGTCCTCCTCCTTGTCCACCTCCCATTCCCATACCCATACCCGCACCCGCACCCATACCCCAACCCATACCCATACCACCCGTTGCTCCTCCTGAAGTTTCACCCATACCACCCATTTCTCCTTTTACTCCGTCTTGAACACCACCCATACCCGCACCCATACCCATACCCATACCCATACCAGCATTTGCCCCTCCTGAAGATCCACCCATACCACCCATTCCTCCCTGTGCTAAAGTTGAAATCTGGAATAAAATGTTTAATATTTATTTTAAATATTTTTTATACATATAGGGTAAAGTAGACAGTTTATAGTTATTGAACAATTAACATTAATACTGTAAAAACAAGAGTTCTATAAATAGTTACCTTAAAGTCAAATCATTAGATGACGCTGTATACAATTATAACTATCTCAGTCGGTAATAATATAGAACTACTTTATTTTGGGTCCAATATAGGACAAAAAAGTTCGCACGTTACTTTGTTTTTTTGTTAAGAGCAGGGCTGTGTTTAAATTACAATAAAAAATATTTTTAAAAAGTGTACAGATCAGTGTGTGGCATAAATGTGTTCCTCATGGCTTAAACATTGTCACTTTAATGCGTTTTAATTTTAATTCTGGAACAAACAGTAAAATAGTGTCCAATTACTGGTTTGTAAAAAAATGTAAATTTCTATTATTGGACATATGTCCAATATCATACTCTATTTGTATCCCGGACATTTACCAGCCAATTCTTACGTAAAATTGTCCCCTGAATCCGAAAAGACCGTCAAAAACTATAAAAGTTAAGCAGTTTTTGAGATATAGTCAATTCCATATTAAATGTAAAATTGATTGTATTTCAAAAACTGTTCTGCTTTTATAACTTTTGACGAAATTTTCAGATTCAGCGAATAATATTTCATAGGAATTGACTGCCAAATGTCCTGGATACAAATTGCTGTTGACGAGAATTATTAGTGGCCGCTTTTTCGCTATGACATTTTTGACTAATTCATTTTTAAAGAGTAAGTAATATACTGATTTCTTCGTCATAGGACATCTTGCAGAATAACAGTGCATGATAGAGAACATAAAAAACGAATGGCAACAAAATTAATAAATTCGGAAAATACTTTTAACATACCTACCACCGGAAAAAATATTAGATACCTATATATAAATCATCCTGTTCCGGCCTAAACATTATGAATGCTTCATAAACTAGAGATACCACACTTAATGATATTTGCAACAAACTATTTCAGAAGTCAGACCAAGGAATTAGTGGTTACCTTCAGAATCCAAAAGGGATGGGGAATCCGAGAAAGAAATGAATTATATGATATTGACAAAAACGAAATAAAAAAATTACCTAAAACAGCAATTTATCTTTAAAAAATATTTAACAATTTATGTTATTTGATGTAAAGTTGTTATGTTTATATAAAAATTGTATGTCCAATAACTATGGTCCATGTGTCCAATTACTATATAAAATGTCCAATTACTATAATTTTTTGCATGTTTTTATAAAACTAATATTAAAAATTCAAAAATTCTTATTTTTAAGTACACCTAACTAAAGTTTAAACAAACACAAAAAAACCAAATCTTAAAAAAAAATTATAATAATTACAATAACTATGTGGGAAAACTCAATTATTAATATATTTTGAAAAAATTAAAAAAAAAACAAAAAAATTATGTAGTTTTACTTCATTAAATAGTTTATTTATAAAAAAGTAACTTAACATAGCTCTGTAAGTAATTAAAAAAAAATGAATAAAAAAATCTTTCTTTTAAAATAAAACAAAATGTTCAAAATTTACAATAAAAACTGACAAAATCACTACAAAACTTGCAAAAGCAGCCATAATTCGACTTTACCAAATACAAATTGACCTACCAAAGCTATGAGGCGCCGTTTGCGTCAAAATTATTTTATGCATTTATAGATAAAAATTCCACACATACCTATATGCGAAAATGCAAATATAAAGTTTCTTTTTGGTAAATATATAGAAATGCAAAAGTAAAGGTACAAATATAAAGTTTTGTTTTGGTACATATATAAAAATGCAAAAGTGCAGGTTCAAATATAAAGTTTCGTTTTGGTACATAAATAGAAATGCAAAAGTGCATGTGCAAAGTTTCGTTTTGGTACACATATAGATATGCAAAGATGTGGGACAAATATAGAATATAATATAATGTTATATAAAGTGTAGCATGGGCCGTTGGTACAAATATAAAAAGTAAGGTTTGGGACGGAGGCGCAAGATGGCGTTTTCAACACTTTTAACCGCGCTTAAACGTACGTCTGTTCTTACTACCGGCATTTAAGTTTCTAGTTATTAAAACGAATCGTTTTGTAAAAAATAGGTAAGAGTAAAAAGTAACACGGCGTTTATAACTTACCTATTTCCAACTAAATTCCTTTTAATTAAAACAAACAAACGTTAAAAGTAGTTAATCTATACACAATAGAAAATTTAAATGCCGGTAGTAAGAACAGACGTACGCTTAAACGCGGTTGAAAGCATATACTTGAAAGTGTTAAAAACGCCATCTTGTGTCTCCGTCCCAAACCTTACTTTTTATATTTGTACCAACGGCCCATGCTACACTTTATATAACATTATATTATATTCTATATTTGTACCCACATCTTTGCATATCTATATGTGTACCAAAACGAAACCTTGTACATGCACTTTTGCATTTTTATATATGTACCAAAACAAAACTTTATATTTATACCTGCAATTTTGCATTTTTATATATGTACCAAAACAAAACTTTATATTTGTACCTTAACTTTTGCATTTCTATATATGTACCAAAATGAAACTTTATATTTGCATTTTCGCATGTATGTGTGGAATTTTTTATCTATATAAGCCTAAAATAATTTTGACGCAAACGGCGCCTCATAAAAACGAAACTTTGCACATGCACTTATGCATTTCTATTTATGTACCAAAACGAAACTTTATATTTGTACCTGCACTTTTGCATTTTTATATATGTACCAAAACAAAACTTTATATTTGTACCTTTACTTTTGCATTTCTATATATTTACCAAAAATAAACTTTATATTTGCATTTTCGCATATATATGTGGAATTTTTATCTATAAAAGCATAAAATAATTTTGACGCAAACGGCGCCTCATAGCTAACACTGTCTATAATAGTATATTATATAACATATGTCAACAATAATTGTAACTTTACAGTTAGCTATCTAATAAATTTAAAGGTAGGTAAATATACCTTATAAAAAGAATATACTAGCCCTAATATACATTAAAATGTATAGTTTTAAAAAAGCAGGTCCTTTTAGTTCTAGTTTTAATTTTTTTTTGTTTGTCCTTTCTTTTTTTCCGTTATTCTTATTAAATAAAACTTAACAGTAAAACATTATTCACATAACGGACGTAATATTTTCGTTTTACAATCTTATTGAAAAAATATAAAAATATTTGAAAATAAATTATCTTAAAATAACGTTAGGCGTCAAAACCAGATGTGTAGTGACGGATGAGTTAAAATTATTTAACCTTTCTCTGTCAGACGTACGAAGTTGAAACTTGACGGACCGATAAAATGTCATAATTTTCGAATTATAATTGGACCAATAAGAGCGCTCTCGGATGAACGGACTGACGGACAAACGGATACATGAAAATTAAGCTTATGACGTCACTTCCGTCTCGTGTCATTTTTTCAATGTTTATTAATTACTATCTATCTTAAAACGTTCTTTTTCAATTAATCTTCAAATCAAATCAAATAGGCACATGGCCTATTAATAATTATTATTGGTTTTAAAAAATTATAGAGGTTTGTTATACTTTAAAACTGTTTATTATGATAAAAAAATACCATATTGTGCGGCTACTGTTTTAACCTCATTTTTTTCAATTTTAACTTTTAGCTAACAATCAGGGACTTTATTTATTATTCGTACACTCTTAGCATGGCCACAAAGCAACATAATATGTGACTTTTATGCCATGCCAAATATTACTTCTTGCGGATGTTGAATAGATTACAAATTAATACAAATATGGTAAAAATTAAAGTATGGTTGGCTATCCTGATGCTGCTGTTGTAGTGGTAGTAGCGGTGGTTGATGTAACTAATAAAAAAATTAAAAAAATATCAATATATAAATGCCGTTTTGGGAAATTTTTACCGATGGTTATCGTGAAGAAACAACTTTTTACGAATTCTTCCCAAGTTCTTATTAATCCGTCAGGTTTATTTGATTGGTAGTTTAATGGTACTCCAGATACTTCCATCTAAAAAAATTGTAGTAAATTAAAGTATTAAATATACAGTGTGTTCATATATTTCTTCGTATTTAATTGTTAATAAACTTACCAAAATAGCAGATATAAATATCCAAACAAAAATGGTACGAAAGATCATATTGTTTGCGTTATTACTAAACCTAATGAACTTTTGAAAGAGTAAAAATAACAACAACAAAATTAATGGGGTTAATGATGAATAAATAATACTTTGTTAACTGAATGAAAAATGAGCAAAAGTGTCGTTTTTATATTTTAATTAACCCATCGACCGGATACAAAAAATGCAAAATCAAAAAGATCGCTAATAAAAATTTGCTTCCAGTTCCGCACTCATTCATACAATGTCATTTTAAATTTTTTAATTATTTTCCTCTATAATTTAGCAGAATTTATTCAAGGTGTTAGAAAATTAGGTTTAATAACACTGTAATCTATTGGATATACTGGTCGACATAAATTTTGAATCTATAGTCAGTTCTGACCTTGGACAATGAAAGAATTCTTTAAAGTGGCTACAAAGTTAAATTAACCTTAAAATAAAGTTATTTTGTAAATTGTGGCAAAATTACTTAGTTTTGTAGTTAATTTTAGATAATAAAAGAAAGTTATTAAAATAACGTATCTTCCACTAATGTTTTTGGTAAAAATGTACACCCTGTATATTCAGGCCCGTTCCTGGGGTGTCTGGCGCCTGCGTGCAGCATTCGTTGGTGCGCCCCTTTTAGGTATATTTAAATATAATACATTAAATATTTGAATTTTAAGCCGTAAAATTTAAAAAATATATATTTTGAGACAAACTGGCAATATGTAATTGAAAATGTAAAAAAACCGCTTAAATTAAGTATAAAAAATATTTATTAAATTACCAAACAAACAAGTAATATCATAAGGGCATCTATTTTTTCGAAAAAAAATCGAAAAAACACGTTGCTAAGTAATATTTTAACAAGTAGCATGAGTGCTGGTGGCAACAAAAATCCGAGTCGAAGACGAGGATTTTTGCACCTGCACGAATGCATTTTGTTAAAAAATATTACTTAGCATTGTGTTTTAAAGATTTTTTTCACAGGAAAAGTTAGATGCCCGAATGGTATTTGACAAGACTATTTCATGAGTAACAGTTAACAATTAAAATATAAATTGCAATTTTTGGTGACAACAGCTGTCAAGTTTTGCCGCGGGTAAACTCGAAAAAACTGCTGACAGGTGCTGTCATACAGTTTTTCCACCTAGAAACCATTTGTAGTTCAAAATGCGCGTTTGTGATTGGTGGAAATTAAGACGAGGGAAATAGTCAGTGATAAAAATACTCTAAAGAAAACAAAAAAAAACAATCTAAACAATATAATAACTACAACTGGTTTTTAGTGACGTACTCTATAAAAATGACTAGTTTTCAAAGTAAAAAAGCAGCCACTAATAACTTTAGTCCACAGCAATTTGTATCCCGGGCATTAAACAGCTTATTATTATGTAAAATTGTCCCCTAAATCCGAAAATACCGTCAAAAATTATAAAAGTAAATCAGTTTTTAAGATATAGTCAGTCAATACCATATTATATAGAAAATTTACTAAAACTCAAAAACGTTCTACTTTTATAACTTTTGACAACATTTTCGGATTCAGCGGACAATTTTACATAGGAGTTGACTGCTAAATATCCGGGATACTAATTGCTATTGACAATAATTATTAGTCGCTGCTTTTTCGCTATTGCAATTGGACTAATTGAATTAGTCATTTTTCACTAATTCTATTTTAGAGAGTTACTACTGTGCTACCGTCAACTGCAAACAAAACTAAAGATAATATGACCATTTCTCTCCTTTTATTTTGATCCTCATATCAAAACAAAATAAGCAGCCAATATCAAAGCGGCAAAAGGCGCTTTATAGCGACCAAAAATTAGATCGGCCGACGCAAAAAAGGCAGAAACCTTTATCCAATGTATGTTTAAGTATCATATGCAAGAAAGTTTATCGTTACAAAGTACTGATTGACTCTTAGATTTTGCGCCCCCGAAATGTTGCGCCTGCGTGCGTGCACGCACTGCACGCTCGCCAGGAACGGGCCTGTGTATATTATTAAAGCAAGGGTCAAAAGCTTGAACTAAATTGAGGCAATTTACTAATTTTTGCCATATTTAAAGCGACAATTTTTACGGTCAGAGAGTTAATCTATTTAAATTTCATTTCATTATACGCAAAAGTGATAAAAAATTAAAATAAATTTAAAATACATTATATTTTTCGGTGCGATTTGTTTACTTTCGTCGGCAAATTTGTGTTTGTTGAAGTCGAATTATGGTGGTTTTTGCAAGTTTTATAGTGTTTTTTTCAGTTTTTATTGTAAGCTAATCATGTTTTATTTTTTGATTCATTTTAAAGCTACTTACAGAGTTAAGTTAAGTTACTTTTTAATATTAATTAATAATTATTAACGAACATATTTTGGATGATGATTCTACCAGGGGCTATTTGGAGATAAAATACTTGTGTTTTTTTTTTAATTTTTCCAGAATCCCCCCCAAAATATATTAATAATTAAGTTTTCCCACATTTTTTGATTTTGGTACTAGGTACCTATACCTACATACATAGGTACATATATACATACCTAGGTAGCTATATATAGGTATGTATATATGTACCTATGTATGTAGAGTCAATACAAATGAAAACACCAAAAATGAATTTAAAAGTGCGCTACATGATTTTTTATTTTAATAAAAAAATTTGAGGATGATCTTTTAGGTATCATACATGAAAAACCGTTGCCGTTTTAATTTTTAGTTACTTTATTTTTAATCGGCACCCTTTAGAAACCTGAAATCGTGTCATTTTCTTACTCTCTTATAAGAGGCTAAAACTTTTTTCTGTGGCAATTATTGAAATGATTATAATTTTATTTTACTGCCTAGTAAGTATGTTTTCAATATTAATTATTATTATCTGATTAGTTCATCTCATAAAAGATTTGTAATAATTTGCCAATTTTTGTGATTTTTGTCTGGCTCCTGTGCCTATTCTGCTAAATCTAGAAAGTTGCTTTTTTCAGGTATCAAGTACTTATACAATAGAAAACGTAACTATTATTTTAAGTTTCTATACTATCATTTTCTTTATTAAAAAAATTATTGAAACTTGATAATTTTCAAAATTAGCCAATTTTGCCCTCAGAAATCATTATGTTGAGGAAAAAATAAAAATCTGAAACTTTTAGGAAATGTAGTCCCCACTTTCATCTTTTCATACTAGTTAGTCTTGTTTTGTTATTTTTATCTATATAATAGATATAATATTTTATTAATGCAGTTAAGCAGCGATATTGTTAGTTTTATTTATAATTTAAAATTTAGATGGTTTTGACTTAGTCAATTTATGTTGGGTAGAGAAATGTCAGAACTGTTAAAAATATTTCATAAATATTATTTGTGCGTATTTAAATTGTGATTTCAAAAAGTTTGCAAGTGTAATAAATGACAGTGTTCGAGATTCATGAATTTATTTGCAATTAAAAATGAAAGAACATATCATAATTTTATATGTCTTTCTCATAGAAAATATTCAAGTTCTGAGAAGTTTTAAATTGTTAAAAAAAAGCTAAAACCAAAAAATATTCTAAATAAACCCCTTTATTATAACATGTTTTATTTTAACCAGTTACCTAAAAACTAAAATTTAAAGAAGTATTTACAGATTGTGTAATTTTTTTCCAACACTAACATTTAAAATACATAGGTACATCAGTGTTGCCAGGTCCAAAAAATTTAATTCCCTAGATAATTTCTTAAAAATTCCCCAGATTTTCCCCAGATGATCTGGGCCAGATCTTTTTAGTTTGGAAAGAAAAAAGATACTTAAAAATAAAACATATCCCTACTTTTTAATAATATTTTTTCTACAAATAAAAATCAAGCCACTTAAGGTTCATTTTTTATTTAACAAGCAGGATAAAATACATAGAAAATAATAAAAAATCATACAAATTTATGCACAATACATTACTAATTGTTGTAATTTAAGACTCGTAAATTTGGTTGTTTAACTTAGCCACTAAGTCTGTATCAATTTTGAAATCTAAACAGTTGCTGTGTTTTGTCAAATTTTTAGTATGTAGAATACCAGTTAACGTTTTAGTTTGGAGACGATTTCTAATTTTAGTTTTATTTAAGTTAACTTGTGAAAAAATTCTTTCCACCGTGGCGCTGGAATGGGGTAAGCATAATAAATTAAATATAAAGTTAGAAATATTCGAATATAGGAGTTTATCATCCCCTATCTTAATTTTGCTAATTTTGTCCCAAAATTCAAAAATAGGCGTATTTTCATATTCGCTTAAGTCTATATTTTCAATTCAATTCAAATGTATTGATTCATACAAGCATTGTTTTTATGAGAAACGTAATTTTTGCCAAGGGTAAATCGTTTTGTAATAATTTCTTAAGTGATTGCTTAATATATTTTTTTGCAAATATCACAAAATCAAAGAAGTTAAAAAATTCCCTAAATTATAGAAAATTTCCCTTTTTCCCTACTGACGACAGATTTTCCCCAGATTTAGGGAAATTTCCCTATCAATGGCAACACTGAGGTACATATCACTTTTAACTATTCAGTGCCTTACCAAAGGGATCAAAATAATAGAACAAGACTAACTTGGTTTAAATTGTGAAAGAAACCGACAAAAAACTGCTTAACGCATTTTTTATACGTTTAAATTAACTCTTTATTAATTTCACTTATTATAATATTATTATTATTATGTATATATACAAAATTTACCAAAGAAATACGCACAAATAATATTTATGAAATATTTTTGGCAGTTTTGACACTTCTTCACCAAACATCTAAATTTTAACTTATAAAGAAAACAATATTATATCACTACTAAACGGGCATTAAAAAATTAATATATCTTTTAAAGGAATAAAAATAACAAAACAAGACTATTTGGACTGAAAAGATGAAGGTGGGGACTACATTTCCTGAAAGTTTCAGATTTTTATTTTTTCCTCAACATAATGATTTCTGAGGGCAAAATTGACTAATTTTAAGAATTATTAAGTTTCAATAATTTTTTAATAGAGAAAATGATAGTCTAGAAACTTAAAATAATAGTTACGTTTTCTATTATATAAGTACTTCATACCTGAAAAAAAATAACTTTCTAGATTTAGTAGAATAGGCACAGGAGCCAGACAAAAATCACAAAAATTGGCAAATTATCATGAATTTTTAGTGGTTTACCATTCTTTTATGAGATTAACTAATTGGATAATAATAATTTGTATCGA
Source organism: Brassicogethes aeneus (assembly GCA_921294245.1). NCBI lineage: Eukaryota > Metazoa > Arthropoda > Insecta > Coleoptera > Nitidulidae > Brassicogethes > Brassicogethes aeneus. The sequence goes on along the minus strand of OV121142.1, from coordinate 2,508,521 downwards.
AAACACACTTACTGAACAGTAAAACAAAATTAAAATCATTTCAATATTTGTCACAGAAAAAAAGTTCTGGCCCACTATAAGAGAGTAAGAAATTGACACGATTTCAGATTTCTACAGGGTGCCGATTAAAAGTAAAGAATCCAAAAATTAAAACGGCAACGGATTTTCATATTTGATACCTAAAAGATCATGCTCAATTTTTTTTATCAAAATAAAAAATCAAGCAGCGCACCCTATTTGGTGTTTTTGTTTGGAATGACTCTATATCTATAAATAATATTTAAAATAAATCTTAGACATTTTATTCCTAGATCTCAACTTCAGCCCAAAATAACACAAATGGAGGTAACATGAACCAAACAGGAGGAGGAGTGGGAGGTATGGTTGGACCTCCGGGAGGAGGAATGGGTAATATGGGAGGACCTTCTCGTATGGGTATGATGGGAGGTATGGGGGGGCCTCCAGGAGGAGGAATGGGAGGGATGGGGGGACCTCCTGGTATGGGTATGATGGGAGGTATGGGGGGACCTCCAGGAGGAGGAATGGGGGGTATGGGGGGACCTCCAAGAGGGGGGATGGGTGGTATGGGGGGACCTCCAGGTATGGGTATGATGGGAGGTATGGGAGGTCCTCCTGGTATGGGAGGTGGTCAAGGAGGAGGAGGAATGAATATGATGGGAGGAATGGGAGGTGGACAAGGAGGAGGAATGAATATGACGGGAGGTATGGGTGGAGGAATGGGACAACAAGGAAATACAACAAGTGGAGGAGGTATGGGGCAACAAAATTCAACACAAGCTAGATGAATTTAAAAAAAAACCTTAAAATGTATCTAAAATGTACCAGTAGTAAACATTTATAATTATTGGATAAATAAAGCAAAAAAATCTGTATATGGAACATACTTACCTACAGTAGAAACCACTAATATATGAACGTGACTCATCCGACACATTCGTACGAAGCAATCTATCGAAGGTCACGGTCCAGTGCAGTCTCGTTTGTAAAAAAATTTGAGTGTAATGTTGGTTGCTATACTTATGATATATTTGCTTTTAAAGTTAAATAATTAACATCTAACATAATTAACATCTACGATAATTAAATAAACTGTAATTTTCTTAGAAACTAATTAATAAATAAACTTTTCTTTTAACTTTAATGAAATATTCTACGCTGTGGCTCCCGTCCCGAGGCGGGACTTAAGTTCAGTCCCGATTGACGTCATAATTTTAAGATTTGTTATGTTATAATAAAATAATAATAATAAATTGTACCTGTATACATGTTAAGGGCACTTTAGTTACGTCATAAAACCAAACCAACCCAAACTCAACAACACAACCCAACCGACCCCGCCCCATTGGGCCCCCCCCTGCCCCATTGAGCAAAAAACCCAACTAAAATGGGCAAATTTATGTTACGATAAAAATAAAACACTTTTTAACAAAGAAACAACAAATTTATAAAATAAAAAAAATAAAAAAAGTTTGACAACTTCTAGTGCACTATCCCATGGGATCGAACCCGGTACCTCTCGCATGCCAAGCGACCGCCCTACCATCTAAGCCATCGAGCTTGACACAAATTATAAAATCTCGGGGAATAAAAACCGATTTACAGTGTGTGACGTCAATCGGGACTGAACTTAAGTCCCGCCTCGGGACGGGAGCCACATCGAAAATTCTATCATCTGATTACAGAACGTACACTCGTGGCGACATCTCTGATTTTAATAACAAATTTTTAGACCGACCCAACCTCACTTTCTTGAAGAAGTTTCTTCCAATTAAATTCTTAGTATAGTCTGAAACACGTTTGGAATTGCATATTCCCCTCTCGTGAAACCGTCAAACTTGTTACAGAATATACTATTAATAGTATATAATTGTAACTATGACAATTAAGCATTAGGTAAATTTAGTAAGTGAATATACTTACACTTAATTTCTATTTGTCGCAAAATCAATCCGTTAAACGTCATTAAAAAACGTATGCATGAAAATTAGAACATTTCTTATCGGACGATTTTATTGAAAAACTGACATACGGATGACGGACAAACGGATACATGAAAATTAAGCTATATACGTCTAGGGCTCTGTTTTTGTATAATATATTGTCAAAAATATTGTGATACTATAAAGATTTATTAATTTTTACAACTTTAACATAAGAAATTAGAGATTATTTGAAAAACAATCGTTTTTTGAGATATAATCATATATTATATCACGAGAACTATGAATTTAATCGGTTAAACTAGGTTCAGTGGTTTTTTGTTTGGTTTTTGTTGGAAAATGTTGAATGCAAAATACCTAGTTTAATAAAATCACGAGACCGCGTAGCGGTCGAGGGGTTTTATTTTTAATTATTTTGCATGAAACTATTTTCCAAAAAGAAAAATCAAATAAAAAACTTACTGAGCATAGTTTGAATTTATAGGTTGAGTGATATACGTCTAGATTATTTCTCGAATTAAAGGAAACTATTTGACAATTCATAAAATCTGACGTATGTGTCAAAATTTATAAATATTTTTTTAAAGAAAATTCCATTAATTTAAGCTATGTATTAAGTAATAATTGATATTTCGTAAACTAGATAACTTATTTTTTATTGTTTTTTAAAAAATGTTTGTTAAAACTTGTAAATAACACCATAAAGTCGTAAACAAAAATCCAATATGGAGGCTAAAATTTAATCGCTGTTAAATAGTTCTTATTTAAACGAAATTTATTCAAAAATTCAAGGCTTTTGATTGGTTCATATTATAACGAGAGAAATAATCATTTAAAAAAACGAATTTTTCAAACCAGACGGTAATTTCTATTTACACAATTGTGTATTCTGTGTTGCCGCCTTACAGGCAGATTAATTGACATAATATTATTTACTTTTTATTTTTACTCATTGCTATTGGAATTCCTTAAAACTCCTCTATTTTTATAATATTTTTAATTTAAATAAAACATCTAATTATTCTATGTACTTATACAATTTAACTTTATCCAACATTTTTTTCATGTTTCCCCCTTCTTTTAACGTTAGACAGTTTATTCCTAGCCAACTCTTCAGCTTCCTCGCCAGCTGCAGCTTCACTAGGCTCTGTAACCTCCTCGGCATCAGCTTCGGCTGTAGTTTCGCCATCTGCCGCAGCTTCAGTTGCAGCGTCAGTGGACTCCTCTGTAGCTGCAGCTTCCGTCGTTTCCTCACCTCCAGGTTCTTCCATTGCGGCTGTGGTCGCAGCTTCGGTCGTCGACATTGGTTCAGTTGCAGCTGGCATAGCTTCAGTTGAAGCTGGAGGTAGTGTCACGGGTGTTTCTGAAGCTGGCGGTATTGTTGGTATTGAGGCATTCTTGGAAGTGTCTGTGGTGACATTTACTGGTTCTAAAAAAACAATGTTCACTTTAACATATTTTTTTTTATTAATAATGTACTTACGTCGTTTTGAAGGTAGTTTTCTTCTGAAAATCACCCATATGCATGGCTTTTTCGACTCCAAATGATGTCCATGAAATGCCAGGGAAATTTCCTATATAAAATTAATTAAAACACAAAAACCAGAAAGATTTTGACAAGATTAAGACAAAACAAAACTTACAATAAAAAACAAAACAATAGCTGCACCAAAACACAAAATACTCGTTTTCATTTTAACAATTTGTTTGCAAAAACCGACTAGAACATGCACAAACAAAATTTAGGTGATTAATCATAGATTATTTAATATTCTATGTCTGCGCTAGATGTGAATCATGTGTAACAAAAATGATTTTTTTTGTTTTTAATGAAGGAATATCTGATGGTAAATTAGCCTAATGACCGTAATGGTGCATTCAAAAATGATAATGTCAATAAAATTACTTGATTGACATCAATTTCCTATTTTATAATACTAATAGGTTTAATATTTTTATTGTTATCTTTTGTACTGTAAATTTAATCGCTGTTTTATTTAAATTTAAAATATTGACATGCAAAACATTTGCAAAAAAGTCATAAAAACTAATAATGTTGCTATATTAATCATGAATTACAAAAGCAAAGCTATGCAACCCAGATAACACCTCAAATTCAAACTTCGTGCGCGTCCGCGCCGCAATTTCGCGCCGCCAGATGTCACCGCGATCGGAAACATGTCAAAAAATCAAAATGGCGTTCATAATAAACGTTTGTGCGAGACAGCTGTGAAAAAACTGACGATTTTGTGGGTTTTTTGTGTGAAGTTATGTTTTAAGTTCGGTTCAAAAGGGATTTAAGTGCAGTTTAAAAGGTAGGAACAGTTAAATTTTATTATTTTTGGGCTTTTTGTTGGGTACCCCCCAGGTTATATTTTGGGCTTTTTTCGTTGTATTAAGAATGCGTTAATTTAGTACTTTCGTGAATTATTCAGTAAATAATTAATTCGATAATAATATATAGTATGTAGGTAATACAATTAAAGTTCATACAACTGAATAAAACCGATAAGAAGCTTCTTAAAACCGCATAAAAACCGATTCTACGTTGTAAAACACATTGTTAATTTTTATTATGTTTGATGAATACAAAAATAGATGTGTAAATAGAATTTTTATCAATTAAACTGGGTAACAAAAAAAACGCACCATTTCTTATTTATTTGGCCGTAATTTCTCTATTCTTAATTGATTCTGATGTTTTTTTCACATTAGAGAAAACGGCAAGTTTATGAAAATTCTGTCAACCTCAAATTATGTAAAAAGGTCCTATTATATAAAAAATTTTCTTTAATTTGTTGAATTGATTTTCATCTAAGTTTGGAAACTTTTCTTGTAAATTTTCATAAAGACTGACTTTATTACCTAATTTAAAACATATTTATTATTATAATGGAGTAGGTAGATACAAAGTAAAAAGTTTATTTTTATATTGATTTAATAAAATTACGGTCACGAAAATTTGATATGCATATTGCTAAACATTAATCTAATTTAGCTTGCTTGTAAATAATACTTAAGATTAACTTTCATTCACATTGTATTTTGACGTCTCATATTTATTTCATTTAAAAGAAAGCCTAAAAAACCCTCAATTATATAAAACTCAAAATGCAATTGTTTTCACGTGGTGTAGACAGTCTATTTTTATTATAGGTGTCGTATCTAGTGCCCCTTTACTGTTTACTAATAACGGAAACGGAAATATAACCCGGTGACTAATTTCTGTATATTTCAGGAAAACATATTTATAAATGAACTCATTATAGCGTAAAAAGTGACAAATGACTACTGTTCAAAATAAACTTACTTATTCTGTCCAAATGTAGGTATTTGTGGGGTGGATTTAAAAATTATATAAAACATGTATTTTTTTTATAAAACTAAATATTCTCAAACGGCCCAATTAAAACACCGTTTTGAAAACACAGAAACCGTTAAAACTTGCAACGTTCGTGTCAATTGATTCAGCATGCGTGCAAACAAAACAGAAACAATTGAGTTATGAGGTAACCAACCGACATTCACTTATTTTCGTCAATGTCAATGACAAGCGGCTAACGGAAGCTGGAAATTGTACGGGAAAAACTAAAACTTTGATTTCAGATGTAAATGATAATTTTCAAACCAATAACTATAAACTGTCTACTTTACCCTACGTAGAGTATTTTTAATTGAATTACATGCGGGTCTGATGCATAAAATACCAGTACCTACCTACTTTGGTGGTATTTCATGGCAAGTTTTTTCGATCTTTTGTTTATCAAAATATGCGTGGACCCATTGAAATCGGACACCCGGTGTTAAGGTACAGTTAGTCAGGCAAAAACTGGCCCATTGCATTTCTTAAAAGTTCAAGTGTTTAATTATTTGTCTCTAAAAGTGAGGTTATACACGAACAATATTTTAAGTGAAAACACCTTGTATATTTGATTTGATTTGCCAAGTTAATTAGGTTTTTTTTCCTCATTTTTTGCTCCATATTCAGTGAACTGTGTTAATTGCGAAGAAATTGGAAGAAATCAATAATCCACTAATTGCATCAGTTTAAATCGTAGAAAACAGATGTTTTCGCTTGTAAAAATGTCAGAAATTTTCTATTTTCTATTTATTTAATTGTTTCTCTCAGAAAAATCAAAACTTTTCTCATCTCCAAGAAATGTGTTAAAATTTATATAGGGTTTCACCAAATAAGTTTTGCCCATTTTTTTAACAAAAAAATTATTAAAATTGTTATAAGTAGAAATTTTAAATAATAATAATAACAACGTCAAATGATGCTCATGTAGCTTTTTTTTTTAATTGTTCCACAAAATCATAATAAATGTTACAAATAAATATTAATTTTTTCTTTTTTTAATGTGTTAAATAGGAGTTATTACGTATAATTAACTAGGTATATTTTAATGGAACATTTTTTTATTCGATTAAAAGATATAGTTTATTAACAATTTTTGCACAAATATTTTATTATAATTATTTTTGATTAGGGCAACCGGTAAAAAAATAAAAAAAACATCATTGTTGTGAATAAATTTCATTTGCCTGAGTCATTGGTAAAAATGATAATTTTCACATTTTAAAGTCACTGACATCTTGTGCATATAATTGTTATTAACGAAGCACATTTTCTTGTATAACACTATGTACAGGGTGATCCCCTATAATGTCGCCCCCCTTTAACTTTTTTATTTTAAGTGTCCGAAAAAATTTCAAAGTGTGGTTATGTAGGTACTAAAAAATACTTTTTTTCTACGTATAAAGAAAATTGAAAAATTGATCAGTATACAGGGAAAAACAAAAAGTTTATTTTTTTTCAATGGATCACCCTATATAGGTATGTATTTATTTTTCGATTCCTTGTAAAATTCTAAGCTTATTTCATATAACATACCATATACCTAAACTCAACCGTTTCTGAAATATTTAAATTATTTTTAATATAATAATTTGAAATAGTTTGTGTTTCTCTGTCTAAGTACCACATTTTTACTTATTTAAGAAGACATATTGACATAATGTGACTATAGTAATTTATTTTAAATAAAAATTTTGGTATACTGAGGCTTCTTGATTTCTAACAGTTTAAAACAACATTTAATGATAACATTTCGAATGCGAATATTTCAGAAACCGTTGAGTTTAGGTATATGCTTAGAATTTTACAAGGAATCGAAAAATAAATTCATATATATATATAGGGTGATCCATTGAAAAAAAATAAACTTTTTGTTTTTCCCTGTATATTGATCAATTTTTAACTTTTTTTTAATACGTAGAAAAAAAGTATTTTTTAGTTCCTACATAACCACACTTTTAAATTTTTTGGGACACTTAAAATAAAAAAGTTAAAGGGGGCGACAATATAGGGGATCACCCTGTACAGGGTGTAAAAAAAATGACGGATAAATAATATGTTTTGTGCTTTGACTGGTCAAAAAAGAAACAAAAACAATTTAATAATAAATGTAGCATAGAAATTTTATATACTTTATATTAAGTGTTTACTTATAATTTATAGGTTATAAATAATATTTTCTTCCGTCTGGGCCATTGCAAATTACAGCGCCACAGTGTCTGTCTAGCAACAAGCCACAGGCCAAATCAGATTATATACACTGCTCATCAAAATAAATTACAATATGTTAAAATTGATTTGTGTAAAAAAATTAATATTATCTTGTCCCGAATCTCGGATATTTATACGCATCAGTATCACTAACGTAGGTGAGATGTAACACATACCTGCCTACTCATTAAATAATTTTGTTGGGTAGTATTTTAGCAATGTTGGCAAACGACAATTCAAACCACGTCGAATTGAAAGGAGATAAGAATGAAAAGAAGGAGAGTCTTTAGAGTAATAGAAAGCTCCTGGATGCGCCTTTATGCCATTTAATTGCTTTGTCTATGTCGAATCTCTTTCCTTTATGAAACATTCAAAGAACAGCTCTTCAACCATAATTGGTTGCTTGTTTGTATGAATTGCTTTCGCGAGTTTATCTGATTAAAAATGTTTAGTTTGAAAATACGTTTTATCTAATGTTAGTAAAATTTTATTTTATATTACGTAGTCAAAACCGTATTTTATCATATTTAGTAACTAGTGAGTTAGGTATATTAAAAAATGTCATGTGCATACAAAATTATTATAGTAAGTTTAAATGCGTATAACTCGAACACGTTATGTCGTAGAAAAATGTTGTCAACTATAGAGTTCCAGACAATTCCATTCTCTATTATTTAGTATAGACTGTTCCTAATTATATTTACTCACTAGTGAGTTATATTAAAAAATATCAGATATCTACAAAAATCATCTTAAAATATGAGATTAACGTTAACAGCTTATAACTTAAAAACCTAAAATTATAGAAAAATTTTGTGTTTTAGAAAGTTTTAGACAATTTAATTCCCTATTATGTGGTTAAAACCGTTTTTTATTATATTTGGTCACTAGTGAGTTATATTAAAAAATATCATGTGTCTACAAAATGATTATGGTAACTTTATATGCGTATAACTTAAACACGCTATATCCTAGAAAATTTTTCTCAACTGTTAGTTTAAGACAATTTCATTCTCTATTATTTAGTGTAAACTGTTCTTAATTATATTAAGTCACTAGTAAGTTATATTAAAAAATGTCATATGCCTACAAGAATCATCTTAAAATATGAGATTAACTTTAACAGCGTATAACTTAAAAACCTAAAATTATAGAAAAAATTTGTATTTCAAAAAGTTTTGGACAATTTATTTTCCTATTATATGGTTAAAACCGTTTTTTATTATATTTAGTCACTAGTGAGTTATATTAAAAAATGTCATGTGATTATGATTATGGTAACTTTATATGCGTATAACTCAAACACGCTATATCCTAGAAAATTTTTGTCAACTGTTGAGTTTAAGACAATTTCATTCTCTATTATTTAGTGTAAACTGTTCTTAATTATATTAAGTCACTACTGAGTTATATTAAAAAATGTCAGATGCCTACAAGAATCATTTTAAAGTATGAGATTAACTTTAACAGCGTGTAACTTAAAAACCTAAAATTATAGAAAAATTTTGTATTTTAGAAAGTTTTAGACAATTTATTTCTCTATTATGTGGTTAAAACCGTTTTTTGTTATATTTGTTCACTAGTGAGTTATATTAAAAAATGTCATGTGTCTAGAAAATGATTATGGTAACTTTATATGCGTATAACTCAAACACGCTATATCCTAGAAAATGTTTGTCAACTGTTGAGTTTAAGACAATTTCATTCTCTATTATTTAGTGTAAACTGTTCTTAATTATATTTAGTCACTAGTGAGTTATATTAAAAAATATCAGATGCCTACAAAAATCATCTTAAAATATGACATTAAGTTTGACAGAGTATAACTTATAAACCTAAAATTATAGAAAAATTTTGTATTTTAGAAAGTTTTAGACAAATAATTTCCCTTTTATGTGGTTAAAACCGTTTTTTATTATATTTAGCCACTAGTGAGTTATATTAAAAAATGTCATGTGTTTACAAAATGATTATGGTAACTTTATATGCGTATAACTCAAACACGCTATATGCTAGAAAATTTTTGTCAACTGTTGAGTTTTAGACAATTTCATTTTCTATTATTTAGTGTAAACTGTTCTTAATTATATTTAGTCACTAGTGAGTTATATTAAAAAATGTCAGATGCCTACAAAAATCATCTTAAAATATGAGATTAACTTAACAGCGTATAACTTAAAAACCTAAAATTATAGAAAAATTTTGTAAAAAGTTTTAGACAAATTATTTCCCTATTATGTGGTTAAAACCGTTTTTTATTATATGTGGTCACTAGTGAGTTATATTAAAAAATGTCATGTGTCTACAAAATGATTATGGTAACTTTATATGCGTATAACTCAAACACGCTATATCCTAGAAAATTTTTGTCAACTGTTGAGTTTAAGACAATTTCATTCTCTATTATTTAGTGTAAACTGTTCTTAATTATATTTAGTCACTAGTGAGTTACATTAAAAAAATGTCAGATGCCTACAAAAATTATTTTAAAATGTGAGATTAACTTTAACATCGTTTAACTTAAAAACCTAAAATTATAGAAAAATTTTGTATTTTAAAAAGTTTTAGACAATTTATTTCCCTATTATGTGGTCAAAACCGTTTTTTGTTATATTTAGTCACTAGTGAGTTATATTGAAAAATGTCAGATGCCTACAAAAATAATTTTAAAATGTGAGAGTAACTTTAAAGGCG